>CM060907.1:1096292883-1098692883 GCA_030737815.1 Allium fistulosum | reverse complement strand
ATTCTACTACACTCTAGAGTTTTATTGAATACATTACGAAAGTTTGTTACAGTATAATAATTTCAAAAAACTAAAAATTAAAAACATACATTAAGTAGTACCTTTGCAAGTTTCAATGCCCTAGCTGTTGCTGTCTAATTAGTGTTTCTCCTCGAGGTAGATTGGAGACCTAGAGGAGTTGCTTCACTATTGATTAATTTGGAGGAAATGATGCCGAGATGGAGTCGTCGCCGCCTATGCCTCCCCGTCCATTGCAATCACTCACGAATTTATTTTTTCTGTATCGCAATTGTCGATTTCTTTTGGCTCTTGTCTACGTTGGGAAGACGGTGCCCTAGATTTTTTAGGGCCCTAAGAGAAAGCTTTTGCCACTTTGGGGAAGGGCTGGGCCTGACTGGAATCGCCTTAGACGTAGGAGATGGAGAAGATGGAGCGTGTGGAATTGCCTGGATCTGGAATGGAATTAGGGTTTTTTAGGTTTATGTAAGAAGGCAGAAGCAATAAAGTGAGGAAAAAAATGCGAAGGGTAATTCGGGAAATTCGAAAAGACACGGTCCATTTGTGTTCATTGAACTACCATTATTAGTAGTAAAGATTTATTAAATATTAATTAGTTTAATTAATTCGTAACATTTTATAAACTAACTAAATCATTAGATTTTTCGAAGAAATCATCTTTTTAAAACTATTTTAAAAGGATTACTAAGGTTAGATCTATGTTTGAAAATGTTTAACATTCAAAATCATCTTAAAAACATCCTTTTTACTATATTAACTAACATAGAATAATGAGATATGCAAAATCACTCACCTAAGCACTAAAGTGCACAATTACTAATGCAAATTTCTAGTGAACAATGCCTTCATGAATTCCAAGGTGCTTAAACAATAAATCTCTAATTCCCTTAATTAATTACCCCTTACTGATGTGATTTGTTAATTAAAGTAAGGAAAAATGATGGTTTTGGTTAAAAACGAGTTAGAGGATTTGTTTCAGTTTTGCCAAGTGGAAAAAGTGGTAGGGAACTATCCCATCTTTCCCATTAGGCACAAATCCTGAAATGAGTAAATCGGCTTAACCAAGGCCTAACTAACTACCCATTAATCTACATGAAAACTACCGAACTTTAAACGCCATATCTCCTAGCCGATAAGTCCAAAAAACTATTATGTCAACTCCACAGAAAGAAAAACCATGATATCATTCCAATGGAAGTGGTTTTTACCCCTAATTCAGTTTCTATCAAAGGTTATATGCCTTAAAAGTTTCCAGAGTCAAAACCGTCCGATTGAATAAATAAGGGTAAAAATGTCTCTACTCAGCATTCCCCAAAGTTGTAACATTATACGACCCAGTTTGGATTTAACAATAATACATTACAATCCTTCGATACAAAAAATATAGGTCTTTACAACTGTAAGCAGCCTAGGTTGAACTTGGACCTGGTGTAGGTCAAGTAAGATAGCTTTGGGAAATTTGTTTCCACTTCCTTGACTTTTTAGAGCTCAAGTAACTCCATGGAGTTTTGTAAAGCGCTGAACATGTTTCACACTTAGTGACGTTACGAAGTTCACGCCTTATGATGCCCTGTAACGTGATACTCAATGCGACATGCGATTATATCGCAATTAGATGCTCTTATTACTACTATAGCAGGACTCGATTACAAAATTCATTTTGCAGACCGTGGGTGTAATATCCCGATATTTTTAACCATTCGCATCCGCACATGTCAGACTTGAATTGCTCAAAATACCAAATTGTTAATTTATATTTGGCAAAACTCGGTATATACAGTAAATAAAATAATCACAGAATCAAAGACACGGAGTAATATAACAATAAGCAGCGGAATAGAATAAATAGTAGTTCGTGAAGCTACTATATAAACATCAGAGTTTGAAAATAAAATACAACAGAATATCTCAAATACAATATAGTTTCTAATACAAACAGATGATAAATCTGGACAAAACAACTGGATAGCTAAAAACTGAATAGATATAGATGGATCTCCAAGCGAAGCTCCAAGCTCCGAAGGTGAGTCTCAAATGCTGCGACACTCAGTCTGACTCGAGCGTAAAGCAAAACACAAAACACTCGAGTCAGGATTAACATTCTTATATCAATAAATTCAACTCAAGTGAAATATCAATTGAAATACAAGTAACTTAAAGGATGTTTGGGATTTCCATCCTCTAAGGATCCGTGGAACTATCTACTATGTAGTAATATACGCTATTATAATATGTCTATAGTAAAGTAAAAGTATTAAAATAGCGTTAAGGTGTTACCCATATCCCCCTTAACACATTTTATATATTCCTGTAGTCTATACAATGCCGTACGCTCCTCCGTAAACTGGAGGTTTACCCAGAGGACATCACATAGGTACGGTACAAAACAAACTTGTAGAAGGAGCGCTAGGGCATGTAAACACGACACTCGAGGCAATGCTAGGGTAGATATACCAATTGCACTCTCGGACTGGTGGTAACACATAGCAGCTACTACCGCCCACCTCATGACACACTCCCAAATCAAAGGGTGCACCCAATCAAATCACAAAAGCAATAGAATGGTATCGAAGAAATGTGCCTGATAGGAGGAATGACCTCACTTGGCTCGGTATAGCTCCTGTTTTAGTCACATCTAAGCTAACTCACGGGAGTCAGGGTCACGTCATACCATATAGAATCGTCGCCAAACCAACCTACTTCATTTCTGGAATCTCCACCACGTACACGGTTGTTAAAGTGGTTTTCGGTATTGGCAGAGAGTGTGACAATAACCGATCTCGGTCTCTTTAACAACCGATCGTTATTATAACACCGTGGTCATTTAAAAATATCATACTTCAAAACCAAAATATCATATCAATTTCAAAACCATATCAACACGATATCATTTCTCACTTAAAATAATATTCACTTACAAAATCATAACACTTCCCAAAATTATAACTCTTTAGAAATCGTAACACTTTGGTAACATAACACTTTGGAAATCATAACACTTTGAAAATATAACACTTTGAAATCCATAACACTTTCCTCTTAAACAGTTTAGATATTAATAATAGTATATATATATTAAAATAGTTATATATAAAATAGTTAATATAATAAAATAATTTGTATATAAAAATAGTTATAAAATAAATAGTTTATATTAAAGTAATTAATAAATTAAAATAGTTTTATTTAAAATAGTTTATATTAAAAATAGTTTATATAATAAAATAGTTTCCTCAAAGTTCACAAATCGATTCAAATCAATTCAAATTCCAAAATTCAATTTAATTCATTCTCGATTCATCAAATTTCAATCCAATTCAGTTTCACAATAAACCATTTCAAATTATATCGATTTCAAATACAGATTTGAACTACAAAATATATCATTTCAATTTCAATATATTTTAAAGGTTTAAATATTCAATCTTTTTCAAAACTAAATTTGATAATTTCATTTATATCCAAATTTAACTTCAATATTATTTAGTTTTGAAATATTCACTTAATAAAATCCAATATCATTTAAATAAGCCTCAAATTACAAATAACTAAATATTTTCTTCGATTTATTTAAACTTGAAATATTCATTTAATCACTTTAAATCAAATCCAAAATTGTTAAACCTATATAATTCAAAACATATAATTTTAAAAATCTAAAATTTAAACCTTTATAAAATATATATATATATAATATTTAAAATCAATATTTATGTAAAACCATATATATATCCTTTTTAAAACTATGGAAATCATTTCAATATATATATATATACCAAGGGTGTGTGTATATAATTTTCTATCTTATGGTCAAGTGATACGGATATTTATCATTTCAATCCGTAATTTAAATATAAACGGGTATTTATCTTTTCAACCCACAATCCCAAATTTAATTCAATGAAAATCGCCTGGGTTTATCATTTCAACCTATAACGATTTTCTCCTATTCTACAAGATCGTGCGGGTATGTATTGTTTCAACCCATAGGGAATTCTATACCAACAGGGAACTTACAGAGTGAGAACAGTGATGATAATAATATAACATATCAATAACAGGCATATATATCAACAATAACGGATAAAATATAAATAACAGATAATTGTTTCAGATGTCACAGGTGAACAGTTACAGAATATGACATATATATAGCAATTAAATAACTAACAGCAGCATATTTCAATTGTCGTTTCAATTGAAATCAAATCTAATAAATATAAGAATGTTAATCGTGACTGATTGCTCGCCTTTTGAGGCTAGAGATGGACGAGAATGAGATGAGTTCGAATCCAAAGCAGAGCTAGATTGAACGCAAATTTGACGAGCAAAGCTGATAAATAGGAATTGACGAAATAAAATCAGAACTGGATCGATGAAGAAAATTTGATAAATGTGAACTTGTATATATATAACTGTATATAACTATATATATATAACTATTTATATGTAAATAAAGGTCATATTATAAATTCTAACACATATTAAATTAAAATATACATATTTATTTCCAAATCAATAATTTAACTTTAATATAAAATAAAATCTATATATATATAAACTAAATTCCTATATACTTACACACATATTAATAAAATAAATCTTTAACGACCCGGGGTTTTGACACTATTATTTTAATAATTCTCTAACTTAATTATTTATAATACAAGCTTATCATTTCAAAACAAATAATATACTCGAGCTATTTACTGTTTATTTATTTACATATATATATATATATTTTGAAAGAAAGATTATGATTTGGAAATTCAGAAGAAGAAAAATATAAATCTCTCAAGAATATTTAAATATAAAACTCTATCTTGTAACACTAAATATAAGTGTGTGTGTGTATATAGGAGTAGAATTTAGATGTTGATACTTAAGCCTCGGCTAAAAATAAAAATAAAAACATATGTTTTAAATAAAAGGAATAAAAGTATATAAGTGATATATATTGTGTATGCAACATAAGTAAAACTTATAAAAATAACTATGGTAAAACATATGAATATATGTATATGTGAAGAAGGCAACAAGAAAAAAAATACTTTGTATGCATATATACGAGATAGAGATATACATAAGATTGGATATGTGCTTGTAAACACAAGAGGGGACACACATTTAATGCACAGCACATAAAACATCTAATCCCCTTTATAATAAATCAACTCCTTTTCAAAATCATATCAGGTCAAAAATTTGCTGACCAAAGAAAATAATAATAATAAAACATAAGAAAATGTGAAAACAAGTTGCTGTGTACAGAGCTGTATACCCTCTTATATATATATATATATACCTTCATTGTCTTCATTTCTTTCACTCAAACTAAGTATAACAAAAAGATAAACAACACTGCCATTAAAACAACTTAACTCAACAGGGATCATCAACAAAACAAAAGCAAGTAGCAGTTTTCAAAAGCCTTGTTCTTTGTTCAAAATAAATTTGTGAGTAAACTTCTTTTCAAAGCAAACTAATTTATAATCTATGAGTATGTTAAAGATTAAATAGAAATAATAGTTTTTACCTTGCTATTGCATAGAAATAATTATATATATGCCTGTATGCCTGTGTATGGAATGTGTAAATGCCTGTATACACTTCCAGTCTCTGTTCTTCTTGTTTCTGCCATGTTCGAACTTCCTAAAATCAAATTCTCTTCATCTATTCAGTTTTAGATCATGGTGTCCAAAGAGTTTTTGTTTATATTAGAGTGTACTTATTTTTAACAATAATTTCATGGTAAAACTATCAAGAAATGCAACCGGAAATAGGGTTAGCAGTGGATAATCAAATATTGTAAAGAAATCGATCGATTCAATTCGTGTTTTCTTTGACATAGGTAGAATCGGCTTTGAAAATAATGAATTTTGGTGGTATTTTTGTGATTTTAAATTGGGTGGTTGATGGGATATTGGGTGACGATCAGAAATTGAACTTTGGTCGATTCACGGCGTTTGGGTCGTATCTGGAGGCTGGGGTTTTGGTCAGTGGAGGGCGAGAGGTTGGTGGTCTCATGAAAAATGGGGGCGTGGTCTTCTAAGCGACGCAGTGGTGGGTCGAAGTGAGAATAGGGTTTTAGATGTGTTTTTGGTCGAGGTGGGTTTTCGCGTGGTTGCGGCATCGTGGTAGCGTCGGAGTGATGCGGTGCTAGAGGAAAAGGAAGGCGAGTCTCCAGGCGAGGTGGTGTGGGTTCCAGTGATCAATGTCGGTGGCGCGAGGTGATAATGGGGGACTGGGATTTTCCATAGAAGTGGTGAACTGCTCGATTTGGTTTCGAGCAGTGTCAAGATGGTCTGGGTGGTCGGAAAGGTCGAGGGGGATGATGGCACCTTGGAGGCGAGGTTGATGGCGATCAGCGTGGCTCCGGTTGCGTGTGCACGCGCATACCGGAGTTGGATATCTGGTGGTAGCAGGTTGAATCGGTAGATTGTGGAAATAAAAGAGAAGGGAAGAGAAGGGTTTTTTTCCCTGGGTATTTTGTTTGGGCCAGTGGGCTGGTTTTCTTTTAAAAAAATAAATAAATAAAAAATAAAATAAAATAAAATGTTCTTTGGTATTTCAAAAATCAATAACCTTTAAACCATTTGCTTTTAAACTTTAACATCCTGTTTATTAAAATTTAGGAGCCGAGCATCTTATCTTCTTAACCTTTATTAAAAAACTTATTTAATAATTAATTTGAAATGTAATTGGCTAGTGGTTAATAAAGGGGAAAAAATGTTTTAAGACTTTTAAATTAATTAAAAGCCTTAGGTTAAATTATACATGTTAATTATTAATTAATTCCAAATATTTGTTTAAGGTAAAATAAATGGGTTATAATTAGTTTGATAATAATTAAACGGGATTTGAAAATAATAAATTCTGTTTAAACAAAATAGATGATTGTGTGACTAGTTAATCTAGTCTATGAATAGTTTAAAATGGTTAAGTACTTTGGTTTGCCTTGTTTCTCTAGTATGTTATTTCCAGCTATTATGTGGTACGAAATAACCTGAATTAAACAGTTGATATAAACGTGAGATGTTTATTTGAAATGGATATTTGTGATGGAATTTCTATGTGAATATGACATTCTGAAACTAAATTGTTTTGGTTAAAAACAACTTGGCCTTAAAAGATGGCGTTTGGATTTCGATGAGACCGGGATTGGATATCGTTGTTATCCAAAAACCACATCGATCCAAAATGAACGATCAGGTCGTGAAGATTTCAAGGGAAGATCTGGAATGAAGATTCAAATTGCAAGGGCTATTTGTCGCTAACTCTGAGGATGGTTCCAATACGAGTGTAGCGGAGATAGTGCCTTCGGTTCCGTTCGGACCCAGAACGGACTTGTATGGATGGATGCTATCAGACCATCGTCATTGGAGGACGTTGAGCATCCTAAGAAAATATGTGCTATAAAGGTAATCGTAGCCTCATCAATCGGGAATGGCTAAAACAGGGGAGGTGCAACAAGGCTAAGTGGTTAGCACCATATTAGGGTAAGATTTCCCCTGTCTAGAGTCCCTTTATATTCGACTGTGTGGCGGTTGTTGGCCCCAACCGCGGGGTGATCTTATTCGGACTATCCAGTAAGGGGTAGATCCGATATTGTGTTGCAGGGGATCGGGAGTGGTCCTCGGTACGCTGATCTAGGCCAGGTACTGTGACGGGCGGTACCCCAGTAGCCCTGCCATTGTATAGAACCCAATCTCCAATAAGCGCAAGTACGGTTTTGATTGTGCCCAACTATGTTGGAACGTGAGATGTAAGCATTCCATCTATTTCCTATCTTATATTGAAAACCCTAGACACTATTATAATATCACCTGATTTCCTATGAAAATGTTTCGGTTATCGTAAGGGAAAAACCCGTCCATGTTTATGTGCGGCGAGTCTTATGAGATACCCTTGATTTCAAATGATTTTCAAGTTAAATAGATTTAACCGTTTACTCACACCAGACCCATGTCTGACCCGGAGTTTATTTTCTATTTTTTTTCTAAACTCTTGGGTACTCAAATTTTTATGAGTAGCCAAGTAATTCCAGGTTTGCTTTGATGTATTTTGAAGGAGGACTTGGAGCAGGAGGCTTCTATGTATCTAGTTATATCTGTTTCCGCTGTACTGGTATTTATGTCTGCATTTTGGTTTGTAATGAATAGGCATGTCACCACGACTGTCTAGTATGATGTATGTGAAACTTATGACTCTGATGTACTGTATTAGTGACTTTGTGATATAAGTATGTGATGTATTATATTTATTCCGTTCCGCTGTGAGATTCTGTGATTTGTTTCTAGTTCTTTCTATCTATTCTTTTCTACCTATTTTCTTTCTATTTCACGACACGTCCTTCTATGGAATGAAGGGTGGGTTGTCATAGGTGGTATCAGAGCCTTAGGTTGAGAAATACCTAGGCTTTTGGGTTAATATCCATCGTGAGAGAGCGTATTTGTAAATTTATATATATATATATATACACACACACTTATCTGACTATTGGGTTACATGTCCAGGTTGTCAAAATGAGTACCAAGGGAAGACGAGGCAGAGGAGCGAGTAGCACGACAACCGAAGGACCCCAAATGCAGAAGGTGGAAGAGTAACTGGCGAGGCCGTAGCTCTAATACAGCCTCGAGTGAACTTTGCAGCGCTGGGCAAAGACTTTACAAATCTCGGAGGGAAAACCTTTAAGGGTACTGAATCCATCATTGAAGTGCAAGCTTGGTTACGCTTGTGTGAGCGCATTTTCAAGATTTTGGATCTTTCGGATGAGAAGAAGCGAGTTATGGCATCTTGGCAGTTACAGGAAGGAGCAGCTGCGTGGTGGGACTCAGTCACAACGAATGTTTCTAAGGATGAATTTTCTTGGAGCAAATTCAAAGAAGTGTTCGAAGAGCGGTTCATGCCAACTGCAGGAAGGACCAGATTGTATATGAGTTTTCTAGGCCTTAAGCAAGGAGATTTGTCTGTGGCAGAGTATGAAACCAAGTTCAACGAGTTGTCCCGATATGTCCCTGGACTTATTGACACACCGCTTAATAAGAACAAAATGTTTGTGTTAGGAATGAGGCCCGAATTTCATGAGAAGATGAGTGCACATCTCAAGGGATCATTTGTGGAACTGGTAGATATGGCATTGAGGTACAAAGAGCTGGTGAAAAGGAAACCCTTGGCAATAGTTGCAGCACCAGGTGGCAGTGCTACCAATTAGAATAAGAGGAAATTTAACCTGAACTGGAAGAAGCAAGGCAAGGGAAAACAAGGAGGCAACTAGGGAGTCAAGAAATGTTATGCTTGCCAACAGGAAGGTCATCTGGCCAGATTCTATCCAAGAAATGAAGCCCCGAAGCAGCGACAGAGCGGACCCATTTCCCAAATGGTTCTGAAGACCCTGTGTTTTAATTTCCATCAACCCGGACACATGGTAAAGGATTGTCCACTCCTACAGAAGGCGCAGTTGAACAAGGTGTTTGCTATTCAGAGTGGACCTTCAGCTTCTACTGATGGAAAGGGCAAAGGCGTCCTCGAAAGTACTTTGCTTATAAATGGCTCTTATGTTAAAGTATTATTTGATTCTGGTGCTTCTCTAAGCTTTATTTCTTTGGAAACGGTAGTGAAATTTCACCTTATCCCAAGTATCGTGGAAAATTCTATTGGCGTCTCTAATCCCATAGGGGGAGTAACCCGACTAAATATGATTTGTGAAGGCTTGCGAATTACTTATCTTTCCCATAATTTTTTTTCATGTGAGCCTTATGTATTAGATTTTAAAGGATTTGACCTTATTCTTGGAATGGATTGGTTAACAAAACATAAAGCTGTTCTCGACTGTGAGGAGAGAACCGTATCCTTGGAAACTGAGTTGGGGAGATTTGCAAAGGTAAAATGTGATATCCCCGAAATTCATATGTGTAGTCTTTTGCATGTGCTCGAAGCGACCCAGGAGGGTCTAGGATCCATTGAAGTTGTTATAGACTTTCCTGACATCTTTGAAGAAGTCAAAGGTTTACCCCCACATCGAGAGATCGAATTCCTTATTGATTTAGTTCCAGGGGCGAGACCTGTAGTTCAACCCAGTAGGAGAATGGCTCCAAGAGAGAGGGAAGAATTGGTGAGCCAGACTCGGGATTTCTTGGAGAAAGGATTGATCAGGCCTAGTCGTTCAAGCTGGGGTTCTGCTGTAGTGTTTGCAACCAAATCGGATGGGTCATTAAGATTTTGTGTAGACTATCGGGAATTGAATAAGCTTACCATTAGAAATAAGTACCCTTTGCCTCGCATCGGCGACCTTTTCGACCAACTTCATGGGGCTACTGTGTTCTCCCAAATGGATTTGGCTTCAGGGTTTCACCAGCTAAGGGTCGCTGAAGACAGTATACCCTTGACTGCATTCAAAGGACCCGACTATTTCTATGAGTGGCTGGTTATGCCTTTTGGGCTAACCAACGCTCCGGCTTATTTTGTGGATCTGATTAACCGTTTCTTCCAGGATGTGCTGAACAAGTTTGTGCTCGTGTTCATGGACGACATTCTAATCTACTCCAAATCAGAGGAGGAGCACAAGCGTCATCTGGAAATCGTATTGGAGACCTTGAGGAGGCATGTCCTGAAAGCAAAGTTTTCGAAGTGCCATTTCTTGAAATTTGAAGTAAAATTTTTGGGACACATCATATCGGGAGATGGTATTTCTGTGGATCCGGTTAAGGTGGTAGCTGTACAGGAGTGGAAGCAACCGCAGACTCCTACAGAAGTTCGCAGTTTTCATGGCTTGGAAGGTTACTACAGGAAATTCATCTGGGATTACTCTAAGATTTCCTCTCATCTGACCAAACTGACTAGGAAGGGAGTGAAGTTTAAGTGGACTCTGAAATGCGAAGAAGCGTTTCAGGAACTGAAGGTGAGATTGGCCAGCGCACATGTTTTGGCTATTCCAGATGGAACAGTAAATTCAAAGTGTACACCTATAACGACCCGGAATTTTCGATTCCGAAAATTCCAGATAGTTACAGTTGGTATCAGAGCAAAGGTTAAGCGAGAACCTTGGCTCTGGTGGGTGTACTCATAAGGATAGGGTCAATAGTACCCTAGAATGAGTTAAGTGTATATATATATGAGAGCGTACTTGTTATTTTCTTATATAAAGGTTTTAAAATGGTTTTAAAAATAAATGATTTTTATAAGTTTATCTTTTATATAAAGAAATAATTTTTCCTAATTATTAAATATATTAAAGAAATTGGTTGTTGAATCATTGGAATTAAATAAAATAATAAGAATTAAGTGGTAATAATAATACAACCAAATTGAAATTGAATAAAGATAAGTTTGAAATGGATCTAAACTGGAATTAAAATCCTGAATTTGTAGAAGTGTTTTCAGAATAAAGATAAAAATGAATTGGTTTCCAAATATGATAATCTTGGTTATTATCATAAATGATTGTTGTATTTAATAATGAAATGTTTTAGGGAAATAAAACTTTTAGGTGAGTATGACTTATTAATTGGAATTGAAGGTAATTTAAAATTATGAAATTTTAAATCAAAATCTAGAAAACTTGAAATTATTTTAAAGAAAATTGTTTTGTTTTAAAACCAAAGGTGGTTTAAAAATTTAAGGTATAACTTGGTGTGTAAAGGAAATAAATATGTATAAATGAGGATATACATAATATCAAAGATGATTTGAAATAAACTCCAAGTGTTGAGTTTTAAATTTTTCCTTGGAATGTGATATGAAAACCAAAGTGATAAGTTTTTGAACTTATAAGTGGGAAGATTATTAATATAAAGTTTAAAATTGAAATGGGAATTCAAATTAGGTCAAGTTGACTCGATTAAATTGAATTTAACTTAAGGATAGTTAAATGAGTTTAGAATGAACAACTTGAATTAGAAATTTCAAGATGGAATTGAAATTTAACCTGGGAAGTTAAATGGTTGATTTTAAATGGGAGTTATGAGTGATCTCAAAATGGGTTTGAGATCTGGAAATTGAAAATGGATGTTGTTAATTGGTGTTTGGATAAATTTGGATGTTTATTTATCCTGATATCATTCTATTGTTATAAATAATCTATGAAACTGAGAATTGATTTTGAAGTTAGAAATGGATAATAAATTAGAATCTAAAGATTAAATTTTTTTTGAATTCTTATTTGAACTTTGTAATAAGTTAAGTAAAGATAATTTTAAAATGGAATTTTGGAATTTGGATTCAGAATTAAATGGTTTAAAGATTTAAGTTGTTAAATTAAAAGTAAAGGTTGATTTTGATTCAAAGGAAAGGGTTAATTTGACTTAAGGGATTAAATCAACATTTAAAATTTTTAACTCGAATTTATATAATTTGAGATGGTTTTAAGTTGAGATTTGAATAGAATTAGTTCAAATTGAATTTGATTTGAATTAATTAAAATTGTGATTGAAGATGGATAAGCATAAGTTTAAATGGAAAATTTGAATTGAAATAATTTGAAATAAAATTGAAGATTGAATGAGTTCAAATAAAATTAGTTTGAATAATTTGAAATTGTAATTAAAGTGAACATGTTTAAAATCAAATGGAATTTGATTTGAATTTGGAAAGAAAGTGTGGATAATTCAACTTGAATTGAGACTGGATCAATTTAATGGGAAATTGATTAAAATGGAGATTGGGAAGTAGAACAGTTTGACTCTAGACTATTTTCAAAATAAATTGTTTTAATATAAATCTATTTTTCCAAACTATTTACTACACAACTTTTCCTTTTAAACCTAAGCTATCTTAAGCTTGTTTTACAATTACTTTTGGAACTATTTAACTATTTTACAACTGTTTTATAAACTAATTACTATCTTTCTAGCTACTTTATAACTAGTTACCATTTTACAACTAATTTGTAATTATTTTACTATTTTTCAACTATCTTACGATTTCTTAACTATTTTACAGCTATTTTACAAACTAATAATTATTTTCCAACTATTTATTTATTTTAAAAAAATTCAAGCTATTTTCTAAATATAAACTGGTCGGAGTTCAAACTATTATTGATTAAATACCCAACTGAGATAAGAATTGAAGTGATAATCCAAATAGGGATTAAGGCAAATGTGAATAAGTGAATAAAATCAAAGTGAGGATGAATAGAAAGGAAATTGATTTAACTAATAATCAATGAAGGTAAATACGTAAGATGTACGTATATTATTCTATTCGCATAGTGATTTGATCCAGATTCGAGCACAGAATTTCGAGATAATATTATCGATCCGAGTTGGGATTTTTCGCTCGATTTTCGACGGCGAACCTGGATATGGATTTTTGATTGATTTTGGATATTCTCTATCATAGTTGTGACTATGCAAGGAGAATGACGGTTTCTGATCAAGAAACCAGATCTGAGTCTGCACTAGGAAGTCGGGTGGACGATACTAGTTCGAAAGTAAAATTGTGTGATCGAGTGAGCGATCAGACTGATATTGCGTACGGATGATATGTGGACATCGTACGAGTTTGAATGAAATTGATATTGAAATTTTTGAATAAAAAAACTGTAAAATGATTTTGAAATGGAAAGGTATATTTTGAGAAATAAATGATGGATTAAAATGGGAGTAGAATATTTCTATGATTAAAACTCATTTTATAGAAAAGTGATATGGTTAATAACTTTATAAAAGAGCAATCAAATTTGAATATTTGATTTGAAATAAACAAAGTTATATATCTTTGTTATATATGATAAACTCCCCTTGTTGAATCTATAGCCAGAAGAAAAGGGTTTTTGAAAGTATTTGAAGTATAAAAAGGGAATGTATACAAGTATGAAGTGATCCAAAGATTTTTAAAGTTTTATATATCAATATATATAAAGAATCTTGTGTGAATGATTTTGGAAAAGGTTTTGGGAACCTATGGATTTTAGAAAGGCTTTTGATTTTTGGGAAAATCAATTTTTGGAATTTGGAAAGCCAAGATTGGAACTATCGATTTGGAATATCGATTTTGTGTAAAGGAGATTTTGATAAAAATCATAAAGGGTATGATTTAAAGATACTATAAGTGTATAGTATAAAGTGTTTTGAGATTGGCTCTGGGTAAAAAGGCGCTCCCTTGAAATGAACTTCTCAGGAGTGCCACAGGGTGGTACTGCCTTGAACCCTAAGGGGGGTTCTAAAGTTGATCCTGTGAGGAGTCCGGACAAAACTAGTTCCTGAGGATTATTTGTGTAGCGAAAGTCGAGGGGCTGGTGCCCACAGAGGCATTTGGGTTATGCTGTGACGACAGTGTAACTCAATGTCACTGCGATCTACTGCAGACCATAGCGAAAGTCGTGTGTGCCGCTGAGAGCCAACAGTCTACGTTTGATTTTATATCGGTAGACTGCGACACTCTTGTAACATAGCGAAAGTCGTGTGTGCCGCTGAGAGCCAACAGTCTACGTTTGATTTTATATCGGTAGACTGCGACCTATGTTAGAGTGGAGAAGTTTCATTATTTGGCAGCGAAATTCAAGGGCGCTGATGCCTACAGTTACATGGACTTTTGCTGTGATGGCAACGTAACCCTGGATGTAACTGTGATCTGTAGCGGGTTCCATGGTGTAATCGAGGGGCGCGGAGACCTACAGTTATCTATGGATTTTGCCGGGACGGCAACGTAACCATCGGGTTAACTGCGACCATGGATGGGAGTGATGATTTCCAGAGCATTCTCACCAAAGATATTTCCTCTATTTTCAAAACTGTTTTCTATATTTCATAAATTATTTTCCAAGTATTTTCACTGGGTGTTGAAAACGGGTTTAACAAGTACTTATAGATTTTCAGTCTTACGCTTGATCAACGTATGACCGAATTTCTATAAGAACGAGGATGGATTTGTTGAGACATCGAGTTATAAAAAGTATTTTTATATATAAAAAAACTATTTTATAATATAATATAGATTTTAAAAGTGTTTTAAAATTTTTAATAAAAGGAGTTAATAGTTAAGAACGTTAAGGATAATTTAATTGATAATAAGCATTATAATTAAAACTCTTGATTCGTTCCTTTTTTAGGACGAAAAGATTCTAAGGGGGAAGGAATGTGATAACCCGGATTTCTGGACATCTGTAATTGATATAATAATTGGGTAAATTAATAGAAATACTGAATTTTAGATTGAACAAATGAATCTGATCAAATAAATATTTATATTTGTAATTGTGTCGTATATATATATGGATATAAGAAGATTTTAAATAAAAAAATATTATTATTTTCTAACAAAGTGAATTTGTGGTTGTTTAAGTAAATATATTTATATGAGCTGATTTTAAATTGGATTTTGAATTAAATTGAATTTGAATTAGAATTCAAATTGATAAATATCTTAAATATATTTTGGATTTAAAATGTATTTTAAATGATTTTATTTAGAATAATATTTGTTTTATATTATTTTCTTTAAAAGATTTTATAGATTAAGATAATGTATTTACTTAATAGAAAGTATATATAAGTTTTATAAAAAAATCATTTATAAATTTATTAAATTCAAGGAAATTACACTTGTAAGTTAAGTGTATATAGTTTAACAAATGTAAATCAATTAATACATGCTAATGACAAATGTTAACAAGTGTCACCATGTTATTTTTCTTTTATTTTTAATAATCATAAAGTTAAGTCTATATATATATATCAATATCTTCTCTTCTCCATTCTTTTTCTACCTTCATCTTTCAAAACAATGAAAACAAAAATCTGTAAAACTAAACCAGAGAAAATCAAAATCTAAAACCTGTAAATAAAAGGTTAGCAAAACAGAAATTAAATCAAAGCAATTTACTAAGCAAGCTTCCAACTAAAATCAAAGTTTGGATCATCTTAGCAAGTAGATTCAAGTTCAGTTGCAAAAATCAAGCATGCAAGTTTAATTCAGTTTTATCAAGTCTCAGTTTTCAAATCCAAGCAATAGTGTAAGATCAAAAGCACCTCCAGGTTTCTCAAAGACCCTGGCTTCTCTGTTTTCTTAGAACAGGTGAGTAAACACCCCTTTAAAAAGCAAATATGTGTTATACTTTGATGCATGTGCTAAATCTAGGTAGTAAAGTTGTAAATATGATTTGCATGAATGTTTTTACTGGAATGAAGTTGAACAACTCTGTCAATACTTGTGCATGTCTATGTATATATATCATCTCTGTCCTACTGTAGGTTCAAAGCCACCAAAGAAAATTTAATTGCTCATTGTACAATCGAATTTAGACTCTGATGTCTAAAAGAAGAATGTTTGTAATATGTTAACATCATTTTTAAAAATAGTTTCAAGTGAAATTATTTTAGATTATTTGGGAAAAATATGAAATAACAGTAATAACCAAATATAAGTCAAAAGTTAAAGTTTCTGGAATTCATGATTTGAACTTATAATTGTTAGAAATAGTAGTGTTAACCATATGTTCCTATTTATATGTTAGTGCCTAGAGTTTAGGAAGTAGTGGTTATTTTCCTTTTATTTAAAGCTTTGTACGTAGTTCTTATCATCAAGAGAATAACAGTAAGAAATAACAATGTAGTTGTTTTGTGTTTTATCGTTATGTCTCTTTCCCTTCTCTCTATGTCAAAATCCTAACATGGTATCAGAGCGAGGTTGAGAGAAGGGTAGAGAAGTCAAGAAACTACTGTTGCCAACGATAAATTGGTATCCTCCTCTTCCATCAATACCTTCTCAATATATTCTCCTCACCGAAATGAAATCACGCATCTTCCTTAAATTAAAATTTCAATCTTCCTTCTTTGAATTCGACGCCGATCCAAGAACGAAATCGCATCACTAATCCACAGCCAAAAAAAATGGCCTTCACCGTCAAACCGCTTTCAGATCTGATAGTACTCGAGTTCTGATGTCAAAGTATTATCCCGTTGATATTATCTGGACTGCCTGGAACTGAAGTGCTTTAGTAGGCGGAGTTTGTTCGTCAATCGGATGTATTTAGGAGGAGTGTTGATGGCCGGAGTTGCTCATCTCTCTAGAGTTTGTGTTGCTTAAAGTTGAAGCTCGTGTCTAGAAGGTTGCTAGGGTTTGTGCTAAGACAGTCCAGAAAACTGCAATGTGAGAACTTGTGTTGCCAGAAATCTGAAGTTGAAGCCTGAACTAGATTGCTTCAGAAAGTTGATGTGTTGTTGGTTGAATTCTGTACAAATACAAAAGCTTTTCTCATTGTTGATCTTTTGTTGAATGGTGAGGACGAGGCTGAATTTGGCTTTGTTTGAATGTAGATAGGTTGTAGTGTGCTTGTGTAGTTGGGTTTGCTGCTGATGGGTTGTAGTGAGTGTGAGTTATGGAGGATGGATTCCAATTGACACGGAGGTTGGCTGCGACGAGAGGAGAGTTCTTTGCAGGTTTGGGTTCCGGCACATGGATTTGCATGCAGTGGTTAATGGTGAGGCAGTTTCAAAGGAGGACAACAAGTGTTGGGGGATGCTCAGATTCCGGATCTTGTGGGAGATGCCAGAGTTATACTAGTGGATGAAGCTTACAAGTGGAACTATGTATGTGGTTTGCCATGGAATCAAGGTGGAAATGCTGGACCAGCCTAGTTATGCGAGCAAGAGCAAAGTGTAAATTGTTATGCAATCAAAGGTACTTTAAAGTTTGGTGTTGTTGCAATTTAATTTAAAAAATTAAAGGTATGAGGTAGTGGGTATTAAGAATATGACAGTAGCAGCATCCATTTTGTTTGAATTGTTGGTGATGAAGCAGGGGAAAACTTGTTGGTTAGAAGTGTGATGATGGTGATTGTATTAAGTGTTGCTGTAAGTGTGGTTCCGGTTGATGTGCTGATGGCGTTTGACAGGGAGCTTGGTTATGAACTATGTGTTGTCGAAGCGGAAGGGAGATGCAGCAATTTGAAGTAGATGATGGGTTTGCAGCGGAGAGACTGAAGAAGGAATTTTGTGGTGGACGTTGATGGTGGAGGTTGACTTGTTGTGGGAAGGCCTGTGTGATGGGCAACAGCAGTTGCAAGGCATAAATGAGAGTATGTGCAGCAGTTTTGTACTTGCAGAGTGAAACTGTTGTTCAAGATAGTGATATAGTAGTGGGTTCAAGGAAGTTTATATCTAGGCAGATGGTTTGTATGTACGAGTTTAGGTAGAAGTTTTGTGGGGATGCAGTTGTTTGCAGTGGAGAAGTTGATGGATGGTGGTAACAACAGCAGTAATGTTATGAAGGAAGTTTGGCACTGTGGAGTTCTAGTATATAGCAGTGGGTGATAATGTTGAAGTATGATGTGCACAGGTGCACTGGAGGGTGCAGGGTGAACTTTCAAGAGGTTATAGGCAGAGAATGGTTGATGTGGAGGAAGTTAGAAATGATGATGTGCAAGTGTTGGTGGTGTGGTCGACTGAGAATGCAAGGAGTGGTGTGGCAGATGTTATGTGGTGTTGAAGTGCATAGTTTTGTGCAAGTTTGTTGTGACTTGATGGAATGTCTATAGCAGTTTTGTGAACAACAGTTGATGCATAGAGATAACAGAGTTGTTGTATGCAGAGATAACAGATATAATAGAGTTGTTTTGTGCAGAGATAACAGAGATAAGGCACCGAGATAACAGAGCTGTTGTATGCACAGAGATAAGGCACAATGTATGGAAGTTTGCTCAATGACAGGTTGTAGTTGTGGTGAAGGAGAGTTGCAGTGTTGTGATTGAGCTGATGAAGACTGAGTTTGTTTTTCAGATGTTTGTCGCAACAGTGATGTTGATGTTAGCATGAAGAAGACGTTCTACAAAACGTTGGTTGCAAAATGTTGGTAGTGAAGAAAACGATGTCGGATTATAAGGTTGGACAATTCGAAGAATGCTCGAAAACTGTTTGATGATATGCCTAAGAGAAGATAGGCATGCCTACATGTGAAGTAGGTAGAGTGAGGAAGATTTGGTTTTGTGTCATCCAACAAGTAAGGAAGAAGAGCCGCGGTTCTCACTTGTTGGGGAGATGACAGATATAAGGGATGACTCGAATGGAGAGGTCAGTGAATCCCTAAGAGTAAACCAAGAGTATTTGTTGATGGTTAAAGTACCAATCAACGTGAAACAGTTGAGCATGCCCAACCGGGTAGAGATGAAAGTTGTGACCGAGTTCGTATGGAAGACGATGAAGAAATTGTGTTGTAAACTGAATGTTGTGTTGTAAACTGAATATTAGCACATTCAGTTTAAGGGAGGGTGTTAGAAATAGTCAATATAGTGTTAACCATATGTTCCTATTTATATGTTAGTGCCTAGAGTTTAGGAAGTAGTGGTTATTTTCCTTTTATTTAAAGCTTTGTACGTAGTTCTTATCATCAAGAGAATAACAGTAAGAAATAACAATGTAGTTGTTTTGTGTTTTATCGTTATGTCTCTTTCCCTTCTCTTTATGTCAAAATCCTAACATTTGATTCGTATTACAAATTGATGAATTTTAATAATCAAATCTTGATTTTTAAGTTTGGGGATATCAAATATTTGTGAGATTATCGAAATTGGGATTTTTGGGAATTGCTGGTTGTCGGCGAAGTAAAGAAGGTCGTCGTCATGACTGAAGGTAGCCAGGGGGATGGGGATTCATGGAAAAATGTTTATAAATTTTTCTGATGATCGTGGTGATCAGGTGGCGATGATTTAGGGTTTGAACTGGGGTTTTGGTCGAATTGGTTCTCGAGGAAATTGCAACGTCGTCAGGGTTTTTGAGGTGATCGGTCAAGGGGGAGCAGGAGCTAGGGACTCAGGCGGAGGCCCTGGTGAAGTGGCGAGAATTTTGGCGAAGTGTCGTGGAGGTGCGAGGTGAATTGGTGATCGAAGTAAGGTTTCAGGTGGAGCTCGATAGCTCTTTTAGGTTTCGTGGTGAATTTGGTGATACTGAGTTGTTGTTCAGGGTGAGGAGATCGTCAGCGACTCGTTGGGAAGATCGGCGATGGTCGGAGGTCGTCAGGCTAGTCGTGCACGTGCACGCGTATCCTCTGGTATCTGATGGTAGCTATGTGATGAGAGCATCGGGAATGTTGGTGAGTTTCTCGAAGATTTTTGTGGTTTGACTCGAAGATGAGTGTGAACGCGAGTAGACTCGGGGTTTACTTGGGGAAGGGATCGATGTTGGCTCGGGTTGTTATTTTGTTGTTACCGGGTTTTAAAATATAAAGAGAAGCATATCCAGGTTTTCAAAAGTTAAGTTATTAAGCAAGTTTTAAAACTAGTTTCCAAAGATTTAAATTTTAAAGTTAAATGTTTTCTTTAAAAATTGTTTTGATTTGGATAATTAAATATTAGGTTGATTATTTAATTAAGTCTCTAATTGTTTTCAAGATAATGATGTAATTAAGTAAGTAATTAAAACAAATGGTTTATCTTAAATTATGTTTTAATTTGTTAATTAACTTAAAGGTCTTAAGTTAATTCTTATGTTAATGATAAATTATTTCAAAGGGTTATTAAAGATTTAAATAATAAATAAGTAATTTATTTAGGGTAATGATTTATCTTTAAAATCTTGAGTAATTAAAGATTGATTAATTACTTAATAATTAAAGGGTTAAATTGTTAAAGAAATTAATTAATGGTTAGTTAATTAATGAGTGTGATTAATTAAAGATAGTCACTTAATGTAACTGATTAAGTATAATTACTTAGTGAAGTAATTATTGGATAATTACTGTATGTAATAAAGGAAAATCACTTGATGAAGTATGGAAAATAATTACTTAATGGAAGTAATTAAGGATTAATTACTTAGTGTAATTAATTAAAGAATTTATTAATGTGATTAATTTAAGTATAATTAATTAATATAAGTGATAAAAGGGTGGTTAATCACTGGATGTGATTTAATTAATCAAGGTTAATGTGATTAATTAAGGTCAATTAATCAATGAAATTAATTTAAGCAATGGTTTATAATTAACCAAAGTTAATTAAGCAGGATTAAAGATAATTAATTTAATTTATAATGGGTGATTAAATTAAATTAATAAAGAATTGTTTGATTATTTATCTTTCCTATAGATGATAACTTGAGTTGAATACCTTAGTTTGTTTGAATATCTCTGATATTGAGATTGTGATGTATTGGGATATGATATGATGGGTTGAACTATGATATTGTGAGTTATCTATCGATAATTGATTTGTTGTGAGAATATGAGAACCTGTATTTAAAATTGATTTGTATCCACTTAAACAAACTAGGTTTAAGATGACATTGAATTCGAAGAGACCGGGGTCGGGTATCAACAATACCCGAAACCACTTCGATTTATAATTCTAAGTTCATTTTAAATGTGATGTGTGGAATCAAACAGGCTGGAATGAAAGGGTTAAGAATCATGGATATTTAAAACTGAGTAGTGATCCCTAGACATTGTGGAAATAAGTGTTTGACTTAAATAACTTGAGAACTCGTGGAAGGTACGAGTTACCCCGGATTTTAAATAAGTTTATATCTTAGTATTTCATGTTAGATGGGTTTACTCACGCTGGTTTCCAGCCTGACCTGGGTGTTACTTTGATGTAATGCTCGGGTCAGACCGAGTATTACATATGTCCAGGTAAGGACGTTCTGGAGCTCAGGAGGCGAGTTGGATGGCAGGAACGTATGGAGTGTATTCCGCTGTGTTATATGGTAGTTCATTTGGGACATGTAGATTTTAATTGTCCAATGTTTGTGTAAATGTTGTAACTCTGATGTATTGATATAATTAACTGATACAGTTTTCCTTTGTATAACTGCTATTTTATTTAATATTATATTTTGATCCGCTGCGAATGTGAGAATCTGTGTTTTGGTGTTTTCTGTTTCTTCTTTTTCTTCTATTTCTTTCTTCTTTTCCCTAACTATCTGGAATTTTCGGAATCGAAAATTCCGGGTCGTTACAACACCGATGCTTGTGGAATAGGACTTGGTGCTGTTTTGATGTAGAGTGGAAGAGTGATTGCGTACGTGAGCATGCAGTTAAAGCCTCATGAGAAGAACTACGCTACGCATGACTTGGAATTGCTGGCTATTGTCATTGCGCTGAAGATATGGAGGCACTATCTGTTAGGTGAGAAGTTTGAGCTCTTCACTGATCATAAACCCTTAAAGTATCTTTTCTCTCAGAAGGACTTGAACCTGAGGTAGCAAAGGTGGGTGGAATTCTTGGTATCTTATGATCTGGACATTCTCTACTCACCGGGGAAAGCAAATGTGGTGGCAGACGCCTTGAGTAGAAATTCGGTTTTGGCTCTTCTGGAAGTTACTCCGACTCTTCAAGAAAGGATCGTAAGTAATCAAAGGAAGGACAGAACTCTGGAAAAATTAATTCATGGAGCTAAGAAGGTCGGTATTTAGATTTTGAGATAGACAGTCAGGGTGCTTTAAGGATTAATAGGCGATTGTGCGTGCCGGATGTGGACGGACTGAGACAGGACATTTTGTTGGAAGGTCACAAATCTAGGTTAAGTATCCACCCAGGAGTGAATAAGATGTATAAAGATATGAAAAGAGTTTTCTAGTGGCCGGGAATGAAGAAGGACATCGCTACCTTTGTCAATGGATGTGCAAACTGTCAGCAAGTAAAGGGTGATCAACAGAAAACTGCGGGATTGTTGCAACCTCTAGAGATTTCGAAGTGGAAATGGGAGATGATATCGATGGATTTCATCGACGGATTGCCAAGAACCAGGAAAGGAAATGAGGGAGTGCGGGTAATTGTAGACAGACTGACCAAGAGCGCCCACTTTATCCCAGTTAAGTCAACCAGAACTACAGCTTCATTCGTAGAGATTTTCATGAGGGAGATTGTCAGATTACATGGAGTTCCCATCAGCATAGTGAGTGATCGTGACCCAATTTTTACCAGAAAATTTTGGGAAGCTCTGTAGACGGCTCTTGGGACGAAGCTGAGTTTAAGTACCGCTTATCATCCCCAAACCGACGGTCAGATGGAGAGACTGAACTGCATTCTAGAAGATATGTTGAGAGCTTGCATCCTGGACTTCGGTGGATCTTGGGAGGATCATCTACACCTGGTGGAGTTTTCCTACAACAACAGTTACCAAGCAAGCATTGAGATGGCACCATACGAAGCTCTATACGGAAGGCCCTGCAGATCACCAGCTTGTTGGGTGGAATCAGGGGATTGTCTTATACTTGGTCCAGACATGATTCGGGAAGCTTCTGCTAAGGTCGAGCTAATCAAGAAAAGGATGAAGGCAGCCCATGATCGTCAAAAGAGCTACGTGGATAAGAGATGGAGGAATTTGGAATTCGAAGTTGGAGACTTGGTATTTGTCAAGATTTCCCCGATCAAAGGAGCAATCAGGTTTGGTAAGACTGGAAAGCTAGCTCCGAGATATATTGGACCTTTCCGTGTTCTCGAAAGGATCGGTGCTCTGGCATACAGGATTGAATTACCAGACAGGATGGTTGGGATTCACAATGTATTTCACGTATCTCATTTGAGAAAATACGTGCACGACCCATCACTGGTTGTAGAACCAGCAGCTCAGGAAGATTTGGAGGTCGAACCGAACTTAACCGTGGTCAGGCATCCAGTTCATATTATGGATCAAGATGAGAAGGAGCTACAGAACAAGGTGGTAAAGCTAGTTAAAATCCAATGGAGCGAGTGTCCCGGAGATTGTACCTGGGAAACTCTAGATAGTATAAGGAAGGCCTATCCAGAATTGTTATCAGGATAATTAGGGTTGTTTGTTGAATAGTTGGTTGCTATGGTTGTTAGGATATGGATGATGTGTATGCTTTGCTGTTTGAATATAATAATTTTTGATGAAAGTTGAATTATTTATTGCTTTGAAATTTCGAGGACGAAATTCTTTTAAGCGGGAAGGAATGTAACGACCCGAGGTTTTGAGACTATTATTTTAATAATTCTCTAACTTAATTATTTATAATACAAGCTTATCATTTCAAAACAAATAATATACTCGGGCTATTTACTGTTTATTTATTTACATATATATATATTGAAAGAAAGATTATGATTTGGAAATTCAGAAAAAAAAAATCTCTCAAGAATATTTAAATATAAAACTCTATCTTGTAACACTAAATATAAGTGTGTGTGTGTGTGTGTGTGTGTGTGTGTATAAGAGTAGAATTTAGATGTTGATACTTAAGCCTTGGCTAAAAATAAAAATAAAAACATATGTTTAAAAAAAAAGGAATAAAAGTATATAAGTGATTTATATTGTGTATGCAACATAAGTAAAATTTATAAAAATAACTATGGTAAAACATATGAATATATGTATATGTGAAGAAGGCAGCAAGAAAAAAAACTTTGTATGCATATATACGAGATAGAGATATACATAAGATTGGATATGTGCTTGTAAACACAAGAGGGGACACACATTTAATGCATGGCACATAAAACATCTAATCCCCTTTATAATAAATCAACTCCTTTTCAAAATCATATCGGGTCAAAAATTTGATGACCAAAGAAAAAATAAATAAAACATAAGAAAATGTGAAAACAAGTTGTTGTGTACAGAGCTGTATACCCACTTATATTTATATATATACCTCCATTGTCTTCATTTCTTTCACTCAAACTAAGTATAACAAAAGGAAAAAACAACACTGTCATTAAAACAACTCAACTCAACAGGGATCATCAACAAAACAAAAGCAAGTAGCAGTTTTCAAAAGCCTTGTTCTATGTTCAAAAAAAATTTGTGAGTAAACTTCTTTTCAAAGCAAAATAATTTATAATCTATGAGTATGTTAAAGATTAAATAGAAAATAACAGTTTTTACCTTGCTGTTGCATAGAAATAATTATATATATGCTTGTATGCCTATGTATGGAATGTGTAAATGCCTGTATACACTTCCAATCTTTGTTCTTCTTGTTTCTGCCATGTTCGAACTTCCTAAAATCAAATTATCTTCATCTATGCAGTTTTAGATCATGGTGTCCAAAGAGTTTTTGTTTATGTTAGAGTGTACTTATTTTTAAAAATAATTTCATGGAAACCTATCAAGAAATGCCATCGGAAATAGGGTTAGCAGTGGATAATCAAATATTGTAAAGAAATCGATCGGTTCAATTCGTGTTTTCTTTGACATAGGTAGAATCGGCTTTGAAAACAATGTATTTTGGTGGTAATTTTGTGATTTTAAATTGGGTGGTTGATGGGATATTGGGTGACGATCGAAAATTGAACTTTGGTCGATTCACGGCGTTTGGGTCGTATCTGGAGGCCGGGGTTTTGGTCAAAGGAGGGCGAGAGGTTGGTGGTCTCAGGAAAAATGGCGGCATGGTCTTCTGAGCGACGTGGTGGCGGGTCGGAGTGAGATTAGGGTTTTAGACGTGTTTTTGGTCGAGGTGGGTTTTCGCGTGATTGCAGCGTCGTGGTGGCGTTGGAGTGATGCGGTGCTAGGGGAAAATTAAGAGGGAAGTCAGGCGAGGTGGCATGAGTTCTGGTGATCAATGTCGGCGGCGCGAGGTGATAATGGGGGACCGGGTTTTTCCCTGGAAGTGGTGAACTACTCGATTTGGTTTCGAGCAGTGTCGAGATGGTCTGGGTGGTCAGAAAGGTCGAGGGGGATGACGGAAACTTGGGGGCGAGGTTGATGGCGATCGACGTGGCTTCGGTTGCGTGTGCACGTGCACACCGGAGTTGGATATCCGGTGGTGGTAGGTTGAATCAGTAGATTGTGGAAATAAAAGAGAAGGGTTTTTTTCCCTGGGTATTTGGTTTGGGCCAGTGGGCCGGTTTTCTTTTAAAAAAAATGTTCTTTGGTATTTCAAAAATCAATAACCTTTAAACCATTTTCTTTTAAACTTTAACATCATGTTTATTAAAATTTAGGAGCCGAGCATCTTATCATCTTAACCTTTGTTAAAAAACTTATTTAATAATTAATTTGAAATGTAATTGACTAGTGGTTAATAAAGGAAAAAAATGATTTAAGACTTTTAAATTAATTAAAAGCCTTAGGTTAAATTATACATGTTAATTATTAATTAATTCCAAATATTTGTTTAAGGTAAAATAAAAGGGTTGTAATTAGTTTGATAATAATTAAACAGGATTTGAAAATAATAAATTCTGTTTAAACAAAATAGATGATTGTGTGACTAGTTAATCTAGTCTATGAATAGTTTAAAATGGTTAAGTACTTTGGTTTGCCTTGTTTCTCTAGTATGTTATTTCCAGCTATTCTGTGATATGAAATAACCTGAATTAAATAGTTGATATAAACGTGAGACATTTATTCTAAATGGATATTTGTGATGGAATTTCTATGTGAATATGACATTCTGAAACTAAATTGTTTTGGTTAAAAACAACTTGGCCTTAAAAGATGGCGTTTGGATTTCGATGAGACCGGGATCGGATATCGTTGTTATCCGAAAACGACATCGATCCAAAAGAACGATCAGGTTGTGAAGATCTTAAGGGAAGATCCAGAATGAAGATTCAGAATGCAAGGGCTATTTGTCGCTAACTCTGAGGGTGATTCCAATACGAGTGTAGTGAAGATAGTGCCTTCGGTTCCGTTCGGACCCGGAACGGACTTGTATGGACGGATGCTATCAAACCATCGTCATTGGAGGACGGTGAGCATCCTAAGAAAATATGTGCTATAAAGGTAATCGTAGCCTCAAGCCTCATCAACCAAGAATGGCTAAAACAGGGGAGGTGCAGCAAGGCTAATTGGGTAGCACCCAATTAGGGTAAGATTTCCCCTGTCTAGTGTCCCTTTATATTCGGGTGTGTGGCGGTTGTTGGCCCCAACCACGGGGTGATCTTATTCGGACTATCCAGTAAGGGGTAGATCCGGTCTTGTGTTGCAAGGGATCGGGAGTGGTCCTCGGTACGCTGATCTAGGCCAGGTACTGTGACGGGCGGTACCCCAGTAGCCCTGCCATTGTATGGAACCCAATCTCCAATAAGCGCCCGTACGGTTTGATTGTGCCCAACTATGTTGGAACGTGATATGTAAGCATTCCAGCTATTTCCTATTTTATACTGGAAACCCTAGACACTATTATAATATCACCTGATTTCCTAGGAAAATGTTTTGGTTATCGTAACGGAAAAACCCGTTCGTGTTTATGTGCGACGAGTCTTACGAGATACCCTTGATTTCAAATGATTTTCAAGTTAAATAGATTTAACCGTTTACTCACACCAGACCCATGTCTGACCCAGAGTTTATTTTCTGTTTTTTTTCTAACCTCTTGGGTACTCAAATTTTTATGAGTAGCCAAGTAATTCCAGGTTTGCTTTGACGTATTTTGAAGGAGGACTTGGAGCAGGAGGCTTCTTTGTATCTAGTTATATATGTTTCCGCTGTACTGGTATTTATGTCTGCATTTTGGTTTGTAATGAATAGGCAAGTCACCACGACTGTCTAGTATGATGTATATGAAACTTATGACTCTGATGTACTGTGTTAGTGATTTTGTGATATAAGTATGTGATGTAATATATTTATTCCGTTCCGCTGTGAGATTCTGTGATTTGTTTCTAGTTCTTTCTTTCTATCTATTCTTTTCTACCTATTTTCTTTCTATTTCACGACACGTCCTTCTATGAAATGAAGGGCGGGTTGTCACAAAATCCTTATGGTTGATTTGGAAATATCAACATCAAAAAATATATATATCCTTTCTCTAAATCAATACTTAATACAAAAAAAAATTAAAACTCGCATTTACCCTTCAACACACATATATAAAGATCAACATATATAGTCATAATAAAATTTGAAATAAATACTTATATATATATACACTTTGAAATAAACAATATATATCACTAATATATAAGCAAATGGATATAAATCAGTACACATACAGACTGTGCATTTATAACTAACATGAATAAACTCTAAAATATATACTGTAAACAAAATAAGAACAAATATAACTTATGTATATACATATAAACAAGCAGATTCTATGTAACTTATATACCTGTAACTGTCATAACCTTGTAATATAGACATAGAATATAAATTAATACATAAAATATAAAACAAAATCAAGTTATCAAAAATATCTTTACACGTTTTAAATTTTTCATAAAGTAATTGCAGATAAATATTTGATAGGATATGCAAACAGACTTTCCTCTTTATGTAAACGATATATATACAATAGTTACCTGTATACATATATACAACAATTATACTTTATATATATTCCACTTAAAATTAAATGCCCAATATGAACATAAGTTATAATATATATATATAAACTAATTGTACATAATTTTTATAAACCCATATATATACGTATATATATATATATACCGAAGAGCAAAGGAAAATTGCACACCTGAAAAACTATATGTATATTATTCAATAACTATATATATAAACAAACAACTATTTACACTTACGTATATATTATGTATAAGAATCAATATAAACTGGCTCTATATATATATAAATTCTTTTATAAAATAATATATATAAAACACTTTAAATTAAAAAATATATACCTTCATATAATATAAAGCAAACACTAACAGGTTATAAACTACCAAAAAATCTTATTAAATAAACATACTTTTGTAAACTATATATATATATAATACCTTTTGCAAAGAAAAGAAGAAGAAGATAGTTGCGGAGGGATGAAGAGCTGGTCACGATTTGTTGAGGTGGAGTAGAGGGAAAGTGAGGCTTGCGCGGGCTGGGCTTCAAGACTTCAACCAGGAAGAGGACGAGAAGAGGCATAACTCAGCTGCTGGGTGGAGGCCGCATGCTTGGAGGAGGGAGGCGGCAGATGAGGTCGAAGGCCTGAGGGATTGAGTGGTTGCGGTGTTGCTCAGGTTGGTGGCATGGTGAGGATCTGGTGGGGTTGTGCGGCTCTGATGGTGGATGGGTTGGTGAGAAGGAGTGGCTGAATCATGGTGCAGGCTAGAAGAAGAAGGGGCGAACGGTGCAGTAGAGAGTTGATGAAAACTTTGGCTATGGCAAAATATAGAATGTCAAGTGACAGAGGAAATATGAGCAGTTCCCTTTCAAAGAAAACAAAATGAAAGGTGAACGAATCAAGAAAAAGAAAAATATGAAATGGCCATTGTAAATAGAAAAGGTGGAATTGCAATAGCTTGATATTAATATCTGGGAATACGAAATGTGAATGGCTATTGGTTTAAACGGTGGAATATGAAATGGTGTAAGAAAACAAAAGACACAAACTGGTTACCGATACGGTTATCATTCACACAGATTTCACTTCGTATCGAACTTCAAAACACAGAATAGAATATACCGCAGAGATCAGTACGACGAGACGATCAAAATGGTATATAGATATCAGTGATACGACTATCCTATCAAAAGTCGATAATCGGTACCGAAAATGCTGCTAAAACGCCAAAAATAAGGTGAACGGAGTAATAGCAGACTAAATTTGAAGAAACGAAATATGACGTCTCACTCAGAAGATGATTTACAGATTTATTATATGAAAATATTCAGGTTTGGAAAATATCTTATTTACATCAATTTTTAACTGATTTGAATTGAAATAAAACTACATAACAAAATAAACTTTAAAATTGTCTAATGAAAATTTACCACTTACTATGTTTGAATAGACGTATTCCAAATATTAAATTTCCATTCCCAAATTTTATTATTTAAAATTTCACAAAATTTCAGTTAATTATGTTATTAAAACCTTTAAAATTTATGGGTCGTTACACTCTCCCCCACTCAAAACTTTTCGTCCTAGAAAAGGAACGAGGTAGGAGAATAGAAACAACCAGAAAGAGAAGATAGATTGAAATACAACACTACACAATTAACTAAAACCATATAAACTCCATTTATTTTAAAATTGGTTTATATTTAATTAATTGATTCCAATTCATTATATTCAATCAATCAAATTTATGGTGTTCACATTTGATTGGTTTCATTTCCATATATTTTTATACAATTGATTTATTTCCCATTTATTAACATTCATTACAAAAAATTTAACAACAAAATTTATTTTATCTTACCCATCTATTAAATCTATTTGATCAACCATAGTTAATTCCACCTCAACATTCAACTTCAACTATTCAAAACTATATGGATTTAAATTTTAAATAAATTAATATTCAACAATTGGGTTTAATCGATTTTATTCAACTAATAAATAGTCACCCAATTTAAAATTTATTTTCTTTCATTTTATCAACATTTCTTTCAAACAAATTCTTTTTTTTACTCATTTATTTTATCCATTATCTTCAGCTAAGTTGATTCTACTAAAATTCAAGTTCACTATTCTTATGTTCATCCTTATCTGCTTAAATAGTCTTCTCTTTTATTATTTTAATTTATTCCACTAGACATATTTTTCAACATATATTAAGTGTATAAACATTTATTATAACCATTTATTATTCAACAAATTAATTTTCCTTTTTATTATTTAATTTATTATCCAATTTATTATCAGCAAATTCCCTCAACAAAATATCATTTTTTTTTATATCCTATTGTTTATATCATAGTGTATACTATCCAATTACATTCCAATTACATTTAAACTTTTCTAGGTAAGTTATATTAATGTTTCTGAGTGCAATTAAACACTATACAAATTTTCTTTTATTTACAACATTTATATTAAGCCAGATTTTGGTTTGAACAAATTTATTACTTTAGTTTTCTTCTTGTACAACCCTTTTTTTTATACCCTAACATTTTAACTTTTTGAATATTTTAGGCAAGTTATATATATTAGAATGTAATTTAGTGTTATACAAATAAGTTTGTTCCAATTCAAATATTTCAAGTTGGTTTAATTTCATTTTAGATATTCCAATTATTTAAAGTTTCACTTTATTTCAATAATTGAAACCACTTCTTAATATAAAACTTAAGATTCCAATTTCCGGTTCCACTTCAAACTATTTTGAAATAAATATATATATATATTATAAATCAAATTATACACAAGAAATATAAATCAAATCCATTTTTCCAAAATAAATGTGTAGTAAAGCTACTAAATGGCCTCTCCACTTCGAGACTCGAAAATGTATGTCGATGATGCTGCAGTCATCACCGAAATTATTTTCCAGCGACAAAAGAGAAGAGTACTGACTTACTTCCTTTTACAGTTCTTTGGAAACAATTTCTATTTGTGATAACCCGGATTTTTGGGCATCTGATAATTGGATAATTAACTTATTTCTACTATTGAGATACTGATTTTTATTTAGTTGAGCAAATAACTTAAGTTTAAAATGAAATAAGAATAAATAAAAGGGTTTTATAATATTTCTTTAAGTAAACATGGTAAATAAAAATATAAAAGATAAATATAAAAACATAAGAAAATATAAAATATTGATTAAGACATTTGTAAGCTAGGGAATAAACTATGTGTACAAGTGGCAATATTTCTTTTAAATTGAATATAAATAATAATGAGATGAGAAGAAGGCTGTATACAGATGATAATTTTCTACATATCTATTTCTCAATTTCTTTTCCTTCTTTCATTTTCCAATATTAAAACCAAAAGAAAATCAAACAATTTCAACTTCAAGTTTCAACTGTACAAAGCTAGATTCAAATTCAAGTACAAATTGAAAGCTTAACAAGGCAGATCAAATTCAAGTTCCCAGTTTCAAATCAACTTCCAGTTTTCAAAATTCTGTGAGTAAACTATTTTTATAAACCTTAATCTGTTCTATAACCTGATGCATGTGATTAATACTTGAAGTAAAGTTTTGGAAAATGTTTGCGTGAATATATATTATGCTTGCATGTATATAAATATGCACTTGTTTGAGTGTGCATGTCTGTATGTGTGTGTATATATATATACACATGTCTCTGTTTTTGTATTAACAGACTAAAAACAAGTTCAAAAATCAAAATCTCTTCCCTCATTCTCTTTTAAGTTAAGATGTATAAAGGAAACATGTTTGAATTTACTAGATCTAAATTTTAAAAATATTTTTAAGTAAAATTAGAAGATAGTTTTAATTGGAAAGAAGATATACAGTAAAACTCAAAAGCATGTCAAAATTCGAATGCCATGGTTTCAAGTTTCACTTATATAATCTAATTCTTTTTCGAAAACTATGAATTTTAAAAGTAAAATCAAGATTTTTAGTTTTTTATTTGGGGAGATTTTGCGAGTTGATCGGGATTGGGTATTTCGTTGATTTTTGGCAATCTGGTCATGTTTGGCAAGCGGAGCTTCAATCGAAGGTAGCTGGTTGGTCAGGTATCGTAGGAAAAATGGTCGGTGAAATTCTAAATCACCGTGGTGGCTTGGTGGAGGTGATTTAGGGTTTAGGGTGTTGATTGGAGTGTGGTGGTTGTCGAGGCATTTGCGACATCGTGGTCACATCGGTTTGGACCGGAGTAGGGGGAATAGGAGCATGGATGGGTGGCGGAGGTCCAAGCACGGGGACGTGATCGCTGGTGGTCGGAGATGGGCGGTGCGAGGTGTTTTGGTGATCGGGTTTTCATTCCTACTGTTGTTCGAGTGTTCATTTTGCTCGATTTTGATCTTCGGGTCATCGTGGATTTCTGGGTGGCTTGGAGGGACGAGGCGGTCGGCGGCGACTCAAGGGTAGCGTCGACGTTGATCGGAGTGGCACCGGTCGCGTGTGCATGTGCACGGTGCACTGGTTTCTGGGTTTGGGTTGCTTGCTGTAGTTTGAATCGAAGAAGAAGAGAAGTGAGGGGAGTAGTGTTGTTGGATCGGGATCGTGGGCCTTGGGCTCGAGAGTTTTAAATGTTTTAAATATAAGTTAACAAAGTTTTAAAATAATAATGTATTAATCAAGTTTTAAAATAAGTAGATCTTTGAACAAGTTTCCAAAGCAAGATCAAACCTAAAAGATTTTGAAGTAAATTGTTTTGAACTTAATTTGTTGATTTAGGGGATTTTATATTAGGTTAATCTTGATTAAATTAACTCCTAAGTTTATTTAAAATTAAAATTAAAGGATATAATTAAGGGATGATTAAGGGAAATGTATTCAACTTTAATTAATCAAAGGACTTGAGTATTTTATAAGTTAATTATTTATTAATTTCACACATTTGATTTAAATAATAATAAATGGCTTGTAATTAATTAATAACAATTAATAAGGATTAAGTAATTAATTTATTTGTGTAAATGAAATTAATTATAAATTGTGTGATTAATTAACCTTGCTTATGGATGATTAATTAGATTAAATGATGGATTGATTTATATCTCTAGTTTGTTAATTTGTATTGTTCTGTGATGTGCAATGCCTGAATTTAACTGTGATAAAAGTGGGTTATCTATTTGTGATGAATTGCTGTGTGAATATGTTGTTCTGAAGTTTAATTAAATTATTTAACTTAAACAACTTGGCTTAAAAAGATGGTATTGAATTCAAAGAAACCGGGATCGGATATCAACGATATCCGGAACCACTTCGATTAGTAATCTAAAATTCTTTATAGAATTGATTGGTAAATCGAATAGGCTGGAATGGAATAAATTGAGTAATCTGGACCATTGGAACTAAGTAGCGGTACTTAGATTTTATATTGTGGAATAAGTGGTTGGCTATAACAAGATAAGAACTCGTAGTGATGTACGAGTTACCCTGATTTTTAAAGAAGTTTTATAACTTAGTATTTCAAGTTATATGGGTTTACTCACGCTGGTTTCCAGCCTGAGTCGGGTGTTACTTTATTGTGATGCTCGGGTCAGACTGAGTATTACAGATTTTCAGGTTAGGACGTTCTGGAGTTCAGGAAACGAGCTAGATGGCAGGGACGTATGGAGTATATTCCGTTGTGTATTAGAATTTGTATTGATAGTAGTCAGGGACAAGTTGTTATAACTGTCCAGTTTATTTGTGATGGTTGTACTCTGATATCTTGTATGTAAAATTGACATTTACAGCTTTTTTTGTGTAAATGCGGCTGTTTGTATTTTATATTTTGATCCGCTGCGAATGTGAGATTCTGTGTTTTGTTTTTTGTTTCTTCTTCTACCTCTTTTCTTCTTTACCCTATCAATCTGAAATTTCCGGCCTTCGATTGCTCGGCACTTCTACAGTGAACGTATTAGTGTCGAATTATCGAGGTCAAAAATTTCAGGTCGTTACATTTGGTATCAGAGCTGAAGGTTAAGCGAGAACCTTGGCTCTGGTGGGTTTACTCATTAAGGATAGGGTCAGTGGTACTCTAGGATGAGTTTAGTGTATTATATATGAGGGCGTATTTGTTATTTTCTTATATAAAGATTTTAAAACGGTTTTAAAAATGATTTGCATATAAGCTTATATTTTGATATATAAAGCAATAATTTTTCTAATTATTATATATATATTAAGGTAATTGGCTGTTGATTATTGAAATTAAATATAATAATAAGAATTAAGTGGTAATAGAAATACAACCAAATAGGGATTTGGTAAGGATTAACTATGCAAATAAGTTAAGCGAAAAAATGGATTCAAAACTGAACTTAAATCCTAAGAAATTTAAAAGAATTTTCAAAGTATTGAAATATAATTACCTTGATTTTATTTTCCAGCAAATGATTATGGAATATATAGTGTGTATGATTTCTAGACATGATAATTATCATAAATTGGGTAATATGAACTAGATAAACAAGGATAAAGCAAAATGAAATGTTTTAAGGAATTAAACATTTAGATAATTATGACTTATAAATTGAAATATATTTTAAATTTGAAAATCTTAAATCTAACACCCAAGGAAATTTTGGAATTGTTTCAAAGTGTTATAAGAAATAATGAATAGTATTATTCATAATATATTTTGAATAAAACAAGAGTTGTTTTGAAAATTTCAAGGGAAATTGTTTTGAGTTAAAACCAAGAATGGTTTAAAATTTAAGTATGACTTGCTGTGCTAATAAATAAATATGTATATATGTGGGATATACATAATTTCAAAAGATGATTTGAAATAAACTCTAAGTGTTTAATTTTGAATTTTCCCCTGAAATGTGATTTAAAAACCCAAAGAGAAATAAGTTTTGAACTCATAAGTGGGAAAGGATATTGATAAGAAGTTTAAAATTTGAAATGGAGAATTCAAATTGAGTAAGGTTGACTGGATTAAATAAATTGAGATTTAACTCGAGGAAGTTAAATGGGTTAAATTGAAAAGGGATTTATATAAGTAAGATGTAATCCAAAGTATTTTGTTTTAAATAAAGGGATAAACTTATATATATCTGTATATATATAAAGGATTTTATGAGAATGATTTTGGGAAAAAGGTTTTTGGAACCCATTGATTTTGAAAAGCTTTTGATTTTTGGGAAAATCAATTTTTGGAAATTTGGAAAGCCAAGTTTGGAACTATCGATTTTGGGATATCGATTTTGTGTAAAGGAGATTTATATGTGTTTCATATAAAGGGTAAGATTTGAAAGATACTATATGTGTATAGTATAAAACGTTTTGAGATTGGCTCTGGGGAAAAAGGCGCTCCCATGAGATGAACTTTTTAGGAGTTCCACGGGGTGGTACTTCCTTGAGCCATAAGGGGGGTTCTAAAGTTGATCCTGTGAGGAAGTCCGGACAAACTGAAGTTCCTGAGGATTTTGTGGGTAGCGAAAGTCGAGGGCGCTGATACCTACAGAGACATTTGGGTTATGCTGTGACGGTAGTGTAACTCGGAGTCACTGCGATCTACTGTGGACCATAGCAAAAATCGTGTGGAGGTGAGTGTCAACGGTCTACATTTGATTTTGCCTTGATGGCAACGTAACATCGGTAGACTGCTATCTATGGTAGGAGTGGAGAAGTTTCATTTGGCAGCGAAATTCGAGGGCGCCGATGCCTACAGTTACATGGATTTTTGTCGTGATGGCAACGTAACCCTAGGTGTAGCTGCGATCTGTGGCGGGTTTCATGGTGTAGTCGAGGGGCGCGGAGTGCCTACAGTTTTCTATGGTTTTGCCATGATGGCGGCATAATCATTGGGTTAACTGCGACGAGGGGGGGTGATTATTTCTAGAGCATTCTCACCAAAAATGTTTTCTATATTTTCACAAAAGTTTTCTAAGTATTTTCTCTGGGTGTTGAAAATGGGTCTGCTAAGTACTTATAGATTTCCAGTCCTACGCCTGATCAACATATGACCGAATTTCTGTGAGAACAAGGATGGATTTGTTGGAACATCAAGTTATAAAAATTATTTTTAAAAACTATTTTGATAATATTATGTAGATTTTTAAAGTGTTTTAAAAAATTAAAATAAAAAGGGTTAAGAGTTAAAAATGTTCAAAGAGTAATTTAAATGATAATAAACATTTTAATAAAATTCCAGCTTCGTTCCTTTTCGAGGACGAAAAGATATTAAGGGGGGAGGAATGTGATAACCCGGATTTTTGGACATCTAATAATTGGATAATTAACTGATTTCTATTATTGAGATACTGATTTTTATTTAGTTGAACAAATAACTTAAGTTTAAAATGAAATAAGAATAAATAAAATTGTTTTATAATATTTCTTTAAGTAAACATGGTAAATAAAAATATAAAAGATAAATATAAAAACATAAGAAAATATAAAATATTGATTAAGACATTTGTAAGCTAGGGAATAAACAATATGTACAAGTGGCAATATTTCTTTTAAATTGAATATAAATAATAATGAGATGAGAAGAAGGCTGTATACAGATGATAATTTTCTACCTATCTATTTCTCAATTTCTTTTCCTTCTTTCATTTTCCAATATTAAAACCAAAAGAAAATCAAACAATTTTAACTTCAAGTTTCAATTGTACAAAGCTAGATTAAAATTCAAGTACAAATTCAAAGCTTAACAAGGCAGATCAAATTCAAGTTCCCAGTTTCAAATCAACTTCCGGTTTTCAAAATTCTGTGAGTAAACTATTTTTAAAAACCTTAATCTGTTCTATAACCTGATGCATGTGATTAATACTTGAAGTAAAGTTGTGGAAAATGTTTGCGTGAATATATATTATGCTTGCATGTATATAAATATGCAGTTGTTTGAGTGTGCATGTCTGTGTGTGTGTGTGTGTGTATATATATATATATGTCTCTGTTTTTGTATTAACAGACTAAAAACAAGTTCAAAAATCAAAATCTCTTCCCTCATTCTCTTTTAAGTTAAGATGTATAAAGGAAACATGTTTGAATTTACTAGATCTAAATTTTAAAAATATTTTTAAGTAAAATTAGAAGATAGTTTTAACTGGAAAGAATAAATACAGTAAAACTCAAAAGCATGTCAAAATTCGAATGCCATGGTTTCAAGTTTCACTTATATAATCTAATTCTTTTTCGAAAACTATGAAATTTAAAAGTAAAATCAAGATTTTTAGTTTTGTATTTGGGGAGATTTTGCGAGTTGATCGGGATTGGGTATTTTGTTGATTTTTGGCGATCTGGTCATGTTTGGGAATCGGAGCTTCAATCAAAGGTAGCTGGTTGGTCAGGTATCGTAGGAAAAATGGTCGGTGAAATTCTAGATCACCATGGTGGCTTGGTGGAGGCGATGTAGGGTTTAGGGTGTTGATTGGAGAGAGGTGGTTGTCGAGGCGTTTGCGACGGCGTGGTCGCATCGGGTTGGACCGGAGTAGGGGGAATAAGTGCGTGGATGGGTGGTGGAGGTCCAGGCACGGGGACGTGGTCGCTGGTGGTCGGAGATGGGCGGTGCGAGGTGTTTTGGTGATCGGGTTTTCGTTCCTACTATTGTTCGAGTGTTCGTTTTTCTCGATTTTGATCTTCGGGTCATCGTGGATTTCTGGGTGGCATGGGGGGTCGAGGCGATCGGCGGCGACTCAGGGGTAGCGTCGACATTGATCAGAGTGGCACCGGTCACGTGTGCATGTGCACGGTGCACTGGTTTCTAGGTTTGGGTTGCTTGTTGTAGTTTGAATCAAAGAAGAAGAGAAGTGAGGGGAGTAGTGTTGTTGGATCGGGATCGTGGGCCTTGGGCTTGAGAGTTTTAAATGTTTTAAATATAAGTTAACAAAGTTTTAGAATAATAATATATTAACACAGTTTTAAAATAAGTAGATCTTTGAACAAGTTTCCAAAGCAAGATCAAACCCAAAAGATTTTGAAGTAAATTGTTTTGAACTTAATTTGTTGATTTAGGGGATTTTATATTAGGTTAATCTTGATTAAATTAATTCCTAAGTTTATTTAAAATTAAAATTAAAGGATATAATTAAGGGATGATTAAGGGAAATGTATTCAACTTTAATTAATCAAAGGACTTGAGTATTTTATAAGTTAATTATTTATTAATTTAACACGTTTGATTTAAATAATAATAAATGGGTGTAATTAATTAATAACAATTAATAAGGGTTAAGTAATTAATTTATTTGTGTAAATGAAATTAATTATAAATTGTGTGATTAATTAACCTTGCTTATGGATGATTAATTAGATTAAATGTATGGATTGATTTATATATCTAGTCTGTTAATTTGTAATGTTCTGTGATGTGCAATGCCTGAATTTAACTGTGATAAAAGTGGGTTATCTATCTGTGATGAATTACTGTGTGAATACGTTGTTCTGAAGTTTAATTAAATTATTTAACTTAAACAACTTGGCTTAAAAAGATGGTATTGAATTCGAAGAAACCGAGATCGGATATCAGCGATATCCGGAACCACTTCGATTAGTAATCTAAAATTCTTTATAGAATTGATTGATAAATCGAATAGGCTGGAATGGAATAAATTGAGTAATCTGGACCATTGGAACTAAGTAGCGGTACTTAGATTTTATATTATGGAATAAGTGGTTGGCTATAACAAGATAAGAACTCGTAGTGATGTACGAGTTACCCTGATTTTCAAAGAAGTTTTATAACTTAGTATTTCAAGTTATATGGGTTTACTCATGCTGGTTTCCAGCCTGGCCCAGGTGTTACTTTATTGTAATGCTCGGGTCAGACCGAGTATTACAGATTTTCAGGTTAGGACGTTCTGGAGTTCAGTAGACGAGCTGGATGGCAGGGACGTATGGAGTATATTCCGCTGTGTATTAGAATTTGTATTGATAGTAGTCAGGGACAAGTTGTTATAACTGTCCAGTTTATTTGTGATGGTTGTACTCTGATATATCTTGTGTGTAAAATTGACATTTACAGCTTTCTTTGTGTAAATGCTGCTATTTGTATATTATATTTTTATCCGCTGTGAATGTGAGATTCTGTGTTTTGTTTTCTGTTTCTTCTTCTACCTCTTTTCTTCTTTACCCTAACAATCTGAAATTTCCGGCGTTCGATTGCTCGGCACTTCTACAGTGAACGTATTAGTGTCGAATTATCGGGGTTGAAAATTTCGAGTCGTTACACTATTCAAGAATACTTTCAAAATAATACATTTTCAAACTTTGAAACCAAAATTTGGAAAACACCGGAAATTAAACCCTCAAATCCTTAAATTAAATTTATTTTCAATTTTAAATCAAATTTATAACTGTTTTATCAAATTCATCTCCTTATAACAACAATAGTTAATAGTTTAGGAAATGTTGACAAACAATAGATGATAACCTAGTATTATCATTTCAAACAACTAATCCATTCTGTGATATCCCGGAATTTTAAGCAATTTAAAATGTTATAATTTCCTTTATAAATTATTTAAAATTGGTAAAATTGTTATTTTCAAACAATAATAATAATGATTGCTTATATGTATATATAAGGCTTTAAATAGAATTATTATTTTCAAATTAAACTTGTGTTTGTTTAAATGTATATATATAAGTCAATTTTTAATTTGGATTTTAAATTGAATATGAATTTGGATTTATAATAGAAATTCAAAAGATAGACATTCTAAAAATATTTGGATAAGCTTTTATTTATATATAATTTGTTTATTTACATTTTCTTTAAAAGAGAAATTCATATATACATTTACATAAGAAATAGTAAATTAAATAAAAAGCTTTAATTAACATTTAATAATTAAATAAAGATAACAAATGACAAATGTAAATATATATTAGGCTTAATAGTAACAAGTGTTAGTTAATGAACTAGAGTAAATGACAAATGTTGAATTTTAAACCAAGTGTCATCTTTAATTTTTTATTTTTCTTTTATTTATATTTTTATAAATCAGCCTTTATAAATACATATGTTTTCTTCCCTTCATTCTTTTCCCTATCCCCTTCTTTTCAAAAACTAAGAGAATACTGAATACAATTTCCCAAAACAAAATCTGAAAATCATCCTCCTCAAACCAGAAATGTAAATCAAAATTTGTGAATCAATTTCAATATCAAAATCAAACCATTAGCCTGCATCTTTTCTTCAAACCTGAGAAGAAATCAGGCAGTTCATCTCTGTTTTCCAAGCTAAAGCATTTTCAACAATGCAATTTTCTTCTGAAAATTCAGTTTTCAAGTTTAGATTTTCAAGTTTTAAAATCAAAAGCATATTCCAGTTTCAAGTTTCAACACTCAGTTTAAAAGCTTTTTCAAAAAGGCTATGTTCATCATTTAAACAGGTGAGTAACATCACTTTTTAAAAATTTAAGTATATGGAATCTGTTGCATGTTCATATCTGAAATTAGTATGTTTGTATGTATCTATATTAGTGCATTTCTGTGTATATATGTGAATGTATGGATGTGTACTTGGCTGTTTATCAGTGACTTAATGGTTCTTAGTTTCAGAGCTAAGAATTCAAACAAAATCATTATCTCATGATCTAATCTATGTTAGGATTTAAGTCTTAAAGAAAACTTGTTTGTTTGATCATAGAGTAGGTTTTAAAATTTTATTTAAGTTAAAATAACTTTGTATTGTCTCTGGAAATCAAAAACAACAGAGAAAACTTAATATAAGTCAAAATTCAAATATCTCAATTCATTGATTCAGGAATATCAATCGAATACTTAAACTAAAACTTGATTTTTGGAACTGAAATCATGATTTTTAGTAATGGGATTTAGGAGCAGTTCTGGTTTGGTCAGATTGGCGGTTTTGGGTTACCTCTGGTGATCTAGTTGCTTGGCGAGGTCAGGTTTTTCTCTGGTGATGCAAGGATGATCGGAGATCATGGGAAAATTGTCAGGATGGTAATCAAGGTAGTGTGGCGGCGGTGGTTGATCAGTGAAGTTTGTAGACCTAGTTTTTAGGCTTGGTCGGAATCTAGGTTGCCACGGCGTCTCTGGTGGTTCGAGTTCCATCAAACTCTGGGGATTTGTAGAGGGAAGGCTGGCGAAGGCGCTGCTGGATGGTCGGGTACTTTGGTGGTCGAAGGAGCGAGCACGAGGTTGTTCCAGGTTGTTGTTCCTTGTTCCAGGTTTGGGTTTGAATTCTCGAATTTGATTTCGAGGGAGAATCGATGTTCTGGTGATCGAGGGTTGGTGCGAAGGTGATAGCCGATATGAGGAAGGCGTTGGTGATGACCGGAGATGGTTGGAGCCACCGTGCATATGCACGGTGCATTTTCTTTGTTTTCTGGTGAAGTTTGAGAGCATAGAAGGTTACTCGAGTTTTTCTCGAGTCATTCGCGTGAGTGACTCGAAGTAGTGGGGAATTTGGCTCGAAGCTATTGAGGGTGGGCTCAGGTCTTTTGCCTGTTACAGGTTTTAAAACCTATCAGGGTATTTAAAATTTAAAATGAATTCAAATTTGAAAGCAAGATTTAAACCAAGTTTTTATCCAAGTTTAAGTATGGATTCAAATTAATTTTGTTTATCCTAGTATTGAAATAATAAGTTTTATAAAATTTGAATGTTTAAACAACTTTAAATGTTTAAAGTATATTTTAAAATGATTTGAATTTAAATGAATTTGGTTTAAAAACTCTTATAAATTTCTTTATAAATGATAAATGTTTCTTTAACATCTGATTTAAAAGGTTTTTAAATTGGTTTAAATTTTGTTAAAGTTAATTTGTAATTATTTGAAATCTTTAATTTGAAATGAAATTTAAAAGTAAATTTAAAAGCAAAAGGTTTCAAATGCATTTGTAAATGATAATTAAGTCATTAATAAGAATGATATTTTTATCTTAAGATAATTAAGATTTAATGATTTGTGATTCATTAAATTAATAAGAGATTAAAGAGTAATAAATTAATTCAATTAATAAATGATTTAGTATTAATTAATTTATTAATTAAGGGTTTAAATTGATTAATTAAGGTTTAATTAAATTAATTAAAGGTTAATTAATTGGTAATTAAGGATCATTAATTAGATAAGTTAAGATTTTAAATTAATGGTTAGAAATTAATAAATCAAGTAATTAAAGATTAATTAAGTTATAGTTAAGCACTTAATTAATTAAATAATTAGAGATTTATTAATGGGTTGTTAAAGATAAACTAATTTGTAATTAATAATGATTAATGTAAGTTTAATTACTTTAGAAAAGTAATTAAAAGAATTGTTAATAGTTAATGAGAGATCATTAACTTGGGATTATTAAATAATTAATTAATGTGATTAATTTTAATAATTAATTAGATTAATTAATTAAGGATAATCAATTGTGGAATAGGGTAAGTAAAGTTACTTAATGAAAGTAATTAAGGGATTAATTACTTAATGTAATTAATTAAATAAATGTGATTTGTTTAAGTTAATTAATTAAGTTTAATTAATTTAAGTTAATCACTTGATGATTTGATAAGTATAATTACTTAGTGAAATTTATAAAGTGTAATTACTTAGTGAAGTAATTAATGGGTAATTACTGGATGTAATTAATTGAAGGGTGATTATTGGGTAATTACTGGATGTAATTAATTGAAGGGTGATTATTTAATGGAAGTAATTTAAGTTTAATTACTTTTTGTAATTAATCAAGGGATTAATTAAAGATAATTAATGAAGGAGTAATTAATTTATTTAATGAAGTAATTAAGGGTAGTTAATTACAGAATGTGATTTATCAAGGTTGATTAATGAATAAAGATTAATTAAAGATTAATTATTAATAATTAATTAAGAAGTAATTAAAGGATCATTAATTAATGTAATTAATGGTATAATTAAAGGTTAATTAATTAAGATTAATTAATCAATGATAAGTGATTATAAAGTAATTGATTAATTATAATTAATTAAGGATTAATGTAATTAATTATAGTTAATTAATTATTGAAGTAATTTAAGGTTAGTTACTGTAATGGTTAAGGATAATTAATTTGTATAATTCATTAAGGATTAATTACTTAAAGTAATTAAAGGATAATTAATCAAGGATGATTAATTAAGATGGATACTTAGAGTATGATTAATTAATTGGTTTAATTAATGATTAAGTAAGCAAGATTTATGTGATGAAAGAAATTAATTTAATTTATTTTAAATTAATTAGAGATGAAGTAATTATTTTAATTCATTTTAAATTAATTAAAGATGGTGTGATTAATATATATTTGCTTATGTATGGTTGGATGACATTGATTGCCTTAAATGGTTTGATATCTTTGATATGAGATATGTATTGATCTGTGATATTGAGATGATTTGGTTGAATTGTCATGATATGAGTTATCTATTGAGATATTGTGAATTATCTATCTGTGTGAATATAGATAATAGAATTGAATTGTTTTAACTTTAAAACAACTTGGCCTTTAAGATATGTTTGGATTTCGATGAGACCGGGATCGGGTATCAAATTTGATTATCCGAAAATCACATCGATCCAAGTTAAACGATAGGGCGTGAATCTCAAGTGAAGAGGAAGGTTCAGAGTGCAAGGGTTATTGTCGTTAACTCTGAGGGTGATTCCAAAATGAGTGTAACGAGATAATGCCTTCGGTTTAGTTCGAACCTGGAACGAACTTGTATGGATTGAATGCTTTCAGAACATCGTCAGGTGGACGACGAGCATTCTAAGTGATGTGTTCTGATAAGGTAATCGTAGCCTCAAGCCTCATCAACCGTGAATGGCTAAAACAGGGGAGGTGAAGCAAGGTTAAGTGGGTAGCACCCAAGTAGGACAAGATTTCCCCTGTCTAGAGGTCCCTTCTTATTATTTCGGCTGTGTGGGCAGTTGATTGCAACAACTGCTGGGGTTGTCTTGTTCGGGATTATCCAGTAAGGGATGGTTCCGGCTTTGTGTTGCAGGGGATTGGGAGTGATCCTCGGTACATTGATCTAGGCCACGTACTGTGATGGGCGGTACCCCTGTAGCCCTGCCATTGTATGGAATCCAAACTCCAATAAGTGATCTCGGACTTGATTGTATACCTATGTATGCTGGAATTTAATGAATGTAACAATTTCGGCTATGTGAATATTTATTTGAAAACCATAGACCCTATTATAATATAACTAGATTTCCTATAAATGTTTTGGTTATTGTAAGGTAAAAACTTTTCCGTGTTTATGTGCAGGAAGTCTTACGAGATACCTTTTGTTTCCAAAGGTTTTCAAAGTTAAGCAACTTTAACCTGTTACTCACACCAGACCCATGTCTGACCCAAAGTTTATTTTATGTTTTCTTAAACTCTTGGGTACTCAAATTTTTACGAGTAGCCAAGGGATTCAGGTTTGCTTTGACGAATTCTAAAGGAGGTATGGAGCAGGAGGCTTCAACGTTTGTAGATATATAGTTTCCGCTGTGTTGGTATCTCTGTGTTGTATTTGAGTTGTATTGTCTAGACAGATGTTTATAACTGTCTAGTATGTGATGTATAAGCTGTATAACTCTGATGGATGTTGTATATTATGTAATAGCTTATGTGATTAATATAATTTATTCGTTCCGCTGTGAGATTCTGATGTTGTTTAGTTCTTTCTTCTCTATCTTTTCTCTTTTCTATCTTTTTCTTTCTTAATGATGATACGTCTTTCTATGGAGAGAGAGGCGGGTCGTCACACATTCAACAAATTAAATTTCAGAAAATTATACTTTTATATATACACAAAATATAATTATACATAAAATTATTTAATTTACCAAATTTGAAAATAATATTGTGTCAGTCTGTTATGTTCAAGTGTTTTGGAAGTCCTATCGATAGCATTGATCAGACGAATCGACTGAAACCCAAATTCAAACTTAACAACTCAAATAACACACTATATAAAACATTTTTATTTTAATACAAATACACTCCCTTACTCGATGATTCAAGGATGAATTTCAAACAAGGTTAGAGATTCAAATTCAAGGGGTCCCTAATCAAATATAATTTCTAACAAGGAAGATAGGCTCGAAATGAAGATAAGGTAATCAAATTACAAAATAGAAAGATTGATATACTGATATTAACCGCGGGCGACCTTAACCGGGTCAACCGAGACTTCAAGAATAAGATCGATGCAGAATAAGATTGATCACAAGAGAATTACCCTGGTCGTTTACTATAGAAACATTCGGGCATAGCAAGAGATAACAGCATCTAAACTGAGGATACAGAAATCTTCGATGAATCAATGCTGTTGTAAAGGAGTTTCACTCCTTTACATTTCATTCAGTGGAGTTATGGGATGCTCCAGAATCAAGAAAAACACGAATAGGGAGAGACAAGAATGGATTTCAGAACGAATGGGAAGTTCCAAAATTCAAAGGAAAACCGAATCAAAGAAGAAAGACACAAGCTAGAACGAAGGTGATTCTGTAATTAAATCTACTCTATATGCTGAGTTTTGCCTAAAACCAGAGCTTTGATACCAACTGTAACAGGACGTCGCCAGTGGGGTAATGCCCACCTTAGCATACAGCCGTACCTGTGTTCTGCTTTTACGACCAGACTCTCGACTGCACCAACCCCTTGGGACATGTAGGAGTAAGAGTCATCCGCTTGCTACCAAACCCAAATGTGAGAACCCCTTATCATGCTGCACCCGCCAAGTGCATAAGCAGACACACATGTCAGACTTGAATTGCTCAAAATATTAGATTGTTAATTTATATTTGGCAAAACTTAGCATATACAGTAAATAAAATAATCACAGACATAGAGTAATATAACAATAAGCAATGGAATAGAATAAATAGTAGTTCATGAAGCTACTATATAAACATCAGGGTTTGAAAATAAAATACAACAGAATATCTCAAATACAATATAGTTTCGAATACAAACAGATGACAAATTTGGACAAAACAACTGGATAGCTGAAAACTGAATAGATATAGACGGATCTCCGAGCAAATCTCCAAGCTCCAAAGGTGAGTCTCAAATGCTGTGACACTCAGTCTGACCCGAGCGTAAAGCAAAACACATAACACACGAGTCGGGATTAACATTCTTATATCAATAAATTCAACTCAAGTGAAATATCAACTGAAATACAAGTAACTTAAAGGATGTTTGGGATTTCCATCCTCTAAGAACCCGTGGAACTATCTACTCTGTAGTAATATACGCTATTATAATATGTCTATAGTAAAGTGAAAGTATTAAAATAGCGTTAAGGCGTTACCCATATCCCCCTTAACACATTTTATATATTCCCGTAGTCTATACAATGTCGTACGCTCCTCCGTAAACTGGAGGTTTACCCAGAGGATATCTCATAGGTACGATACAATACAAACTCGTAGAAGGCGCGCTAGGGCATGTGAACACGGCACTCAAGGCAATGCCAGGGTAGATATTCCAATTGCACTCCCGGACTGGTGGTAACGCATAGCAGCTACTACCGCCCACCTCATGACACACTCCCAAATCAAAGGGTGCACCCAATCAAATCACAAAAGCAATAGAATGGTATCGAAGAAATGTGCCTGATAGGAGGAATGACCTCACTTAGCCCGGTATAGCTCATGTTTTAGTCACATCTAAGCAGACTCACGGGAGTCAGGGTCACGTCATACCATATAGAATCGTCGCCAAACCATCCTACTTCATTTCAGGAATCTCCACCATGTACACAGTTGTTAAAGTGGTTTTCGGTATTGGCAGAGAGTTCGACAATAACCGATCTCGGTCTCTTTAAGAACCGATCGTTATTATAACACCGTGGTCATTTCAAAATATCATACTTCAAAACCAAAATATCATATCCATTTCAAAACCATATCAACACGATATCATTTCTCACTTAAAATAATATCCACTTCCAAAATCATAACACTTCCCAAAATTATAACTCTTTAGAAATCGTAACACTTTGGAAACATAACACTTTCGAAATCATAACACTTTGAAATCCATAACACTTTCCTCTTAAACAGTTTAGATATTAATAATAGTATATATATATTAAAATAGTTATAAATAAAATAGTTAATATAATAAAATAATTTGTATATAAAAATAGTTATAAAATAAATAGTTTATATTAGAGTAATTGATATATTAAAATAGTTTTATTTAATATAGTTTATATTAAAAATAGTTTATATAATAAAATAGTTTCCTCAAAGTTCACAAATCGATTCAAATCAATTCAAATGCCAAAATTCAATTTAATTCATTCTCGATTCATCAAATTTCAATCCAATTCAGTTTCACAATAAACTATTTCAAATTATATCGATTTCAAATACAGATTTGAACCATAAAATATATCATTTCAATATATTTTAAAGGTTTAAATATTCAATCTTTTTCAAAACTAAATTTGATAATTTCATTTATATCCAAATATAACTTCAATATTATTTAGTTTTGAAATATTCACTTAATAAAATCCAATATCATTTAAATAAGCCTCAGGTTACAAATAACTAAATATTTTCTTCGATTATTTAAACTTGAAATATTCATTTAATCACTTTAAATCAAATCTAAAATTGTTAAACCTATATAATTCAAAACATATAATTTTAAAAGTCTAAAATTTAAACCTTTATAAAATAACATATATATATATATATAGATATATATATATAATATTTAAAATCAATATTTATGTAAAACCATATATATATATACTTTTTAAATCTATGGAAATCATTTCAATATATATACACCAACGGTGTCTGTATATAATTTTCTAACCTATGGTCAAGTTATATGGATATCTATCATTTCAATCCGTAATTTAAATATATACGGGTATATATCTTTTCAACCCGCAATCCCAAATTCAATTCAATGAAAATCGCTTGGGTTTATCATTTCAACCCATAACGATTTTCTTCTATTCTACAAGATCGTTCGGGTATGTATCGTTTCATCCAATAGGGAATTCTATACTAACAGGGAACTTGCAGAGTGAGAACAGTGATGATAATAATATAACATATTAATAATAGGCATATATATCATCAATAACAGATAAAATATAAATAACAAATAATGGTGTCAGATGTCACAGGTGAACAGTTACAGAATATGACATATATAGCAATTAAATAACTAACTGCAGCATATTTCAATTGTCGTTTCAATTGAAATCAAATCTAATAAATATAAGAATGTTAATCGTGAGTGATTGCTCACCTTTCGAGGCTAGAGATCGACGAGAATGAGATGAGTTCGAATCCAAAGCAGAGCTAGATTGAATGCAAATTTGACGAGTAAAGCTGATAAATAGGAATTGCTGAAATCAAATCAGAACTGGATCGATGAAGAAAATTTGATAAATGTGAACTTGTATATATATAACTGTATATAACTATATATAAAACTATTTATATGTAAATAAAGGTCATATTATAAATTCTAACACATATTAAATTAAAATATACATATTTATTTTCAAATCAATAATTTAACTTTAATATAAAATAAAATCTATATATATTTAAACCAAATTCCTATATACTTACACACATATTAACAAAATAAATCCTTATGGTTGATTTGGAAAAATCAACATCAAAATATATATATATATATATATATCCTTTCTCTAAATCAATACTTAATACAAAAAAAAAATTAAAACTCACATTTAATCTTCAACACATATATATAAAGATCAACATATATATTCATAATAAAATTTGTAATAAATACTTATATATATATATACTTTGAAATAAACAATATATATCACTAATATATAAGCAAATGGATATAAATCAGTACACATACAGACTGTACATTTATAACTAACATGAATATACTCTAATATATATACTGTAAACAAAATAAGAACAAATATAACTTATGTATATACATATAAACAAGCAGATTCTATATAACTGTAACGACCCGTATTTTCACGGATCGAAAAGTTCGTCAAATCTGGAGTTTTAGCATTTTTTTAGTCATTTCAGATTTTAGGCAAATTTTGCCTAAGTCCTAAGTCGTTCACGACTTAGCATGAGTCGTGAGTCGTATACGACTTAGGAGAGGAGTTCTGGGCGAGTTAAGGACTCAAGGAGATAAGTCGTAGCTGGGCTAGGTTAGTAGGTTGAAGTTTACTCGGCAAGTGTTAAGTCGTAGGTTGTAAGTCGTTGCCGAGTTAAGGGATAACAACCTAAGGAAGTGACCGACTTATAGTTTTAACCGACTTAAGGATAGTGGTGAGTTAAGTGTTAAGTCGGCTGACGAGTCAAGATAGTGGTCGACTTAAGACCTGGACGACTTAGTAGTTAGTATGTCTGACCAGTTATTTGTTAAGTCGTTGCCGAGTTAAGGAAGTGGGGTTGACCGACTTAAGGGTTAGGTCGGCAACGACCTAAGGACATGTTGTGAGCGACCTAAGTGTTTGGGTGTTAAGTGTTAGGTCGGCAGGGTAATTGAGTCGGTAGGTAGTTGAGTCGGCAACGTGTGTTGAGTTGTGAGTCGGCAGTACGTCTCTTGTGTTAAATCGTAACCCAGTTACGAGTTAAGTCGTAGTTGTATTCCTTCGTATGTCTTAAGTCGGCAAGGCACTTATGTCGGCAACGACCTAAGTTAAGTCGCGCCTATGTGTTAAGTCGCAGTTGCGCTTTGTTGTTGAGTCGTCAACCGACTTAGGACTTGGGTTTTGCGGCAGTATGATAAGTCTGCTTCGTTGAGTCGGTCATTTGGTTAAGTCGTAGGTCGGCGAGGCAGTTAAGTCGTTAGGTCGTATAGGCTGGTTAACTCGGCAGGCAGATGAGTTTTTAGGTCGGCAAGGCACTAGGTCGGCAAGGCATTAGGTCGGCATGGTGTTAAGTCGGCACCGACTTAAGAAGATAGCCGAGTTACGACTTAAGGCCAGTTTTCAGCTATAAATAGGAGGGGTTGTTCTCACTTTTTGGATCCGGATTTTGAAGCGACGAAGTGCTGCCATTTTGAGAGCTCGACTTCTACACTTCTTCACTTCTTTTCTCCACTCTAATCTAGTGCTTCCATCCATCCAAATCGAAGATCAAGATTGAAGATTCAAGAGCTTAGATTGAAGATCTTCATCTTTTTTTAGAGAGATTTCTTCATTTGAAGCGGATTTGTGGTAGATCTAGCTTCATCCTTCGCTGTCCAGATCTGAAGTTGATATCTTTTGGATTGTTTAGGTGATTTGGTGAGTGGTGATTATCTCTCACACGGATCCAAAGGAGTATATCGGATTGTTGGCTCGTTTTGGTGTTAAAATAGAGACTTCCATGCATTTTCTCCATCCTATGTGTAGATCCATATAGATCCATTGTTCATAATGATGTTGCATCCATTTTATCATATGTTAACCTATGCAAGTTCATTCATCAAGTTTGTAGAGATATAATCCATGTTTTCATGCTTATTGGACTTTCAACTCTTTAATTACGAAAATGCCATTATTGTTATAATTGTCTACTTAGATCATTTTTGAATGCTTGATTGCTTGGATTGATGTTTGATTTGATTGATTGTTATGAACTAGATGATTGATGATTAGATTAGATCGAAGATGATTCAAAAGCTAAGGGAAAGGCTCTTGAATTGGAAAAGCTGCTCGTGGCATATGTAGCGGGATGATGAAGCTCTTATGCATAGATCCGATGATGTGATGTAGAGATGGGGCTTTGCAAGGATGTAATGAAGCGAGGCAATCATATGATGAAGACTTGGTCTAATCCAGGCGGGATCATTCCAAGCATGTTGATAACTCGGTGATATGATTCGAGTTGAGGATAATGGATGCTCGAGAGGCGCTTGAGCTAGTATGGCAATAGTCGTCGAGGAGGATGACTAGGAGGTTGAGATCTCATCGTTGTTGAAGGTTCTAGCATGCTCTAAGCAAGAGTACATGGGGACGCCCAAAAGACTAAGTTGATGGTCGAGTACTCTGGGTAGATTCGATAATCCTAGGCACGGGTCACGATGACGTGCGGGAGTTATGTCTAGAACCGGGGTTACCATTAGCCCTTGACGGACGGCTGAAAGAATGTGCCGGTCATTCAATTAACGGTGATATCGCAACAATGATAACAGTGATAGCCGAGTCATGGATGTTTGGTTGTATCATCATTCGGTCTCAAGAGCGGTATTTCCTGGGTGCTTATCTGACCTTGGTTTTAGACCTTGGGATTTGTACTTGGAAAACATCGCTCTTGACTCGAGTGACAATTGCTTTACTTTAAATTGTATGCTCTGCTATGTTTGCTTCTGCTTAGTGTGTGTCTGGGGGCTATCACTGTAGAATGAGGTTGGAGTGGGAGGGTTGTATTCCTATTCCTTTTCCTTTATGCTCTTTTGGTATGTTGTTAGTTAATTTACTGCTCACTAAGACTGTTGTCTGACTCAAGGCTTTATGTTTTAATTCTTATTGCCTTGGGCTGTTCGTCCATTTTGGGACGGGCAGACTAGGTAGCAGGTGACAGGTGCTGTTCTCTTCTCACGATGCTGATATCGAAGACGAGCTAGAGGGTTGCATATTATCTTCTTATATGTACTGGATTTTTCCGCTGTTTTGTATTCTCTGAGAGTTATGTAGTGAGGCTGGATGTATTGACTATGTGGATGCTTGTATTCAACTATTATGGAGTTTTATATGATGTCATTTTATTCTGTAAAGCTTCACTATACATATGTTCTATTGTATTTTGTCCATGCGCTGTGAGTAATACGATAGATCCTGTTGTTTTAATCTTACCTTGACAATCGTCCATGGTCGCCTGGCACACTTTACAGCGCTCTATCTCTAGATTCGGTGCAGGGGTCATGGGCGGTCGTCACATTTGGTATCAGAGCATTGGTTAATCGATTTTACCCAACGCTCGCTGTCGTAACTACGTATGAGAGACGTAATTGTATTTTGATGGATGATTACTATATATAATATAGTGGCTTAGTAGAGTTTGAGTCCTTTATGCAGTTGATTCTCTAGATGTTCTAATCATTCCTTTTTATAGATATTGAGAATGAGTCGAAGAGGGAGACCAGCTGCTAGGGGAGGTCGTGCTACTGAAGAGACTGCTGATTATGCAGCCATGTTCGAAGCTATGATGACTTCGATCATGAGAAGGATACCAGTTCCGGGGGCGGCAGTTGATGTTGGAGTTCAAGTCCAAACTCCGAAACCAGTGGATTTTGCTAAGTTGTGCAAGGATTATACTGCTCTTGGAGGGAAGGTTTTCTTGGGAACAGAATCTACTATTGAGGTCCAGAGGTGGATAGATGCTTGTAGAAGGATCTTTGGTGATTTGGGAATTGATGATGCAACTAAAAGGAAGTTGGCATCGAGGCAGCTTCAAGGGAGAGCCTCTGATTGGTGGAACTCTATTACCATCGATACTGCGGAGGAAGAGATTACTTGGGAGCAATTCCAAGCTAGATTTGAAGCTAAGTTCATTTCTACAGCTCAGAAGTCTGTTCTGTTCAAGAAGTTTGTGGAGCTTAAGCAAGGTGGAAGATCAGTTCTTGAGTATGTTTCTGAGTTCGAAGCTTTGTCCAAGTATGCCCGGTCATATATTGAATCTGCTTATCAGAAGAATGAGAAGTTTGTGACCGGCTTGGATAGTTATCTTGGGAGACAATTGGTGGATCATTTGGACGATTCATTTGAGAAGCTTGTAGAGAAAGCTCTTAGGCATGAGAGTCTGTTTCCTAAGGAAGGATCGGTTGTTGCTGTGACCAAGGGAGAATCTAAACCACAGCAGGGTGGAAACCAGAAGAGGAAGCAGCAGCAGCAGAAAGGTAAGGATGGCCAGAAGAAGCCGAAAGGCGAGGTGACTTGCTACAATTGTCAACAGAAGGGCCATTTCTCTAAGGATTGTAAGAATCCGAAGGCACCGATGAAGTGTCACAACTGTGACAAGCCGGGGCATTTTAGGAAGAATTGTCCAGAACCAAGGAAGGACAGGCAGATTGTGCAAGCTTATGCTTTGGGAGCTGTTCCGTCGTCTTCGAAAGCTCCTACTGCGGAAGAGAAGGGAAAGAGTGTGGTTGTTCAAGGTATTCTTTTCCTATGTGGTGTTCCAGTTAGAGTTCTGTTTGATACTGGAGCGTCGCACTCGTTTGTTTGTAATGAACTAGTAGGCCGGTTAGGTTTGGAACCGGATATTGTTGATAGGCCATTGGTTGTGACTAATCCAGTTGGGGGTTCGTCTTGTTTGTGTATGTTATGCCGTGGTCTAGTTGTATCGAGTCATGGTTGCTCTTTTGTTTGTGATTGTTTTGTTCTGAACTTTGCGGGGTTCGGAATTATCTTGGGTATGGACTGGCTTAGGAAGTATGCGGCTAAGGTTGATTGTGAGAGGCTAGAGGTGGCAGTCGAGAATGTGGAAGGGCGAAAGATTGTGATACGATGTAAGCATGAGGAAGGCGTCTTCATGAGCTTCATGTATTCGCTAGTTGTTCCACGGGATGGACTGTCTTTAGTGCCAATCGCAAATGGATTCGAGGATGTCTTTGACGAAGTCAAAGGGTTGCCGCCGCATAGAGAGATCGAGTTTCGTATAGATCTAGTTGAAGGAGCCAGACCTGTTGTGATGCCTCTTAGGCGGATGGCGCCTAGGGAACAGCAGGAGTTGAGGGTGCAAGTTGATGACCTTTTGCAGAAAGGATTCATTCGGCGTAGTGTGTCCGAGTGGGGTGCACCAGTTGTGTTTGCAACCAAGGCAGATGGGTCGTTGAGATTGTGTGTGGATTATCGTGAGCTGAATAAGGTGACTAAGAAGAACAAGTATCCATTGCCAAGAATAGATGACTTGTTTGATCAGCTTCACGAAGCTAAGGTGTTTTCTCAGATGGATTTGGCAACGGGATTTCACCAGTTGAGAGTAGCTAAGGATAGTGTGCCGAAGACTGCTTTTAGGACACCATCCGGTTTCTTTGAGTGGCTGGTAATGCCATTTGGATTGACTAACGCGCCAGCATATTTTGTGGATCTTATGAATAGAGTGTTCAGAGATCAGTTGAACAAGTTCGTACTTGTGTTCGTGGATGATATTCTGATTTATTCCAGAACGGAGGAAGAGCACAAGACGCACTTGCATATTGTTTTGGAGATCTTACGGAAACATCAGCTGAAGGCTAAGTTTTCGAAGTGTCACTTCTGGAAGAGTGAAGTGAGGTTCTTAGGCCATGTGATTTCTGGAAGTGGAATAGCGGTTGATCCCGCTAAGGTGGCAGCAATCCAGGATTGGGTTAGACCTAAGAATGCATCTGATGTGAGAAGTTTTCTTGGATTAGCAGGATATTATCGACGGTTTATCAAAGACTTCTCCAAGATAGCTGCACCGTTAACAGGATTGACGAAGAAGAACAAAGTGTTCAGTTGGGATGCTAAGTGTGAGCAAGCTTTCGGAATCCTGAAAGAGAGATTGACGAGTACTCCTGTTTTGACTATTCCTAGTGGGAATGATGAGATGGTGGTTTACACCGACGCATGTGGTACTGGACTTGGAGCAGTGCTGATGCAGAAGGATAAAGTTGTTGCGTATGCCAGTCGACAACTGAAGCCGCATGAAAGGAATTACCCAACTCATGACTTGGAGTTAGCGGCGATTGTATTTGCCCTGAAGATGTGGAGGCATTATCTGTTGGGAGTTCGATTCGAGTTGTTTACGGATCACAAGTCGTTGAAGTATCTTTTCTCCCAGAAGGATTTGAATCTTCGGCAGCAACGTTGGCTAGAGTTTTTGGCATCGTATGATTTTGGTATAGCTTATACTCCGGGAAAAGGTAACGCAGTGGCTGATGCGTTAAGTCGAAGACATGCAGGATTGGGAGCCATGTTTTCTGAATGGAAGAGTCTCGAGTATTTAGCTGGATTTGACTTCAGGCCTGGATGCGAATTGGAACCTGAAATGTTGGCAAACTTATCGATAAGACCGACTCTTGTGGAAAGGATTGGCGAGAGTCAAAAGCGAGATGATAAGCTTGTCAAGATTATCCGTGAATTGGAATCTGGATTGGAGCCAGAAAAGGATAAAGGATTCGAGGTCGATAGAGAAGGTTGGCTTCGAAAGCAAGGACGACTAGTGGTTCCCGATATAGATGAGTTGAGGAGTGAAGTTCTGAAGGAAAGTCATCACTCGAGGTTGACAATTCATCCAGGTGGAAATAAGATGTATCGGGATATGAAGAGAACCTACTATTGGGAAGGCATGAAGAAGGATGTTGGAGATTTCATTTCCAAGTGTATGAATTGTCAGTTGGTTAAAGCCGAACAGAAGAAGCCAAGTGGATTGCTTCAGCCCTTAGAAGTTCCTACATGGAAGTGGGAACTAGTGTCGATGGATTTTATTGATGGATTGCCTAGAACCAGAACGGGAAATGAAGGAATTTGGGTCATTGTGGATCGTCTGACTAAGAGTGCACGATTCATTCCTGTTCGATCGACTAGGACTGCATCAAAGTTGGCTGAGTTGTATATTAAGTGGATAGTTCGATTCCATGGTATTCCGAAGGGCATAGTGAGCGATCGAGACCCATTGTTCACTAGTGGATTTTGGAAGAGCTTCCAAGAAGTCTTGGGAACCGAGTTGTGTTTAAGTACAGCTTATCATCCCCAAACAGATGGTCAGACCGAGAGAGTCAACCGAGTTTTGGAAGATCTTCTTAGAGCATGTGTTTTGGACTTCGGAGGGTCATGGGAAGATCACCTTCATTTGGTGGAGTTTGCGTACAACAACAGTTACCAGTCAAGCATTGGTATGGCACCGTATGAGGCATTGTATGGAAGGCCGTGTAACTCTCCGACATGTTGGTTGGAAACTGGAGAAAAGCTGATGCTTGGGCCAGAGATGATTCGACAGACTTCGGATTGCATAGAGATCATTCGGCAACGAATGAAGGCAGCCCAAGACCGTCAGAAGAGTTATGCGGATAAGCGTCGGAAGGATTTGGAATTCGACGTAGGAGATATGGTTTTTGTGAAGATTTCTCCACTGAAGAATGTTATTCGATTCGGAAAGAAAGGAAAATTGACTCCGAGATTTGTCGGACCATTCCCGATTATCGAGCGAATTGGAAGGCTCGCTTACAGATTGGAGTTACCGGAGAAGATGTCGAGTGTGCACAATGTTTTTCATGTATCATATCTACGGAAGTATGTGCACGACTCGAATACAGTGGTTTCTGCTGATAGCTGTGAAGACTTAGAAGTTGATCCAGTCGATAGAAGACCTCGTAAGCCGCTTCGTGTTGTTGAAACCGACACGAAACAGCTTAGGAGAAAGGTAGTTAAGTTGCTCAAGATACAATGGAGTGAAGATGATAACGACTGTACGTGGGAGGTGGAAGAGAGGATGAAAGCAGCTCATCCTGAACTCTTCAAGGTATGGCCCTAAGGTGTCGTGTCATCTCGCGATATTGTAACTTGTTCTAATTCTAGAATTCTGTACGCTAAGTTAGAATTGGATGCATGGTTTGTTGATTGCTATGGATGGTAGGCGTACAGAATAGTTTTTGATTGCTTGGAATTTCGGGGGCGAAATTCCTAAGGGGGAGAGAATGTAACGACCCGTATTTTCACGGATCGAAAAGTTCGTCAAATCTGGAGTTTTAGCATTTTTTTAGTCATTTCAGATTTTAGGCAAATTTTGCCTAAGTCCTAAGTCGTTCACGACTTAGCATGAGTCGTGAGTCGTATACGACTTAGGAGAGGAGTTCTGGGCGAGTTAAGGACTCAAGGAGATAAGTCGTAGCTGGGCTAGGTTAGTAGGTTGAAGTTTACTCGGCAAGTGTTAAGTCGTAGGTTGTAAGTCGTTGCCGAGTTAAGGGATAACAACCTAAGGAAGTGACCGACTTATAGTTTTAACCGACTTAAGGATAGTGGTGAGTTAAGTGTTAAGTCGGCTGACGAGTCAAGATAGTGGTCGACTTAAGACCTGGACGACTTAGTAGTTAGTATGTCTGACCAGTTATTTGTTAAGTCGTTGCCGAGTTAAGGAAGTGGGGTTGACCGACTTAAGGGTTAGGTCGGCAACGACCTAAGGACATGTTGTGAGCGACCTAAGTGTTTGGGTGTTAAGTGTTAGGTCGGCAGGGTAATTGAGTCGGTAGGTAGTTGAGTCGGCAACGTGTGTTGAGTTGTGAGTCGGCAGTACGTCTCTTGTGTTAAATCGTAACCCAGTTACGAGTTAAGTCGTAGTTGTATTCCTTCGTATGTCTTAAGTCGGCAAGGCACTTATGTCGGCAACGACCTAAGTTAAGTCGCGCCTATGTGTTAAGTCGCAGTTGCGCTTTGTTGTTGAGTCGTCAACCGACTTAGGACTTGGGTTTTGCGGCAGTATGATAAGTCTGCTTCGTTGAGTCGGTCATTTGGTTAAGTCGTAGGTCGGCGAGGCAGTTAAGTCGTTAGGTCGTATAGGCTGGTTAACTCGGCAGGCAGATGAGTTTTTAGGTCGGCAAGGCACTAGGTCGGCAAGGCATTAGGTCGGCATGGTGTTAAGTCGGCACCGACTTAAGAAGATAGCCGAGTTACGACTTAAGGCCAGTTTTCAGCTATAAATAGGAGGGGTTGTTCTCACTTTTTGGATCCGGATTTTGAAGCGACGAAGTGCTGCCATTTTGAGAGCTCGACTTCTACACTTCTTCACTTCTTTTCTCCACTCTAATCTAGTGCTTCCATCCATCCAAATCGAAGATCAAGATTGAAGATTCAAGAGCTTAGATTGAAGATCTTCATCTTTTTTTAGAGAGATTTCTTCATTTGAAGCGGATTTGTGGTAGATCTAGCTTCATCCTTCGCTGTCCAGATCTGAAGTTGATATCTTTTGGATTGTTTAGGTGATTTGGTGAGTGGTGATTATCTCTCACACGGATCCAAAGGAGTATATCGGATTGTTGGCTCGTTTTGGTGTTAAAATAGAGACTTCCATGCATTTTCTCCATCCTATGTGTAGATCCATATAGATCCATTGTTCATAATGATGTTGCATCCATTTTATCATATGTTAACCTATGCAAGTTCATTCATCAAGTTTGTAGAGATATAATCCATGTTTTCATGCTTATTGGACTTTCAACTCTTTAATTACGAAAATGCCATTATTGTTATAATTGTCTACTTAGATCATTTTTGAATGCTTGATTGCTTGGATTGATGTTTGATTTGATTGATTGTTATGAACTAGATGATTGATGATTAGATTAGATCGAAGATGATTCAAAAGCTAAGGGAAAGGCTCTTGAATTGGAAAAGCTGCTCGTGGCATATGTAGCGGGATGATGAAGCTCTTATGCATAGATCCGATGATGTGATGTAGAGATGGGGCTTTGCAAGGATGTAATGAAGCGAGGCAATCATATGATGAAGACTTGGTCTAATCCAGGCGGGATCATTCCAAGCATGTTGATAACTCGGTGATATGATTCGAGTTGAGGATAATGGATGCTCGAGAGGCGCTTGAGCTAGTATGGCAATAGTCGTCGAGGAGGATGACTAGGAGGTTGAGATCTCATCGTTGTTGAAGGTTCTAGCATGCTCTAAGCAAGAGTACATGGGGACGCCCAAAAGACTAAGTTGATGGTCGAGTACTCTGGGTAGATTCGATAATCCTAGGCACGGGTCACGATGACGTGCGGGAGTTATGTCTAGAACCGGGGTTACCATTAGCCCTTGACGGACGGCTGAAAGAATGTGCCGGTCATTCAATTAACGGTGATATCGCAACAATGATAACAGTGATAGCCGAGTCATGGATGTTTGGTTGTATCATCATTCGGTCTCAAGAGCGGTATTTCCTGGGTGCTTATCTGACCTTGGTTTTAGACCTTGGGATTTGTACTTGGAAAACATCGCTCTTGACTCGAGTGACAATTGCTTTACTTTAAATTGTATGCTCTGCTATGTTTGCTTCTGCTTAGTGTGTGTCTGGGGGCTATCACTGTAGAATGAGGTTGGAGTGGGAGGGTTGTATTCCTATTCCTTTTCCTTTATGCTCTTTTGGTATGTTGTTAGTTAATTTACTGCTCACTAAGACTGTTGTCTGACTCAAGGCTTTATGTTTTAATTCTTATTGCCTTGGGCTGTTCGTCCATTTTGGGACGGGCAGACTAGGTAGCAGGTGACAGGTGCTGTTCTCTTCTCACGATGCTGATATCGAAGACGAGCTAGAGGGTTGCATATTATCTTCTTATATGTACTGGATTTTTCCGCTGTTTTGTATTCTCTGAGAGTTATGTAGTGAGGCTGGATGTATTGACTATGTGGATGCTTGTATTCAACTATTATGGAGTTTTATATGATGTCATTTTATTCTGTAAAGCTTCACTATACATATGTTCTATTGTATTTTGTCCATGCGCTGTGAGTAATACGATAGATCCTGTTGTTTTAATCTTACCTTGACAATCGTCCATGGTCGCCTGGCACACTTTACAGCGCTCTATCTCTAGATTCGGTGCAGGGGTCATGGGCGGTCGTCACAATAACTTATATACCTGTAACTGTCATAACCTTGTAATATAGACATAGAATATAAATTAATACATAAAATATAAAACAAAATCAAGTTATCAAAAATATCTTTACACGTTTTAAAATTTTCATAAAGTAATTGCAGATAAATATGTGATAGGATATGCAAACAGACTTTCCTCTTTATGTAAACGGTATATATACAACAGTTACCTGTATACATATATACAACAATTATACTTTATATATATTCCACTTAAAATTAAATGCCCAATATGAACATAAGTTATAATATATATATATATATATAAACTAAACGTACATAATTTTTATAAACCCATATATATACGTATATATATATATGTATAAAAACCGAAGAAGAAAGGAAAATTGCACACCTGAAAAACTATATATATATTATTCAACAACTATATATATAAACAAACAACTACATACACTTACGTATATATTATGTATAAGAATCAATATAAACTGGCTCTATATAAATAAATTCTTTTATAAAATAATATATATAACACTTTAAATCTAATAATATATACCTTCATATAATATAAAGCAAACACTAACAGGTTATAAACTACAATAAAATCTTATTAAATAAACATACTTTTGTAAACTATATATATATAAAATACCTTTTGCAAAGAAAAGAAGAAAAAGACAGTTGCGGAGGGATGAAGAGCGGGTCACGATTTGTTGAGGTGGAGTAGAGGGAAAGTGAGGCTTGCGTGGGTTGGTCTTCAAGGCTTCAACCAGGAAGAGGACGAGCAGAGGCATAGCTCGGCTGCTGGGTGGAGGCCGCATGCTTGGAGGAGGGAGGCGGCAGATGTGGTCGGATGCCTGAGGGATCGTGTGGTTGCTGTGTTGCTCAGGTTGGTGGCATGGTGAGGATCTGGTGGGGCCGTGCGGCTCTGATGGTGGATGGGTTGGTGAGAAGGAGCGGTCGAATCTTGGTGACAGGCTAGAAGAAGGGGCGAACGGTGCAGTGGAGAGTTGATGAAAACTTTGGCCATGGCAAAATATAGAATGTCAAGTGACAAAGGAAATATGAGTAGTTCCCTTTCAAAGAAAACAAAATGAAAGGTGAACGAATCAAGAAAAAGAAAAATATGAAATGGCCAATGTAAATAGAAAGGTGGAATTGCAATAGCTTGATATTAATATATGGGAATACAAAATGTGAATGGCTAGTGGTTTAAATGGTGGAATATGAAATGGTGTAAGAAAACAAAAGACACAAACTGGTTACCGATACGGTTATCATTTACACGGATTTCACTTCGTACCGATTTTCAGAACATAGAATAGAATATGCCGTAGAGATCAGTATGACGAGACGATCAAAATGATATATAGATATCAGTGGTACGACTATCTTATCAAAAGTCGATAATCGGTACCGAAAATGCTGCTAAATCGCCGAAAATAAGGTGAACGGAGCAATAACAGTCTAAATTTGAAGAAACGAAATATGACGTCTCACTTAGAAGTTGATTTACAAATTTATTATATGAAAATATTCAGGTTTGGAAAATATCTTATTTACATCAGTTTTTAACTGATTTGAATTGAAAATAATTACAGAACAAAATAAACTTTCAAATTATTTGATGAAAATTTACCACTTACTATGTTTGAGTAGACGTATTCCAAATATTAAATTTCCATTCCCAAATTTTATTATTTAAAATTTCACAAAATTTCAGTTAGTTACGTTATTAAAACCTTTAAAATTTATGGGTCGTTACACTCTCCCCCACTCAAAACTTTTCGTCCCCGGAAAGGAACGAGGTAGGAGAATAGAAACAACCAGAAAGAGAAGATAGATTGAAATACAACAGTACACAATTAATTTAAACCATATAAACTCCATTTATTTTAAAATTGGTTTATATTTAATTAATTGATTCAATTCATTTTATTTAATCAATCAAATTAATGGTGTTCACATTTGATTGGTTTCGTTTCAATATATTTTTATACAATTGATTTTTTTCCCATTTATTAACATTCATTACAAAATTTTCACAACAAAATTTGTTTTATCTTACCCATCTATTAAATCTATTTGATCAACCATAGTTAATTCCACCTCAACATTCAACTTCAACTATTCAAAACCATATGGATTTAAATTTTAAATAAATTAATATTCAACAATTTGGTTTAATCCATTTTATTCAACTAATAAATAGTCATCCAATTTAAAATTTATTTTCTTTCATTTTATCAACATTTCTTTCAAACAAATTCTTTTTTTTTACTCATTTATTTTATCCATTTATCTTCAGCTAAGTTGATTCTACTAAAATTCAAGTTCACTATTCTTATGTACATATTTATTTGCTTAAATAGTCTTCACTTTTATTATTTTAATTTATTCCACTAGACATATTTTTCAACATATATTAAGTGTATAAACATTTATTATAACCATTTATTATTCAACAAATTAATTCTCCTTTTTATTATTCAATTTATTATCCAATTTATTATCAGTAAATTCCCTCAACAAAATATCATTTTTTTTTCATATCCTATTGTTTATATCATAGTGTATAATATCCAATTACATTTAACTTTTCTAGGTAAGTTATATTAATGTTTCTGAGTGCAATTAAACTCTATACAAATTTCCTTTTATTTACAACATTTATATTAATCCAGATTTTGGTTTGAACAAATTTATTACTTAAGTTTTCTTCTTGTACTACCCTTTTATTATACCCTAACATTTTAACTTTTTGAACATTTTAGGCAAGTTATATATATTAGAATGTAATTTAGTGTTATATAAATAATTTTGTTCTAATTCAAATATTTCAAGTTGGTTTAATTTCATTTATCATTTTAGATATTCCAATTATTCAAAGTTTCACTTTATTTCAATAATTGAAATTATTTCTTAATATAAAACTTAAGATTCCAATTTTCGGTTCCACTTCAAACTATTTTGAAATAAATATACATATATATTTTATAAATCAAATTATACACAATAAATTTAAATCAAATCCATTTTTCCAAAACAAACCTGTAGTAAAGCTACTAAATGGCCTCTCCACTTCGAGACTCGAAAATGAGTGTCGATGATGCTGCAGTCATCACTGAAATTATTTTCCAGCGACAAAAGAGAAGAGTACTGACTTACTTCCTTTTAAAGTTCTTTGGAAATAATTTCTATTCGAAAATACTTTCAAAATAATATATTTTCAAACTTTGAAATCAAAATTTGGAAAACACCGGAAATTAAACCTTCAAATCCTTAAATTAAATTTATTTTCAATTTTAAATCAAATTTATAACTGTTTTATCAAATTCATCTCCTTATAACAACAATAGTTAATGGTTTAGGAAATGTTGACAAACAATAGATGATAACCTAGTATTATCATTTCAAACAACTAATCCATTCAACAAATTAAATTTCAGAAAATTATACTTTTATATATACACAAAATATAATTATACATAAAATTATTTCATTTACCAAATTTGAAAACAATATTGTTTCAGTCTGTTCTATTCAAGTGTTTTGGAACTCCTATCGATAGCGTTGATCCGACGAATCGATTGAAACCAAAATTCAAACTTAACAACTCAAACAACACACTATATAAAACATTTTTATTTTAATACAAATACACTCCCTTACTCGGTGATTCAAGGATGAATTTCAAACAAGGTTAGAGAATCAAATTCAAGGGACCCTAATCAAATAGAATTTCTAACAAGGAAGATAAGCTCGAAATGAAGATAAGGTAATCAAATTACAAAATAAAAAGATGGGTATACTAATATTAACTGCGGGCGACCTTAACCAGGTCAACCGAGACTTCAATAATAAGATCGATGCAGAATAAGATTGATCACAAGAGAATTACCCCGGTCGTTTACTATAGAAACATTCGGGCATAGCAAGAGATAGCAGCATCAAAACCAAGGATACAGAAATGTTTGGTGAATCAATGCGGTTGTAAAGGAGTTTCACCCCTTTACACATTATTCAGTGGAGTTATGGGATGCTCCAGAATCAAGAAAAACACGAATAGGGAGAGACAAGAATGGATTTCAGAACGAATGGGAAGTTCCAAAATTCGAAGGAAAACCGAATCAAAGAAGAAAGACTCAAGCTTGAACGAAGGTGATTCTGTAATTAAATCTACTCTATTTGCTGAGTTTTGCCTAAAACCATAGCTCTGATACCAACTGTAACGGGACGTCGCCAGTGGGGTAACGCCCACCGTAGCATACAGCCGTACCTATGTTCTGCTTTTACGGCCAACCTCTCGACTGCACCAACCCCTCGGGACGTGTAGGAGTAAGAGTCATCCGCTCGCTACCAAACCCAAATGCGAGAACCCCCTATCATGCTGCACCCGCCAAATGCATAAGAAGACACACATGTCAGACTTGAATTGCTCAAAATATCAGATTGTTAATTTATGTTTGGCAAAACTCAGCATATACAGTAAATAAAATAATCACAGACACAGAGTAATATAACAATAAGCAGTGAAATAGAATAAATAGTAGTTCATGAAGCTACTATATAAGCATCAGGGTTTGAAAATAAAATACAACAGAATATCTCAAATACAATATAGTTTCGAATGCAAATAGATGACAAATCTGGACAAAACAATTGGATAGCTGAAAACTGAATAGATATAGATGGATCTCCAAGCGAAGCTCCAAGCTCCAAAGGTGAGTCTCAAATGCTGTGACACTCAGTCTGACCCAAGCGTAAAGCAAAACACAAAACACTCGAGTGAGGATTAACATTCTTATATCAATAAATTTAACTTAAGTGAAATATCAACCGAAATACAAGTAACTTAAAGGATGTTTGGGATTTCCATCCTCTAATGATCCGTGGAACTATCTACTATGTAGTAATATACGCTATTATAATATGTCTATATTAAAGGAAAAGTATTAAAATAGCATTAAGGCGTTACCCATATCCCCCTTAACACATTTTATATATTCGCGTAGTCTATACAATGTCGTACGCTCCTCCGTAAACTGGAGGTTTACCCATAGGATATCTCATAGGTACGATACAATACAAACTCGTAGAAGGCGCACTAGGGCATGTGAACACGGCACTCAAGGCAATGCCAGGGTAGATATACCAATTGCACTCCCGGACTGGTGGTAACGCATAGCAGCTACTACCACCCACCTCATGACACACTCCCAAATCAAAGAGTGCACCCAATCAAATCACAAAAGCAATAGAATGGTATCGAAGAAATGTGCCCGATAGGAGGAATGACCTCACTTAGCCCGGTATAGCTCCTGTTTTAGTCACATCTAAGCTGACTCACGGGAGTCAGGGTCACGTCATACCATATAGAATCGTCGCCAAACCATCCTACTTCATTTCAGGAATCTCCACCACGTACACAGTTGTTAAAGTGGTTTTCGATATTGGCAGAGAGTATGACAATAACCGATCCCGGTCTCTTTAACAACCGATCGTTATTATATCACCGTGGTCATTTCAAAATATCATACTTCAAAACCAAAATATCATATCCATTTCAAAACCATATCAACACGATATCATTTCTCACTTAAAATAATATTCACTTCCAAAATCATAACACTTCCCAAAATTATAACTCTTTAGAAATTGTAACACTTTAGAAACATAACACTTTGAAATCCATAACACTTTCCTCTTAAACAGTTTAGATATTAATAATAGTATATATATATTAAAATAGTTATAAATAAAATAGTTAATATAATAAAATAATTTGTATATAAAAATAGTTATAAAATAAATATTTTATATTAAAGTAATTAATATATTAAAATAGTTTTATTTAAAATAGTTTATATTAAAAATAGTTTATATAATAAAATAGTTTCCTCAAAGTTCACAAATCGATTCAAATCAATTCAAATTCCAAAATTCAATTCAATTCATTCTCGATTCATCAAATTTCAATCCAATTCAGTTTCACAATAAACCATTTCAAATTATATCGATTTCAAATATAGATTTGAACCACAAAATATATCATTTCAATTTCAATATATTTTAAAGGTTTAAATATTCAATCTTTTTCAAAACTAAATTTGATAATTTCATTTATATCCAAATTTAACTTCAATATTATTTAGTTTTGAAATATTCACTTAATAAAATCCAATATCATTTAAATAAGCCTCAAATTACAAATAACTAAATATTTTCTTCGATTTATTTAAACTTGAAATATTCATTTAATCACTTTAAATCAAATCTAAAATTGTTAAACCTATATAATTCAAAACATATAATTTTAGAAATCTAAAATTTATACCTTTATAAAATAGCATATATATATATAGATATATATATATATATATTATTTAAAATCAATATTTATGTAAAACCATATATATATATATATCCTTTTTAAAACTATGGAAATCATTTCAATATATATATATAGACCAACGGTATCTGTATATAATTATCTATCCTATGGTCAAGTGATACGGATATCTATCATTTCAATCAGTAATTTAAATATATACGGGTATATATCTTTTCAACCCGCAATCCCAAATTCAATTCAATGAAAATCGCTTGGGTTTATCATTTCAACCTAACGATTTTCTTCTATTCTACAAAATCGTTCGGGTATGTATTGTTTCAACCCATAGGGAATTCTATATTAACAGGGAACTTGCAGAGTGAGAACAGTGATGATAATAATATAACATATCAATAACACGCATATATATCATCAATAACAGATAAAATATAAATAACAGATAACGGTGTCAGATGTCACAGGTTAATAGTTACAGAATATGACATATATATAGCACTTAAATAACTAACAGCAGCATATTTAAATTGTCGTTTCAATTGAAATAAAATCTAATAAATATAAGATTGTTAATCGTGAGTGATTGCTCACCTTTCGAGGCTAGAGATGGACGAGAATGAGATGAGTTCGAATCCAAAGCAGAGCTAGATTGAACACAAATTTGACGAGCAAAGATGATAAATAGGAATTGATGAAATCAAATCAGAACTGGATCGATGAAAAAAATTTGATAAATGTGAACTTGTATATATATAACTATTTATATGTAAATAAAGGTCATATTATAAATTCTAACACATATTAAATTAAAATATAGATATTTATTTTCAAATCAATAATTTAACTTTAATATAAAATAAAATCTATATATATATATATATATATATATATAAACCAAATTCCTATATACTTACACACATATTAACAAAATAAATCCTTATGGTTGATTTGGAAAAATAAACATCAAAATATATATATATATATATCCTTTCTCTAAATCAATACTTAGAACAAAAAAAACTCACATTTTCCCTTCAACACATATATATAAAGATCAACATATATATTCATAATAAAATTTGAAATAAATACTTATATTTATATATACTTTGAAATAAACAATATATATATCACTAATATATAAGCAAATGGATATAAATCAGTACACATACAGACTGTACATTTATAACTAACATGAATATACTATAATATATATACTGTAAAAAAAATAAGAACAAATATAACTTATGTATATACATATAAACAAGCAGATTCTATGTAACTTATATACCTGTAACTGTCATAACCTTGTAATATAGACATAGAATATAAATTAATACATAAAATATAAAACAAAATCAAGTTATCAAAATAAATAATTAGTATATTAAAATAGGTAAAAATTAAAATAGTTTATATTTAATTAATTTATAAAGTAAGATATTAAAATGGTTTTAAATATATTTTAAAATACTTTATATAAAAAAATAGTTTCCTCAAATTTCATAAATCGATTCAGATCAACTCAAATTCCAAAATTTAATTTAATTAAATCTCAATTCACCAATTTCAATTCAGTTCAAACCATTTAAAATTTATATCGATTTCAAATACATATATAAACTACAATTTAAACCATTTCAATTTCAATAGATTTCAAAGCTTAAATTCATTTATATTTCAAATTCAACCTTACCATTATTTAATATTGAAAAATTCACTTAGTCAATCCAATATCATTTAAATAAAACCTTAAATTACAATTTATGTAAACTAAATATTCCCTTCAATTTATTTACTTGAAATATTAATTTAATCACTTTAAATCAAAATCAAGTTATAAATCATATCTTTAAAATCTCAAATTTAATAAGTTTCAAATCGGTTTTATTTAATAAAAATTCAAATAAATTTCAAATAAATTTCTATTTCTCTTTCCAACTTAATTTATTAAAGTTTACAGAAAAAATCTATAGTAAAGATATAATATCTTAAAATCAATATTTATTAAAACCACATATATTTCTTTTCAAAACCTTGGAAATCATTTTCAAATTATATATATATATATATATAGACCAACGGTGCCTGTATAAAATTTTCTATCCTATGGTCAAGTGATACGGATATTTATCATTTCAATCCGCAATTTAAATATATACGGGTATATATCTTTTCAACCCGCAATCCTAAATTTATTTCAATGAAAATCGCTTGGGTTTATCATTTCAACCCATAACGATTTTATCCTATTCTGCAATATCGTTCGGGTATGTATCATTTCAACCCATAGGGAATTCTATACTACCAGGGAACTTGCAGAGTGTGAACGGTGATGATAATAATATAACATATCAATAGCAGGCATATATCATCAATATAAATAACAGATAATGGTGTCAGATGTCACAGGCGAACAGATATAGATAATAGGATATATATAGCAATGTAAATCACTAACAGCATCATATTTAAATTGTCATTTCAATTGAAACTAAATTTAATAAATATAAGAACGTTAATCGTGGGTGATTGCTCACCTTTCGAGGCCAGAGATATTTGACACTGAACTGAGTTAAAGAAAAGCTAGATTGGCATGAATTCGACAAACAAAGCTGATAAATAGGAATAGACGAAATCAAATCAGAGCTGGATCGATGAAGATAATTGATATAAGTGAACTTATATATAACTATATATAACTATATATATATAATCATATTCTAAATTTAAGCATATACTAAATTAAACATATATGAAATTCAAAAACCATTGTTTTACATTAAAACACATATATTAAAATCAACAAATATACATCATAAAATTTGAAATAACCACTTATATATATACGTATAAACTCATAATTAACATAAAATTTATATTAAAACTGATATATATATATATATAACCTGTACATAACTGCACACTTGAAACTTTATATATTTTATTTAACAACTTTATATACATTCGAACTCAGGCCAAATGTCCTTATGCATATAAGTGGATAAATATAACATATACACCTAACTTAAATTCATACACATTTAAAAATCAAAATCTATAGATAACTGTAACTATTATAAACTAATGTATGCAGACCAAAATATCACACATCTTATAATATATGTACAGTACAGCCTATATCTACATAAAATATAAATATATACGAAACAGGCAATGGTAAAACAAAACCAAAATCAAACATACATATATAGGACAACATATATATATATATACATATTGGATCTATAACGAAACAGTACTTAACCGAACATATAAAATTTCTTTAAACAGTATAGAACATATATAAAATATCAACTTACATAATATATATAAGACGAAAATTGAATAGACTTATATTTTTATAACACAGGTAAACTTATATATATATAAGAACATATTATACTTTATAATAGCAAAGTAAGCTAGTGTATGAACAAATATAGCTATATATATATATATACACTTCGAGTTATCTATAGTTATTAAAACAAACGTATTATATATATATACACACATTCCAACTATCCTCGGTAAAACTAATATAAACCTTATATACTTTATATAAGTAAAACAGAACTCATGCAATCAATATATATAAAATTATACCTTATACATATACAACAAAGGTGTTGATGCTAATGACAGCGAAGTGGCACGAGCAAGGAGGAGACGTGGCGACTACTGCTAGGTCTCGGCGTCGGAGTGGGTGGTTATTGGCGAGACTTCGCAGTGAAGACTCGGCAGCATGGCTCGGAAAAGGTGGCAGCGATGGTGGTTCGGTGGTGTGACGCCCCACCTCTATACCCACGATAACCAAGAACACTACGAGGTAGTGCTGTCAATTAGCACGGAGAATAAGGCTGTGGAGGAGCGACCATCCATGTAACTTCTTTGTGCGAGCACCAATATGTCAGATAGAATAGAATGCATATCTTTTAAGGAGGAAATCCGACATACCGATACAAACTCAAAGCTATCACACGATGGCTATATATAATCTTCGGAAACAAACATAGAAGTAATCATAACATAAATCAGTCACAGACATCCATATCACAAAGGCGGAAGAAGATATGAATATGTATATCACGTGAAAGTGTGCATCAGAGTAGTGGTCAGAAAGATCCACCATAATACAAAAAGAATAGCAACACGTGCTATACAAAAGAATAAGTACACAACATAGAGTCTATATCTCAAATGTGTACATCCAAAAACTACTAAGCTAAGTAGTTAGTCCAAAAGTCAGAATGATCCTGAAGAGAAGTCAAGCAGAAGCACCTGTAACATCTCGGTCTGACCCGAGTATTATTTATAAGAAAATAATAAACGAATCAGTCTAGCTATAAATATCAGATGATATGTATAAAGTAAAAGACATAGCATGAACATGTAATAACCATCGTGGCATACTACTATAAATAGGTAATTGAAAATCAACAAGAGATTAATCAATATCACAAGAATCTTCTCAAAGATAAAATAGGGTATCATACCCTAAACTTGTATTCATCACAAGTCAATGACACACGAATTCACCAATGCACAAAAATGATAAACATATCAATGAAAATCATGAAAATTGGTGAAGCACAAATCCCAGAAATCAACACACGAAATCCAGAAATCACATAAAAATGGGGGAGGCCAATGAGCCGAATGCTCCACGAATGTTCCGAAGATCTATGAGCCGAATGCTCCACGAATGGTCCGAAGACCCATGAGCCGAATGCTCCACGAATGGTCTGAAGACCCATGAGCCGAATGCTCCACGAATGGTCCGAAGACCCATGAGCCGAATGCTCCACGAATGTGAGTAGAAACATCACACAAACGAGGTCTAGTCTCCCTCGCAGACAAAAGACATCGCTCAATCGCTAGTCTAAATCACAAAAATGATCATCATGGTCATCAAGAAGTGTCAATCACACCAAGCTAGTAAATATATGAGTTTAGCTTCATGTCCCATAACCACTTGCTTAACTTAAATATTTACGAACAAGCTGTAAATCTTCACTAGAAAATTGTCACAAAAGGGTCAATCGAACAAGTCCAAGAATTAACCGACGAAGTGAACGCAAGCGTTACATACCACTCGTTTTACTAAGCCGTTTAATTAGATTTCTCATCCAAGTGAAGTAAAGGCTTGTATATACTAGTAGATTGGAAAATGGTTTGAGAAAAAGAGCTTTGTAGTAAAATAGTGTTGAAATCGCTTTGATGAAAGAGTTTTGATATTCTCTACTAGTATTGAAGCCTTCACATTTTTAAAATGACAAGTCACAAAACGATTGTTGAAACAAATCGAATCGCAAAAGTTCACATTCGAAGACGAGAGTAAAGTCCAATGGAATCAATCCCAAAACCATTAAAGTATGAATGTCCTTGCGACCTAACATAGCCGAGCTAAGAAATACAAGCAGGGCGAGTTAAAGAGGCAATGGAACGACCTACAGGTCAAGCGACCTAAGGTAAGACAGAAGATGGTGCGACCTATCGAGTTGCGCGACCTAACAGTGTGGAGCGACCTAACAAAGTCGAACTAAAAAGGTGCGCGACCTAATAGGGTCGAGCTAAGAGATGGATCGACTTAACTGGGCGAACGACCTAACAGGTAGATAGGTTGAGCGACTTAGAGGCCAGCGACCTAAAGTGGAAAGGGGGGCCAAGCGACCTAAAGTAACGCGACCTAAGGTGAACAAGGGTCGAGCGACCTAAAAGGAATAAGGTCCAACGACCTAAGCAGCGATGAGCATACAGCCATGGAGGCGCGACCTAAGGAATACGCGACCTAACAGTGTACGCGACCTAAAGGATACGCGACCTAAAGGGTGCGCGACCTAAAGTGGTACGACCTATTGATGGCGAGCTAGGAAATGACCTAGCAGTATAATGGCCAAGCGACTTACGACTTAAGCACGCGAGCGACCTAACATGATCAAGCGACCTAAGACAGAACGAGCTACATGTAGTCAGAGGCTTTTCCACGCCAGAGCGACCTAAAGCCCAGCGACCTACGACCTAGCGACCTAATTCCGAACGACCTAAGAGCGAACGAAAATATGCAGGGCTGGACTTCGAGGCAGAGCGACCTAAGGTCCAGAATTTGCCAACAACGCTGAAAATTGGGGTTTTTCACCATTTCAATCCAAACCAAAAGCAAATGTACATGTAAATGCGATAGGGAATCATTCCCAACAGTCCAATGACAATTATAGGCAAGATGTGAGATAAAAATCTCACCTTTTCACTGAAATTGATGGATATGAAGCTTGAGAGTTAAGCAAGAACAGCAACAAGCTTGAATCAATGTTCTTCACTTGAATTTGGAGTTAGATGTTGAATTTGCTAAAGATCTTGAGCTTGGAATTTTAATTTCTCATCCCCTCCTTCATTTTTGATAAATCTTGAAGTGTTTGATGAAGTGATGAAGAGGAGAGGGGGTTAGGACTGAGTTAACAAATGGTTCAGCCCAAACGAAAAGCTCAAAGGAAAAAGTGACGAAAATTTCACTATCTCCAAACATATCGAAGTTTACACTCAAAAAGATCGCAAACGTCATTTTGAACTCAATGGGGGTGGTCTCGAGTCCTAATTTGACCATATGCAAAAGGTAGCTTTTCGGACCAAAATCCGATTAACGATAAAATATTTAAATAAATTATTTAAATATAAAATCGATAAATATGCGGGTTGTTACAGACTCCCCTCCTTAAAGAAATTGCGTCCTCGCAATATATATAAGATGGAAATAAAAAGTAACAACCATAAAAGCATATTAACACAAAAGAAATTTGAAATAAGAAGTTCACCATAAAGAGCATGAAAGAGTAAGTCCGAACGTGTTCGCTCGATAAATCCTCTAGATTTCCCAAGAGCAATCTTTGGGGTTTTTTTAGAATCATTGAACTTTCACAAGAAAAACATCTTTATTTCGAAGGCGCTCCACCTCCGAAGCAATGATGCGAATAGAATGTTGCTCACAAGTCAAATAGGCGAAACTTCAACTTACACAATAACACCGGCTCAAGAATAAAAATCGAAATCCCAAAGGTATTTCCGTAAATAAAAGACGTGAGAAAACGTCATGGATAACAGAAAATTGAGCCGGTGCATCGGCGTAGCACAAAAAGCGATACGCCTAAGAAACTGGAAACTTGAATAACTCCGAACACCGACGTAGTACAATACCGGTACGTCCAATGAACGGAAACTCAAATAATTCGAAACACCATAAAAGAACATCGGACGCGAGTCCATAAAAGAAATGAGACGAAGCTCAACAAAATAAAGTACATCGAAATGTCCGATGAATTTGGTAGAAAGATCATAAGATTCAAGGAACTTGAGCCAACGGGGTTGACGCAAATTAAGTTCCTTATGAGAAACAAATATTCCAAAGATTTATGATCGAGGTGGAGAACAAATTTCCCCACCGAAAACAATGATGCCATCAAATTGGACCAAAATCACAAAGGAAAAACGGGAATTTGCTTAGCAGATTAAAAATGTCAAAGATGAATAGCCCACACGGGACAAAGGATATGGCTTCGTAATAATTAAGCCAATCCTTACAAAAGTCAATTTCGAAGCATAAGTAAAAATCGGCTCGGAAAGAAAAATCACATAAAATAATTTCGACATAAATAAAAAGCAAATTGAGTGTTGCGGATCCACCAACCGGATTCGCAATCCTCAAAGAAGTCAACAAGCCCAAAAATGTTTAAAGAAAATGAATCACAAGTTCTTTTGATAAAAATAATGAGATGAACTCATATCAAAAAGAACTTGAATAAGATAATCACAAAATAAATGTCATCAAGGATTGAATGAGAAGTACCTTGACCACGAGAAGTGTCACTAGGGGCATTTAGCTTTCCCTCTCTACTATTTTGAAGTTTGGGACAAGAAGATATATGGTGACCCGAATTTTTGCAATAGTGACAATGAAGAGGTTTCGGACACTCCCTCGCATAGTGGCCCATGGAACCACAATTGTAGCATTGCCCACTACTAGAGGTAGGAGTCTTTGCTACCGAAGTCTCTTGCTTCCCTTTCTTATTGGGGTTGGGGCCTTTGAACATAATAGGCCTCTTCATATCATTGTTGAAGTTCTGTTTGGCACCCACAACTTCAACATCACACTCTTTATCGGCCTCTTCAAGACGAAGAGCGATATCAATGAGTTGATCGAAAGAGGCTTCTAATTTCAGAAGTAATGGCTTCTTGAGATTTTTGTTTAAGCCATAGACGAATCTTTGATTCTTCTTCAATGGGGTGTTGATGTATTCTACCCCATATTTGGACAGTGACTCAAAGGATGCGACATAATCTGTCACAGAGGATTCACCTTGAACAAGGTCTATAAAACGACGAGCCAATGTCACCTTCTCTGCTTCTGGTACGAATTTCAACTCGAAGCGTTCCCGGAATTGCTCCTAGGTGAGATCTGCTTCATTAATTTTAGAAATAAGAAGTTCGTACCATTCCAATGCTCTCTCATGGAGCATACTGGAGGCCACCTAAACACGGTGAAGATCGATAAGATTCATGCGAGAAAAGATTCGATCGCATGATCTTAACCAAGCTTGGACCTCGATAATAGTTTTGGAACCCTTAAATGGTTTCCCACCCAAGTTGGTATAATCGTTGCACAATCGTGCAAACCCATACTTAGGATTAGTAGGTTCCGGATTAGGACCAGCTGCCTGAGCATTCTTTACTAAATCAAGAAGCTGTTGAGCAGTCATAAAAACTCCATCCTGTGGAGTGACAGTAGATGGTCCGGCTCTAGGACGGCATGGTCTAGACATTCACTCCTTTAAGAAAGAGAGAAGAAAAAAAGTTATTCTCCAAATAAATATCAAGCAAATCTTGATAGATAGAACAAGGATACATAGAAGGAAATAGGATAAATCGGTACGAAGACTCGAATTAAATCCTAAGGCACGACTCCTAAGTTGGACTTAGGACGATGATCCTTGTTAAGTTATTCTACATTGTTCCGAAGTTTGGCTCTGATACCAAGCTGTGACGCCCCACCTCTATACCCATGCTAACCAAGAACACTACGAGGTAGTGCTGTCAATTAGCACGGAGAATAAGGCTGTGGAGGAGCGACCATCCATGTAACTTCTTTGTGCGAGCACCGATATGTCAGATAGAATAGAATGCATATCTTTTAAGGAGGAAATCCGACATACCGATACAAACTCAAAGCTATCACACGGTGGCTATATATAATCTTCGGAAACAAACATAGAAGTAATCATAACATAAATCAGTCACAGACATCCATATCACAAAGGCGGAAAAAGATATGAATATGTATATAACACGTGAAAGTGTACATCAGAGTAGTGGTCAGAAAGATCCACGATAATACAAAAAGAATAGCAACATGTGCTATACAAAAGAATAAGTACACAACATAGAGTCTATATCTCAAATGTGTACATCCAAAAACTACTAAGCTAAGTAGTTAGTCCAAAAGTCAGAATGATCCTGAAGAGAAGTCAAGCAGAAGCACCTGTAACATCTCGGTCTGACCCGAGTATTATTTATAAGAAAATAATAAACGGATCAGTCTAGCTATAAATATCAAATGATATGTATAAAGTAAAAGACATGGCATGAACATGTAATAACCATCGTGGCATACTACTATAAATAGGTAATTGAAAATCAATAAGAGATTAATCAATATCACAAGAATCTTCTCAAAGATAAAATAGGGTATCATACCCTAAACTTGTATTCATAACAAGTCAATGACACACGAATTCACCAATGCACAAAAATGATAAACATATCAATGAAAATCATGAAAATTGGTGAAGCACAAATCCCAGAAATCAACACACAAAATCCAGAAATCACATAAAAAGGAGGGAGGCCTATGAGCCGAATGCTCCACGAATGTTCCGAAGACCTATGAGCCGAATGCTCCACGAATGGTCCGAAGACCCATGAGCCGAATGCTCCACGAATGGTCCGAAGACCCATGAGCCGAATGCTCCACGAATGGTCCGAAGACCCATGAGCCGAATGCTCCACGGATGTGAGTAGAAACATTACACAAACGAGGTCTAGTCTCCCTCGCAGACAAAAGACATCGCTCAATCGCTAGTCTAAATCACAAAAATGATCATCATGGTCATCAAGAAGTGTCAATCACACCAAGCTAGTAAATATATGAGTTTAGCTTCATGTCCCATAACCACTTGCTTAACTTAAATATTTACGAACAAGCTGTAAATCTTCACTAGAAAATTGTCACAAAAGGGTCAATCGAACAAGTCCAAGAATTAACCGACGAAGTGAACGCAAGTGTTTCATACCACTCGTTTTACTAAGCCGTTTAATTAGATTTCTCATCCGAGTGAAGTAAAGGCTTGTATATACTAGTAGATTGGAAAACGGTTTGAGAAAAAGAGCTTTGTAGTAAAATAGTGTTGAAATCGCTTTGATCAAAGAGTTTTGATATTCTCAACTAGTATTGAAGCCTTCACATTTTTAAAATGACAAGTCCCAAAACGATTGTTGAAACAAATCGAATCGCAAAAGTTCACATTCGAAGATGAGAGTAAAGTCCAAAGGAATCAATCCCAAAACCATCAAAGTATGAATGTCCTTGCGACCTAACATAGCCGAGCTAAGAAATACAAGCAGGGCGAGTTAAAGAGGCAATGGAACGACCTACAGGTCAAGCGACCTAAGGTAAGACAGAAGATGGTGCGACCTATCGAGTTGCGCGACCTAACATGTGGAGCGACCTAACAAAGTCGAACTAAAAAGATGCGCGACCTAACAGGGTCGAGCGAAGAGATGGATCGACTTAACTGGGCGAACGACCTAACAGGTAGATAGGTTGAGCGACTTAGAGGCCAGCGACCTAAAGCAGAAAGGGGGGTCAAGCGACCTAAAGTAACGCGACCTAAGGTGAACAAGGGTCGAGCGACCTAAAAGGAATAAGGTCCAACGACCTAAGCAGCGATGAGCATACAGCCATAGAGGCGCGACCTAAGGAATACGCGACCTAACAGTGTATGCGACCTAAAGGATACGCGACCTAAAGGGTGCGTGACCTAAAGTGGTACGACCTATTGATGGCGAGCTAGGAAACGACCTAGCAGTATAATGGCCAAGCGACCTACAACTTAAGCATGCGAGCGACCTAACATGATCGAGCGACCTAAGACAGAATGAGCTACATGCAGTCATAGGCTTTTCCACGCCAGAGCGACCTAAAGCCCAGCGACCTACGACCTAGTGACCTAATTCCGAACGACCTAAGAGCGAACGAAAATAAGCAGGGCTAGACTTCGAGGCAGAGCGACCTAAGGTCCAGAATTTGCCAACAACGCTGAAAATTGGGGTTTTTCACCATTTCAATCCAAACCAAAAGCAAATGTACATGTAAATGCGATAGGGAATCATTCCCAACAGTCCAATGACAATTATAGGCAAGATGTGAGATAAAAATCTCACCTTTTCACTGAAATTGATGGATATGAAGCTTGAGAGTTAAGCAAGAACAGCAACAAGCTTGAATCAATGTTCTTCACTTGAATTTGGAGTTAGATGTTGAATTTGCTAAAGATCTTGAGCTTGGAATTTTAATTTCTCATCCCCTCCTCCATTTTTGATAAAGCTTGAAGTGTTTGATGAAGTGATGAAGAGGAGAGGGGGTTGGGACTGAGTTAACAAATGGTTCAGCCCAAACCAAAAGCTCAAAGGAAAAAGTGATAAAAATTTCACTATCTCCAAACATATCGAAGTTTACACTCAAAAAGATCACAAACGTCATTTTGAACTCAATGGGGGTGGTCTCGAGTCCTAATTTGACCGTATGCAAATAGTAGCTTTTTGGACCAAAATCCGATTAACGATAAAATATTTAAATATAAAATCGATAAATATGCGGGTTGTTATAGGTGGGGCCTTGGGCCGAGATGGTTTGTTGATGGTGGAGAGAGGGGCGAGCAAAGTGAGGTGAGCCGAGCGAGTCGGATGTGTGGTTGCTTGCGTGCTCTGGGTTGATCGAGCGGTAGAGGATGGGGAGGTGGAGAGGCTTCACGTATGGAAGAAGTTTGAAGAGAGGGTGGAAAAAATGACAGGGAAGAGAGCTACAGGGAAAATGATGAACAAGATCTAAAAATATATGTAGCCATAGTATAAAAATAATATAAAAAATTTCTTTCAAGAAAACAGTGAACCCAAAAGAAATGAAAGGACTGAAGCGGATATAAGTTATCAAATGGGAAAGAACAGGTCACCCGTGAATCAGGGAGAAATATTAATGATCCATGAATATTGGTTTACACGGTGGGCAGTGAATGGACAAGGAAAACCAAAAGCCCAAATACAGAACCGATACAGCTACCGTTTTCGCGGATTGGGCTTCGAACCGGACTCCAAAACACATAATAGAATATACCGCAGAGATCAGCACAACGTGACGATCAAAACAGTGTACAGAGGTCAATGGTACGATCATCTTATCAAAATTCGATAATCGGTACCGAAAATGCTGCTAATTTGTCGAAAATAAGATAAACGGAGCAATAACGGTCAAAATTTGGAGAAACGAAATATGACGTCTCACTTAGAAGATGATTTTCAAATTTTCTATAGAAAAATATTCAGGTTTGGAAAACATTTTATTATCATCAAATATTAATTGATTTTAATTGAAATAAAATTACACAATAAAATAACCTTCCATATTTTTAGATGAAAATTTACCATTTTCTATGTTTAAATAGACGTATTTTAAATATCAAATTTTTATTTCCAATTTTTATTGTTCAAAATTTCACAAAAATTCAGTTATTTACATTATTAAAACCATTAAAAATTTACGGGTCGTTACACTCTCCCCCACTCAAAACTTTTCATCCCCGAAAAGGAAGGAGATAGGAGAATAGGAGCAACTAGAAAGAAAAAGATATATTGAAATACAAAATACAATAAAAACCATATAGACTTCATTTATTTTAAAATTGGTTTATATCCAATTAATTGATTCCCATTCATTTTATTTAATCAGTCAAATTTATTGTGTTCAAATTTGATTGATTTCATTTCCATATATTTTTATTCAATTGATTTATTTCAAATTTGTTAACATTTATTACAAAATTTTCACAACAAAATTTGCTTTATTTTACTCATATATTAAATCTATTGATCATCCATGGTTGATTCCATCTCAACATTCAACTTCAACTATTCAAAATCATATATATTTCAATTTAAATAAATTAATATTCAACAATATAATTTAATCCATTTTATTCAGCTAATAAATAGTCATTCAATTTAAAATTGATTTTCTTCCATTTTATCAGCATTTCTTTCAAATTAACAAATTTATTTTTAAACGAACTCATTTATTTTATTCATTTATCTTCAGCTAAGTTGATTCAAGTTCACTATTCTTAAGTTCATAGTCTTCTTTTTATTTTTTTAATTTATTCCACTTAACATATTTTGCAACATATATTTGGTGTATAAACATTTTATAACCATATATTATTCAACAAATAAACTTTCTTTTTATTACTAACCCCCTTTTCCAATTTATTATCCAATTTATTATCAGTGAACCCCCTTAACACAATATCATTTTTGATATCCTATTACCTATATCATAGTGTATACTATCCAATTACATCCTAATTACATTTAAACTTTTCTAGGTAAGTTATATTATTGTTTCTGAGTGTAATTGAACACTATACAAATTTTTATTTTCAACATTTATATTAAGCCAGATTTTTGGTTTGAACAATTTATTACTTAAGTTTCTTCTTGTATAACCTTTAATTATACTCTAACCTTTTACCCTTTCTGAATATTTTAGGCAAGTTATATATATTAGAATGCAATTTAGTATTATACAAATAAGTTTATTCCAATTCAAATATTTCAAGTTGGTTTAATTTCATTTATCACTTTAGATATTCCAATTATTCAAAATTTCACTTTATTCAATAATTAAAACCATTTCTTAATACAAAATTTAAGATTCAAATTTCCGGTTTCTCTTCGACTATTTTAAAATATTTATACACATATATTTTATAAATCAAATTATACACAAGGAATTTTAAATCAATCTATTTTCCCAAAACAAAAGCGTAGCAAAGCTACTAAATGGCCTCTCCACTTCGAGACTCGAAAATGAATGTCGATGATGCTGCAGTCATCACCGAAATAATTTTCCAACGACAAAACAAAGAGAGTACAGACTTAATTCCTTTAAAAATTCTCCTTTTGAAACAATTTCCATTCGAAAATACTTCCAAATAATATATGTATCAAAACTTTGAAAACCAAAATTTGAAAAGTACCGAAAATTATATTCTCAAATCCATAATTTAAATTTATTGCATTTTCGAATCAAATAAACTCTGTTTATAAAATTTGAACACCTTATAACATATAACAATAGAAAAAATAATAATGATAATCTAGTATTATCATTCCTATCAACCAATTCCTTTAATTATCAAATTTCAGAAAACTATATTTTAATAGATAAAATACAATCATACAAAATTTACAAATTTTGGAAACAATATTGTGTCAATTTTCTCTGTTCAAGTGTTTTGGAATTCCTATTGATAGCGTTAGCTAGACAAATCGATCGAAACCCAAAATTCAAACTTAACAACTCAAACAACACACTATAAAACATTTTAATATTAATTATAAATAAACTCCCTCACACGATGATTCAAAAATGGATTTCAAAACAAGGATAGTGATTCAAATTTAGATGAACCCTAGTCAAAGGGAATTATAATTCGAAGATAGGCTTGAAACGAAGATAAGATAATTAAATTACAAAATAGGAAGATGGATATACTGATATTAATCGTGGGCGACCTTAACCGGGTCAATCGTGACTTCAAAAATAAGATCGATTTGCCCCAGATCTGCATCTGATCACAAAAGATAGAATTCGAGCATAGCAAGAGAATAGCAACATCGTAAACCGAGGATACAGAAATCTTCGGTGAATCAATGCCTGTTGTAAAGAAGTTTCACCCCTTTACAAATTATTCTAAGATGGCGGAATCGCCAATTCATTATAGAGATCAACCGAAGTGTAGTTATGGGATGCTCCAGAATCAAGAAGAACACGGACAGGAAAGGACAAGAATGGATTTCAGAACAAGAAAGGGTTCCAAAGTTCGAAAGAAATCCAAATCAAAGAGGAAGGAATTCAAGCTCGAACGAAGGTGATTCTGTAATTAAATTTACTCTTTATGCTAAGTTTTTGCCTAAACCAGAGCTCTGATACCAACTGTAACGATCCGGTATTTCCAACCATTCGCATCCGAACATGTCGGACTTGAATTGCTCAAAATATCAGATTGTTAATTTATATTTGGCAAAACTCAACATATATAGTAAATAAATCAATCATAGAATCACAGACACAGAGTATTACAATAATAAGCAGCGGAAACAAATGAATAGTAGTTCATGAAGCTACTATATAAATACAACAGAGTAAAAACAAGATACAACAGAAGTCTCGAATATATAGAAGTCTCAATACAATAGTCAAATAACAAAATCTGAATATATCACTGGAGTCAACTGAACAACTGGAAGCTGAATAGATATAAATGGATCTCCAAGCGAAGCTCCAACTCCAAAGGCGAGTCTCAATACTGCGACACTCAGTCTGACCCGAGCATAAAGCAACAACACAAAACACTCGAGTCGGGATTAACATTCTTATATCAATAAATCCAACTCAAGTGAAATATCAACTGAAATACAAGTAACTCAAAGGATGTTTGGGATAACCATCCTCTAAGGATCCGTGGAACTATCTACTATGTAGTAATATACGCTATTATAATATGTCTATAGTAAAGTAAAAGTATCAAAATAGCGTTAAGGCGTTACCCATATCCCCCTTAACACATTTTATATATTCCCATAGTCTATACAATGTCATACGCTCCTCCGAGAGGTTTACACAGAGGACACCACATAGGTACGGTACAAAACAAACTCGTAGAAGGCGCGATAGGGCATGCGACATGGCACTCGAGGCAATGCCAGGGTAGATATACCGTTTGCGTATCCGGATTGGTGGTAACGCATAGCAGCTACTACCGCTGACCTCGTGACACACTCCCAAATCAAAGGTGCACCCAATCAAATCACAAACGCAATAGAATGGTATCGAAGAAATGTGTCCGATAGGAGGAATGACCTCACTTGGTCCGGCATGGCTCCTATTTTAGCCGCATCAAGTTGACTCACGGGAGTCAGGGTCACGTAAATACCAAATAGAATCGTCACCAAAACATCCTGCTTCATTCTGGAATCTCCACCACGTACACAGTTGTTAAAGTGGTTTTCGGTATTGGCAGAGAGTGACAATATCTGATCCCGGTCTCTTTAACAACCAAACGTTATTATAACATCGTGGTCATTCAAAATATCATATCTATTTCAAAACCATATTAATACGATATCATTTCTCACTTAAAATAATATTCATTTAAAAATCATAGTATTTTCAAAGTTATAACACTTTCGAAACCATAACCCTTGAAATTATAACACTTTGGGAATCATATCATTTTGAAGTCATAACACTTGGAAATCATAACTTTGGAAAACCATAACACTTTCCTCTAAACAGTTTAAATATTAAAAATAATATATATAATAAATTGTTTATATAATAAAATAGTTTATAAAATAAATAATTAGTATATTAAAATAGGTAAAAATTAAAATAGTTTATATTTAATTAATTTATAAAGTAAGATATTAAAATGGTTTTAAATATATTTTAAAATACTTTATATAAAAAAATAGTTTCCTCAAATTTCATAAATCGATTCAGATCAACTCAAATTCCAAAATTTAATTTAATTAAATCTCAATTCACCAATTTCAATTCAGTTCAAACCATTTAAAATTTATATCGATTTCAAATACATATATAAACTACAATTTAAACCATTTCAATTTCAATAGATTTCAAAGCTTAAATTCATTTATATTTCAAATTCAACCTTACCATTATTTAATATTGAAAAATTCACTTAGTCAATCCAATATCATTTAAATAAAACCTTAAATTACAATTTATGTAAACTAAATATTCCCTTCAATTTATTTACTTGAAATATTCATTTAATCGCTTTAAATCAAAATCAAGTTATAGATCATATCTTTAAAATCTCAAATTTAATAAGTTTCAAATCGGTTTTATTTAAGAAAATTTCAAATAAATTTCAAATTATGTTCTATTTCTCTTTCCAACTTAATTTATTAAAATTTATAGAAAAAAACTATATTAAAGATATAATATCTTAAAATCAATATGTGACAACCCAGATTTTTAACGGTTGTTAATTGGTAATTAATTGAATTAAATCATTAGAATATTACTTTAGATAAGTCGAACAAATAAAATTCTGATAATTCAAAAATCTATATTAGAGATTTCATTTTTAATATCTCTGGATAAGATAAATCCCATAGATTAGATTAAAGATAAACGTTCAAATATATTTATATATATATATATAGATAAACATATAGACAAGTCTTATGGTGTTCAAATATAAATATATATATATATATATATATATAAGTACATAGGTATGTATATATATGAGGATTAGACATACATAAGCATGGAGACACACACATATATATATACTAGATAAAATAGTGAATAGGCAAAATATACATAAGTAAGTATGTATGTATGTTTGTATATATGTTAAATGAAGGGTGAAAGTGATAAAATGGAAATTTACATATGATGTATGTATGTATGTTATGTAAAATAATACATATAGAATGTAGATATATATGCATAGGTATGTATGTAAACATACAAGGGGACGTAGCATTTAATGCATATCCTCTCAAGCTCACAATACATCAAATCTAAGCATACAAACCTTAAATCAAATCAGTTTTCAGGTTTCACAAATCATATCAGGAAATTGCTGACCAAAAGAAAAGAAAAAAATATAAAAGAAAAAGCAAATAGAAGCTTGTTGTAGAATACAGCCTACTTCTCTATATATGCCTCTACATTTGCCTCATTCTTTCATTCATTCGAACTAATACCAGTAAAAGATAAAGCAACATTCTCATTTTAAATAAAGCAGAGTATAAAATCTGCCATTAGAAGTAAAGAAGAACAAAAAAAGTAGAAGGTTTACCATTTCAAAACTCTTAGAACTCAATGCTGCAATAAACAAAAGAGCAAGCATCTTCAAAAAAAATGTTTCAGAAAATATACTGATCAAAAGGGAAGAACAAGGCTGTTCTCTGTTATCAAGCTCTGTTCAGCTGGTTTCCAAGTGAGTAACCACTACTTTAGAAAGCATAAATGTAACGACCCAGAATTTTGAACAAATTTAATTGAGAATATTTAATTAATTTTAAATATTTGAACGATGATTTAATTTGAATCCCGAAAATAACTTGGAATTTGGTGATTAAATTTTATAATTTAATCTATTGAAGTTGAATAAGAATTTAAATCTTTAATTTACAGTTGAAGATAAATATTTCAAAAGCTTTTAAAATTCGTATTGATGATTCTGAAGATAACAGAAGCTTCAGAATCCAATTTCGAATTGATTTGATCAGTTTTGAAATTTATATCGTTTAACCGATATTTAAAAATAGTCGTCCGAGGCGCAGTCTCGGAATTCGACGAAACCAGTTCCATTGGGTCCGTAATATTGTATTATTGCCGGATTTCAATTTTCGTATTGTTCAGAGTTAATACGTGACCCTACGATATGCAAACGCATCAAAATAAAATCAAATTCAAACTCAAATTTAAATTTTTAATATTTAGTCAACCTTAGCTGCATTTTTCTTCACATCAGCACGATACTTCCCCTTATCTCACGCCAAAGACCACGCCAAGTATCACGGAAGAAAAATCGTGCCAAGCATGCTGAGATCATTTGTATATATCTCGTCCCCATTCCTTTCAGTTCAAAATCGATTCACAGAAGAAAATAAATGGCGACCTCTTTCGTTCTTCACAAGACAATCAAATTCAAAATATAATTAACCGCGTATTCGAAAATTTAATAAGAGCGAGCTTCTCGTTCTCGAATGAAGCGGCGACCGGGGTTGGAAACAGATCGCGATTCGATCGCGTAGGGGGCGGCGGCAGCTGGCGAACGAAGGGTAGGCTCAGGGTCGATTGTATCAGCTAGGGTTTCGGCGACGTTGTCGCGATTCTGGTTCGACAATCGCGAGGGTCGCGACTAGGGTTCGCATTGTTTTCTGGCAACTGGGTCGCGTGTTCCAAGGCAAGCGACGAATAGAAGTTAGAGTTTCGATGGAAATGTCGTCACTGTGGGAGCGAGGCGATGGTGAATTCGGCGTGATGGTCGCGTTCAAGATTTAGGAGGCACCGAAGGGGATGTCGCGACATCAGAGTCTTGCGATCTGAGGCGGCGCTCGATTTCTCGGTAGGGTCAGGCGAACGACGAGGTGCAACAGTAGTCGAGCACACAATCGATGGTCGAGGACTGGGGTTCGCTGACGTTTTGGGTAGCTTGTTTGCGATCTGGGCTCGTTTTAGTGGAGAGGTATTTTTCCCTTCAATCTAATTGATTTTATTTTTAAGTTAGTTAATTTTAATTATACCACACATATACATAGAAAGGGGAAAATTTACAGTAATGTATATAAGCTGTTTTTATCTAAATTTAATAAATATCTATATACAGGTTGAAATACATATATAAAGTTAAAACAGGAATAACAATATATATGAAGTCGGTTTAAATTGTTAAATGAAAAAAAATATTAATAATATAATATGCAGTTTTCAGTTTTAATAAGCATGCAGAGAAAAATCTAGGTAGATAAGGTTTTAAATTTTAACAATAAAGGAAATACAGTTTTTCAAATTTATGAGTAGTTACAGAAAGATAAAACAATAAAAGAATAGATGTTTACGGTAAAGAAATTTAGTTTTAGATTTTATTTGTAGCTAAATAAATTTATTTTAAAAGGGGGAATTTAGTTTAAGACCAAATGATAGTATAAATTAAATTATAGGTCAATTTAATTTGATAAATGAAAGATTATTATATGTTGTCTCAGATATTGATAAATGGTATAAAATTGTCTATACAAGGTTTAAAAAGAATCATAAGTTATTAAACGGAAGTAAATTATTCAGTTGATTCGAATATTAACGAATTGTATAATTATTTATACAAGGTAAAAAAATCAAGAAGAAAAGCAGAAATGGAATATGGATTGCAAATTTAAGCTAAGGTGAGATTTTTCTCACTCAAAATTGAATGTGGAATTTTTGCAGTTATTGATTGCTATTGGATGTGATATTAGATATAGTAGGATATATCTATATATATATAGCAATATATACATATTGGCATATGTATATATTGGATTGATTGATTTCCCGCCTCGTATAGCGGATGAGACCCTATTGCGCCGTTAGTAAGCGGATATATTATAAAAACCCATATACCGCGATATTCCACCTCGAAGTGGAATTGGTATTGTGCTAACATCTTTGGATGCAGGGAAACAGGTTGGAGGGATCCAACTGGACCCCTCACATTGATTGAATTTATTTATACTGTGATGTGATAATCTGTGAATGATTATTTATGTTATTGAATTGATATCTGGAAATTGTTTGAAAGCTAAAATTTAGCTAAATGGATGTTTGATATCATTGGATTCCAAAAATAAACGAAATTGAATTTTTGAAATCAAAATAGAAAATTCTAAGTGAATAAATTTTAGAAATTGAATAAATTTTGAAGAAAGGAATTTTTAAAGTATAAAAGTTAATTTTTATAATCTTATCGAATTAATTCCAGAATCAAGTGAAAATGTTAATTAAATGGATTTCGTAAAATAGTGATTATAATTTGAAGAATTTAATTTAAGAATTTGGATTTTTAAATAGATTGAAAGAAACGATTGAAATTTATTTCCTTAAAAAGGAATTTATTAAAAGAAGATAAGTTGGAAATCCAACTAGAAATTTAATTGGTAAATTGAAATAAATTGGGAAATCGATGTAAAATGATTTCAATTTGAAGAATCCATTTTAAATACAGAATATTGAATAATTTGAGAAAAAATGAGGAATTTACTTAGTAGTGATAAATAAATTTTTAAATCAATATCGAAATTGATTTGGGATTGAAGTTTTTATAAATAGAATTGGAATTTATAAAAGTTGTTTATAAATCCGAAATCACTTATTTTTATAAGTGAATTATAGAAGTTAATAAAATGAGATTTATAAACCAGAGTTGTTATAGAAAATAGAAAATGGAACTTATAAACATTGTTTTATAAATTCGAAATCAATCAAATTTGATGAATTTAATATAGCGAATTATTATTGAAATAAAATGTGTAGAAAATAGTGAAATGTAACTAGTGAAGTATATTCACGATTTTGGATAGTGAATATATCGTTAAGTAAAATGGATAGTTTTGGAAAAGTGACATTGAAAATGAAGTTAAACATTTTAAAGATGTTTTTAAAATGTATTATGATATCGAATACATAGATTTCAACATTTTTATTGTTGAAATAGACGTTTTCGAAAAATAAGGAAATGGTGGACTATAACACTGTTGTTATAGTAAATGATTTCCGAAAGGAAATGTTTTTATATAGTATTGGGATTTACATATCTATCTTAAAAATTCGAGTTCCTATACTAGTGATTTTGAGTCGTCGTAACGATGTTTTACGTAACATTCGTTTTAACTCAAATAAATGTTGTTATAGTAAATGGTTTCCTTAAAGAAATGAATTTATACTTAAAATTGATTTAAGTATAACGAATATTTTCAAATGTTGAAAATAAATAGATTTGTGAAATACTTATTATTAAATAAGTAGGGAAATGTTTTTCCAATATGAAATGAAACGTTTTTGAGATTTTATCTTCTTAAAGATAAAATGAAATTGAATATTTGAAATCGATTTGAGAATCGTATATCAGTAGATATTTTGAAATATAAATTCACTACGGAATTTATAAGAGAAATGGGAATTCGTTTAAAAATAAATAAATATTGATTTATTTCTAGAAGTGTGGAAATTTTATATCTAGTAAAGATATTTTGGAAAATAAATAATTTGGAAAATTATTTGGAATCTGATGATGTTGCGCATCTTTATTGATAGTTAAATAACCGACTATCAATAATTACCTTGAATATGGTATTTGTTGTGAATTGGATGAAGTTGAATGCCACACTTGTTTTTGAATAAACGCTCACTATTCGGGTTAACCGGGAAAGGACCATGGGGTCGTATAACCCATTCCGAATATGTGATACGTCGTTATGAATTGCATTTGAAGACCGGCGTTGAAGACCGGATATTTTTGAAAACGGAAGGACTACCGTCGAGTTACTCTACATCGGCTGATCTCCGGTTTAGAGGTTTTATCACCCTTAGTGACGGGAAGTCCGGACGTGATTAGAAAATTATCCGGATGTGCAAGGGCTTCGTGAGAAGTGCCTTCGGTTCTGTTCGATCCCGGAACAGACTTGTATGGATTGTGTGTCTGACGTTACAATTTGAGATATAAAGCTGATTTCTTTCAAATACATATCTGTTGGTGGCGGAGAATTTATTCTCTTAGCTTAACACCCTTCTCTGAGACGTACGAGCTCAGAGGTTATGTAGTTGAAATTTATCAGCGATATATTCCCAATTTGGTAACGTGGCATACTGAGTGTTGCTGTGAAATGATCAGTGTTTGATCATTTGCGATATGATCATTTGTTTGATCTTATATCTTTGTGATCATAGGTTGATCATTTTGTTTGACCCGAAGCATGGCTTTGTGAACAAAGCGTAGCTTTGTGGACGAGACTTCGTCGAACCTCACACCCCGGAATGGTCAAAACAGGAAAGATGCAGCAAGGTTCTAGGGAGTAGCGCCCCTTAGTGTATGTCATTTCTTTCTGGATAGAGGTGGTATCATGGTATGGAGCCCAGATACTTAACCTATGTGGTTGCTGCATTATTATTATGATTATGTAGTTTGTTGCGAATCGAGGATCCTCGGGAAGATCGGTTACGATCGGGGGATGGCATACGCGTGTCAGTAGTTACCTATTTTTGCAGAGGTAACCCGGCCTTGTGTTGGCAGAGATCCGGTTAGGTTCTCGGGACGTCATTCCAGAGGCGTTTCCATGTGGCAATGGGAAGTTCCTTGGCCTGACCATTTGTTGGAAATCCAAAGAAACAATACGAGCCTTTACGATTTCAATTGTATAACCTGTCTCCTCAGGAGGCAGCTATAGCAGGCATAATATAATGGTACCTATGCTGGCTAAGATTTATATTCTACTTTCGAAATGTTTTCCACTATGCACTAATAATAATATCCAAAATGATTTGATTTTGCGTAGTAAGCATCTTTGACTAACATAAGAAGAAATCTCCTCCAAGTCTGCGTTTGCATTGTGTGTGTGGTGGGAGGTCTTATGGTAGTTTCATTTTCCAAAAGCATTTCGAATTGACTTCAAAAATTATTTTGTTATTCTAAAGATAAACTGTTTTACGATCTCACACCAGTCACCATGACTGACTCGGAGTTTATTGTTTCCCTTCTAAACTCTGGGTGCCCACCAATTTCCACACGGGCAGTCTAGAGTTAGATTATCAGGATATTCTGGAGCTTTGGAAGCAAGCTGGATGGCGAGACGTAGTATTTGTATCTGATATTATTTATTCCGCTGTGTATTCTGTATGAGGACAAGTTTATATAACTGTTCATTGTTGTATATTAACTCTGATGATTGATGTATGTATAAAATGATATAGTTCTTTGTTTTAAAGATTATTCATTTATCTATTATATATTGTTCCGCTGTGATATGTGAGATTCTGATATTGTTTTCTGTTCTGATGTTGTTATGTTGTTCTTCTCTTCTTCTCTTCTTCTTATACTCTTTTCTTCTTCTTCTACCTTTTTCTTCTTTTTAAAACCATAACTTTCCGGGTTCCGGCATTCGATGGCTCGGCAGTCGATAAAGTGAGTATCGATGTCGAATTTTCGAAAGTCGAAAATTTTGGGATGTTACAATAAACATGTTCTCTGTTTTATAGATACAAATGGGTAAAACTCTTAAAATCTGAAATATCTTGAATTGGCATGTGATGAATGCTTGAAGTATTATATGAATTTTGTTATGAATGATGTTAAAAATGGTTTTTATATTTATATATGTGTTCATGTCTGAAAAAGGCTAAGCATGCCTTTGTTGAAAACATTACAGGTTTGAAAAACCTGATTCAAAAATTTAAATCTTCCACTTAAGTGATTTTTAGGCTTTGATCTCTGAAATAAAAATGTTTGTAGGTGAGTAAACATCATTTTTAAAATTGATTCAAGTAAAAATATTTTGTAAATATTTCAGAAATAAAATACTTCACTGAAAGACAAACTAATGTCAGAATTTGATTATCAAATTACCAGATTTTGATTGTATAATTGAATTTGACTTCGAAATCTAAGATTTTTAAAAGCAAAACCATGATTTTCAGACTTGTTAATAGTGAGATATTACGAGTTGATTAGTTTTGGGTTAACTGTTAATTGACGTCGATCGATGTCGATCTGAGACTCGTGATTCATGTCAGAGGTGGCTCATGGAACGAGGATGGTGGGAAAAATAGTCTAGTATTTTCTGGAACGATGTGGTGGCGTAGCGACGGCGAAATAGGGTTTAGGTTTAGTTTTGGGTCGATGTCGGGGATTTGGTTGCTGCGACGTCGACAGAGCTTCGGGCTTGATCGCGAGTAGGGGGATATGTTCATGGGCCTGAGAAGAAGAGTCGGTCGGAGTATCGATATGCCTGGTGGCCGGAGGTGGCAGCATAGGAGGAATCTTGGATGATAGTTCTTCCAGTTTTGGGTTCACGCAGGCTCGATTTTGTTATCGAGTTAGATTTGAAGCACAGGTGATCGTTGTCGAGTAGTAAGGTCGGGGTTGACTGATCGGTGATGGTATCGATGGTCGGAGTGGACGCGTGCAACTGTGCACGTACACTAGATTCCTATTCACTTGAGTTTGGGTTTTGGGACGATGGGTTTATCTCGAGTTTTGAATCGAGGAAGAGTAGGATTTAGCTCGGGTTTGCTTCGTGTTGTTCACGGGAGTGTTTAAGCATAACAGATAAAAATTTAAACAAGTTTTAAAAAAGAAAAAAAGAAGGAAGGAAACTCGGGAAAAGGGTGGAAATTCTTGGGTATTAGTACGGGGAAACTTGGGTTTGCCACGGGTAATATGATTTATATTTTCAAAGTTTTTAAGTTTAAGAAAGTCAAGTTTAAACAAATTATCTTTAAACTATTTTAAGTAATAATTGAGTATTTAATGTTTGTTAATTAAAGTTGAGGAATTTATTTTAAGTTTTAATTAATTTAAAAAAAGTTAATTAAGCAGGTAATTAAGTAGTTAATTGAAAAGATATAGTATTTTAATTTTTAACTTAAAGGCGTTTTGAGTTAATGATAATTTAATTCTAAGGTTATTAAGAAAGATTGTTAATGATAATTTAATTCCAAGGTTATTAAGAAAGATTGTTAATGATAATTAAGAGGATAATTAAGATAAATAATTTATCATTTAATTAATTAATTAATTAATAATTAAAGATTAATTAATAAGTAATTAAAGGTTAATTAATTGATTAATAATTAAGAAGTAATCAATTAATAGTAAAAGGTTAATTAATCAAGGTAATTAATTAAGGTTAATGTGATTAATTAAGGTTAATTAATCAAATGTAATTAATTAAGGTTAATTAATCAATGTAATTAATTAAGGAGTAGTTATAATTAATTAAAGTTAATTGAGCAGGATTGAAGGTAATTAATTTAATCAGGGGATTAAATTAAATTAATTAAGAATTGTTGACTATCAATCTTGCCTATAAATGATAAACTTGAATTGAATACCTTGGGTTGTCTGAATATCTCCGATATTGAATTGTGATGTATTGTGATATAATATGATGGGTTGAACTATGATATTATGAGTTAACTATCGATAATTGATTTGCTGTGAGAATATGAGAACCAGTATTTAAATTTGATTTGTATCCACTTAAACAACTAGGATTAAGATGACATTGAATTCGAAGAGACCGGGGTCGGGTATCAGCAATACCCGAAACCACTTCGATTAGTAATTCTAAACTTGAGTTTAGAACCCAAAAAGGCTGGAATTGGAATATATTAAGTAACTTGGCCTTTAACTAAGCAATAGTTCTTGGATATTGTTCGTAATAAGTGATGGACTTTGAGAACTCGTAGGAAGGGTACGAGTTACCTTGGTTTGCAAATAAGTTTTATAACTCAGTATTTCATACTATATGTGTTTACTAATGCTGGTTTCCAGCCTGACCCGGGTGTTACTTTGATGTAATGCTCGGGTCAGACCGAGTATTACAGATTTTCAAGTAAGGACGTTCTGGAGCTCAGGAGACGAGCTGGACGGCAGGAACGTATGGAGTGTTTCCGCTGTGATATTATTTCTGTTTATCTGAGACATGCGATTTGTATATGTCCAGTGTTTGTGTATGAGTGTAACTCTGATGTAAAAATATAATTGACAGATACAGGTATTCTTTTGTAAACTGTTATTATTTGATATTATATTTTGATCCGCTGCGATTTGTGAGAATCTGTGTTGTGTTTCTGTTTCTTCTTCTATCTCTTTCTTCTTTTCCTAACTATCTGGAATTTTCGCGATCGAAAACCCCGGGTCGTTACACAATGTTTATTAAAACCACATATATTTCTTTTCAAAACCTTGGAAATCATTTTCAAATTATATATATACAGACCAACGGTGCCTGTATAAAATTTTCTATCCTATGGTCAAGTGATATGGATATTTATCATTTCAATCCGCAATTTAAATATATACGGGTATATATCTTTTCAACCTGCAATCCAAATTCATTTCAATGAAAATCGCATGGGTTTATCATTTCAACCCATAACGATTTTCTCCTATTCTACAATATCGTTCGGGTATGTATCATTTCAACCCATAGGGAATTCTATACTACCAGGGAACTTGCAGAGTGAGAACGGTGATGATAATAATATAACATATCAATAGCAGGCATATATCATCAATATAAATAACAGATAATGATGTCAGATGTCACAGGTGAACAGATATAGATAATAGCATATATATATAGCAATGTAAATAACTAACAGCATCATATTTCAATTGTTGTTTCAATTGAAATTAAATTTAATAAATATAAGAACGTTAATCATGGGTGATTGCTCACCTTTCGAGGCTAGAGATATTTGACACTGAACTGAGTTAAAGCAAAGCTAGATTGGCACGAACTCGACGAACAAAGCTGATAAATAGGAATAGACGAAATCAAATCAGAACTGGATCGATGAAGATAATTGATATAAGTGAACTTATATATAACTATATATATAATAATATTATAAATTTAAGCATATACTAAATTAAACATATATGAAATTCAAAAACCATTGTTTTACATTAAAACACATATATTAAAATCAACAAATATACATCATAAAATTTGAAATAACCACTTATATATATACTTATAAACTCATAATTAACATAAAATTTATATTAAAACTGATATATATATATATATATAACCTGTACATAACTGCACACTTGAAATTTTATATATTTTATTTAACAACTTTATATATAAACAAACAACTTTATATATATTCGAACTCAGGCCAAATGTCCTTATGCATATAAGTGGATAAATATTACATATACACCTAACTTAAACTCATAAACATTTAAAATTCAAAGTCTATAGATAACTGTAACTATTATAAACTAATGTATGCAGACCAAAATATCACACATCTTATAATATATGTACAGTACAGCCTATATCTACATAATATATAAATATATACGAAATAGGCAATGGTAAAACAAAACCAAAATCAAACATACATATATAGGACAACATATATATACATATTGGATCTATAATGAAACAGTACTTAACCGAACATATAAAATTTCTTTAAACAATATAGAACATATATAAAATATCAACTTACATAATATATATAAGATGAAAATTGAATAGACATATATTTTTATAACACAGGTAAACTTATATATATATAAGAACATACTATACTATATAATAACAAAGTAAGCTAGTGTATGAATAAATATAGCTATATATACATATATACATTTCGAGTTATCTATAGTTATTAAAAAAAACGTATTATATATATACACATTCCAACTATCCTCGGTAAAACTAATATAAACCTTACATACTTTATATAAGAAAAACAGAACTCATGCAATCAATATATATAAAATTATACCTTATACATATACAACAAAGGTGCTAATGCTAATGACAGCGAAGTGGCACGGGCAAGGAGGAGACGTGGCGACTGTTGCTGGGTCTCGGCGTCGAATTAGGTGGTTATTGGCGAGACTTCGTGGTGGAGAATCGGCAGCATGGCTCGGAAAAGGTGGCAGTGATGGTGGTTCGGTGGGGCCTTGGGCCGAGATGCTTTGTTGATGGTGGAGAGAGGGGCGAGCAAAGCGAGGTGAGCCGAGCGAGTCGGATGTGCGGCTGCTTGCGTGCTCTGGGTTGATCGAGCGGTAGAGGATGGGGAGGTGGAGAGGCTTCACGTATGGAAGAAGTTTGAAGAGAGGGTGGAAAAAATGACAGGGATGAGAGCTACATGGAAAATGATGAACAAGATCTAAAAATATATGTAGCCATAGTAAAAAAATAATATATAAATTTTCTTTCAAGAAAACAGTGAACCCAAAAGAAATGAAAGGACTGAAGCGGATATAAGTTATCAAATGGGAAAGGACAGGTCATCCGTGAATCGGGGAGAAATATTAATGATCCATGAATATTGGTTTACACAGTGAGCAGTGAATGGGCAAGGAAAACCAAAAGCCCAAATACGGAACCGATACAGCTACCGTTTTCGCGGATTCGGCTGCGAACCAGACTTCAAAACATAGAATTGAATATACCGTAGAGATCAGCACAACGAGACGATCAAAACGGTATACATAGGTCAATGGTACGATCATCCTATCAAAAGTCGATAATCAGTACCGAAAATGCTGCTAATTTGTCAAAAATAAGATAAACGGAGCAATAACGGTCAAAATTTGGAGAAAAGAAATATGACGTCTCACTCAGAAGAAGATTTTCTATAGAAAAATATTCAGGTTTGGAAAACATTTTATTATCATCAAATATTAACTGATTTAAATTGAAATAAAATTACACAATAAAATAACCTTTCAAATTTTTAGATGAAAATTTACCATTTGCTATGTTTAAATAGACGTATTTTAAATATCAAATTTTTATTTCCAAATTTTATTATTCAAAATTTCACAAAAATTCTGTTATTTACGTTATTAAAACCATTAAAAATTTACGGGTCGTTACAGAGCACCTAAACGGATGCGCCTACGGGGGAGTCGAATTATTGTCGACCTTTTTTGTTGCTGGTTGAATTATAGAGTATTGGATATGTGCACCAACGAGGTTATTTACTCGAGGCTTTGTAGCAAGTTATCATCAGGGTTGTGTGCTCGGTGTGTGGGCCTAGGCATTGTGATATATACTTGGTGCGAATGTAACATAAACTACAATCGTTAAGAATGTTAGCTTAATGTATAATTAGGTGGTTTACTATCAAGACCGCATAATCGGGGTATAATTAGGTGGTTTACTATCAAGACCGCATAATCGGGGTATCCTTAGGTTTACTCGATTACTGGATTCCAACCTTTGGATGGAAATCCGTGTGGGTTACTATTAGAGTTAGGCATATTAAGGGCCGTTGCCCTATAGTGTGTAAATTGACTAAATCCGTTATAGGTAGCACATGCACACTAAAGAACACCCTTAGGCTATATAGTTATAAATGATAATTTAATTGTCTATTGACACCATACGATTAGTGATATTAATCGCTTACTAGACCTTCTCTGATCCCCTCTATTTTTTCCACTTTATACCTATTACATGGTGATAGGTAGTAGACGGTGCTATGAGAGTAAGATGAATGCAGAAGATGACCATGCGCCTTACAGCTATATTTATTATTGTCATTATCTATGTATCTTATTTCACTTGTCATTTATGCATATACTTTATTTCTATTTAGATATATTATTTGGACATTCCTTGTATGGACCATTGTTGTTTGATACGGTAATGATTTGGAATATTTTCAGTTTTATAATTTATTCCTTCCACCATGAGATCTGAAAGTATATATTGTTTTAAAGTTATATTTATCTATGCACCATATAGACCAATAATAACCTAGCGATTTATACATCTTGGCACAATGCAATTTCAAACATCGCTTTTAGGCTTTAAATTGGTGTGTCCGAGGGTGCGGGTTGTTAACCTTGTATTTGTAATAAATACACAGCATATCAGGGATAAAACTGCCTAAGTGTGTATGTGTATATATATAGTATAATATGGTTTTTATATACACATTGATAGTACCATGTATGTATAGTATAGGCATATATATATATATATATGTGTGTGTGTGTGTGGGTGTAAAACACACACACACATACACACACAAACATATACATACATATATATAGCCATGTTGATATGAAATTAACTTTATATAAAACATATAAAAGAGTTATTTAAAGAGACACTCTCATTAATTGCCTTTTAAATGCTAATTAAGAACTGCAACTCTCTCTTAATGGCTCTTTAATGCCAGATTAAAATCTTTTCAATTCTCATTCATATTTACAGTACATCTAATTTATTTATATTCATATTTGGATTTTTTTATATCAAATTATATAAGGATATATATATGTATAAAATTTGCATTTTGAATCATAACAAAAAAAAGATTGTTTATGCAAATACGGTAATTAAAATTCAAAAAACTAGATATATACTTTTAAAAGTTAATTTCACAGTATATATGTGTGTATAAGAGTGTGTGTGTGTGCATCGATACTTATTTAAATATATACATGACCAAAATGATTAAAATAAATTTGTGTGTATGGGTTAATAAACAAATAATTTTTTTAAACATATGTATAAACAATCTTAGATGTACAAATCTTGCATAATTCAAATCGTGATGGAAATGAAAATTTGATTATTTACAAATATGTATACCTAAAATTAAACATTAAACAAAGTATAATTTGTATTGGCTAAAATAAATCAACAAAAAATAAAATAACAAACTATATTGCATGCAAATATTTTACTTTAAATTTCATTTATAAAATGACAAATATAACAATTTTACATCAAATCTAATTTAATGGATATAAAAATATATTGCATAAAAATATATGGTTCAATGGTGAGCATGTAGGAATATGTGAAATAAAATAAGACTAGTATCCTTTCAGATCTAGCTCACCATGACAACTCGATTTTAGAATTTAACTTCTAAATTTCTTGAGTCACCACTCATTATTACAGCGATCAAATGAATCACCTTTTATTTTATTTTGTTTGAAGTTATTTTTGAGTAAATTTTAGCCAATTGGGAGTGGAGGAATTAATGAAATTAATGTGGAAGATTTGTTTAATAGAGAAAATGAATACCTTTTCCAATCTTTTCTTTAAAACCACCCCTTATTTATACCAAATTAAAACAAAATTGATATTTAGGCTAATTTTTACCTCCAATGGTAAGCCATACATTGCTCCTTTGGCGGACAAAAAAATCCAAAGCCCTTTAAAGTATTTATCTCTAGGTAAAGTGTAACGACTCGGCTTTTCGAACCAATCAAAATCACCGAAAAACCCGTCCGTTCTAAAACTACGAATGAAAACTACCAACTTAATGCACAATATTTGATAAATATTCAACACTATTAAATGAATAGGATAAAATTTCAGTTGTACAAGTTATCAAAAGTAATCAATTTAATCGACTAGGTGTGCTTTAACACGTATAAAATATAGATACAAATATCTAACGCTACACAACTCTAATGAGAGAGACAGCAGTAGCCATTTATACAAACTCAATAAACATGTAAAATGCGTAATAAAATAGTAAGAAGAAAAGAGATATCAACACACAATAAATAGCAACCAATAAACAGGAAAAATATATATTATTATTGGGGCTGCATCACTACCACTTGTGACTGCCTACATACCCTTATTTAACGGGGTACTTAATTAGATACAGGATCAAGCCAACGTAGTTCTCCTACCACAAATAGAACTCCATGGGAGCCTATAATGCACAAGCAAATATGCAAATCCAAAACTACATAGCATATATCATGCAAATGTAAGTTCCAAAATCTACCTACTTAGCTTAAGCCTTACTTTTAGATTTTCTGAAATCCAATTAACTTTATTATTTCCAAAATATAATCATTTTCGAAAATATTTTCTTTGGACCAAACTCTCAATTTTTATTTCAAAACTTTTGAAATAATATATATATATATGTATGTATGTATGTATGTATATGTTTATATATGTATATATCTTTTATATCAAATTATACTTTACTTCGGGATTTTAAAGCAAATCACTTCTACAATATTTATTTGGAAATTTCAAAATACTACTATAAAAGCATATCAAAGTATATGCAACCAGATCGGGAAGTTTCTCCTAATAACAAGGCAACTAGATCCTAGCTTTCGTACATTCAATAAATAAGTACATCCCTCAATTCCAAGAGTGGACTATACCAAAAACATATGCCCACTTTTTAGTTATGGGTTACCCGAATCATTGGTAGCATAACAAATCATTTTATATCACGAAGCAATAAATTATTTTCACTAATATTCACAAATACTTTCAATCATAGTATTTTTATTTCCCAAAACCTTTTGAAATCATTTTCAAACACTGTGTTTTTAGTCCTCGAAATTCTCTTCGTTTATAAAACACTTTTATAAACCATTTTATAACCCCTTCAAAAATATTTATTCTTAAAATATTTCTATAACTTTCCAAAAGAAACCATTTCAATTCAAAAGATAAAAATATCTTTTATTTCCAAAATCATAATAAACATCTTTTACTATAATTTCTACTTAACCAATATTTTTATCGAACACCTTATAATCAAACTGTGAAATTCTAATCACAGGATGTTCGTATTTAATCATTCTCGATTTATTGTCTACCCAGCCCATGCATATAAAAAGGTAAACTGCTCATAAATTGGTCGAACCTAATTTAAACAATCAATCAATGAAATAAACACGACAATAAATGATGATCAATGTTTCATTCTATCAAATATTTATAACACTTTTTATTTTATCTTGGGTTAACGGTTTGATATTTATTTTGGAGCATCCGGACTTTCCCTTCGACATGTTTCGTCCCTCGCCCAAGTCTCCTTGGATCTCACAGACGAAACACGTGTACTAGTTGTTTCTGCATATCCAATTAAGTATTTAACTTCTAAATTTTAAATACTTAATTAACCATCCAAACATAGTCAAACAAAGAAATCAAACCATTGTTTTAGCAAACAAAGTAAACAAGCATTCAACAAGGGTTTTCAAACAACACTTAACACTTAAAGTTCCTTCAACTTAGCAATGATTTTAATAAACTTAAAGGAAGAAATAACTCACTTTGGATTCCACTTCGTCAAACTTTAAGGCAAGGAACTCAAGATCTAAACCATACTTCCTACCTTGCTTCAAAACTAAACCAAAATAAGCTCAAATTCCTCCTTCCTTTCCTCATAACTTACGGCCATGGGTAGCTGGACCCCCTAACCTTCTTATCTTGACTCTAAACTTGGCACACAACCTTCTAATGATGAACTAATGACTTTGACAAAGTTTGAAGGTGTTTTGAATTTTTTTGATATTGTTTTGAAAAGGTTAGTAAGGAAGAAGAAGAAGCCATTAAAATAGCTTAAAGGAAGAAGAAGAAGAGATGGATTTGTGTGTGTTAAAATGAGAGAAAAGCTTGTGTATTTACAGGAAAAGAAAGAAGCGGTAAGTTACCAAATTACCAAAATACCCAGCCCATGTCACTTGGAAGACGAGCATGAGGGAAGAAGAGGAAGGAAGGTTTAATTTTAAATTTTAATTAAGTAAGTTAATTTTAAATTTAATTTATTTGTGCGTTCGTTAATTCATAACTTGTTCATAAGAGGTCGGTTTTGAGCGCGACAAGTTGCGTTGTGATCATATCAGCGACTACTACGCTATGCACTTGGATTGAATTGATTTGGAGCTAGTAGAAATTTTGGGTTAAAGTTGAATGACCGTTCAATTTTAATTCAAACCGAAGCGCTTTGGCGATTTCTGAAATTTCTATGAGTAAACTCACCTCTCTGCCTGCTTATATTTTTTTATAAGTAGGGATAATTTTATTTATGTTGTTTGTTACTTGTTTAAATGATTTACTATATTTATTAGTTGGTTTGGATATATTCTCACCTATTGGAGCGGATGAGACCCTATTACGTTTCTATGTAAGGGCGGATGACCCTTTGTATACGATCCCGCCTTGAAGCGGTTGATTTATATTTTATGATTATATGTTGTATGTGATGCAGGTGGACAGGTTGGAAGGATCCAACATAATTCCTCACTACTATTGATTTTTATTTACACATATTTATATATATAATGTAACCTGTGATATATGATGTATTAGATGCCATGTTTGATGTCTTTGATGTGATCTTCCTTATTTAGTGCTATAATAGCACTGGGCCTCTTTTTGGTATTTTGAAATACTAAAATGATTATTTTGAATTGGAAATGATTTTTAAAGTGATTTTGGAATTTTATATGTTTTAATAATGCTTGAATTATTAAAAGAAGGAGTTTATTAAAATGAGAAAAGAATATGATTTTTGGAATATTAAATAAACTATTTTGTGGAATATGTTAAATAGAGATTTTGGAAGTATAAATAAAGATTTTAAAAACTTAAGAAATAAGTTCAACCATTTATAATAAAAGAATATAGTTTAAAGACGGTGAAATAGTTTTGAAACAATATTTCTAAGGTTGATTATATACAGGATTTGAAAAGGAGATATTTTATTAATAATGAAAGTATTTATAAACGATGTTTTATAAATATATAAAAATGGATTTAAAATTTAGATATGATAAATTGATTTAAAAATGGATTTTCTAAATAAATTAGATTATCAAAGAAAAGGGACTTATAGAGGGATTTCATAAAATAAATGAGATTTAGAAAAGAATGGATTATAAAAGGAATTTTATAAATAAATAAAAGTTTTATAAAATAGAAGTGAAATTTTTTAATGTAGTTTAGAAATATAGAAATGATTTATGTTGAAATTTAGGTATGAAGTTGATCGTTTTAAAAGTAATTTATCTTTTGGAAGCAATGTTTTGGAAAATAATAATTCCAAATGGAATTTGAATAGTTTGAAAATGATATAAAATGTGATAAGTATCGAAAACGTTGATTTCAACATTTATTGTTGTGATAGGCATTTTCGGGGAAGTAAGGAAGGCATGGACTATAACACAGTTGTTATAGTAAATGATTTTCGAAAGGAATTTTATATAGTATACAAGATTTATATATATAATTAATCGAATTCCTATACTAATGTTTTGGGTTTTCGTAACGATGTTTTACGCAACATTCGTTTTAACCCAAATAAAGTGCATTTTGAAGAATACTTTCCTTAAGATCTGTATATATACTTATTTCTGTTTTAAGTATATGAAAATATTTTCTAAGTGTTGAAAATGAAATGATTTGTGAATATACTTATATCATTAATATAAGTATATGGAAATGTTTTCCAAATATCAAAAATTTGAAATGGTTTTGTGAATTAATCTTTTTAAAGATAATTTGAGTAAATATTAGGCAAGTGATTTAAGTAATAAAAGATTATTTAAATAGGCCTAGTGATTGATTATGTGCTAGATTTTACTGTTGCTTTGATAGTTAACTAACTGACTATCAAATTTGGCCTCTTTATCGTTGTTGATCCGGAGAGACCGGGAACGGATCTGATTTAGCACCTACCCCTTGTGTTGGGGTATGCTCAATCAGTTGGAGTGTACAACAGGATAGGGGGTTCTCACTTTCTATTTGGTGGTGAGCAAGAGACTCTTATCCCTACATGTCCCTAGTGATAAAGAGTTGGTTATTAGTTGCGAGGCTAGCTGTAAAATCAGATTTGAGGTACTAGTGTATGCTACGGTAGTGCTGGGATGGTTGAAAAGCCTACCGGTCATCACCGTCGATGGTTGAAAAGCCTAGACCTTTACATATGGTATCAGAGCTTAGGTTATATGCCTAAGTAAAATTTGTCTAGGTTTGTAAATGAACATAGGAATCTTAAAATGAAATTACCTTAATTTGATAAATAAATGGATAGGATAAGGCACCGTACCCCCGACCAGGGTTATGGGTGATGTTTATTTATAGGTGTACTTAATTGTTTGGTTTCGTTATATTTTTCCATCCTTGGAATTTCGAGGACGAAATTCTTTTAAGGGGGGAAGTATGCAATGACCCGTAATTTTACCAACTTGAAAATAGAATACTTAATTTATTTTAAATATTCAGATATAGAAATTTCAAACGTAAATAATCATGTTTTATGTGATAGATAAAAATGATAAACTTATTTGTAGAATTTGATTACAAAATCAAGAAGTTTGGATTTTCATCGAAAAGTGACAAAAGTCGGTTTGCGATAAAATTGGATGTATGTTCAATTTTTGTTTTAATGATAAATAATTCATTTTAAATTATTATAAAATGATAAAAGTGATTGATAAAAGTTTTGTAAGTATAAAAATATTTGTTATATAAAGATTGACAAATTTCGTTGCACGTTGACAAATCGACGTCGTATTTTTACAATTGGAATTATTGTCGTATTTATTTCATTGATTAATTGTTTAAATTAGGCTCAACTAGTTTATGAGCAGTTAACCTTTTTATATGGATGGGCTGGGTAGACAATAAATTGAGAATGATTAAATACGAACATCTTGTGATTAAAATTTCACAGTTTGACTATAAGGTGTTTGATAAAAATATTGGTTAAGCAGGAATTATAATAAGATGTTTATTATGATTTTGAAAATAAAAGATATTTTAACTTTTGAATTGAAATGATTTCTTTTGGAAAGTAATAGAAATATTTTAATAATAAATATTTTTGAAGTGGTTATAAAATTGTGTATAAAAGTGTTTTATAAATGAAGAGAATTTCGAGGACTAAAATCCGAGTGTTTGAAAATGATTTCAAAAGGTTTAGGGAAATGAAAATACTATGATATAAAGTATTTGTGAATATTAGTGAGAATAATTTATCGCTTTGGGGTATAAAATGATTTATTATGTTAACAATGATTCGAGTAATCCATAACTAAAAAGTTGGCATATGTTTTTGATATAGTTCGCTCTTGGAATAGAGGGATGTACTTATTTATCGACTATATGAAGGTTGGGACCCAAGTTGCCTTATTATTGGGAGAAACCTCCCGATCTTGTTGCATATACTTTGATATGCTTTTATAGTAGTATTTTGAGATTTCCAAGTAAATATTTTAGAAGTGATTTGCTTTAAAATCCCGAAGTAAAGTATAATTTGATACAAAAGATATATATATATATATATAATTTCAAAGGTTTTGAAATAAAAATTGAGAGTTTGGTCCAAAGAAAATATTTTCGAAAATGATTATATTTTGAAAATAATAAAGTTAATTGAATTTTATAAAATTTAAAAGTGAGGATTAAGCTAAGTGGGTAGACTTTGAAACCTATGTTTGCATGATATATGCTATGTAGTTTGGGATTTACATATTTGTTTGTGCATTGTAGGCTCCTATGGAGTCCTATTTGTGGTAGGAGAACTATGTTGACTTGATCCTGTATCTAATTGGGTACCCAGTTAGATAGAGGTAATTATGCAGTCACAAGTGATAGTGATGCAGCCCCAATAATAATATATATATTTCATGTTTATTGTTTGCTATTTATCGTGTGTTGATATCTCTTTTCTGGTTACTATTTTTTTCCGCATTTGACATGTTTATTGGGTTTGCAGAAATGACTACTGCTGTCTTCTCATCAGAGTTGTGCAGCGTTAGATATTTGTATTTTTTATGTATTAAAGCACACCTAGTAGATTAAATTGATTGCTCTGATAACTTATACAATTGAATTTGTATCCTATACATTTAATAGTGTTGAATATTTATCAATGTGCATTAAGTTGATAGTTTTCATTTGTAGTTTTAGAATGGGCAGGTTTTTCAGCAATTTTGACTGGTTAAAGCTGGATCGTTACATAAAACTTGCTTTTATATATATATATATATATTATATATATCTATGTGTGTGCATGTGTATTTATGTTTATGTGTATGTATGTATATATCGATATTGTTTATGGATACGTGCATATATAACTTTTATATACACATCCAAATGATTACCTACAATGCTCAGAACATCAAATAAATCAATAATTAATATACTTAATTAATTCGTAACATTTTACAAACTAATTAAATCATGATGTTTTCAAAGAATTCACAAATTCGGTTATGAGACTCAGAGGTATGGATCCAGTCGGTGATTATTATTGAATAATTCAACATTAACATTCAAATGTTACCTTAGCTAGGGTGTGAGAGTTTGGCCACATTCATCAATTACAAATGTTTTTGGTAAAATCCAATTTCACATTTCGTAACAGCTCCTTTTAGCGATTGTAATTTACATGCGTACTCTTCACCAAAACTATATTACTTTAGGATACATGAAATTTGGTATTGGTGAAAATTTTGTTGTTATCCCCATTCAACTTGGTTAGTCCAAAAACAAAGTACTTGGTCCAATAATAATATTTGTTATTTACCATACTATCCTGCCCAAAAGTTTTGACTTTGAGTTGACTACATATAACCATGATACTAACCTCAAAAATTAAGGAGGTGAATTCTTTGTTAAATAATGCTTCACCTGAATGCTTCAACTCAGACCCAACTATAATCGCTCGACAAATCATCTTGTCATCATTTAACTATATTCAAAGTAAAGTATTCACACCGAAGTTCCAGTGATGTAACACCCCATACAAATTAATAACAAAATAATTAATTAAAATAAAGCTAAAATGGAAATTTTGTGAATGTTGAAATTTAGCCATGAAAGCTATACTATTACATTCTGGCAATTTTCTGGTCAACTTTCATGTATTAAGTTTTGTAATCGGAGCTCAAACGAAAAAGTTATTCATGTTTGAGATTTCAAATTTAAAATAATTCGAATAGAATTCAAATTTTAAAAATTAAATAATGTTACTGTATGAAATTAAAATGGTAATAAATAAGTTAACACTAGGGTGAATTAATGTTAATGAAAACCTTAATGGTAGGAAGTAAAATAGGTATGAAATAAAAAAAAATTAAACAAGCAATAAATATACGTTCTAAATTAATAGGTCAGTCGACCGCCTCCACTAGGGCCGGTCGACTGCTCTGGTCGACCACTTAGGGAGGAGCGGTCGACTGGTGAGACTGTGGTGGTTAGAGTTTTGTTAAGCACGAATGACCTGGATTTTATTATTTTAAACCAATTTAATCTAATGGTTTTGGTTCCTTCAAACCACTATAAATAAGAGGCTAGCCCCTTTATTTTTATTCACAAATTATTTGGAATGCTAATGGAACTATGTCCATCTTCTTCTTCTCTACGATTCAGAATCACTTAGGGTCTCCAACTAAGAGATTTTAGTTATTTAAACATTCCATTTCTAATTCTATTCTCCCATAATCCCTAATTCTGAATCTAATTTATATACAATCCAATTATTGTATATTCTAAAAAGAAGATATCTAAAGGAGAAATTAGGAGCGGGCATGAATCAAATTCAAATAGCGGCTAGGTAAATTCTTTATGAGTGAAAACCTAAGTTTTTCACCTTTTGGTATTTGTATAGTAGTTTGGATTTCTTATGCCTTAGGGAATTTTGTTCACGAAAACTCTAAAACTAAAAACCCCAAAATTCCACCAAACGAAATGTCAATTGTTATAATTATTTGAATCTCAATTATTTTTTATTAAAATAGTAGAATTTGTTTGTTGTTGTAATTTGAATATTTCATATTATAGTCCACTTCCAGCTCTTCTATAATGTTGTGTTAAAGGGTTCTAAAAGAAAAATAAGTTAGAAAATGGAGTGTAAAGTATGAATTCTCCTATTCATAGTTTGCACTGCTTATTTCCGTAATTTAGACCCCAAAAACCTCATTTTCACTTTAGGTTCGTATATGTAAATGTTGAATAGAGTGTAAACGATTTATACTGTAAGTTATGTTTCCTTGAAATAGTGGCGTTGATTCTACTATGTTAATATATAAAATAAGTTTGGTGTATGATTCTATTTTATTTAAGCAAGTCTATTTTTTTTTGACTAAGGATATTAGCGATTTTGAAAGTTATTGTATAGACTTAGACGTGTATTTGGAAGTTTTGAAATTTAACGATTAGTATAAGGTGCAAATTTTAGAATAGGAATATTGTTAATACGCTTAGGAATATATATATATATATATATATGCTATTGCATAAATATAAGTATGTTATTATTAACGTATAACGTATTATCGCGTAATATAAATAATTTGGTAGCTAGTATTAAACCTCTTTGGAAGGAAGTTGAGATAACTATGGAAATTAATCCATAATTAAAGGCAGAATAAGGAGATTCCCTTATAAGGCCTTAAAGTGAAATGTGGTGAGGTATATATAAGTTTGGAGAGTGGAATTATGACTAAGTTATAGGGATGTGAGGTCAATCAAAAGCACACTGAAGTGTGCCCAGCTAATCTAGCTACCAACGGTGTTTTGAGACTTAAGTGAGACATCCTCTATAATAAGTACCCATGGAGGATGCAAGGTTAGCCCAATTCTATAGGGTTAGTATGCTCATCTAATTTGGCTACCAGTACCTATAAATAGTCGGACTAATGTGAGACGTTACAGTTTGGGTTACGAGTCATAAGGCCTAGGACTTGCTTTTTGGTTGGAGGTATTAAGTGGTTGTTGTAGGATCCGCCTCCTTCTCACTTAAGAAGTATTAAATGGTCGAGGTGTACATTGAAGATGTGGTAGTGAGGAATCTTGGGTTGGGGGGAGGGGAGGGGTCCGCTTCGGGATTGAGGTTTTAAGTGGCTATTGTAGGGTCCGCCTCTTCCCATATAGAAGTGTTAAGTGGCATGATGAGATTTTGAATGATCTCAGTTAAGGAGTACCAAAGAGGGGTCCGCCTTGGGTTTGGATATTAAATGATGGGGATATGCCTAGGTTATAGGTCTTAAATGGTCAGAGTCTGCCTAATTCTCATTAAAGTGGTATTAAGTAGCTCAAGTACTTTCTCCCACATTGTTAGGACCAATAGTAGTTGCGGAATGGACTGGAAAGTCCTTCAGGCATAAAATTGGAGGTATTCTTGTTAGGATATAATATAGGATGCCCAAGGCATGTTTTTTATCTAAATAATACAGCCTAAATACTATTATGGTATGACTTAAGATTTTGTTCACTAGACATTGTTATTATGACCCCCTCCTCGTTACAACACACAAGTTAGGAGAGATGATGCTGACTAAGAGGGTGAAGGAGGAGACAAGGACTTATGGCAATTATCTGTCTATTTATGTTTTTGATATACTTTGACTATCCATTTTCATACATGATGTTGTTGTATTGAGATATTGTATTTCAGATATTGGTATGTTATGTTATGTTTTAGAGATTTGAATTTTTATAAAATAGGTACTTGTTTCTATATTATATATTATCCTTTCTGCTTTGAGATTCTGACAGCGTAGATTGATAGCTCTATGTATTTTTCATTGTACCTGTTTTACTAACCAACGGCCTGCTTTGGAATGGGTCTAAGGTTCGAGGGGCTTTTATTTGGTCGAAAATTAGGCCCATTTCAAGATAGGTTGTTGCAACTATATTATCAAGTCAAGGGAACCGTGTAACATCATTATTGTTTGGCCAAAAGTTAGACAAACACCTAATCAGATTATAAGTGGAGATTAAATGAAGAAATAAGAAGTAAATAACACACAAGAATTTACAGTGGTTCGGCAAATACTCTGGCCTACGTCCACTTAAACTTTGTTAATGATTTTTGAATTTCTTTACAGCTTTGATTTTACAACTCGGTTGCCTACAAGTCGGTAAGAATCCAATAGAGCCTCGAGGTAAAATCAATAAATTTAGAAAGTAAAGAAAGGATCTTGTTTTTGTGCTCCCCTCCTCCTATTTATAGACGTGGATCGGTGACATAAGCTCTGATATTTGCTACACACGTTCTCCACATTCAAGAGGAGGCTCGGAAAGGAGATCGTGGAAAGACCAGCATCTCAATAGTTAACTCATACCGAGTTGTGCCTCATAACTCGATGTCGAGTCATAGGTTTGCCAATGTTTGAAGTACTTATCTCCTTTAGTTATATAGCATACTTTCCTTATAGTTTAGTCATCAATCCTCTTACAGTAGTTATGCTAAGTCAATTTATGACTCGGTACTGAGTTAAGGGATTCAACTCGGTGCCAAGTTGACAATATAGTTGTTATTTTGCAACTTCTTCCCTCATCACTTGGTTTATTTAGAAAAGTGGCTAGCTATCTTCAAGTGGCAAGCAAGTTTCTACATCAACTCCTCAGACTTTGATTGGATTCTGGCCTCCAAAGTTAGGATTCAGGATTTCTGGTTTGCTTCCCAACCATTCAGCGGTTTTGACTTGTCCAGATATGGCTTGGTTCAAAAACAAGATAACACTTGCCCATCAAAGTATACCTTGTGTAAACAAGGTATGCTTTAGATCGAAATAAGCCATCGACTTCGAACTTTGATTTGAATAGATGTTTCCTTTCTCTGAACTATTTTCACAAAGTAGTACTTCTTCTTCGGATTGTCACATCACTATAAGCGGTTAAAAATTCATATTCTTTGGATGATATAAAAGTTGAAGTGTGTTTTTCTTCCATTGGATTACAGAAAGTTATAAAGTTCTTTCATTATGATTGGTCAGATATGGTATCAATCTCCAGGGTGTGCATTCCCATTGCATTGCCTTTTTTCCCTTTTCTTTTCTTTTATTATAGGTTGGTACCGAGTTGAGAAGCCTGACTTGGTACCGGCTTTGGGGGCTACTATCATGCCTTAGAAATTACTTAAGCATTTTTCTCCTTCTCTCTTCTCACTTTTACCATGGCCAGTCTATTTGTCTTTGAGACTTTGAGAACCAAGCCTTCATCCACCTTCAATTTTAACTGGAACTGCCACCGTCGACAAGGAAATTTTGCCGCCACCCATCCGTAGTCGTCACCAACATTAGCCTAGCGATCAACCTTCAAGTTGTACCAACTTTTCATATCTAATCGAATTTTGTTTCGATTCCTTTGTCTAGATTGTTGTCGATCTTAGGTAGGTGGCTGTTGGCCTGAAGTTGTTGGTGTTTGGTTACTACTATGATCTTATTTGACCTCGACATGGCATTTCTTCCTCATCTATGAATTCGACCATGGCATGTTTAAGCCAGGGTGAAGGCCTTCTGGGTAAATCATATATGCCTTGGGTTTTGACCTATTTTCCAAGTAATTACCTAGGTTTTCATTTCCTCCCTCTATGCTTTGAGTTAAACCTGAGATTTCCTTAGGCCAAGCCCAAATTTTTACATGGTTGGTAATTTCTTATTAAATGTGAGGAGTGAAATGTTCAATTTTATTCAAATCTGTTCTTAGTTAAGCATGGATCAATGGCCGAGTACTGGTGGGACATTTTAGATGACGGTCACATTAAATGCGCTTCGACATACGAGTGGACTTTTCTTTATTGCTTTAAACAATTTTCTTTAGTGTCTCTGGCAAGAGAAATCCATGTTGCTCTGGATAACAGTTATATTATCGTAAATAGTACGATAACTGGTAAAATCTAACACATTGTTCTGTTATGCGACGGTGCTCATTTTCTAGCACGAGCGAGCTTCTACACAGAGTGTTTGAATTCATCGTGCTTTGGACACATAACACACACTACATAGACTTAATTGTATATCATTGGCTCCCTTGATGTATAAGATCTTATTGGTCAATACACATTGACATCTGTAGGGTATTATACATCGGCCACACATGGTTTTATTTCAGCATAAAGATCAAAGTTAAATTCTACCTAACCTTACTATCATGTGGAGTTTTCAGTAGTTATAGAGCGCAGATGCTCTTCGTATATCTCTGTAATGGGTGCAGGACCATCCTCATCAAAGTTAGTTTCACTTGCAACAAATTCGGATTCCACTTCAATTTCTTATGCACCATCTACTTTGTCATCCTTCCAACCTTAATCACCCTGTTGTCTGATCAGGAAAACTCTAGAGGTCGTCCCCTTTGTGATAGCAATGAAGTGTTCGTAGGGGTTTCCCTTGATGCCGATCTTGGAGATGATATAATTCTGGATAATCCTCCACACTCTCCCGCATCCAAGCTAGATGAAGCGACCATAAGAAGAATATATTAAAAGCACGGCATCCCTCCGAAGATGTTCTAGTTCCAAAGCCCTTCCGTTGGGCTCATAGTCCGCTTGAGAGCTATACTACATGCAATCGATATATGTGCTTTTCGGGATGTGTCCCTCCTTTTAATCACTTCATCCAACTTATGCCCCAATTCATGAATCTTGCCCCTGATCAGCTTTATCTAAATAATTACACTTCATTGAACAACATGTATATGGTTTGTCTTAACATCTGCGTAGGGTGCCCACACTGGAGGAGGTCCGTCATCTGTACGCCTTCAAAAAATGAGAGAAAGTCCTTCTCTTGCATATTTGGAGCCATCTAAGGGCTGTTCAGACGTAAGTTATACTGTAATACTTCATTTCAATGATGCTAATCTATTTGAATCACTAATCTCTTTATTTCATAACTCTTTAGATATTCCGAAGAGGCCTAGGAATCAGCTCTGGCACGTACTCTCCAAAATCTGCATGATGTTCCCATCAAAGAGGGGAAATGAGGTTTTTTTGACTGATGAGAGGATGAGGTACTTTAATCTTTTGGACAATGGTCGTAGTTTAGGCCTCATGGTGCTTGGGTCACTTAAGAGGCTGACGTTGAGATTAAAGATGTAGAGAACCTGGAGATCCCTCTTGCTCATGATCCTCCGGTTAATCAAGAAGAGAATTTATAGGGAGTGTAATAATGATATCTTAAAAGGAGGTGATGATGATGGCGATGATGATGATAATAATGAGGATGGGGGTGATGATGAGAATATGTACCTCGGTCTTTAGTCTACTGGAGAGACAAGAAGCAATGATCATATACCGGTTATTTCCCATCGTTCAAAGTTGAAAATTATTTCACCCTATCTGATCCTGCAGCCACATCAAGCTTTGGTGGAGGAAGAAGTGCTAGCTCCTTCAACTGACAACATTTATCGCTCTTTTAGGAGCATACCAGACAAAATCCCTTCTTACGACCATGATAACATCAACCTTGTTGATATAGGTTCTCCTATCCATTTGACTATTGATGTGCTTATGTCAACTGTAGGGTCATAACCCATATTAGCAAACTTAAATAGCATGGTCTGTGGGGGCAACTAGGACTCACTAACACTTTACAACACTTAAAGTCATCACATGTTTACCCTACACTTTGCTTTCCAAGTCTTAACTTAACGGTGTTTTCTTTTTGGGGTCAATGGAATGTCAACATTTCTTCGACGATCTTCACAGTTATGTGTAACATCCCCCATTCTGAGGCCCAAAACTATCTGCTATATGGATGTTGTAGTCATCCATAGTTATTAATATTCGGCGATAAAATGCGGCTATGTTAATCATATCAATAATCAAAAGCACATGAATATGAAAAAATTTCAAACACAATTCAAAAATAACTTTTACATTCCATTTCAAAATATGATTTCATATTCATCACATAATCCCATTTGTAATTCCACATTCAAAAAAAATGTAATTATTATAAAATACTCCAACACCGACAAATGAAGATGCCCCCTTGGTTGACCAGAGTCAAATATTTGGCAATTATACAACTTTTCCATTACATCCAAAACAACATAGCGGATAAATGGATACTCCTAAATAGCTAGATTGCCTTATGCATGTCTCTAGAAGCTTTTTTGTCTATTTGGAACCTGAAAGCCCTTATTCTTGACCTACTCAAAGTAGTACTCGAGAATTTAGAAGGAAAAACGAAAACTTCGGGTCAGACAATAGTCTGGTGTGAATAATAACCTACCATCTCGAACTATATAGATATCTGGTGAGACTACGCTGCTGAGCGGAATAGGTTTCCCCTCGCTGGTATCTTAACCAAAACTAATTAACCATATACTGTACTCCTGCAACCACAATGGTTAGAAAAATAGCATTCATAGTTATGCAACATATACTGGATTACCCATTCCAATTTATTAAATTACCAACCGTAATTTCAGATGACTACCCTTCACAATTTAAACTAATTGTTCGTCTTATTTTAATTTGACTACCTGTCTTATAATTATGTGGACTACCCATCTCGCATATAGGCATATTCAAAGTTATATGGACTATACATCTCACATACAATTATTACTTGGATTACCCTTCCCCAACCATATTGACTACCCATCACATATGGTTCCATTGTTTAAATTATGTGGACTGTCCATCAAACATATTCCATTTAATTACAATGATGTGGACTATCCATCACATCCCACAATATTCCTATGATGACTATGAATCCTTCATTAACCTCATAGAGACTCCCTGGTATGATGTGCGTATCCATCTCACATCCCATAGTTTTCCTATGATGATTATGAATCCATCATTTAACAATTTGATTCATGTTACCCACATGTTTAACCTATGTCTATTAGTGTCCCCAATTAGATTATCTTCCCTTAAAGTTACAACTTTTCAAAGTGACATACATTGGTATCCCCAAGTGATCAATGTCGAACTCATTTACGAAAATGCATTGGTATCCCCAATGGTAAAGTCTCATTTGTAAAACATTTAGTTTGTCAAAACTAATCTACTTTGGTGTCCATAATGATAGTGTCAAGATCTCTAATCAAAATAGCATTGGTATCCACAACATTTAAACTCGAAGTTTTAAAACAATAGGCTCACCGCCCTTAACAAAATAGAATATAATGCACGCGGTTTTAAAACAACGTCGAAATGAAACTTAAGGTTCTCCGCCCTTAAAGAAGATAGGCAACATTTAAGTCATGTTATGCCTCTTCGAACTTATATCCAAAGTAAACTAAGCTTAAATTCTTTTAAGTATAAAATCTCCATGTCAAAGATAATGTCATCGACATAGATAACATATGGGTTACCCAACCTCTTTAACAAAACTTTAGGATATTATAAAACAATTTGCTAACTACAAAAAACCAAACATATAGGGTCGTCGACCCTGATAAATAACAGCAACAAGAATAGCGAAGTCATTAAAAGTTTTATACTTAACTTACTTCGGCTATTATGCCACTTCGTATATAAAATCGAATAAAAGACATGCGACGTCAAGGACCTTTCATATAGATGACATCAAAAGAAATTAAAATAATAGTATGTGGCGTTATTTAAAAACATCGACGAAGAGGTATTGCTTCGACATAGATAAATCATGAGGTGTCTATTTGTACCAAAATTGGGCACAACACTCTTCGGATGTGTTTGAAGAGATAAAAATGAAGAAACTAAATGTAAAATGAGGCAGATCTAACAAACACACCAATCAACAGATAAGAAAATGCACAGAAACACACTGATTTAGAGTTGTTCGGCGTGTTGCCTACGTCCACTATGAAATGATTGATGTTTATTGAATTTCACTCGCTGTTTTTAATAGATTACAACAGTACAACTGAAGTTTGATAATGATTTCGGTAGAGTATCAGTGTGGAGAAGCTAAAAGTCCATTTTCTGTAGGTCCAGGGTCGCTATTTATAGGTGTAGACAGCAAATATCTCGCCCTGATCTCGGAAAACTTCTTCTCTCACGTGAGTGGGCCCATGGGATTGAGTTTAGGTGATTTCGACTCGATCCGGAGGCGATACGAATTGAGTTCGTATCGATCCATAAATGGTCCTTTAGGACTGAAATTTGTCAAGTACATTCTTGAGGTTGTAGGAAAGCTCCTGTGAAAATTTGGCGGCATTTGGACTTGTAGATATCGAGTTATGATCGATGCAAGTTTGAACTTTCAATGTGCTGTCGAATTCGCATTGCTCTCATTCGCATCGCTCTTAGGCACGTGATGACCGATGACATAGCGCTAACTTTTAGGATCAGTCCACCTTTCATGCCGAGTGACCGAGTCTTCCTTCTTCATTGTGCCTCGTTCGTATCGAGCTGGAACAATCTCCTTCGTATCGGTCCCTTGTCGTCTACTTCGTATCGATCAGATATATCCCTTTCGTATCGCTTGTTCGAGTTTGATTCGTATCGTTGGCTTATACTCCCATTCGTATCGATATAGGCTCAGGTATGTCGTATCGGTCCTGGGATACCTATTTCATATCGATGATTCAATGGATTTTTCATATCGATTGAAAAGGGATGACATTCGTATCGATCCATGACGCGCTCTCTGTATCGATCAACGGCTGATCGATACAAAATATTTGAATGAATGGGCCAATACGAAGTGCATGGATTGACAAGAAGCGACAATTCCCTACGGATACGAATTAGCTTGATTCTGATGGATACGAAGGAGGCGGCCTTGGATGGATACGAATAGAGTCGATCTTTTTGACCTTGATCGATCAATATCTTGAGCATACGAACTCCGATCGACTTGAAATTTAAAACATTGGCTTCCACAGCTTTGCTTGTCATGTCATATCAATTGTAGCTCGATCCGGACTTGGGCAAAATTTACCAGTATCCATAGTAAACTTGTGTATAACCGATCTTCAGGATGATCTTTCTTTGGTTTCTAGTTAATTTTTTGGTGTCATAGCCTTGCCAAAAGGCGGGATAACATTTGCCCCCCAAAGTACGTCTTATGTGGACATTACGTGCTTTGAAATGCTGCAATCTTTAGTCTGAAAAGTTCTGCCCAATTCGTTGAGTAGTCGTTGTCTCTTCGTCATAAGATGTAAACTTTGATTGACTCCCGACAATACAAATACTAGATTGTTGACTGCCAATGATTGTATAGTGTATTGTTGTAACTAAGTGTCGAGCACTAGCAATCTGTTGTTCATTGTTGTAATTGTCACCAGATGAGCATTCCACTCCTGTGAATTTTGAAAATTGTATATTAGTTCGTCATACATGCATGTATGTTAACCTAACTCCCATTATTGTTTGCACATTCCCGAGTCGTTGTTGGTGTTTCTTGTATCAGATCCCATATCGATCCTCTCCTTAATCGATGTGAAATTCGAGTTGTAACAACATTCAAAGGTTGTTTTGCAGTATCTTTCCATATCGATCCTCTCCTTGATCGATGTGAAAAGTTGAAAATTTGTTTTCATATCGATAACGGTCGATACGAGTTTGCTTGGTGTTTCAATGTCGTTCATATCGATGGATACGAGTCTTTTTCGGCTTCACGTTGATGGATACGAACATGGCAGCTCGTATCGATGGACATGAACCTCTATGGACATTAAGTGATGGATATGAACTCGTCATTTCGTATCGGTGCATCCTTAACGGTTTCGAATGGCTCAGATAAGCCTTGGCCTTGTACTTCATATTGATCGACGGATGGATACGAATGAACGTTGCTTTAGATAGAAGGCACATGGATACAAATAGCTCTCTTCGCATCAATTGGATAGGAAACTTGTTTTAACCGGTCGAAACAACTGGGGGTCGAATCGTCATTTCCCCTCATCCCTCGTGTCCATATAAAAGCCTTTTTCACTTAGCCATTTTCTTTCACATGCTCATTTTTCTGTTACATTTCATATCGCTTCGAGTTGAAAGAAACGTGAATTGCCTTCGCCTTCGAATCGAACCACGCTCCTAATCTCTTTACCGTCTATTAAACCTAGGTAATTAGGCCACAAATCTTATGTTAGAACGATGAGACTCTTAATCCATGGCCATCTCATTCGTTTCCGTGACCTATTTTGGTGAAGTGGCGGTTGTGGATGGCCGGAGTAAGGTCAAGGATGATGGAGGGACGATGCCTGAATGAATTTGAAGAAGGTGAAGTTCGGGATACAAAGGATCTGTGAGGGGATGGCTTGGCCCTGTTTTCGTATCGATGATGGAGGAAGGATGGGTCGTATCGATCCGGGGTGAGAGTCGTTTGAATCGATCTAGGTAACAGGACTTCGTAAAGATGAAGTGGAGGCCTTCGTATCGAGTGATAATGGGGTTTCGTATCGACTCAAAATGATCGATACGAAGGCTTTGGACTTGCTGAACGATACAAAGGGATTGCACTTGATCAATACGAAATCCAATGTTCCCGATCGATACGAACTACATGCTAGGAGATCGATACGAAGGCAACTTTGGTGATCGATACGAGTCGAATCTAGATGAATTTGAAACCCCTTGCACATTTGAACATATGACTCTGATGAGCTTCTGCCTTGCCTCATAGGACTTAGTCGTTTCATCACATATTTGACTGCCTTTCGAAGCTCGTCGATGGAACTTGTAACTTGACAAAATTTAACAAATTTTAACTCGGATCGGTCTCCAAAGTCTGGATGGCATGGTCATGACGGTCAACGATGACGGTCATTCCTGTTGAATTTCGAAGTCTCGTCGTTCAAACATCTTGCTAACCTTTGTAGAACTTTCTTAAGTACTATATAATATAGCATTGCACAACACACTCATACATTTCACACTGGGGGAAACACGGGATTATTGTCACCTAACGATGGTTTTTGATGAGTTGATTAGCTATGGAACCCGGGAGTTCACAGCAACAAGAGGCTCAAAGTCCTCCCTTGTTGATAATAGAGATACCGCAAATTGAAGTCGAGGTCATAAGTCCAGCTACGGATGAACTAGTAGGAGCAACCTTCATTCTGAATCCACAAGATTCTGTACCATCCAATGTTTTTGTAGATATGCTCGGGAGAATTTGTTTGCGGCACGAGTTATCGTTGGACGATGTTCTGCTACCAGGGCCAAATGATAGGCCACATGCTCCTCCGGAAGGGTACACTGCTTTTAATAGACATTCGTGTACAGTTGGGACACTTCCTCCATTCAACCAATATATTCAAGAAGTTTTATCTTACTTAGGAATTGCTCCATCACAGTTGCATCCGAATGGATATGCATTGTTGAATAGCTTATTTATTATCTTCATGGAGCACCTTTTTCGGCCCCCGACTCCAGAGGAAGTCAGATTCTTGTTCACTGTAAAGATTCGGAGAGATAATCCCTCTTTCACATTCTTAGAGGGAGCCAAAAACTGTCAAATCATGATTGGAACTTGGACTAGACTTAGCTACTTCAAAATCGAGTGGTTCTATGTTCGGTGCCCGCCAGGATTTGCTAGATGGTGGCTAGTCAGACGTAAGTACCGCAATTTCTCTGGCGACCAATGGGATAGTTGTAATCAATGTTGAGTCTAACATTTTCTTTCCTTTACATCTTCAATTCTACGACCTGAAGGTGCCCAATTCAAGGAAATAGTACGAATTCTTCAAGAGGTGTCAGGGGAGATTAGAGAGATCGAAGCAGTTATTACAGATGAAAATTTGATGGTTGTTGGGCTGATTGATAGAGACCAGAGCATAGGGCTTGAAGGATCTCTTAAGGCAGCTCCGACAAGACGGGCTAAGCGTAGGGCGCCCGGGATTGTAATTGCTGAGCAGGGTGGTGAAGAGAATACGCCCACTGAAGATGAACCCGTAGCCGGGCCCTCAGATAGTCCTCGACATTCAGAGGGAAAGAGGAAAGGCAAGGCGGTTGTTCATAAGCTTCACGAGTCTTCAAGATGGAAATCTATGGTCATGTCTCTGCCAGCCGCCGGTGTTATAATCTCGGAGGCTCCCCCCCACATATGGAGAATCCTTTTGAAGGACTTGCAGACATTCCAATTCCAGACTATGTGTCGCTCCAACAAGATACTGGATTGGAAGGGCTTCAGAGCGCTTTAGATCTAGGCGAGTCAATTCCTTCGAGTATGGCAATTCATTTCTGGGAAATACCAACTCTGTTTTTCTTTTCATTTTACAAGCACTATGTCAAAGCGAGGATCTATGCTTGGCAGCCTCTGTTCTACACGCCATTCATCTAGCTCATATTATGAGTCTCGCAGACGTGAGGCCGATAGAGACCGCGATCGCAGCTACTCTAGTCAAGAAAGGGAGCGCTATGAGAGGGAGAGGGGTAGAGAGAGGGAGAAAGAGTATAAGCACTGTTCCCGGTCGCGTTCGTCGCCACCTAGAGTTCCAACTCAACCTTCTGGTTCTGGCAAACAAACCCATGAATCTTTGCATCAAATACCACCTTCCCTGGCACCAAGACCTGACCAACAGCGTCGGAGAACTGAAACTGAAACTCCCATCGTTATTGAACAAGCCATCACAAAGCCCACCGGGGAAGGAGCGATTAGAAACGCTAAGCTGAAAAAAGATTTTCCAAATATCTACTTTGACGGCTTCGTCTTTCCCCCGCACTTAAACCGAATTCCCATCAAGGCAGAACAGACGATGCACGACTATATACATGATGTTTACGGCCAGTACCGGGAATGGATGAAGACCGCGGACAAAGTATTAGCGGTGGCTTTTGAGCGGGCAAAAACAATCGAGAAATTAGGGACTGGACTCACTCAGAAGGACCGCATAATCCATGTGCTCAATGACAAAAACGAGTCCGCAAGAAATTCGGAAACGAAAGCCAATAAAAGAGCCGATGATGCAACCCGGAGGATGGAGGAGATGAGGCGAACACACTTAGTCTTGGTTGAGGAAATGGGGCACCGGACCACCACAGTCATGGCCGAAAGGGATGGAGCGCTAAAAGAGCTTCAGGAGCTTAAAGCCAAACTTGCTGAAATCGTCAAAGAGAAAGATGGCACAAATAAAGCCGCTCAGGAGGCATGCGAGCAGGCTGTGGTTCTCAGGGATGAGAAGGATTCGGACACACTGAAGGCTCAGGAAGCCGAACCCAGGGTTGAGGGTGAAGTGAGAACGGCAGAGGCCAGGTTGGAGGGTGACATGGAAGATCTCCTCGTTACATATAATGCCAACGTTCTAAAGCATCAAAATCTAAGCTGGCTCGAAGGCTATCCCTCACATCTATACAACGCTTGGTGCCGCTTGTTGAAGATGAAAAAGCGGAGCACCACACTGAATCTATCGATGAATTTTAATTGGAGAACCGGGTGCTGAGTGAGGATGAAAGAAGAGTTCTCCACGACATCACTATCACATTCGAGAAGGAGAGGCTTAGTACTCAGCACCCGGAAGCTGGAGAGGGTTCTGGCATTGAGCATCACAATGTGGATTCCGAAACTCTTATGCCAACCCTGCCTGAATCTACTCCCATAATTGATCCTCAGTCTGTGCCCACATATAATCCTTATTAACCGCAATTATCTCCAGCTCGTGAGCAGGTCACTGAAGCTGTTCCGGCTCCATCCGTAAGCCATTCTGAGGAAGGTATTCTGAACATTTCGCACACTTATTCAAAGTCGGGAGCGTTGTATGAAGTAATCACTAACACTTTTTTCTTATCCCTATTCAGCGATAGGAGCCGCATCGACTGTGCCCCCTACAACCCAAGAGCCACATCATGAGCAGGAGGACCTTATAACAGAGGCGACCACAACAACGGCCGCTGCACCAACCGATGGAGCGCAGGGGAGCACTTCCACTTTTGATAAGCAGATGATGGAGGAACTTCTTGGTCATCAAAGCGACCCTTTTGCCGACCTGCCATTTGTCATGGGCGGAGCCGCACCCGTGGTCAGCTCCTCGAGCCCAATCACTAGCATCCCCATGGACGCTCAAACAATCCACAAAGAAGAGATAATAGCTGAGATCAATGCGAGATGGAAGCGGCCGCGCGGGCCAGCGGTATCGAAGTTGGGATGGCGGGTCCTGGTCCAACCCCTCTGTGAATGATTTCTCCGGGAGGCACAGTTGTCGACACCGGTGTGTCCCTCACCTCCTAACGTCGATCATGTCCCTTCGACTCCGCCTCTAGAAAGTATTCCAATTTCTATGAGTTCGGAGGAAGAGATTACCATAATTACTCCAGCTGGAGACCAACCACCAAAAGGCGAAGGCTCGAAGAGGTATCCAAGTGGTAGCTCCAGTGGGTTGACGCCAAGGGGGGAGAAGAAGAAACTGAGGGAGTAGACGTATCTTCTTGCTCCCTTTTTTGGTAGATAGATAGGAATTTCTTTTTGCTTCTTGTAGACCATGTATAAATGCAGGTTCGGCCCCTGCTAGTAGGAATTCTTGGAAAGATTTTTGTACTTATCCTTCTTTTTCAAAGAATAGTTAAAATAAAATTCCATTTTGTTTCCAGCATAACTTTGTGTTTATTTGCTTAAGTATTTCAGCGCTCGAACTTCCATTCAATGTACTTGTTTTAGTATTTGAATCGGACCTGAGTTTAGTTGTTAAGTCCCGAAGTTACGGCTTCGAGTCATAATCGAACATCAAGTCAAGTTCAAATACTGCACTGTCTCGACTAGTAGCCCGTACTTAAGTTTTTCCCCCAGTCAAGGGGATAAATTAAAATGGACGATCGGCAATCGCTTTTCGCCTTTAAAATATCGAGCTTGACTTTGTTAAGACGAAGCTGAAACAAGACGAGTTCGAGTGGTCGAACCACACTTGCCCGTCTATTGGTAATTGCATCCATGCTCTGGGGATCGCACTTGTACGTCGGCAGTCAATCACGCCCGTTTAAGGTCTAGAGATATGTCCGCGCTCCGGGGAATTAAGTCGCTTTACGGGCGGTCAATCACACCCGTTTGATATTCAGAATTACGTCTGCACTCTGGGGACTTAGATTGATCCATGGGTGGTAAGTCACACCCAATTTGCGTTTATACTCCGGTCCGCACTCCGAGGACTCGGGGTTGTCTTACGGGTGGTTGGTTCGCACCCAATTTGTGTTATACTCCAACCCGCGCTCTCAGGACTCAAAGTTAGCTTATGGGCAGTCAGTCCCACCCACTTTGATGTTTATACTCCAGTTCACACTCTGGGAATCTGGAGTTGGTTAAAAGACGGTCAATCACATCTGTTTTGAATTTTAGGATTTCGGTGGCACTCCGGGAACGATAGAGGTACCAGGATCATGGATGGTCGGATCACATCCACCCTGAGTTAACAAGAGAGGTCGTTAGATGGATGGATCCATCCTCCTCGGACTTGGTTTAAATATGGGCGAAGTCGTTAAGTGGACGGATCCACCCTCTTTGAGCCCTCATTTGTAAGTTTATATTCCAGCTTGCACTCTGGGAGTCGAAGTTAGTTAGAGGATTGTCGTGTATCAATCCTTTCTTGGCTTCAGTGTGATGGTTTGCCCCCGAGCTCCGGTTTCACTTAGTGAGTGACCGGTCATATCACAACCACTCCCTATTTGAATAAGTCCCACTGTAGGATGGAACTTAGCTCTCCATGCATCGTGATGGTCACATGACGCATTTCAAAAATGACTGCTCTGGGTCGAAGAGATTGCATTTTATTGCTGAAATAAGAAAGTATGGCAAAGTCAGTTGCCTTATTACAAATTCAAATTTCGAAATGCACAAACAAATTGCAAATGAAAAGCAGAATGAATGAATAAATAAAGCCTGCTATGTGTAGTAGCGACGAAGACTCTCGCTATTCCAGGCTCTCGGCAAAGTGAGACCATCAATGATTCATAATTTAAAGGTGCCGTCTCCAAGTCTTCATTCAATAACATACGGCCCTTCTCACGTTGGTTTCATATGCGAAGGGACCAGGTAAATTCTCTTAAGGATGAGATCGCTGAGTTTAAAGGTTCGGGGTCGGACTTTGGTATTGTATAATCGGGCGACTCGACTCGGTACGCGGCTGCCCTTAAATCAGCCTCTTCTCGCTTCTCATCCAATAAGTCCAGAGATTCGGCAAGTAATATAGCATTTGTCTTCGGATCATAATACGTTATACGATGAGAAGGCACTTCCATCTTGACTGGAATAACGGCTTCTAAACCGTAGGAAAGAGAAAATGGAGTGTGGTCGGTCGCGGACTTGTGGGTTGATCGATAAGCCCATAGAGCCATAGGAAGTTCATCGACCCATTTGCTCCCGGCCTTTTCCAGTCGTTTCTTCAGAATGGACTTTATAACTTTATTAATAGCTTCAACCTGCCCATTCGCTTGAGGGTGTGCAACTGCGGAGAACTTCTTCTGGATGTCGAATCGTTGATAGAAATTCTTAAATTCAACACTGTCGAATTGGGCTCCGTTGTCGGTGATGATGGTATGTGGGAGACCAAATCGACAGATAATGTTGCCTACAAAAAAGTTGATCACTTTCTTTGTTGTGATAGTAGCAAGGGGCTCAGCTTCCGCCGATTTGGTAAAGTAATCAACTGCAATGATGGCATACTTCGCACCACCTTTAGCTAGAGGTAGAGAACCAATAATGTCGATGCCCCATACTGCGAATGGCCAGGGACTATTCATCTGAGTTATTTCAGTAGGCGGGGCTCTCGGAATCTGATCATGTTTCTGACATTTGTCACATTTCCTGGCATAATCTGATGCGTCGCAATTTACAGTCGGCCAATAGTATACATACCGGAGCACTTTCTTGGCAAGAGCTTGCCCCCCGGTGTGATTTCCACATTCTCCTTCGTGTACATCATGCAATACTCGTTTGATTTCATCGTGGGCGATACACCGGAGTAAAGGAACAGAGTATCCTCTTCTATACATGACTCCATTCTGAATGGTGAACCACGAAGCCTTTCGAAGAACTTGTCTTTTTTCATTCCTGCGCTCTCGCAGGGTCCAATGCTCGAGATAGTTTCTGAATGGAGTCATCCATGACTCCTTATCGGGAATGACTTCAAATACCCATTCTGTCTCCACCTGATCAATGCTCGGGGAAGATAATGTCTCAACGGGAATGAGTCCCATTTGCTGTGCCTCACCGGTACTGGCCAATTTTGCTAAGGAATTGGCCTTCTGATTGCGTTCTCGAGGTATACAATATATAGCATAATAATCGAACTGATTTAATATTTCCTAAACCCGAGCAAGATAAGTGGCCAGTCTTCAGTCTCTGGCCTGTTACTCCCCCCGAACTTGGCACACGGCCAATTGTAAATCGTAGTAAATCTCCATAGTAGTAATTCTTAAATCTCTGGCAACCCTTAGTCTGGCGAGAAGGGCTTCGTATTCGGCCTCATTGTTGGTCGCACAAAAATAAAATTTTAAAGCATAGCAAATAGATCGGCCTTCAGGAGTTTCAAGTACAACTCCAGCGCCTGAGCAGCGGTCATTCGATGCACCATCAGTATGTAGCTTCCGGACATACTTGGGAGATTCATTGGTTTCGGGAAAATCCTCGGAGATAGTGAATTCAGCGATGAAGTCTGCTAGCACTTGCCCCTGAATAGCTCGCCTTGGTGTGTAGGTGATGTCGAACTGACTCAGCTCGATATTCCACTTGAGTAACCTACCAGACGTCTCAGGCCGCGTAATGACCTGTCATAACGGCTGGTCGGTGTATACAGTGATAGCATGAGCCTGAAAATACGGATGGAGCTTCCTCGAGGAAATGACAAGACAATAAGCCAGCTTTTCCAGCTTCGGATAATTTTTCTCTGCTCCGGTCAGTCGCTTGCTAATGTAATAGACTGGCTGTTGTATCCGTTTCTCCTCCCGAATTAAGGCAGCACTGATTGCGTTTTCTGGCACCGCCAAGTAGACGTACAATCCCTTGTGATCAATGGGCTTTGACAGAATGGGTGGTGTGGACAGGTGTAGGACCAGTGCTTGAAATGCATCTTCACATTTTGCAGTCCATTCATAGTTCCGTTTCCCTTTTCTAGTCAGATCAAAGAAGGGAATGCATTTGTCGGTGGATTTTGAAATGAACCTGCTCAGTGCTGCTACTTTCCCATTGAGGCTCTGAACTTGCTTTATAGTCTTTGGAGTCTCAAGATTTCTGATTTCCCAGATCTTCTCTGGATTGGCTTTGATTCCTCAAGCATTAACGATGAATCCAAGGAATTTTCCAGATGCGACCCCAAAGTGACACTTCAACGGGTTGAGTTTCATACTATACTCTCGGAGGATGTTGAACGTCGTTTCCAGGTCTTTGATATGATTGGTGGAGAACCGCGACTTCACAAGCATGTCGTCCACATACACCTCCATGGTATTTCCGATCTGGTTAGCGAACATTCGGTTGATGAGTCTCTGATAGGTTGCCCCGATGTTCTTAAGTCCGAACGGTATCACTTTGTAGCAGTAAAGTCCCAGATCGGTGACGAAGCTGGTATGCTCCTGATCGGGCAAGTGCATGGGTATCTGGTTGTAGCCGGAATACGCATCCATGAAGGATAAGAGTTCATGTCCAGCCGTTGAATCTATAAGCTGATCAATTCGGGGAAGTGGAAAACTATCTTTAGGGCAAGCTTTATTCAAGTCTGAGTAGTCAACGCATGTTCTCCATTTACCGTTAGGTTTCCTGACAAGTATAGGATTGGACACCCATTCCGGATATAACGCATCTCGAATAAACCCGTTCGACCTAAGTTTATCTACCTCTTCCTTAAGGGCGGTAGATCTCTCTAGATCCATACCACGCCTTTTTTGCTTGACCGGGACATGCCGCGGGTCAATATTCAATGTATGGCTTGCGATATCTGGCGAGATCCCACACATGTCGGAGTGCGTCCAGGCAAACACGTCGAGGTTTGGCCGAAGAAATTCAACCAATTCCTCTTTCATCTGTTGGCTTAGCTAAGATCCAATCTTTACCATTTTAGAATTGTCATCATTATCGATCGGAACATCAATTGTTAGCTCCGCCGGATAAGCCTGACTGTCTTTGACTTCGCCTTCGCTTTCGATATTTCTTGGGTCAAGATCTCTTGGGAATTGGTTGTGGTGCCCGAGCCTTGACCCAGGCATTAGCTGTCAATTCTCCGCAAAGCGGACGCAGAGAGATTCCACTACGCCCTTTCCCTTTTCTTTTCGTTGTGCTTCCCGCAGCTCAGCAACATAACAGGCTCGTCCAGCAACCTGGTCTCCCTAAACGACTCCAACTCCATTGTTGGTAGGGAATATCAAAGTTAGACACTAATGGGCAATAGCAGCCTTGAACTCAGCTAGGGCCGGTCGGCCCAAGAAACCTTTGTACGGTGAGTCTATATCCAATACAATAAACTGTAATATCCGGACTCTCCGGTGTTCTCCAATTCCCAACTCCACTGGTAGCTCCACCATCCCAGTGGGTATAGTTGCACTTCCATTGAAGCCATGAATACGAGACTGACAAGGCCACAAATCTTTCGCTTCTATCTTTATCTGGTCATAGGCTCGGTTAAAGAGTATGTTTACTGAACTTCCATTGTCCACTAAGATCCTCTTCATCGAAGCAGGACCTATCTGAGCTGAAATGACAAGTGGATCAATGGTTGGGGCTTCGACTCTGCTAGCATCCCTATCTCGAAATACGATGTCATCTGTCGTCGTTTTCTATTGTTTGGTCGGAGCCCCGTCTTCCAAATTACTACAACATTCGAAGCTCGCATGCCTAATAGAGCTGGCATACGACTCCATTTCCCTCCAACTTCGATCTGCTTGATGAGGACCACCACTAACAGTGTTTATCACTAACCTCCCGCCGGTACGAGCGATTCCTCCGGTCTAACCTGATTTGGTACTTGGCTTTGATTCGATAGGCCCGCACCTCCAGACTACGGTGCCCAAACAAACTGCTCCAACTTTCTTTCTCGTATCAATTTCTCGATAATATCCTGTAAATGACGACACTCGTTCGTGTTGTGGCCATAACTCTCGTGAAATCTACAAAACTTCCCTGTTTGAATCTGTTTTTCTGAAGATTGCTTCGGAGCAGGTTTCTTATGTTGGATAGTATTGCAGGTCTGCAAGTACACATTTTCTAGAGACGTATTTAAAGGAGTATAAGTGTCAAACATGGGAGCTCTACGTCGCGGTCCGCGATTCTGATCTCGTTTCCTACGTTGACTTCCATCGCCTTTTTATTGATTTTGTTTATTCTGTATGTTTAACTGCACCTTTCCGGAACTCTCCCCGGTTTGTTTTACAGCGACATTGCTTTGGATTCCTTCCACACTGGGCCCTGCTTTATCCGTTTTCCTAGACTGTTTCGCATCCTCCCTTCTCAAGAACTGAGCTGTCTTGGAATAGAAACGGTCCAATGACGCAGGATGTTTTCTGGCCAATTAGTTGCCAAATTTGGAATTGGGATCGATTCCCTTAGTTAGTGCCATCAGTATTGAGTTGTCATTAGGATTACTAATCTCAGCGCATGCAGCATGAAACCTCTCCAGATAACGTCTGAGTGTCTCTCCGAGAGCTTGAGTGACACTGGACAGGATATTAACATCTTTGGGCCTTGTGACATGCATGCAAAACTGTTCAACAAACTTCGTTTCCAACTGGTCAAAACATGAGATAGATCGAGATGGTAGGCGAGTAAACCACATAGTTGCGATCCCCTTAGGGAAAGTGGGAAACTTCGACATTTGACCGCATCATCAACACGCGCGGCATTCATTAACCATTCATACTTTAAAATGTGTTGGTTAGGGTCAGAGCTCCCTTCGTAAACATGTAGAGTTGGCATTTTGAATCGCCGAGACGGTTCAGCGTGGAGGATATCATCGGTGAAAGGGGTATGACTCCGGAAGATTCCCTGGTCGTCATTGGTGAGGCACTGACTTTCACGGATCATATGACGGATCATTGTCGAGATATCTGGCATCTGGACATTTTGGGCATGATGGGCCAAGGTGTGGTCGGGTTCCACAATGCGAGGATGGGTCGGGCGCGGTCGACGATCAATTCCACGCCTTCTTGGCTCTAGGTCTTCAGGAACATAAGGTTCAGGAGTATAATCACATTGGTGAAGGTTCGGATCTGTTTGGTTCTGAGTGTCAGCTTCCAACCCGGTGGCAGTGGCAGCAGCGCGGTTATTGGTAGCGTGATAACGAACCGTCCCTCCTCAGGAAGAGGGTTCGGTCTGGTGGCTGGTTGACAGACCAACTCTCGGTTGTCCAATAGTCAAAGTGCGCTGCTGTCCGGTAGCCTGTGTATAGTTTCCATCCAGCTATGGGCATGTGGATCTGTGATTGTAATCAGAAGAAGCCGAAATCTCAGTGGACGAGTAGAAAGCCTGATCCCTTCTGGATCTCCTTCGTCTTTCGTGGTTCAGCCGATTGGTTAACTCCACGTTGGCACGGAGCTGCTGGCGGCTTTGAGTCAGCTCTTGCATTAGCAATTGGAACTCTTCCCTGATGACAGGGCCTTGTGGATTCGAAGATCCGGCAGCATTTTGGTCTGTAGGAGGAAGTTGTGCGGGGTTCTGCCTATCCCGTCCTTTTGGATCTGCAGCTGTTGAGGTAGTCCTAGTGTTGACCATGGTAGATAGCGAAGTTCTCTCCCAGACTTGGTGCAAATCTGAAGAAGATGGAAGAACTTCTAGGCTTGAGATCTGGATCTTCTCCTTAGATTCTTGCAATCCAATATCGGTAGTAGATCCAAAGAGCGGGAGAAAAGCTGGGTTCTCTCACTGAAAGCACCAAAGTATTTGTACCAAAATTGGGCACAACACTCTTCGAATCTGTTTGAAGAGATAAAATGAAGAAAATAAATGTAAAATGAGGCTGATCTAACAAACTCACCAATCAACAGATAAAAAAATGCACAAAAACACACGGATTTAGAGTGGTTCGGCGTGTTGCCTACATCCACTATGAAATGATTGATGTTTATTGAATTTCACTCGCTGTTTTTAAGAGATTACAACAGTACAACTGAAGTTTGATAATGATTTGGCAGAGTATCAACGTAGAGAAGCCAAAAGTCCATTTTCTGTAAGTCCAGGGTCACTATTTATAGGTGTAAACAGCAAATATCTCACCCAAATCTGGGAAGACTTCTTCTCTCACGTGAGTGGGCCCACGGGATTGAGTTCAGGTGATTTTGACTCGATCCAAGAGCGACACAAATTGAGTTCGTATCGATCCATAAATGGTCCTTTGGGACTAAAATTTGTCGGGTACATTCTTGAGGTTGTAGGCAAGCTCCTGTGAAAATTTGGTGGCATTTGGATTTGTAGATTCGAGTTATGATCGATGCAAGTTTGAACTTTCAATGTGCCGTCGAATTCGCATCGCTCTTAGGCACGTGATGACCGATGACGTGGCACTAATTTTTAGGATCGGTCCACCTTTCATGCTGAGTGACCGAGTCTTCCTTCTTCGTTGTGCCTCGTTCATATCGAGCTGGAACAATCTCCTTCGTATTGGTCCCTTGTCGTCCACTTCGTATCGATCGGATATATCCCTTTCGTATCACTTGTTCGAGTTCGATTCGTATCGATGGCTTATACTCCCATTTGTATCGATATAGGCTCAAGTATGTCGTATCGGTCCTGGGATTGCCTATTTCGTATCGATGATTCAATGGCCTTTTCGTATCGATTGAAAAGGGACGACATTCGTATCGATCCATGACGCGCTCTTCGTATCGATCAACGGCCGATCGATATGAAATATGTGAATGAATGGGCCGATACGAAGTGCATGGATTGACAGGAAGCGACAATTCCCTACGGATACGAATTAGCTTGATTCCGATGGATACGAAGGAGGCCGCCTTGGACGTATACGAACGAGAATGGATACGAATAGAGTCGATCTTCTTGACCTTGATCGATCAATATCTTGAGCATACGAACTTCGATTGACTAGAAATTAGAAACATTGGCTTCCAATGCTTTGCTTGTCATGTCATATCAATTGTAGCTCGATCCGGACTTAGGCAAAATTTACCGGTATCCATAGTAAATCTGTGTATAACCGATCTTCGGGACGAACTGTCTTTGGTTTCTAGTTAATTTCTTGGTGTCACAGCCTTGCCAAAAGGCGAGATAACAGTGTCGATGCCACTGGTACTATATTGTCAACGAGGTCGACTTTGACCTACTCGGAAGCATTTCATAGCTATTGAAGTAATTATCATATGCTTCCTTTCACCTCGACTTTGACACTCAAGTATATGGCACTTTTATAGGCTTGGAGAGGATACATGCGGCATGGCATTATCGTAATTATCAGGAAAACTAATTTATTACTAATAAAAGCATATACTTTCTACCAAACCCAAACTTTTGTCCAATTTCTATTAGATAAAAACATCTTTTAACCTTTCCATTACAGAAATACTGCTGCATACCATTTTCAAGTTCCAAAACATTTATCAACTTTAATTAATTAATAACCTTAATTAATTATTAATTTAAATGCTTATCTACAATATTAAATTTATAATAAATCATATTCATTTGGAAAAAAACCCAAATATCCGCATAAATTCGGGAATATCCTTCTCTTTGCCATATGAAAATTTCAAGGACACAAACCATATTTAATTATTTTAAATAATTAAAACCTGAAATTAAGCTATTTCCTTCTTAGTAAATTCATAAAATATTCGATTTAATTTGGAAAATTATGAAATTAAAACCCATCTCCAAAATAATATTTCACTCAACATACCAAAAAATCTAAACTATTGGAAATTAAAAACTTAGGTTTTACCCTTAAACCCTACTTACATAATTTTATAAAAATTTCCATAACTCATTGTTCTATCCAAACAATGATCTATCAACCAAACATTGCCTAAACTATCAAAATAATTCGAGTATTACCCATATCTGAATTCGAAAATAGTTAATAGAGATGGAATCTTATTATTCACCTTAAAATCAAATGTTGGAATGGAGATTTGATGTTGCGTTAGTTTCTCCTAATCTTTTCCTTGAATTCTCCTTTAGGTTTCGTGACTTCTCCCTTAAGAATGGTCGACCTTTGCTTGCTTTTCTTTAGTTATTTATGTTTTGTGAAAATGAGAATGATATGATGGGGAGTGGGTTTAAAGGATATAAGATAGGTCTATACCTAAATTGCCCTTCTCATATATCCTCCTATGTATTAAGTTTTCCAAAACAATTTAATTAGTTAAGGCACGACCTTATTAATGACCAAGTATCATTCTCCTTAATTATTCACATTATTTTCGTTAATCTATCCAATTAAATATCCTGAATAATGTTAAACTAAAATTATGGGTGTTACATGCTCCCTTCCTTAATGAATTTTATCCTCGAAATTCAGTGAGGACTGCAAAAAAAGAATATCAAACATGCAAACAATGCTAGTATATCATACCAGCTACTAAGTCTATATATAACAAATATAGAACATACCATCACAACAGCTCAGGATAAGTATCCCTAATCTTGTCCTCTGTCTACTAAGTACAGTCTTTCTTGTTGTCACTCCACTGAACTTTCACTTACTTAACTGTCTTGTTCCTTAATCTTTTCTCATTTCTGGCTACAACTCGAACTGGTTATAACATAAAAGTCAGATCCGGTTCTACTACTAAATCTTCCAATGAAGTCAGAGCAGTGGTAGTCTCTGGATCATGCACATACTTCCTAAGAAGAGAAATATGAAACACATTATGGACACTTGCCAAACTACTCGGTAACTTTACTTGGTATGCAAGTTTTTCGATCCTCTCTATAATAGGGAAAGGTCCAACTTATCTCGGTGCCAGTTTCCCTGACTTTCCAAATCGTACCACAACCTTCATTGGTGATACCTTAATGAAAACACGATCTCCAACTAAGAACTCTACATATTTACGCCTTTTATCTGTGTAAATTTTCTACCTAGGCTGAGCTTCTCTTATCCTATCATAGATTAACTCAGTCTTTATGGCTTCCCTTACCATTTCTGGACCAATGACCAATCTGTCTCCAGTCTCTAACCAACATGCTAGTGATTTGCATGGCCTTCCATACAAAGCTTCGAAATGTATCATTCCTATACTTGTCTAATAACTATTATTATAGGAAAACTCAACCAAGTGCAAATGGTCTTCCCATGACCCACCAAAATCTAGTATACAAGTTCTTAACAAATCTTCAAGTACCTTATTAACTCTCTCTGTTTGCCCATTTATCTGTGGGTGATAAGCGGTACTCACTTAAGCTTGGTATCTAATACCTCTAGTGGACTCTTCCAGAATTTACTATTAAACAAAGCATCTCTGTCACTGACTATACTACTAGGAATCCTATGCAGCCTAACAATATTCTTCATAAACAACTTAACCAATACAAGTGTCGTCCTGGTTGACTTAATGGGAATGAAACATACACTCTTGGTCAGTCTATCCACTATGACCCAAATACTTTCATTTCCCTTATTTGACCTCGGAAACACGTCAATAAAATCTATTAATGTCGAATCCCAATTCCAAACCGGTATATCTAAAGGCTGAAGCAATCCACTTGGCTTTCGATGTTCGACTTTTTCTTATTGGCAATTCACATGTTGTTTTATCCATAAGCCTACATCCCTCTTCATACCTTCCCAAAAGAAACTTCTCTTCATATCATGATACATCTTGGTTCCCACAAGATGAATCATAAACTTCGATCGATGACACTCCCTTAGAACTTCCCTCCTTAAGTTTCCAACATCCGAAAAACATAACTATCCCTTCTTCCTTAGTCATCCTCTTTGGTCAAGACTAAAATCCGTCAGACCATCGATCTTAGTTCCACCTTCCAATCTTTTAATCCTTTCGGCTAGAAATGGATCATCTCTCTGCTTAGAAGCAATCCTTTTGATCAACACCATTCGAACTTCCAAGTAAGATAACATGGTTGTACTTTGACTAGAACTGTAGTTGATCTTAACTACACACTACAAGTAGTCAACGCCTCTAAATCCTTCCATTCTGCCAACATAGCTAACACCACATTCTGAAGTTTCCTACTAAGTGCATCTTCAACTTATTTCTTTTCCCTAGTGTATACTCAATACCGAAACCATAATCTACTAAAAACTTCAGCCATCTCTGCTATCTCATATTCAACTCTTTCTGAGAGAATAAATATCTCAAAAACTTATGATCCGAATATAACTCGAATCGTTCTTATAAGAGGCAGTGTCTCCATACTTTTAATGCGAAAATCACCGCTGCCAAATCCAAATCATGAGTCGGATATCTAACTTCATGTGGTCTGAGCTGCTGAGAAGCGTAGGCATTAACTTTACCCTTCTACATCAACACAACTCCTAATATAGTTCCACACGCATCTGTATACACTACCAAATATTGATTTCCATTTGGAACAACTAATATGGACGCATTGGTCAACAAATGCTTCAAATCAAGGAATGCTTCCCCACAATTATCAAACCAAATAAACTTCATGTCTTTTTTGGTTAATTTAATCAAAGGTGTTGTTATCCGTGAGAAATCCTTGATAAATCTTCGGTAATAGCCAGCCAATCTAAGAAAACTCCTTATCTCGATCACGGTCTCAAGTCTCTTTCAACTATTAGCTACTTCTATCTTGGCTGGATCCATGGACAACCCTTTCTCTGAAACTACATGACCAAGAAACTTCACTTCCTTCTTTCAGAAATGACACTTTGAAAATTTTACTTTCATTTATGCTGCCTCAACGTCTCAAGCACAATTCTAAGATGAATCTCATGATCTCTTTCATCCTTAGAATATATTGGTATGTCTGCAATGAATACCAATACAAACCTATCCACGTGCTCTTGGAAAATCTGGTTCATCAAATCCACAAAGAAAGCTAGTGCACTAATTAATCTGAATGGCATCACTAACCACTCTTATGAACCATACCTCATTTGAAACGCCATCAAAGGAATACTGCCCTCTACCACTCTCAATTAGTGGAACCCTGTCGCCAAATCCAACTGGGAAAATACTTTGGCTCCACTCAACTGATCAAATAAATCATCAATTATTGGCAAAGGATATTGATTATTTATCGTCTTCTCATTCAACTTATAATAATTGATGCATAATCTTAACAACCCATCCGGTTTCTTCATGGAAACCATGGTTGCTCCCCAAGGCGAACTACTTGATGTAATAAAACTCTTTCCTTCCAAGTCCCGTAGCTGCACCTTTATCTTCTTCATCTCGGGAGGTGTCATCCTACTAGGTAGTCTACTTACTGGTTCAGCTCCAGGCATAAGATCTATTCGAAACTCAATAGCTCGAATCTGCAGTAGTCCTGTAACTGGCTCAAAAACATCTGTAAATTCTCTTACAATTAAAACCCGATTCAATTCATCTTCCACTTCTATGGCACTCAATAATGCTCAAATTTTTGGACTCAAATTCTTAACTTAGATATTATTCGATCACCACTATCAGGGTGTCTCAATGATATTTTTCTATCCTGGAAAAATATCCTAGCATTTTATCAGCTCAACCAATCCGTATCCAAAATAATCCCAAAAAACACAAGATCAAACGTAAAAAAACTGTAGGTAAAAGTATGACTTAGCAACTCAAATCCTAGATGGTCACATCTCATCCCTAGAGTTGCATGCCCTCCTATCGGATTAGCTACCCTTAAGAATGTAACAAGATATGATGGTCTTAAATCTAACTTATCTACCAAACATTGAGAAATAAAATAATATGATGCACCAGTATCAAACAATACTTTAACAAGTATGCCATGAATCAAAAGTGTACCTCCCATTATAGCTTTTCCCTTCACAACTGTTGTTAGCTTAGACAATGAGGGTTCCAAAGCAAAAACCTTTCTTTTTCTTGCCTTAACCGATCCTGGACATTTGTTCTTATAATTCCCCACCAAGTCATAATTAAAGCACTTTACATTCTACTTCCCTACGATCACCTTACCATCACCAAATTGACACTCGTTAGCATAGTGCCTCTTTCTATCACACTTGTAACAAACTATATCGGCTTTCCCCTTTTCGGCTACTCCACCATTCTAAGATCCCTTCTTCTTAAAGAATTTCCTTTTCTTATTCTGAGAATTCTATATAGCAACCCTGTTGTTAATTACCTAATTAATTAAATTTAATTATGGATAACTAATTCTAAATAGTGGTTTATGAAATTTAATTATGAAATTAAATCTAGTTTAGAAAATAATTGATATGATTTATTAAGAAATGAGTTTCATTTCTTATAAAGGTTTTAAATTTAAATTCGGCATTTACGATAAATTGTTAATATTGAGATTTATTGCCTTAAAATGGGAATTTGCAATTAATTGTTTATTTTATTTTATTAAAAATAATAAAAATAACTTTTATTTTCAAAAATCATATTTAATTGTATAATATTAATAGAAATAAGAATTTTTAACTTATATTTGTTTTGGTAAGTTTTGAGAAATCAAAATATGTTAAATGAAACATTGTTTAGTGTAAAATAGTATTTTATAAAATGTAAAACAAAGGAAATTAGTAACACTTCCCTTAAAAATTGTAACACCTTGCTTATTGGATCCTTATCACATACACATGGCCCATCCAGTATGGTTTGGAGAAGAGAATAAAAAGTACATATACTTTCTTTCTCAATACATTCAGTTCCAAAAATCTGAACAAATACTCTCTTTTATCACATAAACCCTAGCTCAAATAATCCCCAATTCAAGTTGCAAATATAGAGCTTTTGGCTAATAATTATAGAAATCAACTTCAGGTAATCTCCTCCATCATCTAGTGTATTTATTAAGTTGATTAATCTCAGTTTTGGTTTAGGGTTATAATCTTTTCTTTTCAAATTACTGAAATTAAACTAGGAATTTTTGAAATGATTGAGTTGTGAATTCTAGAAAGCTATGGCAAGGGAAAAAGGTGAATTTACCTCACCCCACTATCTCTAAATGAAATCATGTTTGCTATTAAGTAATTGGTTGAATATAGGATTGAATTGCCCTCTACTTCTTCGGCTAACTTTAAGTTAGGTTATGAAATCTTAGTATGTTAAAATCATCATCTTGTGATCACCTTTAACATCAATTTATAGTTAAATACATGTATGCATGTGGCAAAATCAGTGCTCGATGTCAGTACAATCACCACCAAAGAAGTCACAGTCAACGGACTAGCGGGGGTGCAACCTATTGCTGAGATAGCTCGAGGTTGCGTCATTATCGGTGGACCAGTGGGGCACCACCGATGAACCAGTGGCATGCACACCTGGAGCTATTTTAGCTTCAGGTACTATAGGCAGAATAATGGCAAAGTCGCCTTTTAAATTCCACGAATAGTACGAGTTCCCACTTCGGGCTTTAACACCGAGTGCAAGAAGATTATCTCATAAAATCCAAATTGTTTATATTCGGAAAATCATATCCTTTATACTTAGAAAAATTATGATCCGAGTAAATCAAATTTAACATCCCATCCATCGGGCTAGTCCGGATAGCCAGGGAGAGCAGGAAACTGATTTTCCAAACTCAAGCCTAGACACTACCTCTCTAACACCCATAAGGTGATCAAGTAATTTGATCGACTCTAAATCATTTAATGTTTAACCATTTCATAAATCCTTCAAATCACCTTTAAAATACTTTATTAATCATCTGAAAACATTTACAAAATATTTGGAAAAGAATGGATGCGTTTAAAACTATATTTCAAAAGTTAAAGAAAAGTGCTGTGGAAAGTGCTTTTAAAGCCTTATTGGTCAAAATAACTTTTCATCGTTTGGAAATTCATTTTTATAACTCAAATCACTTTTAAAAGATTTTTAGAATTTAATTCAAATTTTTAAACAATTTTAAAATATCATTTTCAAAGAAATCCTTTTATGGATTCCGAACTACAAAATCGTGATTTTTCCAAAAGCTTGTTTTATTCATATTTCAAAATCTACTTATCTAAATCTTGATTTTCTTTCTTTATTCGAAAACTATGGATATAATAATCCAGAAAATTCTTATCTCGAAGAATTCTAAGCCATATTTCATTTTATATACTCGTTTGACTTTTATGGCACGAAATCGCGTACTGCTATTACGCGCCGCACCTATTTTGACTAAAAGTTCAATTAACTTTCAACTTCACCAAAACACTTTCATATGTTTATAAAACATTTCAAACTCATTTTTAAACCTTTTTAAAGGTGTTAAACATTCCATATAAACCAATTCATTTAATAAAGGAAAGTGATTTCCTTTGTGCTTATCGACGTGTATTTCCATGACTTGCATATATTCAACATTCATATTAAACAATCATCATCAAAAATCATAATTAAACATATATAACATCTAATAGCATATAGTACTATAGTTTAGGAGTTTCTCACTTTCATTTTTCCAACGGGCTAGTCTAAAATCGGCTATAGCTCCACTACGATCAAATCAAAGTTAGTGAAATCAAGCTTGAGACCCTTAGAAGGGCTCAGCCTAGCCTTGTAGAGGGTGTAGCTCATGGCCTTGATGAATGGAGGAGGTGGCCGTGGTCTTTGAAGGTGGAGAGGAGGAGAATCGTCTTCGTTTGAAGTGGATTTGATAGCTTAAATCTATTATACAATTTTAATTTTCTTTTGCTAAATATTTCTCCATAATTTTGTTAAGCATAAAAGCCATGAAAAAAAGCTTGAAGTGGAGAAGAAGATGATAAGAATATGGTGAAAAAATATGAGAAAGTGGATGGGTATTTATAGGAGAAAATTTGGAACAAATATCTAATGGAAAAATTACCATTTTGCCCTTGACCCACACCCCTCCTACCCCCTACACACACACGGCAGCCCCCCTAGGATAGAGATGGTGATGTGAGGTGATGGTGTGATGATGGTGTTGAATAGTTGAGTTGATGTTTGCTTTTTGGTTACTTAAGTGTTAAGTCATAGGAAATTATTTAATTATTTTGTATTATGTATATATTTAAGTGTACATGTACACATATATATGTCATTATGTGCATGTGACATGTATGTGCATAAGAGGATAACAACATTTCAAATGACTTCGAACAACTTTTGTTTGTTAAATCGTTGAAAATCGGGAAACAGATTATCGGTCACATTTTCACTTATAATTTAAATTACATATATCTGTAAACAAACTATGAAAATAAATGTCTAATCATTTTTAATTAATAAAAATGATCACGTTTCTTTTATAAAATCGTATAAATTAATATCAATCATTATTTACAGTAATTAATATTATACCGGTAAAGTGATATCGATTTTTTTCTTATATTTTCAAATAAATTATTTATCTTTATAAAATTATCGTAAATGATTTATTAACACTTTATAACTTATTAAAATGAATTACTATCATTAAAAATAATCATTTGAATAATTATAATAATTATTGAATCATTAAATCTCAATTTAATTTAATATACAATTATTATATTTAAGGGCATTACTAGTCATAAATACATTTTAATCTCAAAAATACAATAAATTATTTTATTTCATATTCTAGTTCAATTATAAAATAAGCATATGTATCCTGCTCTGCATGCGACGTTTTACGATTATAGAACTGTTTACCGATAAAACGGCTTTCGATCATTTTATCGATTTAATTACTGAGGAAAATATTTTTATAAATATTTATTCAAAATAAGATTATTATTATTTATTATCACTCAAAACAATATTATTTGTATTATCAACCTTTAATTTGAATTGTTTTAAAAATAAATATAATTTACCAAAGTGATAAATTTGTGGGTCGTTACAAATATAGAGTCTTCGTGTCATGGTTGCTATGATTGTCTTGATCGGTATGGACTACCCTTGGGACTAGTTGTGATTCTATGTTCCCGGTATGAGTACGATCTTTGGCATTAGATTGGTATGAGAGATACTTTTGTTTGTTTGTTTGCCACGGTTTGAGTACAATCATTGCGAATGGTATGGACGACCATTACGATCAGTATGGAGTAAGATTTCTTGGATTCTGGAAATTTGGATTCTTTGACTATTCTACGTTCGTGAAATAAATATATTCTCTTGTGTCTTGAGGTGGATTCTGAGCTAAATTAATTATGTGACTTGTTATATCTTGGACATCTAGATTTACTTATATGTCATATATCTTTATGTTATATCTTGTTCTTACCATTTTGGATATTTAGAGATGTTCCGATCCAGGTGTTATTTTAATGCTCAGGTCAAGCCGAGACTTTTAAGGTCACAGAACAGGTTCACCTTTGGACGGTTGTGCTAGCAAGGAGATAAACATTTTTGACTTTTAGTTTATCTCATTTAGGATTCGTGTTTGTTTATGAGATGTATAATTGAGATACGGATTTGTTTCAGATGTATATTATGGGAGTATAGTGTTATATTTGATAGACTCTCACTTTGTATATGTATTTGATGTTTATTATTCCACTGTGATCTATGACTATTGTTTATATGATATACGGTTCTGATTCTGAGAAACTGATGTGGTTATTACTTTGAACTGAGATTGTACACATCAAATTTTATTCCAGAATTTAAATAGACCGTAAGTGTGACGTGTCAGTGTTAGTTTAAAGATATATTCACATTCAGTCGCCTTATCAAGCTATATTCTATGTATTATTAGATGGCATTATTTATAATATTCTTTAATAAAATGGGTATCGCGGTGGGTTGTTACATTCTGATTCTTTTTTTTGGCAAAGCTGGTGGGGTTGACTGGGCCCCTTCCAGATTTTATTGCACAACAAAAAATGATTCAAAACAAGCTTTGAATCAAGCAAACAAATTAAAAAAACAAAACAGAGAGCAACAAGAGGAAAACAAGCAAAAAGAACTAAAATAAAATAGAAGAATTATTGTGCCCATCCAAGAACCAAGACATCTCAGAATTGACTAGTACTCCTCTTCAATTGCATGTGAGTTCTTTTCCTTACCTCTTGCCAAACAATATCTAAATTCCTTCTCTGATTTTCAAAAACTATTGAATTTCTTTCTCTTTAAATTACTTCCATATATATTTTCATGCTTACATTCTGATTCTCCACCGACTTCTCATTCTCGAAGGTTGAAAGCATTTCTTTATTCCTGGTAGCCATCTCAACCGCTACATTTGATGGAGCTTTGAGATGTGGCATAATTGCCCTAGTAATCTCCGCTCTCAATCCAAGGAAAACCTTCTTATTCCTCTTGATAACAGTGTCAATGGTGGCATATCCATACCTAGACAACTAATCAAACTTAGAAAAGTACTCAAACACTAACATTTCCCCTGCTCCAACCCCATAAACTTTCTGAGCAAGGCTGACTTGGCTACTTTAGACAAAAACCACTCCTCGAATCTCCTTCAAAATTCTGCCCAAGTCAACTCCTCTTATGGTACCCCTACAGTCACCTCGTTCCACCAGAACAAAGTAGTTTCTTGCAACTGTCTTGAAGCCCATCTCCTTTTGTGTTCATCATCAGACCCAAATCAGCAAAAATGATTTCATAGTGCAATAACCAGTTCTCCACTTCAATTGCATCCTTGGTTCTTAGAAAAGGCTTTCCACCTAGACTAGTGTGTAATCTTGACTTAGTTTGGCATAGTTATTGCCAACAAGAGCCACGAGATTAACTCCTCCCGCATTAGCAGCACTTCCTCTAACTACTCCTGCAGCTGCTCCAGCTTGCATCAAATGGATGAAGAACTGATACATAGTCCCCATATGCACTGGTAGGGTCTCGGGACCCATATTGGCATTAGCATTTTATTAGCATTTTCCTATCGACCCTGGTTCCTCCTAGTGTTGGGCCGAGCATTTCCATTGGTTGTGGTGCTTCCGCCACCTAGATTCACTCTTCCGTTTCCTACCTCTGTATCTTTCTTTCTCATAAATCTGCATACGAACCTTGTTATGTTACAGAAGAATGGTCTAAGAAAGGGGAGAATAGAGATGGAATACATACTTATATATAGCACATACAAGTACGCTACTATAGCGTTACCCCTACCCAATCTTATTCTCTTATTTGGTTAGGATTATGTTTTCAAAACTGTTTAAGTTTAAAATTCTTTTAATCATAAACCTATGCTCTGATACCAACTTGTAACATCCCCCATTATGAGGCCCAAAACTAATCTCTAGAGATGCTGCAGCCATCCATAATTATTAGTCATCGGCGACAAAATGCGGCTATGTTAATCATATCAATAATCATAAGCATATGAATATCAAAAAATTTCAAACATAATTCAAAAATAACTTTTACATTCCATTTCAAAATATGATTTCATATTCATTACATAATCCCACTCGTAATTCCACATTTAGAGGAAATATAATTATTGCAAAATACTCTAAGAGCGACATATGAAGATGCCTCCTTGGTTGATCAGAGTCAAATACTTGGTAATTATACAACTTCCATTACATCCAAAACAACATGGCAGATAAATAAATACTCCTAAATAGCTAGATTGCATGTTGCATGTCTTCGGAAGCTTATTCGTCTAACTGGAACCTGGTAGACCTTACTCCTAACCTACTCAAATGAGTACCTGAGAGTTTAAGGGGGAAAAACTTCGGTTCAGACAACAGTCTGGTGTGAATAATAACATACCATCTTGAACCAAATAGATATCTAATGAGACCACGCCGATAAGCAGAACGGGTTTTCCCCTCACTAGTATCTTGACCAAAACTAGTTAAACATATACTATGCTCTTGCAACCACAATGGTCAGAAAAAAGCATTATCAGTTATGCAACATATAATGGATTACCCATCCCAATTTATTAGATTACACATAGTAATTCCAAATGACTACCTGTCACAATTTAAACTGACTATCTGTCTTATTTTAATCTGACCACCTGTCTTATAATTATGTGGATTACCTATCTTACATATAAACATATTCAAAGTTATGTGGACTATCCATCTCATATACAATTATTACATGGATTACCCATCCACTACCATATTGACTACCCATCACATATGGTTCCATTGTTTAAATTATGTGGACTATCCATCGCACATATTCCATTTAATTTACAATGGTGTGGACTATCCATCACACATCCCATAGTTTTTCTAGGATGACTATGAACCCTTCATTAATCTCATAGAGACTACTCTAGTATGATGTGGACTATCCATCTCACATCCCATAGTTTTCCAAGGATGACTATTAACCCATTATTTAACAATTTGACTCATGTTACCCAAATGTTTAATTTATGTCTATTAGTGTCTTCAGTTTGGTTATTTCCCCTTAAAGTTATAACATTTCAAAGTAACATACATTAATACCACCAAATGATCAAGGTCGAACTCATTTAAGAGAATGAATTGGTATCCCTTATGATGAAGTCTCATTTATAAAACATTTAGTTTGTCGAAACCAATCTACTTTAGTGTCCCCTGATGATAGTGTCAACATCTATAATCAAAGTAGCATTGGTATCCCCAATGTTTAAAATCAAAGTTATAAAACAATAGCTCGCCGCCCTTAATAAAATAGAACATAACACATGTGTTTTAAATCAATTTTAAAAGGAAACTTATGGCTCTCCGTCGTTAAAGAAGATAGGCGACATTCAAGCCACGCTATGCCTTTTCGAACCTCTGTCCAAGTTAAACCAAGCTTAAATACTTTTAAGTATAAGATTTCCATGTCGAAGATAATGTTGTCGACATAGATAACATATGGGTTACCCACCCTCTTTAACAAAGCTTTAGAATACTATAAAACAATTGGCTAACCAATGAAAATCAAACATATAGGGTCGCCGACCCTGATAAATAACAGTAACAAGACCAACAAAGTCATTAAAAGTTTTATACTTAATTTACTTTAGCTATTATGCCACTTCCTATATAAAGTCGAAGATAAGACATACGGTGTTACCGCCCTTTCGTATATATGACTTCGAAAGTGATTAAAACAATTGTATGCAGCGTTATTTAAAAACATATGTGAAGTGGTGCGGCTTCGACATAGATAAATCACGAGATGCCGATGCCACTGATACTAAATTGTCAACAAGGTTGACTTCGACATACTCGAAAGCATTTCATAGCTACTGAAGTAGTTATCATATGCTTCCTTTCATCTCAGCTTTGACACTCAAGGATGAGGCACTTCTATAGGCATGGAGAGGATATATGTGGCATGACATTATCGTAATTATCTGAAAAATTGATTTATTACTAATAAAAGCATATACTTTCTACCAAACCCAAAATTTTGTCCAATTTCTATTGGATAGAAACATCTTTTAACCTTTCCTTTGTAGAAATAGGGCTGCATACCATTTTCAAGTTTCAAAACATTTATCAAATTTAATTAATTAATAACATTCACTAATTATTAATTTAAATGCTTATCTAGCATATTAGTATCATAATAAATCATATTTACTTAGGAAAAATCCCAAAAATTCACATAAATTCAAGAATATCCTTCTTATTAGCATATAAACATTTTAGGGCCAAAAACCATATTTAATTATTTTAAATAATTAAAACCAAAAATTAAGCTATTTTCTTCTTAAGAAATTTATAAAATATTCAATTTAATTTGGAAAATTATAAAATTAAAAACCCATCTCCAAAATAATGTTGCAGTCAATATACTAGAAAATCAAAGCCATTGGAGATTAAAAACTAGGTTTTACCTTAAAATCCACTTAAATAATTTCATAAGAATTTCCATAACTCATTATTATATCTAAACAATGATTTACTAGCCAAACATGGCATAAACTATCAAAACAATTCAGGTATTACCCATATCTGAACTTGAAAACAATTAATAGTGACGGAATCTTATTATTCACCTTAAAATCAAATGTTGGAGTTTAGATTTGATGTTGCTTTAGTTTATCCTAATCCCTTTCTTGAATTCTCCTTTTGATTTCGTGACTTCTCCCTTAAGAATGGTCGGCCTTTGCTTGCTTTCCTTTAGTAATTTATGTTTTGTGAAAATGAGAATGATATGTAGGGGAGAGGTTTAAAGGATATAAGATAGGTCTATACCTAAATTGCTCTTCTCATATATCCTTCCATATATTAAGTTTTCCACAACAATCTCATTAGTTAATTTATTAAGGCACGACCTTATTAATGACCAAGTCTCATTCTCCTTAACTATTTATATTATTCTATTTAATCTATCCAATAAAATATCCTAAATAATGTTAAACTAAAATTAGGAGTGTTATGTTAAGGTGCTGATTATCGTAGGCCTGACTCCTCATGTCTACATAACTAGTCGTCTCATGAATCTGATTCAAGTAGGCATCGTAAAAGAAAGTATGAAAGGTGAGACAGAGATTACAAACGCACAAGGATCAAGGGTCATGCAGGACCTCTCCTACTCAACATAGTGCCCACTCTCCCTTGCCCATTAGTATGGATCGATACTCGTTGGTACTTGGTCGTGATCCTTCAATACAAATTTCTACTGTGGCCACTTCGGTGCCACCTACCATGCAGCCGATGATATCTACTTATAAATCCAAACAGCCTATTTAAAAGTCTCAGTCTGCATCTTCTGATCAATTTGGATGAAGGCATGGCAAGGAGCAAATTCCTACTACTTCATCTACTGTAGTGGCGGAGTCTATTTCCAATCTACAGCTTATCGCGAAGTAGAGAGCCTTCCTTAAGATATGTTTCGATGGAATTAAATTTGTTTATAATATGAAGGATATTCCTTGTAATGTAGGCCCAAAAGTCGCGACTTGTGTGGGTGATGTGTATGACCAATATTACACGTGGAGGAGGCTTGTGGATTCTTTCTGATGTTAATAGAGAAAATGGTATCTCTCCAAGAGAAGGAGTTGATAGAGCAAGATAATAAGTGCATCATTTCCAATTTTGATACGGAAGTTAAGGTACATAGGAAATCTCTAACATCCACGGAGAAGAAATTGGAAGAAGAAAGAAAATCTTTTGTAGAAAAGCCACAACTGTACCAAAATCAAGTTGAAGTCGCACACCATAAGAGTCATACTCTTACTTTGGAAAATGAGAAGCTTCAAAAGACTATTGATGAGAAGGCTTTAAGAATCTAGAATTTAAAGGTTGTATTTGAGGTTGAAAAGAAAGATAAAGATGTTTCTCTTGCCCAAGCCTAAGAGTATGTGGAGCAACTGGTGGATGCTCAACAAGTACGAAAGGATGTAGAGCTTCAGGTAAAAACTATCAAGGACGGAATCAAATCTCAGATAGAGCCTACCATAATTTTCTTCTATGCGAACATCATCAAGTTTGAGAATTTGAGGTGGCTCGAGAAGAGGTATCTAAGGACCTTAGCTATAGCCTAGGATGAAATAATTAAGCAAGAATGAGAACACTTGAATAGTGTTGAGGTTGATGAGGATATGTTGAAATACAACCTCTTAGATGATGAAGACTTGGAAGTGCTTTCCATTGGAAAAGTTATCTTAGAATATGAGGCCGTTGCTCTTGCTGGTGTGCCAATTGGGGTCCCTCCTGGAGCTAGCTTTATGGATTTAGGTGAAAGTTCTATTCCTGCATCTAAAGGATTCCTAGTAGAGACTTCAATGTTAACGGTGGCTACTTCCAGTGCCGTTACTTCTTCCATATCATGGCCTCTCCTTACCGAACCTATTATTCCTCCCTCTAGAATTATGACGACTCCAAATAACGTGGTGATTTTGGGAACATCTGCCGCTTTTACATCTTTTATCGAAGTTCTATATAACCCCGAAGAGTATGGCTACACACAGCCAGAGTCTATTTTAAAATTTCCTATTTATCTTTGCTTTTGGAGGGAGTTCTATGGTAACTTCTTCATAAGTGACCTTCGCTTCCCTTGGAGGTATATCTTAACTTCTCTCGTATTTGAGAAGGCTCAAATGACTGCCATCGATGCCTCTAATATCTATTTTTCACTTTCTCAAGTTTTAGGCCCACCTGCTCTTGCCTCTTACCAGAAGGGTCTTCAGGCACTCATGCTATAATGATGGAATCAGTTCTTTTATCTACCCCAACTAAAATCTTTACTTCTTTAGTCAAGTCCACTCTGGGTCCCAATGCCGAAATGATACATGCATTAAATTAACAGGCTATGGATGATCCTAATGTATTGGGCGATAAATACATAGTCATTATTGAGGCTACTAAGCATAAGTCTGAGCCATTAATATAGTAGGAGAAATTACAAGTTAAGAAAGTCAAAGAGATTAAGAAAGAAAAGATTGACGATGTTTCTCCTCTTCTTTTAGTTTGTTGCCTATACCACCAATTGCCATTCCCACTTCTTCTCCTGCAACGGCTAGCATTCAAGTCGATGCCCCTGAATCTCCGAGGAGCTACTATGACTAGAACACAGATCCTAAGGGCTACCTGTTTGGTGGAAGAAATGGTAGGTCTGGCAAAAGGCATGTCATAGTTTCTCCCGAGGAAAAGAAGGAGAAGAAGAGGAAGAAGAAGCACACTTAATTGTTGTGTTCTAACATTATTGTTCATTTGTTATAGTTTTTGTCTTTGTATATAGGTCATTGTGTGCGGGTAAAGGCCCTCGCTTTTGCTTATAAAGTCTTTTAGTTGTTAACAAAGTAGTTTTTCCTTTCAGACTACCATCTTGTTTTTGCCTATATACTTAGTTCGGCTGTATTTATTATGATTACATCCAAATCAATGAAATGTTATTATTCACCGCAACTTTATATGTATAAATAACCTCTCATCATTGCTCGGTTATATTTTATTGTTTTGTTATATTTGTCGTTGCCAACACATTTCTTTGCGGGCGAATGGAGTTATAATCATTTAATTAATCTCATATCTATCTGGTTTATCCTTAACCGGGTTCCATTTGACCAAAGATGAGGCTGAATTTCTATATCGCTCCCTATCTTCTGGAAGTGATGTTTGCAAATCTATTACATGACATCCATGCTTGATCTCACCTGTCTCTGGACGTTGATCGTTAGTGTTTAATTGAAGTAGTTTTTAGACGTCTATCTCTGAATGTTTGTATTAAATCTCGCATATCTCTAGGCATTGATTGCGTTTGGAAAAGGAGATTCAATCTCATATTAGGTCCTATCCCTGAGACCTAATGTTTAAGATGCCTGTCTCCAGACATCACAATTATCTTTGTTATCTCCGGGCAATGGCCAAAGGTTAGAGGCATATGGCGAATCATCACGATCGACCTTAGTGTGATTATACTCCCACGATCCGATCTTGATTGAAGGAGTTAGTTGGTACCTATATCTGGATAATTGAAATGATTATACTCCCATAATCCAATCATGGATCGAAGGAGTCCGTCGGCACTCAACTCTGGTACTTAGATATTTGCATTTTCAAAACGTAGAATATTAAATTCCACAGTTGTTCATACAACATAAAGTCAGGCGATTGAGAATATAGTTCCATTGATCCCCAAATTTAATTCCTTTTATAGACATAAGAATGGCAGACTCTACCTTATTGCATAAGAGCCTATTCAAATATTTATAAAGATGCATTTAAGCGAAATAGCATCGTAAATGTTTGCTATTTCATACCCTTGGATGTGAAGATTCCATCGACAGTTGCTTGCTTGAATGTTCCATCTCCAAACTTGTGTTCAATTGTGTGTAGACTTTCCCAATTCGGTCCAAAAGCCATTGGACCAGAGAAGATTCATTTCAGAATGAGTTCACTAATCTCAAAGGTCCAATTCCTGGCCTTTGCATTGAATTATCATGCTACTCTTTTCTGGTGTGTAGCAACCCTTAAATCATCCTCTTCGTGCTTCTCATCGATCATATCAATTGACTAAAGTAAGAATTCCTTATTCATCTTGGGATTGTAGTGAATTTCTCGATAGGAAGGTACTTTTGATTCAATTAGAATCATAACATTTGGTTTGTACGCCAGATCGAATAAAGTATAGCCGATCGCGGACTTGTGAGTCATTCGGTAAACCCATAATGCTAGGGTAATTCATGGACCCACTTGCCTTTAACCTTCGTTGGTCATTTCTTTAGAATGGATTTGATGATCTTGTTTCCATCCCTACATGTCCATTTGCTCGTGGATGTGCTACAACTACAAATCTTGTTTCAATTCGATACTTGTTGTAGAAGTCTTTGAATTTAGAACTATCTAATTGGAACCTATTTTCAATGATGATTTTCCAAGGAACTCCAAATCTGAAGATAATGTTTTTCACCACAAAGTTGATCACCTTCATCATGGTGATCATGGTTAGTGGTTCCACTTCAGCTCACTTAGTGAAATAGTCAACTACAAGAATGGCGTATTTCGCTCTGCCCTTTGACATCGGTAGCACACCTATGACATTGATTCCCCAAACTGCAAATAGCCATGGCTAACCATTTTTGAAATCTCCATGGATAAGGATGTCGGAATCTTCACAAATCTTTGGCACCTATCGCACTTCCTGGTGTAATCAGTTGCATCTTGATTGATCATTGATCAAAAGTATCCGTAGTGAAAAATCTTCCTTGCCAAATTCTAGCTTTTACGTTGTGACACGTTGTAGTAAAGGAACAGAGAATCCTCTCGTGTACAACACTCCTTCCTGAATAATGAATCGTGGTACTTTCCATAGGAGTTTCCTTCATTCATTTCTCCCGTTTAGGAGAGTTTCCTTCAGCAAATATTCCTTAATCAGAGTCATCTACGACTCCTTTTCTACTTCAGCCTTAAGATCCAATCGATGTCCATCTGGTCGATGCTGGGAGTCGACAAAATCTCCATTAAAACCAATCCCATAAGCTGGCATCCTCATAACTGGCCAGCTAACCTGGCCAGCTTAGCCAATGAGCTAGCCTTTACGTTCTCTTCTTTGGGAATATGCATTATCTTGAAATATTCGATGTCATTTAGCATTTCCAACACCATCATCAAGTAGGGGGTGAGTCTTGCTCCCTTAGGTTATAATTCCTTCTTTATCTGACAAACCACCAATTGAGAGTCGCTATACATATGCAACTTTTTGATCCTTAATTCTTTCGCTATCTTAAGCCTACGATTAGTGCTTCGTACTTGTCTTCATTGTTCATTTCTGCAAACTCAAGCTTCAAGGCATAATAGATTATCTATTCCTCTAGAGTTACTAAAATCACTCCTTTCCTGGAGCTGCATTCATTGGACGCTCCATCCATGCATAATTTCCAATCAGCTAGTCATCACATTCTTCCTCTGTCTCTCTATCCCAGGTGGTAAATTTGACAATGAAATAAGCTAATGCATGTCCTCGTATCGCTCTCCTAGGATGGTAGGTTATATCACACTACCTCATCTCGATGTTCCATTTTAGTAACCTTCTCGAGGTCTCCGTTCGATGCAACATTTGTCTCAAAGTTTAATCAACACTTTAATTGAATGAGCCTTGAAGTAAGGTCGTAACTTTCTTGAGAAAATCAACAAGCAGTAAGCTAGCTTCTCTAACTTTGGTTAATTCTTCTCTACTCCAGTAAATTGCTTGCTGATATAATATAGGCCTTTGAATCTTGGATTCTCCACATACTAGAGCAGCACTTAGCGCATGAATAGATACTGCCAAATAGACAAATAAGTCTTCTCCTTTCAAAGGCTTTGATAAGACCAATGGTCTCTCCATGTGGTCAAGTAATGCCTGGAAATTTTTTGATATTCCTCTATCCAGACAAACCTCCTTTTTTTCTTTTTAAGGACATCAAAGAATAGCATACACTTATCCATCACTTTTGAGATGAATCGACTCAATGCAGTGAACTTTCCATTCAAGCTCTGCATTTCTCTCCTTGTCTATGAGGCCTCAACATTTCTCAATGCTCTAATCTACTTTGAATTACCTTTTATGCCCCTTGAGTTTACTATAAAACTCAAAAACTTTCTTGATGCAACTCTTAAAGAATATTTCAATAGGTTGAGCTTCATCCTGTATATCTGAAGTACATCAAACAACTTCAAAAGGTCTCTCATATGGTTCATCGAATGTTATGATTTCACCAGCATATAATCCATATAAACCTCTATTGTATGTCCAATCCGATATCTGAACATCGAATTACCAATCTTTGGTAGGTAGCTCTTGCATTCTTCAAACCGAAAGGCATAACATAGTAACAATACTGACCTGGGTCGGTAATAAAACCGGTGTGCTCTTGGTCTAGAACGTGCATTAGTATCTGATTGTAATCGGAATAGGCATCCATAAAGGATAACAACTCATCTCCGACAGTTGAGTCCACTAGTTGGTCTATATTTAGCAGTGCGAAGCTATCATTCGGGCACGCTTTATTCAAACCTAAATAGTCGATGCATGTTTGCCATTTCATGTTAAGCTTATTGACCAGCACTGGATTTGATACCCATTCAAGGTATATAGCATCACAAATGAAGTCGTTAGCTATAAGCTTATCCACCTCTTCTTTCAATGCAGTGGATCGCTCAAGATCTAGACTGCATCTCTTCTGCTTTGCAAGAGGGAATCGTGGGTTCACATTCAGTGCAAGGAATGGTATCTTCGGTGATATTCTACACATATCATTATGCATCTAGGCAAATACATCCATATTTGACCAGAGAAACCCTACCAACTCTTTTATCTTCACGCTGAGATAAGATCTGATCTTTACGACCTGAGTGAGGTTATCCCGATCATCCGGGAGGTTAATCTTCAGCTTGGCTAGGACTGCCCTCGCATCTTTTGGCTCTTTCCTCAAATCCATAGATTTGTAGATTTACTATACCATTCAAGCCAGGGCTTAGACGGTGGTTGCTATACAACAATCGATTTGATGCAGAGAATCCTCTCAACACCTTTCTTTTTCACGTCGCTTTGCCCCACTTAGCTATATGACGTAGCATTCACGTGCCATACTCCGATCTCCTTGAATGGTGCGTATGTAGGATCTAGATTAACCCTAGAGGGGGGGTGAATAGGGTTATAGCAAATTTTCTCGAATCTAAATACAAAACAAACTGCAGAGAAGTAAATATGCTGAAAAGTAAATCACACACAAAATTTACCCAGCTTCGGCAAACCCCTGCCTACTGCTGCATTCCCAGATTTCTATTAGAATTAAACAGTCTCCCGCTTACAAACACTCTAACAGACTCGCAAACCCTGCTACCGCCTATAGAGTTTTGCAAACTCGCAAACCCTGCTTACTGAACTAATCCTAACTAGACAATCTGACACTACCTAAATTCTAGGTGGTGATTTACCAAGAGTTTATTTGAAAAGTAGACTAAAAATAAAAACAAGATAACTCGAAAACCCTAATTTAAAATATTAAAGGCCAAAAATAATTTAAGCAAGCCGGCCCAACATATTATCACTCAAGAAAAACAACAATGCAGCCCTGTTTCTTTTATCATTGTCGGCCCGTTCCTTTGTAATGCTTTGTGAAAAAAATGGTGGCTTCTCTTCTTTCTGAAATTAGGGCTTCGGCTCTCTACTTCCAAAATTAGGGCTTTCCCTTTGTCGAAGCTACCGACTTCTGTTGATCGATTGAGTAGATGATCTCGCGTGTAACTTTGATCGATCGTTTCCTTGTTGCTCTGCTTCGATTTTTGATCGAGTTAGACTTCTGACTTTGGTACGTGAATTTTGCCTTTTGCTTTACTGTTTTCTCATACTTGAACTCGATGCTTTTTAGTCGATGATGATTGGGTTGTTATATAGGATACGATCCCTATATTTTCGTTCGTTTGAGATTGTCAACTGATTTTGCTTGGCCGCTTGATTTTCTTTGATTGCTTGTGATTTAATCTGACTTTGTCATATGCGTATATTTCTATTACTTGATAATCACGGTATTCATTACGTGATGATTCTTTTCTTGGTCAATCTACTTGGTCACCACGGTATTGAATTTTGACTTGTTCAATTTTCGGTTTTGTTGGCATTTTTGGTTCGAACTTGTTTGACAGTGCTGATTTTCGGATTTGGCCATCTCTGTCTTTGTTCGATTTTATCCTAGACCACCTTGATGCTATAACCAGGCTTCGGCATGATTTTTATGTAGCTTACTCGTCTTGTAGTTGTTAATTTCTTCCTGCTTCACTGTGAACTTTGAGTAGTGTAGTTGGTTCATCATGCATGTTCACTGGTATCATTTGACTTGTGCATTTGAGTGTATACTGATTGAAGCTTGAGTTACCGTTGTCCTTTGTATATTGCAGTATCATGTTTGGTGTATCACTTCATATGTGCACTTGATTATATATCCCTGGACTTGACTCGAATTTGCTTGATTACACGTATTTTGCTGTTTGAATTTGTCTGGAGCATTTGTTCATTCATCATTGTTGCCAGGTCTTGTCCGGTTCATCTTGATGTTATGTAGTCTTTTATACATTGATGCTATTCTCTGTTGCACTTGCTCATTTGAGTTTTCACTGCTTCTATTGGTTTGTTGCTGTGCACTTGAGTCTTTTATGTACTTGACATATGTGCACTGTGATGCATTGAGATAGTTGCCTCTGTGCACATGATATCTTGTTCACTGGTCGAGTTCATTTGAGGCTGCTGTTCCATGATTTGTAGATTGCCATTTTCGCCATGTGATTGCAGTTGAAACTTTGAGTTGTTTATGTGGATAAATGTCTCTGATTTGTTGTAATTGAGTCACTTGTGCATTATCAAATTGCTGTTTCAATTTGGTCTGGTTGGACTTGAGACTGTAGCATTCATGTGTACATTACTTGTTTCACTGTTGGTGTTGGTATTGCATTTTTGTTGAATCCAGCTTGTCTTTTGGCTCGACTGTGCACACGAGTTGGCGAGGCAGTGCACACGTGTATAAATGTACACGTGTGTATTACAGCCACTCATAATTACCTGTCCCTGATAAGAATACTGATATGCACAGATATTACACAAAAAATGATGACAATAACTCATATATCTGAGGCACCAATAAAAACAAATTTATATTTTTGCAAATTCAAATTTGTTTATTTTCAGATTACTGCTATAGTTGCTAATTATACAGGTACACAGAAGACAGGACAAGAACTGGAGCTAGACAATGCAGATAGATGCAGATGTGCAGACAGAGTAAAAAACTGAGTGTTGAGTGTTGTAGTGAGAGAAAATATGAATGTGAAATGTATGAAACCGGTGTATGTATATAGAGAGAGCTGAAAACTTTGTATTGTTTAAGTGTTGAAATAAAATATTATTTTGAATAAAAATACTGATTGAATTATATAAATTCTGTGCAATAGTATTATTATTCAATATGAATATTTATTCTTATATGTGTATAGTACAATCTGCAAACACATTGATATATGTTTGTTATCATCAAACAAAAAATCACATCAAACAGCCTATCACATTCTCATTTGAGAATTTCATCATTAAGCACCATAGGGCTAGGACCACTCTGAAATTAGCAAAGGCCAGTCGGCCTAAAAACATGTCATAAGTAGAGTACGTATCTACCACAATGAAGGCTGGACCCACAATCTCTTGCAGTCACCTTCACCAAGTATCACCAGTAAATTAACAGATCCAATAGACCCTGTAGCCTTTCAGAGTAAATCTCTGAATGCGAGATTTACATAGATTTAGATCATGGCCATCCATCATCATCTAGTCATAGGATTTCCTGATTAAAATATTTGCTAAGATCCCAAAATCAATGAGAACTCAATTCACAATCACTATCCCAATCATGGCCGTAATCACCAAGGGGTCAAGCATTGATTCTTCTACCCTATTTGCATCATGATTTCCAAACACTATATCATCAGTCATCAATCTTATATGCTTGTCCAAAGCCCCGTCTTCTACAGCAAAGTAGCTCTCCTACATAACATATTTCAATGAATTCCCATATAGTTCCATCTCATTCCAGATATTCTCGGTTAGATGATGTCCAACATTTATGGTATTGATCACAAGTCTTCTTTCGGGCTGCCTACGTTCATCTTCGCTAGGCCAAGCCTAGCTCTATTGAGCCATCTGCCCTTGGGGTCAATTTTTCACTTACATACCGTCTTATAGGTCTATGACATATCGTGGGAGTTTCTTCTTCCTGATTAGATCCTCGATCATATCCTACAAGTGTCAACACTCATTTGTATTATGCCCATAGGTTTCGTGGAAGTGACAATTCTTCTTAGACATCTTTTCTCTTTTAGTCGATTCCCTTCGAGCTGGATTTTTGTAATTCTCCATACATTGCATGGCAAGATAAATATTCTCCACGGTTTCATTTAATGGGGTATATTCTTTATGTTTCGGGTACCTCGAACGCTTCTTGAAGTCTAGTTTCCAACCTCCAACATTTTGATTTCCTCATTTATGATTGTTTTTTTATTCAAAACATTAATAGCAACATTCTCGGGACTCTCACCGGTTTGTTTCACAGCGACACTACTCTGCACTTCCTCGGTAGATGGCTGTTACACCCAAATTTTTAAGGAAAAAAATAACAAGGTGTCATTGGAAGATGACAAAGTAAAGTTATCAAAGCAAGTCGGGCTATCAAAGGATAAAAATGGATCATTGCATGGTGATTCTTCCAAAGCCATCATAAGTTGTACAACATGTGCCATTAAATGGTGACCTTTGAAGCCATCAAAAGATAAGGAATTCAAGTGAAAGCATGGTATATTTTTTGAGCCATCGAAGAATGATTGATAAGAGCCATCGAAGAATGATTGATAAGAGCCATCGAAGAATGATTGATGAGAGCCGTCAAATGATGATACGAAGGCTATCGAAGTGTGACTCATATAAGCTATCGCATGGTGACTATATAAACCACCAAAGAATGATTAATAAGAGTCATCGAAGAATGAGTAAAAAGAGCCATCAAAGAATGATTGGTGAGAGCCATCGAATGATGAATATGAAGGCTATTAAAGGGTGACTCAAATAAGCTATCACATGTTGACTATAAGAACCATCGAACAATGATAAATAAGAGCCATCAAAGAATGACTGATAAGTGCCATCGAAGAATGATTGATGAGAGCCTTCATATGATGAATATGAAGGCTATCGAAGGCTGACTCAGCTTGGTAACCATAAGAGCCATCAAAGAATGATTGATGAGAGGTGTCAAATGATGATTAATAGAAGCCAACAAAGGTTGACTTCATAAAGCTATCACATAGTGATTATGAAAGCCATCTCATGATGGTTTATACGAGCTATCAACTAATGATTAATAGAAGTCGTCGAAGGTTGACTTCACAAAGCTATTGCATGGTGATTATGAAAGCCATCGCATAATGATTTATTCAAGCTATCGAATAATGATTAACATAAGCCATCGATGGTTGAGTCTAAAAAGACTATCGTATGATGACAAAATAAGCTACTGAGGGATGATAATTCAAAGCTATCGCATGTTAATGGTGCAAGCTATCGAAGGATTATAATTTAAAGCTATATCATAGTGATGAACTAAGCTTTCGAATTTAATATTTCTATGCTGTCGTACATTGATTATTATACATAATAACAATGTGCCACAACCACTTCGAGCGTATGCTATGTCAGTAGTTCACGATCGTCTATTTTTGACAGAGTGCCACATGTTAAGAATCTAATGGCTCGGTTCTTCTATAAATATACATGTACCGCCACTTAGAAAAATAGCTAAATTCTAGATTCACTTCTTCCTAATATTTCATTTTTTTTCAAGAGTGTAAAAACGAGCTTTGGATTGGGGGTTCATGACTGTTAAGTCAAATTGAATTCAAGACTTTGCAATTAAGGACTTGTAATTGGAATAATTTGCATGTTTGACTTCTTGGATTATGCCTTCCACATATGACATTTAATTCTAACCTTGCATATACGACTCCTAACTTTGGACTTACATATATGACTCATGATCATTGATTTGAATAAAGGGACCAAGGACTTCCTTTTGGATTGAACCTTTAAGTTGCACAAGACCTAATTTTCAGTCTAACATTAAGTAGTGCTTTTATTGAGAGTTGAACTCAAGAAAAATCTAAAGGGCAACTAATAATTGCTCTTACGAAATAGGAAAGTTTGTTAAGGAAGTGAATGTGTAAGTCCAAGTTAAGTAGCTCACCGCACTAATCTTGAAGAGAATATAACTCCGCAGTTTAACATGGAGAATTTTGAGGTTGGACAAACGTCAACAACAAATGAAGCAACAAAAGAAGAAAATGATATCTTATCCATTAAAAGATAACTATAAGTGATGCATGAATTAATTGAGGCACTCATCTCCCAGAAATCTTCAAAACATCAAAAAGGACAAAAGAAATGCAAAGGGAAGAAGTTGAGTCTCAACAAAGGAAAGCGGAGGATTCAAACTTGAAAAGCAAGAATGTTGGGAGAAGTACATTGGGGCTGCAAAAGAAAGAGAAAGATCATTTAACTCAAGGGCCAAATAGGAGTTCAAAATCACCATTTGAGTAATCACCAAGCTTTGCTTTGCAAAAATAGTACATGCCAAAATGGGGAAATTATGAGGACGATGAGGCATATTTGAGAGATCTAGCCAACAAAATGACAAAATACATGGTCGAGTTGACGAGAAAAAGGACGATGGATCCTAAGGGCAACAATAACTTTAGGGGACACAAAGAATTATGGCTGTGCCATTGCCATCTTACATCAAAATTCCATCTATCAGCTAGGACAACACAACTGATCCAGACGATCATCTGATGGCATTTGAAAGCTAAATGATTATATATGATGTCTTAGGCATAGTTTGATATAGATTGTTTCCTATTATGTTCTCTGGAGCTGCAACAAAGTGGTATCGGCACTAAATGGAAAAAACGATATATTCATTGGTGTAAGTGATAAATCCAAAGAAATTAAGGGGAGTCAAAAACCCCAACAATTATTCTTTCATGATAACCGCTCAAATTACGCTTTCACTTATATCCAAAATTTTAGTGGATACTGGCAGTGCAGTGAATATCTTTTTAAGAGTATCTTTGAACAAATAGCGATTCTGGAAGAGAAGCTTGAACCAAGCCTAGAACCAATCATTGGGTTCGACACTAAGGGTTCTACTCTGGTCGGCCAAATTAAGATATTCGTCCAAATTAGCACTCCCCCATGCTCAAGAATGTTTGAAACCTTGTTCGTAGTCATGGATCAACCCTCTTACTACAATGCTTTCTTCGGAAGACCAGCACTTGATGAAATTAATGCTTTTGTGTCGCCAAAACATTTATTGGTTAAATTTCTTTGCAAATCTAGATAAGGGACTGCTCGTGGTGAACAATTTAGTTCTCGCAAAATGTACTTTTCAACACTCGAACAATATAATAAAGTGGGAGAAACTTATTATGGACCTGGGTCAAATAAATATAACCAAAATAATAGGCTGTTGCATATCAATCCTTAAGAAATTATATCTAAGGAAAATAGGTCAAATCTTTTACCAAAGACATACCAAGTAAGAAATGAAGAGATCAAGTTTAGAGCAAGGAAAAGAAAGTACATGGAATTAAACCAAGTTAGTCAAGGTGAAAGTGAGATCTTAGAAGAAATAGTACCAAACATGGACTTTAGAGATAGACGAGAAAATACACAATCCATGGAAGACTTAGAAGGGATAGAACTACATTCCCGAGATTCTAATTAGATCATGAAAATAGGTAAGGGGAAGGACAAAGGAAGAAGGTAAGAATCGATTTCGCTCATCCAATCAAGCACGGATATATTTGCATGGACCACACTGATATGGAAGAAATCGATCCAACTAATGTGTTATGCACTCAATGCTAATCCTAAATTTGTTCCAGTAAGAATAAAGAAGAGGCTATGTTATCCACATATTTCTTGATTACCAAATTTGCTAGAAGAATTATCAAGGGAAAAGAAAAGTAACTAAGCCAATAGAAGGATATGAAAGCATTACAAACGGGATAAGATGTCGAATATCTAAGGGATGTCCAGGATCTAAAGAAGAGGAGAAGTCGAGCATCTAGGGGATGTCAAGGATCTAAAGAAGAGGATATGTTAAACATCTAGGGGATGTCGAGGATGTAAAGAAGATGAGATGTCGAGCATCTAGGGGATGTCGAGTATGTAAAGAAATGGAGATGTCGAGCATCTAAGGGATGTCGAGGATCTAAAGAAGAGGAGAAGTCAAGCATCTAGGAGATGCCGAGGATCTAAAGAAGAGGAGATGTCAAGCATCTAGGGGATGTTGAGTCTACTACAGCACGAGAATCAACAAGTATGCCATAATCTAGGCAAATAATTCGAAGCTATGCAAAGAAAAGGGACTAAAAAGCATCAATACAAGGAGAGTTAAATCAAATGAACTAAGAGAATTTATTATATTTTCTATGAGTTAAGCTTCAAAGGCATTCACATTCCACCACATACTCCTTATTGAGGCCACTACTAAGATAGTAATCCATGTGAAGTGCTCAACCTTAAGGTGACATTACAAGTGGCACTATCAAAGCCATCCATCTTGCCAAATCATCAATTTATACTAACTTGCATCAATCAATGAAAGCAAGCCCTACACTCCTCCAACTATTATAAATATGGACTCACCCCTTATGGAAAGGGGCCCCTAACTTCTTTCTTCCCTCTTAACATAAATCACTTCTTGGACTAGAACTTTTCTAAGCTCTCTTAAGAGCTTAAGAGCCATTTTAATGGCCGACGACAAAAAAAGATGACATGGACATATGCATAAAAGGATTTGAATAATTAAAATTTTGCATATTTGGCTTGTTTTGTTACATGCCTTATAATTGAACAGGGGACATGATTTGCACATGTTGGCTATTTTACCCATTAACAATAAATCAAGGTCTTTTACTCATTTTGACTCACATATTTTTCCCTTGAACACAAGACTTGAGTTTTGAATAATTTTTTTGAATAATTTGAAGCCAAGGGATTTCTTTAAATATGTCTTCTTGTATAACATCTTGGGTGTTGAGCCAAATTTTGGTTTAACATTTTGATGCTAGAACGATGGATTGAACCTCGGGTGTTTGAAAAATGACCAAAAATCCCCTAAAATTTTTGAATATGTTTCGAAGAACTTTTTTAAATTCAACTATTACTGATTTTAAAATTTGAAAACTTACCAATGTCGATAGTTGATTTTTACAGGTGATGGATAAGCCATCATCGTTGGGCAGCTCATTCATCCTTCGACATTCGATAATTTTCTCATCATTCGACATTCAACAGTTTGATCATCATTCGACATTCAACAGTTCGTTCATCATTCGATGGCTTTATCATCTAATAGCAACCTAATCAATGATGACTTATCATCTTACGATAACATGGTCTGCAATAGTGTTCTCTTCAACTTCAAACTATGACAACCTATTTAGGTTCCGATATGTAATAGTCCTAGATGGACCGTACCCATTTTTTTAATTAGCAGTGGTAAATTTAATTTGTCGAAATCTTCAATGTTAGATCATCAATGATCATCTGTAACTGTAACAATAACATCATGTTAAAGTTGATAGCAGGTGGCAGGGAATTGTTAGATTCATTTTCTGGCGAAGTTCATCGGAAATATGGCCGCAGATCATCCCAGGTAGATGCTGCAGGAGGCATTTACAAGACAAAGTCCATAGAGATTGAAGAATGAGCTTGGGGTTGAAGTTATGTTGATTAGTTCTTGTGTGCATGTGTGTGCATGCACAGATTGATACACAGAATTTATGTAAAGTTCTTGTAATTGAACCGAGTCAAATTGCTGTTTCTTTTATTAGTTGGTTGTGAACTATGTTGGCTAATATAGCTGTTACAAATATCTATATATATAGAGCAGCAGCCATGTAAAAATACAGAAATGAAATAAAGATTATCATTATTCTTCTTTTACATTTTTTTACAATATTTCTGTGTCTATCAACCATTTATCATTCTCCTCACTGATCATCTTCTTCTTCTAACCTATGCTTTCTTTTCTCTGATCCATCTACAACCTCTAAACCTTGCCTGCAATCCCTGTCATCACTTGTCCCCACCATTATTTCTTCCCTCAACATCATACTTCTTCCTCTGTGATAAATCATCAGATCTTTATTCTTCCCTTCAACACCATGTCCCAATCATCAGAGCACCCTGGTCATAACAAATTGGTATCAGAGCAGCCATCTAGGCATGACTCAGACCCCTAGATCATCTCCCACACTAACTCAAGCCACGCTGCAACTAATCAAGATCAAGAAGAAGCCTGGAAAAGACAAGAAGAGATTAACCAAAATAATTCTTGTTCTTTGAGAAATTTAGAGCATGCAACACAAGATCTTAGCACCAGATTTGAAGGCATGCATAATGTACTAACAACCCTTGCTCAAGATATGCAACAAATAAAGGTTCAAACTGCAACCACCATCTCCCCAACCAATACAGCAAACATTCAAGGTATACTAGCTCCAAATCCTCATATTGCTTCTTCATCAACCATTCAATCACCACTGCCTCCTCCTAATCCAAGAAACCCTATGACTAATCCAAGAAACAATCATGTGAACCCCTCAACCATAAACACTCAGTTCCAAAACCAAGAACATCTTCAAGCAAACAGGCACTCACCTTTTCCATCTCTCAAACTTGACTTCCCAATCTTCAAAGGAGATGACATGGTACATGAATGGATAATTTAGGTAGAATAATTTTTTAAATTTCATCAAACAGAAGAACAGTATTGGGTGGAAGTAGCTTCTTTCTACATCAAGAAAGATGCCTTGAAGTGGTTCAACTGGTATACTCGTAATGTGCCAAACAATGAATCATGGCAAACCTTTAAAGAGGAAATCATGATCAAATTTAACCCAGAAGACATGGAGAAGCCTTATGAAACCCTAGCTAAACTTAAACAACAAACCACTGTCTCTTCCTACCTGTCCAAGTTTGAAGGACTCCAAGCTACCATAGAGACTTTACCACCAAAGTTTTTACTGGATCGATTTGTTGGAGGTCTTAAAGAGGAAATCAGATATGATGTGTTGACTTCTTGGCCTGCAGATTTCAAAGAGGCAGTATCCCTAGCCAAAATGTATGAAAGTGTATGGAATCAAGCCAAGAAAGGAAATAAAGCAACCCGTACCTTCCCTTCATCTAAAAATAACTCTAGCCCGATTGTTCCTTACTCAAGAAATCCAAACACCAATCCAAGACCAAAAGATTGGAACACCACTAATCTTGAGAATTTAGCCAAAAGTAAGGGTTTAACACCTAACCAGTTGATCGAAATGAGGAGGAAAAATTTATGTTATGGTTGTAAGGAAAAATGGCACAAAGATCATAAGTGTAAGGCTCCTCAAGTTTATATTATTGAAGGTATCATAGATCTTACGGAATGGGAAAATGAGGGCACCTTTTTGGAAGATGACAGTGATGAATGCAAGCAAGAAACAAAGGAGGAGACCCCTGCAATAACATTACAAGCTATGTGTGGCATTCCTGCTCTGTCTACTATTAAAGTCCAAGGCAATATTAAGGGGAAACCAGTACAAGTCTTGATCGATTCAGGTTTAACCCACAGCTTTATTGATGAACAACTGGCACAAAAACTCAAACTCAAGGTGAATGATTCCAAGACTTATGAAGTTGCGGTGGCTAATGGTGATAAACTTCAGGGGTCGGGAATATGCAAGGATGTGATCTTGAAATGTCAAGGTTGTAGCATGCCAGTTGATCTATTAATTCTGCCTCTTGAAGGTTGCCAAATAGTTTTAGGGGCTTAATGGATGAAAAAATTAGGAGAAGTTACTCTTAATCTTGAAAAACTACAGGTTAAGTTTGAATATGGCAAGAAGACTCACATATGGCAAGGAATTAAGCAAGAGGCCATTAAAGTGGTGGATAAAAAAACAATGGATAAGGAAAATATCCAGGGACAACTTACAATGATGTTATATGCTCAAGAAAAGGTGCAATTAATTGATAGGCCAGAAATCACTTCTCACATTCCCTCTGAAATTAATGAACTCCTTCAGCTATTTCCAGAAATCACTACCACAAAGAAGTCACCACCTCCAAAAAGAATGCAAGACCATAAAATATCATTGATACCAAAAGCCAAACCCATCTGCTTGAAGCCATATAGGCATTCCCACCACATAAAAAATGAATTGGAGAAAATAATCAAAGAACTGTTGGATTCTGGAATCATCAGACATAGCACCAGCCCATATTCTTCTCCTGTAGTGATGGTGAGAAAAAGGGATGGCACATGGAGACTTTGTATAGATTATAGAAGCTTGAATTCTCTTACCATCAAAGATAAGTACCCTATCCCATTAATCGATGATCTTTTTGACGAGTTACATGGATCCAAATTTTTTTTCTAAATTAGACTTGAAGTCGGGATATCATCAAATAAGAATGTATGAACCTGACATCCATAAAACAGCCTTCAAAACCCATGATGGACACTATGAATTCATTGTTATGCCATTTGGGTTAGTCAATGCCCCATCAACTTTTCAATCTCTCGTGAACAATATTTTTAGACCATATTTGAGACAATTTATATTAGTATTCTTCGATGACATACTCATTTACAGCCAGACATGGTCTGAGCATATAGAGCATCTTAAGATTGCTTTTCAGGTACTACAGTAGAATCACTTGGTTATCAAACTTACCAAATGTAGTTTTGCTAAAGAGACTATTGAGTACCTTGGCCACATTATTTCATCTCAGGGGATTGTAGTAGATCCCAGCAAGGTTCAGGCAATCAAGGAATGGCCATTACCTGAAAATTTAAAGTCATTAAGGGGATTTTTAGGTTTATCTGGTTACTATAGGAAGTTTATAAGAAGCTATGGACTCATTGCTAAACCACTCACTGAAATGTTGAAAAAAATTCTTTTGTATGGACTAAAGAAGCAAAGCAATCTTTTGCACAACTCAAACAGTGCTTAACCCAGTCCCCAGTGCTAGCCATGCCAGATTTCTCTCAACCCTTCATACTTGAATGTGATGCTAGTGGTCAAGGGATAGGTGTAGTCTTGTTACAAAATGGAAAACCTATAGCCTATCTCAGTAAAGCACTACATGGTAGGAATTTAGCCCTCTCCACATACGAAAAAGAATTAATTGCTATTATTGTGGCAACCAGAAAATGGACTCAGTATTTGCTTGGAAGGCAATTTGTGATTAGAACTGACCACCAAAGCCTCAAATACCTTTTATAACAAAAGTTGCACACTGGCATTCAAAATAAATGGTTGGCTAAACTACATGGTTTCGATTATTAGTTGGAGTATAAAAGTGGGAAGGAGAATATTGTGGCAGATGCATTATCAAGAAGGCTAGAAAGTTGTAGTGAGGAAATACAAGTTCAAGCCATATCTACGGTTCAAACTCCTTGGGTTCAAGAATTAAAGGACACTCTATTAGCTTTTCAGTGGTACCAACAACATCTTGAAAAAAATCCTTAATAAGGAATTAGCTGAGAGCAAATACAAGGTGGTGGACAAATTAATATTCTATAAAGGGAAAATTCTTGTTGATCATCATTTAAGTACCCTGCTACAATCCATCATTAAAGAACATCATTCCACCCCACTGGGAGGTCATGCTGGAATTAAAGGCACCATGAAAAAGTTAAAACAAGTATTTTATTGGAAGCATATGAAGAGAACAGTAGAGCATTATGTCAATTCTTGTGATGTTTGTCAAAGGAATAAAAGTGAAAACGTGCCAATGTCGGGTTTGTTAAGCCCTCTGCCAATTCCTAACAAGATATGAGAAGATATATCCATGGATTTTATCACATGTCTACCCCGAAGCCATAAGTATACTGTGATTTATGTTGTAGTGGACAGGCTTAGCAAGTATGCGCATTTCTTCCCTCTCAACCACCCTTGCATAGCCAAGGAGGTAGCAAAGGTGTTTCTTAATGGGGTTTTCAAGCTACATGACATGCCTAGATCTATAGTCAGTGACAGGGACACAATGTTCACAAGTAGCTTCTGGCAAGAGCTGTTCAAATTATAGGGCAGCCACTTAAAATTAAGCTCAGCCTATCACCCCCAAAGTGATGGACAATCCGAGATAGTTAACAAGATTTTGGAGGGATATTTAAGATGCTTTGTAAATCACAGACCGCATGAATGGGTTGACTGGCTTCCTCTGGCAGAATATTGGTATAATACATCATGGAAAACAACAACTAATACTACTCCATACAAGGCATTTTATGGCATAGACCCTCCAAACCTGCTTTCTTATGTGCCAAATACAGCCAAAGTCGAGGAAGTAGAGGAGCTGTTATTCAGTAGGGATGTAACACTAGAATTTTTGAAAGATAGTTTGAAACTGGCTCAAGGAAGAATGAAAAGGTATGCTGATTTGAAGAGATCTCACAGGGAGTTTCAGGTGGGTGACTGGGTTTTCTTAAAGCTTCAGCCCTATCGACAAATTACTGCAAGAAATCATAGAACACATAAATTATCCCCTAAATATTATGGTCCCTATCAAGTGGAAGCAAGGATTGGAACAGTTGCCTACAGATTACAACTACCAGATCATGTTAAAATACACCCAGTTTTTCACGTGTCTCAGTTAAAAAAGAAAGCAGGGGATAATGTGGTGATACAAAATGATATTCCTAGCTATGAGGTTGAAGTGGTGGAGCAACCAAAGAAGATCTTGGACAGAAGAATGGTACCCAGAAATGGAAAGGCTGTAATACAGATTTTGGTCAAATGGAAAGGCAAGGGTGAAGATGAAGTCACATGGGAGGATTATTGGCCTACGATTAGAAGATTCCCGACTCTAGACCTTGGGACAAGGTCTATTTTTTAAGAGGAAGGGAAATGTAACAATAACAGCATGTTAAAGTTGATAGCAGGTGGTAGGGAATTGTTAGATTCATTTTCTGGCGAAGTTCATCGGAAATATGGCCGCAGATCATCCCAGGTAGAGGCTGCAGGAGGCATTTACCAGACAAAGTCCATAGAGATTGAAGAATGAGCTTGGGGTTGAAGTTATGTTGATTAGTTCTTGTGTGCATGTGTGTGCATGCACAGACTGATACACAGAATTTATGTAAAGTTCTTGTAAATGAACCGAGTCAAATTGCGGTTTCTTTTATTAGTTGGTTGTGAGCTGTATTGGCTAATATAGCTGTTACAAATAACTATATATATAGAGCAGCAGCCATGTAAAAATACAGAAATGAAATAAAGATTATCATTATTCTCCGTTTACATTTTTTTTTACAATATTTCTGTGTCTATCAACCATTTATCATTCTCCTCACTGATCATCTTCTTCTTTTAACCTATGCTTTCCTTTCTCTGATCCCTCTACCACCTCTAAACCTTGCCTGCAATCAAGGGCGGACCTAGTAATTAACACAAGGGTGGGCTGACTATAAAGCTAGTTCTTTTCAAGTTATAGTGAAATTCCAATTACTAATACAAAACCATAATTCAAAGAAAAACTGCTTATAATAATAACTAGATTCATATTTCATTTTAAATACATAATATTTAACTTAATTGTACTTATGAGTCTTTAAAGAGTCAAATTCCCTAAGCGCATAATCTAATTCAATCTACAATGCAAAATCATGCTCTAAATAAAAAGACATGCAATCAACGAGCCTCATAGCATTACAGATAGTTGTTTTGACATGTTTCATATTCGGAAATGCTCTTTCATTGGTTGCGGTAGTGATAGGAAGAGTCAACACAAGACTAATCAATTTATCAATCAAATAATATATCTCAAACTTTCTTGTTACAAATGGCGATTGATATAAGCCACCAAGTGCAGTTATATTTTCAAATCGACGATAACTTGTATCATCAAGCTGATAATGCATCAATTGACATTACAAAGCATGAATGCCCTCTACACTTAAAATCATAAGGTAAAAAAATTTGACAAGCTTATTTTAACATGAATGATGATGATGATGCATCATTTGATGATCCATCATCATTACTTTTTTAAATAAAGATAGACGAATTTTTGGTTTCTTGCTTAGCTATTTGTTCGACAATATAAAATAACATATTAAACATTATATCATGTAATTAGCAAAACTAAACATTATCAAAAACAACCGATTAATAATTAAATTAATATACTGATGTAACATTTTCTTGAAGAGAAATGGATATCAATAAGGTATTTAAATTTCTTTTAGGAAATACCAATTAGTTTCAAACTGATTTAACAGAAATCTACTTTAACAAAAGCCTAATTTAATAAAAACTCTAAAATTAGGTTATCATTTCGATTTTCAAGCAAAAAATCAATCGGTTTAACTATCGTTTAGAGAAAACATTCAAATACAATTAAACGAAATGTTTTCAAATTGCAATACAGTTAATGAATTAAACTAGCAAATAGCAAAAGAATAGAAATCAGTTAGTCTACATCCTAAAGAACATGTATGCAAATTACGACAAAATGTTTTCAAATTGCAATACAGTTAATGAATTAAACTAGCAAATAGCAAAAGAATAGAAATCAGTTAGTCTACATCCTAAAGAACATCCTAAAGAACATGTATGCAAATTACGACCAAATTTGAGGTTTTAGAAACGAGAACCCTAACAATTAGAGTTTTTTCAATTCAAACTACTAATCTACTACCTACTAGTTTGCAAACATAGCAAATTAGACAAATGAAAAATCACCTGAATGGCTGAATTGATCTTTGATATTGAGCAGTCAGCGTTGAAAGAGGAAGAAACTAGTTTTTTTTTAGGTTTTTTTCTCTGAGAATGAGTGAACGAGAAATAGGTAGAAAGAAACAGAACGCTCAGGCAAGGTAGGCTTTGCTTCATTTTTGGCTAGGCTGGGTTATGACTTATGAAATCTTTTTGTTCCTTTTTGTAGCCCAGTTGAGCCCAGGGCTAGGTCCGCCATTGTCTGTAATCCCTGTCATCACTTGTCCCCACCATTATTTCTTCCCTCAACATCATACTTCTTCCTCTGTGATAAATCATCAGATCTTTATTCTTCCCTTCAACACCATGTCCCAATCATCAGAGCACCCTGGTCATAAAAGTAACCAAAAGTATACTGAGGAATTCGATTTCAAATTCTATAAGCTCTCAGAAGTTGAAAAGGTCCAATCTACTCCTTCTAGGGACAAGTCTTGTTTTTTTTAGTTGAATGAGTAGTAAAAAATGAGGAAACATCAATGAATTTTAATCAAAACTTGGATTAGTGTATAGCTTGTTAAGATTGGAAGTAAAGTGTTTGTTAAAATTACTAAATCAGATCCTATGGATTTAGCTCATTTTGATCTTCAGCAAATGGTTTTGGAAAATTAAAGTCGGGTAGGTTTCTGTTCAATAGATTGGTTTATGGGGTTTGCAAATTAGGAATTATGGATAAAGTGGAAAATTTCAGATCTAATCATAACGATTTGGCTACATTGAAAGATTATATTCTCCTATATGATCTAATTGTTTATTATTAGCAACCTCATACTGAATCTCTTATTAGGATTGGAAGATTTAAATTGCATAAATGAAATGATCCAAGTAAGTATATATTTCAGTTTGCGGCCATTCAAATATTTTAGACATATCTAAGTAGCATATGTATCATAGCAATACAAATTGTATTATGAATTTTTGCCGTTCATAGTTTAATTGGTTATCGAAAGTTTGTGGATTTCCAATCTACAGATAACCTGATGTTTGCTTTTTATGTCATGTATTATGGTGATCTTGTTCTATGGCTTACATTTGTTATTTATATGACCACTTTGCTAGTTATAAGAATGTAAAAACTCATATCGTAAGTTATAGGTTTGGACATCACAATTGCAGTATAAAGAAAATATTATGCAGATACAATTGAGGGTTCATAAGTAATTATGGTCAAGATCAGCAAAATTTTCCTAACATTTAGCTTACGTCATGACAACTCAAATGGTGTTTGAGTTAACACCGCCAAACATATGATATGATCAACCAAGGAGGCATTCACGCTTAGATAATTAATCAATAAAGAATGCTTTTTACGTTATATGATCTAGTCCATTTGTAATATTGATAGGATAATGCATTGATAAGTCTACTTACATAGTTTTTGGATGCTTGTTGAATAATGTAGGCTCTGCTTTGTTTAGCTTGGACTAGACATATCGAGCCTATAAGACGTTTAAAGTTGTCGAGCGTTTAGGTTCCGAAGTTATCGATGTAATAGACAAGGGTTGTTAAGTGAAATAGCAGCACACTGATAAACTTAATAATCATGTCTGTGTTCTGCTACTTGTTGCATTTGAGTTATCCCTAGGAGTTGCTGCATAAAAAAATAATGGTGAAGCAGAAGCACCAGGAGCACTAGCTATAAAATATGAAGGGAGGATAACAACTTTGAAGTCGGTAACAACAAAGTAGCTAGGCATTGTAATCAAAGTTAGATAAAATTAAATAAGCCACTGAGTTAAAATAAGTTGTGCAAGTAGATGTAGAGCCTGTAAGATAAGGCATGTAGAGCCTGTAAATTAAGGCATGACAAACCTACAAGTTAAGGCGTGCCGAGCCTATAAATTAAGGCATGTTGAGCCCATAAAATCAGGTGATGTTGAACCTGTAAACATGCCAAACAAATAAGTAATGAAGAATGACGATCATGTTGAATTGTAGAGCCTATAGAAAAATCGATGAAGCTGCTGAACTTATAGATAATGGATGGTGAATTTATAAATGATGAGTGGTGACGTCAAATCTACCATGCATGCCGACTTAGAAACAAAAATGAGGCAAGTTGAGTTGACATCAGGAATAAGGCATGTCAAGCTTGTAGTATCAGAAGATGGCGAGTTATATAGTCAGCAATAGTGTCAAACTGGTAATAGAAGATGATGAGTTTGTAATCAGCAGCAGTGTCAAGTTTGTAGTGTTAGGAGATGGCGAGTTTATAGAGTAGTGGGGATGGCGAGCCCCATGCTCCTTACTGTTGTTGGATTGGACAAGCACAAAGTTAGATATAATTATTGGAATACAAAAGTAAGCTACTGAAGTAAGTACAATATAATGCAAAAATAGGATAACACATCAAGAATTCTATGCGAACAAAACAAAAACCACTAAGTTCTCGAGCATTAATAGTTTAAGAACGGTAATCATCTAAGCTAGAGGGCTTCTTCAGACAATGTGGAACACTTTGGTTGCAAAAATAGGATAACACATCAAGAATTCTATGCAGACAAAACAAAAGCGACTAAGTTCTCGAGCATTAATAGTTTAAGAACGGTAATCATCTAAGCTAGAGGGCTTCTTCAGACAATGTGGAACACTTTGGTGCTTGTGCATGTACCAGATGGACCTAATATATAAACATGTATTCTAATAATAAATTTATTCCTTAACATCTTTGGACAATACTTCTTAAAATTCAAAATAAAATATTTGATTAAGACTTAAAGTGAGATTTAATATCTCATCTCAAACATACTAAAAATATAACTACTATATGGCATTCAATACAACTTCCAAAACTTTATTTTGTACATAATTCTTATATTTCATATGGACTGGCCCATTTACTATTAAGTACTTGAAGGTGATGTAGATGCAACAATGTTTCCCACATTTTTATCTTTGGTTAGGACAACTCTTTCAAATAAGGAGAGTGTTTATTTATTCCCTTTTGGTAATATGGCTCTTCAAATTAACTTCAGTATACTTTGATCAACACCGTTTTAAACCCGTGAGTATCCATATGTTATTTTTGAGCATACAATTAGAAAATGTATTTTGTTCTCAACTTGTAACTACGCTTGAAAAATAAAAGGTGGTTTCACTTTGTGTAACCAAATGCGTACAGAATTCAATTACTATACAATGTTAGCAATTAGTTTACAATATGGATTACAGTCCCATTTTCTAATATTAAACTTTATTAGTCCATTTTTCAACTAGTGTTTAAAAAAACTAATAAGATGTCACCAAGATGACTTGTAATTTTAGAAAGGATTGCGTTTCAATTATTTAAAGTACAAAATTTTCATTGCTTCTTTTGTTGTAAGGACTTGGCAAAACACTAAAATCAAAATCTCAATCGATAATATAGAATGCATATTATGAGTTTCGAATCTTCTCAATTAACCACTTGTTTCGTGTTGTAACCATTGTCACGTGTTGAAATGGAAGGTAGTTTGCAATTCAATGAGCTCAATTGTGAAGAGCAACCACTCTCAAGCTCATCGAAAATGGTGTAGTTCAACAAAAACAAAGACTTATATCACTCAAATTTCAACGTCAAATATGGACGTTTGAGAAATTCTGAATTTCCTTGTCAAAATATAGTTTTTTGGTCTTCTTATATCAGATGGGATTTGGAATTCCAGCCTTCTTTTATTAGATGGGTTTCTGGTCTTCTTATATCAGATGGATTTTGAAATTCTGTTATTCTTATATCAGATGGATTTTTGGTCTTCTTATACCAGTCTTCTTATATCAAATGGATTTCTGGTTTTCTTATATCAATTGGATTCATGCTCTTCTTACCGAATGGTTTCTAGTCTTCAATTAGTTGGGATGTGAATTCTATTGTTAAAATTAAAGTTTATGGTCTTTTCTATCAAGCAAATTTATGGTCTTCTATGAGTCGCTGCTACTTGAGCAAATTCTCTAAGCAAAAAGAAAGTGTAAGCAAATATATTATTCAGAGTTATGAATCTTGTCGTCGGAATGGAAATTTATGGAATTCTGACTCTTTCTATAAACTAGAGACTATCAATTAATTACCAAAATCAAGACTCCCCCCTTTCTAAATTATCTTTGAGCAAAGGCTTAAAGTTATAACCCCTCTTTATTTGTAACAATGGCTTTTGGATCATTATTAATCCTTCATTACTAGCCATTTTCTAGCCATTTTCTGGATAAAATGTTAGTATTCAAAATCCTCTTAAAAATGGATTCTTAAAGAAAAATACATTCTTGTCTGTAAAGCCTAACATTTCATGAATCATGACTTTTGAAACTTACAAACAAGAAATTCCTTTTTGCTAAGGAAAACCCAAAATTGTATAATTATACATATCATAAAAAGGTGAAGTAATATACACCAACATTTAGTTTTATAAGCAGTTTTATTTAAAAAGTTTTACCCAAGGGCATCTTGGAGAAAATATTTTAAAAATCAAAGGAACTATTACTACCCTATGGATCAAGGAAAGCACATATGTATCTATTTCAAAGATGATTTATGAAACCTTCAAAGTATGTTGCTTAGCATTAGGAAACTCCAATAAAAAGGTTTTGATCTAAAAATATGTCGACAAGAGCATTCTCAAAGTTTTCTAAAATCATTGAAAACTATACTTGTCTTTTAAAAGAAAAATATATGCATATCTTTTAGAAAAGTTTTTAGAACTATCAAGGTGCATCAGGGCCATTAAAACTCTAATTAGAGAGGTCTATTCCCGACTAAAAGACTATTGGTTTATGAATCATGACCAAACAGTCTCTAATTTGATATTTGCATTTCTACTATGAGATTTTCTTAAAAATCCTTCTTGGTAGTAACATTGAGAAGGGGCTTCTCTGCCAAAGGATTCAAATATCCAAGAAAAACTTTTCGGCTTATTGACTCAAAACCTAAACCAATGAAAACGTTTTATAAAAGAAAGATCGATCCTTATAAAATACTCTTGGCTTACTGAGAATAGTATGGGAAGAAATTCTTTTTCGAAAATCCATTTTTTCTTCCAAAGAAAGATTTCATATTTGAAAAGTTGAAGCTTTAATTGATCCGCTTTCAAAAAGGTTTTCCCAAATCTATTAATAAATTATTCCACAAAGACTTTCTTTGGTTTAGTGGAAAAGAGTCATGATAAGAAAAGCCTCCTCAAATATTATAATAATAATAACAACTCGATCGCTGAGTATAAACATTGGACGACCCTCGGCTCAAGGCGCACTGTGCTTATTGAAACTTTTGAACTGACGAGGTTAATAATGATTCCTTGAGCAAAGGCATACCTTGTACCTAGCTGGTGTACACCCTGTATCAGATGTTTGAGGGAATGCCTAACTACAAACGCAGGAAGAAGCCGTATTAACACTATTAGCACAAGGAGTTAGTGTAGAGGCCGAAATCACCGGTAAGGGGGGGAAATTTAAAAGCCTAAATCAGTAGCCAAGGGCCTAAATCACTAGTAAGGGGTCTAAAATCCTAATAAGGGGTCTAAATCACTAGTAACGGGCGAAAAAGTTAAAAGCCTAAATCATTAGTAAAAGATATAAATCACCAGAAAGGGATGAAGAAGTCCAAAGTTGAAATCCTTACCAATAGGGTAAAAAGAGGCAAAATGAATGAATCAAAGCCTAAATCCTTACCAAAGGGGTAAGAAGGGGCAAAAGGAATCAATCAAAGTCTAAATCCTTACCAGAGGAGGTAAGAATGGGCAAAAGGAATCAATCAAAGGCTAAATCCTTACCAGAGGTGTAAAAAGGGACAAAAGGAATCAATTAAAGTCTAAATCCTTACCAAATGGGTAAGAAGAGGCAAAATGAATCCATCAAAGCCTAAATCCTTACGAAAGGAGTAAGAAGGGGCAAAAGGAATCAATCAAAGCCTAAAACCTTACCAAAGGGGTAAGAAGGGGCAAAGGGAATTAATCGCAACCTGAATCTTTACCTAAAAGGTATATAAGGGGAAACCTTATATAAAAAAGTTAGTATAATTACCCATCAGGAAACACAAACACCCAACTAAAAATGGTGGAAGAAGACCTTGTCAGTACAACAGACCTTGCTAGTACAATTGATACAAGAAGTCGGTATAAAACAAAACCATGGATTCATATTCTAGGTGACTGGTTAAGGAGAACGGTATAAAAAGTAAGCCCGGGGATGGCCAGTTGCACCCAAAAAGATTCAAACCCAGATGATATCCAAAATGGGTGTAGGTAACCAACTAACGAGGAAAGCCTAAGATGTATTCTACAGCAAACCAAATGGATATGTGTTTAAGGTAAGATGAACAAACCAAGAGGCTATGGTTAGAACATCAAATTCTCAAGGGAACATTAACCAAAATTCACTAAATATCCACTTGAAAGGAAAGTATGACAAAATCCAATCATGAATGAGATTAAAAATTCCACCAATTAATAAGAGAACATGAAGGATGATCTCATGAAAACCCCATCATATTCAAGTAAAATTTCTAACCTCAAAAGATCCTTAGAAAGTTATCATCTTCCCAAAATCATTTTCAATGTCATTTTTATGGAAAATCCGAAAGCTAATTTATCTTACCATGTATAGTCAATTTTTATAAAATACCAATTTGGAATCTTTTTTACGGGAAAACTATAAAATCGCTTGTGGTTTATAAGATATTCGGATTATTAACAAAGATAGGGCACCGTTTCTACAAATTTAAGAAGTATTTTCTCTTCCAAAGATAATTTTGACAAATTTCAAAATGCTTTTTTCAATTATTATTCTTTGAAGGTTTCAAATAAGAGTTTTTCAATGAGGAACTTCAATTTTTCACAAGAAGAGAGAAGATGAGGGTTGTAAAAGAAAGTGATAAAAAATATATTAATATGAAAAGGATAGGAAAGGATTACTTTGTGAAGGGAAAAGAAGCAAGGAATGAAATCAAAGTGTAAGAAGTGATTTGAGTAGCAAGGAGGAAGTCAAGGAAAAGGTCAGATCATAAAGATAAAATTATCATAAAAACAAGACTACCGTAGAAATGGAAATATTCCCAACATATCAAAGAGACAAAGATGTCAAGTGTATATAAAAAGGGGTTATCTAGCACTCAAGGCAAAGGCTATTGTCATTACAGGAGCTATTGGCAATACATCAAAGAAGCTATCAATAATGAAAAGGACATGGCTTTCTGATTCACAAATGTACGACGGGATAGAAACAAATCAAGTAGGTGCAAGAAAAAATTTAGGAAAAAAAGACTCTAGAACAAAAGAAAACATTAGAAAAAATAAAAGAAGAAGAATAATCTTTGGTTTTATACTAAAGTGTAAAAAGCTTCTTTGATATAAGGAAGGGGGCAAATGTTATCCGTATATTTTCTGATTACCAAATTTTCTAGAAGAAATATCTAGAGAAAAGAAAAGCAACTAAGCCAATAGAAGGATATGGAAGCATTACAAACGTGAAAAGATGTCGAGCATCTAAGGGATGTCAAGGATCTAAAGAAGAGGAGAAGTTGAGCATCTAGGGGATGTCAAGGATCTAAAGAAGAGGAGAAATCGAGCATTAGGGGATGTCGAGGATCTAAAGAAGCGGAGATGTCGAGAATCTAGGGGATGAGGAGGATGTAAAGAAGAGGATATGTCGAGCATCTAGGGGATGTCGAGTATGTAAAGAAGAGGATGTGTTGAGTATATAGGGGATGTCGAGAATCTACAGAAGAGGAGAAGTCGAGCATCTAGGGGATGCCGTGGATCTAAAGAAGAGGAGATTTCGAGCATCTAGGGGATGTCTAGTCTACTATAGCATGAGAACCAACAGTGTGTCATGATTTAGGCAAATAATTCGAGGTAATGCAAAGAAAAGGGATTTAAAAGCATCAATACAAGGAGAGCCAAATCAAATGAACTAAGTGAATTTAGTGTATTTTCTTGAGTTAAGCTTCAAAGGCATTCATATTCTACCACATACTGCTTGTTGAGGCCACCACTAAGATAACAATCCATGTTAAGTGTTCAACCTTAAGGAGATCATGACAAGTGGCGCCATCAAGGCTATCCATCTTGCCAAGTCATCAGTCCATGTCAACTTGCATCAACCAATGAAAGCAAGCCCCAACTCATCCAACTACTATAAACATGGGCTCACCTCCTCATGGAAAGGGACCCCTAACTTCTTTCCCCTTCTTAGCATAAATCACTTCTTGAATAGAACTTTTCTAAGTTCTCTCAAGAGCTTGAGAGCCATTTTAATGGCGAATGGCTAATGACAAAGAAGATGACATGGACATATACATATAAGGACTTGAACAATTAGAAATTTGCTTATCTGATTTGTTTTGTAACATGCCTTATAATTGAACAACGGACATGATTTGTACATATTGCCTATTTTACCCATTGATAATAAATCAAGATTTATTGCTCATTTTGACTTGCCTATTTTGCCCTTGAACACATGACTTGGTTTTGAATAATTTTGTGAATAATTTGAAACCAAGAGGTATCATTGGAATTTCTTTGAATATTCCTCCTTGTATAACATCTTAGGTGTTGAACCAAATTTTAATTTAACTGGTTATTTGACAAAACTCATACTGTGGCATTAAAAGAGGAAGTGAAGAGGCTGTTAGATGTAGGATTCATTAGAGAGGCATTTTACCCAAAGTGGTTGGCGAATCTAGTATTGGTTGAAAAGTCTAACGAAAAATGGAGACCATGCGTTGACTATATAGACCTAAATAAGGCGTGTCTAAAAGATTGTCTTCGCTTCGTAGAATTGATCAGTTAGCCGATGCAATTAGTGGTCACAAATTGTTATCTTTCATGGGTTCCTATTTTGGTTACAGTCAAATTCCAATGTTTAAGCCCGAGGAGGAACATACTAGCTTTGTAATATATTAGGGAATGTATTGTTTCAGAGTGATGCCATTTGGATTGAAAAACGCAGGAGTGGCGTATTAGCAGCTCGTGAATTGAATATTCAAAAATCAGAAGGGAAGAAACATGGAAGCTTACATGGATGATATGTTGGTAAAATCTAAGAAATAAGTTGATCATATAGAGGACTTAGGTGAAATATTTGACATACTAAGAAAGTACAAAATGAAATTGAACCCTTAAAAATGCTCTTTTCGAATCTAATCTGGTAAGTTTTTGGGGTACATTGTAAGTGCGAGAGGAATTGAAGCTAATTCCAATCAAATAAAATCTATTAGAAATATGGCACGGCCAAAATCATGTAAGGAAGTAATGGGATTGAACATATAGGTCGCGCCCCTCATTCGATTCATACCCAAAGCGACTGATAAGTGTATTCACTTTTTGATGTAATTAAGAAGAAGAAAACCTTTGAATGGATGGAAGAATGCTAGAAAGCTTTCCGAGAATTAAAAGACAACTAAGAGAGACCATCGATACTTTCTTGCCCCATAGAGGGTGAAGACTTATTTCTATATATGGCCATATCATAACATGCAATTAGTTCGGTCCTGATAGAGAATAAAATGGAATTTAATTCCTGGTTTACTACACAAGTAGTATGTTAAAGGATGCTGAAACCAGATACCCAATTATGGAGAAGTTGGCATATTTCATGTTGTTAACAGCATAAAAGCTAAGAACATATTTTCAAGCGCATCTGGGACCAATTATCTGTTAGGGCAAGTCCTTAGCAAACTGAAGACATAAGGAAGATTGATAAAATAGGGAATGGAATTAAACCAATATGACATTGAATATTTACCTAGGATATCAATTAAAGGATAAGACTACGCAGACTTCATTATAGAATGCATGTGATTTATTAAAGAACAACTGGAAAAGGATAAGTAATTTGAACCAAAATGACAGTTGTACATAGATGGGGCATCAAACGAACAAGGTTTTGGAGTAGGTAACGTTGTGATTACCCCCGATGGACACATATTACATTAGCTATGAAGTTAGGTTTCTCAACAACAAACAACATGGCCGAATATGAAACCATGATCGTAGGATTGACTCTAGTACAACAACTTAAGCTCCCGAGGATTGAGATATTTAGCGATTCATAATTTGTGGTAAACCAGCTAAATAAGACATTCCAAACCAAAGATGCCCACTTAACCCGATATGTCAAAAGAATCCACGAGATGTTGGTTCTGTTCAAAGATTTTTTCATACATCAAATACCAAGAGAAAAGAATGCATAAGCGGGTTCTTTGGAAAAATTGGCAAGCTCATGAGGAACACCTAAGGTCAAAATCATACCAGTTGGATTACCATAAAACCCTAGTATTGAGGAAGGAAAAGAGGAATTAAACAATGAAGTTTTAGTTTTAACTAGCTCTCAAACTCAATGATCACCAAGCAACAAGGAGAGTTCCCAAGAAAATAGAAATGTCAAAGAAGCTTATGAAGGAATAAGTACCCATGAAAATCAATACACATATAATAGGATGACATCTTTGGTTGAGTATCTTGAGACGGGATTGTTGGCAAAAGAGAAAAAAGAGGCACGAAAGCCATTACACCCCAAATTTCCACAGTCTTAGAAGAGACTCAATGGATGAATCAGACATCAAAACGATGAAAGAATGGATCGTAGACTTTGGAACATGCTTAGAAGGGTGATGGGAATACACTCAAGAAATTTCAAAGGCATTGGATCAAGGAGGACTACTCGGTACCAAGTGGTACCACTCAGTACCGACCACTTTTCTCTGCACATAGGTTTCCATAACTCTTGTAAATGGAGCACTGGCCTAAGTGATTTCATGGAGTGCATTTCTCAAGGAATAGAAGAAAAAATCTCAGGATTTTCTGACTAAATACAAGAAAGAACAAGCGGTATCAGAACCTCTCTGAAACAACTCAATATCACAGGAAAAATTTTTGGAACACAACGAATCAGAATAGAAAATCGATGAGGTGAAGAGAGGGAGATTTCCCCCCATAAAAACCAGTCAGTGCTGATCAAAACCACTCGGTACTGAATGGTTTTTATTGGTAATTGGGCCCAGTTACTCACTCCTACATATCGGATTCAGATATGGACTTGAAATTTTGCAAGCCTCCAGTTCTGTTAGGTGGTTTCCCTATAAATAGAACACCTATAGCTTCAAAAAAAGGACTTTTGGCACTTGATCTCTCTTCTATCTTCTTCTTCCCCAAATACTTCAAACACTCCCAAATCTAAGATCGACTATTTTGTAGTCAATTTAAGTTATAATCATTATATTCCAGAGAGAATCAATCAATAATAAAGATTAAGGTGAATGTAGATCGGCGTATATGTTGAACCACTATAAAAATTGCATTTTTTTACTACTTTTACAATTATTTCATTAGATCTATAAATTTTTGGTGCTTTCAATTGCTTTTTGGGTGTTTGCACCGTCTTTGGTATAAAAAAATTTGATACTTTCATTGAGAAAGAGCTAGATTTTATAGCCTAAAGTTGGATCTGAAGTTTGAAAGAGATGAAGAGGCCTAACACCGGATCTATGATTGGAGGGAGTCAGCCAAAGCATGGGGCAACCGGGAGGTGTCCTCAAATTCTAATTAATACATCTACGTAAACAAAGAGGAGACGAAGAGAATAATAAAAGAGATGCAAGATAGAATAATGGCTTGATAATAGAAGATGCTAGATGGATCAATGAAGAACAACCGGAGTAGCTGGAAATCAGAACCAAAGACCAAGAACTAATGCAGGAGCATCTGCAGTTGAAGTAGAGAACTGGAGTAATGCCCCCATGATCAGAACTGATTGGTACCGACCTGAATCAGGTTGGAACTGGAGAAATTTACTCAAGGGAAATGTTGTTATGAACTTACGGCGAGCTGGAATGCCGTGAGAGAACGATGCTGGAGCTAGAAACGCAAGTTAGAACATGAATGCACAACCAGAAGGGTATGTGCTAAAGTTTCCCTGTAGGAATGGGGGGCATAATGAAGTTGGAAGGGCAGAATAGAATGTAGATGTGTAGCTTGAGGAATATGTGCCGGAGCTTCCCTGTAGGAACAGAGGGCAAAATGCAACTATTGATCGAAGACTTCCATTAAACAACAACAATCAATTCGATGAGATGATCAGAAGGATAGTGAGAGGTGGAACCCCATGCCAGAGTTGAAGGACATAGATAGGAATCCATTTACCCCTAACATCTGGTATGCAAGGAATCCTTTCGATTTTAAGCTTCGGGTGTTGGAAATATATGATGGAAAGACAAACCCAACAATTCATCTAATGAGGTACATCCAACGTATGGAGGTGTTAGGTGCTTCCGAGGAGGTGATGGGACGGTGCTTCCTATTATATTTAACAGATTTAGCAGCAATGTGGTTCAAACAGCTGGAGACTGGGTCTATAAGCATGTGGGCCGAATTCATGAATAAATACATGAGATAGTTCAGGGTTCATATTTCATGACCAAAGAACGTGATGACATTATCGAGCGTGAAGCAAAGGGTCGGAGAGACCCTTAGGAGTAACTTAACTAGGTTTAACTCCGCAGTCGCTATAGTTCATAAGCTAGATCTATGGGTGATTCTAATGGCAACAGTCTCAGGAGTTGCAAGTTAGACTGTCTTTAAAGTTGCTTCGGAAAGGGATCCACCAATGGATCTTACGGAGTTCTATCACGAGGCAGAGAGGTACTTGCATCAGGAGGATATTGAAGCTAAGAACACTGAAGCAAATGCTATGAAAGGCGAGGACCGTCCGGAGCAGGATATGGTCTGTAACGTCCCAACTTTCCAGACCCGGAAAATTCGAACCATTTGTGTTAAAGAAGAAGAGGTAGAAGAAGAAGAAACAGAAAATCAACAACAGAATCTCACATCGCAGCGGAATAAAATATAATATATACAAAACAGATCTTTACTCAAACAGAAAAATATATCTGTTTATACAATATATTTACAGAATACATCATCAGAGTTCATCACATCAATGATATACATCCAAATACACAGCGGAACAACAAACAAATACGGAAATACGTATTGCCATCCAGCTCGTCTCCTGAGCTCCACAGCTACAATCTGAACCTGTTTATCTCGGTCTGACCCGAGCATCATATAAAACAATACCCGAGTCAGTCTGGAATACCAGCGTGAGAAAATCACACTCAATTGATTATTAAAGTTTCAAAAATCCTTTTGAAAACAAAAGCATCTCGTAAGACCACGCCACAAATAAACATGTCGGGTTTTTACCTTACGATAGCTAAAACACTTTTTATCAAAATCCTCTGATATTATAATAGTGTCTATTCACAAATACTTATTAAATAGCTGAAATTGTTACATGATTAAATTCCAGCATACTAGCCACAACGTGGGTAATACAAACAAAACTCGTACAAGGCACGTAGGGAGAATGGATTTCCAACGAATGACTAGGCACTGGGGTACCACCTGTCACAGTACGTGGCCTAGATCACAGTACCGAGGAGTACGCCCGCTCCCCTGCAACACAAGACCGAAATCATCCCTTACTGGATAATTCCAAATAAAATCACCCCACGGTTGGGATCAGCAACCGCACCACTAAGCCGAAATAAAAGGGACATCTAGACAGGGATGACTTTACTCTCAAGTGGGTGCTACCCACGAAGCCTTGCTGCATAACCCCTGATTTTCAGTCATTCCCGGTTGATGAGGCTCGAGGCTAAACGATACCTTTTTCAGAACATATCCCTTAGAATGCCCATCGTCCACCTGACGATGTCACGAAAGCATTCGTCCATACAAGTCCGTCCCGGGTCCGAACGGAACCGAAGGCACTATTCCTACTACATCCATTTTGGAAATATCCTCAGGATTAGTAGCGACTAGCCCTTGCACTTCACAGCTCCATCTTCGACTCTGAACACGTTACACGAAACGTACAACCGAATCGAAGTGGTATTCGAGTCTCCAGACCTAGAATCCCGGTATACGGAAACTCGATCCCGGTCTCTTCGAAACGATCAGCGCATTTGGCCAATATTGATAGTCGGTTATTTAACTATCAATTAACATCCATAGCATCCATCAACAATAAATAATTTTCCTATATTATTTATTTACCTCAAAATATCTTTACAAGATATATTTCATTGTTTCAAACCCTTATTGAAAACAGTTTCAAATATATTCCTTCCACGGAATCATTTCTCAAATAATTATTTCCTCTGAGACACCAAGTACAAAAGCCCTTTTTGAATTTTGAAATAAAATTTTTTTTTTAAAACACTTTATTACAAATATACTTGAAAATATTGAAATTAAACTACTTTAATACTCTATTTGAGATATATATATATATATATATATATATATATATATATATATATTTTAAACAAATATTTAAAATAAAACCACTTTGTAATTGTAAACTAATTTTTTTCTTTTAAAAACATTTTACCCAAATCACTTATATTTATTACAATAATAGATTTGAACAATACTTACTTTAGAAATTTAACATTTGAAATAATAGATTTTCTACAATATGACTTTTAAAATAACAATAAATCCTTTAACCAATATTTAAAATTGCTCAAAACAAAATGTACTTGGCTACCCAGGAAATGCACTTTCTTTCCACATCTTTAAAGCAAATCACCATTTATTCTAAACCCAATCTACATTCCTTTATAAATTCCCATCTTGAATTTATATTTAAATATCCATTGATATTTCACCTTACTTTATAAACCCAGTTTATAAATTCCCAAAATCTCATTCCTCTTTTAAATTTCCAGTTTCAAATATTTAAATCAATTCTATACTTGATTTCAAATTTGCTTTATCTTGAAATAAAATTTCCTTATTTACTTCATTATTTCAAAAACAATAACTTCGGGTTTTATTTCTTAACTACAAGTTAAAACCTCTTTCAACTAAAATACCCATTTTCGAATTTCCAAAATTCCTTATTTACTCTTTAATTAGAATTTAATTCTTGAATTAAAAGTAATTTCTTTATTCTTTTAAAACAGTATCACTTTAGTTTAAAATTTATTACTCCTCTGTAAATTTAAAATTTCTTTTTCCCATATCTGTTAAAATTCCAAATCACTTTATTTTTATTTCAATTTATTATTAATTCTATTCCAATTCACTTGAATTGTTTTACTTAAATTTTTATCCCTTTATTTCTTTCCAAAAATTCAATTCCATAGAATTTATAACTCATTATACTGGGAATTCAAATCAACCACATTATCCAATATAAAATCATCACAGAATATCAAATATCATAACACAGAATATTTAAACAAATTAAATATTTGAGGAATCCAGTTGGATCCCTCCAACCTGTTTCCCTGCATCCACAGACGTTAGCACAATACCAATTCCACTTCAAAGTGGAATATCGCGGTATATGGATTTTATATAAAATATCATCCGCTATTATGCGGCGCATAGGGTCTCATCCGCTATATAATGCGGGAATATCAATTTCAATATATACATATGCCAATATATATATATTGGTATATACTACTATATACCTTATCAATCAAATCAATCAATTCAATCATTCATCCATATTTAAATTTAACCAATTAAATTTAAATAAAATTAAACTGAGTGAGATTAACTCACCTTTGCTTCTGTTTGCAATCCATTTCCATTCTCACTCGTTTTCCTCACGTCTTTAAACCTTGTATAAACATTTTATGGTTTTATTAACACTAGAGATTTATTCAACACTCACTATTTTGAATAAATTTACTTAACAAACTTTTAACCCAATAATTTCTATTTCCAAAATTGTTTATGTACATACATGAATTCACTGTTTAACTAAGTGTGTACCCATAGATATTTTATGCTTTATTAATATTATACTTCTTTACTGTAAACCCAGAATTCACCTATTATTTATATTTATATACCTATTTATTATCTTTAAATTAAAACAGAAATCCTTTATGATATTGTAATATGAACACATAAATTTCCAATATGTATATACTTAAATAAAACTTAAATTAAACCTCCAAATAGATACCTCACTGGCTTTTCAAACCCAGACTCGCTTTTATCAGATTTTGACTTCACGGTCCTAATGCTCGATTGCACTATCCACGCAAACTCGAACCCATGACCCACGATGCAGCCCTCTGGCCAAAGCCTTGCCCTTTTTCGAGTTTGCTCGATCGCCGCGAAACTCGCGAGTTCCCTGGCACCACCGCCCTCTTTGCTGACAAAAACTTCCTCCCTTCGATCGCCCCACCTCCTACTTGGCTCGCGATGATATCGACCTTCGGTTTGAAATGCCACGTCGAACGACTTCACTCGAAGGCGCCCCAAAAATCGAGTCGCTGTGAACGATTTCGTGCTTCCCCCATTTTTATTTGCGAAGTCGATTTGAAAAAGAGGAAAAATCACGATTCGTTTTGAAAAGGAGAAAAGGATAGGGCTGGAACGAATTTTTAAACTGGAGAAAATGGTAAAGGAACGCGATCCCCTCTTTAATAAGTTCAGCCATTAATTTATCTTCTTCGGAAAGCTTTGAACCAGATATTATTGAACGAGTCTGCACTTAAAGAAAGAACAGAGGGACAGGAAAAGATGTTTCGCGTGAAAAATTGTTTCTGCACGTCGGCTACAACAGAGATAGGTTGGCTACAGAGAATACAGGGTGACCTGATGTAATGGATTTACAAATTTATATAATAATTTTTTTTTTTCCGATAGAATTTCAACGCGTTTGTGTAACGTACGCTCACCCAACAACTACAATTGCTACGAAAATTGGAATCCGATAAAAATTCAATATTACGGATCCAATGGAACTGGTTTCGTCGAATTCCGAGACTGTGCCTCGGAAGGCTATTTTTAAATTCAATTCAAACGATAAAATTTCAAAACTGAACAAAATACTCTGAAATCAAATTTTGAAAGTTCTATTATCTTCAGTATTACCAATATGAATTTTACAAGCTTTTGAAATATTTTTAATCAGCTTAGAATACCAGATTTACTATTTTATCCAACTTCAAATAAATTTAATTCAATTATTAAATTACTCAATAAACAGCGATATTTGAAATTTAAGTTTATAATTAATCTCTGAATATTTAAAATTAATTAAATATTCCAATTTCAAATACTCAAAAATTCCGGGTCGTCACATTCCTCCCCCCTTAAAAGAATTTCGTCCCCGAAATTACTAGTTAGGAAGAATGATTCAATTCCCGTTAACTATTTCCCAAATTCAAACAGTTTTAACAATACCCAAACAATCTTTTATTAATGATACACTAATCATCTGTTAACTTCCCAAACTTATTCATAAGCCCCAATCCATATCACTTACTTAACCATTCAAATTTTAAATTTGAATTCAAATTTTAACTTATCAAAATTTCCTCAAAATTTTCTAACTCTCTAAATTTCCGAAAAATTTTGCCAGCGTCTCCTTTGCGCGGCTAGCTCGGTACTACTACAAAATGGCTCTACGGCCTCCCAATCTCAAAAAGAAAACAAAAAGCCAAGTGGCTGGATCCAAAACCCAATCAAATTTCATATAGAAATTCAAATACATACCTTTTTGTCGGGCCATTAAATTTTATCTTCTAAATCAAAAATCCCAATTATCCATTGCTTTTATACACCTGTATATCCTACTAAGCAATAATATTCAATCACAACTCCAAAGTCATTTTATACTTTCCTTTACAAATTTACAATATTTGTTTTACTTAAGCCCGTACGATGCACATATATCATCCGTACGCAATATCACATTCGATCGCTCAATCGATCACACAATTTCACTTCCGAACTAGTATTGTCCACCCGACTTCCTAGTGCGGACTCAGATCTGGTTTCTCGATCGGAAACCGTCATTCTCCTTGCATAGTCATACTACGATAGAGAATTTCCAGAATCAACCAAAATTCCATATCCAGGCTCGCCGTCGAAAATCGAGTGAAAAATTCCAACTCGGATCGATATCTCTATCTCGAAATTCTGTGCTCGAATCTGGATCAAATAGCTATGCGAATAAAATAATATACGTACATCCTACGTATAAATTTCAATTGATTAATAATTATATCAATTTCCTTTTTATTCACATTCAGTTTGATTACATTCACTCATCCACAATTTTCTCATTTCACAGCTTCAAATTTTAATTGTCATTCAATTATTCATCTAGAATAACTTTCCTCAATACCAAATTACTTAAGAATCCCACTATATTCCTTAAGTTCAAAAATAAATATTTTACATACTGCTTATACTTATTTTCACTTCACTATTGAAGTTCATATTCATTTTTAATCACTTTTGTCTTTAAAATTCTATTTGATTTCAATTTGGCTTCCACTCGAATGTTTAATTAGTTGCACTTACTAATTAGTTTAAATCTCAATTAAAAATTTATTTGTGAACTTTTCTTTCTTTAGTTCCTTCGATTTCACTTTACTTTACATTCACATTTGAATGAGATTTCAATATCCAGTTTCAATTTCATTGGCTTAACAAATTTAAATCATTTATCGTTAATGAAAAATTTCAAAAATTCCAAAAATTTTCTAACTCCCAAAATTTATGGAAAATTTTGGCAGAGTCTCCCTTGTACGGAGGGACTTCTGCGATATCGCAGGATGCGCAAAAATATATATACATCGGCCTCAGGCCGGAAATCACAATATATAACAATATAAACAGTTCATATCTCCTATTTGATTTTTTTTTTGCGTAGGCGTACCTTATTTTAGCATTTTTAAAGCAAGCGGCGATTTATTTTAGCAATTAACGCAGTCAAAATCAGCCAAGCGACTTCCCTGAACCTGTACTAACTCAATTTAAAAGTGTAAGTGACAAATATAGAAAGTTAACAGCATCTCACTTATTTGCAATAGTTAAACACATGGATTTTAAAAGAAATTCACACCGAACACCTTTTCATGAGCAACTGATACAAATTTCATACTAATTCCACTGACCCAATTAGTTTATAACCATTTTCATTCAATTTGAATGGTTTAAAATTCAATTGCTTATATTTAATTTATTTCTAAGCAAACCGAGCTCAATTTTGATCCAATATTCTCAAAATCAATTTAAATTGATTTCTGACTCAATTTATATAAATCCCATTTCATTTTAAATGTATCCATAATCCAGGTATTCTCATTTTCATTGCACTTCAATTCAAATCCATTTACTTACATTTTATTCATTAACCAAACTAGTTCATTCAAAACCTTTAACAACTGAGGTTCACCTTTATCAAATAAATTTCCTTTTTATTTCAATTCGTTCACGACCATTTATTCAGCTCGACACATTTCATTAACTAGTTTTATTATCAAATTAGTATCCCTTATTTATAGTTCAATATTTGACCTTTACTCCAAATATCACTTCATTAAACTTCCTTAAGTTCCAATTTATTTTAGAATTCAAGTTTGGATTTTCATTTTAAATTTTCAAGTCATCAACAATACTTATTTTGGGTTTACATTTCCAATCTTCGTTATTAGCTTACCATTCAGCTTCCATTTAATTATATTGAACTCCAGTTACACATCTCATTATCTGCTTTTTAATCTAAATCGTCCTTTCCCAACTTATAGTTCAGAACTTGATTTTAATCTCAAAATCTCTTCATCAAATTTTCCTAAGTTCAATTTATTTTATAATTTAAATTTTTGGATTATATCCCTTACCATTACAAACAGTTTTATTTGGCTCATTTATTTTACTTCCAAATTTTATAAGTCCCAAATTCATTCACATTTATATTTTACTTATTTACACTCGATTTCATTCACATTTTTATACTTTACTACAAAATTTACATTTTATTTAGTTTGGTATATTTATTATTCCATATAATCACTTTAAACATGATTCCAGAATTTAAACAATTCTCCAAAATTTCAAAATCACTTTTGAAATCTACTGCATCCAAAACCCTTGACAATTTCAATTTCCCTTTGGAATTTCAAAACCAAACCTAGTTCACAAACAATTCCAATTTAAACAGTTTGGTAGCAATTTTTCTTCGGAGACTCGAAAATAGACATCGATGATGCTGCAGTCATCACCGAAATTATTTTCCAGCGACCAAAAGAGAATTAAATGTTTTTATTTCTTTAAAACATTTCAAATATTTTTAAATCTCAAACCTCACCAGATTTCAATTCCAATCCAAAATATTTCTAAAATAGTACAACTTATATTTTCTTCAAAGTCTTTGTAAACCATTTCCAAATTCCAGAAATTTAAACTTTTCCCAAAATTTCAAATTTCCAATCCGTCCAATTTATTTTCAAATATTCTCTGGAATTTCATTTCAAAAATTATAATCCCATTTATTTATGAAGTTTATTTCAATTTACAAATTATATTCATAATTTACATTTCAAACTCCACTTGTTATATAAATTATTTTTCTACTTGGTTATAATTCAATTTCTTATTTCCAATGTTTTTATATTATCGTTCCATAACAATCAAACATCCAAATACTATAATACTTTACAAAAATTTATATTCTTTATATACAAAAATAATTTGGGCAAAATTATTTCATCTACCCATTTTAAAACAATATTGTGTCGAATTGTTCTATTCGAGTGTTTAGAAACCCCTTCGATCCAGTTTTCGAGGCTGTGCCGACGAAGGTTCATATACCACTCAATAAATCAACCAACACAATATAAAACCATTTTATATTCACTAACAAATACGCACTCGTATCTATTAATACGCTCAAAATTTCCCACCAGAGCCAAGGTTATCGCCAACCTAAGCTCTGATACCACTGTAACGTCCCAACTTTCCAGACCCGGAAAATTCGAACCATTTGTGTTAAAGAAGAAGAGGTAGAAGAAGAAGAAACAGAAAATCAACAACAGAATCTCACATCGCAGCGGAATAAAATATAATATATACAAAACAGATCTTTACTCAAACAGAAAAATATATCTGTTTATACAATATATTTACAGAATACATCATCAGAGTTCATCACATCAATGATATACATCCAAATACACAGCGGAACAACAAACAAATACGGAAATACGTATTGCCATCCAGCTCGTCTCCTGAGCTCCACAGCTACAATCTGAACCTGTTTATCTCGGTCTGACCCGAGCATCATATAAAACAATACCCGAGTCAGTCTGGAATACCAGCGTGAGAAAATCACACTCAATTGATTATTAAAGTTTCAAAAATCCTTTTGAAAACAAAAGCATCTCGTAAGACCACGCCACAAATAAACATGTCGGGTTTTTACCTTACGATAGCTAAAACACTTTTTATCAAAATCCTCTGATATTATAATAGTGTCTATTCACAAATACTTATTAAATAGCTGAAATTGTTACATGATTAAATTCCAGCATACTAGCCACAACGTGGGTAATACAAACAAAACTCGTACAAGGCACGTAGGGAGAATGGATTTCCAACGAATGACTAGGCACTGGGGTACCACCTGTCACAGTACGTGGCCTAGATCACAGTACCGAGGAGTACGCCCGCTCCCCTGCAACACAAGACCGGAATCATCCCTTACTGGATAATTCCAAATAAAATCACCCCACGGTTGGGATCAGCAACCGCACCACTAAGCCGAAATAAAAGGGACATCTAGACAGGGATGACTTTACTCTCAAGTGGGTGCTACCCACGAAGCCTTGCTGCATAACCCCTGATTTTCAGTCATTCCCGGTTGATGAGGCTCGAGGCTAAACGATACCTTTTTCAGAACATATCCCTTAGAATGCCCATCGTCCACCTGACGATGTCACGAAAGCATTCGTCCATACAAGTCCGTCCCGGGTCCGAACGGAACCGAAGGCACTATTCCTACTACATCCATTTTGGAAATATCCTCAGGATTAGTAGCGACTAGCCCTTGCACTTCACAGCTCCATCTTCGACTCTGAACACGTTACACGAAACGTACAACCGAATCGAAGTGGTATTCGAGTCTCCAGACCTAGAATCCCGGTATACGGAAACTCGATCCCGGTCTCTTCGAAACGATCAGCGCATTTGGCCAATATTGATAGTCGGTTATTTAACTATCAATTAACATCCATAGCATCCATCAACAATAAATAATTTTCCTATATTATTTATTTACCTCAAAATATCTTTACAAGATATATTTCATTGTTTCAAACCCTTATTGAAAACAGTTTCAAATATATTCCTTCCACGGAATCATTTCTCAAATAATTATTTCCTCTGAGACACCAAGTACAAAAGCCCTTTTTGAATTTTGAAATAAATTTTTTTTTTAAAACACTTTATTACAAATATACTTGAAAATATTGAAATTAAACTACTTTAATACTCTATTTGAGATATATATATATATATATATATTTTAAACAAATATTTAAAATAAAACCACTTTGTAATTGTAAACTAATTTTTTTCTTTTAAAAACATTTTACCCAAATCACTTATATTTATTACAATAATAGATTTGAACAATACTTACTTTAGAAATTTAACATTTGAAATAATAGATTTTCTACAATATGACTTTTAAAATAACAATAAATCCTTTAACCAATATTTAAAATTGCTCAAAACAAAATGTACTTGGCTACCCAGGAAATGCACTTTCTTTCCACATCTTTAAAGCAAATCACCATTTATTCTAAACCCAATCTACATTCCTTTATAAATTCCCATCTTGAATTTATATTTAAATATCCATTGATATTTCACCTTACTTTATAAACCCAGTTTATAAATTCCCAAAATCTCATTCCTCTTTTAAATTTCCAGTTTCAAATATTTAAATCAATTCTATACTTGATTTCAAATTTGCTTTATCTTGAAATAAAATTTCCTTATTTACTTCATTATTTCAAAAACAATAACTTCGGGTTTTATTTCTTAACTACAAGTTAAAACCTCTTTCAACTAAAATACCCATTTTCGAATTTCCAAAATTCCTTATTTACTCTTTAATTAGAATTTAATTCTTGAATTAAAAGTAATTTCTTTATTCTTTTAAAACAGTATCACTTTAGTTTAAAATTTATTACTCCTCTGTAAATTTAAAATTTCTTTTTCCCATATCTGTTAAAATTCCAAATCACTTTATTTTTATTTCAATTTATTATTAATTCTATTCCAATTCACTTGAATTGTTTTACTTAAATTTTTATCCCTTTATTTCTTTCCAAAAATTCAATTCCATAGAATTTATAACTCATTATACTGGGAATTCAAATCAACCACATTATCCAATATAAAATCATCACAGAATATCAAATATCATAACACAGAATATTTAAACAAATTAAATATTTGAGGAATCCAGTTGGATCCCTCCAACCTGTTTCCCTGCATCCACAGACGTTAGCACAATACCAATTCCACTTCAAAGTGGAATATCGCGGTATATGGATTTTATATAAAATATCATCCGCTATTATGCGGCGCATAGGGTCTCATCCGCTATATAATGCGGGAATATCAATTTCAATATATACATATGCCAATATATATATATTGGTATATACTACTATATACCTTATCAATCAAATCAATCAATTCAATCATTCATCCATATTTAAATTTAACCAATTAAATTTAAATAAAATTAAACTGAGTGAGATTAACTCACCTTTGCTTCTGTTTGCAATCCATTTCCATTCTCACTCGTTTTCCTCACGTCTTTAAACCTTGTATAAACATTTTATGGTTTTATTAACACTAGAGATTTATTCAACACTCACTATTTTGAATAAATTTACTTAACAAACTTTTAACCCAATAATTTCTATTTCCAAAATTGTTTATGTACATACATGAATTCACTGTTTAACTAAGTGTGTACCCATAGATATTTTATGCTTTATTAATATTATACTTCTTTACTGTAAACCCAGAATTCACCTATTATTTATATTTATATACCTATTTATTATCTTTAAATTAAAACAGAAATCCTTTATGATATTGTAATATGAACACATAAATTTCCAATATGTATATACTTAAATAAAACTTAAATTAAACCTCCAAATAGATACCTCACTGGCTTTTCAAACCCAGACTCGCTTTTATCAGATTTTGACTTCACGGTCCTAATGCTCGATTGCACTATCCACGCAAACTCGAACCCATGACCCACGATGCAGCCCTCTGGCCAAAGCCTTGCCCTTTTTCGAGTTTGCTCGATCGCCGCGAAACTCGCGAGTTCCCTGGCACCACCGCCCTCTTTGCTGACAAAAACTTCCTCCCTTCGATCGCCCCACCTCCTACTTGGCTCGCGATGATATCGACCTTCGGTTTGAAATGCCACGTCGAACGACTTCACTCGAAGGCGCCCCAAAAATCGAGTCGCTGTGAACGATTTCGTGCTTCCCCCATTTTTATTTGCGAAGTCGATTTGAAAAAGAGGAAAAATCACGATTCGTTTTGAAAAGGAGAAAAGGATAGGGCTGGAACGAATTTTTAAACTGGAGAAAATGGTAAAGGAACGCGATCCCCTCTTTAATAAGTTCAGCCATTAATTTATCTTCTTCGGAAAGCTTTGAACCAGATATTATTGAACGAGTCTGCACTTAAAGAAAGAACAGAGGGACAGGAAAAGATGTTTCGCGTGAAAAATTGTTTCTGCACGTCGGCTACAACAGAGATAGGTTGGCTACAGAGAATACAGGGTGACCTGATGTAATGGATTTACAAATTTATATAATAATTTTTTTTTTCCGATAGAATTTCAACGCGTTTGTGTAACGTACGCTCACCCAACAACTACAATTGCTACGAAAATTGGAATCCGATAAAAATTCAATATTACGGATCCAATGGAACTGGTTTCGTCGAATTCCGAGACTGTGCCTCGGAAGGCTATTTTTAAATTCAATTCAAACGATAAAATTTCAAAACTGAACAAAATACTCTGAAATCAAATTTTGAAAGTTCTATTATCTTCAGTATTACCAATATGAATTTTACAAGCTTTTGAAATATTTTTAATCAGCTTAGAATACCAGATTTACTATTTTATCCAACTTCAAATAAATTTAATTCAATTATTAAATTACTCAATAAACAGCGATATTTGAAATTTAAGTTTATAATTAATCTCTGAATATTTAAAATTAATTAAATATTCCAATTTCAAATACTCAAAAATTCCGGGTCGTCACAATATGGTGGAGACAAAGGAAAGAGAAAAGCTAAGGATGGCTTTGGAGGACAAAAGTGACAGAGGAGAGAATCAAAATTCCCTTCTTACACTGACCTGACTGAAACCCAGAGAGGATTGACTTAGATATTAGAGGGCAGATCTCCTACCATAATCCAGCTAAGAGAGAGCCAACAGATCAAGAGAAAAGGTCTGGAAGATTTTGCATTTTGCATGAGATGGATGGACATGAAATGAACGAATGCAGACACCTTCGCAGTTCGATAGAAGATTTGGTTCGAAATAACCAGCTACAACAGTGTGTAAGGAACTAAACTATAATGTGCAGTCAGAGCAACCACCATCTATAATGAATGCATCAAGACGTGACCAAGCATCTGGGTCGAGATTGGTGATTCCATGATCGGGATGGACGGGAGTTAGGTTCATTTTCCATTTTTTGTTTTCCATTTTGAATAGATAAGGTGATAATAACCTCAAATCGCTTACATGTGTATGAGACATCGATTAGTCTCTAGGCACACTCTGAGTTGGATACCTGAGATGATTGTTTTGGATGTTTGCTTGGTTGCATTGATTTGAATATTTGATTTTTGAAAACCACTTGAATGTGATGACTGATATTGATCGTGGTAGTCTTATCCGGAGAGATAGAGCGACAACCATAAGGTGCAAGTCCCCTTTGCTGGGGAGCAAGTGGATTAGGCTTGTATGAGAGTATGTCTCCTCACTGGAGAGTGAGCGAATGGACTTTCTTGTACGTTGAGTCCCCTTGTCGAAGGGCGAGCAGATTGGACTTAGGAAGGATCCATAAAAATCAAACCCTAGATTGGATGTTAAACGATCTAGGGAGATCGAACCCTAGAATGGATGTTAAACGATGCAGAGAGATCAAACCCTAGATTGAATGTTAAACGATCTGGAGAGATTGAACCCCATTTTGGATGTTAAACGATCTAGCGAGATCAGACTCTAGAGTGGATGTTGACTTGACCTTAGGATTTCAACGCCTTATAATCGGACTAAAACAGATACATCTTAGAAAAACATGGGATGATTTTGATATACGATATGGTAACTTCGGATGAAAATAGACTAATTATGATTTATGACTAACACTTAAGCAGGGACTTGAGTTCTCAGCTATGATGGTCTAGAATGACTATGGATTTGCAGGAGAATCCAGAGGAACCGAATGATTCACCACAGCTTGAATTAATGGATAACTGGAAAGCTTAACTTCCAGAAGTCGACTACTGTAGAAAATTATTCTTGAACAATGCACACCTTACTTTCATAAGGCGTACTTTTGGAGGCAAGTGTTACACCCAAAATTTCCACAGTCTCAGAACGGACTCAACAGATGAATTGGACTTCAGAATGATGAAAGAATAGATCACAAACTTTGGAACATGCTTAGATGGGTGATGGGAAAACACTCAAGAAATTTTAGAGGCATTAGAGCAAGGAGGACCACTCGATACATACCACTTTTCTCTGCATGTGGGTTCCCCAAAACTCTTGTACATGGATCACTGGCCCAAGTGATTGTCATGGAGTGCATTTCTCAAGGAATAAAAGAACAACTCTAAGGATTTTTTGACTGAAGACAAGAAAGAACAAGCGGTATCAGAACCTCTCTGAAACAACTCAATCTCACAGGAAAAGGGTTCGAAACACAACGGATCAGAGATAGAAAGACGATGAGGAGAAGAAGGGGAGATTTCCTCCCATAAAAACCACTCGGTACAAAGTGGTTTTTATTGGTAATTGGGCCCGTTACACACTCCTACATACTTGAATCTGAATCTGGACTTGATATTTCGTAGACCTCCAGTTCTGTTAGGCGGTTTCCCTATAAATACAACACTTATAGCTTCAGGAGAAGGACTTTTTGGCACTTGATTTCTCTTTTATCTTCTTTTTTCCCAAATACTCCAAACACTTCCAAATCTGAGATCTACTAATTTGTGGTCGGACTTGAGTTATAATCATTGTATTCCAGAGAGAATCAATCAATACAAAGATTAAAGTGGTCGTAGGTCGGAGTATTTGCCAAACCATTATAAAAATTGTCTCTTCTATTGTTTTTACGTTTATTTCATTAGATCTATAAATTTTTGGTGCTTTCAATTACTTCTGGGGTGTTTGTGCCATTTTTGGTGTAAAGAGAAGCTAAGATACCAAGCTCTCTCATATATCGTAATTGATAGAATATTGTACACGAAGGCACTACACCAGAAAAGGCCATTTGTAGCATTGAAACAAGGCTCCCAGAACTTTTAGAGTGTTTTGGCAAACGCTGCGATACGACCAGTAAAAGTCTGCAACTTTTTGTAGCGTTGTAGAAAACACAACCAAATATTGACATATTGAAGCGTTTTAGAAACGCTACAAAAGTTTATTTCTGTAGCACTTGTCAATTGCTACCAAGGTTAACAATTTTTAGTAGCATTTTTACTTGCATCCTTCTTTGATTTTCTGTAGCATTTTTTCTGCTACTATACATTTCTCATACCGTTTGTACCTTGCTACAGTATTTTTTGTAGCAGTTTACATTTATTTCTATAGCGTTTGTAAAACACTACTAATAGTTATTGACTGTTTTACAGCATACTTTACACACTACTGCTTCCTATTAACGGCTTGAACCATTTTCAACAATCACTCGTATAATAGTCATATTAAAACCAGTAATCAATCACATAATCGTCGTATTCAAACCAGCAATCAATCAATCACATAATTATCATGTTCAAACAATTGAAAAAACATATTAATCGCATAATCAAATATGATACCCATATCCATTCCAATAATAGTTTTTCGACAAATGAGAAAATTCACATGAAATCCATAACCATTCATAAACAAGTTTACATAACTAGCATTAAAAAAATATTATAATATACGTAACAATTAGAGCTATATTCATTACTTGATTACCCACAATTCTTTATTGTAGCTGCTCTTTATTTCGAAAAAGCTAATTACCTGTAGACAAGTTTAATAATCAACAAATCATTATGAAAGCGCTTTACATAATGAAGGAATGTCAAACATCCTTAGTTAAACTTTTATTAATTTTAAATAATTTTTTATTAAACTTAGTTAACTTGGTTAAATTTTTATAAAACTTGGTTAATTTTTATAATAAACTTATTTAATTTTTATAAAACTTAGTTAACTTAGTTAATTTTTATAAAGTTAGTTATTGTTGTTATTGTTCTTATTGTTGTTATTAATTATAAAACTTAGTTGACTTAATTAATTTGTTATTATTATAAACTTAGTTAATTTTTATCAAACTGTAGTTGTTGTTTATTATTATTATTATAAACTAAGTTAATTTTTTATCAAACTTAGTTTATTATTATTATTATAAACTTGTTAATTTTTATAATACTTAGTTAATTTTTACAAACGCATTTAATTTTTATATGACTTAGATAATTTATTCAAACTATTGTTTATTATTATTATTATTAGTATAAACATAGTTAATTTCTATAAACTTTGTGACTTCTGATAAAACCTAGTTAATTGTTTTTCTACTAGAACTAATCATAATGACCTATCATGTACATTTCATACATATTGTTTTATAGGTCTATGAGTGTAGCGTAATAGCATAATATTGGTAAAACAATGAATCTTATATCTTTATTGTTTTATCTTTTGTTTTTATTTTTTATGTTTATTTTTGCTCAATTTATTTCAAATAAAGAATAAAATATGTGTTATACAGAGCACTTAATATTTTAGCAAAACATGGAACAAGATCTTCTCAAAAGCAATGACACAATTATGTATTTTAATATATCAAATTCAGAAAACTTTTACATGGGTATAAAAAATGCAAGTAAATTTGCTAAAAAGTATTTATGTATTATTATTTAGTACCATGATAATATTTCACACCTTGGTGTATGATGAAGTTTCAGCTGTAGATTGAAGTTGACTGAGTTAATTTTCTCCGGTACAACCAGCATATAGTAATGCTATTTTAAACAAAATAAAGGATGATGATAGCTAATCCGAAGTTCCCAAATGTAAAGTAGTACCGAAAAATATAACTGAATTTTCAAAATATAATATGACATGCATCAGTTAAAAAGATTTGCTACTGTTGCAAAATAAATACTGTACAACTAAACAATTATATAAGCAAGGTAAAATGGCTAAATATTTATGTACCTGGCTGAAACTAATATCAAGATTCGACCTTGATTTTTTGCTATTTTCCATCTTTAGGACATCTCTAGATCTATTTCTTTTCGCTTTCTCTTTTTTTCCTATCTGCTTCAACAATAGCAACTATAGATTCCTATGTTATTAAAAATAAACAAAAGCATAAGAGGTAGAAATAACTGATTAGAAACAGCGAAGTACTCAATACTGCACTTACTTTTGGGTGAACTGGATGAATTATAGAAGAATTTAAAAAGAAAATATTTCAAATCTTGAAAAAATATTATACACCATATTTGAATATCTTTAGGTATTTTGTTGATATTCACGGATTATTGATTCAACTAATTTACAAACGGAGATAACATAAATATTATTATGGATCGGTATTAATGTAATTTTATCACGCCTAAATTTAGTTAACATGTGTTATATTGATAGTCTTGAGCCTTATCTAAACCGCAACTCCATAGTGGAATGAGTCAATAGCCCTGTAAGGTATCACTAACTATGTAAACTATATCTATGAGCGTTACGGCACGCGCTTCGAGTGTGTCAATGACACGCGCTTTACGTGGGAATTATTTTTCTATAAATTGAATGAATATGTTAAGTTAGATGGCATTAAGATTTGATATATTTACAGAGGAAGGTTTTGAATTTGTTAGATCCTATTTTTAAGGCATATTAAGATTCAGCAATATTTGTAGATAAAATTTTGAATTTGTAAAAGAAGTTAGATCCAAATTTTAAACGATATTAAAATAGAGGGGCATTTTTGGTAGTTCACGCTGATACCAAAAAAGTGTGATACCAAAGATATTACAACTATTAACAAAGATTTGTAATATGTATATAGGGATTTTTGCTGATCCTTGTAGTTAAAGGAAAACATTTCAGGAGAATTACAATACAGTTAACTATCTAGTGTGCTCCTACTAATAAATTTTACCCAAAAGCTGGAATTCATCAATGTATGATTGCTGAGATGACACTGTAATGTACAAAATCACATTTCTAGTGGAAAAAATATCACCATATCACTTGTAGTTAAGAAGTATAGGTAGTTCTGAATTCGTCACCAAATATATAGCTCATTAGCAGTGAATATACAGCTTATACCAAATATATCATTGTTATTTGAATAAAAACGCAACAGCCATGTAGAACCTACCGTTATGACTCTGCTAACTTAACAACAACTATATATAAAAAGTTATCATTAATATATTGTAAACATTCTCATTAGGACTTCGTAGTACAAAAGCACCTATCAAAGATATGCGCAGTTATACTTTGTCAAATGGAGTTGAACAAAACCTCATGTAATCTGTACACTAAACTTTGCAATAGTTGGACTTTGTACAAATTTAAGGTAACGAAGGATAATATTTACTTTAGCAATCTTATCAGTAAGTGGGAGCAAATCATTGAATGCATCGTTAACCATTGCAGTAAGAACTACCTACTCAGTAGATTTAACCCTCAATGTATGTATGATCTTACTAATTAAAATTTGAGTGTTTATCAAGCTGTTTGTCCTCTGGTTGTAGTACAACACTTAATCATTTGGAGTATATCAACTGTATTTGTATCGTCCTTGTATCATTGCACTGATCTATGTGCCTGAGTTCCTCTACGTATATCAACTCTGGACACACCTAATGACAACAACAACAATGATATTGAAACCTTCTATTCAGAATCATTTATTTCACATACATTTATTTCAGTTCACCTTGTTGGGGTAGCTGCATCCGTGTTTAGCATTATCAGTAGCCTAACCATCTTTTCTTAGTTCTTTACTAATCATGAGTAATACTAAGCTTCAGAGTAATAGGGAATATGCTCTGTTATTTTTTCTTCAATACTGTTGCAACTGAAATCACTCTCAAATAATTATCATCCATTCGCAGACAATTCTTATTGAACAATAGACAGGCCATACACAAGAAAAGAATTTTATACAAATTACTGCAGATGAAATGACTATCATAAATTTTTACATTCTTATAAACTAGTTTAACAGAAGTTCACAATTATGGAAAGTGTACTAACTTTGTGTATGTATATCAGTAGAGCTGGTAAGAAAAATAACAATTCTGAAAATATGCGAATTGAGACAACAATTGCACTGTTGAGACCAAAACTGTAATTGTTACTTTATACTTTGGATATTTTGGTAAGGTGAGATATTCTAGTGCTTAACTATAAGTATTTTGCTTATCGTTCTGGTGAATTCAAATGTAAGTGTGTATAAGCATCCCTACACACACATGCAACATAAGTCAATCAATTGCTTCAATCACACACACATATTTGTTAAAAGTACACTTGATAAGGTTTCTTTTTACACTTTTGGCCAAATCCAACACCTAAATTTAAAAGTTATCGAATAAAAATACAAAACATGATAACTACGTATTTCTCAAATCAAGGATTTGATTCCTTTCAAATATTATTTATTGTTTTTAAACTAGTTTTCTATAATGACCTTCCACCAGACCCTAGCATGGAGAAGAGTTGTGAACTACATTTCCTCCTTTATTTACTTCAAATTTCAATTATATAATATAAGTTCGTTCCCAGAGGTTAAATTTATTATTAAATAAATTTGTATGTGTATCCACTATACACTTAACAATATACTTTTGCTATCTCTCTAAATCAATGCCCCCTGCTGTACATTATTAAGCATGTGATATCAAAAAAATATTACATTATAACTTACAATGTGATGCAGATTGAGCATGTCCACCATTCAGCATAGATTTTGGTGCAGCTATAGAACTGGACAGAAGTCTCAATGACCATAATCCCTGGATTTAGTTTAGATTTCTCTCCTTGTCCTTTGCCAGATTATTTAAAACTGATAAAAAAATACAACTGATTATGATACAATTTTGATAAGCACATACATAGCATTCGCCAACACATGTATGTTAAAAGATTTCAAATATAAATGGTCACAGACAAACTACAAAGAAGAAAAACTTAATTAAAACAATAAATGAACATCACTTTAGAATTTAGGCATTGAAGTCATTTGACTATCGATAAGTATAATCTTTTCCGAACAATAATTATGGCAAAGTAGCCTCTATCGAATTTATTGCAAATTATATTATAATAAATTAGGAGAAGGCCGTTAGTAATTACTGACGGTTGGACCTTACTAAACTTTAAAAGTGCCAAATTGCCATCCAACCATTTTAATGTGCCTCATCATCTTCCATGAAACTACAATTGTCCCAAACTTTGATCCACGTCACAATTTTAGGTTATTAATTGCTCCAATACTTAACTTTTTGAGCATGCATCTTATCAAAACCTGCAATTCATTGCCTACAGTTCAGCAATTTAAGTGTCTGCACTTCAACCCCTCTATGACCAGTGCTTCATGCTGAGGTCCACTATCCAATTGTTGAATTTTGGCGACGCTATATGGTGAATTGAAGAGGTCGAGAATATCTTGATAACGGTGAAATGGCACGTGAATCAGAGCTCTGATGATCAAGTTATCGCGATTTGATGATGCACGGACTGAAAGTTGTGTCAGACGTCTGACGGGAATCCTCAGACGTCCTACAGCAGGTTTACTGCAGCCTGAAAATTGCGATAGACATATGAGAGGTTGTGACAGACGTCTGATGCACTGCAATTTTGTTTTTTCAATCCAGAATTTATGAATTTTCTTATAGGGCTTCAAGGATCAAATTGGGTATTTGTTAAGGAAAGATGGTTCACTATATAAGCTACTTTCAGGATTCAAAGCAAAGAGAACTCCAAGGGTTTTTGATCAAAGGTTTATCCACCATTAAATAAAGTTTATCAAAACCTAGTTTTTCTTCAATTATCTTCTCCACAAATCTATTCTATTTGAATATTGATCATTGTAATCAATCTCTTGTACTCTTCTCATTGGTATTAATAGAAGTACTCTTTCAAAGTGGATGTACACTAATAAGACGTTAGTGAAACCACTATAAATCCACATGTGATTTATTTTATCGTTATTAATTTGCTTCTCTATTGCTTGTTTGGTTATTGCGATTGGTTTGGATTAGATTGAGATATTGATTGGTTGTTTTTGCACTTCTTACCATGATCTCATTTGCCACTGTGCTTTGGGGTTTTGAGTGGTCTCGAGTTAGAATTTACATAGCATTTGGTATCAGAGCATTGGTGTTGGTAGGTGGTTGTGGAAATGCCAGATCAGATAATACCTTAGGTAGTCCCTCATTGGTTAGTCCAAGTGGTGTAGCGCCATATGTATGTGGATCGTGTGCGGCTTTTGGGATCAAAATTGGTTATAGACAAGTGGAATGGCGATAATGATTTTGAAAAGTGGCAATGGAAGATGAAAGTGGTTCTTAGGCGGAATCGAGTGCATTGCGTAGTGTTTGATACACATTTGTTGCCGATAGACATCTCGGATATTGAGAGAGAGAAATGGAAGAGTGGACATTCACTACACTTCAACTTGCTTTGGGGAGAATGTTATCTCCGAAATTAGTGGTGAGACTACCGCTAAGGGTATTTGGAACAAGTTGGAGGAGTTGTATATGAAGATGTCACTAACTAGTCATTTGATCTTGTTACAAATGTTTTTCACCTATAAGATGAAAGAGGGTACTTCGCTAAAGGCACACTTGAATGTCTTTGATGATTTGCTAATGAAATGAAGGCTTTGAAGATTGAGGAAGAACAAAAGGCGATGATATTGTTGTGTTTGTTGTCGGACCGTTATACGGGTTTCTCAAATAGTTTGATATATAGCCGAGATACTTTGACTCTTGATGATGTCGAAACAGGTCTTCTTTGTGAGAAGTTGCACAATCAAATGAAGGAGTTTGGTGATGGAAGTAGTGGTGCAAGTAGTGGTCGCGGTTTATTTATGGAAAAGGAGAGATACGAGAAGAAGGGGAACCGGGGGCGTTCTAAATCAAGAAAGCCCGGTTGGAGAAGAAAGTCAAAGGAAAGAAATGGCAAGTGCTTTATTTGTAAGAAACCTGGTCATTAAAAGAATGAATGTCCCTACAAGAAGAAGGCAAAGAAGGAAGTAACATCTTCATCCATAGCGGTGGAGAGTGGAATTGGTGACGTGGATGTTTTGACAGCGGTAGCATCGAACGTTTTGGGTAGCGAATGGGTGCTCGATTCGGGGGCATCTTATCATTAACACTGACTAAGAATTGTTTTTCTTCTTATGTCGACAAAGAAGGAAATTCAATTGTTATGGGTAATGGTGCTATTTGTAAGTCGAAGGGCATTGGTTCTGTGCAACTTTGGATGTTTGATGGAGTAGTTGGTACTCTCACTAATGTATGCTATGTTCCGGGACTTCGAAAGTCTCTTATCCCTTTAGGGCAGCTAGATATTTTAGGTTGTAAGATCACTATTGAGAGAAATAGCTGAAATGTATCACAAGACCAATAAATATAAGATAGATCTAAGAACTTGATCGCTAAAATGTCATTTTGATCGGTTTACGTAAAGTGCAATATATTTGATATCCTTAGATGTTAAGGATAATCGAATGCGCTTTTCTAAAGAGTTTGTTATGATATTGTAGTAAGGTCTTCTTTTGTATAGTTTGACATTTGAAAGGAAAACGAATGTATAAGAATAGATGTAATCTAAGGTACGGTTGGGATAAAGAGAATGAATAGTCACTTTTGCTTGAGAAACATTGGAAACGAGAATTGCAATAACAATGGATACTTAATATTGGAATAAGAAATATGATTTCTATTCTGAAATGTATTTTCATATAGAAATTTTTTTTCTATGAGATTTATTTCTTTAAGCTCAAAATATTTGATTAAGCTCAAAATATTTGATCAACGAACTCTACACTGTAAATAGTTGCAGTGTATGAAATAAACAAATTGTATTAAGTGAATGATAGACCTCTGATAGTACGCTATTATAGTAATGGTGGAAATAGTGGGAGCATGCCATATAACTCTTATTAATTGCATCATAGTACGAAAATTGTTTCCGTATAACTTACCATACATTATTTATGAAATAATGATTATTTGTAATGACACTCCTTTTTTAACCATCGAAAGTCGACACTGAACACTACCACTGTATTTCAATGTCGCGCATCCAATCGACAAAAGGGCAGATTGTTATGGTAAATAAAAAGAAAAGAACAAAGAACGGAGAAAATAGAATCTCACAATGAAATCGAACAAGATATAATATAACAAAGACAGTAAAAACTGTCATTCCAAAATACAGAGTACATCAGAGTTAAAAACAACCCTTATCAGCTGGACAGTTATAAAATTCTAACCATACAAATGCTGATGGGGATACCATATAACACAGCGGAAAATAAAACATTACGAGAGATGAATCTTCAGCTCCCCTCCATGATCTCCATAACACCAAAGAAAATTCTGGGAAAATACTCAGTCTGACCCGAGCATTATAATAAAATAACACCCGGATCAGTCTGGAATTACCAGTGTGAGATAACACGAATAATGAAGATCATATAAAAGTTCTGTGAGAGCACGCCGCTAACGCGGAATGGGTTTTTACCTCACAAAAATAACATCCATACAGGTAAGAGCAGAAATAAATATCAGGAAAACAAATCCAAATATGAATGAGCATAAATAATATTAAACCAGACTTGAAAGAATGGAAATAAATCGAGTAAAATCCAAACTAGAGAGAATGGATAAAACAAGGAAACCGGTCCAACTTGATAGAATGGACTAAATAAGGTTACAGTCCAACTTGATATAATGGACTAAATAATCACTTAAATGCCGTGGTGAGGAGTTGGCTCTAATTGTGGCAATTTAAAGCTAAAAAAATTCAGGGGTTTCGAATCAAATAAGGAAAGGAAAATTTCCAACAAATGACTAGGAAGGTGCACCCCCCCTTGAAGTATACCCCTAGTAATATACATCTGAGAAGCTCATTTACTTTGTGACACTTCTCGAATAATACCAAACCAGACCCCGCCAGACATTACCGAGTATCCGAATATTTCCACATCTAAGTGCACAACCGAATCCAAACTAGATGAGATGTGAAAATACCCTTTGGGAGCAACCCCACATAGCTTGGCTTCCTCTCGCGCTTTTGGTTTAGTAATTCCCGATAAAGGATAACAACGCTCAACGGAGCAATAAATCGTCTTAAAATGACGATAATAAAGTAGCTGAAGTAACCGATAGTTGAGATACCAACTATCGAGGATATAAAATGATTGTATATGGAAATTAAGTCTTGTAAACTTATCACCACTCATTGAATTCAAACTTGTAATTTTTCTTGGTTAACAATAATACCGGACAAGTCAAGGTAGTGTTACCTGAAAGTCATGTCACACGATTACTCTTAACTTCTGAAATAGCGACAAGTCTACTTCTTCGATATTTAGTGCTAATTATACAAATAAATCATTTCCATATAAGTGATTCGCTTTACGGAAATAATTTATTTCCGTAAACGAATCAAACTTTTACTTTTGAAAATAAACTGAACTTGTGCTTGATTTCCATATTGGTAAAACACTTTTAGAATCAGTTCCTGATTGTTAAAACGTTAAGAGAATAAATTTTTCCAAGTGCGCGACCCCGAAGGCCTAAACCAACATTAGATCGAACACCTAGAAGATTGTCCAACCTAACATCCAAATAATCGAGTTCCAATTCATTTTTATAACTTTAAAACAATATTAATTATCCCAAAAGATAATTAATCACATTTAAAATCTCTTTTAAAAAAACAAATCCATTATCTTTAATTAAATAGATAATTATTTCCAAATACTTTTATAACATTGGTACATTAACATTAAAATCTTCATTAAATCAGTTTATTAACTTTAAATCAGTTTATTAAAGTAATTTTTATTATATTAATTAATTTACTTTAATCACCTTTATTAAATCAACTAATTAAAAAATATTAAATTCAAATAGTCATTAGTTAAATGAATAATTAATCTCTAACATCATTAATTAAAATGATAATTAATTTTAAATTCCATTAATTAAAATAATTAATTAAGTTCAAAATAATTATAAATTAATCGGATTAATTAAATCCAAACTTCATTAGTCAAAACTGTTAATTAAAACATCATTTGTTAAAATGATTTATTTAATTATAAAACAGCATTAATTCGAATGATTTAACTAAAATCCAAATATCATTAGTTAAAACAATTAATTAAATTCAAAACAATTATTAATTAAAATGATTAATAAAATTCAAATACAACTATTTAAAATGATTTATTACTTTTAAATATCATTGATCAAAATGATTATTAATTTCAATTATCATAAATAAATTAATTAATTAATTAATTAAACTCCATTATCATTAATTAAAATAATTAATTAATTAAGTTAAACGATTAATTAAGTATAAAACCTCATTAGCAAAAGGATTAATTCGATCTAAAGATGAACCAATTTTTAACCATCATTTATTAAATTGGTTAATTAATCTCAAATTAATTAATTAAAAGATTAATTAATTTAAATTATCATTAATCAAAATGATTAATAAATTTTAAATATTCTTTTTAGTGGAAACACAAGCTCAAGTTCAAACGATAGAGTTTTGGAGATGAAATTTAATAAATGACGGTATACCGAAAATTGCTATAACGACATTTAAACTATTAAATGGAATATCAGAAATTAATTTCAATAAACCATCAATAATAGCATATGGATGTAAATAAATAATTTATGGGTGAGAAACCCCCTTTGGGCCTCTCTACCGATTTTCCCTGTAAAACAATGGTTATGGATAATAAATAGATAATCATATGGGTTTATAATGATCAATTTAATATGCTATCCATTTTCCAAATGGAAATTCAACCAATCAAGCAATCAAACAATTTAACTAACATCCAAACAATCAATAAACGATTATAACATCATTGATATGATATAATGAAATTAAATGTGAGTTAAAGTCACATTGGTTTTCATTTTCGCCGAAACGCTCCGATTCCGGACTAAAACCGCACGGACGTTCGATTTTAGCCTAAATTTTCACTTACTCCAAATCCAACCAAACCAATTCCATCGCGAAAATCTTGACAACACAAGTCCAACGCAACAAATGGCGTCCAAATCGGACCTCTTATGAGTGAGATACAAATTTTATAAGTTAACGATATTTAAAAATTAAAAATAAACAACTTTAAACAAATTACAAATATACCCCTCAATCCATCTTCTCCTCCCCCAAATCAAAAATGTGCATAGGCAAACAATGGCTGAACCTCTCTTGTACACGCACACGACAACACCACCTCCAGGGCACTATTCGACGAGCCGTTTTCGCCAAACCACTCCATAGCTTCTCCTCTACGCGATCATCACCTCGGGGACAACCCCGGAGCCATAAAACAAAACACGACTACACCATTCTCCTCTCGACCTACTACAGGTCGTGTGTCCCATCACAGTGCCGAACCCCTCCAAAACTCGGCGGCAGCTGCTATCTTCGATGCTCAAACCAAATACAACCTCCAATTGCTGAATCGATGACCAAACGCCCCAAATTGTCTAACCCTAGTTAGACCTAAAGTTCGGCCATTACAGCCGCACCCCCCAAACCCAAGACGCAACCAACCCAAAGCATGTCGAAATGAAGCTCTCCACCAAACGAGATTTTTAAATCTAGTTTGGCAATTTTTCATTGAGAAAATAATGTAATGTTGATTTTTGAATTCTTGAATTTAAAAGGAAGAAGCCTTTGTTGTTTACTGAAACAAGGACAAAGGCAGAGGGGACAACATAGGAAACAGGGGAAAATGTTTGTGGGTTGAGTTAAGTGTTGGCCTATGTTGACCTATGTTTATTTTATTTTTTAAAATTTTCAATAAAACAAACCCAAAAATTTCGAACTCCAAATGAGGCGTGCCGCATGGCGTTCTATATGTTATACCCCTATTCCGAGCACAATGGAACTTGTTTTGAGACCTAATTCGATCGTATGCAGAAGATAGGTTTTTGGACCTAGTTATTATATTAAATTCTCGATATTAATTTCAACGCGTTTCGAACTCGCACGACCAAACGATATGTCGGATTGCCACGAAATTCGACGGCATAATATAATTCACCATTACGGTTCCAATGAAACTGGTTTCGTCGAAATCCGAGACTATGTCCTGGAAGGCTAATTCCACATATTTAAATATTTAATTATCAATATTTATCCAATCTATTTTATATTTGTAAATAAATTCACAAATTGAACTTACCAATATTATTTATTAGTTAAATGGAGTTAAATAAAATTATTAAATCCATTTAATTAAAATTTAATTCACAATCAAATATTTAATTATTCCCTATATTTGAATTATAAATTATTAAATTCCAAAATTCAATTATTTTAAATATTTAAAATTAATTAAACATTTAAAATCAAACAACCAAAATTTTGGGTCGTTACATTATTTTTCGGTATCAACTGAAAAAATATAGACATAGCTATATTTCAATATAATATTATGAATATTCTTTGTGAAATAAAACAATAATTTGGTAGTTTTTTTATAACAAAAGTGATGTGTTGAAAAATACAAAAGTATTTAATATTATTTACAGTTGTTTTGGAATTATAGATTAAGCCGTAGTTTTGACAAATAATTTTATTGTATGATTTTGAATCATATGATAATTGTTAATTATATCTCAAACAATAAAGGGCTATGCACCCATTTCGTCATATTCACCGATGAGTTATCGTCGACATGGACATGTGTATTTGGTACACATGTAGTATGTCTATGGTAAACTTAGAGAATATAAAACAGAAGTAAATAAAATAACATGTGATAGAAATGATTTGGTTTGATCAAATGAGTGAGTATATTGGAAAATGTTCCAAACGTAGCTAAAATGAATAAAGATTCAATCTCAAAATTACTCCTCCATGTGATACATAATGATGCATCAATATGGAGTAATCGAACTTTGTTGGACAATGTACGATTGATTGTGAGTGAAGTTGAGTTAGTTTCTTTCTATAAGGTAATGTACTTAAGGGTAGTACACAAGGTTAATATTATTTCATCAAAATAATAGTTTACAAAATTTTACAAGATAAGGGTTTATAAGAAACTCCAACAAATCCTAGGCCAAGGAGTTGGCAGGTTGTGCGAGTTGAAATATTGCATGTAATAATTGTTCATGAAGGATCTTGTATGAATCTCCCCAAAAGGATTTTGAAAAGACTGTCATTGGATGACATATTTATGTTTCAAACATAATTTTTTTAAACTAAAACCAAATCAGTTTTATAAATAAAGAAATTCATAAAACGTTTATGAATACCTATTCTATTGCACTGAGAAACAGTTGTTGTTTTAAGATATACCAAGTTCATTGTGGGGAAATTTCTTTGAGGAATCATTATAGTAAAATGGAATTGGATATTATCCATAGATAGAACTGATTATATGAGATGAAATGAAATTAACTAACCTAAACGAACACATAGCATTAGAATGTCTAATAAGTATTCTCGCACATCTAAGAGAAAATATGAGTTTTTTATCAATGTCGAAAATATATAATCCTAGATTGTTTAATTAAACCATTGAGAGTGTTGACTCTATATGGTATGATGCGCAAATCCGAAAGAATTCCAAGTACACTATCAAAATATAGATTTTGTTAGTCGTAGCTGAAGGGATATGATCCATCAAGGATCACGACCGTGTCTTTATGAGTAAGACTAATGCAGTTGGAATTAAATGAGCAATGTCGATAGGAATAATATCGCAAATTTGAATTATTGAAATTAGCGTAATAGATTCGATATTCAACATATTCAAGTCAATTCAGATTTACTCAAAAAATAATCACTTGATAAGACTAGTTTTTTGGTACATATGTATTGAAATAGAAAATTTTAAATATGATTTAGAATAAGCTATTTACACATTAACCAAAAATGTCTCGAAGTCAGTGGGAGCGATATTGAGTTTGTGAGTCTTTGAATATGGTCCAAGAAATGCTACGAAAGTATCATTTTATAAGCATCAAGATTGAATAAGTATTTTGATAGAAATATAAAATAGTTTGATTTTCAATCAAAGTGCAGAGGAAGCATGTGTTCATAAGAAAGAACGTTAAAAGGTACATTGATATTTCTAAACTATAATTAAACAACACGTTGTTGATTTTAACGATGTACTTGTGTTAAAATCAGCCTTAGTTGTTTTAATACTCAACATTGGATTAATAAATGATGTCTTTTATAGTAAGTATAAAAGATGTCGGGAATGTCCCAAATGATATGCAAGGACACCTTATTAAAATGTTTAATACGGAACATGTAAGATTGATTCTTTTGCATTGGCAAAAGAAATTATCATACATGTTATGTTGCCTACAATATCATGATTTGTTTATGTATTTGATACATGAAGCAAATATCAAATCCAAATTGATATCACTAAATGGTTGTTTGAAGTTTTCTCGTGTATTTATGAAATACTAGAGAATTGTTTACGGGAAACAAAAACTCCTTATGAAGGAGTGTTCAAACTCAAACTTCATAAGCGATATTGAGTAAAGTATGTCAATAATAAATTCAAGTTAAAAACCTTTAAGTTGAAAATGTTTCAAATGAAAGACCGTGGTTGGTTCAATGAAAAAGGCTAAGTACATCGCCTAGAATAGCGTCGCAATAAAAACAATGTATATAAAAATATAAATGCACAAATTTATAACTGAGCTGATTTGAAATGTTGAGAATCTCATAACATTTTTATATGATAACAATGTCATGATATAGTTTGTAACAGAAGTTAAGAGACATACTCCGAATTGTTCTGCATGATAAAGCAGTTTATCACCATCGAAGAGAGTTGATTGATAGAGTAGATAATTAAAACATAATAGCATACCCATTCACAATGGGACCGACCCAATTGGTTTTGAGAAAGTTGATTGGAGAAGTTGTAATAGGATTCCATAATTGACCCCATGTGCAAGTGGGAGATTGATAGAGTTAGGGGTATGCCCTAGGGGCAATTATGTAATTTGTTATATATATCTAACTCGTTGACCAATCTTGTTTGAAATAAAGGTATTTTCTTTCTATTATATACTTGATATAAGGTGGATATATTAATTAATTAATTTAATTAAAAGTATATTTAATAGAAAAGCCATAAATGGTATATTTTGTGATAGTATTTACAAAGTGTTGTAACCGTGAGTAATTTATCACAAAAAACAAATATACCATTATAGATGTTTCTAGTCAAGATGCATCGAGACTGGATATCGATGTATCTGTTGAGACTAGAGTATGTAACGCTCTCCAGATATTGGGCATTGTATTACTCATTACTGCTGAGGGCACCTAGGGGCATGCTGATAGTTATTGGATAACTATGAAACGACTCACTCGATAGTTTTCTATTGGTTAATATAACTAAAGTGAAATAGAAAATATCGATGTGACTGATTTACACAGTTCTCTCAACTTGATAATACTATGGATCTTCAATATGAAAGCTCCGCTTTGATTATTGTCAAATCATGGCATGGCGTTCCATCGAGTGACTATATTTGGATCGAGTGGAAGTATTGGAAGTGAAGCACTATTCAAGAGAGGATTCGTCTCCTCAGTTATATTGGGTTAGTATCATGGTCAACTCAAGTCAACTCAAAATCAAAGTCTCTGGCTAGAGCATTTTGGTTAATAATAATTGTTATTATTGAACGAAGGACTTTGTTTTTGGACTATAAAGTTGAATGTGGACGATATTGGAATTTTGATCATTACCAAATTTCATAAGTCCTAATATGATACAGTTTTGACGAAGAGAATTGGTGTAAATAATTGTCATTGTTAGGTACCGCTTATAATAAGTAAAATTGGATTTTACCAAAAGATGTGTCAGCAATAAATTCAGCCAAAATGTCACACCACCTTCTAAGTGATGTGTGAACGTTTATATTCGAATAGTTCGATATTAACTGCTGGCTGAATTTGCACTTTTGAGTCGAACAACAATAATGATGAATTCGCTGAAAAACCACATAATTTAATTAATTTATAAAATGTTGTAAATTGATTAGATTAATTGATATTTGAGAAATATTAATTATCATTTATTTGATGTTTGGAAGTTTTTGTAATTATTTTAACGCATTTATAAAAGTTATATTTCCATGCATTGATATACGATATTGATGTAATTTAAAGATGATTGCATGAAATGATTTATGGAAATTTTATGTCATTTGATGACATGATTTGTGGAAATTTTATGTCATTTGATGACATATCACATGTAAAAGAAAGGATGGGAGAGAGAGAAACAATCATGGGAATCAATTAGGGAAATTTTAATTAAAGAATGGGAAAGGTTTCATTCTTTCAAATAAAACATATTCACTAATTCATTATGTACGTATAATTCATTCTTTCTTATTCAGTATATTTCTTTCTTTCCTCCTAACTTTTCTTGGCAGAAAACAAAAAAAAATATTCCCAAAATCTTTCAACTCCATATAAAAACATTAAATAAAATAAATCAAAAGTGGTTCATCCATCTCTTGCAAGGATAGGATGGAGATCTTGAAGATCTAAGGAGACATCATAATTCAAGGTGTGATTTTTAGGCAACATCCTAAGGTGATTCAATCGGATCTAGAAACTGTAGAATATGCTAGTATATGATTTTCGTTTGATGATAATAAACATATATATTCATTTAAATGTATTTGATATTGTACTGTTTTATTTTTCACATAATTAAATAAATATTTGTTAGATAAAATAAATAACACAGAATTCAAATTCAAACAAATATTTTATTACAAATTCAAATAGTACAAATTTGAGCTCTCACTATATATATACATTACAATTTCGATTACATCACAAATTTCAATTTACAATTTTGACCTCACTACATATCACTCAAACACTCGTATTTATCTTCAACTCTATTCCAGTTTGAATCAAGCATCTGAGCTATCTGCAAAATAAACCTTGACGCAGTAAAATTGAAAAAGAAATTATTTTGCAGTGTACAATAAAATGTGTGTTTTGAAAATATCATTTGCCTCAGTTATTTGGGTTGTTCGTCATCATTTATTTTTTAATCCTACACAAACAACTTGTGACATGCACAGTGTATCACTGTACATGCCACAAGGCCGTGCACACCGATATACACTTGCTTATTAAAACTACAAGGACAAGTGAGCACGAGGTCAAACCCGAGTAAAAACTGGATTTAACTCAAGTACATCATGCCAGCAAACAGTGAACATGGCAGTTCAAAATAAAGTAACTCAAAGCACACTACAAACAAGATCAAAACAAGGATGCAAATCATGGAACAAAAAGCTTCAGAATGCAATGACCAAAGGCAAGAGCAACAAAACAAAATGAACCAGAGGTAGACAAGACCACAATGTACCAGATAAGTGAAACATGGAGATGACATTGATGTGCACATGAGGACATGAAACGTTGAAACATTCACCAGACCAGCATACATATATACGTAGGTGAAAAAAGTTTCAAGATTAACTCAAAGAAACTCAATAATGACTGTACACATGAATGCATACATGTGACAGCCAGTACATATGCATTCAACATACATACAGTTCAAGTCTTAACCAAGACACAGTGCAGATCAACATAACTTGAAGCACATGCATACAACAGACCACATGTCAACATGAAGTGCACAAGTGAACAAAACAACCTCAATACAAAATGACCACATGACAACGGAGCTTCAAACATGCTCAAACCAAGTGTAGACTCAACAAATACACAAGCATGGATGGTCGAGCCACATAAACCACCACACATGTATACATACATACAAACATATATATATATATATATGCAGTGCATAGCAACTAAACATGAAGACCACCAGGGATGCAACACAACTCAGACCAAATCAGATAAGTAAAAAATAAACCAATAACCAGAACCAAACAAGTGATCAAGTTGCAAATGCATTCATCGGTCAGCAAGCTTAAACAGGGTCACCAAAACACATATATACATACGTATATGTATGAAGACAACAGACCATCAAAACTGCATGAACATAGAGACAGGCATGGCCAAATAGGATGAACTCAAAAAGCAAATGGGTCAAAGACAACATTCAGACATGAAGCAGTGGAGCTACAAATTTTTGTGTATGCGTATATGCAATTATATGCATACACACAATAGTAACAAGTATGCAACAGAGGAGACTTCAATTGCAAAGCTTCAGACCATACTCAGAATGCAACAAGCCACAAGATCATATGTCAACCAGAATTCAACTCAAAGCAAAGAGACCAGAGCAATGCAGGCACAACACATATACACACACATACATATGTATGTATGTATATACATGGTGACCCACATACAAACACAAGTGGTTCCAGTCAAATACAAGTGGTATCAGAGCTAGGAACAAAAACCTTTTTTTTTAAATTGATTTTTCAAAAACCAATTTTTGTTTTTAAAAATTTGATTTTTTAAATGGCTTCTTTTAATAATGCTTTTGCTGAGGGTCGGTCCATAGTTAGACCACCCATGTTCAATGGTGAATATGCTTACTGGAAAAATAGAATGAAAATTTTTCTGAAAACCATTGATGCTTGGAATATTGTTGAGATAGGATATAGGACACCAACTATAGTGGTAGATAATCAAGAAATTGAAAAACCGATGGATCAATGGACATATTTTGAAAATAAACTACAGAATGCTAATGCTAATGCTAAAACTATGAATTCTATTGTTTGTTCATTAGATCAAATTGAATTTAATCATGTCTCACATTGTCTAACTGCGCAGGAAATTTGGCACACACTTGAAGTGACTCACGAAGGAACTTCCCAAGTCAAAGAATCTCGCCTTGCCATGCTTAGTAGCGAATACGAAAACTTCATAATGGAAAAGGATGAAAGTGTCAAAGAAATGTATGGACGACTTTCTAATCTAGTATACAAATCAAAATCACTTGGAAAACCATACACAGAATTGGAAATAGTCCGAAAAATCCTCAGAGTCCTTCCACGCAATTTTGAAGCAAAAGTGACTGCCATTCAAGAATCCAAAGATCTGAAATAAATCAAAGTTGAAGAACTCATCGGAAATCTCACCACTTATGAGTTAGAAATCAAATTCAAGGAAGAACGCAAAGGAGGTGATACGCGAAAGAAATCAATAGCTCTCAAAGGAACAACGGAAAGTGATGACGACGACGATGATGATGGTGCAGCAGAACTGGCGCTGATAATAAAGAGATTCAAAAAGTGAAACCGCAAATACGGAAATCCAGCTCTAAATCAACAACTGAAGAACAAAATTGTCAAAGTTCTAGACAACTCATAAGAGCAGGAGATCATCTGTCACAAGTGCAATAAACCTGGTCATATCAAGCCAAATTGTCCTCAAAATCAATTTAGCAAAGGAAAGAAACCGAAAAGGAGAATCTTTGCAGCAACTTGGAATGAAACTAATAAAAGTGATGATGATAATAAAAGCACTAGCAGTGAGAGTGAAAAAGCAGATCTGTGTCTTCGAGGTGATACAACTAATAGCGATGATGACAAGCCAAGCGAGGTATCAAAACTCACTCACTCAGAATTACTTATATATTTTCACGAAATAAATGGCTGCTTTGAACGACTTAGGGAGAAGTACGCTAAAATTGAATCACAAAGAGATAGTTTAATAGAACTAAATAAACAGCTTGATCAATTGGTTAAAAACTATCAAAATAAGAGCCCTAAGTGTGATAAGTGTCCATCCCTTGAAGAGGAAATGAAAAAAAATCAGAAATTAAAATTAAATCACTTGAAAATGAAATTCTGATTTTGAAAGAAAGTGAAAATACTAGGAGAAAAAATTCTATTAAAAAGTGCACTCTATTGTTCAATGAAAATGAATCTCTCAAAACACAAGTCCAACAATTGTCTACAACCTTAGGAAAATTTTCAAAAGGAGAAAGATCATTAAATATGTTATTAGGGAAACAAACTGTTAATATTGTTAGACAAGGACTTGGGTATAATCAATCTGAACGTGTTAGAAGCGAAATTAGTCAAGTCAATTACAAGTGCACATGAACAAGTTTAGCATCAGATTGTACATATATATACATACATATATGTATGTATATACATGAATGCACAGCAAAAACAATGAAGCAGCATCGTAACTATTAGGTACAGTTTTAACAAAGTCAAGGCTGAGATAAAATACAATTAGAGGTCATATGGAACAACGAATGAAATATTAAACAAGTCGAAGTCTCAAAAAAATTCAAATTCCATAATCGTAGGTGCAAAAGAAGGAACCGACTCAAGCAAGTGAAAATGTATCAGTAACGTGTAAACAAATGAAGCAGTAAAGATTAATCATCATCATTTAAGCAAAATCGAACGGCCAAGCAAGAATTATAAAGAATTCAAACATATTTATACATACGAAAATATAGGAAATCAATTCCTATAAATACCCAAGTTCATCATCGGCATAAAGTGTGATTCGAGTTCTAACAAATAACAGAGCTAGCTAAATCACGAACAAACATATAACTCAAATCGAAGTCGAGAAAATTCAAAATCGAACAAGAAAATCACATACCAAATCACAACATCCAACTCGACTTATTGAAGTAGCCGAAAGCCAATCAACGCTAGGAGACGATTGACGGAGCAAATAGAAGCAATTTAATCACTTCAATCGCTCGAAAATCAAGCGGGGGCTTCAACACAGCAAAACCCTAATTTTTTAAAAGAGGAACGAAGCAGACATTACAAAGCAACGAAGAATGGCTAAAGTTTTACACGAGAAAAATAAAAAGGGGAACAGTTCTTTTAGTTTCTTTTTGGGCTGGCTTTATTTATTTTATAGTTGGGCTTAAATATATAAAAAGGGCTTTGTTTTTTTTGTTTAGTTTATTTTGTAATTTTCTCTTAAACTTTTGAAAAATTCTAGTCGTGTGACTAGGGACGAACTACGGTGGTGTAGTTCGAGAATTCGTAACTCTATGGCTAAGTTATGGCAGGGTTTTGAGCATAGAGTTAGGTTAGTCGATAACGGATGTCGCAAGTTTACGTGTGTAAGCGTCTGACTGCTTAATTTCTAGTTGAAACCTTGGGGGAAGCACGTAGGCAGGGTTTTGCCAAAGCTGGGTAAATCTGTGTTGTTCTATTTCTGCTTTTATTATTCTGCTATTATCCATGCTCCAATTATTATATATATTTCCGCATAAATTTTTATTGTTATTAGTATCACCTTATTCATCCCCCCTCTAGGGTGAAATCGATCCTATAGAAACATTCTTCATTCAAGGTGCAAATTAAAGGCAATATCGACAACGTGCGTTTTAAGGATTGGGTAGCAAGGTATGTCATTTTCTATATATAGATAGTGATTTTGCAATGTTTGATGGAAATTTAATTTAATTTTCATTATGATGTATTATTAACTTGCTTAATTAAAAAAATTGTTTATGAAAGATTGAATTATTTTTTGAATGACATGATTGAGTTTTCATTTGATGGATCAAAATTAAATTTGTATATGTTTTAAAACAATATTTAAGTGTAGACCTATGTTTTTAGAAAAATTCTAATTAAAGTGTAATTCTTCAGATCTGAATGTTTACATGTTCAAATTGATTAGCTGCTTTTCTTTACTTTATTAAATTGAAGCTAAATCTATATATGTTAAAATATAATGTTTTATTTTATTTCTATGTTTTTACATTTAATTTAAATTCCATTTCCTTAAATCTGGAAATTTACATTTTCATGTTGATTGATTGAATTATATTTAAGGTTAAAAATGAAATTTATATAGGATCAATACAATGCTTCAATTGTAGATCTATATTCTAATCTTTCATAGCAAAGTGTAATTTTAGTTTTGAATTTTAATGTATGTATGTATGTATGTATGCATGTATTACTTGCACTTTTTATTGCATAAGATATATACATATGAATAAAAGGAATTTTAACAACAAATCAAAGTGTTGAAATTGACTATAATAACTATCTAATTTATATTATTAGAAAGGTTTGATTGAATTCCATATATACTTATTTGGATCTACTTGTATTTGTATGTGTTCATATAAAATTTATTTTTCTTTACATATATTGTCATAGTATGTAATCATTTCACTTTTTTAATTAAGATAATAATGTATACATACAACTCATTGTTTACCTTCTATATTCTTACATTATGATACCTATTGATTATCATTAATATGTTGCATTAATTAAGTTTACTAAAAGGAAGACTGTATCAATCACCCTTGTCATCCCTTATTTATTTCCATTTCAATTTCTATGCAATAACCATTCAAATTGTTCTTTTTATTTTATGTATACATATCGATTACCACTGACTATGCACATTCCCTATATGTTACACTTACACAATATTTACTGTGAATATATTTACAATTCATATCATATTTTATTAGTCATTAATGTTATTTCATTAATCAATTATTTAATTTAACTAAGAGAAGGAAATGAAAAGTTTCCTTCTCTAACTAAATTTATAATCCCTCATTAATTGAATAATTTAAGAGGAAGGAAATGAAAAGTTTCCTTCTCTAAATAAATTTATGCCACATCAGTAATTTAATAATTTAAGAGATAGGAAATGAAAAGTTTCCTTCTCTAAATAAATTTAATAAGTTACCTTACACACAAATATGTACATAAGAGTATATTTGATATACTCCAATTTACACACACATTAAATTAAATTTTAAACTTTATTTATAAAACTAAATAAAATAAAGTTTTTATTTAAAAGGAAACTTTGAAAATTTCTATGTATGTTTAGACTTCATAGGCCCATTAAGGATCCAAAATGGCTAAAAGTTTTGAAATTCACCCATTTCTTCCGCTGCGGGCTGGCCAAGTTCCTTCAGGACGGAGTAAAAGGCTATTAGATATGAAATCCGAAAACGAAGAAGGTTTTGAATTCTCGTCATGTTACTTTTGATGAGTCGGGTTTGATCAAGGGGAATGAGGGCTCATCGGATGTTCCGGATTTGGTTCATGGTGAATCAAAGGAGAAGGAAGTTATTCCCATTTTTCGTCCAAGGAGTTGAGTAGTTGAAGATGTTTGTGAGTAGGAAGCATTTGATGTTACATCACATAGTCCATCGGGTGCCTCTAGTAGTGTTGTGATGTACATAATTCTAGAGAGGATTCAGTTCAAGGTGGAGCCGAAAGGAGTTTGGGTGATAGTATTGCTACTCGGGTGGGTCGATGTACTATAAGGCCACCGAAAGATATGGTGATTGGTACTATCTTAGCTTTTGTGATAATTTGAACTATGCTCTTCGTGTAGTCCAAGATGAGCCGATGGATCTTGTTGACATCATGGATTCGAGTGATAGCTTGAAGTGGATTTGTGCCATGGTGGAAGAGATGCAATCGTTGTTGAAAAATAAAACTTGGAATTTGGCTCCACTTCCTAAAGGAAACCGTGCTATTGGGTGCAGATGGATATAAAAGGTGAAGTATGATGGAAGACACAATGCTAGATTAGTGGCTAATGGGTTTGCACAAAGGAAGGCAAAGGAGTATGATGAGATATTCGCACTTGTTATGCGCCATACTTCAATCCGGATATTACTTGCTACAGTTGCTATTCACAACTTGGAGTTGGAGCAACATGGTGTGAAAACCGCCTTCTTGCATGGTGACTTGGATAAAGAATCTACATGGAGCAACCGAAAGGTTTTGTTATAGATGGTAAGTCAAATTTGGTTTGCAAGTTAAAGAAATCGCTATATGGTTTAAAGCAATCACTTAGACAATGGTATAAGAGATTTGATCATTTTATGCTTAAAATGGTTTAGAAGCATCAAGGATGCTTGTGTATATTTCAAGAAGTTGAAAAATAATTGTTGGGCATATTTACTCTTGTACGTGGACGACATGCTCGTTGCTTCAAAAGATAAGAATGAAATCAAAATGTTAAAACTGAGTTTGAAATCGAAATTCAAAATGAAGGATCCTGGAGAAGCAAAGAGGATATTAGGCATGGAAATAAAGAGGGATCGAAAGTGTTTTGAGTTAAAATTGACTCAAAAGGTGTATATAGAGAAAGTGCTTTGCCGGTATAGCATATAGAATGCAAAGGCATCAAATACACCTTTACCTTTGCATGTGAAGCTTTCAAGTAAGGGATCACCTATCTTGGAGAAAGACAAGGCTTATATGGCAAAGGTGCCATGTGCTAGGCGGTCGGAAGTTTAATGTATGCTATGGTGTGTATAAGGCCCGATATTGCAAGTGCCGTCGGGATGGTTAGCCAGTATATGGCTAATCCAGGGAAATCGCATTGGGAAGCTGTGAAGCTTAAATTGAGATACCTTAGAGGTACATCATCTCATGGTCTTGTTTTTGGTAGTAGCGAGGGGATGAATTACAAGTTGGTTGGTTATTGTGATTCAAACTACGTCGATGATAGGTATCAGAGAAAGTCAACTTTCGGATATAAACACTTGGTGGTATGACCATAAGTTAGAAATCGAGATTGCAACCGTAGTTGCTTTATCCACTACGGAGGCGGAGTTGATAGCCGTAGTGGAGGCGACAAAGGAGGCACTTTATTTGAGGCAATTATTGTGTGACTTGGGATTCGAGCATGATAGTATTGATGTTCGGTGTGATAGCCAGAGTGTTATTCACTCTGCGAAGGATTTGGCATTTAGCTCATGGACTAAGCATATTGAAGTGAGAGAGTCATTTTTTGTAGCCATGGATGAAGATAAGCAAGTTTATCTTCAGAAAGTGCACACAAAGAATAACACGCCGGATATGTTCACTAAAGCATTGCTAGTTGGGAAGTTCAAATATTGCTCGAACTTGATTTGCTTGTTGAAGTGCTAGGTGCCACGGGGTAGCAAGGTTGAAAGAGGAGCTTGGTTATGGATGATGAAGATTATCGGTGAGAGATTGTGCTTCTATCTTCTTGGTGAGTACTAGTTTACACTTCTTAGTGCTTTTGTCTTTTGGTGACACGGTTTTGGATTTGGGTGCTTTCAAAACTTTGTTAGCGGGCAGGGGCTTTGCCTGAGCTCGTTGATGGAGTGCAATGGGCGATGGCTTTGCCCCTCGTTGAGAAAGCATTCAAGCTAATTTGGTTGAAGGTAGAAGTAGTGATTGTTTTGTACTATCTGTTCTTTGTGATGGAGATAGATATACTATCGAGGTGGAGTGTTGAATTTTGGCAACACTGTATGGTGAATTGAAGAGGTCGAGAATAGCTTGATAACGGTGAAAACAGCGCGCAAATTGGAGCTCAGATGCTTAAGTTATCGTGATTTGAAGATGCACGGGCTGAAAGTTGTGTCAAACGTCTGACAGAAATCCTCAGATGTCTGACAGCAGGATTACGGTGGCCCAAAAGTTGCGACAGATGTCTAAGAGGTTGCAACAGACTTTTGACGCGCTGCAGTTTTATTTTTTCGGTCAAGAATTCGTGAATTTGCTTGTAGGGCTTCATGAGGCAAATCGGGTATTTGTTAAGGAAAGATGGTTTAATACGTAAGCTATTTTCAGGATTCAAAGCAAAGAAAACTCCAAGGGTTTTTGATCAAAGGTTTATCCACCATTAAATAGGGTTTATCAAAACCTAGTTTTTCTTCAATTCTCTTCTCAACAAATCTATTCTATTTGGTTATTAATCATTGTAATCAATATCTTGTACTCTTCTCATTGATATTAATAAAGGCTCTCTCTCAAAGTGGATGTATACTAACAAGACGTTAGCGGAACCACTATAAATCGGTGTGTGGTTTATTTTCTCATTATTTCTTTGCTTCTCTATTGCTTGTTTGGTGATTGTAATTGGTTTGGGATTGGATTGAGATATTGATTAGTTGTTTTTTCACTTCTTACCATGATCTCGTTTTCAGCTAGGATTCTGATTTAAGTGGTCTCGAGTTAGAATTCCCATAAGACCAATGTTGTTGCTTTGGTATTTCTTAATTACTACATTTCTCTATACAGGTAGTGGAACACTTTGCAACATAAAGCCCTAGTCATTGCTGCAACATCCCCCACTTGGAGGCCCAAAACTAACGGCTATGGATGCTGCAGTCATCCATAGTTATTAATCCTTGGCGACCAAATACAGTAATGTTAGATATATTGATATAACATAACACATGAATATGGAGAAAAAAAATTAAATTTTAAAATAACATTCTCATTCCATTCAAAAACCATTTCAACATTCTTTTCATAATCCCATAATCGCAAACCACATTCAAAAATATATAATTATTACAAATATGCCAAGAGCGACATATAAAGATGCCCTCATGGTTGATCAGAGTATATTATAAGGCAACTAAACAACTTTTCTTTTACAACATAACACGGTGGGATCAAATGAAAAGGAAATCTAAATAGCTATAATGTCTCATACGCGTCTCCAAAAGCTTATTCGTCTAATGAGGTACCTGAAAACCTTAAATCTCATACTACTCAAAATCAATTAAGTACCCGAGAGTTTAAGGGGAAAACATAAACTTCGAGTCAGACATAAAACCTGGTATGAATAATAATCTAACATCTTAAACCATTTAGATATCTAGTGAGACCACGCCGCTTAGCGGAACGGGTTTTTCCCTCACTAGTATCCTAAAACCTTTATAAAACCATATACTATGCTCCTGCATCCACAATGGATAAATATATAGTCATTTAAATTATCATGATGATATGCAAATGAGTTAAAACATTCTGGATTTCGCATCCCCTGTTTAATTGACTCCCTGTCACATTTATAGTTTCTAGGGTCACTATTAACCTATTAATTTTCATGGGCTTACTAATAACATTTAGATAATATGTGGACTCCATGTCCTATTTCATAGTTTTCATGGGCTTACTATTAACCTGTGTTTGCACCAAAAATGGTCACAAACCCCAAGTGTAGTGAAAGCACCAGCGTATGAATACGAATCAACAGTATTCACACACAAATCACAGATCTAAGCAAGTAACAAGCGGCAATCAAGAAATAATGAACAGTGACACACAATTTATAGTGGTTCGGCTATCTCCGGCCTACGTCCACTTCAAAGTTTTTATGATTTTATTGCTCGATGCTTGAAGATTACAATTTTGTGTGTTGTATTACAACTGATTTGCTGAGCTAAGTCTGAATCTAAGGCAGCAATGGTGATCTAGAGTAAATCTGGCAGAATCTGGGCGCTCTCTAGCTCTAAAAATTGTCCGACCCATTTTTCGAATGACCAGGGGCTCTATTTATAGGTGTAGGAGGCTGATATTTCGCCTAAAATGAAGGGAGACCAGTTCTGGTACGTCAGGGGGCCCACATGCCCGCTTTATGGAAATCTGGGCCCACACCGGGATCGATTCGACCCTAGGTTCGAATCTATCAAGAAATTGTCCAATCAATCTGAAATTTGGTGTGGACATTCTTCAAAATGTGCTCAAGCTTCTGTGAAAATTTCATAGCATTTGGATGTGTAGATCTCAAGTTATGATCGATTCAATGTTGCATTTCTGGTGAATTTGGACACTTCGAATCGATCCTTCGGCTCGATTGGGTCGAATCGATGCTTGCTGTGACGTGGCGCGCGTGCTTCTCGCATCGATCCGCTTTTCACTCCGGGTTGACTGGGTCGACTCCATGTTCTTCGTTGCTTTGACTGGGTGGACTCGTGGTAGTGGATTCGAGTTGTTGGATTCGAAGGTTTGCTTCCTTCGAATCGATCGTATGTCCCCTTCGTATCGATCTGGGTAAATCTCAGTTGATCGATACGAAGACTCCACTGCCTGAAGGTATTCGAAGGTGGGAATGTTCCAATTGACTCGAACTATCGGAGTCGAACTAATGCTTGCTCAATGGAGTCGAAGCAACGGTCCTTTTCATGGATTCGAAGCAGGGAGAAACCGATGGATTCGAATCGACTAAGACCTCATCGATTCGAAGTAGATCACATGAGCTTGATGCGTTGGATACGAAGACGATGAGGTCGAAGGCTAAAGCATTTCTCATGGATTCGAAGCTATCAGGGGAACTTTGTTGGAGTCGAGTTTGATGGATTCGACCCTAGGGGATTCGAACCATAGGGAGATGAACTCAAGGCTATGTCCTCCACTTGCGTCGATGATATCTTGGGCGTATGAACTCGGATTGACTCGAGATTTGGAATGTTGCTTCATCTGACCTTGCTTGACATGTCTTATCAATTGCAGCCCGATCCGGACTCGGATAAAATTCATCGATATCCGTGGTGAACCTGCGATGCACAATCGATGTTCATGACTAATAATCATTGATTTTCAGTTAATCTTTGGGTATCTCGACTTTGCCAAAAGTTGGGATAACATTTTGCCCCCCAAAACATGCCTTTTTGGTAAAAGGCGTGTTTTGATCAGTCTTAAGTTGGATGCAGTGAGTTCATGTTTTACTCATAGCTTATAGCATTTTCAATCAAGTCCATGGCTGTTCGAAGCCGAATTGTTATTAATTTTTTCCAGTGGAAGTTAAGAATGAAATTCTACGGTCTCTCCATACTATTGATGGTCACTCCGGACCCTTGTCAAACCCATTCTAGATTTAGCGATTGAATAGAAAGATCATATTGCACTCCGGCGTTGCTTTCTATCCCTTGCACTCTGGCCCCAGCTAGGGCGTATAGCGATGTCTTGGTCGTTCTCGGCCGATTATAGCCTCTCCGGGCTCATGCTGGATCCCATCCTGTCACTCTCCGGTGAAGGGGAAACAACGTTAAGTGAGTCAATCCTGTCGCTCTCCGGCGAAGCGACTCACCTCCTGCACTCCGGTTTAGTGTATCTGAACATTAAGCGATGTCATGACCTGAATCGTCGGTCGATCACAGCCTCTTCGGGCTCATGCTGGATCCCATCCTGTCACTCTCCGGTGAAGGGGAAACAACGTTAAGTGAGTCAATCCTGTCGCTCTCCGGCGAAGCGACTCACCTCCTGCACTCCGGTTCAGTGTATCTGAACATTAAGCGATGTCATGGCCTAAATCGTGGGCCGATCATAGCCTCTCCGGGCTCTTATCGAATCCTGATCCAATCACTCTCCGGTGAATAGGAAACGATGCTTAAGTGAGTTGATCCTGTCGCTCTCCGGCGAAGCAACTCACTTCTTGCACTCCGGACCCTGCCTCTCCGGGTAGGATCATAAAGCGATCATGTTTATATTGATATTTAATGTTTATCCTTTAACTCTCCGGTCAAAGGTTTATTTTAATAAGTGTTTCTTTATTAAATCCAAATCCTAGATGTTCAATCTCAAACACCAGGAAAAACAAGATAATGCCTCTCCGGGTGGAGCGGTCTATTTCCATCTCAGAGCATGCCTAGGGATCTCTCCGGTTCCCGTACATGAGTAAGTGGGATAGCCGTTTTATTTTGGAAATCAAATCTAAGAAAACTAATCGACCAGAGTCCAAATCTTGAACTTGGCCCTTGCCATCACAATCAGTTGATGACGAGTCGTGATCCCGATCCAGGATCATTCCTGTTTGGTTGATGCGGTAGTTGTTCGGGTCTAACCGTCGTCGTACGTTCTCTGACATACTGCGGCAATCTACCACTCCTGGCATGTTCTTCCACCTCATCCTTCAGGTGGCGGCATTCATCGGTAGTGTGCCCATCCAGCTCATGGAATAGGCAGTACTTTCCAGTCTTACGTTCCCTCTCCGTGGGATCTCTCCTGGGTGGTTTTCGGTAGGAGAGTTGCCCCCGAGTTTCGGTGTAAATTCGTTCCAGTCCTGCCACCAAGTCTGTGTATTGCCTGAATCTGGGCTCTCGGAATTTCTTCCGTTTATCAGGACCATCATGTGCATCATCCTGCTTTCTCTTTCCTTTGTCTGCCCTGGACTGTTCCCTGGCGGTTCCTTCGCCTTGTGCAACATTTATTTCCTGCCTCTCGGCTCGTGATTCCTCTAATCGAATGAATTTTTTAGCTTCATGGAAAAACTCTCCAAGATCTTGCGGTGGATCTTTAGTCAAAGAGTCTTTGAATTCTATGCCTTCTCCAACTCCTGCCACTGCCGCCATCAAAATCATCGATGGGTCCGGGCGATCTATAGAAGTCACCGTCGCATTAAATCGTAACAAAAAATCTTTTATGGACTCTCCGGTCCTTTGTTTTATTGATGCCAAAGTCATCACGCTCTTAGGTCGCGTCACGTGAACCCTAAACTGCTTCATGAAGCAATCCACAAGCTCGCCCCATGTCCTGATTGATCCGGTTTCTAGCTGCCTAAACCAAAGCGCAGCCAAATCTGATAAGAATAAGGGGAAACATCATGCCATCACTTCCTCGGATGCTCCCAGCACTTCCATGTGTCTGATATATCTGGTGATATGCATGGTCGGGTCTGACTTTCCGTCATAAGGATTCAGCGTTGGTAGTTTGAATTTCGGAGGGTTCCTTGCATGCCTGATATTCGGAGCGAACGGACTCCGACTAACTTCTTCCAATCCTCCTCCTAAAAACCCTCCTCTCATGAGTCGTCTCACTAGGCCGATCATTCTTTCATCTCCATCCAGGGGTTGCCCCCTTGTCATGTCCCTGTCTTGCCCTCCGAGCCTTGTAGGGAATTCTGGTACGTACTCTTCGGGTGGCTCGTTAGCATTTGTGTTGGCCCTAGCCGGTTGAGCTCCTTCCAAAGGTACTTCTGCGTTGGATCCTGCGGGCCTGCCCCCAAGCCCTTGTCGATTGCCTTCTGGTTCTGTATTCACAGCCGCTGTAGCTGGTCCAGGGTTCTGTGTCCCTGTAGCTCTCATTTGCTCGAAGAAATTCTGCAGCATCTCTTGTTGGCTTTTCATCATCCTTTCCTGCATTAGGTTATTCATAGCCTCCATCTCATCTCTAGTAATGTAGATCGAAGCTTGTCCTTCTCCAGCGCCAGAGGATGCCTCTTGACTTCCTGCATGTTGGATCCTCTCAGTTCTTTGTCTAGTTTGTCGAGTCATTGTAGAGTCAGATCTGAATCCTTAAAATTCGAAATCTAAATTTTGAATTTGGTGTAGCGGGTGCTAGTTCTTCTCAGTGAAAGCACCAAAGTGTTTGCACCAAAAATGGTCACAAACCCCAAGTGTAGTGAAAGCACCAGCGTATGAATACGAATCAACAGTATTCACACACAAATCACAGATCTAAGAAAGTAACAAGCAGCAATCAAGAAATAATGAACAGTGACACACAATTTATAGTGGTTCGGCTATCTCCGGCCTACGTCCACTTCAAAGTTTTTATGATTTTATTGCTCGATGCTTGAAGATTACAATTTCGTGTGTTGTATTACAACTGATTTGCAGAGCTAAGTCTGAATCTAAGGCAGCAATGGTGATCTAGAGTAAATCTGGCAGAATCTGGGCGCTCTCTAGCTCTCAAAATTGTCCGACCCCTTTTCCGAATGACCAGGGGCTCTATTTATAGGTGTAGGAGGCTGATATTTCGCCTAAAATGAAGGGAGACCAGTTCTGGTACGTCAGGGGGCCCACATGCCCGCTTAATGGAAATCCGGGCCCACACCGGGATCGATTCGACCCTAGGTTCGAATCGATCAAGAAATTGTCCAATCAAGCTGAAATTTGGTGTGGACATTCTTCAACATGTGCTCAAGCTTCTGTGAAAATTTCATAGCATTTGGATGTGTAGATCTCAAGTTATGATCGATTCAATGTTGCATTTCTAGTGAATTTGGACACTTCGAATCGATCCTTCGACTCGATTGGGTCGAATCGATGCTTGCTGTGACGTGGCGCGCGTGCTTCTCGCATCGATCCGCTTTTCACTCCGGGTTGACTGGGTCGACTCCATGTTCTTCGTTTCTTTGACTGGGTGGACTCGTGGTAGTGGATTCTAGTTGTTGGATTCGAAGGTTTGCTTCCTTCGAATCGATCGTATGTCCCCTTCGTATCGATCTGGGTAAATCTCAGTCGATCGATATGAAGACTCCACTGCCTGAAGGTATTCGAAGGTGGGAATGTTCCAATGGACTCGAACTATCGGAGTCTAACTAATGCTTGCTCAATGGAGTCGAAGCAACGGTCCTTTTCATGGATTCGAAGCAGGGAGAAACCGATGGATTCGAATCGACTAAGACCTCATCGATTCAAAGTAGATCACGTGAGCTTGATGCGTTGGATACGAAGACGATGAGGTCGAAGGCTAAAGCATTTCTCATGGATTCGAAGCTATCAGGGGAACTTTGTTGGAGTCGAGTTTGATGGATTCGACCCTAGGGGATTCGAACCATAGGGAGACGAACTCAAGGCTATGTCCTCCACTTGCGTCGATGATATCTTGGGCGTATGAACTCGGATTGACTCGAGATTTGGAATGTTGCTTCATCTGACCTTGCTTGACATGTCTTATCAATTGCAGCCCGATCCGGACTCAGACAAAATTCATCGATATCCGTGGTGAACCTGCGATGCACAATCGATGTTCATGACTAATAATCATTGATTTTCAGTTAATCTTTGGGTATCTCGACTTTGCCAAAAGTTGGGATAACAACCTGTATTTATCTTCTGGACTCCCTGTCTTATTTCATAGCTTTCATAAGTGCACTATGAACCTATTGGCCCCTGCCAATTAACTCAATTAATTCATGGGTTCCCCTGAACCTATTAGTGACTCCAATAACTTCTCTCTTATCCTAGATTTCATGGGTTGACTAGAAACCAACTGACAACTGTCAATAACTTAATCCGGATATAGTTTTCATGGGTGCACTACAAACCAATTGGCCCTTGCCAACCACTCTTTATAACATAGTTTTCATGGGATCACTATGAACCTATTGGTAACTCCAATAACTTCTTAATCATACTTTTCATGGGTGCATTATGAACCTAACTCCCTGAAAACTTCTATATATTAGGCATCCTATATTCTGGTCTTCCTGACCTCCTGGATGCAATTCTACTCATTCAGAAGTTTAATCTATTTATATTCACTACTGGGTCAACCTAGCTGGTTCTTCTGCCCTTTATCCCCAAAATGCAGTTATGGGTCCGTTATAGTGTGAATATATTTATATTTGAAGGAGCAAGCATAACAACATAACAAACCACTCCTTTAGGTTTTATATCCTTGAAATCATTTTCATAAAAAACATGGTTAATCCCTTTAACCTAATATTTTATCAAGGAAATATTCTTACTAAAACCATTACAAAACTCCTTTAATTTTAGCCATGGGTTTTTCCTTTAAGAAATGATTTTGGGGTTATTCGTTTTGAAAATTAAAACCTTTCGACTCCTTCGAAACCTTACTTTCGACCTCACTGGATACCCTCCTTCGAAATCATAAAAACATATTTCCAAAACATTAGGCCCATACCTTTCGAACACTTTAAAACTTTCTTTTGAAACCTTTCAAGTGCATTAAAACATTAGCATTTAACTTTAGAAGCATAGCCTCGAAACCAGTTGAAAGTACCCCTTTCGAAACCTTTGGAAGTATCCCTTCCGAAACAATTGAAAGACCCTCTTTTGAAAACATTGGTTTTATACTTAAAATACTATTTGGGTCAAGTGAATATAAGTGAAAGTATCTCTTTCGAAACCATTCTTTATCATTTAAAAGCATTGGGGAAAACTTATTGGCCTCGGCACCACCCTTTCAAAAGCATAAGTCATCTGGGTAAAAATACTTGAAGGATGACTTCGAAACCATTGCCTTCGAAACCCCTAACCCCCTTTCGAAAGCTATGGGAAGTGGCTTACGTTTTTAAACAAATGCTTCCTTCCGAAAGCATTGATATCTTCAATACCTTTGAAAGGCAAAAAGCGGCAGAAGGGTTCCGACCTGGTCGAAACTACCCCTTCCCAACACTTTAATTTTGAAAACAAAGTAGCCTCTTCGGAAGCTACTACTTTAAACTAAGGCGGCAACTCTCTTTCGAAAACTATTTAAAAGACCCTTTCAAAAGCTTCGATTTCAACCCCTTCGAAAGCGTTTAACAAAACAGAAAAGCGCTTCTCTTTTAAAAATAAAACAAAGGTACAGACCCCATCGAAAGTAATACTTTCGACACCCTACCTCCTGCCTTTTTCTCCTATCCACTACGTACCAACAAGTGATACCATGTGTATTGGTTTCGGCTTCATTGGTCTCGACTTAGTGGGTTTCAACCTGATTGGAGCCGGTAGTTCCGGGTCGAAAGGTACCTCTATAAGAGGCGAAACCTACTTTTTCTGAGTAAAGGCTGTTTTGACCAAATAAAGTAAGTTCTTTGTAACTAACTTGCCTACATGTAAACTTTTGATTGGTTGTCTTAACTTTTCAAATTATTTTACAAATAAGTATCGCATATTTTCAGATCTAAAACATGGTTAATTTTAACAAATAAGCCCTTCCTATTTAACCACAATTTAATCATTTAGGTCCTCCTTTAAAAATAATTTAATTTCCACAATAAATCTCTTAGTAAAAATCCCAAAAAATCTCAAAAATTCACTTTTAATATGTTATCAAACATATATAAATTTTAGACCCAAATTCATCATATAACAACCGAAATAAATTTCTAAACCCATTTAACCATATTTTCCTTTGAAAATTCATAATAAATTCTCCATGGCTTAGGAAAATTAGAAAAATTGAAACTCAACTCCAAAATCATGTTTCTCATAACATATAATTTTTCCATGGCATTCTAAAATCATTTGCTATCGATTTTGCCCAAAAACCGTGCGTATCATATTTAAACAATTTGATTTTAAATCAAACATGTTATAAAACCAAGCATATCATCATTCAAATTATCATCAAATGGATTAATTCATAAATCCAAAAACATATGATTGAAAGCAAAATAGAGATGATTAGGATTATTATTCACCTTAGTTTGGATAAGGAAATTGGAGATTTGTTTGAGATCGATACCCCCTAGCTTGATCCTAAGCTTTTACTTTGATTTCTCTTCTTCTTCTCCTAGTAATGGCCGGCTTGCACTTTTCTTTCTTACTTTTTTTCTACTTGTGATAAAAATGAACGTGAGTGTTATGGTAACGCGGGTATTAGGGTGATAAACATGGGGCGAAAATTACCCTACTACCTATGTGTCTAATTCTTATCATTTTTACCACTTATAAGCCCATTCATTTGTGATAAGCACGGCCATTAATTTATTTACAAATCTCAATCCCCTTATCACTCTACATTATTCTATTTAATTTATCAAATTAAATCTCCTGAATAATGTTATTAAAAATTAGGGGTGTTAAAGAGTTCCCTCCTTAAAGAATATTTTCCTCGAAATTCAGTAAGGACTAAATACTAAACATAGCAATTAACTGTAACGACTACTAACAACCATACTATCCTACTTGACTAGCAACTATATATATAAAGCTAATATAGAATACCATCAAAGTAGATTAGGATAAGTATCTCGAATCATGCCTTTGTCTCCCAAGTATAGTCCTTCTCGTTGTCGCTTCACTGAACTTTCACCAACCTGACTATCTTGTACCTCAATCTTTTCTCATCTATCGCTACAACATGGACTGGTTGTCTAACAACTATCAAATTAGGCTCTACTACCAAGACTTCCAACCCAGTCGGAGGAATAGTAGTCTCTGGATCATGCACAAACTTGCAAAGATGAGACACATGGAATACATTATGGACACCTGCCATACTGCTCGGTAACTCTACTCTGTATGTGAGCTTTCCAATCCTCTCTATAATCTGGAATGGACTAACATATCTTGGGGCTAGTTTCCCCGACTTTCCAAATCGTATCACACCCTTCATCGATGACACCTTAATGAAAACCATGTCTCCCACTGAGAACTCTAGGTCTTTATGCCTCTTATATGCGTAACTCTTCTGTCTGAATTGAGCTTCCTTCATCCTTTCTCAGATCACCTCAATCTTCTATGACACATCCCTAACCAAATCTGGACCTAAGACCAATCTGTCTCCAGTCTCCAACCAACATGCTGGTGATTTGCATGGCCTTCCATACAAAGCTTCAAAAGGCGTCATTACAATACTAGTCTGGTAACTATTATTATAGGAAAACTCAACCAAATGTAGGCGAACCTCCCAAGATCCACCAAAGTCCAATACACAAGCTCTCAGTAAATCCTCGAGTACCTTATTGACTCTCTCTGTCTGCCCATCCGTCTGAGGGTGATATGTGGTACTCATCTTGAGCTTAGTGCCTAACACATCCTGTAGACTCTTCCAGAATTTATTAGTGAACAATGCATCTCTATCACTGACTATGCTACTAAGAACTCCATGTAGTCTAACTATGTTTTTCATGAACAACTTAGCTAAAATAGGGCCGTCTTGATTGAGTTTACTGGAATGAAATAGGCACTCTTGGTCAATCTGTCCACTATAACCCATATACTTTCATTTCATTTATTTGACCTTGGCAACCCATCTATAAAATCCATGGATATCGAATCCCATTTCCAAACTGGAATCTCTAAAGGCTGAAGCAACCCACTCGGTTTTTGATGTTCGGCTTTCACTTGTTGACAGTTTGCACACTGCCTAACTCACAAGCCAACATCCCTCTTTATACCTTCCTAATAGAAGCTTCTCTTCATACCCTGATACATCTTGGTCCCTCTAGGATGAATCGTAAACTTGGATTGATGACATTCCCCAAGAACTTCTTTTCTTAAGTTCTCAACATCTAGAACACACAACCGTCCATTCTTTCTCAACCATCCCTTCTGGTCAAGACTAAAATCTTTCAAATCATCGATCTCAGTTCCAACCTCAAGCCTTCTAATCTACTCTGCTAATAATGGATCCTCCTTCTGCTTAGAAGCAATTCCCTCGATCAACATTGGTCAAACTTCTAAACAGGACAGCATGGAAGTGCTCTGACTAGAACAAGCAGTCGATCTTTACTGCATTCCACAACTGGCCAAAGCTTCCAGATCCTTCCATTCTGCCAACATAGCCAACACCACATTCTGGTGCCTTCTGCTAAGAGCATCCGCTACTTTATTACCTTTCCTTGGTGTATACTCTATACCGAAATCATCAGCAGCCAAAAACTCCAGCCACCTCTGTTGTCTCATATTCAACTTCTTTTGAGAGAATATGTATCTTAAAGACTTATGATCGGTATATAGCTCAAATCTCTCTCCTAAGAGATAATGCCTCCAAATATTCAATGCAAAAATCACTGCAACCAACTCCAAATCATGAGTAAGATATCTCACTTCATGCGATCTAAGCTGTCTGGATGCGTAGGCAATAATTTTACCCTTCTACATCAATACAGCTCCCAATCTAGTCCCACATGCATCAGTATACACCACTAACTCTTGGTTTCCATCTAGAACTACTAAAACTGGTGCATTGGTCAACAAATGCTTTAACTTAAGGAATGCTTCCTCACATTTGTCGGACCAAACAAACTTTACCTCCTTCCTGGTAAGCTTAGTCAAAGGCGTTGCTATCCATGAGAAATCCTTGATGAATCTCCGGTAATAGCCAGCAAGTCTAAGAAAACTTCTAATCTCAGTCACCGTCTCTAGTCTCTTCTAATTATTAACAGCTTTGATCTTATCTGGGTCGACTGATAACCCCTTCTATGAAACCACGTGACCAAGAAACTTAACCTCTTTCTTCCAAAAATGACACTTGGAAAACTTCGCCTTAGCTGATTCTGCCTCAGCATCTCAGGCACAACTCTAAGATGATCTTCATGCTCTCTTTCATCCTTAGGGTATACCAAAATGTCATATATAAACAGTAACATGAATCTGTCCAAATACTCTCAGAAGACTCGATTCATCAAATCCACAAAGAAAGAAGGTGTGTTCGTCAACCCGACTGGCATTACTAACCACTCGTACGAACCATACCTAGTCCAAAATGCTGTCAAAGGAATGCTGTCCTCCGCCACTCTTAACTTATGGAAGCCTGTTGCCAAATCCAACTGGGAAAACACTATGGCTCCACTCAACTAATCGAACAGATCATTTATTCTTGGCAAAAGATACTTATTCTTGATCGTCCTTTCATTCAACTTACGATAGTCGATGCACATCCTTAACGACCCATCTGGCTTCTTCACAAAACCATGGTCACTCCCCAAGGAGAACTGCTTGGTCCTTCCTTCAAGATCCACTAGTTGCACCTTCAATTCCTTCATCTTTGTCGGTGTCATTCTGCTAGGTGGTCTACTGACAGGTTCAGCTTCTGGTACAAGATCTATCTGAAACTCATCAGCTTGTTTCGGTGGTAATCCTGTAACTGGCTCAAAGACATCTGCAAACTCTTTTGCTACTCGAACCTGACTTAATTCTTCTCCCGCTTCCATAGCACTTAACAAAGCACATACACTCCGGTCGGAATATTCCACTGAGAAGATGATTTAGTTATGACTATCTGGATGTTTCAATGATATTTCCCTATCCTGGCAAAATATCCTAGCCTCATACTTACCCAACCAATCAATACCCAAAATGATTCCGAAATCTATGAAATCATAAACATACAGACTGCATGCAAACTTATGACCTAACAAATCAAGTTCTAGCTGGTCACTTCTCTTCCCTAGAGTTGCATATCCTCCTATTGGATTCGCAACCCGTAAGGAAGTAACAAGGTATGTGGGTTCTATGCATATCCTATCAACTAAATATTGTGATATAAATAAATGTGATGCACGGGTATCAAATAGTACCCTGACTGGAATACTCTAAATCAAAAGTGTACCTTCCATCACAGTCTTTCCTTTATCTGCTGTAGAAGGTCTTAAAGAAGATGGTGGTCCAATGGCAAAAACCTTTCCTTTGTCTGCCCTGACTGGCTCTGGACACTAGTTCTTGTAATGCCCAACTTGATCGCAGTTGAAGCATTTCACATTCTTCTTATCGGCAGATTTCTTCCCCTTGCCTGATTGGCACTCATGGGTATAATGACCCTTCTTGTCACATTTGAAGCATACTAAATCAGCCTTTTCCTTCTTGGCTGCATCTCCCTTATGGGCTCCCTTCTTCTTAAAGAATTTCCTCCCTAAGGACCTTGGGATTCAACTGGCTTCTCCCTAGTACAAACAGGAAGCATCTCCTCATGGCGAATAGCCATGTCCACAACCAAATTACAATGATCTCGGATATGTGGTAGGGTCGCCCAAACTAGCTCGAGCCTCAATCCCCGAATGAACTTCTCATTCCTTCTGATGTCAGTGTTTATAGTAGCATATCCATATCGAGACAGCTCATCAAACTTATTAGTATACTCGATAACTGACATATCTCCCTAAACCAGATCCATGAACTTCCTCATCTATATTGACTGAGAAACCTCATATAAAAACCTTTGCTCGAATCTCCTTCTGAAATCAGCCCATGTCAGTTCTTCCTCCGGAACTCCGGTAGTCGCACTATTCCACCAGTGAAGCGTTGCCCCTTGCAACTGCCAAGAGGCCTTCTTTTCTGCTCATTATCTAGGCCTAGATCAGCATATATTCTTTCACAGTGCAATAGCCAATTTTCCACTTCTATAGCATCCTCCATTCCCACAAATGGCTTTCCACCCAGACCGGTGTAGTCTACTCAGCTTAGCATAATTATTCCCAATTGGAGCCATAGGATTAGCTCCTCCTACATTTCCAACAACTCCAGCAGTAGCTCCTGCTTGCATCACATTGATGAAGAACTGATACATCGCTCCCATATCTACTGGTGGATTTCCAACACCCACATTGGCATCAGCATTTTGGTTAGCATTAACCTGTCGACCTTGGTTCCTCCTGGTATTAGGTCGAGCATTTCCGTTGGTTGTGGTGCTTCCTCCACCGAGATTCCTCTTCCGTTTCTTGCTTCCATATCCTCTTCTTGTAAATCTACAAACGAGCCTTAGTAAGATATTGAAATACGGTCTAAGAGAGAGGGGAACACTTACTTACATATATATCTATATATCAAATACAAGTACGTTACTATAACGTTAACCCAAACCCCGATCATATTTCTGATTCATTGGAATTATGTTTCAAAAGCTTTTAGGTTTATCTTTTCTTTTAAGTTTTCATAAACCTATACTCTGATACCAACTTGTAACATCCCTCACTTGGAGGCCCAAAAATAACGGCTACGGATGCTGTAGTCATCCATAGTTATTAATCCTCGATGACCAAATGCGGTAATGTTAGATACATTGATATAACAGAACACATGGATATGGAAAAAAAATTAAATTTCGAAACAACATTCTCATTCCATTCCAAAAACCATTTCAACATTCTTTGCATAATCCCATAATCGCAAACCACGTTCAGAAATATATAATTATTACAAATACGCCAAGAGCGACATATAAAGATGCCCCTTTGGTTGATCAGAGAATATAATAAGGAAACTAAACAACTTTGTCTTTATAACGTAACACGGTGGGATCAAGTGAAAAAGAACTCTAAATAGCTATAATGTCTCTTGCGCGTCTTCGGAAGCTTATTCGTCTAATGAGGTACCTAAAAACCTCAAATCTTATACTACTCAAAATCAATTGAGTACCCGAGAGTTTAAGAAGAAAACATAAACTTTGAGTCAGACATAAAACCTGGTATTAACAATAATCTAACATCTCAAACCATTTAGATATCTAATGAGACCACGCCGCTTAGCGGAATGGGTTTCTCCCTTACTTGTATCTTAAAACCTTTATAAAACCATATACTGTGCTCCAACATCCACAATGGTTAAAGACATAGTCATTTAAAAATATCATGATGATATGCAAATGAGTTAAAACAATCTGGATTTCCCATCCCCTGTTTAATTGACTCTTTGTCACATTTATAGTTTCTAGGGTCACTATTAACCTATTAGTTTTCATCGGCTTACTAATAACCTTTAGATAATATGTGGACTCCCTGTCCTATTTCATAGTTTTCATGGGCTTACTATTAAACTATTTTTATCTTCTGGACTCCCTGCCCTATTTCATAGTTTTTTATGGGTGCACTATGAACCTATTGGCCCCTGCCAATTAACTTTATTAATTCATGGGTTCCTTGGAACCTATTGGTGACTCCAGTAACTTCTCTCTTATCCTACATTTCATGGGTTGATAGGAACCTATTAACAACAGTTAATAACTTAATCCGGATATAATTTTCTTGGGTGCACTACAAACTAATTGGCCCCTGCCAAACACTCTTTTTAACATAGTTTTCATGGGATCACTATGAACCTATTGGTAACTCCAATAACTTCTTAATCATAGTTTTCATGGGTGCACTATGAACTTCTCCCCGACAACTTCTATATATTAGGCATCCTATATTCTGGTCTTCCCGACCTCTTGGTTGCAATTCTACTCATTCAGGAGTTTAATCTGTTTATATTCACCACTGGGTCAACCTAGCTGGTTCTTCTGCCCTTTATCCCCAAAATGCAGTTATAGGTCCGTTATAGTGTGAATATATTTATATTTGAAGGAGAAAACATAACGGCATAACAATACCACTTCTGTGGGTTTTATATCCTTGAAATCATTTTCAAAAAAAACATGGTTAATCCCTTTAACCTGATATTTTATCAAGGAAAGATTCTTCCTAAAACCATTGAAAAACTCCTTTAATTTTTGCCATGGGTTTTTCCTTTAAAAATGATCTTGGGGTTATTCGTTTTGAAAAATAAAACCATTTGACTCCTTCGAAACCTTGCTTTCGACCTCACTGGATACCCTCCTTCGAAAGCATAAAAACATATTTCCAAAACGTTAGGCCCCTACCTTTCGAACACTTTAAAACTTTCTTTCGAAACCTGTCGAATGCATTAAAGCATTAGCATTTAACTTTAGAAGCATAGCTTTGAAACCAGTTGAAAGTACCCCTTTCGAAACCTTTGGAAGTATCACTTCTGAAACCATTGAAAGACCCTCTTTCGAAAACATTGGGTTTATACTTAAAATACTATTTGGGTCAAGTGAATATAAGCGAAAGTATCTCTTTCAAAACCATTCTATATCATTTAAAAGCATTGGGGAAAACTTACTGGCGTCGGCACCACCCTTTCGAAAGCATAAGTCATTTGGGTAAAAAATACTTGAAGGATGATTCGAAATCCCTTTCGAAACCATTGCCTTCGAAACCCCTAACCCCTTTCGAAAGCTATGGGAAGTGGCTTACATTTTTAAACAATGGTTCCTTTCAAAAGCATTGATATCTTCAATACCTTCGAAAGGCAATAAGCAGCAGAAAGGTTCCAACCTGGTCGAAACTACCCCTTCCGAACACTTTAATTTGAAAACAAAGTAGCCTCTTCGGAAGCTACTACTTTAAACTAAGGCGGCGGCTCTCTTTCGAAAACTAATTAAAATACCCTTTAAAAAGCTTTGATTTCGACCCAGTCGAAAGCATTTAACAAAATAGGTAAGCGCTTCTCTTTTAAAAACAAAACAAAGGTATCGACCCCATCGAAAGCAATACTTTCGACACCCTACCTCCCGCCTTTTTCTCAATCCACTATGTACCAACAAGTGATAACATGTGTATTGGTTTCGACTTCATTGGTCTCGACTTGGTGGGTTTCGATCTGATTGGAGGCGGTAGTTCTGGGTCGAAAGGTACCTCTATAGGAGGCGAAACCTACTTTTTCTGGGTAAAGGCTATTTTTACCAAATAAAGTAAGTTTTTTGCAACTAAGTTGTCTACCTGTAAACTTTTGATTGGTTGTCTTAACTTTTCAAATTATTTTACAATAATTACCGCATATTTTCATATCTAAAGCATGGTTAATTTTAACAAATAAGCCCTTCCCATTTAACCACAATTAAATCGTTTAGGTCCTCCTTTAAATACAATTTAATTTCCTCAAAAATCCCTTAGTAAAAATCCCCAAAAATCTCAGAAATTCACTTTTAATATATTATCTAACATATATAAATTTTAGACCCAAATTCATCATATAACAACCGAAATAAATTTCTGAACCCAATTAACCATATTTTCATTTGAAAATTCATAATAAATTCTCCATGCATGGGAAAATTATAAAAATTGAAACCCAACTCCAAAATCATGTTTCTCATAACATATAATTTTTCCATGGCATTCTAAAATCATTTGCTATAGGTTTTGCCCTAAAACCGTGCGTATCATATTTAAACAATTTGATTTTAAATCAAACATGTTATAAAACCTAGCATATCATCATTCAAATCATCATAAAATGGATTAATTCATAAATCTGAAAACATATGATTGAAAACAAAACAGAGATGAATAGGATTATTATTCACCTTAGTTTGGATAAGGAAATTGGAGATTTGTTTGAGATTGATTCCCTCTAGCTTGATCCTAGGCTTTTACTTTGATTTCTCTTCTTCTTCTCCTAGTAATGTGTAACATCCCCCTACTTGGAGGTCCAAAACTAACGGATACGGATGCTGCAGTCATCCATAGTTATTTATCCTCGGCGACCAAATATGGCGACATTAGATACATTGACACACAGAAACACAAGAATATCAAAAAAATTAAACAGCAAACAAATTCCACATTCCATTTCAAATATTCCAAATTGATTACATAATCCCAATTCGTAGACCACGTTCAAATAACATATAATTATTACAAAATACGCCAAGAGCGACATATGAAGATGCCCCATTGGTAGATCAGAGTATATAGTTAGGCAAGAAAACAATTTGCCTTTACAAACAAGACACACGGCAGAAATAAAAGAACTCTAATAACAAGCTTGCCTTCTGCACGTCCTCAGAAGCTTTATTCATATAAAAGAACACCTGGAAACCTTAACTCTCAACCTACTTAAAATCAATTGAGTACCCGAGAGTTTAAAGGAATAACAAAAACTTCAAGTTAGACATAAAGCCTAGTATAAATAATAATTTACCATCTCAAACCATTTAGATATCTAGCGAGACCACGCCGCTTAAGGAACGGGTTTTTCCCTCACTATTATCCTAAAACATTTATAAAACCATATATTGTGCTCCTACATCAACAATGATGAAAACATGGTATTTCAAAAACTTTATAATGATATGCAAAACAAGTAAATCAAATCTGGATTACCCATCCTCATTCATTTTGACTATCTGTCTCAATTATAGTTTCTAGGATTACTATTAACCTGTTAAATGTTTATCGACTATCTATCCAATATCATAGTTTTCATGGGATCACTAAGAACCTATTGGTAACTCCAATATCTTATCTCTTATCCTAGTTTTCATGGGCTAACTAGGAACCTATTGACTGACTATCAATATCTTAATCCGGATATAGTTTTCATGGGCTAACTACAAATCTACTGGCCCCTGCCAGTATCAAATCATAGTTTTCATGGGCTGACTATGAACATATTGGCCCCTGCTAATATCATACATTTTTCATGGGCTTACTGTAAATCTATTGGCCCCTTCCAATATCTTTAATTAAGATGTTAACATCTTTTAAGTTATATTCACTATTGGGTCAACCTAGCTGGTTATTCTTGAAAGTGTGCAATGGATCGTGTAATATGGATATATGATAATACAAAGTGTAGTGATGATAACTATACAGTAAATAGTGCGGAATATAAAAGCAATATAGTAAAAATGACACCAGAGATTTTTATACTGGTTCGGAGCACCTTCCTACGTCCAGTCCCAGACTCCTTCTGGAATTTCACTAATAACCCTCACTTAACCTGGAGGAACAGGTATATACAACCCTTGAGCAGCCGAACAAGGACCTGAGCAGCAGAACAGGATTTCGCCTCAGCAGCCGAAGAGGACTTCACACGCCTGAGCAGTAGAACAGGATTACAACAAATACAAAAATACTTTTGACTTTGTGTGTTCTTAATAACACGAATTTTTCACTTGTAGTAGACCCATTCTATAATCTTCTCCTCGAGTATAAATATATATATTTGAAGTATATGAAGAATAGAAAGGTCTAGTATTGCTTTAATGCAGAATATTTGAAAGTGTATTGCAAATAGATAGAAGAGCAAAGATAAGAGAATTAGATTATGATTCAGTGAGTTGAAATGAAGTTGAAATATGTATTTATAAAGATTAGAAAGCAGCGACTGTTGGTGAAGAGTTTCAATCGAAGTGTTGTGTCCGAATCTTTTCGTTAGAGGTTCACAACTCTTCACAAAAAGTCGTGTCTTTTCGAAAAGTGACTGTTATAGAAATTCAGTCAACTGAGCCTCTGGGTCAGTCGACTGAATATTCAAAGTAATTTTTAAATTTAAATTCATATATCTATGTATCTGTGCATGCTGCACAAAATCCCCAGTGTCAGTCGACTGGTCGTCTCGGTCAGTCGACTGACCTGGGTAAATTTGTGCGGTAAGCACAGTTTACATAGGTATATTAATTTCTATAACTTTAAAACACTTTTATACTTTAAATGTATGCTTATATATGTATAAAATATTTTATAAATATTATGATTAAATATATAAGCTAATGTAGACGTAATCGAGGAGAGATTTTAACAATTTTGACCTAAGACTTAAAAATAGACAAAATACCATAGTTGATGCGCCGGTTTTTTAAAGTCTTGTCTCCTTGTCTCTTTTTGTCGTAGCAGTCATCGAATATGTATGTCATAGTGATAGCTTCGTGTCATGAATCAAAACCAAGTCTCAATATTCTCCCCCTTTTTGATTGATGACAACCTGTAAATAGATATAGATTTCGACTGTATATATATATATATAATAACATAAATACTTACTCCCCCTGAATCGTTGATGTTCTATATCCTGCATTTTCTGTTAGCAATAATATTTCTCCCCCTTTGTCATCGACAAAAAGGAAAAATAATATGAAGGCATAAAGTAGAAAAGATGTCATAGAAATAAAAACAATTATCCATACATTTAACTTCCATAGTTAAGAGTGCTCAAAATAAACTAGAATAAAAAGAAAATGAACACCTTACGCCATCGGTACCTTACCCCTACCACTGTAACCTTCATCTCCATCATCATCACTGCTACTTGCTTCATCGTCGTCAGAAGAAGACCATGTAAAGATGGGCTGCTTACCCGGATCGCCTATAGTAGCCGTAGATGTCCCGGAGGAGCATGAGATCGCTTGCCATAATTTGGTGAAAAATCCTTTGACCTTATCGAGCTTTTTATCAACTTTGATGATGTTTGAATGTAGAATTTGTTGATTTCGGCAAATAATAGAGATGGATTCATGTCGTTGAAGACCCGGATTTGGAATTAAAATTTCTTCTTGTTGATGACGAGTTGATTTTTGACGAGATGGACATTGAGACGGTACGCCATGTTGTTGTGGTTGGTTTAAATGCCTTTGTGTCCATTCTTCAAAAGATATGATATGAGGGGGTCGGGCAACCGGTATTTTCATCAATTCTAAAGTCCGAGAGTTCAAACATCCAACGGTAGAAAATGGTGAGTCCGGTTCCGGAACCTCACAAGCCTTTAGAAGACGCATAATATATTCACCGTAGTAGATTACGTTCATTCTACCGTTGTGGAAGCTTAAAAATTCATCAAGAATTAGACGGAGCCAGTTTGCTTTAATGTTGCCAAAAATAGCATATAAAGCTTTAAAGTTGTTTTCATAGACAAGTTCATATCTCCCAATTCTTGGAGTTACGGTTTTCATTAGAGCGCGATAAATAATTCGTGCCTTTGGTCGTAAAGACATCGATTTTAGTTGATGCATATCATCCTCTAGAAACAAATGGCTTACGTTATCTCGAACTACCAAGCCACAGTCAATAGTGCCTAATTCCACACCATCATTTTCCGTTTGTAAAATATGAGCCATGCGGTCCAAAGAAAAAAAGATGGGTTTCCCACATACAAGGCTCCATACACAATCTTGTTGGTTTGGAACGTCTTGGTGACCCAAATTTAGGTTTGCATAAAATAATTTTACCATAATTTGGTTGATTTTGTGTTTGTTATCGTCAATGTTAAATAACGACTCCAAATTGCTTCGTCGAGATAACTCTTGAATGTGATAAGGAGATAAATCAGGGAATTTAACAAACGAACCTTCAAAAATCCTTGAGTCTTGCATCCGTCTCCACCTCCGAATTGCGGTGTCATCAAATATCCACTGTTGAATTTGTTCGTTTGATGGAGGTTGAGATGATGAGGAAGCTTGTCCCTTTCATTTAGGCGCCATTTAATTTTAATTTTGAAGAAAAAAATGGAGTTTTGGAGAGCCTAGGGTTTTGAAAACTTTGAAAATCTGAAGTGGTACTGGGGAGAGAAGGTAAAGTGAAAGATAAAAGGAGTGAAATGGGTAGGTAGAAGTTAAAAAGTAACTCAGATCTACGGCTCAGTCGACTGGCTTCAGGGCTTCAGTCGACTGAAGCTGAAGATTGAAATTTTTCGATCTTCTGGTCCAATCGACTGAGGCTCTGGGTCAGTCGACTGGCTATGTGTATGTTAAAAAATAACTTACTGTGTTAGTCGACTGACCTCCTGGTTCAGTCGACTGACCTGGATTATTTTCTACAATAAATTTATTTTGGTGTGAAATGTATATATATTATTTAGGTTTGTTAATTCTATTAATATAAATAGTTTTTATATTGAAGAATGTTATAGAAATAACTTTATTTTGCTGTTAAATGTTAATATTTTGTATATGTGAGATGTCGTTTAATGCAGCAGAAATAATTTTATTTCAAACAGAAACGTACATATGTAGAGAATTTATTCGAAAATAGAACAAAAACAATAATGACTACGATTATTTCGAGGGGCTAGGCGTCTTGAATTCTTTCAGTTGCTTAGGACGAGCATTTGATTCTTCGTTGCGATCCCACAAATTAGGTGAGTATGGTGGTCGCGGTGGAGAAGAAGTCGATGGTCGTCTGATAGGCGAAACAGCATGTTCGTCTATCGGATGTGACGATGCCCCACAGAATTTCATAGCGATATGCTCAATGATTCCTATCCGTCTGAAGTTTATTTTTTGTTCGTAATACATTTCCTATTGTAGCATTAAAGATTCTTGCTGATAATGGTGGAGATCATCTATCTTTTGCTTCGTGTTCGGAGAAATATCGATCGTTTTCTTTCCTTTTTTCTTATCTGGAGTATATCCGGTGTGATAGACAGATGATGGTGATATTTTATGATCCGGAGTTTTTGGAGAGTTGTTTGAAGCAATAATTTCGATAGAATCCGTTGAAGAGGAGGTTGACATTTTTAAACAAAATAGTTTATAAAAACTTTTTACTTCAGAGAGAGAATCGAAAGATTGCTTTTTAGTTTGATTGCATAAACAAAGGAGTATGCATCTATTTATAGGCTTAGTTTAGAAAAAATAGGATAAAATTTGGTGGATTATATTAATTATAGCCAAGAAATATGGTGAAACATTGGTTTTCTGTTGGCTGAGCTATTTTGTATAATTTTAATATTTATAAAATTAGTAATGTAGATTCTAAAGTTAAGTGTGACAAGTAATGTAGTATAAATTAATGTTCCCATATAATAAGATGGCCATACTAGACTAGAACAGAAAACATTAATAGCTCAGGTGGTTAGAATAATGAATTTTTGTAAAAAAAAAATTATTCTTGAGTTTTTAGTTAAAAAATTTATATTCTATTTATATATCTTTAATTGACATTATACCAAGCTCACGACGCAATTTTATAAACGTATTTTCTAATAGTGGTTTAGTACAAATATCGGCTAATTGATTTTCTGATGGTACGTAGTCCAGATTTATTACTTCTTTTTCTATATTATCACGTAAAAATGATGTCTAATATCTATATGTTTAGTTCTTGAGTGGTTTACTGGATTTTTAGATAGATTTATTGCACTAGAATTATCGCTGTAAATTGTTGATTTTGATAGATTAATTCCAAAATCTTTAAGTGTCTGTTGCATATAAATTACTTGTGTGCAAGCTAGTGCCGCAGAAATATATTCTGCTTCACAAGTTGATAGTGAGACACAGTTTTGTTTCTTGCTAAACCATGATATTAATGATTTACCAATGAAGTGACACGTACCGCTTGTACTTTTTCTATCTGTTTGTGATTCGCCGAAATCAGCATCACTGTATGAGACTAACTCGAACGAACACTCTTTTGGATAGAAAAGTCCGAAGTTTGTAGTTTTACTAAGATAGCGTAGTATGCGTTTTATGGCTCGTAAATGTGATTCTTTTGGGTCAGCTTGAAATCGTGCACATAGACACACACTCATCATAATATCTAGTCTACTTGCTGTTAAATAAAGTAGAGATCCTATCATACTATGATATAGTTTTTGGTCTACACTTTTCCCATTTTCATCTTTATCATGATGTGTTGTTGTGCTCATAGGTGCTGGTTTGGCAGAAGTGTTTTCCATTCCAAAACGTTTGATAAGATTATTACAGTATTTTTCTTGATTAATAAAAATTCATTTTGAAACTTGTTTTACTTGAAGTCCTAGAAAATATGATAATTCTCCCATATGGGACATTTCAAATTCTTTAGTCATTATTTCAGAAAACTCATTACATAATTCATTATTAGTTGATCCAAATATAATGTCGTCGACATATATTTGAACTATTAAGATATCATTCTTAGAATGTTTTATAAATAAAGTTTGATCTACTTTTCCTCTTACGAATCCTGAGTCAATTAGATAGCTTTTAAGGCATTCATACCAAGCACGTGGTGCTTGTTTTAACTCATATAAAGCTTTCTTAAGTTTATAGACATATCTGGGTATTTTTCATGAATAAATAACGGAGGTTGTTCAACATAAACGTTTTCTTTAATATAGCCATTTAAAAATGCACTTTTAACATCCATTTGATAGAGTTTAAAGTTACTAAAACATGTGTATGCCAATAAAATTCGTATTGCTTCTAGTCTAGCGACTGGAGCAAATGTTTCTTCATAGTCTATTTCTTCTTCCTGGTTATATCCTTGTGCTTCTAGTCTTTCTTTGTTTCTAGTTATATTTCCTAATTCATCTGCTTTATTTTTATAAACCCATTTAGTTCCTATAACAGTCTGATCGTTCGGTCGGGGTACTAGTTCCCAAACTTCATTTCGTTCAAACTGATTGAGTTCTTCTTGTATAGCAATAATCCAATTTTCATCGGATGATGCTTCCTTAGTATTTTTAGGTTCTATAGTAGAGAGAAAAGCTACATTACCCATTAAATTTAGTTGATTTCTAGTTCGAACATTTGAATTTATTTCTCCAATTATATTTTCTATAGGATGATTTCGTAAAATTCTTCGAAGAGATCTTATTATATTTGTAATATCTCTATTATTAACAATGTTTTCATCTTCTCTAGGATTATAAACAATATCGTCATCATCTCTTGAATTGTTTATTATTATATTTGTTTTATTATTATTAAGCAAATCATTTTCATTATTTGTTTTAGAGTTCTCATCAAAAGATACATGGAGGGACTCTTCGATAGTATTAGTTCGTTTATTATAAATTCGATAAGCTTTGCATCGATTCGAATATCCAAGAAATATACCTTCGTCACATTTTGAATCAAATTTGCCAAGCTGATCTTTGGTATTTAATATAAAACATTTTGATCCAAATATTTTAAAATAGGATATGCCTGGTTTTCTACCGTTAAAAAGTTCGTAAGGAGTATTCTTGGTGAGAGGTCTAATAGAAACACAATTCAAAACATAACAGGCAGTTGCAACAGCTTCAGCCCAAAAATGTTTTGGTAATGTGCTTTCATTTAGTAAAGTTCTTGCACATTCTTGCAGAGTTCAATTCTTTCATTCTACAACTCCATTTTGTTGTGGAGTTCTAGGAAACGAAAAGTTATGAAATAGTCCTTTCTTCTTACAATAGTTATCAAACTGTATGTTTTCAAATTCTCCTCCATGATCACTTCTAATATTTTTAATTCTAATACCTTTTAAATTTTGTATTTGTTTAACAAAAGTTTTGAAATTTTCAAAGGTAACACTTTTATTTTTCATAAAAATAGTCCATGTATATCTAGAAAAATCATCAACTATTACAAATACGTACTTATTATGATTTATGGATTGAATTTGGGTAGGGCCAAATAAATCCATATGAAGTAACTCGAGTGGTTGTAATGTCGAAATAACTTTCTTAGATTTAAATGAAGATTTAGTTAATTTACCTAATTGACATGAGCCATATATATTATTAACTTTAAAATTCATATTCGGTAATCCTTTTACAAGATTATTTTTAGAAATTTTATTTATATTTTTGAAATTGATATGACAATATCGTTTGTGCCATATCCAGGGATCATTTTCTTTAGCTATTAAACACATATCAGAATTATGATTAACTTTCATATTCAAAACGTATATATTTTTATCTCTATTTCCTTCGAAAATAAGATTTTGATTTTGATCAAGAATACTACATTTATTTTCAGAAAATGATATTTTAAAACCTTTATCGCATAATTGACTTATACTTAAAAGATTATGTTTTAGATTTTTAACTAATAAAATATTTGTGATAAGAGGTAAATTAGATGTACCGTAATTGCTCACATCGCCTTTGCCAATGATATAGCACTTGGAATTATCTCTAAAAGTGACAGAACCTCCATTTGAGTATGTAATATTTATCAGTATATCTTTGTCTCCTGTCATATGTTTTGAGCAACCACTGTCGAGTATCCATTTTCCTCTTTTCTTTAGTGGGACCTGCAAAAAATATGAGATAATGTTGGTACCCACCTTTTTAATAGGGTCCTAAGAGTTAGGTCTTAGGAAACCAAACCCAAGTGGGCTTAGTATCCCTTTTATAAATATAATTTTTATTATTATGAACATCTTCTATAAATGAAATAATATACTTTTTCCTTATTAATTTGTTATTAGTTTTAGGTACCTATATATTTATAGTTTTAGAAACTAATCTATTTGAATATGTGGATGTTTTATCATACTTAACTTTATTTAAATCACTAGATTGTAAATCCTTGACTTTCTTCTTATATCCTAAACCATTTTTATTACTAACAGATTGTGAATTCTCAATAATACTAGATAGATTTTCTCTTCCTTTATTGAAATTTGAAACATTTTTAGTGATTCCATCTAGTTTGGTTTTTAGACTTGAATTTTCTAGTTCAACCATTTTAATATTAGTTTTTAAAACATGATTTTCAGAAACAAGACTATCATTCTTTTCTTTTTGAGTTTCAATTTCTTGACTCAATAATATAAGTTGAGAATTAACATTTGAAAGGGATTCTTGAGTTTTCTCAAGTTCTTCTTCCAATATTTTCTTCTCGTCTTTAAGCATATCTCTTTCGAATTCTGCCTGGTTTTGATTTTCTACACTCTTTATATTTTCTTTTGAGACTTTTTAAAGTATCTAATAATTCAAAATTTATTTCTATCATATCATCAAAAGTAAAATCACTAACCTCATTAGCTTTAGCCATAAAACGTACGTTAGCTTGTTCATTATCGCTGTCACTTTCACTTCCAGAAGAAGAAGAGGAATCTGAATCATCCCATGTAACTGAAAAGGCTTTTCTTTTGAATTTGTCCTTCCTTTTATTTCGATATTCTTTCTTTTGATCTGGACAGTCCTTCTGCATATGCCCCTTTTAGTGACAGTTAAAACACTCCATAACTGATAAAGACGGTGGTTTATTGCTGTTTGAGTTTCTCTTGCTGGTATTTCTGTTTCCTTTTCTATATTTCAAGAATTTCTTGAAGTTTTTGTCAATAAAAGTTAGGTCGTCTTTGTCTAAATCTGATTCTTCTTGTTCTGCATGGAATGCTCTATTCTTTTTATCTTGAGCTTGAATTCGTTTAGCCTGCAAATTTACTTCATAGGACATTAGATTTCCTATTAACTCTTCTGGAGTTATTTTGGAAATATCGTTCGCTTCTTCAATAGCGAGAACTTTTCTTTCCCGTTCTTCCGTTAAAGAGTTAAGGATTTTGGAAACAATATCAAAGTCTGAATATTTTTCTCCTAGTCCTAGGGGTGCACACAACCCATACTCAACCCGACCCAACCCACCAACCCAACCCAACCCACATAAACCCGACCCAACCCATCTTAATTCGGGTCGGATATGGGTTACAATTTGTAACCCATACTATATACGGGTCGGGTGAAATATTTTGTTCAATCCAACCCTATTTTAACCCAACCCAGCCCTATATAAAAAAACTAATTTAATATCAGCCAATGTAAAATTAGAACAGTTAAAATCTAGAATAAAATTTATGTATTCTTGAATAAATATACCAAAAAATCATATTTGATGTCAGTCCAAAATACATAGGACTGACTAAGAGATTTCGAAGAGCATTTAATGTATTTTGAAATGAAATTCTTACTCTAATATGTAGTGAATTAATTTCGTATGATGTATTTTATAATGAAATTCTAATAAATATGTGTTGTAGTGAATCAGTTATATTTAATTTATGCTAGCTAAAATTTGATATTTTAAGCTGAATATTTTAATATTATATTTTAATTTTTTCTTTATATTCTCATTTTTGTATTAGATTAATGTAACCCAACCCTACTAAACCCGACCCAACCCATACTTTAACCCAACCTATATCCAACCTTATATAGGGTCGGATATGGGTTGAACTACCTTTAACCCATACCTATACGGGTCGGGTGAAGTATTTGGTCAAACCCGACCCAACCCATACTTTGTGCAGCCCTACCTAGTCCTACTAAAGAATGGTAGATATCCTAAAATCTTGAATACATATCATTTATAGATTCATTTTCTTTCATCCTAAAGTTTTGAAACTGACTTTTGAGCATGGATATTTTGCTTTGTTTGATCTTGTTAGTTCCTTCGTGAGTAATTTTGAGTGTACGCCATATTTCATATGCAGTATTGCACATGCTAACACGGTTAAACTCATTTTTATCTCAGGCACAAAACAACATATTCATGGCTTTTGCATTTATTGTGGCATTTAGTTTTTGTGTATTTGACCAAGTAGAATACTCTGTAGTAGGAATAGTATATTCTAAGTGAGTTATATTCCATGAATCAAAACCACTTGCTTGCATATATATTCTCATTCGTGTTGCCCAATAGTTATAATTCATGCCATTAAATAGTGGTGGACGTGCAGTGGATTGTCCTTCAATGAAGCTAGTGTTAATGCTAGTGCTAGTGCTAGTGTTAGTGTCCATATTATTAGATTATCAGATAACTATGTTACGGTTATGATGACCTTGCTCTGATACCAAATGAAAGTGTGCTATGGATCGTGTAATATGGATATATGATAATACATAGTATAGTGATGATACCTATACAGTAAATAGTGTGGAATATAAAAGTAGTATATTAAAAATGACACCAGAGATTTTTATACTGGTTCGGAGCACCGTCCAGTCCCAGACTCCTTCTAGAATTTCACTAATAATCGTCATTTAACCCGGAGGAACAGGTATATACAACCCTTGAGCAGCCGAACAAGGACCTGAGCAGCAGAATAGGATTTCGCCTTAGCAGCCGAAGAGGACTTCACACGCCTGAGCAGCAGAACAGGACTTCAACAAATACAAAAATACTTTTGACTTTGTGTGTTCTTAATAACACGAATTTGTCACTTGTAGTACACCCTTTCTATAATCTTCTCCTCGAGTATAAATATATATATTTGAAGTATATGAAGAATAGAAAGGTCTAGTATTGCTTTAATGTAGAATATTTGAAAGTGTATTGCAAATAGATAGAAGAGCAAAGATAAGAGAATTAGATTATGATTCAGTGAGTTGAAATGAAATATGTATTTATAAAGATTAGAAAGATGCGACTGTTGGTGAAGAGTTTCAATCGAAGTGTTGTGTCCGAATCTTTTCGTTAGAGGTTCGCAACTCTTCACAAAAAGTCGTGTCTTTTCGAAAAGTGACTGTTATAGAAATTCAGTCAACTGAGCCTCTAGGTCAGTCGACTGAATATTCAAAGTAATTTTTAAATTTAAATTCGTATATCTATGTATCTGTGCATGCTGCACAAAATCCCAGTGTCAGTCGACTAGTCGTCTGGCTCAGTCGACTGACCTGGGTAAATTTGTGCAGTAAGCACAGTTTACATAGGTATATTAATTTCTATAACTTTAAAACACTTTTATACTTTAAATTTATGCTTATATATGTATAAAATATTAAATAAATATTATGATTAAATATATAAGCTAATGTAGACGTAATCGAGGAGAGATTTTAACAATTTTGACCTAAGACTTAAAAACAAACAAAATACCATAGTTGATGCGCCGGTTTTTTAAACTCTTGTCTCCTTGTCTCTTTTTGTCGTAGCAGTCGTCAAATCTGTATGTCGTAGTGATAGCTTCGTGTCATGAATCAAAACCAAGTCTCAACAATTCTGCCCTTTCCCCAAAATACAGTTATGGGCTAATAACAATATGAATAATATTTCCAAAATCTTTATTTATGCCATGGTTTTTCCTTTAAAATGAGAATGGGTTATTTGTTTTGAAACTTTAAAACATCACTTTCGAAACCACTAGATGACCTCCTTCGAAGGCATAAAAAACCTCTTTTCAAAACTCTAAGCATATACCTTTCAAAACCAATGATACCTTTCGATGGTATAAAAAAACATTCTTTAAAACATAGCTTCGAAACAACTAAAGTACCCTTTCGAAAGCATTGGATTTACTCTTTAGAAACATCATTTGGGTTAAAATGGTTATATACGAAAGTATCTCTTTTGAAACCAACTAAAATTAATTTGGGGAAATGTTAATGATGTCGAAACCATCTAGTCTAAAGCAAAGACCTTCAAAAACTAAAACTTCGAAGGACTGAGTCAAAACCCCCTTTCAACTCCATCACCTTCGAAACCCTCAACCCCTTTCGAAATCAATTAGGAATCGACATAACCTAGGTAAAAGCAAAGTTAACCTTCCGAAGGCATTGACGACTTCAATACTTCAGAAGGAAAATAGCGGCTAGGTTTCGACCAGGTTGGAACCAACCCTTTCGAAAGCTCTTATTTAAAGGAAAAAGGCACTCCTTCGAAAGCTGGTACTTTAACATAATATAATGACCTTCTTCGAAAGCTATTTATAAAATCCTTTCGAAAGCATATGTTTCGACTATGTCGAAGGCTTTAAAAAAAACAAGGCAAGACTTTAACTTTTGAAAACAAAGTAGGGTTTTGACCCTATTGGAAGCTTACCTTTCAACACCAAGGCTTCCGCCTTCCTTCTAATCCACTGCGTACCACTAGATGGTACCTTGTGTATTGGTTTAGACTATGAAGGTTTTGTCTAAGTAGGTTTCGACTATGATGGGGCGGAACCATTGGAGTCGAAAGGGCTACTAATTGAGGCGGAACACCTTTTCCTGAATTAAAGGCTGAAATGTTACTTCTTTTAGTAATTGCTTTATGTTAACTTGCCTATTTGTAAACCATTGATTGGCCGCCACATAACTTTTCAAATACTTTACAATTAAAACTGCCGCACTTATATTAGATCTAAATCATAAAAATGTAACGTTTAAGCCCTTCCATATAACAAAAGTAATATTTGCAGAAAAGTCCCTCTTTTAAAATAATTTATTTTCCTTAGTAAATCAATTGGAAAAAATCCCCAAATATCACATAAATTTGATTTCATCATGTAATCAAAGTTATTAAAAATTTAGACCCAATTTCTTCCAGAAATATTCAAAATAATTTTTTAAATCCAATTACATCATATTATCATCAAAAATTCATAATAAAATTTCCATTACTTGGAAAATTCTAAAAATTAAAACCCATCTTCAAAATCATGTTTTACTTAACATAAAAAATTTCCATGGCATTTTAAATTCAATAAACCACGGTTTTGACCCTAAAACCGTACAAATTTAGCATATAAATAAATGGTTTAGATCAAACAATCCATAACTTTAGCATATCATCATCCAAAATATCATAGAGACGAAATAAATTCTTAAATCAGAAATCATAGGATTATAGAAACCAAAAAGAAATGGAATGAATTATTATTCACCTTAAACTTGATAAGGAATTTGAGATTTGTTGTTGATAAATCCTTCCTAGCTTTGGTCCTTAGTTTTTGATTGAAATTCCCTCTTTTTCCTCCTTGTTAATAGCCGGCTGTATTTTTATTTTCTGGTTTGCATTTGTGATGGTGAGAAATGCAACGTGAATGGACAAAAATGAGAAGTGTGTAGCCGTGTAAAATAAAATGGCTATTTACTAATATGCCCAAAGTGTAAACTAATTAACCTTTAAACTAATTTAAAGCCCATTCATTTAATTATTAAGCACGACTCTTTATATAATTTATTCAAATCTCAATCCCCTTATCATCATTATTCTATTTAATTTATCTAATTAAATTTTCTGAATAATGTTATCAAAAATTAGGGATGTTACAGGCTCCCCCCATTAAAGAATTTCATCCTCGAAATTAAGTAAGGACTAAATACTAAACATAGCAATCATCTGTAACAACTCCTAACAACCATACTAGTCTTACTGACCAGCAACTATCTATATAAATCTAATATAGACATACTACCAAAGCTGATCATGATAAGTATCTCTAATCTTGTCCTCTGTTTTCCAAGTACAGTCGTTCTTGTTATCGCTCCACTGAACTTTCACCAACCTGACTGTCTTGTTCCTTAATTTTTTCTCATCTCAAGCAACAACCCGAACTGGTTGTCTAACAAAAGTCAAATTAGGCTCTACCACTAAGTCATCCAACCCTGTCGGAGGAATAGTGGTCTCTGGATCATGCACATACTTGTTAAGATGAGACACATGAAATACATTATGGACACCTGCCAAATTGCTCTGCAACTCTACTCTGTATGCAAGCTTTCCAATCCTCTCTATAATCTGGAATGGACCTACATACCTTGGGGCAACTTCCCTGACTTTCCAAATCGTACCACACCTGTCATAGGTGATACCTTAAAAAAACCTTATCCCAACTGAGAATTCTAGGTCTTTACGCCTCTTATTTGCGTAACTCTTCTGTCTGGACTGAGCTTCCTTCATCCTCCCTCGGATTAACTCAATCTTCATTGATGCCACTCTAACCAAATCGGGGCCTAAGACTAGTCTGTCTCCAGTCTCCAACCAACATGCTAGTGATTTGCATGGCCTTCCATACAAAGCTTCAAACGGTGTCATTCCTATACTAGTCTGGTAACTATTATTATAGGAAAACTCAACCAAATGTAGGAAATCCTCCCAAGATCCACCAAAGTCCAATACACAAGCTCTCAATAAATCTTCGAGTACCTTATTGACTCTCTCTGTCTGCCCATCCGTCTGAGGGTGATATGCGGTACTCATATTAAGCTTGGTACCCTTAACTTCCTGTAGACTCTTCCAGAATTTACTAGTGAACAAAGCATCTCTATCACTGACTATACTACTAGGAACTCTATGCAGTCTAACTATGTTCTTCAGGAACAACTTAGCTAAAACAGGTGCCGTTCTGGTTGACTTAACTGGAATGAAATGGGCACTCTTGGTCAATCTGTCCACTATAACCCATATACTTTCATTACCTCTATTTGAACTTGGCAACCCGTCTATAAAATCCATAGATATTGAATCCCATTTCCAAACTGGAATCTCTAAAGGCTAAAGCAACCCACTCAGTTTCCGATGTTCAGCTTTCACTTGTTGACAGTTTGCACACTGCCTAACCCACAAGCCAACATCCCTCTTCATACCTTCTCAATAGAAGCTCCTCTTCATATCCTGATACATCTTGGTTCCTCCAGGATGAATCGTAAACTTGGACCGATGACATTCTCAAAAACTTCTTTCCTTAAGTCCTCCACATTCGGAACATACAATCGTCCCTTCTTTCTTAGCCATCCTTTCTGGTCAAGGTTAAAATCCTTTAAATCATCGATCTATGTTCCAATCTCCAGTCTTTTGATCCTTTCAACGAATATTGGATCCTCCTTCTGCTTAGAAGCAATTTTCTCAATCAATACCGCTTGAACTTCTAAATATGACAACCCGACGGTACTCTGGCTGGAACCAGCAGTCGGTCTTAACTACACATCGCAACCGATTAAAGCTTCTAAATCCTTCCACTCTGCCAACATAGCTAACACCACATTCTGATGTTTCCTGCTAAGAGCATTAGCCACTTTATTACCTTTTCCTGGTGTATATTCTAAACTAAAATCATATGCAGCCAAAAACTCCAACCACCTCTGTTGCCTCATATTCAACTCCTTCTAAGAGAATAAATACTGTAAAGACTTATGATCGGTATAAAGCTCAAACCTCTCCCCTAGGAGATAATGTCTCCAAATCTTCAATGCGAAGGTCACAGCTGCCAACTCCAAATCATGGGTAGGATATCTAACTTCATGCGGTCTAAGCTGCCCAGATGCGTAGGCAATGACTTTACCATTCTGCATCAACACTACTCCTAATCTAGTTCCACATGCATCAGTATACACCACCAATCCTTGGTTTCCGTATGGAACTACTAACATGGGTGCATTGGTCAACAAATGCTTTAACTTAAGGAATGCCTCCTCATATTTGTCGGACCAGACAAATCTCACTTCCTTGTTAGCTCAGTTAAGGGTGTTGCTATCCATGAGAAATCCTTAATGAATCTCCGATAGTAGCCAGCAAGTCCAAGAAAACTCCTGATCTCAGCCACCGTCTCTAGTTTCTTCCAATTATTCCTGGCTTCGATCTTATCTGGATAGACTGACAATCCTATCTCTAAAACCATGTGACCAAGAAATTTTACCTCTTTTTTCCAGAAATGACACTTGGTAAACTTCGCCTTTAGCTGATTCTGTCTCAGCGTCTCAAGTACCACTCTAAGATGAACTTCATGCTCTCTCTCATCCTTAGAGTATACTAGAATGTTATCTATAAACACTAGTACAAACCTATCCAAATACTCTTGGAAAACTCGGTTCATCAAATCTACGAAGAAAGCAGGTGCATTCGTCAATCCAAATGGCATCACCAACCACTCATATGAACCATACCTAGTTTGAAATGCTGTCAAAGGAATACTGTCCTCCGCCACTCTTAACTGATGGAAACCTGTCGCCAAGTCCAACTGGGAAAACACCCTGGATCCACTCAACTGATCAAACAGATCATCTATTCTTGGCAAAGGATACTTATTCTTAATTGTCCTTTTGTTTAACTTGCGATAGTCAATGCACATCCTTAACAACCCATTCGGTTTCTTTACGAACACCATGGCCGCTTCCAAGGTGAACTGCTTGGTCTAATAAAACTCCTTCCTTCTACATCCACTAGTTGAACCTTCAATTCCTTCATCTTAGTTGGTGTCATCCTGCTAGGTGGTCTACTTACAGGTTCAGCTCCTGGCACAAGATCTATTCTAAACTCAACAACGCTTTTCAGGGGTAGTCCAGTGATTAGCTCAAAGACATCTGCAAACTCTCTTGCTACACGAACCTGACTTAACTCATTTCCTATCTCCATAGCATTAAGCATAGCACTAACACTCCGGTCAGTATTCTCTACTGAGAATATCACTCGGTTATGACTATCAGGGTGTCTCAGTGATATTTTTCTATTCTAGCAAAATATTCTAGCCTCATACCTACCCAACCAATACATACCCAAAATGGTCCCGAAATCTACGAAATCAATAACATACACACTGCATGCAAACTTATGACCTAATAAATCAAGTTTTAACTAGTCACATCTTAACCCTAGAGTTGCATATCCTTCTATTGGATTCGCAACCCTTAAGGAAGTAACTAGGTAGGTGGGTTCTAAGCATAATCTATCAACCAAACACTGAGATATAAATGAATGTGATGCACCGGTTTAAAAAAGTACTCTAACTGAGATACTCTGAATCAAAAGCATACCTTCCATCACAGTCTTTCCTTTATCAACCGTAGTAGGCCTAGCTGGTCCCATAGCAAAAACTTTTCCTTTGTCCTCCCTTACTAGCTCTGAACACTGATTCTTGTAACGCCCAACTTGATCATAGTTGAAACATTTCGCATTCTTCTTAGCTGCGGCTTTCTTCCCATTTCCTGACCGGCATTCATTTGCAAAGTGGCCCTTCTTGTCACACTTATTGCAAACTACCTGAGCCTTTGACTTCTTAGCAGTATCTCCCTTCTGGGCTCCCTTCTTTTTAAAGAACTTCCTCTTCTTCCCCTGAGAACCCTGGGTTTCCACTGACTTCTCTTTAGCTAAATCACCAAGCAACTCCTCATGGCGAATGGCCATCTCCATCACTATATTACAAGGATCACGGACATGTGTCATGGTCATTCTAGCAAGCTCGGGCCTCAATCCCCGAATGAACTTCTCATTCCTTTTGATGTCAGTATCTATAACAGCATATCCATATTAAGACAATTCTTCAAACTTAGTAGCATACTCGACTAATGACATCTCTCCCTGAACTAAATCCATAAACTTCCTCATCAACTCAGACTTAGCAAACTCAGATACAAACTTCTGCTCAAATATTTTTTTAAATTAGCCCAAGTTAACTGCTCTTACGGAACCCCAACGGTGACACTGTTCCACCAATGTAGTGCTGACCCCTACAACTGTCTAGAGACCAACCTTCTCTTTTGTCCATCATTCAGACCCAAATCAGTAAATAAACGCTCACAATGCAACAGCCAATTCTGAACCTCTATGGCACTCTCCATTCCCAAGAATGGCTTCCCATCCAAACTGGTGTAATCTCTACTCAGCAAAGCAATATTCCCAACTAAAGCCACAAGATTAGCTCCTCCTACATTTCCAGCAACTCCAGCAGCAGCTCTTGCTTGCATCAAACCAGCAAAGAACTGATACATCGCCCTCATGTCTACTAGTGGATTTCCAGCACTCACATTGGCATCAGCATTTTGATTACTAGCATTAGCCTGTCGACCCGAATTCCTCCTTGTAGTGGGTCGAGCATTTCCATTAGTTGTAGTGCTTCCCCCACTGAGATTTCCAATTCTATTTCCTGCTTCCATATCTCCTTTCTCGTAAATCTCAATACGAGCCTTAGTAAGTTACAGAAGAACGGTCTAAGAGAGCGGGGAATACATACTTATATATATAACTATATATACAAGTACGTTACTATAACGTTAACCCAAACCCCAATCTTATTATCTAATTCATTGGATTATGATTGGAAAATCTTTTAGATTTAAATTTCTTTTAAAGTTTCATAAACCTATGCTTTGATACAAACTTGTAACATCCCCCTACTTGTAGGCCCAAAACTAACGGCTACGGATGCTACAGTCATCCATAGTTATTAATCCTTGGCGATCAAATATGGCGTTATTAGATACATTGATACACAGAAACATAAGAATATGAAAAAAAATTAAACAGCAAGCAAATTCTACATTCTATTTCAAAATATTCCGGATTAATTACATAATTCCAATTCGCAGACCACGTTCAGATAACATATAATTATTACAAAAAACGCCTAGAACGACATATGAAGATGCCTCTTTGGTAGATCAGAGTATATAGATAGGCAAGAAAACAATTTCCCTTTACAAACAAGACACGCAGCGGAAATAAAAGAACTATAATAACAATATTTCCTCATGCACGTCCTCGGAAGCTTTATTCATATAAAAGAACACCTGGAAACCTTAACTCTCAACATACTCAAAATCAATTGAGTACCCGAGAGTTTAAAGGAAAAACAAAAACTTCGAGTTAGACATAAAGCCTGGTATGAATAATAATTTACCATCTCAAACCATTTAAATATCTAGTGAGACCACGCAACATAGCAGAACAGGTTTTTCTCTCACTGGTATACTAAAATACTTATAAAACCATATACTGTGCTCTTGCATCCACAATGGTTAAAACATGGTATTTTAAAAACTTTATGATGATATGCAAAACAAGTAAATCAAATCTGGATTACCCATCCCCATTCATTCTGACTATCTGTCTTAATTATAGTTTCCGGAATTACTATTAACCTGTTAAATGTTTATGGACTATCTGTCCAATATCATAGTTTTCATTGGATCACTAAGAACCTATTGGTAACTCCAATATCTTATCTCTTATCCTAGTTTTCATGGGCTAACGAGGAACCTATTGACTGACTATCAATATCTTAATCTAGATATAGTTTTCATAGGCTAATTACAAACCTACTGGCCCCTGCCAGCATCAAATCATAGTTTTCATGGGCTGACTATTAACCTATTGCCCCCTGCCAATATCATATAGTTTTCATGGGCTTACTGTAAACCTATTGGCCCCTGCCAATATCTTTAATTAAGATTTTAACATCTATTAAGCTATATTCACTATTGGGTCAACCTAGCTGGTTATTCTACACTTTCCCCAAAATATAGTTATGGGTTAATAACAATATGAATAATATTTCCAAAATCTTTATTTATGCCATGGATTTTCCTTTAGAATGAGAATGGGTTATTTTTTTTGAAACTTTAAAACATCACTTTCGAAACCGCTGGATGACCTCTTTCGAAAGCATAAAAAACCTCTTTTCAAAACTCTAAGTATATACCTTTCGAAACCAATGATACCTTTCGATGGTATCAAAAAAACACTCTTTAAAACATAGCTTCGAAACAACTAAAGTACCCTTTCGAAAGCATTGGATTTACTCTTTAGAAATATCATTTGGGTCAAAATGGTTATATATGAAAGTACCTCTTTCGAAACCAACTAAAATTATTTTGGGGAATAGTTGATGGTGTCGGAACCATCTAGTCGAAAGCAAAGACCTTTAAAAATTAAAACTTCGAAGGACAGAGTCGAAACTCCCTTTCGACTCCATCACCTTCGAAACCCTTAACCCCTTTCGAAATCAATTAGGAAGCGACTTAACCTAGGTAAAAGAAAAGTTAACCATTCGAAGACATTGATGACTTCAATACTTCGGAAGGAAAATAACGGCTAGGTTTCGACCAGGTCGGAACCAACCCTTTCGAACGCTCTTATTTAAGGAAAAAGGCACCCCTTCGAAAGAAAGCTGATACTTTAACATAATATGATGACCTTCTTCGAAAGCTATTTATAAAACCCTTTCGAAAGCATATGTTTCAACTATGTCGAAGGCTTTAAGTAAAACAAGGCAAGATTTTAACTTTTGAAAACAAAGCAGGGTTTCGACCCTATCGGAAGCTTACCTTTCGACACCAAGGCTTCCGCCTTCCTTCCAATCCACTGCGTACCACTAGGTGATACTTTGTGTATTGGTTTCGACTGAGTAGGTTTCGACTAGGATGTGGCAGAATCATTAGAGTCGAAAGGGCTACTAATTGAGGCGGAACACCTTTTCCTGAATTAAAGGCTGAAATGTTGCTTCTTTTAGTAATTGCCTTATGTTAACTTGCCTATTTGTAAACCATTGATTAGCTACCACACAACTTTTCAAATACTTTACAATTAAAACTGCCGCACTTATATTAGATCTAAACCGTAAAAATGTAACGCTTAATCCCTTCCATATAACAAAAGTAATATTTGCAGAAAAGTCCCTCTTTTAAAATAATTTATTTTCCCTAGTAAATCAATTGGGAAAAATCTCCAAAAATCATAGAAATTCGATTTCATCATGTAATCAAAGATATTAAAAATTTAGACCCAATTTCTTCCTAAAATATTCAAAATAAATTTTTAAACCTAATTAAATCATATTTATCATCAAAAATTCATTATAAAATTTCTATAACTAGGAAAGTTCTGAAAATTAAAACCCGCCGCCAAATCATGTTTTACTTAACATAATAATTTTCCATGCCATTTTAAAATCAATAAACCACAGTTTTGACCCTAAAACCGTACGAATTAACATATAAATAAATAGTTTAAATAAAACAATCCATAACTTTAGCATATCATCATCCAAAATATCATAGAAACGAAATAAATGCTTAAGTCTGAAATCATAGGATTATAGAAACCAAAACGAGATGGAATGAATTATTATTCACCTTAAACTTGATAAGAAATTTGAGATTTGTTGTTGATAAATCTTTCGTAGCTTTGATCCTTAGCTTTAGATTGAAATTTCCTCTTTTTCCTCCTTATTGATGGCCGACTATATTTTTATTTTCTGATTTGCATTTGTGATGGTGAGAAATGAAAATTGAATGGACAAAAATGAGAAGTGTATGGCCGTGTAAAATAAAATGGTTATTTACTAATATGCTCATGTGTAAACTAATTAACCTTTAACTAATTTAAAGCCCATTTATTTAATTATTAAGCACGACCCTATATATAATTTATTCAAATCTCAATCCCCTTATCATCATTATTCTATTTAATTTATCTAATTAAATCTTCTGAATAATGTTGACAAAAATTAAGGATGTTACATAATGGCCGGCTTGCACTTTCTTTCTTATGTTTTTTTACTTGTGATAAAAATAAACGTGAGTGTTATGGTAACGCGGGTATTAGGGTGATAAACATGGGGTGGAAATTACCCTACTACCCTTGTGATTAATTCTTATCATTTTAACCATTTATAAGCCCATTCTTTTATGATAAGCATGGCCACTAATTTATTTACAAATCTCAATCCCCTTATCACTCTACATTATTCTAGTTAATTTATCTAATTAAATCTCCTGAATAATGTTATGAAAAATTAGGGGTGTTACATTTGCTTACCATGCATCAACACCTATCTTATTGCTATGGCTATCGGCACTACCTATTGGTCAGCACCACCCTGTCGTTACATGCTTAGATTATTGTATAATGGTGATATTTAAATTCATAATTATACATTGAAATTCAAACCAAAAAATTGTTGCAATACTGTAAAATATTATATGCAAAATTTTGGTAAATATAACAAACTTATGATGCAAACGGTAAGAAAAACATGGCATGCACATCAATAAACATTACATAAAGTAGAAATCTTTCATTCTTGCTTATAATCTCAACTTGTAAACTCAATTATAAAGTCGTGGGGGATAGAAATTTGGTAATTTTAGCCAATGGCTTTGAATTTGAAATTTAGGGTTAAACATTGTCTTTGCATCATCATTTTCCCCATTATTAATTTTTTTCTCCATTGCATCCAACTTTAGTATTCTTTCTTCCTACCAAACTTCTATTCTACAAATTAAAGATAAAATAGAAGCTTGGGTGAATTGTATAATGAAAGTAATAGGGTGAAAAAGGGTTTGGACTATAACAAAACATGTTACATTTTCATACATCCTTTTCTATCTATTATCTTTCTCTTTATTGAAAAAATGAGACGTTGCCACGGTATTAGTTTACCACAAAGAACCAAACATCAAATAAAACTTCTAGTTGCAATCCCATTTACTCATACACTTCATGTGCATAAAAAATGCAAACTAATAGAAAACTAAAATGAAATACCACTAATTCAGACAGCAACTGCAATCAAAGTATACATATCTTAGTACCACGAACTCAACGATGTAATATAACATAGTAATAAATACATGTGGATAATGCTAACCATAACAACTAAAAATGCCAGACATGTAATAATGGAAGAAATTAGTATATTTTGAAATAAATTACATAAGACATAAACATGTGGGTATCGTAACCGTAAATTCTACATGTACTCTGAGATGACGATTTAGGGTTTATGACTAAGAAGGAGATGACAGTGGTCGATGCTGGTGAGTCAATCTATTGCGACCAATTAGATCGACAATGATTGATTACAATGGAGTTTTTAGGTGCCTTGGTAGATTGACGATTTTGGGTTTCTGATGCGTTATGGATTGATGATGGTTTGGTGGCGATGACTTGCATTTTTAGAGATGGATTAAGGAGATGGCGATTTAGGTTTTTTGAGAGAGTTGTTAAGTGGACCTAAAACAAATGAAAATTGAGTTTGTACGTAGAAAATTTTGACAAATATTTTAGGCGAGTAAGCAAAATTTTACACTAGCGTTTGCCCTAGAGCCTACGGTTGCACTTACCTTACAAACGCTACCAATATTTGCAACTAAAAGTGGGTTTTCTTATAGTGAGGAATACTCAATGCCTTATTTGTGATGTGTTACCTCTGAAATAGGAGCAAGGTTGTTAAGAGAAGTCCATGAGGGGTTTTGTGGGGATCATTGTAATGGATAAAAACTAGCAAAGAAAATCATGAGGCAAGGATATTATTGGTCACAAATGACGGAAGAAGCCATGAGCTATGTTAAAAGGTGTGGCAAATGTCAAAAGTGTTCTAGAATACCATGACCCCATCAAAGCAAGTTAACTACCATTACTAGCCCTTGGCCCTTCGATGTATGGGGAATTGACTTAATTGAACCTGATCCAGTCTTAAAAGTAGGAGCAAAATTCATGGTGGTAGCCATTGATTACTTTACTAAGTGGGTACCGAACCTCTACCAAATATACTTGTTGGAAAGGTTTTAATGTTCGTCATAAAAAATATAGTCACTAAATTTAGACTTCCATATAAAATTATCTTCGACAATGAACTCAATTTAAAATCAAGGAGTTTACTTGTTTTTGTGAAGAGAACATAATAATGAAGAGTTTTTTGTCAGTAGCACATCTGAAAGCCAATGGAGCAATGGAAGTGGCAAATAAAACCATTAAAAACATCTTGAAGAACGATTAGGTAAAGCTAAGGGAAATTGGGTAGAGAGCTTCCCCACGTCCTATGGTCGTACTGAACTTCTACAAAAACAACGACCGGGCGTACCCCATACTCTTTAACATATGGATTTGAGGCAATGCTGCTAGTTGAAGTCCCTTCATGCTGAAGGATTGCTTATGCTTATGAAACAAATCAAGAAATGAAGAAGGAATCACTTGACTTACTCAACAGATTAAGGGATCAAGTCGCTATACGGACAGCTGAATACCAATGAAGGATCTCCAAATACTATATTTCTAAGGTGAAAAGAAGAGCATTCAAAAAAGGAAACTTATTATTGAGAAGAGTGATGGCAAACACAAAAGAATCTGCATATGGCCTGCTGGGGCTAAATTGGGAAGGGCCACTGGTTATTGACAAGGTTATCCCTCCTAAAACTTATAGATTAAGTAGACCAGATGGGAATGTAATATCGAGAACATGAAATGTCGAACACCTAGGGCCACATTTCATAGCACTGAATGAATAAAATAGATTATTGAAAAGCTTTTCTTTCCCTAAATAGTTGCCTTCGGACTGAGATATGATATGTCTAACTTAACTCCTAACCTGATGATATAGTGAGACTTATTTGGCAGAAGCACACCTCTATCTAGAAGAGGAAATGAAAGCCATTGGTCTTGCCATAAGGCCTGGCCAGAGTAACCATCTAAAGAGTGGTGGTCCCTTAAGCCTTTGATCTCACTGCCATGCCTGGTCAAAGCAACCATTTGAGGGAGATGGACGAGAAGCCTTTGGACCTTCTGCAAGGCCTGGACAAGGCAACAATCCAAAGGGTGATGGTCAATAAAGCCTTTGATTCCATAGCAAAGATCGATCAAATCAACTAGCCAAAGAATGGTAATCAATTAGGCCTTTGGTCCCATCACCCAACACGTTAGGGCATTAATCCAAAGAAGAAAAACAATCAAAATTCTGATGATCAAACCCAAAATAAGTTTAAAAAATGAAAAAAGAGGACACTCGATGATGGAAGGGTATGGCAATAAAAGCAAAGGCAGAAGTTTACTTAAGCTAAAGCATAAGAAAACTCCTTATGGGATGGGGCAAGTGTTACATCTAAATTTATAAGGAAAAGAATAATGTGGTGCTATTGGAAGATGATAAACTAAAGCTATCAAAGGAAGTAAGGTTATTAAAGGATAAAAATGGACCATCAGATGGCGATTCTTCCAAAGCTATCGTAAGTTGAAGAACATGTACCACTAAATGGTGACCCCTAAAGCCATCAAAAGATAAGAAATTCAAGCCATTGCATGGTAATTTTTTGAGCCATCGAAGAATGATTGATAAGAGCCATCGAAGCATGATTGATGAGAGCCGTCGAATGATGGATATAAAGTCTATCAATGGGTGACTCATATAAGCTGTCGCATGGCGACTATAGGAACTATTGAAGAATGATTAATAAGAGCCATCGAAGAGTGATTGATAATAACCATCGAAGAATGATTAATGAGAGCCTTTATATAATGAATATGAAGGCTATCAAAGGGTGACTCATAAAAGCTATCGCATGGTGACTATAAGAGCTATCGAAGAATGATTGACGAGAGCCGTCGAATGATGAATATAAAGGCTATCGCAGTGAGACACATACAAGCTGTCGCATGATGACTATAAGAACCACCGAAGAATGATTAATAGGAGCTATCGAAGAATGATTAATAGGAGCCATCAAAGAATGATGGATGAGAGCCGTCGAATGATGAATATGAAGACTATCGAAGGGTGACTCATATAAGTTTTCACATAGAGACTATAAGAAACACCATGAATGAGAAATAAGAGCCATCGAAGGTTATCGAAGGGTGACTCACACAAGCTATTGCATGGTGACTATAAGAGCCATCAAAGAATGATTGATGAGATTCGTTGAATGATGATTAATAGACGTCATCGAAGGTAAGCTATCACATAGTGATTATGAAAGCCATCGCCTGATGATTTATTCGAGCTATCAAATGATGATTAATAGAAGCCATCGGAGATTGACTTCTCAAAGCTATCGCACGGTGATTACAAAAGCTATCACATTATGATTTATTCAAGACATTGAATAATGATTAAGAGAATCCATCGAAGGTTGGCTCTAAAAAGACTATTGTATGATGATAAAATAAGCTATCGAGGGATGACAATTCAAACCTATCACATGTTGATGGTGCAAGCTATCGAAGGATTATAATTTAAAGCCATTGCATGGTGATGAAATAAGCTTTTGAATAGTGATATTTCTGTGTTGTTGTATGTTGATTAATCTACATAATAACAATGTGCCACATTCCACTTCGAACATATGCCACATCAACATACCATGACCGTTAATGTTTAACGGAGTACCACGTGTCAAGAATCTAATGGCTTAGGTCTTCTATAAATAGACTTGTACCTCCAATTAGAAAAGTGCTGAATTCAAGATTCTCCTCTTCCTCGTTTTTCATTTTTTTTCAGGAGTGTAAAAGCGTGATTTGGATTGGGGATTCATGGCTGTTAGGTTAAATTGAATTCAAGACTTTTTAATCGAGGACTTGTAATTAAAATAATTTGCATATTTGACTTCTTGGATTATGCTTTACACATATGACACTTCATTTTAACCTAGCATATACGACTCTTGACTTTGGACTTGCATATATGACTTAAGATCGTTGATTTGAGTAAAGGGACCAAGGACTTCCTTTTGGCTTGAACCTTTAAGTCGCACAAGGCCTAACTTTCTGCCTAACAATGGCCTTCCACCAGTCCTTCCAATAGCATATCCACCACTTCCAAGCACGGATATTGGGTCGCCTTCTTATAAAACTCCTCTATGGTTGGTGGTGGTTTCATCTTCAGCCACATACCAAAATCTGTATCTGAATGAATTCTTCTTATCAATGTCCTCTTTGGCATTGCTCACTTCAGTCATGGCTATATTGAATCTACTCAATAAATTTTTCAAAGACTCATCAAGACCCTAAAAAATGCTGGACAAGAATATCATATCGTTGGGTTGGGTAATATGCAGCCTGAACTACTCCCTAAACTTCCTAGCAAACTAGTCAAATAAAGATATGGACCTTAGCGGGAGCCGCCACATCATAGCCATTCCTTCGAGAAATGTCGAGAAACATCTGCAACTCACAGCGTTTGTGGCCCTGGCACCATCCATATTGTAACGACCCAGAATTTTGGTCGTTTAGTTTTAACATTTAATTTATTTTAAATGTTGAATTTGAATTATAAATTTATTTTGAATATGTAAGAATCAGTGAAATGGTTTGACATTTCAAATATAGTGATAAATTAGATTTGGGTAAATATAAATTTAATATTGAAAATTGGGATAATAGGTGAATCTGGAGATAAATGGACATGGAAATGATTTCTAAAATTGGTTTAAATCCTATTTGGGTTGGAGTTAAAATATTGGACTTTTGAATGGAATTAAAAGTTGATAAATTTAAAGTTGAAATTTATATATTAATTTAATAGTGAAAATTAATATATGGGATTAATGTAAATAATTGAATTTTGATTTAATATAAATCAGAATGATATCTAATATGGATATAAATTCTGTTTGAATTATAATGGAGTTAGTTGTTAGTCCTTGAGATGATGGTTTTGATGACAATAACCTTAGAATAAGATTATAAAATATTAATACTAACATTATAGTTTAGATATATATGTATATGCAGGATTTAACCATGCAGGTATCAAGAATGAAAACTATATAGTATAGAGATTCAAGATATCAAGATTGAAGACTCATGAGTATCAAGAATATCAAGAATAGTAAGATTATCAAATAGTACAGATAAGTATTGAGTCTAGAATTATGTTAAAACTTCATAATAGCACTGAAATCTTCACTCCATATTTCATTTGGGATGGAACCCATTTCTACCTTTTTAGTGGCTTACAAACCCACGACAAGTAGCTTACAAACCTACGACAAGTGGCTTACAAACCCACGAACATCCTGGTTTTGTACAAGTTCTCAAGTCCTGATGTGATGAGATATTCTACAGGAAGAAGCTTGCAAAACTACTTCAAAATGATTTTCAAAACTGCTTTTCAAAACGTTTTAGCTTTAAAAATTATCTTTTCAAAAAGATGTTTTAGCCTTAAAATATTCTTTGATTTTGTTTTTAAATAAACTCTTGTTTTAAACTTCGTTTGTTTTAAACTATCTTTTAATTATAATATATTTATACTTAGATTTAAATATAAAATTATAGTAAAATTTTATATATATTATTCTCTATATTTACTTATGTATTTTAACTATAGTTAAGTATATTTATAAAGTTTAAAATAGTTTTAATATAAGATAGAAGTAATTTTCAAAGAAAAACAAATCACCAAAATTTCCTTTGGGATGTCGACATACCCAAGATACCCATGTCGACATAGTGGCAGTTGGTTTCAAAAATTTGAATTTCAAAAGAAGTGTCTATTCGCCATAACCTTTCACGAATAGACATGGCTGTTGTTCTTCTATAAATAGGGGATGTTTTCAACGAATTTTTAACAATATTTTTCTGGTTTTCACTCCTCTTCTTCTTCCATATTTCTTTATATATATTATTACCATTACTCTACCGAAATCACCATTGAATTTAACTACATCATTTCTGGTTTGATTCTCTATCACTATCTCCACAAGATCCTAGTGCTATTCAGAGTTATAGGCTTCTTTGTAATCAATCAAGTGAGAAAATGTGTGATTGTAGCCTTGGAAATCAATCAAGTGAGAAAATGTGTGATTGTAGCCTAGGAAATCAATTGGGTGAACTTGTTGCCCGGGAAATCAAGTATCTCTACCCAGAGGATTGTGAATCTGGAGTGGTGTACCTCGTGGCCTTGAAATCGAGGGTTGTAATTGTAAAGATTGTTTTTGAAAGGAAATCCGTACTTGTGTGCGGGACTGGATGTTGGGTAACTTTGAACCAGTATAAAATCCGATGTGTTCTTTCCTTTACTTCTTTTACTTTATATTTTCATCTGTGTTTGAATCTGTGATCATATCTGTATCTGAATATTGCATACATTTGTGTTCAAATTAATATAAACTCAAAAAGAATTAGTAAGTCCTTAAAACACTATTCACCCCCCCCCCTCTAGTGTTTATACTAGCCTTAAGATCCGTAATCCGCATTTCTCACATTTGGTATCAGAGCAAGGTTTTCAAAGTTTCATAATCTGAATTTCGAAAAAAAATTAATGGCTATATTTGAAAATTTTGTTAATACTTGTTTAAAAATATTCAAATCATCATTGTATCATAAGTCTGCATATAATCTATATTCAAAGTCAAATCGTTCACAAGGTTTTTATGATGTGCAGGAAACATGTTTTATGGGTGTTGAGGAATCAATCCACAATGGACAAATTGTGCAGATCAGAAAGAATAAATGGATACTCGACAGTGGATGTTCTAGACACATGACTGGTAATCCGGATATGCTAAATGATATAATATACAAAGACGGAGGATTGGTTAACTTTGGAGACAACTCAAAAGGATATGTGATTGGCATCGGCAATGTCTAAAACTCCTATTATTACTAACGTTTTGCTAGTTAAGAATCTAAAACATAATTTTCTAAGTATTAGTCAACTTTGCGATAAAGGATATAAAATTAAATTTGAAAAAGATAAGTGTCACATTGAAGATAATAATTCAACCATAATATTTGAGGGAATTAGGAAAAAGAATATTTATATTCTTAGTATGAAAGTTTCAAATGATAACTTGTGTCTTTCGGCAAATACAAGTGACCCTTGGATTTGGCATATGAGATTTGGTCATTTGAATTTCAAACTCTTATCTAGACTGTCAAAACATGATCTAGTAAGAGATCTCCCTAAAATGAATTTTAAAGTAGATAGTTTATGTGATGCATGTCAATTAGGAAAACTTAGAAAAAGTTCCTTTAAATTAAAAGATATGATTTCAACTTCAAAACCTCTTGAATTACTTCATCTTGATTTATTTGGTCCATCTCAAATTCAGTCAATAAATCACAGTAAATATGTTTTTGTAATTGTAGATGATTATTCTAGATTTACATGGACAATATTTTTGAAACATAAAAGTGATACTTTTGAATGTTTTAAGAACTTTACAAAAAGGATTCAAAATCAACTTTCTGTAAAAATTATAACCATCCGCAGTGATCACGGTGGTGAATTTGAAAATGAAAAGTTTGAGGAATTCTGCAATAAAAAGGGGATAACTCACAATTTTTCATTTCCAAGAACTCCATAACAAAACGGAGTAGTAGAACGTAAAAATAGGATGATTCAAGAGTGTGCGAGAATTATGCTTTCAGATAGTAATTTACCAAAACATTTTTGGGCAGAAGCAGTTGCTACCGTCTGTTATATTTTAAATAGAATCTTAATAAGACCTTTAACTGATAAGACATCTTATGAACTTCTTCACGGAAAGAAACCTAAGGTATCTTATTTTAGAATTTTTGGAAGTAAATGTTTTATTTTAAATACAAAAGATGACTTAGATAAATTTGATCCTAAATCCGACAAAGGTATCTTTATTGGATATTCTAATAGAAGCAAAGCATACAGAGTGTTTAATTTAAGAACTAACACCATTGAAGAAACAATGCATGTTTCATTCGATGAAAATCCCAAAAATTTTGTAGAGACAAATGATGAAGAGGATTTAATTGCTCAAAATCAAGAGTCAATTGAAACTATTAATGAATTTAATCATCCTAATAAAAGGATTAAACTTTTAAAAGATCATCCCATAGAAAATATTCTAGGAGATACGCAATATGTTGTTACAACTAGAAATCAACTAAGTAAAATGAGAAATGTAGCTTTTATATCAACTATTGAACCCAAAAATCCAAAAGAAGCATCAACTGATGATTCGTGGATTTTGGCTATGCAAGAAGAATTAAATCAATTCACTAGAAATGATGTTTGGGAACTTGTTCCTAGACCTGAAAATAAAACTATAATTGGAACAAAATGGGTTTATAAAAATAAAATGAATGAACAAAGTGAGGTCGTTAGAAATAAAGCCCGGTTAGTCGCTCAAGGTTATTGTCAAGAAGAAGGAATAGATTTTGATGAAACCTTTGCTCCCGTAGCAAGATTAGAAGCCATTAGGATTCTACTTGCTTTCGCAAATTATAAATATTTCAAATTATTTCAAATGGATGTTAAAAGTGCCTTTTTAAATGGATTTGTAAAAGAAGAAGTATATGTTGAACAACCACCACTTTTTGAAAATGAAAAATTTCCAAATCATGTTTACAAACTTAAGAAAGCTCTATATGGTCTAAAACAAGCTCCTAGAGCCTGGTATGATAAACTAAGATCTTACTTACTTCAATCAAACTTTGAAATTGGTAAAGTAGATAATACTCTTTTTATTAAAAGAAATAAAAATGATATTCAACTAGTACAAGTTTACGTAGATGATATCATTTTCGGATCAACTAATTTTGAAATAAATAAAGAATTTTTTGAAATAATGACAAAAGAGTTTGAGATGAGTCATATTGGTGAATTAAACTTCTTTCTTGGACTACAAATAAAACAATTAGATAATGGTATCTTTATTAGTCAAGAAAAATATGCTAAAGACCTAGTTAGTAAATTTGGTTTGACTACTGCAAGTGGAAAACCCACTCCCATGGCAACCAATGAGTACCTAAGTAAAGAAGATCTCTCGAAAGATGTAGATCAAAAATTATATAGAGGAATGATTGGATCACTACTCTATATCACTGCTAGTAGACCTAATATCATGCATAGCGTTTGCCTCTGTGCAAGATATCAATCCCAACCTAAAGAGACCCACTTAAAAGCTGTAAAACCTATCATAAGATATATTAAACACACCATTGACTATGGCTTATTTTATCCTAAAAATGATTCTTTTGAATTAATATCTTACTGTGATGCTGACTATACTGGATGTAAGTCAGACCGAAAAAGTACAAGTGGAACTTGTCACTTTTTGGGGCATTCTCTGATTTCCTGGTTTAGTAAAAAGCAAAACAAAGTTTCTTTATCAACAACTGAAGCAGAGTATATTTCTGCTGCTTTAACTTGTTCTCAAGTAATATATATGCAACAAACTTTAAAAGATTTTGGTTTAAATATCTCAAGATCACCAATATATTGTGATAATACTAGTGCAATAAATTTATCAAAAAATACTACTCATCATGCTCGAACTAAACATATTGATATCAAACATCATTTTCTCAGAGATAATATAAGTAAGGAAGTAATTACTCTCGATTATATCAATTCTGAGAATCAAATTGCTGATATATTAACAAAACCCTTAAATGAATCTATATTTACTAAATTAAGAAGAGAATTAGGTATTTGTTCAATAACTGAAATATAAAATATAAACAACAAAGTATAATTAAAAATTAAATTAAATCAAATAGTAAAAATATCAAGCACCATGTCGACATCCCCCTTCTAACCATGTCGACATATAACGATTTTTTTATTTTTGAATTTTTCCCACCAAAATTCAAATAAGTGGTTATATATTCTTCTTATTTCAAAAATTGGATCATTCTTTCTGTTCTTTCTCTGTTCTATCTTCTGAAAACATTTAAACAATGGCCTCCTCTTCCAAATCAAACAAAAATTCAATCTTTTCGTTCCCTTGTCCTACTTCTGGACCGTTTCAACAAACTACACTTGCACGAGTGACGAAAATGGAGGATTCTTTGAAGGATGCACTGCAACTAATGACTGAAATTCAAGTGGTGCAACTTAGAATGGCCAAAGAACAAGAAGGTCAAGGCAAAATTCTTAGAAATTTGCAAAAATTTCTAATGGACAATCATGCTAATCCGATCTTGATAGATGAAGAGTCTTCAGGAGATCAAGTGCAAGAGGACAGCGAAGAAGAAGAAGAAGCCCCCATGGAAGAAGAGCACGCTGAAGATAACGACAAAGTCGTTTGCATTGGCGAAGTATGCTATGACAAAGATGGAAATCTTATCGAACAACGTGGAAATTTCTGTTTCCACTATCCAAATTGTTCGGTTCATAGATCTCCCGTTTTTTAAGGACACGCATTAGTTTCTCTTTCCTCTTTCCTATTGTTGTATGTTTTTACTTATGTTCTCTACGCTCATGTAAATATAACAATATAAATGATTTGTGTTCTTATATTACAAATATTACCATATATAGATTCTTAGTTAGGAGAGTTTGTAATTTAGGACTAAAGTTTTAGATTTAGATTTAAGTATTGATTTCAAAAACGTGCGCCATACGGTTGAATTTCTAAAAAAAGAAAACCGTTGCCTTCGCTGCGCAGGCCTCCGACACGTGGCGCAGTCTTGTAGGGATGCAAAGATTTGCTATAAGTGCGGATTTTTCGGGCATCCGCAATCTCACTGTCCCAATAAAATCCCTAGTCAGCCTCAGGCTCGAATAACTAGTAAAGTCCCCTCCTCTTCCACTAAAGACAAACATACCTCTGCCCGTTGGGCCCCAATGTCCAATCCCCACTCAGATCGTACGAAACCCTTCAGCTCCCCAAGGCAAATCATTTCCCCTGCAACTCCTCATAGCCCACCCCAATCCCCTAAGCAGCATCATAACCCACTTTCGAACCCTAAAACCTTTACAATGGCAGACCCATCACTGCTCCTCATCGCAAACATTATCTCTGGCACCTGGTCCTTAGACTCCCTCCGCCACACTCTATCCTCCACATTCCAACACAGAGACTGGCCTCTCTGGCTTCAGTCTGACAACAGCTTCATCTTCTACTGCCCTCTTTCTCAATCAGAGACCAACTCCTCCAAAGATCGACCATCTCTACGGCCGCAGGAACTATACAATTCCATCCCTGGTCTGAGCTGGACCGCCCCGCGCCGACTTTGGACCCACCTTCATGGGCGAGAATCTCTGGGTTCCCTGAACTCTTACGTTTCAACATAGAAGCCATTTCGGAAGCAGTTAAGCCAGTAGGTAGGTTCCTGGCTCAGGACGATTGCGAATGGGCAGAGCTTGACCACCGTTTTTTATACATCCAAATCTAGTTCTACAGTGGCATCATCTCCCCATCATCCTTTGTCTCCGTCCTCAACAACACTGAATATCTCTTGCGCATTGAAAGATGGGAACACGAACACCCTAACAGACGCCCGGAGAATCATCTGCTGGGATTCGACTACGAAAGGCACTCCCCCCTATTTGAGCAACACATCCAGATCGATGACTTAGAGTCAGACGACAGATTTGACGTCCTGAACTACTCCCCCATCTTCTCCGGCTCCCCACCGGCGCCAGGCCTTATATATGATCAATCCTTCGAGGTGGTGGGTCCAAGGGACTGGGACCCATGGCCAGCCCAGGAACACAGGTGGGACCCTTTCTCTGACCTTGACCTCTCATCCCCGCTCTTCCAGCAAATCCCAACCCCTCCGGCCTCAACCGTCCCTCCCCATCCTCCCCCTAACCCTACCCCCCATACAGATACCCAATCTCTTCCGGCGCAGATCCTTCATTCCTCCCCCCAAGCTGACCCCCCCTCTCCCGTTCTTCAATTCCCTGTCCATAGCCCAGAGGAATTCAGTCAAGCGGCCCCTCCTAGGACTAATCAAGAGCTTCAGCCCGCCACTCAAGCGGTTGCACAGTGGTCCCAGCCAATCACACCAACAGTGGTGCGTCGTAGCTCCAGACTGGACAGAGCAGCATCTCATCCTGGTAGTTTCTTTAAACACGTTGTCTTTTCGTCCCTTAATAAAAGCTTAAATAAAAAAATGGCACGTTGCATGGGAGTAAACTTGCATGGAGAACACTACTCCTCCATGCAGGCACTAGAATCGGAGCGCTTATCATTCTCCCAATGAAGCTAATATCCTGGAATACACGGGGGTTGGGGGACCCCAGCAAAAGACATGCTGTTAGCCTTGTCATATCCCCACATAAAGTAGACATCCTTTTCCTGCAAGAATCCAAACTATCAGACCCAAACCCCAACATACTCAGACAGATTGGTGGGCCATTCCTAACTGGGTGGGCCCACATAAATGCTGTCGGTTCGTGCGGCGGTATAATGACAGCCTGGAACGAATCCGTGTGGTCCCACTGCCAAACTTTCTACCACACTTCTGCCCTACATGTAGCCCTTCGACACTTACAAACTGGTACAATCTTCTTCTTCACAAATATCTATGGCCCTCACAACCCTCGAGATAGAAACGATCTCTGGACGAACTGACTCTCCTTCTCCTCGCATATCAATGGCCCCTGGGTCGTTGGAGGAGATTTCAATACCACTAAATCCCCAACAGAAAGGAACTCTGGCAACCTTTCCCAAGACTCCGAAGCCTTCAATCAGTTCATCAACCTGTGCTCCCTAATAGACCCACCCATTAGTAACCGCCTTTACACTTGGTCAAACCGCAGATCCGACCCCTCACTCGCAAAATTAGACCGCTTCCTATTCAACCCAGCCTGGGAAGACTTACTCCCCCTCTCCATCGTCTCGGGCCTAGCCACTGTTATCTCCGACCACTGCCCACTCCTCCTAGACACGGGATCCCTCGCTTGTCACAGCAGACCCTTCAGGTTCGAACGCCTCTGGCTCCTCAAGCCATCTTTCGATAACTTCATCAGATAAATCTGGACTCAGCCTTCCCCCATCCAATCAGCCACAGCCAGGGTAGTCTCCAAGCTCCGTTCTCTCCGAAAAATCATCAAACCTTGGGCCAAATCAGTTTGGGGCTCCATTCGCTTGCGCATCTCAGCCATCCAAGATGAGATTCTAGACCTAAAAATCCTGGAAGAAACCTCCCCGCTCTCCGAATTGGACCGTTCTCGCCTGAGAGAGCTGGAAGCTGACCTAGACAGGTTGTCACTGCAAGAAGAAATAGGCTGGAAACAACGGTCCAAAGCGAAATGGATCGAAGACGGAGACAAGAACACGGCTTACTTCCACCGTCTTGCCAATGGCAGACGTAGATCCAATCACATCCCTGAAATCACTCATGACAACATCACTACCTCGGATCAATCAGCCATCCTCAAACTTTTCACTGACTATTACCGATCCATTCTAGGCTTTCACCTCCCTCCTCTTCCCCCAATTGATTGGGAACTGCTCTACCCGGTTAACCCCCACATCCTCATTGACCATCCCTTCACTGAAGAAGAAATTTGGGCAGCGCTTAAAAGCATGTCTGATGATAAGGCTCCTGGCCCAGATGGTTTCGGGCCTCTTTTCTTCAAACACTACTGGGAAATCGTCAAATTTGACATCATCGAAATGTGCTCTGAATTTCATACTGATCCAACATCTGTGGACCGCATCAACTACGCAAATATCATCCTTCTCCCAAAATCCCCAGGCGCCACCTCCCTCTCGTCCTTTCGCCCCATTAGCCTCCTAAACACAACCTTTAAGATCATAACCAAAGTCCTGGCCAACCGCCTCCAGGGCTTCATAGCCCCCTTATTGGAATCGAGCAATCTGCATTCATCTCGGGCCGTAACATCATGGACTGTGTAGCAATGACCCAGGAGATTATTTCCTTCTGCCACTCTACCTCAACACCAGGAATGCTTCTCAAACTAGACTACTCAAAAGCGTTTGACTCAGTTAACTGGCAATTCATTGTGGAGCTAATGGAACACAGAGGCTTCCCCACAAAATGGTGCAACTGGATATCCTCTATACTCAATTCAAGCATGTCCTCGATAGTCATCAATGGGGCCTCGGGGGGTCTAATCAAATCGGCCCGCGGACTGCGACAAGGTGACCCACTTTCACCCTTGCTTTTCGTTCTGGTGGCCGATGTGTTCAATCGCATGATCAAATTAGCAATTTCGAACAACATATTTCAGGGCATCAACCTCCCCAATTCTAACCTAGTCATATCCAACCTCCAATTCGCCGACGACACCATTCTATTCGCATCACCCACGTTCAACCACATCCACTGCCTCAAAGTAGCCCTATATTCATTCGAACTCATATCGGGCTTGTCCATCAACTTTAGCAAAAGTTCCATCATCATGCTCGGAAAAGCTGACCACCTCGGGCAAACCTGTTCCAGCCTGCTTAACTGTAAGATCGCACACTTCCCTATCTCCTACCTCGGAGTCCCTATCCGTCCAACCAAATTACATAGATCTGATTGGTTCCCCCTCATCGCCAAGATCGAAAATAGACTTCATTCATGGAAAGCTCATTCCTTGTCCTCAGCAGGGCGCCTAGTCCTCGTTAAATCTGTTCTATCATCGATTCCCACTTACTGGATGTCACTGTACAAACTCCCTTCCTGGGTTATCAAAAAAATCGACTCAATCAGAAGCTCCTTTCTTTGGAATGGTAGTAATATAAAGAGGCTCGTAAACTGGCAGACCGCCTGCCTACCCCTGAAAAATGGCGGCCTTGGAATCATTAATCTACTTGACTTCAACATCGCGCTCCTCGCCAAATGGCTCTGGCGGTTCCTAACCCCTGGCCCCACCCTTTGGAAATCTTGGATCACCTCCCTACACTATCACTCTAACCCTCACCTAGTCCTCCACGCCCCCACCGGCATCAAACCATCCCCCTTCTGGTCTGGAGTAGTTTCAACCCTACCACGTGTCAAAAGGCTCTTCCATGTCAACCTGGGCAACGGGGCTAATTGCCTCTTCTGGTTGGACACATGGCATAATCAGCTTCCCCTCTCCTCCATCCTTCCCAACCTCTTCGCTCAAACAACTAATATCTTCACCTCCATCTTAGACATTTCCATTTCGGGCCCAGTTTAGCTTCTCCCGGCTTCCTACTTCGACCTCTCCACCCTCACCGAGTTCCACCTTGCCTCCTCAATTCTTCGCAACACCCACCTCAACCCCCGACCAGACTCCTTCACTTGGGCCCCCAACCCCTCATCCGGCTTCTCTGTTGCCTCCTGCTATGCTCACCTAAACAACCCTGGACGCCTATTCACCTTCCCCAGACTTTGGAAGTGCAGGATCCAGCCCCGCTTCGCTTTCCTGCAGTGGTGCCTCATTCAGGGGCGAATTAACACAAGAGACAGACTCCTCCGCCATAACATCGTAGTAGACCCCAGCTGCGTCCTATGTTCCACCTCAACAGAAAGTTTACAACATCTCTTCTTCGAGTGTGATTTTGCTGTCAGGGTCTGGGCGGCGACAACTGCTCACATTCTCGGACATATTCCCACGTTCACCTCATATTTCGACCATTGGCAGAACAACCCCCCCCCCAACTATCACTTAGATCTCATGGTAGCTATTTTCAGTTGGTGGATCTGGGCCGAGCGCAATGCACGTGTATTCTGCAAGCCCACATCCAACTTTGAAGGAACTTGTAGACGTATTATTCACTATTTCTTATCTGTATCAGGTCGTAGCTTCTCTGCACCGTTCAGGCTGAGACTACCTCACCCCAGCTCTCCACAGGCTGAATCCTCGGGCAGCACATCAGCAGTTCCTCCTGACAGGCATCGTGGGCACCATTAACCGCAATTTAGCTCTGGTCTTTTCACTCCTGTTGCTCGCTATATGTATTTTGTATATAAAACTCTGTCTCACAACGACTAGCTTACTACTTCTCAATACTTTTTGGCCAGTGATTAGGCTTGTTGATCGCAATATTTACTTATTTATATGATATCTAATCGGCTGTGTAGTGCCACGCTACACAACCGTGCCGCTCAAAGTACTGATTATTTATGATAACACTATCATTATAATCATTTAATATTAGACTAAGGGGGAGTTATATAGTTTGGAGTTAGTTTTGGTTGATGACAAAGGGGGAGAAGTATAAAATATAGGATAGTTAGGCATAGATTAAGGGGGATTTATTAGTTTTAGAGGGAGTCATTAGGATAGAAATAATATTTTATAAACAAAGGTTGTCATCATCAAAAAGGGGGAGATTGTTAGTCCTTGAGATGATGGTTTTGATGACAACAACCTTAGAATAAGATTATAAAATATTAATACTATCATTATAGTTTAGATATAATTGTATATGCAGGATTTAACCACGCATGTATCAAGAATAAAGACTGTACAGTATAGAGATTCAAGATTGATGACTCATGAGTATCAAGAATATCAAGAATAGCAAGATTATCAAATAGTACAAGATAAGTATTGAGTCTAGAATTATGTTAAAACTTCATAAGAGCACTGAAATCTTCACTCCATATTTCATTTGGGATGGAACCCATTTCTACCTTTTTAGTGGCTGATGTGCACGTGAATGTGCATATTTTTACCACCATATTTAATCTATTTAAATTAAATAAATGATCATATCGGGTATTTTAACTTGTTTAAACCAAAATTCAAATTATTTCAAATTGTCACATATTCATCTTCATCCAACGGCAAAATGGTCATTTTCATGCATTTATTAAATTTTGAAAATTTACTTGGAATTTTCTATGTTTTTTGTAGGAAATTTGGTGAATTTCACAAGTGGTTACATGATGATATATGCATGCACAAGAGTAAAGAGAACAAATGAAGATGGAAATAATTCAAAGTGAAGATAATGGAGGACCCCACCTACCCACCTACCTTAATGTACAAATTAGAGGCTAATGCACATGCTTATGAAATTAATGGCTTCATGTACACTTAAATGAGGATTATTTGAAGATAATGATTACTTGGCCTCCACACTTCCTAAGAGGGTATTTTGAGCATTCCCCAAAAATATGAATTAGGGTTTAACACATGTATAAAATCCCCTTATGTTTCATGTAACTCTCCTCCTTCTTAGTCTCTCTTTAGTTTAGTTTAGGCTCAAAAATAAAGAAAGCTCTTCTCTTTTTCTTTTCATGGCTACTTAGCCATTTCTTCTTTTCATGTAACTTTTTTATGCAATTCAATACATGTTCATTTTATTTTCTTGTTTATTTTCTTTCATGTTGTAGTGTAGATTTACTTTCATGCAAGTAGTTAGTTTTAATTCTTGTTAATTAGCTTCTCTTTTCCATTAGCCTTAATTTTTCTTTCTTTCTGCTTTCATGTTGCTAGCTACATTTGTTCATATGATAACAAATATGAGAGGCTAATCCCTACAATTTAGGTGTAATGAAGCTCTCTAGTATGTAGATGCAACATTTTGATGTTTATGCTCTCTTTTTGTGCTTAATGAATCATTTGAAGTGGTTTAACTTGTTGTTTTTGATGTGAATTTGATAGCCTATATTGTTGACACCAAATAGGCTATGCTTAAACAATCACAAACAATGATTACCTCTTCATCTACATATGATGATGGTAATAAAGTGATTGTTGAAATTAAAATTTGATGGCCTATATTTCTAAACAATAGTTAATAGGCCATGCTTAAAATAGATTTTGCTTTCAACTTTGTTGTCATATTTCATGAGAGTTAAATGTGTATTAGTGGTTGTGTTATAGTTTAATGGTTTATATTGTGCTAATTAATAGCACAAATATACCATACTTATGATAAGCATATTAACTAATTACACTAATGACAAGAAAAGAGAGATCATAACTTCATTTTGTTGATTTATGTGATCTAGAGAGTGGAAATTGCCTCTAAATTGCCTTCACACTGTCATATTTTTATCAACTTTCTTTTGCTAGTTTTCTACATTTTTAGCTAATCACATTTTCAACTTTGGTTAATTTGATTGAATAGAGATTTAAAATCAACAATTCCCTACGGATCGACCCGTACTCGCCATGTACTTCAATAGTACGCCGTGCGCTTGCGGTAATAATTTATTTCGAAATTTTTCGACGGTTTTCTAATCCGATAGAAATTCCGTCGATTAACAAGTTTTTGGCGCCGTTGCCGGGGAAATTTGTTTTGATTTTATTTTCTATTCTTCGAATTATTTCTCGTTTGAATTTTTATTGTGTGTTAGTTTTGTGTGTTGAGTGCATTTTGAAAGAAGAAAAAAAGTGTTGTGTTGTGTGTTTGAGTGATTTTTGTTTCCATTTTGTTTGTGTATTTGTGTTTTCTTTTGCATTTGCATTGCATATTCTATTTTTTTAAAAAACAAAAAAAACAACATGCTTCTTAAAAAAAAATTGCATTTCATTTCATTTTCAATTTTTTTTACATTGCAATTTCATTTTACAGTTGCAGTGGTTTTTACATTTTCAAAACTGTGCACATTCACTGTTTCAACTCTGTGCATATTTCTGTGCACTGCCATCCCACTTCTCCACTAGCAACAGACTTCATAACACATTCACTTTCAACAGCCATCTGCCGACAGTTTCAACCTTCCATCAATCTCTGGTTCACCATCTTGCTGCTGTAATAACCATAGCCTGTTGTGACTCACTTCAGTCCACCACTGTGTATAACCCCTGCTCCACTGTATTTCAACACAAACTGTTGCAACATCCCGATTACTTCTACAACTTCCAATTCACATCACATACAGTTCACATAACTATCACATTTTCAACCACTTAAGTGCACAACACTCCACTGCTCCTCTGTGCAACTTGAACCTGATCAACATCTGCTACATCTCATGGCAGCCATACAACACTTCACTTCTACTCTGATCAACCAGTTCTACCATCAAACACAAAACAACTGACCATCACCTCATTTCCATCCACCCCATCACACTGCTCAACATAACCAGACACATCAAGTCAACATACCATTTGCATACAACCAAATAAACAAGTGCAGCACTATTCTCATTTCTCCACCAAACAAACTAACTTCTTCTATCAACAAAGTATACTTCAAGCCGATACCCATCATACCCTTGCAACTACCATTCGCCACTAACCAGAGCAATCACCAAACCACCACAAATTCGCCTTCTACCCTCATCCACACATTGACTGCGAATGCACAGCACCTCCTAAACCAGATAGCTACAGCCACCTTCAATTGCCAATTGCCATCATTGCTCATCGACAACTTACATCCAGTTTTGCCACAATACCTGATCGCCTGCCCCACAGTACGACAAATTCCTTCATCCCACGCTGCTTCTAACGATTCATATACTCTGTCTAGACACTTCACCTTCATACAAGCTCCTCGCTGTTCCATTCCTTGCTTCTGCCACCATTCCTTCAACAGTATCACTTCTGACTACTACCCCGATCGCCAGTTCAACCTACCACAGATAACCTGTTCGTTTCACTGCCACCAACCACACACTGCATCCTCTACTGCCTAAACTAATTTTACTGCTATCAACCTCCCTTAATAGCGACTCACAGCACACACAAACGATTGCATCACCTCGCACATCCCCTATCCCTAAATTGACCACATCAGTCTGCAAACAATCTTCCAACACTCATTTTCCTACAGCATAGTGCCTCGTTCTCCACTAAGACAAACATTCACTGGCCAACATTCGAACTCGCAATACAACAACTTGTCAAACAATTCCATCACGCCAACAACAAAAAAACGTAGAACATCATTACCTTCCAATTCGCAACCTCCTCAGAAAATCATCCCAACCTCGAATATCACCACTGACTTCAACAATTCGACCATCTACTTACCTCGACCACCCACTTCAGTCACCCACAACTTGCCTCGCCAATAACCAAAACACAAATAACAATCGAAACCCAAACGAAATCCACCTCAACCTCGCCCGAACACCCACGACCCCTCAACCAAGTACCAAATCGACAACAATCCATCAACGACCAACTCACACATACCAAAGCAGCTCCTCTGTCAACAAACGGAAACCCAACCCCATCGCAGTCGAAGTCTGGTTGTGAGGTTGCTTGCCCCTTTTCTTCGACTTCGCAATTTCACACATTTTTTTTTCTCTTTCCTACTCTGTTCTTTAATCAATAGTTTGATTTCAATAAAAAAAATTAAAAGAGAGAACGGGGAGGAGAATTTGGGGATAAATGGGGTGTTGGAGTTGTTTAGCACATTGGGTTGGGGTATAAATGTTGTGGGTGGGTTTTAATGGGCCTGAGTAAATTTTTATTTATTTATTTTTATTTTTGCTTTGTTTTAACTTGTTTTGTTTAAATTGTCTTTAGTTTTGTTTTGTCTTATTCCTTAAAAAAACCAGTTTGAATTTGTTTTGTCTTGTTTTCACTTGTTTTAATTTGTTATTAAGTTCCAACCATATACCAAAAAAAAAAAATTTTTTCAAGTAAAACGTCACTTTTAAGTTTCCTTTTCAAAAAAAAAACTGTATATATATTTTGTTTTTGTTTTAGGTTGCCAAAGTAGAATTGCAGAAGGAGTAGAAGTGCTTGCTAAAATAAATTGCTTGCGTGCTGAGCTTGCCAAAAAAAACTGCTTGTTTATTTATATTTTTCTCTTTATTTGCCTTGCATTGTATATATCTATTGTTTTTGTTTGTCTTGCATTGTTGTTCGCTTGCATTTTTATTTCAAAAACCAAAAAAAAATTGAAAAACAAAAACAAAAATTCCATCCGTAGTTGCATTGTTAATACACGTTTAATTTTTGCTTTGCATTGCATATTAGAATCTTGATTAATAATAACGATAGCTCTTAATTGTATATTGGCAAATTGTCTTCTTTGAACAATTTAATTTCTTGGTGTCTAGGCTACGGCAGAGTAATAACCATTTATAAATATTACGGTGATCCGTAAATATTATAGTGGTTGTTCCTCTGAAGGTACTTAAACCTTCGGCTGCATTGCTACGGTGATTCGTGGTGCACCGATAAATCATGTCCGTTACGTGGCTGAGAACTATCTTGTTTATCTAAGACGATGTGTGATTATACAATTTTGGGTTAACTTAGGATAAATCATTTGTAATTAACCCTTGCATTCATTTAGTTGCATTAGTTCATGCATATTTAAAAAAAAATTAAAATCAAAAACTAAAAAAAAATTGTAAATATTCCTTTTCCTTTGAAATTTTTAAATCCTTTTTCTTTGAAATTTCAAAAATTATTAAAACCAAAATCCAAAAAAAAAATTATAAAACCTTTTCAAAAACAAAGAAAAATTTTGAAAAACCAAAAAAAAAACAATTTCTCTTTTGAAAAATAAATTCTTTTTGTAAATATTTTTCCTTAAGAAAAAAAAACAAAAATATTCTTGAAATGTCTGAATTACCATATTCACTTGAATTTTACAATAGTTGTGAAAATCAATATAATCCATATGATTTCACTCTAAATTCGTATGGATATTTTAAGAACAACTATTGTTTAAATGATTCAAATTTTGAACCACAAAATTTTCAAAACGATGATCAACCCTCAAATCTTGAAAAGAGTATTTCGTCTTTACTTGAAATCTCTACACATCAAAATCAAATGATAAATGATTTATGTAATTCATATTTGGGCAATGATTCAAATCAAAGTTTTCAAAATAATCAAAATTTGAATTCACTTCAAAATTCAAACGATTTCGAGTATAACCCATGCCAATTCAATTTTGAACTCCAAAATAAATTTCAAACTCAAAATGAAAATGGAAACAACTTTTCAAACAACTTTGGCAATGGGAATAATCTTAACCATGTTACGATTGAAAATCTTTATTCTCAACAAATCCAAATCGAAAATCCTCATGTTAATAACTATAAATTGGATTTTGTTGAACAAATGAACAAAATTTACGATGATCACACGGATTCGTTGTTTGAAACATATATGAAACAACATGAGAAACAAAATCAAATCCCAATGTGTGATGAGTCAAGTGACAATCCATCTTTTACCCAAATCGACGATTTTCAAATAACAACTTTTGAAATTGAAAATAACAATCTTAATGAAATTGTTGAAAACACGGTAATTGAGTTGGATTTCAATTCTTTCGAGGGTGTGGAACCAAATTTAAGATTCGACCTTCCTTTTCTCGATTCCAAAATTTTAAATACAACAACTTTGGATTCTGAACTTAATATATACGATGAAGTTGTTGATAATTCAAATAAGGAAGACGAATTCAATGAACACAATTTCTTTGGACTTTTCGAAAACGAGTTGTCGAATTCTGAAGGGGAAGATTTAAATCACCAATTTGATTTTGAAATCAATAATTCTAAAGAATTTTTCAATGAACAGCTTGAATTTCAATTTGGTGAAAATAAACTTGAACTTCAATCAATCGTTTTATCAACCCCAAAAATCATTGAAAATAAAATGACTCGTACAATTTTTAATAAAACGGCATTCGTTTTTCCAAATCCAAATTCAACTTCGAAATCTTGTATGGTTTAGTTTTCCGAGCTTAAGCTGTGTCTCGTATACTTAACGAGACAAATGAATCGGTCTTTGGAAGACCGTTTCATTTACTTTTTGATGATATACTTTCTGATTTCGTGTAAATACCGTTAATTTTCATATAAATAAAAGCCATTTTTATTTTTATTTTCTCCTTCCACTTGGGTTGACTGTGCGGACACGGTCAAAATCAAGTGTGGGGGGAGACTCATCATCATTTTTTATTTTTCATGGTTTATTTGTTTTTATTTCCTTTCCAAAATTTAAAAAAAAATCAAAAACAAAAAAAAACAATTTTTTTTAGCATTTTTTTGATTTATTTTTAAAGAAACACTATAGGATAAATAGATGGTTTTGGTTAATTAAATTGAAATTTTTGAAAATTTATTTGTCTTAACAAAAATAAAAATGAAGGTTGATTACAAATAATAATGGTTTAACTAGTATATAGGAAGATTCATACGTGTTAATTGTGAAATATATCCTAATTGAAAATCTTTGTTTTAAAAAGTGGTGAATTTAAAGTAAAGGATATAACATTTTTTTTGTCTTCTAAGTTAAATGGTGCTAAGATGATTTTGCAAAACTCTCTCTTCGAAAAAAACAAAAAAAACAAAACAGAAAGAAAAAAAATACAAAATACAAAAAAATATTTTTTAAAAACACCTAGAGTCATGTGTTCACACTCGCGTGTTCACTCGCCATGCTCTGTACCCTTCTCACGTAAGCCCGAAAGGCAATGCACGATCGGTATATCTGACCTCAGTTTATCTGAGTTAGGTGTGTTTATATATAAATTATTTTACTAATAACGCCTACAGTCAATAAGTGTTCACACTTGTGTGTTCACTCGCCACGCTCTGTATTCCCCTCACATCAGTCTGCAAGGCAGTGCATGGGTAATATATCTGGCCTCAGTTTATCGGAGTTAGGCATATGTAAATATTGTTAATATCAACAAAATTTTCAAAAGAAAAAATGGAGAGAGTAAGCAAATGAAATCCAAGCACTATTTTTTTAACTTATTTGACTTGTTATTGAAAAGAAATAAAAATATCACTTTGATAAACTTTGATAATTAACCAAGGATCCATTTCATAGTTACACTGTGTTATTAACTGAAACAACGAGTTAAACTATAGGCTATTTGTTATGATAACTTGATTTTTGTTGAAAATTTTGACGAGTAAATGACTTAAATCTCAAGATAATGACCAAAACCTATATATAACTTATTTGTGTCAATTTAAAAGTAAATCCTCCATTGTAAATATTTTTAAAAACTCCCATTCATCTCTTTGTAAATAAATCTTGCATTTTGTAAATATTTTCATCCTGCATTTGGATTTTGTGGGTAGTATCCGCTGAAAACCCTCATGAGACAACACTCGTCCTACTGGGGACACACGGAGGTTTAATGGCTTGTTGCATACGCTCAATGCAATCGTGCTCCCTAGGAAAACGGATTTATCTTAGTTTTTTTTTCTTTATTCAAGAACGAATAAAAAGATAAGTGTGGGGGTATTTGATGTGCACGTGAATGTGCATATTTTTACCACCATGTTTAATCTATTTAAATTAAATAAATGATCATATCAGGTATTTTAACTTGTTTAAACCAAAATTCAAATTATTTCAAATTGTCACATATTCATCTTCATCCAAGGGCAAAATGGTCATTTTTATGCATTTATTAAATTGTGAAAATTTACTTGGAATTTTCTATGTTGTTTTGTAGGAAATTTGGTGAATTTCACAAGTGGTTACATGATGATATATGCATGCACAAGAGTAAAGAGAACAAATGAAGATGGAAATAATTCAAAGTGAAGATAATGGAGGACCCCACCTACCCACCTACCTTAATGTACAAATTAGAGGATAATGCACATGCTTATGGAATTAATGACTTCATGTACACTTAAATGAGGATTATTTAAAGCTAATGATTATTTGGCCTCCACACTTCCTAAGAGGGTATTTTGGGCATTCCCCAAAAATATGAATTAGGGTTTAACACATGTATAAAATCCCCTTATATTTCATGTAACCTCTCCTCCTTCTTAGTCTCTCTTTAGTTTAGTTTAGGCTCAAAAATAAAGAAAGCTCTTCTCTTTTTCTTTTCATGGCTACTTAGCCATTTCTTCTTTTCATGTAACTTTTTTTATGCAATTCAATACATGTTCATTTTATTTTCTTGTTTATTTCCTTTCATGTTGTAGTGTAGATTTACTTTCATGCAAGTAGTTAGTTTTAATTCTTGTTAATTAGCTTCTCTTTTCCATTAGCCTTCATTTTTCTTTCTTTTTGCTTTCATGTTGCTAGCTACATTTGTTCATATGATAACAAATATGAGAGGCTAATCCCTACAATTTAGGGGTAATGAAGCTCTCTAGTATGTAGATGCAACATTTTGATGTTTATGCCCTCTTTTTGTGCTTAATGAATCATTTGAAGTGGTTTAACTTGTTGTTTTTGATGTGAATTTGATAGCCTATATTGTTGACACCAAATAGGCTATGCTTAAACAATCACAAACAATGATTACCTCTTCATCTATATATGATGATGGTAATAAAGTGATTGTTGAAATTAATATTTGATGGCCTATATTTCTAAACAATAGTTAATAGGCCATGCTTAAAATAGATTTTGCTTTCAACTTTGTTGTCATATTTCATGAGAGTTAAATGTGTATTAGTGGTTGTGTTATAGTTTGATGGTTTATATTGTGCTAATTAATAGCACAAATATACCATACTTATGATAAGCACATCAACTAATTACACTAATGACAAGAAAAGAGAGATCATAACTTCATTTTGTTGATTTATGTGATCTAGAGAGTGGAAATTGCCTCTAAATTGCCTTCACACTCTCATATTTTTATCAACTTTCTTTTGCTAGTTTTCTACATTTTTAGCTAATCACATTTTCAACTTTGGTTAATTTGATTGAATAGAGATTTAAAATCAACAATTCCCTACGGATCGACCCGTACTCGCCACGTACTTCAATAGTACGCCGTGCGCTTGCGGTAATAATTTATTTCGAAATTTTTCGACGGTTTTCTAATCCGATAGAAATTCCGTCGATTAACAGTGGCTTACAAACCCACAACAAGTATCTTACAAACCTACGACAAGTGGCTTACAAACCCACGAACATCCTTGTTTTGTACAAGTTCTCGAGTCCTGATGTGATGAGATATTCTACAGGAAGAAGCTTGCAAAACTACTTCAAAATGATTTTCAAAACTGCTTTTCAAAATGTTTTAGCTTTAAAAATTATCTTTTCAAATGATTTTCAAAAAGATGTTTTAGCCTTAAAATATTCTTTGATTTTGTTTTTAAATAAACTCTTTTTTTAAACTTCGTTTGTTTAAACTATCTTTTAATTATTATATATTTATACTTAGATTTAAATATAAAATTATAGTAAAATTTTATATATATTATTCTCTATATTTACTTATGTATTTTAACTATAGTTTAGTATATTTATAAAGTTTAAAATAGTTTTAATTTAAGATAGAAGTAATTTTCAAAGAAAAACAAATCACCAAAATTTCCTTTGGGATGTCGACATACCCAAGATACCCATGTCGACATAGTGGCAGTTGGTTTCAAAAATTTGAATTTCAAAAGTAGTGTCTATTCGCCATAACCTTTCACGAATAGACATGGCTGTTGTTCTTCTATAAATAGGGGATGTTTTCAATGAATTTTTAATAATATTGTTCTGGTTTTCACTCCTCTTCTTCTTCCGCATTTCTTTATATATATTCTTACCATTACTCTGCTGAAATCACCATTGAATTTAACTAGATCATTTCTGGTTTGATTCTCTATCACTATCTCAACAAGATCCTAGTGCTATTCAGAGTTATAGGCTTTTTTGTAATCAATCAAGTGAGAAAAGGTGTGATTGTAGCCTTGGAAATCAATCAAGTGAGAAAAGGTATGATTGTAGCCTAGGAAATCAATTGGGAGAACTTGTTGCCCGGGAAATCAAGTATCTCTACCCAGAGGATTGTGAATCTGGAGTGGTGTACCTCGTGACCTTGAAATCGAGGGTTGTAATTGTAAAGATTGTTTTTGAAAGGAAATCAGTACTTGTGTGCGGGACTGGATGTAGGGTAACTCCGAACCAGTATAAAATCCGGTGTGTTCTTACCTTTACTGCTTTTACTTTATATTTGCATCTGTGTTTGAATCTGTGATCATATCTGTATCTGAATATTGCATACATTTGTGTTCAAATTAATATAAACTCAAAAAGAATTAGTAATTCCTTAAAACACTATTCACCCCCCTCTAGTGTTTATACTAGCCTTAAGATCCATAATCCGCATTTCTCACATTAGTAAGTTTTAAAAATGGAAATTTTAAACGATTTCTACGATTTTGAAAATCGCTCGATTTAATCGACGAGTTAAAATAGCCTTCCGGGGCACAGTCTCGAAATTCGACGAAACTATCCATAATATTGTATTATTATCGGATTTCAAATTTCGTAGCGTTTGGAGTTACCATTTGGTCGTACGAAACAGAAACGCATGAAAATAAATACCGAAAATTTAATATTTTAATTCGATTCAAAAAGCAATCTTCCACATACGATCGAATTGGCCCCGAAACACGTTCCATTGTGTTTGGAATAGGAATAAAACATTATAAACGCCAGGCGGCACGTCTTATTTGGAGTTCGTTTGAAAAAGCTTGTAATTTGTGAAAATAATATTAAAATATAAACGTATACGTATATAAATATGTGCACAGTAGCCAAACCTTAATTCAATGCCCTAGCCGCCGGTATCCATTTTAATGGCCGAAAGTTGATCTCCTTTCCCCTCAAATTCCTCCACATCCAGGCCGAATTAGAAGAAATCTTCAACTGCAAAGTTGTAGAGCTTGTGGGGCTTATCAGATCCAACGGTCGTGATCGGATTTGGTGGAGCGTGGAGGCCTAATTTTCGCCACGTTCATCCGTCGTTCATGCATGTGTTTGAGGTGATGGCGGCACTAGGTGAAGTCGGTCTCTGGCCCTGGGTGCGCGATGCAGTGGGCTACGTCGTGGTGGTGGGTGATGGGGTTCCGGTCGCGTAGAGGAGGTGCGGCCATCAGAGTTTGGTCGCATGTGTTTGGGTTCGAATACCCTGGACGAGAGCGTTAGAGAAGAGAGTATGTGCGGCCAGATTTCTTCATTTCAAACGTAAGGCCAGATCTGGGTTTGTATAAACAAAAAAATTATTATATATATTATATTCAAACCTTTAAACCTTCGTATCTTTATCATACGAGGTCGAAATCGGACGAAATAAGCGGCGCCAGAACCGCAGCTACGAGCACTACACTATGGTGCAAATATGGAGTCGGTTGGAATGAGCTAAAATTTTAGGTTAAATCGAACGTGTTCAATTTAATTTAAAATTAGAGCGTTTGGCGATTTAAAACTCAAGGTGAGTTAATCTCACTCAATTTTGGACTGCTAGTGATTAATTTTAAATAGTTAAAATTAATAAATGATTGATTGGTTAAATTGATGCATTTTAAATCATTTGGATGTGATATTATATATTAGTATATAATATATATATATATATTGGAGTGATTGATATTCCCACACATATATAGCGGATGAGACCCTATGCGCCCGCATAATAGCGGATGACCCTATATACCACGATATTCCACCTCGAAGTGGAATTGATATTTTTATGTTGTGATAACATCTGTGGATGTAGGGAAATGGGTTGGAGGGATCCAACTGGATTCCTCAAAAATGTTGAATTAAATTTCATATTTATTTGTATATGATTTGTCTAGATAATCTATGATAGATTGTTGTGTGATTTGAATTGATTGGATGCTATGGCAGGTTTTGGCCTAGACTTTGGTATTTAAAATACCAGTAATATATGTTTTAAATTGGAAAAGAATTTAAAAGGGGGTCTTTGAAGTAAAATGTTTATAAGAATTTTGAGTTAATCAATTGGATAAAATAAATGGTTTTGAAATTTATACTTAACAAATTCGGGATATTGTAAACAGGGATTTTTGGGATAAAAGTATATAAAAGGATTTTAATAATAAATTCTTAAATGGTACTTGTTTAAATATAAAGGGTTCTAAAATCGAGATTTTAAATATTTTGGAAGAATAGAAGTGAATTTGGAAATAAGTATAAAATCGGTTATACTGGACTCAAGTAAGGCCTCCAAATTTACGAAGTGAACTTGGAATCGAGAATTTGGCTTGTTTTAAAAAAAGGAGTATTTTTAATTATTAACTCAGTAATTTTAAAGGCGTTAAAAATATTCTGAAAAATTAGTTGTTTAATTATTTTAAATTGTTTAAAAACCTATTTAATTATTAATTGGTTACTTTATAATGATGGTTAAAGATTTATTGTTTTATTCAGAATTGGTCAGCATTTTGTTTAAATGATAAATTATTAAATTTTAATATGGCTTTGTATAATAACTTTTATTTAAGTATATTTGCCTAGATTAAACTTGAAATTTATTTTAGATTTTACCAGCATTATTTTGAGATAATTTATTGTTAAATAAAGCTTTAGGAAGTAATGGTATACTCGCGTGGCGTAAATCGGAGGCAGTGAGTGCCTGCAGTTAAGTTTTGGATTTCTCTAGAATAGAGACGTAACCATTGAGCTGTGATCCATGGTTTGATATTGCAGTGGTACTTTCCATATCATTTTGAAAAGGGTTTTGAAATATTTTTGAAAAGGGAAATTTGTGAATATACTGAATTCGATAAGATAAGTACATATATTTAGATAAGGAAAATTTAAGTGATTGAAATATAAACTAAATTGAAAGGAGATTTAATGTTTTTAGTGAAATGAAGCTTTGGTTGAATTGATTGTTTATTTGATAGTTAAATAACCGACTATCAAATCTGGACCTAAATATAACTTTGGAAATATCTAGAAGAAGCACGGGAATTATATGGTACAGTTACCGTTCGAGGTGCTATACTGTACGTATAAACTCGTTTCGTTCTTCTAGGATGTTGATAAGGAAATCCGTCCACTAACGGTTAGGAGGTGATCTCCGATCTTACTTCGTCTGTTTATTTCCTAAAGAACCGGGGTTGAGTTTATCGAAAATAGCGAACGTTGTTTCGAAGAGACCGGGATCAGATTTGTTATCTGAAAACCACTTCGATCCAACGAGAACGTTTTCGATATGAAGACAAGAGCATGGAGTCGAAGATGGAGCAATGAAGTGCAACGGCTAATCGCTACTAATCCTGAGGGTGATTCCAAAATGGATGTAGTAGGAATAGTGCCTTCGGTTTCGTTTGGACCCGGAACGGACTTGCATAGATGAATGCTATCAGAACATTGTCATTTGAGGACAATGAGCATTCTAAGTGATATTTCCTTGAAAAGGTAATCGTAGCCTCTAAGTCTCATCAACCGGGAATGATTGAAAATCAGGGGAGATGCAACAAGGCTAAGTGGGTCGCACCCAAGTAGGGTATGTTTATCACCCTTCTAGATAACCTCAGATATTATTTTATTACTACGATGTATGGAAGGAGCTCGAAAGAGGGTGGGAACACCCGGGGTGATAGCATATTCGGTCTATCCAGGTTAGGGATAGTCCGGTCTTGTGTAGCAGGGGATCCTGGCATGGTCCTCGGTACAGTGTTTCTAGACATGTACAGTGACAGGTGGTACCCCAGTGCCTAGTCATTCAGTTGGAACCCATTCTCCAATAAGCGCTGTACGGTTTTGATTGTGCCCAACTATGCTGAAATGTGAGATGCAAGCATTTCAGCTATTTGAATAAGTATTTGTACTTAGACACATTATAATATCAGATGATTTTGATATGAAATGTTTTGGTTATCGTAAGGTAAAAACCCGTCGTGTTTATGTGTGGCGTGGTCTTACGAGATACCTTTGATTTTCAAAGGATTTTGAAAACTTTAATAATTCAAATTGAGTGTGTTTTCTCACGCTTGTTTTCCAGACTGACTCGGGTGTTATTTTATTATAATGCTCGGGTCAGATCGAGTATTTCAGGTTTAGGTTAGTATGCTATGGAGCTTAAGAGACGAGCTGGAGACCGAGACGTATTCTCGTACTTGTTTATTTCCGCTGTAGTGTTTGTTTGAAATTATCAGCAATTGTGAGGACATGGTGTTATAATTGTCCAGGCTGGTAATTGTTGATTATGTACTCTGATTGAAATGTGTATATTACAGTTTTTGATTTGTGTAAAGAGCTATTTATATTATATATTATTTTGTCCACTGTGAGATTCTGTTTTGTTTTGTTTTCTTCTTTCTTCTACCTACTTCTTTTCCCTCCACAATCTGTATTTCCGGCACTCGATCGTTCGGCATGTTATACGGTGAGCGTATTTATGTCGATTTTCAAGGGTCGTGAAGGGCGGGTCGTCACACATATGCCACTCATATTTCAGAAGATGCTGTCATAGATCAGTTGTTCCGCTATAAGATGGCATCGTAGGCATCACGAATCACCTAAGACACTCCTCTCATAAAATCTCTTCAGTGAATGGGTTCCTACTGGGTAACAAACCCTAACCATCATTATTTCTATGTTGGTCCTCCTTCACTGGCTTCCTTACCATATTGCTAAAAACTTCGCTTTAACCGAATCGATCAAATGATGATTATTAACGCTTGCCCCGAGTGTTTGGCTCCGCAAATGATCTTGATTAATTCTATGATATCTAGATTTCCCTATCTGTGGGAGAACTGTTCATCTAGTCTTTCGACTCCTATGTTCTTTGTGTGATGGCCCGGTAGCGTCTATCTGAACACCACCACTCTAACCATCACCAGCTCGACCAATATCAACATCAACATCATCAATCATGACCTGGGCATTAGGTCAGTACTGACTTTTAAAGTGGGATCAGTACTGAATTGACTCTTGTCAACTTGAGTTTTTCAAGTTCTAGTTTTTGAAGTTCTAGCTTCCCCTCTTTTCACCTTCAATTTTCCAACTCTATGGTTTCTGTCCAACGACGAAGAACTCTCTTCTTTCGAATAAGAAGATGAATACTCCTTTCTATTCCTTCTACGTCTCTGGGATAGTTAGGTCATCGAATCTATATTCTCCTTCATCTTCTTCATCATAGCATTCTGGCTCTCTGTCAACTTTCTGTTTATTTCTATCACCATCTTATCCAAATAAATATTAGTTACCATTTCTATTGCACTCTAAATTTCTACAACAATAGGTTGATTAGTCTCTTCTTTGTGTTAAGAGACTTCATTTTTAGCTTTATTAGCAGGCCTAGAAGCATTGACTTCTCTTTGGCGTTTCAGGATGCCATAGCAAGAACCAATGATAGACTTTATGGAAATTTAAGTAATCAAGGATACTCCAGAAACAAATTTTAGATCTAACTCAGGGATTATAGCAATCCAAAGGTTCAAGGTAGATCCAAGTAGTGAGAATTTCAAGATTTCTCAATGAAAGCACCAAAATGTTTGTGCCAATACTTGGACAAACACCCTATCAGATTATAAGTGTAGAATTAATGAAGAAATAAATGGAATATGAAGTAAATAGCACACAAGAATTTATAGTGGTTCGGTAAATACTCCGGCCTACATCCACTTAAACTTTGTTAATAATTTCTGACTTTCTTTATAATTGTGATTTTACAACTCGGTTGCTTACAAGTCGATAAGAACCCAGTAGACCCTCAGGGTAAAATCAATTAATTCAGAAAGCAAAGAAAGGATTCTGTTTTAGTGCTCCTCTCCTCCTATTTATAGACGTAGATCGGCGAAATAAGCTCTAATACTTGCTCCCACGTTCTCCACATTCAAGAGGAGACATGGGAGGGAGATTGTGGCCATATCAGCATCTCAATAGTCAACTTGGTACGGAGCTGTGTCTCACAACTCGATGTCAAGTCATGGGTTAGCCAACTTTTGAAGTACTTAGCTTAGATCTTTCATTATTTGGAATACAATGCCTTGGCCCATATCCCTTAGTTCTATAATATACTTTGCCTATTGTTTAGTCTTCAGTCCTCTTGCAGCAATTATGCTAAGTCAACTTTATGACTCGGTACTAGGTTGAGTGACTCAACTCGAGACTAAATTGACACTTATGTTGTTATTTTGCAACTTCTCCCCTCATCACTTGGTTTCAAAAAAGTGGTTAGCTACCTTCAAGTGGCAAGAAAGTTTCTACATCAACTACTTGGACTTTGATTGGATTCAAACCTCCAAAGTTAGGACATAGGATTTTTGGTTCACTCCCCAACCATTCAACGGTTCTGACTCATCCAGATATGGCTTAGTTCAAAAGCAAGATAATAATCACACTAAGATTTCATATTTGACCTAGTTATTACCAATCAAAGGAAACTATTGGATGAGTCATTCCATAGTTATCCAATAACTACAAGTATGTAGCCTCTTGGTTCCCCTAGTAGCCATGAGTAATACACTGTCCAACATCTAGAGAGTGTTATGCACTCCAGTTGTAACAAACCACCTTTATGACCCCATAATCCAACACCCAAACTGATGTAGCACCTGAGAACCGAAAAGACGAGTCATTGGGGGTGAGATAAGAAATATTACAGTCATAGTCACAGATAGATATCAGATATAAATTCTAACTAACTCTAACTACTTTCAGAGTCTCACAACAAAATGAAAAAATATAATACATAATTAATATTATAATCACATCATCATAACATGTCTGAAATGTCATATACACATCTCTGACATATATACAACCCAATCCCATAAATATAGAATCGACTCCATAAATACAACACATCAATAAATCCAAATCTCTGATACCATCTTATCGCTGAACTCCATCAACCTGGTGATATATATATATAAGGGAAAAATAGGAGTGGGTCGGACATAAGTCATGTAAGTGAGTCATAATCTACCTACATATACTACAAAAATAATACTATAACATGATATAAGTCTATCGTCTGGCCACCACACATTCCATCACTACATCATAACTAACTGTCATATATATATATCTAGCTATATCGCATCATAGTTATGCAGACTCACACGCCGGACTAGCCTCATGCCCTAAAGGGTGTTTATCATCCACCATTATGTAAATTGCATATAAGACTCACGCTTGGACTAGCCTCATACCCCTACATGTCGCCTGTTGTCCTCACTCAAACTAACCAGACTCACGTCCTGGACTATCCTCATGCCTTACAAGGTTGCTTAACAACCACCTCCACACGAGTCTGCCGAAGCCTTTAGGGAGCATCGCACTACCTAGCAATCCTACTTGCGTCATAGGTCCGTATACGTATCCGCATATACATTCTGGGGTGTCTAACCTATGTCCCAGTCTCATTCCCGTTCGCATTCACCATCGTATCATATCCAGATCATAACGTATATTGTACCGCATATCACAAATCAATATCACTTCGAATAACAACTACCTTATCTTATATATTCACTCGTTACCTATCACCATCATCTATATCATCACGTCTCAGATCATTTTCCATAATGCAAGAGAAAACAGCTGTTGAATCAATGATTTTATATTTATATAGACCTTTAAGGCCAAGGTTCATACTAATTGATTTTATGTGCACTGATGCACCGGTCTATAACTACCGGTCCACCGGTGAGTGTATTTGTTTTGGATTTCAGTTTCGAGATCATGTACTTTTCATTGTTGTTCTCGCCTCTGGTCACTACCGCTTCGTCTTAAATGATCGAGGAGCGTACATAGACCCTAGCCTAAGTCGCTAAGTCAAATTTGGTTATTTTTTTCATGAATGATGATGTAAAACTTTTAGGTTTTCAAGTTATATCCAAATCGATTTCCTGGTATTATTGTCAACCAAGTCCCTTTCAAACCCTTTAAATTTCGAAATTATTATCTATTAAAGTTCAACTACCCTAATATAGGATGCATGTCATGATTAAAGGATCATAATCATATTATATGAGGAGGAGAGCAAAAATCACTTACTAGTACTCCAAGTTGCTAATGCCTTCACTGTTCTTCCAATTTCTGACTAGGAATCTTCATATTTCCCCCAAACTACTTTTCCGGATCGTAGTACTCATCCAAATGGTCGTTTCAAGGAGTGGACTACCGAGCTTTGTTAAACAATGAAGGGAATGTTGATTTGAAGTTGGACGTTGTTGGTAGAAAATAAGTTATGGGTTTTGCACCATTTTCCTTACCATCCGGCGCTACTGCACCACCAAACCTTCGATTTCTGCCACTATACTCATATTTATACATAATACACTCTACATGCTTCGATTTGTCGTTGGTTTCGTCAAAATCCATTGAGAAACGAGTGAGATATGCCTTCTTGAAGATTGACATGAAACTGACATACAAATTTCATCTCTATCCTCGGTGTCCAGGGTTTGCTGCATCGCCATGCTATAGAATTTCGCCTACCAATCGTTCCATATCTACAGCCCTCTTCAATAGCATCTCAATGCCGTCGATTTCATGAAATTTTGTTGAGATATGAGGGAGATATGAGAGTTTGATTGCAAGTGGCTTTTGAGAATGATGGAGAAAAGGAAAAACTATCGATATTGGTTTCTAAGATGAGAAAGAAAGAGGAGGACGTACTTTTAGTTTCTAGATAAGGAGGGAAATAACACAACCCTTCAAATTCAAATTTTCAAACCCAATCCATTTGGCTCCCGCTCGCCTTTATTACTCTTTCGTCCATAACTCTCTCCTCGGACTCCGAATGGAACAAACTATATACTAGACAACTCAGAAAAACAAGACGGTCGCAACGGTGCAAGTTTCATCATTAAATTCCATTATTTGTAAAATTACCATTTTACCCCTTCTTATATTTAATTTATTTAATTCGTTAATTCTAATATTTTTCATAATATTATATTACTTATGTTTAATTAAAATTTTACTCAATTTTTTTGGGTATTACACCAGTCTTAATGAATGAATCAATATCCTTTCCTCAAAACATCTTGACAAGGAATATTTAAAAAATGCCATTTTATTTTGTGATTGATTACTCATGATTGCAACAATTTGCAACACAATCACATAACATTTTATTTAAGGATTTTCTCATTATATATTTTAAATTAGTTACTTAATTAACTATATCACAATATAACAAAGTATATGAAAGAAAACAAACATCGTTACAATGAACAAGATTGACGACAAAGTTAGATATTTATAACAAATTACAAAATCACCCATATGGCATACGACTAACTCTTTCATGACCTGTGCATGATAAATAGATCAACATTTGTGTTATCTTTCCTTGCTTCCAATTTGTATTTTTTGCTATTTTCTTCATGATTTTTGTTTAACTCTTTCCCATATCCAAAAAAGTCCCAAAAAATTTATAAAAATATATTTTATAATTTGGAATATTATTTCGAATTTTAGAGTGTTTTGAAGATCATCTGTGAGGTTTTAACAAATCTAGACGAAACATGACTCAATAAGGACTCAATAAATTAAATATTCGAATTTTGTACCTGTTTGCCCATCTTTAAATATTTCTTCAACGTTGTTATTTCTAGTAGAATTTTTTAACTTAATTATATGTCTTTGAATGTTTGTTCTTCATTGTAGATGTCTCCATTTTATTTATTTTTAAAATTTTGATATATTTCCTTTACTTCTATCGATTGCCATCATAGCTCGGTTTCTTTATTAGTGCTAGTGTACATGAAATAAGTTAATAAAATTATCAACAGCGTTTTCGTTTGCTTATTAAAATCAAAACAGTAGGATCGTGTTTCGAACACTCTTTAATTAAGGTAATTCATTATCTTACTGTTTAGTTCATATCAACTACAAAATTTAGCAAAAATTACGAAAATTTACTAAGAATCATATATACAATCTTTTATCTACGGTAAAAAAAATTAGATCAAGTTGTTTATTTTTCATTTTTGTTAACACTGCTTTATAGCCAAAAACTTCTTATTTTCACCTAGTTAAATTGCGAAATTAAAAACACATCTCTAGTTTAACATAAACATCATACCAAAATATTAAAATAATTGGATGTCATTAGCTATGGTTTTAAACTCAAAACCTTCACTTTTTCTACACAGCTTAACATATATCTCTGTATTTGCATTTCCACGATAATACATCGGAATACAATATGTTAATCATCTCAAAAACTATCATTTACAACTGAAAAAGTATTCATAAAGAAGTAAAATATAATGAGTCATAATATTAGTCACATAAATGAGGATGGTTTCTTACAATCTTCATCTCCTTAATGAAAATGAAGATTTGAATTTGCTTTTGATTTTATTCCTCCATTTCTTTATCAATAACGGTGACCAAGATTTGCGTTGTATTTGTTTTTCTTTAGCGGATAAAATGAAGAGAATTCAATGTTTTAAGGAATACATGGGTTTGCATCACGTGGTTTTAGGCTCAAACCTCTTACCTAATCTATTAATTCCTTAATCGCCGTATTACAAAAATCCACACCATTGCATTGCCTAGGAAAAATCATTATCCCCTAAAACCACATTGATATATTATCTTTTATTCACATATTTTTATTTCATCATCATTTCATAAATTAAATTTCCATTATTTAATTTAATTAACCATTTGAGTGTTAATCACTTTATCAATCTAATTATTAGTTGGGAAATTGAAATCTTACATTTTAAATAATTGCTTTATTAATCAAATTATCAGTTAAGTAATTAAATCTTAAAATTTAAATTAAACTAATTACGCTACAAATTTATCCATTTCTCATATTTAGCGTACTTCAAAATAGGGATGTTCGATACTACATATATGTCAAAGTGAAAACTCCATCGATGACTACCGTAGAAGGTAGCCAAGGTAAAAATGTAGCATAAAACTATGGAGACTCACAATCATTATCAAATTGCATAAGTCTACGATTAGGTGCTCTAATAATATATCAATCAACATGCAAAAATATGTAAGAGTAACTTCAAACTCAAATTCGACGAAGTGAAAAGTATGGGTGGTATGCCACCGCCTCTCAGCTAAGGCCTATCATAGAGCATGATTGCATGACCACATGCCTAATGGAAAGAAATATGATAACTTGTATGAAGCATATCTATAATCAATTGAGGGAGTATGTTACCATAAGCCATAAAAGTGGATAATCAACTTAGGTCAGCCATCATGAGTACCAATGTATCTGGCCTATTTAATAACACTGCATAATTTTCATTTAGTTAAAACTTATAATATACTACAATTGCATAATACTTAATGGTTATCATTTCACAATTCATGATTTTCATTTAAAGTGCGCATATATATATCTTACCCTCAAAAGAATTGAAATTCAACTCAATTACCGTGTTTTCAACAAGTTCGTTAAAATTTTCGTTTTCAATTTCAAAAGTTGTTATTTGAAAATCGTCGATTTGGGTAAAAGATGGATTATTGTTTGACTCGTCACACGTTGGAATTTGATTTGGTTGTTCACGTTGTTTCATATAAGTTTCAAACAACGAATCCGTGTGATCATCGTAAATTTCGTTCATTTGTTCAACAAAATCCAATTTATAATTATTAGCTTGAGGATTTTCGATTTGGATTTGTTGAGAACAAAAATTTTCACTCGTATCGTATTCGAGATTATTCCCATTGCCAAAATTATTTCAAAAGTGGATCACATTTTCGTTTTGATTTTGAAATTCATTTTGGAGTTCAAAATTGAATTGGCATGGGTTATACTCGAAATCGTTTGAAGTTTGGTTTAAACAAGTTAAAATACCCAATATAATCATTTATTTAATTTAAATAGATTAAATATGGTGGTAAAAATATGCACATTTACGTGCACATCAGTGCGACAGAGTTTTGAAAGTATACCTACACTGTATTTAAAGTGGTAAAAACAATATTTGTGAAACCCTTTGGAATCTGTTATAAATCATAAAGTGGTCAATTAGAATATAATGTACATGACCTATTTTGTAACATCCCACTATTATATTATTAATTATATATAATAAAATATATTTTTGGATTTTATCGAATTTAACTCAGTAAAAGTGATTTTTTGGATTTAATTGATAATAATCGAGGAATAACGATTTAAATTCAAATTTGGAATAGTATTTCAAAAATCTAGTTTTGGAAAAATAAATAATATTTATGAAAGTTTCGAATTGTTTTGAAGAATAAAATAATTATTTTAAATTTATCAAAATCGAAAAGTGATATTTTAATAAAAGAAAAGTCATTATAAGATTGAAACAAAATTTTGATAAAATACCTCGAACAGATTTTAAAAGGATATAAGATGTTGATTTAAAGATGGTTCGATCAAAATGCGGTTATGGGTATAGGTTTTATATAAAAAAAATTGAAAATAACTTGATCTCCTATTGGACCACCATTTTCTAGTTTATCCAATAAGTGATCATTCTATTTTAACCTTAGCCTATTTTAAATTACACTACATACCTTAACCCTTAAGTAGTCTCTTTTAACTCTTCTTCCATGCTTATCCTGTGTAATCATGCTATTTTAACTCTTCTTCCATGATTATCCTTTCAGCCAAGCCAATAAATATTAAAGACTTCCTATTGTCTTTCTTATATAAATCTAAACCAAATCAACGTAACTTTCCATCATCATTCAAGCAAGCTAGGGTTAGCAAGTATTCACCAAATCCATGGAATCAAAGCTTTAGGAAGTGAGTATAATTTATTTATTTTACAATGAGTTAATTATTTTTTGAAATTTAAAGGACTATTGTATTGATTCAAGTTACTTTGGTTCATTATATATATATGTATGTATATTTTAAGGTTTGATAGCCTGATATGATTCAGGTATTATCTACAAGTATGGTTTGTTGAAATGAAGCAACATTTGATATTGTTTGTTTATGATGTTATTTGAATAATGCATCGTCTATAAACTTGGATTTGAATTTAAATGGAAGGAAGATTGGGGTTTTAAATACTTAAATTCTTTGGAAAGAATTTTAGTGGGTTTTATAATTAGAGAGAGCTTTATTAAATAAAGTTAAATTATTTCAAAAGTAATGAAATTTGAATTCTTTTAAATTGAAAATAATGGGATTTAATTAAGTTTGCATTTAAAATCCTATGTACCGAATATTGAAGATAAATCCGTCACATGAATATTTTTATATGGGTTTTGAAGCTAAAAAGCTTTTATGAAATAAAGTTAATTTATTTTAGAAATAGCTTGAATTTGAATTTAAACCATAAGAGATGAATGGTTTAAATATATGTATATATTTTGATGAGATTTATTTCAAGGAATATGGAAATATTTTGTGAATATATAAAGTATAAAGTTTTAAAACTTGAGGCTTTGGGAAATAAATAGCATTTTACGCGACTTTTTGCAATAAATATTTTATAGTGTCACATGTATCATGATTAATGAATGCTATGGATGCTCGATATGTTGAAATGAACGGATGGTTGCAAATGATAAATATATTGAACCTCAAGTTCTGATACATAATTAAGTTGAGTTTATCTCATTGAATGGAATTCTATGCAAGTATGCTATGAATGAAATGCAAGTTGAATGGATGAAATGTATGCTTTGTGAATATGAGTAAATTTAATACTTATTAGAATTTGGAGATATTAGTATATAGTTATGATGTGTGCTTCACCCATGATCTGTATATGCAAATTTATTATATCCCATTGATATTCATTCGAATGTAAGGATTATCATGTTTGACTTTAGGTGTTTTGAATGCATAATTGCTGGATGAAATGAAATGAATATACACAATATTTATTTGATGAAAAATGGGATATAACATCATTTAAAGAACAAATGATGTTTGGGAAGTCAAAGTTTTTAAAAGTATAAAATTTAACATTTGATGAGAACGATACGAGGTTTTGATTACTAGACTATTAGAACCCATCATAGTAGACTGATTCAAGGATTGCGACCCGAATCGTGACGGCTTTGTCCCTCGTCTCAAATTCCAACGATCTGTTGCACAGACAATATGATAATAGTTAATGAGAAATTGAAGATGTACTGTAATGAGAGCTAGTGCCTCAAGATGGAACTAGGTAGGTGACTAGAGCATATAAAATGTATACAACTTTAGAAGCTGGAGAGGCAGTGCAACTAAGGGAACATGAAGTGCACTCGCAACTAATCGTAAGCGGCGGTGAAAAAGACCGCATGGGCTTGTCAAGGCAGTAAGTCCAGTAGAGGATGAATCCAGAATAGGTTACCAATGGGTATTCCTATTGGGAACTTGAGGAAAAAAGTTATGATATAACTCTCATTTGTACATATCAACCACGTAAAATGTATGTGTGGCTGTTAATTGTGTAGTTATGCGATTCAAAAAGACCATAATATGGTAAACAACGAAATCAGGTGTATGAAATCTTAAAGTAGTGTACTTGAATTTAAATTGATCGCAGCTTATGAGTGGGGATGAGATGTGGTATCCTAGTTAATTGGAGTTGCAATCGTGGGTCACTTTGAATTGTGAAATGACATTAGTATGTTTACACTATTTTGACTGATGTTAGTGTGCGGGTTTTGTATGATATGAGTGACATCTTGTTTGATTGATATGTCATGTTTATGTACCTATCACCACACCTGTATGTTATTATTATTGCAATGTTATACTCACAGCTATATTTATAGTCTGACTCGAAGTTTATTATGTATGTGACAAGCTTCGGGTCAAACTGAGGTATTGTGATTTTAGGATGAGTATCCATAAATGTCAGTCAGTCTTGCTTGTTGAGAAGTTAGTGGGAAATGATATACATAATGTATATTATGTTTGGAGTACTAATACGTTTAAGTTTAGCCACCATTGTCTAGAAGTCGAGATACGTTGCACTGTTCATTTCATTTAGAGGAATGATGGAGTTGAGATGATTTTAGAAGTCGTGGACATGTTTTAAGTTTGGTTGGAAGAAGAGTCATTACATGGACGTTAGGAGTGGACAGTATTTTGGATTGTACGCAATCAACCGAGTTTGGAGTGATGTAATTTGAGTAGTCCATGTATTAACATATTTTGATATGAATATATTACCGTTTTTGTTGTGATATTGATCTCTGTTTCATTTATATATATGTTCCTGATATGTGATTTATATAATGACACAATCCTAGCAACTCATATATGTTGCTTTATATCGAAACAAAATACATATTGTTCAGATGTGATCAGGTGTTGTAACGTATCTGTAACATCCCCATACTTGGAGGCCCAAAACTAACGGCTACGGATGCTGTAGTCATCCATAATTATTAATCCCCGACGACCAAATACGACGGTGTTAGATTCATTGATACACAGAAACACATGAATATGTAAAATTTTAAACTTCAAATAAAATCACATTCCATTTCAAAATATTTCCAATTCATTGCATAATCCCATAATAGCAAATCACGTTCAGAGAAAAATATTTATTACAACATACGCCAAGAGTGACATATGAAGATGCCCCCTTGGATGATCAGAGTATGTATAGGCAATATAACAATTTTGCCATTACAACAACACAGCGGAATCAAATAAAAGAGAACTCTAAATAGCGATCATGCCTCCTGCATGTCTTCGGAAGCTTTATTTGTCTAATGAGGTACCTGAAAACCTCAACTCTCAAACTACTCAAAATCAATTGAGTACCCGAGGGTTTAAGGGGAAAACATAAACTTCGAGTCAGACATAAAGCCTAGTATGAATAATAATCTACCATATCAAATCATTTAAATATCTAGTGAGACCACGCTGCTTAGCGGAATGAGTTTTCCCCTCATTAGTATCTTAAAACCTTTATAAAGCCATATACTGTGCTCCTGCAACCACAATGGTTAAAACATAGCCATTTCAAAATATTATGATGGTATGCAAACAGTTAAAACATACTGGATTTCCCATCCTCTGTTTAGTTGACTCCCTGTCATATTTATAGTTTCAAGGGTCACTATAAACCTATTAGATTTCATGGGATTACTAGTAACCTTTATATATAATATATGGACTCCCTGTCTTATTTCATAGTTTTCATGGGTGCATTATGAACCTATTGGCCCCTGCCAATTAACTTAACACTACCACTCCTGTGGGTTTAAATGATTCATGGGTTCCCTTGAACCTATTTGTTACTCCAATAACTTCTCCCTTATCCTAGTTTTCATGGGTTAACTATGAACCTATTGGCCTCTGCCAATTTCTTTTCTTCTTATCCTAGTTTTCATGGGTTGACTAGGAACCTATTGACATCTGTCAATAACTTAATCCAGACATAGTTTTCATGGGATCACTACGAACCAATTGGCCCCTGCCAACCACTCTTTATAACATAGTTTTCATGGGATCACTATAAACCTGTCTCCCTGACAACTTTCATATTTAGGCATCCTATGTTTTGGTCTACCTTACCTCTTGGATGCAAATCTACTCATCCAGCAGTTTAATCAATTTATATTCACTACTGGGTCAACCTAACTGGTTCTTCTGCCCTTTCCCCAAAATGCAGTTATGGGTCCATCATAATGTGAATATATTTATATTTGAAGAAGTAAACATAATTAAAAAACAATACCAATCCTATGGGTTTAATGTCCTTGAAATGCTTTTCATATAAAACATGGTTAATCTCTTTAACCTATAATTTTATCAAGGAAAGCTTCTTCTTAAAATCATTACAAAAACACCTTTAATTTAGCCATGGGTTTTTCCTTTAAAAATGAGTTTGGGTTACAAAACCTTTCGACACCTTCGAAACCTTGTTTTCGACTTCATAGGATGACCTACTTCGAAAGCATTAAAATCTACCTTCAAAACATTAGGCTCCTGCCTTTCTAATACTTTAAAACCTTCCTTTCGAAACCTTTCGATTGTATTAAAGTATTAACATATAACTTTAGAAGCATAGCTTTGAAACCGAAAGAAAGTACCCTTTTCGAAACCATTGGAAGTAACCCTTCCGAAATCATTGAAAGTCCCCCTTTCAAATGCATTGGGTTTATACTTAGAACATTATTTGGGCCAAAGCGAATATAGGCAAAAGCATCTCTTTCGAAACCATCCTTTATCATATAAAAATATTGGGGAAAACATGATGACGTTGGCACCATCCTTTCGAAAGCATAAATCATCTGAGTAAAATAGCAGAAGGTTGGCTTTGAAACCCCTTTCGAAACTGTTGGCTTCGAAACCCCTAACCCTTTTCGAAAGCTAAAGGAAGTGGCTTATACTTATAAAACAAAGTACCTTTTGATAGCATTGATATCTTCAATACCATCGAAAGGTTAAAGAACGGCAGTAAGGCTTCGACTAGGTCGGAACCCTTTCTTTCAAAAGCATTACTTCATAAGTAAAGGAACTCATTCGAAAGCAAACTTATGTTAATGTCAATCCTTTCGAAACCTTTTAAAACCTCTTTCGAAATATATGCTTCGACTCCTTCGAAGGCTTAAACAAAACAAAGGCATGCGCTTCTCTTTTTAAAACAAACCAAAGTACCAACTCCTTCGGAAGCCATGCTTTCGACACCTAACCTTTCGCCTTTCTCCAATCCACTACATACCATCTTTGTGATGCCTTGTGTATTGGTTTCGGCTTAGTAGGTTTCGACTGGGTTGAAGGAGAAAGCTTCTGTATCAAAAGATACTTCTAAATAAGGCAGAACCAACTTTACTGAGTAAACATGGTTTAATACTACTTAAAGCAAATCTTTTTCTAACTAACCTGCCACGTGACAACACCAGATTAGTTGCCTTAACTTTTTCAAATTCTTTACCAAAATAACTACCACTAATTTCAGATCTAAACCATGGTTAAGTTAATCAAATAAGCTATTCCATTAAGCAAAACCAATTTTTACAAAGAAGTCCCTCTTCTAAAATAATTTAACTTGCATAGCAAATAACTTTGGAAAAATCTCCAAAAATTCCAAAAATTCACTTTAATCATTATATCTAACATATCAAAATCCCAGACCCAAATTCTTAATATATTTTCCAAAATAAATTTATAAACCCAAATAACCATATTTTCCTTTGAAAATTCATAATAATCTTTTCATAAACCGGAAAATTATCAAAATTGAAACCCAACTCCAAAATTATGTTTTATACAACATAATTTTTTTTCATGGCAGTTAAATATAAAAAAACCGGTTTTACCCTAAAACCGTGTAGAATTCCTTTAAACAATCTTGTTTAAATTCAACAAATTAATATTCTAGCATATCAGCATCCAATTCAACATAAAAATGAACTCACCCTTAAATTCAGAAACATATGATTCAAAAAATATATAGATGAAATTATTTTTCACCTTCGTTAAGATAAGGAAATTGGATTGAGATTAATTTCCCCTAAGCTTGATTTTCTCTAGCTTTTAACTGAATTCTTCTTCTCTTAATGGTCGGCCCTTCCTTAAGCTTTTGTTTTGCGTTTCAAAATGACGTGAATGAGAAATAAAATGGTATAAACGAAAATATATAAGGCTAAGAGTTCTGGGCGGCAAATTCCTAATATACCCTTATGTAATTTAATTAACCTAAAACCATTCTTAAGCCCATTTAATTCTTTTATTAAGCATGACCTTAATTAGATATATTCAAATCTCAACCCCCTTATCACTTAACATTTACATTATTCTATTTAACTTATCTAATTAAATCTCCTGAATAATGTTATCAAAAATTAGGGGTGTTACAAGCTCCCCTCCTTAAAGAATTTCGTCCTCGAAATTCGGTAAGGACTAAATACTAAGCATAGCAATCATCTGTAACGACTCCTAAAAACCATACTAGTCTACCTGACTAGGAATTATCTATATAAATCTAATATAGACATACCCTCAAAGCAGATTATGATAAGTATCTCGAATCCTGTCCTCTGTCTCCCAAGTACAGTCCCTCTCGTTGTCACTCCAGTGAACTTTCACCAACTTGACTGTCTTGTTCCTCAATCTTTTCTCATCTCTCGCAACAACCCGAACTGGATGTCTAACAAAAGTCAAATTAGGCTCTATTACTAAATCTTCCAACCCTGTCGGAGGAATAGTGGCCTCTGAATCATGCACATACTTGCGAAGATGAGACACATGAAATACATTATGGACACCTGCCATACTGCTCGGCAACTCTACTCTGTATGTGAGCTTTCCAATCCTTTCTATAACCTGGAATGGACCAACATATCTCGGTGCAAATTTCCTTGACTTCCCGAACCGTACCACACCCTTCATCGATGATACTTTAATGAAAACTCTGTCTCCAACCGAGAACTCTAGGTCTTTACGCCTTTTATCTGCGTAACTCTTCTATTTGGATTGAGCTTCCTTCATCCTTTATCGGATCAACTCAATCTTCTTTGACTCCTCCCTAACCAAATCTGGACCTAAGACCAATCTGTCTCCAGTCTCCAACCAACATACTGGTGTTTGCATGACCTTCCATACAAAGCTTCAAAAGGCGCCATTCCTATACTAGTCTGATAACTATTATTATAGGAAAACTCAACCAAATGTAGGTGATCCTCCCAAGATCCACTAAAATCCAACACACAAGCTCTCAACAAATCTTCGAGTACCTTGTTGACTCTCTCTGTCTGCCCATCCATCTGAGGGTGATATGCGGTACTCATCTTGAGCTTAGTGCCTAACACATCCTGTAGACTCTTCTAGAATTCGCTAGTGAATAAAGCACCTCTATCGCTGATTATTCTACTAGGAACTCCATGAAGTCTAACTACGTTTTTCAAAAACAACTTCACCAAAACAGGTGTCGTCCTGGTCGACTTTACTGGAATGAAATGGGCACTCTTGGTCAACCTGTCCACAATGACCCATATACTTTCATTTCCTCTGCTTGACCTTGGCAACACCTGTGCAGTTAATGCCCCGCTATGACCCCGCTACAACCCTGCTATATCTTGTAGCGGAGTTCTACCGCTACGATTTTTCCATATAGCCCCAAATATAGCCTTTTCGCTTTAAGCCCCGCTATTTCCGCTATATCCCGTTATTCCCGCTATATTCCGCTATTTCCGCTATATCTTCTTTAAAAGAAATGAATTGAAAAATGACATTTATACATTATAAAAATTATGAAATTAATTTATTTGACTGAATTTTTAATATATTTTCAGAAATGAAAATACCCTAATATTCTACTAAATTCAATTATGTTATACAACAGTTTTACGTTTATTTACAGTATATTCGCACATGTTTTTATTTAATGTTATTTATGTATTAATTATAATTCAATTGAATGTTAATTTTTCATTTAATTACCATTTATATATTTGTAAAAACATTAAGTACGAGTTTTATTTGCTATTTTAGAGTCATCCGCTATATCCTGCTATATCCTCGCTGTATCTCCGCTATGACTTTTTGCACCTCCACCGCACTGAATCTGCCGAGCGCTTTAACTACACAGGGCAACACATCTATAAAATCCATGCATATCGAATCCCATTTCCATACTGGAATCTCTAAAGGCTGAAGTAACCCACTCGGCTTTTGATGTTCAGCTTTCACTTGTTAACAGTTTACACATTGCCTAACCCACAAACCAACATCTCTCTTCATGCCTTCCCAATAGAAGCTCCTCTTCATATCCTGATACATCTTGGTCCCTCCAGGATGAATCGTAAACTTGGATCGCATGAACCTCTTTCCTCAAGTTCTCAATATCTAGAACACATAATCGTCCCTTCTTTCTCAACCATCCTCTCTGGTCAAGACAAAAATCTTTCAAATCATCGACCTTAGTTCCAACCTCAAGCCTTCTAATCTTCTCGGCTAATATTGGATCCTCCTTCTGTTTAGAAGCAATCCTCTTGATCAACAATGGTTGAACTTCTAAACAGAACAACATGGCAGTACTCTGACTAGAACTAGCCGTCGATCTTAACTGCACCCCACAACTGGCCAAAGCTTCTAGATCCTTCCATTCTGCCAACATAGCTAACACCACATTCTGATGTCTTCTGCTAAGAGCATCTGCTACTTTATTACCTTTCCTTGGGGTATATTCTATACCAAAATCATAAGCAGCAAAAAACTTCAACTACCTCTGTTGTCTCATATTCAACTCATTCTGAGAGAATAAATATCTTAAAGACTTATGATCATAATACAACTCAAATCTTTCCCCAAAGAGATATTGCCTCCAAATCTTCAAGGCAAAAATCACCGCAGCCAACTCTAAGTCATGCGTAGGACATCTTACATCATGCGGTCTAAGCTGCCTAGATGTGTAGGCAATAACTTTACCATTCTGCATCAACACAGCTCCCAATCCAATCCCACGCGCATCCGTGTATACTACCAACCCTGGGTTTCCGTCTGGAACTACTAACACTGGAGCATTGGTCAACAAATGCGTTAACTTAAGGAATGCTTCCTCACATTTGTCGGACAAAACAAACTTCACCTCCTTTCTGGTAAGCTTAGTCAAAGGCGCTGCTATCCGCGAGAAATCCTTAATAAATCTCCGGCAATAGTCAGCAAGTCCAAGAAAACTTTTAATCTCGATCACCGTCTCTGGTCTCTTCCAATTGTTAACAGCTTCGATCTTATCTGGATCGATTGACAATCCCTTCTCTGAAACCACGTGACCAAGAAACTTAACCTCTTTCTTCCAAAAACGACACTTGGAAAACTTCGCCTTTAGCTGATTCTGCCTCAGCATCTCAAGCATAATTTTAAGATGATCTCCATTCTCTCTTTCATCCTTAGAGTATACCAAAATGTCATCTATAAACACCAAAACGAATCTATCCAAATACTCTCAGAAGACTCGGTTCATCAAATTTACAAAGAAAACTGGTGCATTCGTAAACTCGAATGGCATTACTAACCACTCATACGAACCATACCTAGTCTGAAATACTGTCAAAGGAATACTGTCTTCTGCCACTCTTAATTGATGGAACCCTGTCGCTAAGTCCAACTGAGAAAACACTCTGGCTCCACTCAACTGATCAAACAAATCATCTATCCTAGGCAAAGTATACTTATTCTTTATCATCCTTTCGTTCAACTTATGATAGTCGATACACATCCTCAATGACCCATCTGGTTTCTTCACGAATACCACGACCGCTCCCTAAGGCGAACTGCTTGGTCTAATAAAATTTCTTCCTTCCAGATCCAGTAGTTGCACCTTCAGTTCTCTCAGCTCTGTCGATGTCATCCTGCTAGGTGGTCTACTTACAGGTTCAGCTCCGAGCACAAGATCTATCTGAAACTCAACAGCTCATTTCAATGGTAGTCCCGTGACTGGCTCAGAGACATCTGCAAACTCTCTTGCTATTCAAACCTGACTTAGATCTTCTCCCACTTCCATTGCACTCAATAAAGCATAACTACTCCGGTCAGAATTCTCTACTAAGAATATAATTCGGTTATGACTATTAGGGCATCTTAGTGATATCTCCCCATCCTGGCAAAATATCCTGGCCTCATACCTGCTTAACCAATCCATACCCAAAATGATTCCGAAATCTACGAAATCGAAAACATACAACTGAATGCAAACTTATGACCTAACAAATCAAGTTCTAACTAGTCACATCTCATCCCCAGAGTTGCATACCCTCCTATTGGATTCTCAACCAGTAAGGAAGTAAAAAGGTATGTGGGTTCTAAGCATAACCTATCAACCAAACACTGGGAGATAAATGAATGTGATGCACCGTATCAAATAGTACCCTAACTGGTATACTTTGAATCAAAAGCGTACCTTCCATCACAGTCTTTCCCTTATCAGCTGTAGTTGGCTTCGCAGATGATCCAACAATAAAAACTTTCCCCTTGTACGCCCTGACTGGCACTGGACACTGGTTCTTATAATGCCCCACTTGATCACAGTTGAAGCACTTCATATTCTTCTTATCTGCAGCCTTCTTTCCCTTGCCCGACCGACACTCATGAGCATAATGACCCTTCTTGTCGCATTTGTTGTAAACTAAATCTGCCTTTGCGTTCTTGGCAGCATCCCCTTTCTGGGCTCCCTTCTTCTTAAAGAATTTCCTCTTCTTTCCCTAAGGACACTGGGATTCAACTGGTTTCTCTCTAGCAGAAACAGCAAGCATCTCTTCATGGCAAATGGCCATCTCCACCACCACATTACAAGGTTCTCGGATATGGGTCATGGTCATTCTAGCAAGCTCAGGTCTCAGTCCTCGAATGAACCTTTCATTCCTTCTGACTTCAGTGTCAACCATTGCATATCCATATCGAGACAGCCCATCAAACTTAGCAGCGTACTCGATCACTGATCTCCTTGAACTAGATCCATGAACTTTCTCATCAATGCCGACTTAGCAACCTCAGGTAGAAACCTCTGCTCAAACCTCCTTCTAAAATCAGCTCATGTTAGTTCTTCCTCCGGAACTCCGGCAGCCATACTATTCCACCAGTGAAGTGCTGCCCCTTGCAACTGCCTAGAGGCCAGCATCCTCTTTTGCCCATCATCCAATCCTAGATCATTAAAAATCCTCTCACAGTGTAATAGCCAATTCTTCACTTCAACAGCATCCTTCATTCTAACAAACGGCTTTTCACCTAAACCGGTATAGTCTTTGCTTAGCTTAGCATAGTTATTCCCAACTAGAGCCACGGGATTAGCTCCTTCAACATTACCGGCAACCCCAGCTTGCAAAAGATTGGCTAACAACTGATACACCATCCCTGCATCTACTGGCAGATATCCAGCACCTACATTGGCTTCAGCATTTGGATTAGCATTAGCCTGTCGACCTTGGTTCTTCCTGGTATTAAGTCGAGCATTTCCATTGGTTGTGGTGCTTCCTCCACCTAGATTTCCTCTTTTGTTTCCTGCTTCCATATCTTCTTTCTCGTAAATTTACATACGAGCCTTAGTAAAATACAGAAGAACGGTCTAACAGAGAGGGGAACCCGTACTTATATATATATATATATCTATATATCAAATACAAGTATGTTACTAGAACGTTAACCCAAACCCAGATCATATTTTCAAATTCATTGGATTATGTTTGAAAATCTTTTAGGTTTAACTTTCTTTCAAAGTTTCATAAACCTATGCTTTGATACCAACTTGTAACACCCCCCTACTTGGAGGTCCAAAACTAACGATTATGGATGTTGCAGTCATCCATAGTTATTAATTCTCGGTGACCAAATACGGCTGTGTTAGATTCATTGATATACAGAAACACATGAATATGGAAAATTTTAAACTTCAAATAAAATCACATTCCATTTCATAATATTTTCAATTCATTACTTAATCCCGCAATCGCAAATCACGTTCAGAGAAAATATATTTATTACAACATACGCCAAGAGCGACATATGAAGATGCCCCCTTGGATGATCATAGTACATACATGTAATATAACAATTTTGCCATTACAACAACACAGCGGAATCAAATAAAAGAGAATTCTAAATAGCTATCATGCCTTCTGCACGTACCCGGAAGCTTTATTCGTCTAATGAGGTACCTAAAAACCTCAACTTTCAAACTACTCAAAATCAATTGAGTACCCGAGAGTTTAAGGGGAATACATAAACTTTGAGTCAGACATAAAGCTTGGTATGAATAATAATCTACCATCTCAAATCATTTAGATATCTAGTGAGACCACACCGCTTAGCGGAATGGGTTTTCCCCTCACTAGTATCCTAAAACCTTTATAAAACCATATATCGTGCTCATGCAACCTCAATGGTTAAAACATAGTCATATCAAAATATTATGATGATATGCAAATATGTTAAAACATACTGGATTTCTCATCCTCTGTTTAATTGACTCCCTGTCATATTTATAGTTTCTAGGGTCACTATAAACCTATTAGTTTTCATGGGCTTACTAATAACCTTTATATATAATATATGGACTCCCTGTCTTATTTCATAGTTTTCATGGGTGCACTATGAACCTATTGGCCCCTGCCAATTAACTTAACACTACCACTTATGTGGGTTTAATTCATGGGTTCCCTTGAACCTATTGGTTACTCCAATAACTTCTCCCTTATCCTAGTTTTCATGGGTTAACTGGGAACCTATTGGCCCCTGCCAATATCTTTTCTTCGTATCCTAGTTTTCATGGGTTGATTAGGAACCTATTGACATCTGTCAATAACTTAATCCAGACATAGTTTTCATGAGATCACTACGTACCAATTGGCCCCTGCCAACCACTCTTTATAACATAGTTTTCATGGGATCGCTATGAACCTATCTCCCTAACAACTTTCATATTTAGGCATCCTATGTTTTGGTCTACCTTACCTCTTAGATGCAAATATACTCATCCAGGAGTTTAATCAATTTATATTCACTACTGGGTCAACCTAACTGGTTCTTCTGCCCTTTTCCCAAAAATGCAGTTATGGGTCCATGATAATGTGAATATATTTATATTTGAAAAAGCAAACATAATTACAAAACAATACCACTCCTGTGGATTTAATGTCCTTGAAATGCTTTTCATATAAAACATGGTTAATCCCTGTAACCTATAATTTTACTAAGGAAAGCTTCTTCTTAAAATCATTTCAAAAATCCCTTTAATTTAGCTATGGGTTTTTCCTTTAAAACTGAGTTTGGGTTACAAAACCTTTCGACACCTTCGAAGGATGACCTCCTTCGAAAACATTAAAATCTATCTTCAAAACATTAGGCCCTTGCCTTTCTAATACTTTAAAACCTTCCTTTCAAAACCTTCGATTGTATTAAAGTATTGACATATAACTTTAGAAGCATAGCTTCGAAACCGAAAGAAAGTACCCCTTTCGAAATCATTGGAAGTAACCCTTTCGAAATCATTGAAAGTCCCCATTTCGAATGCATTGGGTTTATACTTAAAACATTATTTGGGTCAAAGTGAATATAGGCGAAAGCATCTCTTTCGAGACCATCCTTTATCATATAAAAATATAGGGGAAAACATGATGGCGTCGGCACCATCCTTTCGAAAGCATAAATCATCTGGGTAAAATAGTGGAAGGTTGGCTTCGAAACCCCTTTCGAAACCATTGCCTTCGAAACCCCTAACCCCTTTCGAAAGCTACAAGAAGTGGCTTATACTTATGAAATAAAGTACCTTTCGACGACATTGATATCTTCAATACCATCGAAAGGCTAAAGAACGGCAACAGTGCTTCGACTAGGTCGAAACCCCTTCTTTTAAAAGCATTACTTCATAAGTAAAGGAACTCATTCGAAAGCACACTTATGTTAATGGCAACCCTTTCGAAACCTTTTAAAACCTCTTTCGAAATCATATGCTTCGAATCCTTTGAAGACTTAAACAAAACAAAGGCAGACGCTCCTCTTTTTAAAACCAACCAAGGTACCGACTCCTTCGGAAGCCATGCTTTCGACACCTAACCTTTCGCCTTTCTCCAATCCACTGCGTACCATCTTTGTGATACCTTGTGTATTGGTTTCGACTGGGTTGAAGGCGAAAGCTTCTATGTAGAAATGTACCTCTAAACAAGGCGGAACCAACTTTACTGAGTAAACATGGTTTAATACTACTTAAAGCAAATCTTTTTCTAACCAACCTGCCACGCGTCAACACCAGATTGGTTGCCTTAACTTTTTCAAAATTCTTTACCAAAATAACTACCGCTAATTTCAGATCTAAACCATGGTTAAGTTAATCAAATAAGCCCTTCCATTAAGCAAAACCAATTTTTTCAAAGAAGTCCCTCTTCTAAAATAATTTAATCTGCATAGCAAATTACTTTGGAAAAATTCCCAAAAATTCCAGAAATTCACTTTAATCGTGTTATCTAACATATCAAAATTCCAAACCCAAATTCTTAATATATTTTCCAAAATAAATTTATAAATCCAAATAACCATATTTTCCTTTGAAATTCATAACAATCTTTTTATAAACCGGAAAATTATCAAAATTGAAACCCAACTCCAAAATTATGTTTTATACAACATAAAATTTTTCCATGGAATTTAAACATAAATAAAAACCAGTTTTGCCTTAAAACCGTGTAGAGTTTCCTTTAAACAATCTTGTTTAAATTCAACAAATTAATATTCTAGCATATCATCATCCAGTTCACCATAAAAACGAATTTACCCTTAAATTCGAAAACATATGATTCAAAACAAATAGAGATGGAATTATTATTCACCTTGATTAAAATAAGGAGATTAGATTGAGATTGATTTCCCCTAAGCATGATTTTCTCTAGCTTTTAATTGAATTCTTCTTCTCTTAATGGCCGGTCCTTTTGTTAATTCCTTTATTTCAGCGACCTAAAACTTTGCGACCTAAGAGAAGTTTTGCGACCTAACGAAGTCACGACCTAGGGAATTCTGCGACTTAGTGAAGCTACAACCTAAGCTACAGGAATGTCACGACCTAAGAAAGACGCGACCTAAGAATGTCACAACCTAACTCTTGAAGCAGCCCAGCGACCTATGACTTAGGGGATATTGCGACCTAGCAGTATTGTTACCTAAGCGACTTAACAAGCTGCGACATAAAGAAGTCTCCGGCTTAACTACAGAGCCAACCTAAGGAACACTGCGACCTAGCAATGTTGCGACCTAAAGCTACAGGGAACATTGCGACCTAGCAATGTTGCGACCTAAAGACTACGACTTAAGAAGAGCTCCGACTTAAGAAGGGTTCCGAGTTAAGAAAGCTCCGACTTAACAGTTTGCGAGTTAAGGATGGCCACGACCTATGGGGATTCAACGACCTACGAGTTAAAAGGTTGATGACCTACGACTTAAGTGATCTCAACAGCCTAACTATAAAAGACTCTGCGACCTAAGAACGTCGCGACCTAAAAGTGCGACCTAACTTGCTTAGCGACCTAAAAGACTCTGCGACCTAATTCCTAAAGCAAACCAGACGACCTAAAGACTTCACGAGTTAAAGGTAAAGAAAGGGGCACGACTTACCTAAAGTCGTCCACGACTTACCACTTGGAGAAAACCACAGACAACTTCATCACTGCACTCCTTAAGTCGTGTGTAGAGTACGACCTATCTTAGGTCGCTCGCGACCTACGACCTAGCTTAGGTCGTACGCGACCTAAGACTTAGCATTTTTTCTGCTCATAATTCAGAACTGCTCCTATAAATACACCATCATCTCCAACGAGGGGGGGACCTTTGGCAAATCATTTCTTCAAGCGTCCATACTCTGCTGCATTCACAACTCATTCAACAAGTAAAGATCTTCCAACACTCAAGGCACTACAACAAGATTCGTGAAGGACTTCATTCATCCGACACGGATTTAGCAAGATTCATCACCGAAGTTTGAGCTAGTAGTCGAGATTGTTGTGTGATCAAGTTGCATTGTATTTGACAAGTGATTTGTATCGAATTGTAACCGAATCAGCAATAAAAGACTATAAAGTGGACGTAGGCTCAATTACGGGCCGAACAACTATAAATCTGTTGTTCATTTACTGCTTTTCTGCTATTTTCAGCTTATATTCTATTCCCGTACCAACGCGTGGTGCTTTCACAATTCTATTACACACACCGGGTGTTAGCGTTCACTTTTTAGCGTTAACATTTTGGTGCTTTCACTGAGAACCCAACTCAGGCGATCATCCACCGTTGCTTCGCAAAGATTCATAAAAAGAATCTCTCTTAAAAACCAGATCCGAAATAATGGCTCCTGGAAGAAGAGGTAGACCTGTCAGATCCAGAAATGCTCACGAAGGGACTTCCGCTTCCCCAACAACAGACCAAGCGACTCCTACCTTTGGAGTCACCAGGGCTGAATTGGACGATGCAGTTTCTGGATTATACCAACAGATTGAAACCCAAAACGCTTTGATGATGGATAGATTAACTGCTCTGCTCGGGGCAAATCGTCAACCAGAAAACCATCAAACTACTCTTCCTGAAATGCCACCTTTCCAAGCTGATGGTTCTATGTCGCAACCAACTTGTCATGAACATATGCCCGGGCAAACTTCCGAGGGAAGAACTGATGCTTGCCCGGAGGTGTCTTTGAACAATAAAGAATACCTGTCCGAAATGGTTAGCCGCATCATGAAAGAGAGCATGCAAAGGGAAGAGGATGAGAACGACTGGGGATTTGCACCAAGCAGAACTCCGTTTACGGAAAGGATCCTGAAAGCGGAATTTCCAAGGAAATTTGCACCTCCTACTATCCAAGCCTATAGGGGAACGAGTGACCCTAATCATTTCCTATACAAATATGATTGGCATATGACCGGTGCAAGAGCATCAGACGAGATCAAATGTTGATACTTTCCAGTATACCTGGAAGGTGTGGCTTTACTTTGGTTCACAAAGCTTCCAATTCGGTCTGTTGATAAATTCTCCGACTTAACGCAAAAGTTCAAAGAACAGTTCAGATTGTATGCTTCAAAAGCTAAGGATATAATGTCACTGTCTAACCTTGAACAAGCGCCCGGAGAATCAATCAAATCTTTCTTGAGCCGTTTCAATATAGCTTTAGTCGAAGTAGAAAATGCGGAACCACGCATGATCCTGACTTATTTGATGCGAGCCATTGATAAATCGAGCAAATTTGGGATATGGCTAAAGATGAAGGAACCGAACTCACTTGATAAATTTTATAAAAAGGCCGACGAGTTCATTCGCCTTGAAAGCCTTTCTACGACATCGAAAGTGGTTGCTGCCCAAACTAATAATAACAATGTCTCATCTAATAAAAGAGAATCTGAAAGTCAGAAAAGGGAGAATGAAGGAGGAAAGAGCCAAGGAAATGAAAAGAAACCTCGCCGCTTTAATCCTTCGAATTATACTCCTTTAACTGATACACCAAGAAATATCTTTTTTGCAACAAAGGATGTTGTCAGGTATCCTAAGCCACCTGAGATGACGAGAGGTGCAAAGCGTAATGGAAAATTCTGCCAATTTCACAATCAACCTGGCCATGACACTGACCAATGTCGCCAATTAAAGAATGTGATTGAAGAATTGCTGAAGCAGGGTAAACTCCAAGAATACGTTAAGAGAGGCGGAGTCGATCCAACCTCATCCACTCGGGATCAACAACGTCCTACCCATCAATCCGATTCTCTCAACAACACTGCAGTGCAAGGTTCAGAAAAGCTTGTCATTAATGTTGTCACAGGAGGTCCACACCCAGCGGGCAGAACTTGGGACGACTGCTAATTGTCCACAAAACTGCAACTGGGGCATCTTTCACTTTCTCTGGCATATAAATCCGAAGTTGCGAATCTAGTGCAAAGGGAAAATCAGTCCGGATATTCTGAAACAACAATAACTAGCATCCATTTTTACTTAACAACATTGCGTGAATTTGTAAAAATGATAATGGATGTATAACTTCTGCATTGTAAACCGCTGAGAAATCAGCGTGACTGAATATTGAAAAACTATGCATTCTGTGTTTTCTATTATAAAATGCCTGTTATATTTCGATGTGTAAATACTCTAAATGTATTGCTAAAAATGTCGATCTAATATTGCAGGTCATTAAAGCAAACCTCACCCATCGCAAAGCTAAGCGAGCCTTACAAATCATTTATTAAAGAACATACCAAGCAACCAAAAATTCCATATTCAAATCCCATATAAGAAGAACTTCACATAAAAAGTTGGCAACTCCACTGAGGCAAACCTTCGTTAAGTGGTTGTGACTGTCAATACGAACAGATATCCAACTAGGTAACTTGCGTTTGTCCTGTGAAGTTGTCCAACAGTGAAGTCCACTTCTTCGGATAAGACAATTTACTTGCAAAGGAAGACGTGCTTGGAAACAATAATAAAGGGTAGTTGATTAGCAAATGATGAGGGAACATGGGCCACCAAACATAGAAGCAGCCAAAAGGAGGTATGCCACTCAATAAAAAGGGCCGGTAGAACCACCGAAGGGACACCTTCCCAAGCAGAAGGAAAAGGGCCCTTGCTAACTGATCGTGATGCATCCGATCAGGCAGCTTGCGTCCGTCCCGTGGATCTACTCGCCCCTGAGACGCAACCTTCCTGGCACACCAACCAACCGATGCTCCTTTCCAAAGGTCAACAAAGCCCTCTAACGAGGCACGCCAATAAATGAAAGTGCTTCTCTCAATAACAAGATTGGTGGAACCACCAGAGGGGCACCTTCCCAAGCTGAAGGAACAGGGCCCTTGTTAATTGATTGCGATCGTTTGTGCAAACGAACATCCAATCAAGCAACTTGCGTCCGCCCCGTGGATCCACTCAACCATGAGAAAGTAACTTCCAGGCAATTTCAAAAGCCCTTTCGGAGGCACATTTCACCCGTGTAGAAGTGCAAAATGCTTCTCTTCGGAGACCCACTTCACCAGTGATGAAATGCTAAAAAGCCCTTTTCGGAGGCACATTTCACCCGTGTAGAAGTGCAAAATGCTCCTCTTCGGAGGCCCACTTCACCAGTGATGAAATGCTAAAAAGCCCTTTTCGGAGGCACATTTCACCCGTGTAGAAGTGCAAAATGCTCCTCTTCGGAGGCCCACTTCACCAGTGATGAAATGCTAAAAAGCCCTTTTCGGAGGCACATTTCACCCGTGTAGAAGTGCAAAATGGTCCTCTTCGGAGACACACTTCACCAGTGATGAAATGCTAAAAAGCCCTTTTCGGAGGCACATTTCACCCGTGTAGAAGTGCAAAATGCTTCTCTTCGGAGACTCACTTCACCAGAGCTGAAATGCCAAAATTGCTTCTCTTCGGAGACCAAAATTGCTTCTCTTCGGAGACCAAAATCGCTTCTCTTCAGAGACCAAAAGACCTCTTTAGAGGCGTACTTCACCTTGCTTGAAGTACCAAAAATAAACCCTTTACTGGGGCACAAAATCAAAACCTTCTTCAGAAGCTCATTTCACTGTGCAGGAAAATTCACTTTTAAACAAATAAAAGTGATCATTCCCAAAAGTTGAAGTGTTCTTCAGGAAGAAAGAGAAAGTAAAAACTTCTCTGAAGACGAGATATACTCTATTAAAAGCAGAATGATTCTTCCCTTAAAAGTGAAGTAGTTATTCTCTAAAGTAGGAATATCAGTCTTGAAGAAGCTAGAAATGTTGCAATGCACTTGCGGTATGGGGGCAACACTATATAATTTAATTGTATTAATAAAAGCAACATGCCACAAGTTCATTGCAATATCACAAAAAACAGATGTGGAATAAATGTATTCCCGAACATAGACAAAAAGTTTGTACAAGTAAAAGGAATCGTTTATTCTACACCAAAAAAGAGAAACAGATGCATTCTCACATACACAAGAATTTGTACAAGTAAAATAGCTATTTTATTCAATACTATGGAAACTTTTTACATTGTGCAGATTACAAAAAGGAGCGGAGACCGGTATCCGCACAATCTCCGGTCAATACATGCAAAAAGCAGAAAAGTCAAAATCAAACTCATTTCTCCTTCTTCCCACCCTTGGAGCCTTTACCCGGCCTGGTAATTAGTTTCGGAGGACGTATTGGAGAAGAAGGAGGAAGAGACTCAGCCGGATCGACTTCTGCTTCATCTCCAGCAGTAGAAGAATTTTTCTTTCCTTTCTTCGAAACCACGCGTTTCCCCTTCTTCTTGGAAGAAGACTCACTCCCCGGAGTAAGAAATGTAGAAAGCTTTGTATCGTAGTCAAAAGACTGCTCCGGGGTCTTCTCACTATCTTCCAGATCTTCTGCTTTCTGCTCCTCGGAAGCAGGTGGTTCGTCCAAGCCTTGAAGGGCTGCTATCTGTTCTTCCTGTGAACCTGGTTGAGAAGCTGGAAGAGGAGTAACTTGAGAAGGAGGAGGAACGGCAGCTGAAGAAGGAAAAATTGGTGCAGTTTCCGGCGCGTCCGCTGCATAATAAAAGAAATCAAAATCAGTATTCTCCGAGAAAAAAGAAGACAGTGGATCGTCAAAGCTTAAGTAATAAGTAAGAAGTTCGCCGAACTCGGTTAAGTCGAATAAGCAATTCACTGAATTCGTCTCGTCAAAGTTACCTGGAGAAGTTGGTTTGGCGAGATCAACCTCAAATTCCCAAGCCTGAAAGTCCTTCATTGCCTCTTCTTCTGTAGGAGTGGTCACAGTTTCTTGGGCAACTTTAGCTGGATGTGAAGAATGAGAGCTGGAATCCGTAATATTAACATCGGCCGAAGTGGAAGTATAAATAGGGGCAGTTAAAGGAGCTCCCTCTTTTGAAAGCTCTTCTCCCAGTGATTCAGCCCGTGCTTTAGCAAGCTGCTCCTTCCCTTTAACAAGAGCGGCGCGAGCATCATCATCAAGATAGCGAGCCTCGAGTTCTGCTTCATCATAGCCGGCACCTTTAAACATATCAATTGCGGTTTCCCACACTTCAGCCAGAGTGATTTCATAATCAGGACCCAGGAAAGCAAGGCTCCCACGACCCAGAACGCTATGTAAATAAAAGTCGAATAAGGTAGAGCTGATGTTTGCTTTCGTTGCCTCATGTGATTGCTCAGCCGCTTCTTTTTCGGCAATGGCAGCAACCCGACCAGCAATAGCCGCATCACGCTCTGTCTCAGCTTTAGCGAGTCGAGACTTTAGTAACTCAACCTCTACGTTCTGGGAGGTGACCTTTTCCCGCAGTTCGGTGTTTTCTATGCGATATTTCTCAGTAATGTGCTGTTCGGCGGCAAGCTTCATTTCGACATCTCTTTGTGCAGCATGTGCATCCCGCACTTGCTTCTGAAAGACTTCTTCTTTTTGAGTGTGCGATGCAGAAGATGAGGCGAGATCTTCCTTAAGTCGCTTGACTTCAGATGCAAGCTTTGCATTGTCGTCTGCAATGCTCGTCATCTCCGCATCATGCTGCTTACGCCATTTGTCCCATTCTGATTTATCGTTCTCCATGGTCATCATCGCCTCAAGGTTCATATGGTTGACCCTTTGAAGTTCATCAACCAGCTTCTGCCATCCAGACATTCTTTCAATATCAAGCTTGACAGCATCGACATTTCTCATCATTGCCTGCTTATCAATGGGAACCAAATCTAAGTCAAAACGGACTCCTCTTAGACACCAATTCGGAAATCGGCTCTAAAGCGTTGGAGGGCCGTCTTTAACTTGATATTGTGGCTTGTCAATGATGGTTTGAATATCAGATTCCTTTAGAGGAGGAGAACCGGCCGGAATATCAGAAGAAATGGGAGCGTTAGTCTTCTCAGAAATAGCAGACGCGTCACTTGGCTTAGACCGTTTGCTCGATTCATCAGTAATATGAGTCTTTCCTTTGTCATCATAAGACTTTCGCTTATGAGAATCGTAAGTTCTGTAAGAAGAATCATATCGATCAGCATCTCTTCTTCTCTGCGGCTGCTCATAATCCCATTTTTCTTTAGCCTTCCTTTGGGCCCGTTCCTCATCTGTCTCTCTCTGGTCACCAAGATATTTCCTAAAGTCATAGGATCCACGACCTCCATGGCGCTGAAATGAGTCATAGTATGAGCCGGAGCGTCCCATCGGAGAATCTGAAAATGGAAAAGAAGTAAAGTTTAGAAATTTCCAGAAAGAAAGAGTAAATGCTTATAAGTGCAGAAAAATCCTAAGTGTGTGCGGCGTGCGAACTACGTGCGTCAAACTACAAACCACGCTTTAGTGCGGGAACGGAGACGACAGGTGTAGAAGGCGTCGAGGTCTGTTTCAGAGAGGAAGTCGCTTCAACGACAGGAGAGTTCGCCTTTGGAATATTATCCTTGAAAAGCTCTTGAGAAGTTATCATTATGTCACTCAAGTCATCAAAGGTGTCATCATTATGATGCTCAGCAGAATTCTCCTTCTCAACTTCCACATCAATTGATTTTTCAGAAATTCGAGGATTTTCTTCCTCTTCAATAATTGGAGCAAGTGCCGACTTGCTGACTGACCCTACAACATCGGTGGATGCGGAACATTTTATCAAAGCAGCCTCTACGACAGGTGTTTCTGATGCAACTTCTTCTGCAGAAACTGGGGCATTCGATGCCTCTGCTTGAGAGCCCGAAGCAGCTAACGTTTCTGCATCAGAACTAGAGATTTCATGAATCCGAGTCGACCTGGAAGGATGTAAAAGCCCAAATTGGTGCAAAAGCTCATCATCTAATAGAAACTGGATACTCCTCTCCTCTACCGGCACTGCCATAAGCCTCTCAAAAGTCACCTTGTGACTGGTATCTCGAAGTGGAGGAGGAAGTGCTGCAAAAAGAAAGAATGGAGTTAAGCATTTGACAGTTCGAGTTCTGAAAAGTCTTAAAAACAAATCGGAAAGAGGCAATCTTACTTCCGACTCTCCAGATGGCATAAAATCCCGGAGGACAGCAGACGTAAAAGAATTGAGTCAAGAACCCATGGGCACTTTCGAGCAAGTCCAGAATTAGTTTACGGTTCCTAGCACTCCTCACAAGTGTAATAGAGGGATGATCTTTGTTCTTTGCAAATGTGCACAAGAAGCGAATTTCGGCAAAACTGGGAAAACGGTCCAACGTTCTCCTGAATAGCACACACAGTCCCAGCAGGATGGAGTATCCATTAGGGTGCAGTTGAAAAGGGGAGATAGATAGCCGAAGGAGAAGTTCTCGAAGACAATCATTAAAGGGCGGAATAGCTCCGCTCAAGCACATCTGACGATTCACAGCAACAAAGCCAAGAGGTAGCCTGTCAGCAGTGTCGCTTGACCCAGGAAGTAAAGCATCTGCTTCGGCAATACCGAACTGGATGCACAATTGTCTGAAGACCTTGTGGCTCAGAGTAGTAGAAGTCCGTTCCGGAGGGTCGTTCAGTGGAGTAGCAATTGGAAAAGCTTCTCCAGCTATTTCCAAGTCTTCCTGTTGAGATGCCATTCTACACAAGGAACTGGACGATCAAATATTAAGGTGCACGTTTCCTAAAAAAGAGTGAAGTGTTGTGCAAAACTAACGCAATAACAAGCAAATATAAATGAAACTAAATTAGTTGATACTTGTCGATTATAAAGTTTCGGGGCTTGATATCTTAAGTCCAAGAACAGTGTTGTGATTGATGCAAATAAATCAGCTTTAGTTGATCATTTCAATTTTGCTTTAATACTTCACTTAGATTTGTTAGTTCACAGCATTTCATTCGCGAAGTTCATTTAAGTTTGATATTCTCTATCGACTAATCTGTCATTTGATGCGGGCAATCAATGGCAGTATATTCGTCCCATTTTTTCTGTGAATGTTGCTTCTAAACAGGTTATCAGCATTAAAGTTAAGGCAATCTGAAAAGAAGTACAACAAAGTCTAAAACAATTCAAATTCAAAAATCAGCCAAATTCTGCCCAAATTTCTAAGTCCTAGGTCGTTCACGACCTAACATAAGTCGGAGCAATTTTAAGTCGTGCTGTCCAATTTGAAGCATTCAGGGCTTTGCAAATTTGTTTCAAGTGCTAGGTCGTTCAACGACCTATCATAGGTCGGGGCATATTTAGGTCGCACAATGTAACTGTGTGGATCAAGGCAATGCAATTTACTCCATGTCCTAGGTCGCATACGACTTAGCATAGGTCGAGAACTCTTAGGTCGCAGAAGAGGTTGGTCAACTTCGTTTTAGTCACGGATGTTTTTTAGATCGCAAGGCTTAGGTCGCCGAGAACCTTACGACCTAACTTTTAAAGTCGTCCGGATCTGCTAGGTCGTTGGCTTCCTCTCCAAACAATCTTACTGGATCCAATAACCCGATACTGCTAGTATAAAGAAAACGATTCATCCTCTTCTTGAATCTCATTCATCTCTACATACCAACCGAATCGCCCAGTAAATCAATTTCAAGTTCTTCGATTCATTGCGAACATTACCGTGCATTCACGAATCATGTCAACGTGTCGATTGTGACAATCATTCAAAAAACGAAACACAAACGCATGGAATTAAACTTGGGTTAGAAAACATGAACTCATGATTGGACGGCGATTATGGTGGGATAGAGATCAAAACTCACTTACGTAGTTTGTTAGAAAGGATGAATCGTCGTTTAAACAAGTTGAATTCTCCCTTGGAGGTTCAAAGATTTGTCAATAGCAACGGGAAATTAGAGCAGAAGGATTAGGAGGAAGAAGGCGACTTAACAGTTTATATGGGCTGAGAATGGAAGGCGAATAGGCACGAAGTTTTAGGTCGTCCACGACTTAGCAAGGTTGAATCGAAGTATACGACCTATGGCATAGTCATATACCTCGAGGGGCAAATGTTAATTCCTTTATTTCAGCGACCTAAAACTTTGCGACCTAAGAGAAGTTTTGCGACCTAACGAAGTCATGACCTAGGGAATTCTGCGACTTAGTGAAGCTACAACCTAAGCTACAGGAATGTCACGACCTAAGAAAGACGCGACCTAAGAATGTCACAACCTAACTCTTGAAGCAGCCCAGCGACCTATGACTTAGGGGATATTGCGACCTAGTAGTATTGTTACCTAAGCGACTTAACAAGCTGCGACATAAAGAAGTCTCCGGCTTAACTACAGAGCCAACCTAAGGAACACTGCGACCTAGCAATGTTGCGACCTAAAGCTACAGGGAACATTGCGACCTAGCAATGTTGCGACCTAAAGACTACGACTTAAGAAGAGCTCCGACTTAAGAAGGGTTCCGAGTTAAGAAAGCTCCGACTTAACAGTTTGCGAGTTAAGGATGGCCACGACCTATGGGGATTCAACGACCTACGAGTTAAAAGGTTGACGACCTACGACTTAAGTGATCTCAACAGCCTAACTATAAAAGACTCTGCGACCTAAGAACGTCGCGACCTAAAAGTGCGACCTAACTTGCTTAGCGACCTAAAAGACTCTGCGACCTAATTCCTAAAGCAAACCAGACGACCTAAAGACTTCACGAGTTAAAGGTAAAGAAAGGGGCACGACTTACCTAAAGTCGTCCACGACTTACCACTTGGAGAAAACCACAGACAACTTCATCACTGCACTCCTTAAGTCGTGTGTAGAGTACGACCTATCTTAGGTCGCTCGCGACCTACGACCTAGCTTAGGTCGTACGCGACCTAAGACTTAGCATTTTTTCTGCTCATAATTCAGAACTGCTCCTATAAATACACCATCATCTCCAACGAGGGGGGGGACCTTTGGCAAATCATTTCTTCAAGCGTCCATACTCTGCTGCATTCACAACTCATTCAACAAGTAAAGATCTTCCAACACTCAAGGCACTACAACAAGATTCGTGAAGGACTTCATTCATCCGACACGGATTTAGCAAGATTCATCACCGAAGTTTGAGCTAGTAGTCGAGATTGTTGTGTGATCAAGTTGCATTGTATTTGACAAGTGATTTGTATCGAATTGTAACCGAATCAGCAATAAAAGACTATAAAGTGGACGTAGGCTCAATTACGGGCCGAACAACTATAAATCTGTTGTTCATTTACTGCTTTTCTGCTATTTTCAGCTTATATTCTGTTCCCGTACCAACGCGTGGTGCTTTCACAATTCTATTACACACACCGGGTGTTAGCGTTCACTTTTTAGCGTTAACACCTTCCTTAAGCTTTTGTTTTGCATTTCAAAATGACGCGAATGAGAAGTAAAATGGTTGGAATGAAAATATACAAGGGTAAGGGTTATGGGCGGCAAATTCTTAATATACCCTTATGAAATTTAATTACCCTAAAACCATTCTTAAGCCCATTTAATTCTTTTATTAAGCACGACTTTAATTAGATTTATTCAAATCTCAACCCCCTTATTACTTAACATTTACATTATTCTATTTAATTTATCTAATTAAATCTCCTGAATAATGTTATAAAAAATTAGGGGTGTTACAGTATCCCTGTTGATCCAAAGTAGTGTGTAAGAGATCGCTCCATTCATGTCATTTGATCCGAGCCATCAGATGGTAAACTCCCTCTGTTAATTTGGTCAATGGACTCGGGACGCTACGTTATTTTATCGGCATATGGACCGTTTTTCTATGGACCAGTTTTCGCCGATTCTGATTTCTCATCGTGCCGACAATTTTTCTATTAAAATTGTAAAAATAAGAGCGGGTGAAATGAGCGGAAGAAGACATGTATTAAGTTGTTGGCATTTTTAGCACATTAACCTTCTAATCCCTTAAAAAGGGAAAATGCCTTTGTATACATAGTTACTCCTATTTGGGCCTACGCACCAATTTGTAGTATTAAGGCCCAGAGACCTATATCATTCTAACAGCCCTTGCCCACACACAAAACGTCATCTTCGAGTTCATATAAATAAATCTAGGGTTTCAATCTCACCTGAGCCATTAGCCGCATCTGCGTTTCTTTGGGTAAGCACTCTCTCCTGCAATTTTCCTCGTTTCAATCAATTTTGTAGCCAATCAATTTTATATTTTTAATTATAGAGATAATTTGAGATCGAAAATGGCTTCATCTGGAGAACTTGCCTGCTCTTACGCTGCTCTCATTTTGTACGACGATGGAATCCCTATTACGGTAATAGAGATTGCAATCTTTCTATTATTTTCCTTTATTGCTTGTAGTTAAACTTTTATTCAGAAACTATAGAATTGCAATGGAGTTACATGACAGAAAATGGCTTACTACAAATTTTAGGGAAATGTAGTGTTCATATATAAAATGTAGGAACTGAATTGTGCTAGCGTTATTTTCTTGTTAAGCAGGTGTGGTTTGTATTGATTTGTTGAGTTATATTCAATCTTGTTGCAGGCTGAAAAGATGTCTACATTAGTTAAGGCTGCTGATGTGAAAATTGATTCATACTGGCCTGGGTTGTTTGCTAAGCTTTTTGAGAAGAAAAACATTGAAGATCTTATTTTCAATGTTGGATCTGGTATATTTATTGGAAATGCTTTGCTTTCACACTGTTTTTTGTTTTTCTTGTAATAATATGTAGGTAATGAGCATACTGTGATTTATTGCAGGTGGTGCCGCTCCTGTAGCTGTTTCTGCATCTGCTGCAGGCGGTGCTCCTTCTGAAGCTGCTGCTCCTGCTGTGGAGGAGAAGAAGGTAAATTTCCCTCTTTTAACGTCATTTCCTTCGCCTGATTACTGTTCTCCAATGTTTAGCATGTGAAGTTATTTAGGTGTATAGCAGTTGACCCTTACTTTAATTGATCATAGTTTATAATTGATGCTTAACTTAACATGATGTGCCCTATTACCGTTTTCTCTGCTATCCCTGTAATTTGAATTCACCATTTTTCGCATAACAGAGTAGGAGTTTGTTTTGGGGACAACCTATTTTATAACTATTTAAATGTAGCTTTGGGTAGTAATTTTGAAATACTTTTAAGTGAATTGTAAAACATGACGTTTCTTGAAAAAGAAGGCTATATATGAACTCCACAAATAGCCTTTAACACCACAAATTCATCCAAAGGTATAGACCCCACAAAACTCTATTCACCTCCATTATTTTCAAAATACCTTTATCCCATTTCACACAATAAAAACCAAATTTTTACTTTTTATTTGGTTGCCAAATTTTTATCTTCCTCTTCCAAAACTACTTCATTTTATCTCATATCGGGGAAAATGGAGCTGAGAATTGATTTGAGGGAAAGCCATGGCCGATGAAGGGTTTGGAAGTAGATTCACTCAATGACCGAACAAGTTTGCTATGCAAGTTAAGGTTAGGGTTAGGTGTGGTTTTCATGTTTCCAACCCCAAGTCTAGCGCGAGTCCTTGATTTCTCTACCCCCAAACCTACAGTGGTTTCCATGTTTTCTACATCTAACCTTTGCGTGGTTTGAGGGGTATTTATGTAACCCTCAGTCCCATTTTTGTTGTATTTTTATGGCTTTAACAATAAGTAATTTGAGAGAATGATTTTAAGGTTAATGATTTGATGATAAATGATTTTAGATAGTTTTGAAGGTAAATCATTTAAAAGAATTTTTTCTTTTTTTTTTGCTGAAAAATGCAATGTTACGATGGTCTGAACTTTGTTTGATTTTTCTTTAGCTTCTTTATATGGTGAAAAAAATGGATTTTGTGAACTCTAGTAGGATTGTTCATGGGTAAATTGTTGAAACTGGTGTAAAATTTTGTTGTAAAAGTTGGAATCATAAAAAGCAAGTTGTTTATAACTTATCAACTTTTAAGCAATTTATTTTTATCTTATTATAAATCGTTGGTGATCCATACAAATAGTATTATATAACTTATATATCATTTTGACCGCTTATAAGCTTCTGCTCCAACTATCCTTCTAGCATACCATGTAGATCTCACTGAAATGCTAATTGAGATAACTCAGGTTTAGGGATTGTTTGTATTTTTTCATTTAATTAGACATCAAACCCAGTTCAATATTATTAGATGTTTAAAAAATAAATTTTGATTTTGCATCTAATATGATGGCATCTTATTGCATTATTTGGATTTGTTTTTTTTTGAGATTTCAACTTGAGACTAATTGTTAATTATTTTTAAATTTCAGGAGGAAGCCAAAGAAGAGAGTGACGATGATATGGGATTCAGTTTATTCGACTAACTCACATTTAAGTTTATAGTTTTTGTCACATTTTCTTTTTGTAGTTTCTCATGTCAAGTCTTTATGACTTGTATGTTCTGAAATCTTGTTTGTTTTGTATCTGTTCTCTTTTTCTTCAGAGGATACGAGCTTTGTAATCTTTTTTTTTTCTTTTTTCATAATTGAATTTAATTTGAATGGTCTTTTTATTTAATTTATATGTTTTTAAATCTTGAGATGTTGTCGGCTTGTGTGAATTCATGGGCCAGTGGTGCAACGTTATTGTTAAATTTGAATTTTGAGTATTGCTCACAACAAATTTTCCTTTGAAAATGGATCAGATCAACTTTAGTAAATAGCGTTTATTAAAATATAGTTGTATAGTATTGTTGTTTAATGTTATATGTGATGCATTAATTTTTATTATATATTACAAACTGATAATTATTGTCGTTGAAATAGTAGGTTAGCATTTAGAGGTTGTTAAGAGTACTTTTGTTTTTTATTTGATTGTTTTGCCAGAAGTGCTATATTTTCATAAAATGTACAATTACTTCAAAATTAGCGATTAGACCATAAACGAAAACGAAACGCGAAATGCCATAAAACAACAATAGATGAGGGGAAGGAGAAAAAATTAAAAAATTTAACATGCAATTTTTGTCTTAGATCTGAAGAGGAAGACCCATTTTTGAATACGATAAGGGAGTGGAAAATTTTAGATACGAAAATGCTTATTCAACCGCTTTTGCTGAACGAAACAATGACCGAAAGAAATCCAATCAGCCTTGAATTAAGGACAAATTGTCAAAGGAGGCTGGTTTTTCAAACCATTGACATAAATAGGCTAGTTTACAAACTATTTGCAAGTTTTGGCCAGCTCAGCGATGAGCTGACCAGTATTTGAAAAATAATATTACGGGGCGCATTTGTGAAATGCGCCCATACAAAATTACACTGGCGCATCTGCCAAATGCGCTAGTGTAATTTTTTTGTCCAAACATGGAAATGCGAACCAAAGCCAAATTTGGAGTTTGTTACCATTCGGTGGAACGATAGACATAACCGTATCGTACACCAACAGTTTTCTACCATTCCTATTTCGAGATACTTGACTTGGTATTGGTTGATTACTCGAAGATTCATTGTTGCAGATCAGACTTCTCACGAACGTGCATACACCGCTCGTGCACCGTTTTAGCGAGACGTGGTAAATCTTCATATTATCATGATATTTTTAGTTCGTTGGTTTGAATTGTTTGTTCACTTGAATTATGTTTCTAATTTTGAATAAATAATTACAACTTGTAGGTCGATGTATTAGAGACAGTAGGAAGAGGGTTGGACGATATCGGATATGGTAGAGTACCCGAACGAGAAGTCCAACCACGGTGTTTTGATTTCAAGAAACTTATTGATACACTCCTTTTTAGAAATCGATTAGCACGACCAAGCCCTTCCGAACAAGCTATGCAGACTAGAGAGCGAAGAACTAAAAGAAGGCAGGATACACACTAATCGCAAGCCGCTGGATCTTCTCAATCACCACCTACATAAGACGATCCAACTCCACTATGAATATTACTATTTTAGTTTAATATTAGTTGCTTTTGTAATCAAACTAGAACTTCTACTTTAATGCGAATGTAATCGAATTCTAACTATGTTATGGTTGAAATTAATTAATGATAATTTTATTTATCGGCTTTTATGTGGATAAATGTTTGCTATTATTTAAGATTTGAATATTGTGTGGTATAAATTGGATTGTTTGACGGTGAAGGAATTGGTGAAGGATCATTCTGCTTGCTGTCCAGGTTTGGACAAAAAATTACACTGGCGCATTTGGCAGATGCGCCAGTGTAATTTTATATGGGCGCATTTCACAGATGCGCCCCATAATATATTTTTTAAAATACTGGCCAGCTCATCGCTGAGCTGGCCAAAACTAGCCAAAACTTGCAAATAGTTTGTAAACTAGCCTATTTATGACAATAGTTTGAAAAACCAGCCTCTTTTGAAAATTTGTCCTTGAATTAAACCATTTAAATCCCATGTTCCAAGGTTTGCTCGTATGTAAATTGGTTGATTTTCATCAATCGAAGCAGCAAAGTCCTTCTAGATAAACCTCTCATTTGTGAGATTACGCAACAAACTATTTAACTTGTTTTTGGAGTATTATTTTATTATTTTGTAATTTTTTTTAAATTTTGAACTCTAGAATATTTTCTAGGATTGAGCCATGGGGACTAACTCAGGCTTTGAGTTTAGACAGGTTTAGAAGACATAGGATTAGAAGTCATTTTAGCAAGCGATTGCAAGTTTACCAAAATGGTCAAGAGATCATAAGTTTACGGTTTTATAAGCGGTCGATTGTTTAATTATAGTAGTAAACTTAAGGACCGGTGTACATTGTCAAAGCTGAGTACAGCTGTATATTCATTTTATTTTTGCATTTATTTTAGTGGAAATTAGCCACAAGGGTCTCTTTAGCCAGTGGAATTAGTTTCTAGGACACACAATTGAAATAATTACTTTCAAGGACAAAACGTAAAATAATTAGTTTTTAGGGTCTAAAAACCTATGAAATTATGTCCTTGAAAGTAATTGGACTGTTGACTTTGTCCTTGAAAGTAATTATTCTGCTGGCTTTGGCCTTGAGAGTAATTTATTTGAATGTGTGTCCTAAAAACTAATTGGACTGCAAAGTTTGTCCTTCTGGTGAAATGCCCCTTTATTTTATTTGTTTACCAGTGAAATATTTTTAAACACCTTATTCATCTTCTTCTATGACATATTTACGATCTGACATGCGGTATTATAGCAATTGCTAAGAGTAGATATGCCGTCAAATCCAAGTAATGTTTTTTTTTAATGCTAGTTTATAGCCAAACAACCTATGTTTAATAGAACTAATTATACATATCGGAATGCTAAGATAAAAATTTACTTAATTTCCATCGGCCATGATGTTTGAAACGTAGTAAAAACTAGATACACTTCCATAACTAGAATTAATGACACAGACTTCCTAAACATAAGGACAAGTAAGACATATTTGAGAAGAAAATTTTCCCTTTAAATGGTAAAGCAATGAATGTTTTTATTTGTGGACTTGATAAAACCGAATATAATTTCTTATTGTATAATCGCACATGAAATATGACATACTCTTAAAGTAATTCATGAAGGAATGTCACAAGCCAAGGAATCACGTCTTGCTTTGCTCAACATCGAATATGGAAACTTTGTCATGCTAAAGGATGAGAGCATCAAAGAGATGTATGGCCACTTTTCATCTACTATTGTAGAGCTATAAGGAGAAGTCTAATTCGAAGTAAAATTAGTTCGAAAAATACTAAGAGTTCTTCAAATTTTTTTTGAAGCAAAGTAAAAGCGATACAAGAATCCAAGGACTTGAGTAAACATATATGATGAACTAATTGAAAATCTCATCACCTACGAAATGTAATTGAAAGCAAAAGAACCCGACAACTCAGACTTAAAAAAAGAAATCAACCGCTCTTAACAGTATCCTTTACAGTGACAATGATCAAGATAGTATCAACGAGTTTGCAATGTTGATGAATGATTTTAAAGATTGGTCCAAAAAGAATTTGAAAGCTATATTTAATTGAAAAAATATCAAGTCAAAGCAAGCCAAAAATTATGATAATTCGAAGGAGGAAGTTACTTGCTACGAGTGAAAAAAGTCCGACCATCTCAAAACAAATTGTCCACTACTTTAGAATGCCAAAGGAAAGAAAAAGAAGAGAACTGCATTTGCAAAAACTTAGAATGGCGAAGAAGGAGAAAAATGCAAGAGAGCGAAGAGTATGAACCAAATTTGTGCTTAATGGGATATCCAACAAAGGACGACAGTGATAATGATTCATACGTGGTATTGAACTTTACTTATAAGAATTTGACATGTCATGAACTAACTGGAACTTTTGATAGTCTTAATTTAAAAAATAAAAAAGTAAAAAAAGGGAAATGCCGAACTACTTCGCGTAAAAGTTCAAAATTAAACTTGAAAATAAAAAAAACCAAAAATTTGATTGTGTGAGATGTCAATCCTTAGAGAGTATACTAACAGAGTATAAGACTATCATTGAATCTTTAGAAAATGAAGTATTCATTTAAAAAAGAAAACGATGACACGGATAGGGAGAATTTTTATTAATAGACGTATCATGCTTGTGAATTTTAAATATATTTTCCCTAGTTAAACACCTTGAGTCAATCTTAAATATATTTTCATTAATGTGAAGGATTACTAAATATGTTGTTAGGTAATTAGCTATACGCTAACAATATAAAAGGACTTGGTTTTGGAAAAACAAAACATGATAGGACAAAAGTGAAAAATGTAGGGTAGAAGTGTATTTTCAAAATATTAAGATGTGTGAAATTGGACATAGTTATAATAAGTGCTGATATAGGAATAAGCATAAGAATATAAAACAAATTTAGGTTCCTAAAGACTATTGTTAATTTTAAGAAATTAAACCATACTTGAGTACCTAAATACTATGTCACAAATGTTAATGGACCTATGAAGGCTTCTACGTCATTTTTTTCATCTCAATGTGAATGTATGCTGGAAGGCTAAGAAACATGAACATTGACATTTGGATTTAAGCCGTTTTAGACATACGACGCTAAGAAACATGAACAATCACTAGCACATAATCTGTCTGTTGCGTCGCCTTATTTGCGACGGTTTAAATAAAAATAGTAGCAAATAGTATAATATGCGATGGTTCTTCTTAAAAACTGCAGCAGTTGATCTATGAGAAGCAGAAGAAAATTTAATAAAAGCAATTTGCGACGGTTTTTGTTTATAACCGTAGCAAATACGTTGTTATTTGCGACTGTTATTTTCATAACCGTAGAAAATACTTATTGCAAATGCGACTAAAAAATTAAAAAATAATTTGCGACGGTTGTATAATACAACAGTAGCAAATACATAAGCAAATTGCGACCGTTATGCTTCAACCGTAGCAAACGAATGTATACGTATTTATTTATTTAGCGGTCAACAAAATTTACTTCCCGCTTTCTTTTTTATCATCCCGCTTCACATTACCGCTTCATAATAGAAATCAAATCCCTAAATTCGTAAGCCTGAAACCATTCGTCCCTAAATCATTGAAATCCCTGCTCCCTCCATTCAACCTATTCTTCCTTCGTACCCCTTCCTCCTTCGCAATCCTTCCTCTTCTGAGTAGTTCATGTGCCGGTACAAGCTCAACAACGAGCTCCGCCGCTGCAATTTTAACATCACCTGCTGTTGCGTGGACCTCAACACCCGCATTTTACTAACTACCTATCAACTTTCTGAATATGCTATACATTTATATATGCGCCAGCGGTTGCTAACACACTTGGTCATTCTGATTTCCACCTATTCAACCCATATTTGAGATCTCGAATTCAAGGTATATATTTCTTCCACTTTTCTTCGAATTAATTATTGATATATAGATTTTACTTTTGGTAAAACAAAATCATCACCTGATTCGGTTAACATTGCTCGACTCCTTCTTCGACTATGATTACTTGACAAGCTCTTTTGTTGTAGGTTAATTGTTTGATATTATGCCTAATAAGAGTACTCCATGCCGGAAATCTCTTTTCTTTCGAAATTGCAACCACAAAAATATATCAATGATGAACTCGCGGCCACAAATTTTGCATCTGGATGACTCTTGACTACGATGGTGATCGTCATGCTCATTTTTGCTGGATAAGCATTATTTTTCTAACTTGAGATGCTCTCAGAACCGAGGTTCACTGATGGTCTACAGTGCTTTGAATTGATTGCTTAATTGAGATGATGATATACGATTCCTGTCCTCTTCCATCTTCTCAAATGGATAAAGCTGACATGGATAAAAAAGGAAAGTGAGTATACTAACTGTTTTGATGGCTATTCTAAATACCTTATCGTTTGCTTCGTTTAATATTTTACTAATCATCATTCCCTACTAATGTCGCTGTTCATGTGTTTTTCCAGAGTTACAAACTTGAATAAGCACATAATTAAACCACTTACAAAAAAAGGAACAATTTAACAATTTATGTAGTATATGATTGTATAATTTTATTTCGTTTTATCCTTATTATTGTGAAGCAATAACAACTAATTACTTTTAAATTACTTTAATGTTTTGCCGCACTTGATTTGATGTGATTTTTATTTTTTTAATTTAATTTTGTGCTCCGAGTTTTGCCAATATAGGCATTAGTTATCAAACATGGTTGTTCCTTGTTGTATGTTTCATACTAATCAACAAAAAAAGTAAGACAAAGTAGATGAGGCAGCGACATCTTTGGTTAATGGTTGTGCCACATTGGTATTACTATGTACAAGACAGTTAGACGTTGCACTGTTTGAAGAGATGCAACATGAATGACAAGCTGTAAATTCTATATGTCAGGTATCACAAACTCCATTTATACTTGGTGGCTGTTTCCTTTTGGAATGCACTTGTCTAGTCTAATGCTAAACTCGTTGTTTCATTAGGGCTCGACTGCTCATATAATACAAATTGCAATGATAATTATTCACACAATTATAGCTAAAGGATTTGAATCATCTTCAATGAACATTCAGCTTGCAGAAAAGTACTCCATGCTTAAAGGCCATTGTCAGATAATTTTAAGGTAACTGATCATACATTTCCCTATCAGTTCTGTTTTTTGATACTAAAATTGCTGAATATATAAACAGCTGGTCTTTATACAATTTTTGTCATTTTATTAAATATACATTTTGTTAAATATACGCAATCATGGCTGTTAAAGGTTACTATCTCAATGCTAGTGCAAGTTATCCTTCAGTTGTAAATTCTGATGGGGTATTTCATGGTGATCAGGGCAAGAAGGGGGGTAATTTCTCCTTTTTTATATATATTCTTTTAGCAGTGGGTTGTATAATTGCATCTTGAGATTGAGTGTAACAATTTCAAGATTGAGCGAGTAAGAGGGAAAAAAGTGAGAGTGAAGAAACAAGTTAGACTGAAAACTATATCCTTTATTGTTATTAATAAATAATGAGAAAAAATGGTTTATTTGCATTATGGTCATTAGAAATATACGATATGCTAGTTTTCTTAATTTTTTTACCGTAACGCTCAAAATTGTTCAATGCTTTATATTTTTCATTATTTGAGTTTACACTTTACTTCTAAACTTAAGAATTAAATTTCACTATAAACCAGCAAGAGAAAAATCATCTACCTAGTGCAGGGTAACTTTCGTGGGGTGGGCAAGTTGTGGGCAATAAAGATCCATTTGCTAAAATCATTATGGAAATGAAAAACTATATCAACCAATTTTTGTATATAAGTTTATAAGCTACAATTTTATATTGCGTTTCAAATTGATGGTTGGAAAAACCTGGGGGTCATCAAGTTATCTCTCATATATGCTAAAATCACAGTAGGTATTTATGAATTGAGTCTACTAAATTATCAAGAAACCAACGTTGACCTTGGAACTTTGTTCTCTGTCATATAAGAGTAATATGATATGACACTCAATATGGTTAGTACAATTACTAAAATTGTCCACCGCAGAATAGATTATACCAAGAATTAAATTATATAAGTGTTCACGGGAGACCACACAGTCACATTCGACTGTAGTCTACCTAAAATAGATTACATATTTGTATTATTATTCAACTCATATAAGTAGAGTGTTGGGTGGGTACATGTCGGCCACCATGAAGGTTTGGGCTTTAATTTCGTGGATGACCACTTCACTTGAGATTTTATATTTAATGATGTAAATCAACATATCTTAGAGCCTTAGCTTCAATTAAAATACTAATCAACCTAAAATGTAAACTTCTACTGTGTAGCAGAAAAATATTCATGAGCATGTCGTATCTGTAGCTTGACATTATTAAATTAACTTTCCAAAATGTTTTACTAAGATATACATTCATTTAAAACTTAAATTTTGTTTTACATTCAACACCTATTTGTATACATAATATATTTGGAATGGAATATATGAGAGAGAGCGGGAAGGCGGGAGCGGAAGAGGGAGAGGGGCATTGCATTGTGTTGATATACATGATATTCCTTATGATTAATCAAGAATGCCACTTTTGAAAATTGATATAAAACAAATAACATCCGTGTTTCACTAATAGTTGCAAAAGTTAGATATTACAATAATTGTGTACTGCAGCTATTGTTAGAAGGGAGTATGATCCCTTCATAATCAACTATTGTGTTAGCAAAGAAAACAAATTATTGTTGAAGTATTGAAAAGTTACCCTAAAGAAAGTGGTCCATCAAATATGGAACTTAAATTTTGCATGAGTTTTATATAGGCAACACAATGTCAGCACCACAGAATCGTGTAAGTTTTCAGGATAATTGTTGATGATTATAGGATAATGGATTAAAGTGTTGCTTAAATGCTCTTTGCACTTTTCAGGTTTCGAAGAAATTACATGAGAAGGCAGTAGAAAGAACAAGACTTATGGAGGAGAAGATTCGGGAAATAATAAAGTGACGAGGAATGCTCAGTTGAATGGATGAAGGTAAAAATTATAATTGGCCGACCCCTTTCAGTACCTATCATTGCTATATATATAAACTTAGGGAGGATAAGTCATTTGGCTTGCTACGCCTAGTACAATGCATAATAACAACACATGTTGAATCATTGTTTCTATACAACAGCCTTGATGTCACCAAGTGGTCCAGTTCAACAATTTAAAGCTTTCATTCTAAGACAAGAAAATTTGTTCAGCAGAATGCAATTTCAAGGCATAGTGTTGATAGGTAAGCAAGCTATATATACCTTTGCAGACCTTGGCACCCCTCTTATTCCCTTGCAATTATATATTACCTAATAAAAAATAAATATTGATGGCATATATATATATTTGTTAAAGCACACGTTTCCTTTTTTTGAGCAAACAATAATCAAATACTTGCTAGCTAGTAAGAATAACCGCATCATGCTAACAAAAGAATAACATATACTAGAAAGTGCTTCTATTGCAAATGTTTATATGAAATGAATATGTACATTTTTTTGGCAAAATAATGTGTAGATCATATCACATAGATGGTCATCATATATATAGACATAATCATAGTAATATACACACATCACTTAGTCTAGAATCATATTAGTAGATGTCCCGGTCACTACTTCCCACTGATTCCCCACTGCCAGCCCCGTTATTTGCTGCAATTCTGAACTGTAGAAGTTCAAAGTCCAAACTTGTCCATGGGTTAAACAGATTGATGATGTGATTACAAAGCTGGTGTATAGTTCTACGCATAGAGTTAAAGATCCTGTTGTTTCTTTCATCCACACAACCCAAGCACAGGCGGATACCAGGTAATGATCTGTGTTTATGTCTTCATGTAAGATTATGGACTGTCGAATTCCCAATAATTTAAAAAACCTAGTGCCAAAGAAGGATGTACTAATAGTAACATTATAAGCATACAATGTTCATAGCTGGAAGGTTATGTCACAATAGATGTCCAAAGCAGGTGTGTTCATGTTAATCATACTATACAGATTGATGTTGATGATATTGTTTTCACAGGTTTGAAGAAAGGGAAACAGACAATAGAACCATCACAGAGAAATCTCCCTTAACGTCCCAAGAAGGGCCACAAAAGTGACGAAGAACATCAGAGGATGAAGAAAGTCACGAAGATACCAATTTGCAAGAAAAATTAATCAAGGTGCTGGATAAAAATAGTGGAATGTTGACTGTGCAATTAGAAGCTCAAAATGCAAACAACTAATTCGACAAAGAACAGAGATAAGGAACAATCTAAAGTACTTCTTGGTGTTTTGACTAAGGTCGCGGATTCTCTTGGAAGAATTGCTGATAAGATGTGATACTTAGCGTTAGCTTATTAAATCGATTGCTGACTTTTTTCACTCAAGTGCTTAGGGGTTAGCGATATATACTTAGAGCATATAAAATATCGTTTTATTTATTTATTTATTTGTGGTTGTGTTTGATAGATTTGATGCGGAAACTAGAAGTGAAAATGTGTTGTTTTGATCCAGGTGCAATCAAATAAACTTGATATTCATGTCGGATTTAGCTTAGAATTTTTCTATTTATTCAAGTATAAAGGAACAAACATGTTTGAATTTGGCTTAGATTTCATGTCAATATTGCAACGGTTGTTATAAAGAACCGTAGCAAAAAATAGGCCTATTGCGTCGATTGTAATAAACAACCGTAGCAACAGGCCACACTTTTGAAACCAAATGTCAGTCTACTGCGACGGTTGTTATAAAGAACCGTAGCAAAAGATAGGCCTATTGCGTCGGTTTTCATAAACAACCGTAGCAACATGCCACACTTTTGAAACCAAATGCAAGTCTATTGCGACGGTTGTTATGAAGAACTGTAGCAAAAAATAGGCCTATTGCGTCGGTTGTCATAAACAACCATAGCAAAAGAGTTGTTTCTTGCGACGATTTAAAAACCGTTGCAATAGGTTCATGTCTGTTGCGACGTCTGCATTTTCTACGGTTGTTGAACCGACGCAACAGGGGTAAACAACCGACACAAATGACATGTTTTGCAGTAGTGAATGGTATTTGGATTCAAGCTATTTTAGACATATGACGGATGGTAAATCAAATAATTTACTTAGCCTAGAAAACTACATAGATGGAAGTGTTAGTATGTGGCGACAATGGTTAGTGTAAGATTATTAGAAAAGATACACTAGGCAACGAAACCTTCTCTTTGAGTGATGTTCTTCTTGTTGAAACTTTACATCATAACCCCATATCTATAAACCAACTTCGTGACAAGAGTATGAATGTAGTGTTTGACTTTAATATTTGTAAAATTGTTGAAAATCTTCAAGCGATGTTGTGTTTACAGGAAAGGAAATATTTACACTCTCTCCTTTGACGATAAAACCCTTTCTAGATGTTTAATATCTAGAGAGTGATAGAGTTAGGGGTATGCCCTAGGGGCATTCTATAATTTATTATAAATTATTAACTCTATAATAAAACTCGTTTGAAATAAAAGGTGTTTTTCTTTCTACTATATACTTGGTATAATGTGTTGTATTAATTACAATGTGCTATAATCCATAAATAATGTGTTTCGTGATAGTAAATACAATGTGCTATAATCATGAGAAATTTATTCTAATGAAAATAAACATATCGTTTTAAATATTCATAGTCAAGATGTATTGAGGTTGGATATCAATACATCCTTTGAGACTAGAGTACATAACGCTCTCAAAATGTTGGGTAGTTTATTACTCTTGGCTGCTGGAGGCAAAAATGGGTGACGTACTGATAGTCATTGGATAACTATGGAATGTCATAATCGATAATTTTCTATTGTTAATATAACTAAGGTCAAATAGAGAATATCGAAGTAACAATATTACATGGTTCTCTTGACTTGAGAATACCGTTGAACTTCAATGTGGACACTCCACTTTGATTATAGTTAAATCATGGGATGACGTCCAACAAACATTGTAGTTGAGTTTGAGTCGAAGCATTGGAAGTGTAACACTATTCAACAGAAAATTCGTCTCCTCATTTATATGAGGTTAGTATTGTGGTGTACTGTAGTCAACTCAAAGTACATGTATTTAGCTAGAGCAATTCGGTTAATAATAAGGGTTATTATCGAACCAAGGACTTTGTGTTTGGATTAAACTAGTTGAATGTGGACGATATTGGAATTTTGACCAAAACAAAATTTCATTAGTCCTAATGTGATATAGTTTTGACGAAAAGAATTTGTGTAAATAATTGTCACTACCAGGGGCCGCTTAAAATAGTAAAATTGGATTTTTACAAAATTGAGTAAGCGATAAATTCGGTCAACCATCACACCACTAGATAAGGTGACATGTGAACGTTACCACTGACCGAGTTTACACTTATGAGTCACACAACCGCAATGTTGAATACTATAAAATAACATAAGATTTAATTAAATTATAATTTTATAAATTAGTTAATATTTATGAAAATATAATAATTTATTTGATTTATTTGAATCAGATTTAGCGAGGTGCATATATAAAAGTTATATACGTACATATCGATATATGATATCAATAAACATTTAAATTCGATTTAAATTTTATAAATATCAATTAGATTTGGTAATGATTTTAGTCCATTAGCCTACTATTATGGCTGGCCATGCTGGACTGGGGGGGAGGGTATGTGATATTTGTTTGAAACATGAGTTTTGAATTACTAAAGAGAATAGGTAAAAAGGAAGATCTAGATCCCCATTTAACTTCTCTCTTTTGTCGATTTAAACTCACCATCCTATTTTATTTGCACATTACTTTTGCCTCCTATCTTGTACCCCTTTGGCCACAATCATTTGACCCCTTTCTATTTTACATTTCCAAATTAAAATTAAATCAAATCAAATATAATGCAAAAGTGTGGTGATCTCTTCAGTTAGCTGCGTTTCTGGAAGATTTAGGATTTGATCCAAAGAGAATCTAATTCAACATTCAAGATGCAATATCGAGGCCATAGCATAGGTAATACCTAATCAATATTTGCTTATATATATGTTTATTTATGTCATTAATATGAGTAGATTATTACAATATTTTATCAATTTGTATATTTATTTGCTGTCAAATCAATATACACCTACTCACATATTCAAATTGAATTAAATTTTTGTTAATATATACAAGTACAATTTCTTTCAGCCATTTTATTAAAAAAAAAATTATTTTCAAAATTTTAAATGTAAATTATTTTTTAAAAATCAAAATCTTGATTTTTATAATTTGTAAATCTATTTACATTCATACATACATACGTACATATACATACATATACATACATACATACATACATATATATATATATGTATATATATATGTATGTACGTATGTATTTATACACACACACATACGCATACGTATACATACACATATACATACATATACACATACACATACATACATAAATACATACATACATACATACATACATACATACATATATATATATATATATATATATATAAATTTCGCACAGGATTTATGGTAACACATAAACAATTTTTATATATATTTTATAATTATATCCAAAAGGAAAAATATAATTAATTTACAAATATAATTTAAAACATTTTTTAATCATTATGCAATAAATAAAATTTAAAAATATATAATATACTTTATAAATAAATCCCTTACGGATTTTATTTTTAAAGTTCATGTTAAAAAGTTTATATTTTAAAGTTTAAATCCACATAGATTTAAATAATTAAATGAAAATCAATTTTGTTTAAAATGGCTTTGACCGAAATGAAATTTTTTTATAATTTTTTTAAGCGTATTTTGTTTATATTTGCAAATTAGTGTCTTATTAATAATTTTAATACATACATACATGCATAAATACATACATACATACATACATACATATCTTATATATAAAGCAAATACCTTGGTCAAAAAGTCAAAGCGAATCCTTTTATGATGTTCTGAAAATACCCTTTCGTACATTACATAGTACAAATTAATTTTATAAAATAAAGAGGCTATTTTCGTCATTTTCTTACCCTTCCATTTTCATCCAACCACGTCTATAATGTACCGTGCAAAACTTCCCACTACCAATACCTCCATTTCTCCCCCCTCACAAAATGATTCCTTCTCCATTTCCTCGATTATCAAATGATTTTTCTGTAAAACATGAAAATCGAAACAAGACAATAAATACCCTGACACTAGACTGTCAGCAAGCATTGACAAGCTTCGCCTCCTCCTAAGCTCGCATACGGGATATCAAGCCTTGGTAGTCTAAAAATCTTAATATATGTTTTGTTGTTTTATATTTGTTTACCTCATGAATTCTAATTAATATCGGGTTCCTCATTATTTGACATAAGATCTAGAATTTTGGTTTGAAAAAAATTAAGATCTACAATTTGGGTTTGAATTTTTCCTAACAGTGCAGGCATCGAGAAAGGGGAAGACTCAAAATGATCCTAACAAGCTTAAAACATCCATTTTCTCTTAAACCCTCTCACTCTTAACGTAACATTAGTTAATTCTTCAACTAATAATGAAATTTCGATATAGCAATTATTTTTGCTAATTGAATTTTTATTAGATAAGTAAATTCTTAACGTAACATTAGTTTTTGAGTGCAATAATTGGTTTTTCTATCAACGTTTAGGGTTTGGGATCAGATTTGATTTCCTACTTCCCATATTAGCAATATTTGAGGAGTTGGGAATGGGTGAATGTATACCGATTCTCGCAAACAACAAATGGATTTGCTGTTAAGCTCACAACTGAAATAAGCTAAGCATTTAGCAGGTGGTTCTTTCTTCATTTCTTATATGGTTGATACAGATCTTTATATTACTTCTTTATATTACTGATTCAAATTCTGTGTTCTTAATTGAATTTTTTTGAAGAAGTGTTCTTAATTGGAACTTAGTTACTATAAATATTATATAGCATGCCATTTGTTAAAGATTTCATCCCATGAGCATCATAATGCGTGTACGTTTATGGATGTGTGTGTGCAAGAATTAAGAAAATGGAAGATGTTAAACCTGCACCTAATTAAAAATTAATGCAGACTATTAAGACTATTGAGCAAAGTGAGAAATGGATATCCAGAGTGACTATCTTTACCATGGTAGAGAAGGATATCCACCTTGGTCATCCAAAAGTGGAACCACTATTCTTTCGACTTCAACCTTGTAGTAATATAAGTTTGTTGATATCTGCTTTCATGCTGGAATGCTTATTTATATCAAGTTCAGTGGTATCTTTGTTTCAACTTTGATTGCTTCTTGACACTTCTGATAAAATTTTATAGGTGAGTTCACCTCAAATCAACAGGTCCAACCAAGCTTTGCATAAACATTATTCATCAACCGATATAGCAAATTAACATCATCGAAACTTAGCAATGGATGTATGGAATTTCATATTGAAGGCATCAAATTGCTTCTGTAAGTTTGTATCATTACTTCACTAATGTACATACAATAATTTTGTTCACTATGTAAATGGATTCACGTTTTGGAAATACCTTCATAATTTGTGTGATATTCAATAGAATTTACAAGAATCCAATTTTTTTCAAGCATATGGATAATTTATGCAACACGAAATGAATACTCCATTTATTTATTTATTTATTTATTTCATAATTTGGTATCAAAAGGATTTCTGCTAAAGTAGAAACATTACTACCCATTTATTTAGTTTGTGTAAAATAGATACTCACTGTTATTCTCTGAAACAAAATGAAAACCGAATGTGCATATTTCTTTACGTGGAGATTCATGATACTAAACTCCCCTATTCTATATTGAATATTATATAATTTTCTGTGTATGCAATATGGGATAACCAGCTCTTTTCAACATTTTCTTAGTTAAGTAAGCTATTTTATTTTTCATATAGTAACAGTCTGAAAAAAACTTTAGAACATAAAGTTTACATTACATAAAAGGTAAATATTAAGGAGCTTACTCATATAGATAAATGCAGAATATACACATGTTAGATATAGGTCTATTTAAGTAGATAACAAACAATTTTCTAAAAATATCTATTTTTTATCATCAATATTTGCGCATATATTATGCATGGACACTTGCAAATTATAAAATACACATTTCATAAACCAAATTGTGTTACACTGCAGATGCACTTCTACTCTAACTGGAGCTTTCGAAGATACAGAAGCCACTCAAAATGGCAAAGATAATAGACACTTTAAGAACAAATGATCAAAGATGCATATCATTTTGGACCAGTACACATTTACCTTTTTGCGTTGGAATTGCTTAAATTAAACTTGCTATAACAATGTTTACTGAGGCGAGGAAAAAAACATATAAAGCTTATAACAAAACTATTTTTGGTGCTCTGATGCTAATTTTGCCTCTCACCTTGACATGTGCTATTTGTGACACTAATTTTCTGTTCCTAGAAGTGTCAATAACTTAACCACATAGCATTTCAGGGATTATGTTCGACACATATAAGAACATGAAAATTATGTTCCTTTACATTGATGAAGCGCTATCCATACAAATTCTGTTTCTTTGTGCATGCCCTTTCTGCAAATGTTTTATTCACCATGAGCAGAGCACGTGCCGTAGTACTCATATATATATAACGCAAAACTTGGTCAATGGATCAAACTGAAGTTTTTTATGAAATGCTCAAAACACCCTTAATCAACTCCAAACTGAACACTGCTTTTAAGGGTACGTTCATCTTTTTACCACCTGCTCACACCAGGTCATCCCACATTTCATCAACATCATTCTACGTTCATGAATCATTTTCCTCCCCTTTCTTCAACTTTGAAAACAATTTGCTTCTGCTTTCCCTTTCAAAACAGCAGCGATTCGCCAGTTTCATTTCGGTACCCAATAAGACCACTACTACGGCGAAGACGATTGCGCACCAAAGCGATCCTTTCTCCTATCATCTACCAGGTTTCCTCAGTTAACGCAATGGCTCAGATGGCTTTACACATGGACCGGATGAAAACCACCCTATGCAGTGAGATAGAATCAACAGTACAGTACTATTTTTTACTGCCATTATTTTTAACCTTCACTTCTATTACATTCGTAAAATCATTTGCATCTGATGCTATCATGACGATCAAGACCAAAAGTATGAGCAAACTTACCAGAAATAAGTTGACGTTGTCAATACATTGGTGTCTACAGCAAATTGATTGTTTGGTCTCCTCTTCCTAACTTGATTTTCTTTACACCTTTTTTCTCAATTCAATCGCAATTGGCGATTGAATTGATGCCAACCCTGATACAGTGTTTTCATGACCCAACCCTGCCACGGTCCAACCTCGAATAACCCTGAACCTTGGACCACCACGACCCGGAACTCAATCAGACCTCATTTATCGATGAACCTTGGTCGGACCTTTAAACCAACGGTTCAACCGTCAATTTTACCTGGTTGAACCATGGTTCTTTTGTTTTTTCTTACATTCTCATCGTGTAATTCTTTCTTATTTTCATTGCTTTGAAGAAAATAAGTAAATATATATTTCAAAAATCATTATCGTTCCAAATTTTAAACCACTAACTTCATCATTTTGTTCTTCACTGCTGCAAACTACTCTAATACCATTGTAAGTCTCATCAAGTTTGTATACCTTGAAGGTCGTCTACAGCTTGTGTACATAACATTATTATTTCAATATTTTTGTGTATAGTTTGTAGCTAAATGTGCAAATTTTTCAAAAAAAAAATCACGGTTCTGACGGTTCGACCGGTTGAACCATCAAAACCTTAAACCTTCAATCATCACGGTTCAAGGCACGGCACGGTCATGAAAACTATGCCTGATATTATTCGCCATCTTCATTCCCTGTTTATGCATCCCATTATCTAAGTCCTTCTCTTTGTATCTCTACTACCCATTTAACACGCACTTACTCACTTTCATCACCATAATTCGTTTGCTTCTCTTCTGCATATAAACATTTCTTACAAAACATTATATGAAATTCATAGTTTCCTACTGAATTTTTTTGTTGATCGAACTTGCTTTGTATTATATGGAATTTCAACGTCTAGGGGATGAGACGAGAGGATCGGTTTGTTGTTTGCTATTAAGGATGGAGGAGTAGTGATTCAGGTGGCGCAAAATAAGAGATAAAGAATCTGTTAGCTGTTGGTTTGGTATGCTTTGTCTCTTTTATATAGTTTCACATCCACTGTTTTCCTCTCTATCATGCTACACCCTTTTTCTGACATTCTTTTTTGCATTCCAGATTTATCTAACCAACTGCCGAGTGCAATGAAGAATTTGCTTTAAATAATGGGTGAGTTATTCATCACCTTATTTGTTGGTTAATGTATTAAGTATGTAGCATATGTTCTTACTTTTCTTGCTCTTAACAAGCTGATCATGTATCTCTATTTATATGCACCCTCATTTCCTAGAAAATGATTGGAACAACACCCACTATATATTCACATCTTTATTTCATTTCCAATAAATAGTATTTACTTAAATAATTTTGTACGTCCAGCCATGGAACACTGGGAAGTGCAACCGTGGTGGGTATAAAAATGACCAAATTCAAGGTTGGTGATAAGATCGGAGTTGGATGCATGGTGAACTTCTGGCTGTCATACAACAGCTGACCTTCTTCTCCACTTTCGGACTGCATCCTTCATCTCTATATTTTTCTAGGTTAGAGAGAATGTTTGTTGGATACTAGATTAAACAGCATGTGGCAACCGTGCTTTTGTTTTGGCCGTACTGATGTCTAAATCATCCGCTCTTACGGGCTTATAAGGATACATCATGCTATTGCAAGCAATGTTTACAGCTTTCGGTAAAAATGCGGTCAGTATGTCTGGAGGGTGAAAGAGAACATTGTGAAGTACGTAAAGGCTCGGGAGCAGAGATGGCACAATGACATTTGCTCAACCTAGGTCTATTGGAGTTGGATTCCAAAAGTTCAAAGTGAAAGAAGTTTCTTTTCGGTGTCACTTTTGTTATTATTTTGTATATTGACTATTTCTATTTGATCGAATCACTTTTGTTATTATTTTCGTATACAAGCTTCTACCATCGGATGGTTTTCAAAATATGTCATAATATCAAGTGGGGAGAATTGTTTGTTAACTGAAGTTTACATTCTTCTATCAGTACTAAGTGCATTTCAGATTATATTTTCTATGAACATGATTTTGAATTTATCGTTCCTCGGTGAAGAAATGGTAAACATTGTGGAAATAACAATCTATCAGAAACAAAACCACCCTTTATAACTCAAGTTTTAATGCTTTATTTTTATTGTTGTTTATCTTATTTATGTAGGTTTAGCTTACATTATTTCGTCCATGAAGTGGTACACTGAGAACAAAAGAATCCAAATGCTAAGCTTAAGACAACAACCATTTTTAGAAATACATAAGAAAGAGGAGACTCAAATCAACATGAGAAAACATAAGTCGATGAAGCTGAAAGAAAAAATTCAAATCTAGGGCCTTTGACCAAACTTCTTTACAGTTTCCTAAACAACAAAACACTCATTGAATAACCAAATACGAGTCTATTGAAGCAAGTGGAGCTTTGAGGATTAGACTGTTACTACTAAAGCTTCTTCTTCACCAAGAATACCTTTTCCAAATTTGATACTTATATCGTTATTAACTAGCATAGACTCATATTGTAGCACTGATTTCATTCGTTTTCCAAATTCTCCATTTTTTCTTTGTTCTCGATATTATATTATGCTCATTTGTAGAAGTGGATCCCTTGTAAAATAATAAGATATACAAAGTGTCTGTGTTAGTTATGTTCTAATGTTGAATGCTTATTTAGTTATAAATAAGAGACAATGTTCAGTTATAGTATGCACTATTAAAAAAATAACCAATAAATTGATAATGATTGACCATCTAGGGGTGCATGTGCCTTAATTAGTTTCAAATTATAGTGGAAAATTCAAAATCATGACAGATCGTTATGTATAAAGCTAAAATTCGCTGGAAACTCTATAATCAATCCCTGCTATATTTAATTAATTACGTGCAAATCAATGGACTGGGTGTACTTAAGCACACAGAAACAAAGAAATCAAGGATATACGATTTGATATAGTATAAGTGTGCATTACAAAGAAGGAATTTACTGACTTTTTTTTTGGTTCATGTCCAATGGACGTGCCTTCGTATTCGTATATAATACATACATACATACATACATACATACATATACGTACGTACACACACACACACACACACACACACACACACACACACATATATATATATATATATATATAAGGACAATGATTGGATACACCTCATTTTTGCTACACCTCTAACCCCCTCGGTTTTTTAACCACTGGTTCAGATTTAAATAATAGTACTTTCTCTCTCTCGTCACTACATTATATATTTAATTCGGAACGTGTGGTGGAAATCAATGGGGAATTGAGATGTAGCCAATCCTTGCCCTATATAAAATATCGACATTTATAATTTGAATTTTAATTTTGAAATAGATTTTATTCTAGATCTAGATCTGGTTTTAAATTTAAATCTATCTTTATAAATTTTAGCTATTAATTTGAATTATTTTGAATCAGTCATCATTTATTAAATAAACACTATTATATAGATATATATATATATATATATATATATATATGTGTGTGTGTGTGTATGTGTGTGTGTATGTTCATGAATATATATGCATATGTACATATATGTATGTATGTATATATAAAGGGGCAAAAGTGTCTATTGTAGTGTAATCCTAACACTTATATACGAGCATATTAAACCATGTACATGTTGGAGCCGGGTTAGCCCACAACGGAAGAAATGAGTGAATTTCAATTTTTTTTATCATTTTGGATTTTTATTGGGCATATGTAGTCTAATTCATTTAGAAATTTTCTAAATTTCTTTTAAATAATATCATTATTTTATTTTATTTTATAAACAAAGTTTTACTTCATATTGTCCTGTATTATGTTTAAATATGTGTATAATATACACATATGTGTGTACATGCACATGCAACTAATAAAGTGTGAATGGTTTGACATCCCCGTGTATATGTGCCAGAATTTACACTGCAACGGACATGTTAACCCCTCTAGTAATATATGTGCTGCCTAAATGAATGTGTGTGTGTGTGTGTATATCTGTGTGCGCGCGCGCATCAAATTATATATATATATATAATTATAAATATGTAAAATACAATCATATATATATATTTATATATGTGTGTGTGTAAATAATAATTTTAATAATTTATATAAAATATTTAAGGTGCATTTGTGCGAATGTTCATTTATATGAAACAACAAATTCATTTAATAATCAATAATAAATAAAAAATTTAATTGCTGCTGCAAACCTAAGAACAATTTTTTTTTAATATTTAATTATAAATATTTATAAATATACAAATACATGTGCGCTCGCACACACACACATATATTTTATAAAATCGATGCAAACTAAATTTAAGCACACGACACAAATATTTTTTTCAAATTTATAAAATAATTTTTAAATAAACAATTATTAAATAATTTAAAACCAATCAAAATTAATTATCAAAATTATTAAAAAATGATTTTTGAAAATTGAAAATTATGTAATGTTATCGTATAACATTTTATAATTAATTTCAAATTATATTATATACATATTTACATATTAATTACTAGTTAAATAAATAATTATATTAATATTTAAATATATAATAAATATAAATATATGTTAAAATAAAGTAAATTTTTGCTGCAGAATTATTATTGTGCAAATTTTTTGTTTATAAATTTAAAAATGTTTATCATATGATTTTAATCTTTAGGATTTAATTTATTAATTATAAAATCATATATAGTATTATTTAACTACAATTTTTTTTAAAATTTTTTATCCATGAGTTTAGTACCAGCAAGCATACAAATAAATATATATATGTATATGTATGTATGTATGTATGTATATATATAAATGCACCAACGTATTCAACATCTAATATGTGACAGAACATCGATATACTAGATTCGTAATATAATCTAACAATCTATAATATAATGCAATAATTTATTATAGTATTAAATGAGTCAATAAACAAGATGAAACCTTTCATCAAAGCTTAAGTTCACATGTTGAGACGTTGAAATGAACTCCTTGAATCTTATCACAATCCAGAAGGTGCTAACTTTGAATTGCTGACTACCGACTACCGTAAAGCTTTGATTTTATTTGATTTAAGCTTGAAAATTATAGAGGAGAGAGGTCTATAATTTTCGGCTAGCAAGGAGATTAGTGGAGGCTCTCAAACTACTTTTAGAATGAGAGTTATGATCCTTATATAAAGAAGAATCTAGAGAGCAAATGTAGGATCAAGATCCTTATTTTTCTCCTACTCATTCTCTACCTTTTTATCACATCAAAACCATCCCCAATGCTATGATATGGCCGCCTTACCATGATCAAATCATGGTCAAAAATGTCATGATTCATATGTGCTTCAAATCCACTTTAAGCCCAGACAATATTTATTTAATTTAAATTCAATTTAAACGTGTATCGATATCATATATCGATCAACATATTTATAACTATTATAAACATAATTTTTAATATGGTTTAACATATCAATAAAACCTTTATTATTAATATTTTATAAATATTAATTAATTCAATTAATTTATAACAATTATAAATTAATTAAATCATATAGTCAAAGGAGTATTCAACATTTCGGTTGTGTGACTCTTAGGTATAAAATTGGTCATTATTATCGAACAATTCGAATATTAAAGTTCACACGTCACTTAATAGGTGGTGTGACATTTTGGCCAAATTTATCGCCTACTTAGTTTCAGTAAAATCCAATTTTACTTTATTAAGCGCTACCCAGTTGTGACAATTATTTATACCAATTCTCTTCATCAAAACTATACCACTTTGGACTTATGGAATTTAGTAACAGTCAAAATTCCAATAGCATCCACATTCAACTCTATAGTTCAAACACAAAGTCCTTGGTCCAATAATAACAATCATTATTAACTGAACTACTCTGACTAGATACTTTGACTTTGAGTTGACTTTAGTTGACCGTGATACTAACCTCATATAACGGAGGAGACGAATTCTGTAGCGAACCGGGATTTTCGACCCTCAAAAATCGACATCAATACGTTCAATGTATAACATGCCGAATATTCAAGTGCTGGAAATACCAGATCATTAGGGGTGAAGAAGAAAAGATAGGAGAAAAACAGAAACAATAACATAGAATCTCACAAACGCAGTGGAACGAAATATAATATACAATGACAAATTTTTATACAAAAGAATCTGTATCAGTCAATATACATACAATTGTCAGAGTACAACAATCATCAATAAATCTGGACAGTTACAATAACTTTTCCTGATATACATAACTCACACAGCGGAAATAACCAAGTACGTGATATATGCCTGAAATCCTCCAGCTCGTCTCCTGAGCTCCATAGCATCCTATCCTGAATCTGAAATACTCGGTCTGACTCGAACATTATAATAAAATAACACCCGAGTCAGTCTGGAAAACCAACGTGAGAAAAACACACTCAATTTTGGATTATTATTATTATTTTCAAAATCCTTTGAAAACAAAGGTATCTCGTAAGACCATGTCACACATAAACATGACGGGTTTTTCCCTTACGATAACCAAAACAGTTTTTATCAAAATCATATGATGTTATAATAGTGTCTATAGAAAGTAAATAGAAAATAGCTGAAATGCTTGCATCTCACGTTTCAGCATAGTTGGGCACAATCAAAACCGTATGGCACTTATTGGAGAATGGATTCCATACAATGACTAGGCACTGGGGTACCACTTATCACGGTACACATCTTGAAATATGTACCGAGGACCTCAACGGGATCCCCTACAACACAAGACTGGCCCTGTCCCTAACCTGCATAGAACCGAATATGTTATCACCCCGGGTGTTTCCACCCTTATCGAGAGCTCTTTTTCCATGCACCATCGTATCCATAATTAATAATATATCCAAGGGTATTTAGAAAGGTGATAACATACCCTAATTTGGTGCAACCCACTTAGCCTTGCTGCATCTCCCCTGATTTTCAGTCATTCCGGTTGTTGAGGCTTGAGGCTACGATTACCTTTCAAGAACAATTTCACTTAGAATGCTCATCGTCCTCCAATGATGATGTTCTGATAGCATTCGTCCATACAAGTTGTCCTGGGTTTGGACAAACCGAACCACCGTCTTCACTATCTTCATGATATCCACTCGTAACACTCAAATCGGATCGAAGTGGTTTTCGGATAATTAAATCCGATCCCGATCTCTTCGAAACGATCAGCGGATTTGGCCAAAATTGATAGTCGGTTATTTAACTATCAATAAACATCCATAAGCAGACATCAGGCCTTATTTTAAATTTTCCAAAATTTATTTTCAAAATATCTTTATAAGGTATGTATTTAAACCACTTCCAGTATTCCAACATTTGAAACCATTTCAAATCCTTATATATTCAACGGAATATTTCCAACCATTCCAATACTTATAATATTTTTCCAACTCCATTTTATGTTCAACACTTAGGAAGTATTCCATTTATTTCCTATTTCCTATTTTCTCAAAATCATTTACAATTTATTTGTAAATTCCTTGACTCGTTTATAACGAATTCTATAAGTTTTGGAATTCCTTAATTAATTCCCTTTAATATTTCCAAAGTCAAATATACTTGTTTATAATTCCAATTTCCCTTCATACTTCTTTTATGAATTCTATTTCATTTTTCGAAGTTCACTTTTATTTAACTATTTCGGAAATTTTCTTACTTTTTCCCCAATTCCTTTTTGAGAATTCTCAAATCCCATATACTGAATAACCCCATTTCCAGATTTCCGAGAAGATTTATAAATAAATTTAAAACATTACAAAACTCTCTATATATAATAAGTATTTAAAAGAATAATAATAATTTATTTTAAGACATGTTCAAGTAATTATCTAAAATATTGAAACACTTTTTATAACATCACTTTTCAAAGCTGGTTTTAAAATTTAGGATTTATTACAATAAATGTTAAATATTTGAAAAAAATCCATTTACCTAATTATTTCAATCCTAACTAGTTTAAAATTTCGTAGTTCAATAAATAAAATTTTCCTTTTCAAAACAAACTTAACTTCTTAAATTTAAAAATATATTTTTAAAATCTCAATAACCAATTCAATTTATAAATTCCTCTCGATTTCCATCACATCGCTTCCGTTTCAATCTCCTTAACCATTTCCACTTCAAAAATAGTATCCATTATTTTTCTCTCACCCTATTTCCATATTCTAATATAAATTCTCCCTGTAAATTTATATTCCCAATTTATCATCTGATATCGATTTCCTTTATTTATAAACATTGTTTATAAATTTTATAACTCCTTTGAGTTTCACTTTTTATAAAACTAATCTCGTTTATAAAATTCCATTTTATAAGTCCATTCTCTTATAAATTATATATTTTTATTTTTAATATCGATTTCAACTTCTTTTATTTTATTTTCATGACATCGTTTAAAAATCTCTTATATAAATATTTAAAAAAAATCTCTATTTAAACAATTACGGATAGTTAAGTACCACCAAAAATCGAATATTTGTTTTATCCAATAAATTTCCCTTTTTAAATGATCCAAATTCCGATATAGTTATTCTTATATTGTAACAACCCGCATATTTATCGATTGTATATTTAAATATTTTATTTAAATATAACATCGTTCGTCGGATTATAGTCCGAAAAGCTACTTTCTGCAAATGGTCGAATTGGGACTCAAGACCACTTCCATTGAGTTCAAAATGTCATTTGCGATCTTTTTGAGTATAAGCTTCGATATGTTTGGAGTAAGTCGAATTTTGCTACTTTTTCTATTGGGTTTTGGGTTTGGGTTCAGCCCATTAGCTAACTTAACCCCCTAACTCAGCCCTCTCCTCTCCATTCACTCATTCCCACCCCTCAAACTTAAGCTAAAACTGAAAATGGGGGAATGGAAGAGGAATTAGAAATTCCAAGCCCTAGTTTCTTCTTTCAAACTTGAATTCTTGCTCCAAAATCAAAGAGAAGCTATTGGTAAGCCTCCTCTTCATCTTCTCCAACTCTTTCTCTCTTTAGTTTCAGAAATTCCTAAACTTAAAATTAGGAAATACTTGTTTTGATCTTAGATTGAAGCTTGTTGGGTTGAAGTGGAGATTGGTTGGTCTTCTCCTTGTAATTGAGCTCCGTCTTCCTTGTTTTTGGGTTAAAGGTGAGATTTTTATCTCACATCTATGTCTATAACTATCCTTGATTGTTAGGCATAAATTCCCAACAATTATTCATGTGCAATTGCTTTTGATTCGGATTGGTTTTGTGAACATTGTAATTTTTGGTGTTTTGGAAGTCTAAAACTCTAAAAATCATAGCTTTGATGTTTTGATCATGTTTGGTGATGAATCGAAGAGCTTATAGGGTCGGGTAGCCGATAGGCGTAAACCCCTAGCGTCCGTGCTTGTCCGATTGCAATTAGAGAGAGTTTGCACTTCATTTAAAATAGGATAGGAAATGTAGGAAATCAGGTTCAGTCGACTGAATTCTCTGAGTCAGTCGACTGAGCTGAAGCCCGAGAAATTTTCAGCTCTGTGTTCAGTCGACTGACTCAGGGAATTTAGTCGACTGACCTGCTCCTATTTTGCATGTTTTGCCTATTTATGCCCAATTTGCTTGGTTTTTCCAAATTTAATCGATGTATGTTGATTCTAAGTAGTTGTTATTGCATATTTGGCTTTGATGACTTATTCTTGATTCCATTCACGGATTTTTATAAATGATCTCTTCAAATCGTATTAAAAACTCGCTTCTCCAATTTATAAATTCTATTTAAAACACACACACAATTTCGCACTCCGAGCAAAGTGGGAGGAGAATTAAATGATTAGATAAAACGCGTGCAATGAACACGTGCGTTCATCTTTTCAGTTAATTCCCAATCTATTCGTTTGAACGTTTTGACCTTTGGGTTTGGTTTACCGATGAGATGAGGTAAACGTTGTACTGCTTTGAGTGTGAAATTGACTAACGGATAGTAAACCGTTTAGTGCGAACGGGTGGTTATGGGACTCACGTTAACACTTTTCGGGTTCCTTTTCGGGAGTTTGTGACACATCCTGCCTTTGGGATTGTGTCTTCGGACTATCTCCTTCTGGCTTGTTGCCTTTAATATCACTTTTGGAGTTGGTCCTTTGCCCCGGCTCGAGAGATATTTGGGATTGTTGTTGCCCTATAGTATCGCTTTCGGAGTGGTTTCTTCACCACCGCTCGAGAGATATTGGGGTGTTGCTTTTTATAGCGCTTTCGGAGTGGTTCCTTCACCACCGCTCGAGAGATATTGGAGTGGTTTCTTCACCACCGCTCAAGAAATATTTGGGTTTGTTGCAGTTGGAATTTTCTGTTGTTTCTTTGATACGTAAATTCCCTAGGTACCGCCCTTTGGTGTTGGTCTGTTGAGCCACACGATGTATAGTGGGTACCTTGTGGAACCTGTATTACCTTCATTGGTATTTGTTAATTGCCTTTTTGGCTTATTTTGGGATATTGGTATCCTTTGTTTATTTGAGTTGCCGATGATATGAGGCTTGTTTTGTTATGATTCATCTTATGTTAGATGATTGAATTATCTCCTTTAGAGATAATTGTTATACTATATGATCTTGCAGGTTCATTATCGTTCAGTTTATCTAACTGATTTGTTTAGCTAGACTGACCCGTGTATTTTATACTCGGGTCAGACCGAGATGTTTCAGGTTAGGTGCTTTTGGACTTAGCCTCTTTTGCTTCCACATGGATTATTCCGCTAGTTTCTTTTGTCTTAGCTTTTGTGTAGTCCTTATCCATTGTAACTCTGATATGTATTCTTGTGAACTCGTCTGCATATTGTGGTTGGCTATACCACTTGATATGTATCATTTTGTATACTCTGTTTTGTATCAGTATATGTGTTTATGATGATCCACTGTTCTGTGATGTATATTACATTTGAGTTGTTATATTCTGTTCTGATAGATCCTCCAGCCATCTATGGTTTTGTTTTAAGTATTCATTGGATATGTCGATTTGCTTGGTATTGCAATTGTCGATGTACTCAATAGATAGTTAAAGCAAGGCTATAGATGGTCGCTCCTCAACAGCCTTATTCTTCGTGCTAGTCGACAGCATTACCCAGTAGTGTTCTTGGCTAGCGTGAGTATAGAGGTGGGGCGTCACAGCTTGGTATCAGAGCTGAGTTCAGAACAAAATATGATAAACATAGAACAGAAGCATATATTAAGGTACATCAAAGTGTAACAAGTGTTACAAATCTTTGAATCATCTTGCCTCTATTCCTTCCGTGTATTTTGGGTAGATAGGATTTGGGAATACGTCTAGGAATGTATTTTTATTCCGTAGTATTTCGTATTGAAATATCTACCTTGAGATTAATCTTTATCTTATTTAACTTTCAGCTTATGGCTGGAAGAGGCAGAGGACGACGTTCGGATGCTGGGCCATCCAGTGGCTCACATCCGGATGGCATTTATATGTCAGTCGACCAGTTTATGGAGTTGTTTAGGAGCACTCAGCCTCCAGCTCCTATTCGTGCATCTCCTCCATGCAAGTCTGCTTTTGCACGCCTATGCAGTGATTTTTCTCATCTTGGTGGAAAGCCATTCAAAGGCTCCGAGTCTGTTCTCGAAGTTCAAGCTTGGATTCGCACGTGCGAGCGTATCTTCTCTAGAATGGATATTTCTGATCATGATAGAGTTCTTGTAACTTCTAGCTTATTGCAAGAGCGTGCCCTTGATTGGTACGAGCTTCTTGTAGCCGAAATTGATGAGTCTGCTCTTTCTTGGACTCAGTTTCGGGAATGATTCGAACTCAAGTTCGTTCCTGAATCTGAGAAAGCTTTATTGGCCCGTCGCTTTCTTGTATTGAAGCAAGGGGAGTCTTCCGTTTTTGAATATGTTGCATCTTTCGAGGCCTTATCTAAGTATGGTCTTGAATTCATTAGCACTTCTTATAAGAAGAATCTGAAGTTTGTCTCTGGTCTTAAGAAATATCTTAAGAAATCTTTGATGCTTGAGCTTAAGCTTTCTTTTGAGGAGTTAGTTGATTCTGCACTTCATCTCGAAGCCATCGAGAGGGAGTGTGATAGTGGTGATGGTGTTGAGGTTCTCAAGAACCCCAACAAGAAGCAGTCTCTATTGGATAAGCGGGAATTTTTCCCTTCCAAGAAGAAAAAGCCTGTTGAATCTGGTTCTAACTCTCAATCTGCTGGAACACCTTCCATTCGGAAGTGTTTCAATTGTGGTTCTCCTGATCATATGATTTGAGCTTGTCCTCAGCCTCTCTTCTGCCGCTATTGCAAGAAGGAAGGCCATCGTAGTTCCACTTGTCCCATTGCTTCGAATAATTCTCCACCTGGCAAGCGAAACATAGCAGATGCTTCTGGAGGTTCTTCTCAGGGATAAGGTATGTCTCCATCTATTTTGGAAGGTTTCTATTTTTGTGATTTCGATTCCAATTTGATGGCATCATTTTATTCTTTAAGCCCTCATGATGAGGAAAGTGTTGTTTCTCTCATTCATGTAGTTTGAGAATTTTATGGTATTTTTGGTCTTGTCTTAGGATTATCACCTAAGCAATCTTTTGAGTGGTGTTAAGATCTTTTCAACTCGACCTTGCCACCGGTTTTGATTTGGCTACGAGTTGCGGAAGTTAGCACTCCACTTACCGCATTCCGCACTCGTTGTGATTCTTATGAATGATTTGTTATGTCATTCAGTCTGTCTAGCTCATTTCATCCATTTTATGAATCGAGTATTCTGCGAATATCTCGATGATTCCATTTTTGTATTTATTGATTTTGGATGGAAATTAGCAATTTAAAAAAAAATTGCAAATCTTTTTAATAAGATTTAAAGATGATTTTGTGATTGTATTGCCCATTGAGTGCTTTAAGAATTCTGATCGATGCGCTTGATCAACGTTATCGATAGGAATTTCCTAAACGCTTTGATGAGACAATCAGACACAGTGAATTGATTTGGAATAAGAAATTTTTTCTAGAAAAATAATTCCATAAAGATAATTGTAAAATTTGAAGTTTTAGCTTTTCGAGAAAGAAGATTATTTTCTTAGGGTTCCCGAAGGGAACCAAGACCTTATCTTTTGTATCAATGCTAATCGTATTGGTTTGGATGTCGTTCCCTTGCAAAAGAGAACGTGCTATCACTTATGTTTCTAAATCATTAAAGCCTATCGAGACTAGATATGCCACTCATGATCTAGTGCTCGCGGCTATTGTTTTCGCTCTTTGTATTTAGCATCATTATTTTTGGGTGAGGAATTTTGTTCTCCTCACCGATCATAATTGTTGGAATGTTTATTTTCTCATAAGGAACTTAATGTTGGCTCGAGTTCCTTGCGTCTTATGAGCTTGATGGTCTTTTTATTCCCGAAGGGGGATCCGGTTGCCAATGCACTTAGTTGTAAGCAACAAGTGATTGTTTCTTTGTTGGTGTCCGAATGGAATGATCTTTTTACCATGTTCATCGGACATTTCATTGTGCTTCATTTTGTTGAGCTTTGGTTCATTTGACGTATGTTTGTACCACGTCGGTGTTCCGAATTATTTGAGCTTAGGAATTCAAGGAATTCTCTGAGCAAACAAGTTCGGGCTTATCCTTTCGTGCACTTTATGGTGAACTTCTTATTTCGGATATTCTTTTGTGTTGATATGCTTTATGGTTATTACTCTTTATTTTCTTCTTAAGAATTGCGAGGACACAATTTCTTTAAGGAGGGGAGTCTGTAACAACCCGCATATTTATCGATTGTATATTTAAATATAACATCGTTCGTCGGATTATAGTCCGAAAAGCTACTTTCTGCAAACGGTCGAATTGGGACTCAAGACTACTTCCATTGAGTTCAAAATGTCGTTTGCGATCTTTTTGAGTATAAGCTTCGATATGTTTGGAGTAAGTCGAATTTTGCTACTTTTTCTATTGGGTTTTGGGTTCAGCCCATTAGCTAACTTAACCCCCTAACTCAGCCCTCTCCTCTCCATTCACTCATTCCCACCCCTTAAACTTAAGCAACTGAAAATGGGGGAATGGAAGAGGAATTAGAAATTCCAAGCTCTAGTTTCTTCTTTCAAACTTGAATTCTTGCTCCAAAATCAAAGAGAAGCTATTGGTAAGCCTCCTCTTCATCTTCTCCAACTCTTTCTCTCTTTAGTTTCAGAAATTCCTAAACTTAAACTTAGGAAATACTTGTTTTGATCTTAGATTGAAGCTTGTTGGGTTGAAGTGGAGATTGGTTGGTCTTCTCCTTGTAATTGAGCTCCGTCTTCCTTGTTTTTGGGTTAAAGGTGAGATTTTTATCTCACATCTATGTCTATAACTATCCTTGATTGTTAGGCATAAATTACCAACAATTATTCATGTGCAATTGCTTTTGATTCGGATTGGTTTTGTGAACATTGCAATTTTTGGTGTTTTGGAAGTCTAAAACTCTAAAATCATAGCTTTGATGTTTTGATCATGTTTGGTGATGAATCGAAGAGCTTATAGGGCCGGGTAGCCGATAGGCGTAAACCCCTAGCGTCCGTGCTTGTCCGATTGCAATTAGAGAGAATTTGCACTTCATTTAAAATAGGATAGGAAATGCAGGAAATCAGGTTCAGTCGACTGAATTCTCTGAGTCAGTCGACTGAGCTGAAGCCAGAGAAATTTTCAGGTCTGTGTTTAGTCGACTGACTCAGGGAATTTAGTCGACTGACCTGCTCCTATTTTACCTGTTTTGCCTATTTATGCCCAATTTGCTTGATTTTTCCAAATTTAATCGATGTATGTTGATTCTAAGTAGTTGTTATTGCATATTTGGCTTTGATGACTTATTCTTGACTCCATTCACGGGTTTTTATAAATGATCTCTTCAAATCATATTAAAAACTCGCTTCTCCAATTTATAAATTCTATTTAAAACACACACACAATTTCGCACTCCGAGCGAAGTGGGAGGAGAATTAAATGATTAGATAAAACAAGTGCAATGAACACGTGCGTTCATCTTTTCAGTTAATTCCCAATCTATTCGTTTGAACGTTTTGACCTTTGGGTTTGGTTTACCGATGAGATGAGGTAAACGTTGTACTGCTTTGAGTGTGAAATTGACTAACGGATAGTAAACCGTTTAGTGCGAACGGGTGGTTATGGAACTCACGTTAACACTTTTCGGGTTCCTTTTCGGGAGTTTGTGACACATGCTGCCTTTGGGATTGTGTCTTCGGACTGTCTCCTTTTGGCTTGTTGCCTTTAATATCGCTTTTGGAGTTGGTCCTTTGCCCCGGCTCGAGAGATATTTGGGATTGTTGTTGCTCTATAGTATCGCTTTCGGAGTGGTTTCTTCACCACCGCTCGAGAGATATTGGGGTGTTGCTTTTTATAGCGCTTTCGGAGTGGTTCCTTCACCACCGCTCGAGAGATATTGGAGTGGTTTCTTCACCACCGCTCAAGAGATATTTGGGTTTGTTGCAGTTGGAATTTTTTGTTGTTTCTTTGATACGTATATTCCCTAGGTACCGCCCTTCGGTGTTGTTCTGTTGAGCCACATGATGTATAGCGGGTACCTTGTGGAACCTGTATTACCTTCATTGGTATTTGTTAATTGCCTTTTTGGCTTATTTTGGGATATTGGTATCCTTTGTTTATTTGAGTTGCCGATGATATGAGGCTTGTTTTGTTATGATTCATCTTATGTTAGATGATTGAATTATCTCCTTTAGAGATAATTGTTATACTATATGATCTTGCAGGTTCATTATCGTTCAGTTTATCTAACTAATTTGTTTAGCTAGACTGACCCGTGTATTTTATACTCGGGTCAGACCGAGATGTTTCAGGTTAGATGCTTTTGGACTTAGCCTCTTTTGCTTCCGCATGGATTATTCCGCTAGTTTCTTTTGTCTTAGCTTTTGTGTAGTCCTTATCCATTGTAACTCTGATATGTATTCTTGTGAACTCGTCTGCATATTGTGGTCGGCTATACCACTTGATATGTATCATTTTGTATACTCTGTTTTGTATCTGTATATGTGTTTATGATGATCCACTATTCTGTGATGTATATTACATTTGAGTTGTTATATTATGTTCTGATAGATCCTCCAGCCACCTATGGTTTTGTTTTAAGTATTCATTGGATATGTCGATCTGCTTGGTATTGCAATTGTCGATGTACTCAATAGATAGTTAAAGCAAGGCTATAGATGGTCGCTCCTCAATAGCCTTATTCTTCGTGCTAGTCGATAGCATTACCCAGTAGTGTTCTTGGCTAGCGTGAGTATAGAGGTGGGGCGTCACAGCTATATTCAAATCTTCTTTTAATTCCTTAGTTCAAAAATAATATTCTATGGTATTTAAATTATCAGAATTTAGGCTAGTGCTACTATAGCATCCAATAATTTAAATCACACAACAACCCAACGGATTATTCAATCTCATCATATATCATTATATATGAAATTAAAATCAACATTTTTGAGGAATCCAGTTTGATCCCTCCAACCTGTTTCCCTGCATCCACAGATGTTAATATAACATAAAAATACCAATCCCACTTCGAGGGGGATATCGCGGTAATATAGGGTCATCCGCTATTATGCGGGGCACATAGGATCTCATTCGCTACAATAGGCGGGAAATATATCCAACTACTAATATATATACTACTATATATAATATAACATCTTATAAATTCAATCAATCATCCAATAACAAATTTTAACTATTTAAAATTTAACCAGTAATCCAAAAATGAGTGAGATTTTACTCACCTTAATTTTAATTTCCAGACCCATTCCAGTTTCCTTCCGTATCCTACGAATTAAATGCCATGACCTCGTACGAATAATTTATGACGTCTATACGTTTGTGATTTTTATGGAATTAAACAATTACACTTAAATTAGAATAAATTTAAAATTAATTGCTACATACCTCTCAACAGCTCTCTTCTCAAAACAAGCATACTCTTCTGCTTTCTCGACAGCAAACGCTCTTGCTTCATCGGATGCATACACACGGCTACCCAAATATCTATATTTTGATGTTCCACCACTGCCTCACCTACACCCAGTCACCGCCGATGCCATCCATCACCAGCAGCCACCCCCAATCTCGCACGCCACTACGCACTGGTATTCACTCGAATCCAAAATGATTCGCCACCCTGCCATCGCCCTCCAGGTCCACGCAACCAGAACCAAGCTTCGTAATATCCCGCATCCACCACGCGAGCTACCACCTTTCGCGACTCGTTCGCCATCGTGAACCATAACTGCGCCTTGACCCACTGCCATCAAACACTTCGACCCGCCTCCTCCTTGAATTCGCGACTACCCGCATCTAAAATGAACGCCATAGGTCATCGATCGAAACCCTCGCGAGCATCAATCGCCGCCGATCTAAGCCTTTGCCATCGCGGCATATGCTCCTCTGGTCGAACGTCTGGTCACGCCTCCCTTCAACCCCATCGCGATTTTGTTCGATCGCCATTCTCTTTTTTTTCTTTTCTCATGAGTGAATTCGAACTAATTTTGGTTTGAAGGAAGAAGAACTGATTTCGATTTCCAGGTCCCCTCAATTAGAATTTGAGATACACGATTTTTTTTCTTGTTTACTGTTCTTCGATTGGAAAATGAAGAATGGGGGGGTAAGACATCGTGATTTTTGAATTGAAATGAAATAAACAGGGACGTGCGACTTTAAAGGAAAGAAAGGAGGTCGTGATTTAACTGAAAGGAAGGGGACGTGATTTTAAACGTGAAGAAGAAGGTTTGGGTACAAGATTGGTCGGCTAGGATTTGACTTAATTTTCATTTTATTTTATTTTATTTTTATTTTTCAAAACATTTATATATTTTATTCGATCCCCTATTGAGGCGTGCTTCCTGGCGTTCCTAATGTTATACCCCCATTCCGAACCCAATGGAACAAGTCTCGAGCCCTAATTCGATAGTATGTGGAAGATAGCTTATTAAATCGACTTTTTAAATTAAATTAAATTATTTCAAGGCATTTTCAGATCGTACGGCCAAACGATAAATCCAAATGCTACGGAATTTGAAATCCGATAATAACACATTATTACGGATCAATTGGATCCAGTTTCGTCGAATTCCGAGACTGTGCCCCGGATCGCTATTTTAACGCATCGATTAAATCGACAATTTTCAAAAATTTCGAAATCGCTTAAAATTTCAGTTTTAAAATCTTACTAACTAAATTCTAATTTAAATAGAATTTTTATCAACATTAGAAATCGTTTATATTCCATTTAAATTTCAATTATTCGCCTTTTCGTATTATGATAAATCACTATATTTTGAAATTAAACGCAATTTCTCGAATTCAACCAATAACTCCGTAGTCAAAATGAATTTATATTTCAAACTCAACATTTAAAACCATTTAAATATTCAAACTTAAACATCGAAAAGTCCGGGTCGTTACAAATTCTCTCTTGAATAGTGTTTCACTTCCAATGCTTCTAGACCCAACTATAGTCGTTCGATGAGCACCTTGCCACGATTTAACTATAATCAAAGCGGTGCTTCCACATTGAAGATCAACGGTATTCTCAAGTCGAGAGAACTGTGTAATTTTATCACATCAATATTTTTTGTTTGACCTTAGTTATATTAACTAATAGAAAACTATCGAGTGGGTCATTCTATAATTATCCCATAACTATCAGTATGTAACCCCTTAGTGTCCTTAGCAGCCATGAGTAATACATTGCCCAACATTTGAAGAGTGTACGTACTCTAGTCTCAATGGATGCATCAATATCCAGTCTCGATACACCTTGACTAAGAATATTAAAAATAACATGTTTATTTGATTATGATAAATCACTCATGGTTATAATGCATCGCAACTACTATCACAAAACATACCATTTATAGATTTTCTATTAGATATACTTTTATTTAGATTAATTAATAAATATATGTATATCAAGTATATAATAGAAAGAAAATACCTTTTATTTTGAACAAAATTTGTTACCGAGTTAGATATATGTAACAAATTATATATTTTCCCCTAGGGCATACTCCTAACTGTATCAATCTACCACTTGCACTTGGGGCCAATTATGGAATTCCAATCCCATCTTGTCAATCGGTTTGATAAGAACTGATCGAGTAAGACCCTTCGTGCATGGATCTGCAATGTTGTTCTAATTATCTACTTTGTCAATCAACTCTCTCCGATGCTGATAAATACCTTTATCATGTGGAACTAATTGGAGTATGTTTCTCGACTTCTAGTGAGCTCTTATTATTACATTATTATCATATTAAAATGATGTGGTATTCTAAATACTTGAAATCACCCCTAGCCTAGTTATAACTTTGTGCGTTTATATTTATATACATTGTTATTATTTTAACGCTATTCAAGGCGACATACTTAGCATTTTTATTGAATCATCCACAATATTTCACTTGGAACATTTCTAACTTAAAGATTCTTAATTAAGGTTTGAAAATAAATTTAATATTGACATATTATACTCAGTATCATTCTTGAAGTTTGAGTCCATACACTCCTTCATAAGGAGTATGTTGTCTCTATAAATGGTTATGTAGTATTTCATAAATACTCAAGAACGATCCATATTATCATTTAGCGATCTTAATTTGGATTTGATATTTGCTTCATGTATCAAATATGTAAGCAAATTATGATATTGTAGACAATACAACATATATGATAATTCCTATTGCTAAAGCATAAGGAATCCATCTTACATGTTCCTTATTAAAAATTGTAATAAGGTGTCTTTGTATATAATTTGAGACATTCCCAACATCCTTATCTTTAATATAAAAGATATAATTTACAAATCTAATTTCGAGTATCAAATAATCAAACTATTATTGATTTTAGTATAAGTACATTATTAACGATCAACAGTATGTTGTTTACTTATTATCTAGAAATATCTATGTATCTTTTTAGCGATTCTTTCTTATGGACATACGCTTCTTCTGCATCTTGACTGAAAATCAAATTATTCGATATTTATGTCAAAATACTTATTCAATTCTAATGCTTAGATAATGATACTTTCGTATCATTTCTTGGATCATATCCCAAAACCCACAAACTCAATATCTCTCCCACTGATTTCAAACCGCTTTGATTGTTACGTGAAATTTGTCTATTCTAACTCATTATTTAGAAATTTCCATTTCAACTCATTTATACCAGAACAAAAAGTCATACCAAGCGATAATTTTATGAGCAAATCTGAATTTTCTTAAAAACATTGAACGACCAACCTATTACGCTAATTTCAACAATTGAAATTTACAATTTTATTCTTATCAATATTGCTCATTTTATTCCAATTGCATTAATCTTGCTCTTGAAGACGCATTCACGGTCGATGGATCATATCCCTTCCAGTACAACTACCAAAATCATATTTGATAACGTACTTGGAATCCTTTTGAATTTGTGCGTCATACCATATGGAAGATTCAATATTCTTAATAGTGTAATTGACAATCGAGGATTATCTATTCTTGATATTGATAAGAAACTCATAGTTTGTCTTCAATGTGTGAGAATACTTATTAAATACCCAGTGCGATGTGTTTGTTTATGTTATGTTAATTTCATAACTTTCCATGTAATCGATTTTATTTTTGGATAATATCCAAATCTATTTTACTACCAATAATTTCTCGAAGAAACCCCTTCGCTACGAAGTAGGTATTTCTTGAAACAATAACTTTTCTCAGTTCAACAAAATGGGTATTCATAAACATTTTATGAATTGCCTTATATATAAAACTAATTTGGTTTTTAGTTTACTGTATTTATGTTCAAAACATAAATTGGTCATTCAATGACTATCGTTCCCAAACTCCTTTTGGGGCGATTCATACAAGGTCACTCATGAACAATTATTGCTTGTAGTCTTTCGACTAGTACAACTTGCCAACTCCTTGGCCTTAGATACGTTGGGGTTTCTTATAAACCCTTATATGGTATGATTTTGTAAACTATTTTTTAGATGAAATTAATTTTAACCTTGTGTGTTACTCTTAAGTACACGACCTTATAGAAAGAAGTTAACTCAGCTTCACTTACAGTTAATCGTACTTTATCCAACAAAGTTTGATTACTCCTTATCGATACATCATTATATAATCATTTTAGGTACGTTCAGAACTCTTTCCAATATAGGCACCTATCCGATCAAATCGAATCAATTTTACTTTCTATTGCATGTTATTTTATTTACTTTCGTCTTATACTCTATGAGCTTATCGTAAACATATCGTATGTATATCAAATACACATGTCCATGTTGGGGATAACTCATCGGTGAATATAATGAAGTATGTGGAACCGTTTTGGTATTAATAGACTTTCCATTGCATACATCTATATGTATCAATCTGTATAGTTCACCAACCCTTATGATGCTCCCAGTGAATGGGTGCTTTGCTCTTGATTGTCTGAGATATAATTTACTAGTACCATATGATTCATAATTATATAATCAAAAATTATTTCTCAAAACTGTGGCTTAGTCCATAATTCTAAAATAATAGCAAATAAATTTAGATACTTCTATATTTTCCAATACATCACAAATATTAGTAGCATAGCTTTATTTTATAACAAACATTCATAATATTGATTGAAACAAAACTACGTCTATTTTTCAATCAATACTGAAAAATAATTATTATTTCATAAATAATGTTTGGTATGTTTCACGAAAACAATTTTTGTAACTTGATGCAAGCAATAAGTGTTATATGTCATGCTCCCACTATTTCCGTCATTACTATAATAACATATGAAATATGAAGCTCCATTCAACCACTTAACATAAGCTACTTAGTTCATTTATTGTAACTGGTTTACTGTCGAGAATTTTCAGATCAAGTATCTTACATTCAAAGAAATAAATATCATAGGAAATAATTTTCTATTTGAAAATACATTTGAAACAGAAATCACATTTCTCATTCCAATGTTAAGTATCGACTATTATTTTATAATTCTTGTTGTCGATGTTTCTTTATGAAGCAGAAGTGACCATTCACTCTCTTCATTCCAACCATTCCTTATGTTACATCCACTCTTATACATTCAATTTCCTATCTAAATGGTCAGACCATTCAAAAGAAATTCTTATTACAATATCATAACGAAGTCTTTATAAAAGTGCTTTTAGTCACACTTAACTTTTAAGGACATCACCTTTTGTAAACCGATCAAATTGACATTTCAGTGATTGAATTCTTAGATCTATCTTGTAGCCTTTGGTCTAGTGTTACATTTAAGACAACAAGATGATTGCTGTAATATTGAATACACGATCTCGTACTATAGTTACTTGCTTATTTCAATGAACTAATTTCAACGAATTTTCATACATTATGAATTGTGACCGTTCACCATATAACATTATAGGTGATCGTATATGTATCAAATATCCATATTCATGTATTGCTTTTAGAATTTGACACTCACTAAAAGGGTACACAACCTCGGGCAAGCAAACTTGTAAGTGACCAAGTTAAGAATCTATTTAGTGGTTGTATAATTTGGCGCTTGCAAGGGTCAACATGCAAAAATTTATTGGTAAGTATATTTTATATTTCTATTTGTCAATATTAATTCAGTTCATTTGTATATTTTAATTGATAAATATTTTATTAATTCTATTAATTGCATAAATTTATCAATGTGGATTATTTAAACTTTATATAACAGATGTTCTTCGAATATTAGAAATGTTAAATATTACTATTTCATTTTTCCAATAAGGCTCCTACTAGTCTTTTATGTTTCTCCAAACCCTAAGACAAAATATAGAAGTCTTTCGACTTCACTAGTGGGTGTTAGGACTTGTCTGTCTTGGGATTCTGACATTGAGTTTGCTCAATAAGTCAGCCTCACAAACAATGGATAACTCCTTATCTGTTGTATCATATATAACTCCTAACACATGGTTTCTTGTCCTAATCTCATTTTGACCTTGAGTTTTCTCAACAAATAGAAAGAAATTATTCACTCGTACCTATCATTTCGTGATATCCTAAGTATAATATATGTACCTTGAGTTTGCTCAACAGATACATAGAGTTACTTACCTCGTCTGGTCAATATATTAATAATACTACACATAACATCTCTAGCTTGACTTTGCTTAACAACTAGAGAGTATGCAAGTAATTTATTCATATATAAATGGTAGAGGACAACACTTATATTAAAGATTCATAATTTTCAAATATATTTAATTGAGTGATATCGACTTATGAAATAATGTATTTCTTATGAAATACCCTCGTTATTCAAGTGTCGGACACATTAGAAATCATAATATACGTACTCTTACATATGTATTTATTCCTTAAGTCTATTTAGGGTTTCTTTAATGTTCCACCTTTAGTTTTGTTATCTCGCCTTTTGGCAAGGCCGTGACACCAAGGACTTGACCAGAAACCAAAGACAATCTGTCCTGAAGATCGGTTATACACAGGTCCACTATGGATACTGGCAAATTTGGTCCGAGTTCGGATTGAGCTACAATTAACATGGCATGACAAACAAAGATATAATAGCCAATACTCCAAATTTTAGGTCAATCGACATTCGTACGCTCAAGTTATGGATCGATCAAGATTCACGAAGGACATGTTCAATTCGTATCCATCACCTTCGTATCCATCAACTTCGTATCCATCCAGTTCGCATCCCTCCCCTTTGTATCCATCAACCATCGACAACTACCCATTTCGTATCGGTTCCATTTCTAACCATTTCGTATCGATCGCCAAGTATCGATACGAAACCTACCACCAAGCATCGATATAAAACCTACAGCTGAGCATCGATACGAAGGCAAGAATATAGGATCGATACAAAATTTATAACCGGGCATCGGTACGAAGGTGACCTCCACACATCGATATGAATCAATGACCAACCATTGATACGAAGAACTGTGTACTAGATCGATACGAAAAGCATGATCAGCCAAGAGAAGCAGTCCACTAGCATGAAAAAGGATCTCCATATAACTGTCACCCCACATCATCGATACTAGATCGATCGATACGAAAGTATCGATACGCACCCTTCAGCCTACTTGCAAAACCAACCTTGGATCGATCATAACTCGAAATCTACAAGTACAAATGCTATGAAATTTTCACAGGAGCTTGCTTACCACCTCAAGAATGCCTCTGATCGATCGCAGCCCAAATGGACACAACCTTGATCGATATGAAGATGATGGGGATCGATCCCAATCGATCCCAAATGACCCCAGATCGATCTGGTAGGCCCACGCACTAGTGAGAAGAGGTATTCCGAGTTCGGGGGTAGATATTTCAGACCTACACCTATAAATAGCACCCCTATGCCTACAGAAAAAGGACTTTGGACTCGGCTACGCCGTTACCTGCCACAACTCCATTGTAACTTGAGTGTTAGTGTGTTGTACCATTGTAATCAGTTATCAATCATCAATAAACAACAAAACATTCAAAGTGGACGTAGGCTATAACGCCGAACCACTATAATTTCTTTTCTTTTTCTATTTCTGCATGCTTTTATTTTTGTAATTATTAGATTAGCCTCTTTTTCCATTTAATTTCTTCATTTTAATCTCTTCAATCACATCCGAAGAGTGTTGTGCCCAATATTGGTACAAACACTTTGGTGCATTCACCGAGAAAACCCCGTTTTTCTCTGATTCTTTAGATCTACTGCTGTTGTTGGATTGATAAAATCTAAGGAGGAGATCCAGATCTGTCTTCTTGTGGTTCCTTCCATTCTACTCAGATTACTCAAGATCTAGGAAAGAGCTACATCAACCATGGTGAGTGCTACCAGAACTGCTTCCAATGCTGCAGATCCAGAAGGAAGGGATAGGCAAAATCCCACGCAGCTGATTACCGCAGACAAGACATCAACTGGAGCTTCAGATCCATAAGGTCCTATGAATAGTGAGGAGTTCCAGATCCTCATGCAAGAGCTAACTTAGAGCCGTCAGCAGCTCACCCAGCAGATCTGTGCCAACATGGAGCTCACAAACCAGCTGAACGAAGAAAGATAAAGGAGATCTAGAAGGGATCATGCTTCTTATTCCTCAACCGAAAGCTCGGACTCTTCTGACTTCAATCGCAGATCTACACGCCATCGGCTGGATGGAAATTATGCAGAAGCCTCCGGGATCAACGTGCTGTGAATCTCGGACAAGCTGGGATTGGTCCTTCTACAGGGCATCAAGCTGGACCCTCCTCCCGAGGTGGGGCACTTCCTTATCACACCATTCACGATCATGCAGTTGCTGCCGCTATAGATCTGGAAGCCGAGATCCAGAACCAACCAGATGCAGCCCTTCGTCAACACATCCATGCTCATGAACCCTACGTTCCTGAAGACCGAGAGCCAAGGAGGTGAGTAACGGACCGTCGACAGCACCTGAACCATCCCCGCAACACGGAATCGGACCGTGCATTGGCCTCGAACATCCTGATGCCTGACATTCCAACCATGATACGCCAAATGATCAAAGAAAGTCAAGGCCTTACAAATGATGACTAGGGAATCTCCCGAAGTCATACTCTATTCACTAATGACATTCTTTATGCAGAGCCACCCCGTCGATTCAGGATGCTGACTTTGCCGGTGTACGAAGGAAATTCGGATCCTAACCAACATATCTTGAAGTATGAATGGCTCATGAACGCCGCTCGAGCTGATGATGCGGTTAAATGCAAAAAATTTCCTATCTCTCTAGGAGGCATTGAAACTATGTAGTTCACCCGTCTGCCAATCAGATCCATTTCATGTTTCGATCAGTTGGCTACAAAGTTTGTCGAACAGTTTTGTATGCATGTTACAAGGCCGAAAGATGTCAACACCTTGTCCAATGTTACCCAAGCTCCAGGAGAGACTCTTAGACATTATCTGGAAAGGTTTCATGCTACCTGTGCTGAGGACAGCAAACCCAATGATAATTCTATTTTGATGGCATTAACTAAAGGGATCGATCCCAATTCCGAGTTTGGCTGGAAAAACCCCCGCTTCGTTTGATCGTTTCTATGCTAAGCAGTCCAATTTTTGAGGAGAGAAGACGCTAGATGATCTAGGAAGCAGGACGATGCAGGGCCCAGTGTTGAAAGCATTCAGAGTAATGTTGCTGTAAAACAGACCGGTGAAAACTCTGGCAAAGTGCAATTGAATATTCAGAATAAGCATGGTCAACAGAAGGGTAACGGAGGTCAGGGAAAGGAGAGAGACCCAAATCGCGGACCGAGACATGGAGCTCCTATGTTCGACCAATATACCCCTTTAAACACATCGCTGGAAAATGTTTACCTTCAGACTTGTAATACCGGACAATATAAGAAGCCAATTCCGAAACCATCGTCTGAGAAACAAATTCAGACTGGAAAATTCTGCAGATTCCACGACTGTTACGGTCACAACACTAATGAGTGTCGTCATTTATATGACATCATCGAGAAGTTGATTAGAGAGAGGAAGTTGGAACAGTTTGTTCGGGCTTTGCAGGATGGAGGTGCGGGCCCATCTAACCCGAATCAAGGTCAAGGCCAAACTAGGCTAGAAGAACCCGCACGTACTGGTGGGAGATTGGTAATAAACACAGTGAGTGGTGGTCCTCATCCAGCTGACCGAAGCTGGAAGGAAATGGAGTCATATGCCAGTTCGATTAGGCATGTGGACTTTGAGTGTTGTAGTAATTCTGATGACGGAGCCCCAGCAAAGCAACAGAGAACGATGACAGACGACATCGTTTTTAGAAACCGAGATGCTGATAGAGTCGAGGCCCCCACTATCGATCCATTAGTCATTTCAGCTCAAATAGGTCTTGCTTGGGTGAAGAGGATCTTGGTCGACAGCGGAAGCTCTGTGAACATTCTTTTTAAGCGAGCTTACGACCAAATGAGAATGGAAGTGAAAGACTAAAACCGTGTTAGTCACGAATTCATGGTTTTAATGGAAGTGCAACTATACCAGCTGGAATGGTGGAGTTGCGAGTTGAGTTGGGTATTGGAAATCGCCGGAGAATCCAGATGTTGTAGTTTGTGGTTTAGACATACATTCCCTCTACAATGCTTTCTTGGGCCGACCGGCCCTTGCAGAATTCAGGGCAGCGATTGCCCCATGGTGTTTAACTCAGAAGTTCCCCACTGATAATGGGGTCGGGGTAGTGCATGGTGATCAGGTGGCTGGACGCGCCTGTTATGTTACGGAGCTGCAGGATGCGCAACGGAAGGAGAAAGGGAAGGGCGTAGAGGAACCTCTCTGCGTTTGTTTTTCAGAAAATTGACAACTAACGCCTAAGCCTAGGCTCAGGCGCCACAACCAGTTCCTTAATGACCTTAATCCCAGAACCTTCAAAGTTGGCGATCTCATACTTAAGAGAATTTATCCGGTCCCTTCACACATGAAACCGATGTAGGAAGGACCGTATGTCATCGAGCGAAGACTTGGAAACGACATATTCAAACTATCAACTATTGATGGTCTCACTTTACCAAGAGCATGGAATAGCGAGAGTCTCTGTCGCTATTACACACAACTGGCTTTTATTCATTCAGTCTGCTTTTCCTTTGAAATTTTTTTATGCATTTTTTGAATTTGAACTTGTAATGAGGCAACTGACTTTGCCATACTTTCTTATTCCAGTAATAAAATGCAGACTCATCAAGTCCGACTGGCGATTCTTGAAATGCATCGTACGACCGTCACGATGTACGAAGAGCTAAGTCCCATCCCACGATGGGATTCAGTCAAATAGGGAGTGATCGTGATCCAACCTGTCACTCGCTAAGTGAAACCCCGAGCCCGGGGGCAAACAATGCTAAGGAAAAGAGGGATTGAAACACGACAATCCTCTAACGAACTCCAGCTCCCGGAGTGCGAGCTGGAGTACAAACTCCAAATCCAAACTCGAAGAGGATAGATCCGTCCATCCAGACTTCGCTTGCCAAATCAAGGTGGATGTGATCCAACCATCCGCAACCTTGATCAACTCCTTGTTCCCAGAGTGCGAACAAGATCCTAATGCCTAAACAGATGCGACTAACCATCTGTCGACTAACTTCAGATTCCCGAGTGCGAACTGGAGTAAAAATGCAAATGGGTGTGACTGACCACCCACCAACTAACTCTGGTCTCGAGAGCGCGGACTGGAGTATAAACACCAAATGGGTGTGACTGATCACCCACCAACCAACTCCAGATTCCCGGAGTGCGAACTGGAGTATAAATATTAAACGGGTGTGACTGACCACCCACCAACTAACTCTGGTCTCGAGAGCGTGGACTGGAGTATAAACACCAAATGGGTGTGACTGACCACCCATCAACTAACTCTGGTCTCGAGAGCGCGGACCGAAGTATAAACTTGAACGGGTGTGACTGACCGCTCACAAATTAACTTATGTCCCCGAAGTGCGAATATAATTCCAAGCATTATGCATGTGTGACCGACCCTCAGCATATAAATTTAATCCCCAAAGTGCGAATACAAGTAACATCAAATGAGCGAGTGTGACCCGACCACTCAAACTCATTTCACTTTAACTTTGTTCCGACTTAGTTAAATTGAAATTAGCGAAGGCGGAAAACGACCGCTGACCGACCACTTCAATTCTCCCCAGAACTGGGGGCATAACTCAAGTACTAGCCGCTAGCCGAAATGGCGCAACGTTGGGACTCGACTCGACGTCTGGTTATGACCCGAAGCCATGACTCAGGACTTAAGGACCGAACTCAAGTTCGACTCAGAGACTAAAGCCTCACAAGTACATTGAATGGAAACGCGAGTGCTGAAATACTTAAACAAATAAACACAAAGTTATGCTGGAAAAAAAATGAAAATTTATTCCACTATTCTTTGAAAAATAAGTACAAAAACTTATTCGAAGAATTCCTATAAGCAGGGGCCGAACATGCATCTATACACGGCCTACAAAAAGAAAAAGAGAATCCTATCCCAGCTATCTACAAAAAGAAGAAGCAAAAGTGCAAATCTACGCATTTGCTTTTTTATCCTTTTTACTTTTCTTTGGCATAGACCCGCTTGTACTGCTACCCGGTCCTCTTTTCGAGCCTTTACCTCCCCGGCCCGCACTAGCTGGTTTGTCTTCGGCCGGGAAAATTACAACCGTCTCCTCCTCGGAACTCACATGGACCGGAGTGTCCTCTGTATGCGGGGTTGGAGGAATGGTGGCACACTCGATGCTAGAAGACGGAGGAGCGCCTATATGAATGACTGTACCACCAGAAGAAATGACAAGTATAGGAACCAGGTCAGGAACCGCCATGCCACCAACTCTACGATTCAGCTCGGCCTGCTCCATCTCGGCCTTAATCTCTTCCATTATTTGGTCAGCCTGCTCTGTGAGAGTGCCCATGGGAATACTGATGGTTGGGCCAGAGGAGCCCGTAATTATCACATCATCGTCTATGCTGAAGGGTATTTCAATGTTCGGGTCGCTCGGATGACTGAGGAGTGCTTCCAGCATTTGTTCATCAAGCACGCTGTTGCTTTCGTACATCTCCCCAGCTGATGTAGCAACCATTGTAGTCATGGCCTCCATCATTATAGCCTCCTGCTCATGATGCATTTCTTGAGTTGCAGGAGGATCGATTGATGCGGCATCTATAACTGAATAAAGATAGGAGAAAATATTAGCTACATTTCCGACAGTGCTCCTTCATTTGGATGAATGGAAGAAGTGTTTAGAGTACCTTCCTTAGGTTGATTCACGTGCTGGGCCAATGTCCTATCAGAGCCGCATTCATGTACCGGAGATAGGTGTGGCTGGTCAGGGTCGTATCCCGGAACAGCTGGAAGATCAATAGAATAATTAGGCTCAGATTGAGAGACTTGGAGCGCTTTGGAGCCTGCATCATAATGTCCAACTCCAGATCCTTCTCCAGCGTCCGGATACTTAGCAGCAAGCTTTTCCTTTTCAAGAGCAAGGATAGTGTCGTGGAGTCTCCGACCAGTATTTGATTTTCCAGTTCGAATTCATCGATGGTTGTAGTGTTACAAGTCACCTTCACATCCTCCACCAAACGGCTCCAAGCCTTGTACAATTGAAAAGGATAATCTTCATCGAGACAGGTTAGATTGCGGTTTCTTAAAACATTGACGTTGTATGTGACCAGGAGATCTTCAAATTCATTCTCCATCCTGGCCTCCACCACTTTAATTTAATTCTTAATTCTGGCCTCAGCTTTCTGAGCCTTTAAGTTTGCTGCATCCCTTTCGTCCTTAAGCACCACCGTCTGTTCGCATGCCTCCTGGGCAGCTTTATTGGCATCATCTTTCTTCCTGATGGCCTCGACAAGTTTTGCCTTTAGCTTGTTGAGCTCTTTCACCGCAGCATCTCTCTCCTTCGTGAAAAGGGTATTCCGGTGGCCCATCTCATGAACCAAGTCCATATGAGACCGTCGCATTTTTTCCATGGACTGTTTTGCCTCTTTGGCTCTCTTGTCAGCCTCCATCTATGACTTCCTTAAAGATTCGGCTTCGTTATATGAGTACTTCTATTATCCAATTTTTCTGAGCAAGATCGGTCTCCATTTTCTTAATTATCTTGGCTCGCTCTAAAGCTACCGCCGAAGCCTTTTCTGCAGTTTTGACTCACTCCCGGTACTGGCTGTAAACATCATGCACGTAGTCCTGTACCAGTTTTTCTACATCATTGGGAATCCGTTTCAAGTTCGGAGGGAAGTGGAAGCCATCAAAGCAGATGTTTGGGAAGTCTTGCTTTAACTTAGCAATCCAAATGGATCCCTCTCCAGTGAGTTCTATAGCGGCCGGTTCTGTAACGATAGGAGCTTCCGCCTCAGTCCTACGACGTTGTTCTCCAGACTTTAAAGTATGAGGAGGCACTATTTGGTCGGCAGTCTCATAGGGTTGTCTGCCGGAGCCGAAGGGTTTTGATGAACCTTTAGGTGGAGGCGATCGCGACCGGGAGCGACGCCTATATTGATGTGGCCTCTCCCTCTCCCTTTCATAATGCTCACACTCCTAGCTGTAGTGATGGCTGTGGTCGTAATCTCTTTCAGATCCGCGCCTATAAGATTAAAAGTGAGAGTTAGAAGAATGGCATTTGGAGCGAAGACTGCCGAGCATAGACCCCTGCCTCACCATTATGTCTGTAAAATGAAAAGAGAAGCAGAATTAGTCATCTCCTAAAACTAAGAAACATGTGATTAGAAGTTGTGTGGTGCCATGAAATGTGTGTATGCATGTGCAAACCCCCCAATCAACCGATTGCGGTGGCCTTGCTCGTAGGAGTTGGCTCCCCTACATCTAAAGCACTTAAGCCTGCATCGGTTTGCGATGGGGAGTGAAGTCCCTCTAATCCAAAATCTTGGAATGAAGTCAAGTCATCGGGAATAGGGATATCCGCCAATCCTTTCAACGAACTCTCCATTTGCGGAGAATAAGTCTCTTGACTTATAGCAGCCGCAGCAGGTAGAGATACCACAATAATTTTACGCCTCTGAGATTTATGGGCAAGAGCCTTGCCTTTTCTTTTCGATAATTGAAGACTATGCGAAGGTGCAATTGCGGGCTCATCCCAGTTGGAAAACTCTCGTCATCATCATGTTCAGTGATTACGACTCCAGAAGTTCTTCGTCCTCCTTGCCTAACCAGATCCACCCTGGGGACTCCTATTAGCCCGATGCTTTTGTCTCCTACTATCAGCCCCACGACGATTAAGTTTCCATCGGTAAGGACTTCATCGATTTCTCTGAGCTCGGCCGGCACCTATTGGAGAATCCTTACTATCTCCTTAAATTGCACTCCTTTGGGTCGCAGAATCGAAGCTGCAAAAGAAGCAAAGTATTAGATTCAGCATCAACTTGTATATCCAGTTAATCGACAAAGAAGTTGGAGCACTTACGTCTGACTAGCCACCGTCTGGCAAATCCTGGTGGACATCGAACGAAGAACCATTTGGTTTTAAAGTAGCTTAATTTACTCCAAGTGACTGCCACTACTTGACATTTTCAGACTGCTTCTAGGAAGGTGAATGAAGGGTTGTCCCTGCAACTTTTGATGTTTAATAGATATCTGATTTCCCCGATAGTCGGGGGTCGGAAAAGATGCTCCATGAAGATAATGTATAAACTTTTGAGAAGAGCGTATCCGTTCGGATGCAATTGAGACGGGGCAATCCTCAAGAATAACAGCACTTCCTGAATAAATTGGTTGAATGGGGGCAGCGTTCCAACTGCGCACATAAACCTATTACAGGCGGTATACCCTTCTGGGGGATTGTGGGCTCTGTCTTCTGGCACCGGTAATAAAACATCTTCTATAGATAGACCATGTTTGAGGCAGATCCTGCCTAGCATGTCTTCGGAAATCTTGGAGCGAACTGAATCCTCCGGACTTAGAACAAAAACTGCACCCGGCAGTTCATCTAGAGCAGGACTTATTACATCTGCTGCGATTTCTGGTACTTCTATAATGGGAAGTGGAGCACTCTAAACTTCCTGTTGCCCTTAGCTCCCGGGATCCATAGCTATTGAACTCAGTAAAAATCATCATTAGATGGCAATAAACCCATGTTCCCCCCGGTGTGAAGTGAATGATCGTGTTGTGCAGTGCAGTGCAACATGATACATTGAATTTCTACAAGTTCAAAAGATGTTAAAACGACAAGACTTCGAGATTCAACCAGAGTGACCGTCATCGCTAACCATCCCAACCGTGCCATCCCGACTTTGAAGAACGATCCATGTTAAAGTTCATTAAGTTTTTCAAATTACAGTTCCATCGACGGGCTTTGAAGGATTGTCAAGTATGCAGTTTAACAGTCAAGTCCAGTTATGCTAGGCTAAAGCTCGTTGGAGTCAAGCGTTCGAGTATGCAAAAGGCCACTGGTTCGTATCCATTAAAGTTCAAACTTGGATCGTTCCTCGAAAGCCCACCTTCGTATTAATCCCAGAGTTTGGGTTTCATATCGATCTTAAGCTGTGACTTCGTATCGATCGATGGCGATCCCGAAGCCTTGGCTTCGTATCGATCACCCCAGACCGCTCCTCTTCGTAACGATCCAAGGCAAGCACAAGGCAAGCAACTTCGTACCCATCTACCTGGATCAATATGAAACCCCACCATTCCAGATGGATGCGAACTACTTCCCAACATTCAAGATACTTCTTCGTAGCCATCAATACGAATGGATCCATCGCCTCGATCGATAGCTCCTTCTTCCCCAAGTTGTCAAAACGCCATTAAAAAGCTCTGCGACCTCACTCCGTCCATGTTCCAGCATCGACGACGCCGGAATTGATCATTACTTTGAACAAAATGGCATTAAGACTCGAATCTCATCATTTTAAAGTGGTTTTGATCGATCGAATACCTAGTTCAGGTGAATTGGATTAAGGGTTAAAAACTTAGTGTTTTGGAGGCGAAGACTTCTGTAATTCCTTCTCTCTATTCAATCGATACGAAGCAGATATGAAAGCAAGAGCAAGTAAGAAAATTTGGCTAAGTACAAATATTATATATATGACTATGTATCCAAGAAAAAACGTTTCGTATCCCAGTGGTAAAAAACCGGTAGAAATGGTCAAAGTGTCATCGATACGAAGGACCACCTTCGTGTCCATCTGTTCAAAGCGATCCAGAGTCCAGTAGTTCGTATCCATCAGTGAGCAGACTTCAAGCCCATCGATATGAAATACCACTGCGAGATCATATTTGGACCACTCAATTCCATTGATATGAAACACCTATTTCGTATCCATCTGTTCCAAGACCCCACGACCTCGTATCCATCGATACGAAGCATCTCCGAGAACTATCTAATTCGTACGGATAGCCATCGATACAAAACGTGCATTCCAACATCTCAAGTCGATCCAGGAGAGGATCGATACGAAGGTGTGACCTAAAGCAACCATCAATCATTGTTACAACTCAAATTTCACATCGATCCAAGAGAGGATCGATACGAAACTCGATCCAACTGAGAGCAAAAAACTTGACAACGACCCATGAACGTGCAAACGTGAACATGAGTCAGGTTAACATACATGCATGTATGACGAACTAACGTTTGATTTTCAAAATTAACAGGGATTGGACGCTTACCTGGTGACAATCAAAACAACGGACAACGAGTCGTTACCACTCAACCTTTAGTTACAACAAAACATTGCATGATCATTGGCAATCAACAATTCAACATTTATATACTGCTGGAAATCAGTCAAAGGTTGCGTCTCTTAACGAAAAGACGAAGACTATTTAACAAACCGGATAGAACTTTTTTAAAATAAAGAATGCAGCTTTTCAAAGCACGTCATGCTCACACAGGACGTACTTTGCGGGGCAAATGTTATCCCGCCTTTTGGCAAGGCCATGACACCAAGGACTTGACTGGAAACTAAAGATAATCTGTCTCGAAGATCGGTTATACACAGGTCCACTATGGATACTGGCAAATTTGGTCCGAGTTCGGATCGAGCTACAATTAACATGACACGACAACCAAAGCTATGAAAGCCAATATTCCAAATTTCAGGTCAATCGGAGTTCGTATGCTCAAGTTATGGATCGATCAAGATTCATTAAGGACATGTTCAATTCGTATCCATCACCTTCGTATCCATCCAGTTCGCATGCATCCCTTTCGTATCCATCAACCATCAATAGCTACCTATTTCGTATCGGTTCCATTTCTAACCATTTCATATCGATCGGCCAAGTATCGATACGAAACCTACCACCAAGCATCGATACGAAACCTGCAGCCGAGCATCGATACGAAGGCAAGAATATAGGATCGATACGAAATTTATAACCGGGCATCGATACGAAGGTGATCTCCAGGCATCGATACAAATCAATGACCAATCATTGATTCGAAGAACTGTGTACTAGATCGATACGAAAAGCATGGTCAACCAAGAGAAGCGGTCCACTAGCATGAAAAAAGGATCTCCATGTAATTGTCACCCCACGTCATCGATACTAGATCGACCGATACGAAAGTATCGATACGCACCCTTCAACCTACTTGTAAAACTAACCCTGGATCGATCATAACTCGAAATCTACAAGTCCAAATGCTATGAAATTTTCTCAGGAGCTTGCTTGCCACCTCAATAATGCCTTTGACCGATCGCAGCCCAGATGGACACAATCTTGATCGATACGAAGATGATGGGGATCGATCCCAATCGATCCCAAATGACCCAAATCGATCTGGTGGGCCCACCCACGAGTGAAAATAGGTATTCCGAGTTCGGCGGCAGATATTTCAGACCTACACCTATAAATAGCACCCCTACGCCTACAGAAAAAGGACTTTGGACTCGGCTACGCCGTTACTTTTCCACAACTCCATTGTAACTTTAATGTTAGAGTGTTGTACCTTTGTAATCAGTTATCAATTATCAATAAACAACAGAAAATTCAAAGTGGGCGTAGGCTACAATGCCGAACCACTATAATTTCTTGTCTTTTTCTATTTCTGCATGCTTTTATTGGTGTGATTGTTAGATTAGTCTCTTTTTCCATTTAATTTCTTCATTTTAATCTCTTCAATCACATCCGAAGAGTGTTGTGCCCAATTTTGGTACAAACAAGTTTATAATTATATTATATAAGTTTTATTATTATAGAACTTTATACTTTATTTAACTTATATGATATTTTATGTATAACATTATATTAATTAAATCTTATTTAATTAATCTAATTCATTAACACTTTAATTAATTATTATATTATTCAAATATAACATGATATATTGAATATATATACTATAACTTTTATAGTAACACACATATATCTTATATATATGTATCTTAATTTATCAATTAAATTTTAATTAATTTATTTACAACAACAACAACTAAGCCATTATTCCCAAACAAAGCGAGGTTGGCTAGAGATGGAAACCCAAACTAAATGACAAAGTCAATTTAAAAGTCATAATAACAATAATAATAATATATTACATGTATATAAGTATAATTAATTAACTTATTTAATTAATTCATTTATTTTATTAATCTTATTAATAAACAATATCTTCGAAATTAATTTTATAACATTGTCAAACGTTTTGAAAAAATTATATTATAACTTTTATAATATGTGTTTTGTTTTAAATTTAACTTTTAAATTCAAATTTTTTATTTTTATTTTCATTTTTTTAAAAATTTATACTATAATATTTATAATATTTTTCTCATTTTAAATTTAATTTTTAATTTAAAACTTTTATTTTAATTTCAAAACAATTTTGAAATTAGTCCATTACCCAATTCAAATTGGGCCTTTACTGTTAGGGACAACCTTTGGGCTCATGTAACTATTCAGGCCAAGCCGGTAGCCAGGTAGGATATGATACTTGATTACTCAACAATCCAGCCTAGACACTACCTTTCTTAGATACCATACCAATTGGGTTGTAATCTTAATGAGTTAGCCCTAATATGACTACTTTAGACCGCATAGGTTATTTGGCTCTGATACCATTGTTGGAACTAGGTCAGCCCGCAATGGAAGAAATGAGTGAATTTCAATTTTTTACCATTTTGGATCTTTATTGGGCCTATGAAGTCTGATTCATTTAGAACTTTTCTAAATTTATTTTAAATAAAATCATTATTTTATTTTATGCTATAAATAAAATTTTACTTTATATTATTTTGTATTATGTTTACATATGTGTATCCTATATACATATGTGTGTACGTGTATGTGCAACATAATAAAATGTGCATGGTTTGACATGCCCGTGTATAGGTGTTGGGATTTGTTTTGCAACGGACATGTTAGCCCTTCTAGTATTCTATGTGCTATTTAAATGAACACACACACATATATATATATATATATATATTTGTGTGTGTATGCATCAAATGTTATATATATATATTTATATTTATATAAAATAATACATATGTAAAATACAATCATATATATATGGAAATAATAATTGTAACAATTTATATAAAATATTTAAAATGTATTTGTGCAAATGTTCATTTATATTAAATAAAAAAATCATTTGCTAATTCATAATAAATAATTTTAAACAATTTTTTTTAATTGCTGCTGCAAACCTGAGAACAATTTTTTTTATATTTAATTATAAATATTATAAACATACAAAGACATGCACACACACACACAAATATATATATATATATATATTATAAAATTGATGCAAACTGACTTTTAGCTCACGACACAATTTTTTTGGATTTATAAAAACAATTTAAATAAACAATTATTAAATAATTCAAAAATCGAGCAAAATTAAGTATTAAAATTATTAAAAAATCATTTTCGAAATCTAAAAATTATGTAATGTTATTATATAAAGTTTTATACATAATTTCAAATTTTATTAAATATATATATTTATATATATTATATATAATCAATTTCTAGTTAAATAAATCGGTATATTAATATTTAAATAAATAAATAAATATATATATATATGTGTGTGTGTGTGTGTGTGTGTGTTAAAATAAAGTAATATTTCCTGTCGAATTATTATTATGCAATTTTTTTATAAATTTTAAAATGTTTATTATATTATTTTGATCTTTAGGATAAAATTTATTAATTAAAAAACCATATATAATATTATTTAATTATAAAATGGCGACATCCGTTTCCTCCTCAAAATGGCGAAATTTTATTGCCTTCCCCTTCCGAGTCCTTCATCCCTTCGTCCAATTGCCCTTCTCTCTCTCACAAAATTCTTCTGCTTCGCCATTACTTCTAAATCTCCTCCCCCAACAATCGTCTATGACAAAGAACCACAAAGGGAAAATGAGATTTGTCTCCTCAATTGTTAATCGATTGATTAGCAGATCTGGCCGACCGTATGATACTTCATTGTGCTCCGTTCCTCTGTCTGATGCAGCAGCTTCTGGATCTAGAGATATACAACCGCCTCTATCTTCTTGTGATGAACAGTATGCCCTAGTTGAAAAGCCTCTATCGATGGATGCATTTACTTCTGTTTTTCATACATTATCATCGTCATTAGGCCCAATTTCAGGTATTACGAATTCTTCTTCTACCTCTGCCTTTTCTCCTATCCTACAGACCTCTGTTTCAGCTTGGAATGGCGATTTACTGGGTAATGAAAGTTATGACGCCCTGGGTATTGTTATTAGTGTAAATAAATCTGCCGATTTGAATTTATATTCAGTTGATATTAATGATAATAAGGCCGTTGCTGTTTGTATTGGTGTGAATACAAATATGCATGATTCTTCTACTTTAAAGGACATGCAAAATATTGCACGTAAATCTATTGGTATGGTCTCCAATTCCGATTGTTTAATTAATAGTTCAGCTGATATTCCTAGCAAAATTATTGATGGATCAAGGTTGGTAATGAATGACATGGGAATCGATGATCCTGTTGTTGCCCAAACCTGTATTGATCCATCTACTACCATTCAACAGCAACACTCCCTTGATGTTCGCATAGCTGATGCTAGTTCACAGGATAGTATACTACCTTCAATAACACTACAATCTAATAAGCTAAATACATGATTAAAATGGACCTCCTTATTCTCTACTTTGCCAAAAAATGCGGGTGTTTTTGTGCCCCGTTCTTTTGATATGGTTAGCAAAGACGGGGTTATGATTCCCCCTACGGAGGTAATTCAAGCTGGTATTGATTATTGGTCGGACTATCTTGTTGGTTTCTTTTTGGACTCGAACCCACCTTATCTAGTGGTTAAGGATCATTGCTACAAAGCTTGGCAACTGAAGGGTAGCCTCCTAGTCCACATGGACAACTTTATGTTTTCCTTCAAGTTCTCAAGGCCTAAGGAGCGGCTTTGAATTCTTTGTAAAGATCCTATATTTATCAGAGGCAAGCCTTTTATAGTCACTCCATTGAGTCTGTCTATTGACTGCGACAGAGAGCAGGTACTATCTATTCCTGTTTGGACTTATTTCTCTTATATACCCTCCGTTCTGCAACCATTTTTAGGTCTAAACTGGCTGCTAGTGTGGTAGGTAAAGTAAAATGTTTTGATGCTAACACCGCAGTTAAGGAAAAACTAGTCTATGCTAAAGCTTTGGTTGAGATTTCCCCGGATAAGCCTTTACTAGATACTATCAGAGTTAGAGTGACTGAGGATCAGGTAGTGGAGATTGTAATTCATTATGGTTGGAAGCTAGACATATGTACGTCCTGTCAGTCCTTTGGTCATATATCATCAGCATGTTCTCGTATGTCTTCTATAGGTCCTTTCTCGGTTCGGTCCCCTCTTCCTAGGTCTCCGAACTTGAAATGGATCCCGAAAGAGCGCATTATTCCTCCACCTGTGGCACATTCCGTCCCTCTTGTTGAGCCTTTGGTGCGTCCTATTGTTCCACCCCTCTCTGTCGCTGATATGGATTCCTCTGTTCCTTATGATATATCTGATCCTAAAATTTCTCCTTCTGCCCTGGCTTCTGATATTGTGTGGCATCCTGCTGAGATGGCCTGGATCCATGTTCAGTCCGACATGAGATATGACCCAGCCAGGCACGATTTCCATACCTTTGTAAGTGATGATGATGGTGAATCTAGGCGTTTACATTACTCTATAAATGGTGGTGAACTTATTCTTACGGTGGATGGAGCACATGGTAAGCGGAATAGATCTCTTCTTCTTGATGATTGTTGGGATAGGAGATATATATACTGTAGGGATCTCTCGGGTTATGACATGGATATTGTGTCTCACTTTGCAGATTATTTGCATGTGTTAGGCCCTGCTGGTAGTGATTCTTCCTCCTCTTGGAAGGAGGAACCGTTATTTCCTTAGTTCACTTTTATAGCTGTAGAAGCACCATTGCTTCTCACCTGTTATGTACTCTAAGTGGAATGGCCACTATAAAACCATATATAGGTGATTCTGTGCATGTGCAGAACACCTTTTCTACATTTATATTCAGTGGCACGACCCAATATAAAGTCGACTGGCTTTGCCAATTTTTTTATAATGATTTTAAAGTTTTTAGACCGTGAACTTCATAAAAGCAAGTATACAAATTATATATATATATATATATATGTATGTATGTATATGCACCAACATATTCAACCATCTAATATATGATAGAACATCGATATACCGGGTTCGTAATATAATCTAACAACCTACAATATGATGCAATAATTTATTATAAATATTAAATGAGTCAATAAACAAGATGAATACCTTTCACCAAAGCCTAGGGTTCACACGTTGAGACGTTGAAACGAACTCCTTGATTCTTATCACAATCCAGAAGATGCCAGCTTCGAATTGCTGACTACCGACTATCGTATAACTTTGATTTAATTTGATTTAAGCTTGAAAATTATGAAGGATGGGGTCGATAATTTTCGGCCAGCAAGGTTATCAATGGAGGCTCTCAAACTACTTTCAGAATGAGGGTTATGATCCTTATATAAAGAAGAGACCAGAGAGCAAATGCAGGATCTGATCCTTATTTTTCTCCTACTCATTCTCTACCTTTTTAACACATCAAAACCACCACCAGTAACATCATATGGCTGGCCTTACCATGATCAAATCATGGCCGAAAATGCCATGCTTCATATGGGCTTAAAACCCACTTTAAGCCTTAACAATATTATTGTATTTAAATCCAATTTAAACATGTATCAATATCGTATATCAATTATTATATTTATAACTATTATAAACATAATTTTTAATATTGTTCAACATATCAAATAAAAACATTATAATTAATATTTCACAAATATTAATTAATTCAATTAATTTATAACGATTATAAATTAATTAAATCACATAGTCAAAGGGGTATTCAACGTTTTGGTTGTGTGACTCTCAACTGTAAATTTGGTCGGTGATTAATATCGAAAAATTCAAATATTAACGTTCACACATCACTTGGCAGATGGTGTGACATTTTGGCCAAATTTATCATTTGGTTTCGGTAAAATCCAATTTTACTTTATTAAGTGTTACCCGGTGGTGACAATTATTTACACTGATTCTCTTCGTCAAAACTATATCACTTTGAACTCATGGAATTTGGTAATGGACAAAATTCCAATATCATTCATATTCAACTCTATAGTTTAAACACATAGTCTTTGGTTTAATAATAACAATTATTATGAACCGAACTGCTCTTGCCAAAGACTTTGAATTAGAGTTGAATTTAGTTGACCGTGATACTAAACTCATATAACCGAGGAGACGAATCCTCTCTGAATAGTATTTCACCTCCAATACTTCCACTCATTCCAACTATGGTTGTTCGATGGACACCATGTCACAATTTAACTATAATCAAATCGGAGCTTCCACATTGAATAACAACAATATTCTCAAGTCGAGAGAACTATGTAATTTTGTCACATCGATGTTTTCTATTTGACCTTAGTTATATTAATCAATAGAATACTATTAAGCGAGTCATTCCATAGTTATCCAATAGTATTAGTACGTAACCCTTTGGAGCTCCTAATAGCCATGAGTAATACACAATCCAACATTTGGAGAGCATTACATACTCCAATCTCAATAGATGCATCAATATCCAGTCCTGATACATCTTGACTATGAATATTTAAAACTGTATGGTTATTTTATTTTGATAAATCACTCATGGTTACAATGCATTACAACTACTACCACAAAACATACCATTTACGGATTGTCTATTAAATATACTTTTATTCAAATTTATTAATAAATATACAACATATTATATCAAGTATATAATAGAAAGAAAACACCTTTTATTTTGATCAAGTTTTATTATCAAGTTAGATATATGTAACAAATTACATAATTTCCATTAAAGCATACCCTTAACTCTATCAGTGCACACCTATATATTATATGTACACTTACAAGTATTTGTGTATTTGATACACATATACACTTTATATGTTATATACATACACAAAACAAATCTTTATATAAATAAATCAAACAAAGTAAAGATTTTATTTAAAATTTCTTGGATTGGATCTAAATCCGTTAAACTTCATAGGCCCAAATAAGATCTAAATGGATATTTTTTTAAATTCACTAATTTAACCTACTAGGTGTTGGCTCAGTTCCACGATTGGTATTAGAGCACAATAGCCTTTACGGTCTAAATTAGCAATATTAGAACTAACTTATTAAAGCCTATCCATTTAGTAGGGTGCCTAGAAAAGTAATATCGAAGGTTGGGTTTAGGTAATCAAGTATTTTTTCCTACTTGGCTACTGGCCGAGCCCAAAAGATGAAGTAAGCCCAAAGGTTGTCTCTAGTATAAAGGCCCAAATTGATTTGGGTCTTGAGCTAATTTTAAAAAACAATTTTGAAATTATAAATAATTTTTAAATTTAAAAGGTTAAATTTGAAATATATAAGAAATTTTTATAAATGTTGTAAAATATTTTCAAAATTATTTTGAAAATTAAAATAATTTTTTTTGAAAATTCATTATTAATTAATTGGATTAAATAAATAAATAAATGAATTTAATTAATTAAATTAAATAACATAATATTGATATATGTAAAATTATCTTAAAATATTTAAGGTAATCAGTATGTATAATTTTCGAAATTAATTATAATTAATTAAAATTATTTTAATTAAATAAATTAATTAAATGTTAATTAATAAATAATATATATAAGATATATGTGTATACCTAGAAATGTTATATTATACACATTCAATTTAAAATGTTTAAAATGAACAAAATTAAATTAATTAAAATGCTAATTAATTAAATAAGATTTAATTAATAAAATTAATATAAGATTATACATAAGACTATTATATAAGTTAATTAAAATTATAAACTATTATACGAGAATTAAACTTATATAATATGAATGTATAATAAAAGGTGGAACTGTATTAAGCCCAAATTAGATTTAAGATGTAAATACATATGTATGGTATGTATACCGTGATTTCAGATTTGTTTGACACTTGAATTACAAGGGTATTTCATAAGAAATACATTATTCCGTAAGTCGATATCACTCAAGTAAATATATTAAAGTTTATGAATCTTTAGTATAAATGTTGTACTCTAACATTTATATATTAATAAATTACTTGCATACCCTATAGTTGTTGAGTTTTCCCCATGCTAGAGACGTATGTGTAGTATTATTAATATTTAAAATATATGAGGTAAGTTACATGCGCATATTTGTTGAATTTTCCTCATGGTACATGCGTCATACTTATTTGGTGGCAAAATGGTAGGTACAAGTAAATAATTTTTCTTTATTTATTGAGCTTTCCTCAAGGTAAAGATGAGATTAGGACAAAGGCCACAAAGTTAGGAGTTGTATGTGATACAACTGATAAGGCATTATCCATCACATGCGGGCCTATGACTTGATGAGCTTTCCTCAAAGTCAGAATCCTACGACATGTGAAACATAACACCCACCAGTGAAATCGAAAAAAATTATGTTTCCTCTTAGGGTTTCGGAAGACATAACAATTTAGTTGGAGCTTATTAGTGAAATGAAATGTAAGTTTAATCTTACTAATATTATAAGAACAGCAACTATGAATTTAATGTCCTAATATACCTAATTAAACTTGTAGAAAAATATCTACACTAGAGTTGTTTTTTGAAAACGACAAACTCAACGGACCTAACTACATAGATTGGCTAAGAGTGATTAAGATAGCACTCATATAAGAATGCTTATGATCGTCGATAATTGAATCTCCTAGGGTTAAAACCGCTAAAGATATCTATCATGAACTAATAATCGCTTATAACAAATGGGTTGCGAACCTAGAAATTGCTCATGTTTACGTGTTGTCTACGTTAAACAAAATGTTGCAGAGATAACATGAAAACATGTCTGTCCATCAAATCTTTGGTAGCCTCAAAGCATTGTTTGGGGAGAATCCCATTCTGCTAGGTACGAGATTACTAAGGAGTTGTTTAACATGAAAACGTTGAAGGGCGTAAAAGTGGACGATTACGTCTTAATGATGAAATGCTATATTGATAGACTTGCTCGGTTAGACGTGACGGTAAGCAACGAGTTGCAAGTGGACTTGATATTAAGGTCCCTTACTCCAAAGCTTGAGCTATTCATATTAAACTATAATATAAACTATTTGAATGTAAGCCTCATGGAGCTGCTCAATATGTTGAGATCAGCCGAGTCTTCATCTAAGGATCAAGGCGTAGTGCTCGCAGTTAAGGGTAAAGAATCACCTTCGAATAGTTTGAAGTAAAGGGAACAAGTTAATAAGAAGAATAAAAAGACCGCTCCTAATGACAATAGTGACTGTCATCACTATCACAAGAAGGGTCATTGGCAACAGAACTGTCTGAATTGCCTAAAAATTGTCAAAGAGAAGAACTAGAATAGTTTTGACGCTCCTATAGGTATACTTATGATTCAAAATTATTTCATAATTAATAAAGTACCTTGGGTTTTAGATATTGGATTCTGCAACTTATATCTATAATATGTTACATGAACGTAGAGACATGCATCATATGGCAAAGTGTGAGATGAGACTTCAAGTTGCTGATGGATCTCTAGTAGATGCAACTACAGTTGCAGACTATCATTTTGGCCCTGCCTAATGGATTGGTTTTATTTTTGAATATTTTCAACTATGTAAAATTTGTTATTGTGGAATAATTTTAGTATTTAAATTGTTTGAGACTGGATATATTTTTCATTGTGTGGATAATGTTATGAACGTTATGTTGAATGGAAATAAAATATGCAATGGTGTTTTAGATAAAGTAATTTATGTTATTAATACTAATTATGTCTGTGCAATGAATAATTCTCCTAATGTTGACATTAATAATAATTATTTATGACATTATAGGCTAGGTCATATAAGTGAGAAACGATTGTGCAAACTAAAAACCGAAAGTTTTCTACCATCATTTGATTCTAAATCATTTGATACGCATAAGTCGCGTCTTAAAGAAAAAATGACCAAGCACCCATTCATTGGGAGCATTGAAAGAGTCGACGAACTCTTAGGCCTTGTACATACTGATGTATGCGGTCCAATTCTTATTGTTATCAAAGATAATACTTCTTATTTTGTAACATTTACTTATGATTTCTCAAGGCTAGGATATGTGTATTTATTTAAACCCATTTAAAGTTACACCGATGTTGTATATTGATGCGCTCAAATGTAGCTTTCTTATATGCATTCAAATAACTACAAACAACTCCCAAACATTAAATAAATTAAATATTAATTAATATTTCTCAAGTATTAATTAATTTAATTAGTTTATAACATTTTATAAATTAACTAAATTGTGTGATTTTTTGGAGAATTCACAAATACGGCTGCGTGACTTAGAAGTGTGAATTACGTCAGCAACTAATATTGAACAATTCATATATTAATGTTCACACGTTACCTTAGCTAGTGGCATGATAGTTTTGCAAAATTCATCACTTATAGACCTTTTAAGTAAAATTATATTTTATAATTTCTTATGAGGTATCAATTAGTACTGATTTTTTACCTACATTCTCTTCGTCAACACTATATCACTTTAGGATTTATGGAATTTGGTTTTGATGAAATTCCAGTGTCAACCTTATTAAACTCAGTTAGTCGATAAACAGAGTCCTTGGTTCAACAATAACATTTGTTGTTATCCTTACGACTCTAGTCAAAGATTTTGACTTTGAGTTGACTATAATTAACCCTAATACTAACCTCATACAACCGAGAAGACGATTTCTCTATTGACTGGTGTTTCACCTCTGATGCTTCAACTCAGACCCAATTATAGTTTTTTGATGGATTGTCGTGCCATGATTTAACTATAATCAAAGTAGAGTATTCACATTGGAGTCCATAGTATCCTCAAGTTGAGGGAATTGTGTAACATCTTCGTCCTAAGATTCTTTACTTGACCCAGTTATTATTAGCCAACTGGAACTCTTGGAGAATTTATTCAATAGCTACAAGTACATTATCCCTTGGTTCTCCCAGCATCCATGGGTAATACACTGTCCAACATTATTTAGTATCTAGATTGTTTGAGACTGGATATATTTTTAATTATGTGGATAATGATATGATTATGTTGAATGGAAATAAAATACGCAATGGTGTTTTAGATAATGGAATTTATGTTATTAATACTAATTATGTCCAAGCTATGAATAATTCTCCCAATGTTGTCATTAATAATAATTATTTATGACATTGTAGGCTAGGTCATATAAGTGAGAAACGATTTTGCAAACTGAAAACCAAAGGTTTTCTACCATCATTTGATTCTGAATCATTTGATATGCATAAGTTGTGTCTCAAAGAAAAAATGACCAAGCACCCCTTTAATGGGAGCATTGAAAGAGTCGATGGACTCTTAGGTCTTGTACATACTGAAGTATGTGGTCTAATTCTTATTGTTATCAAAGATAATTCTTCTTATTTTGTAACATTTACTGATGATTTCTCAAGACTAGGATATGTGTATTTATTTAAACCCTTTTAAAGTTACACCGATATTGTATATTGGTGCGCTCAAATATAGCTTTCTTATATGCATTCAAATAACCACAAACAACTCCCAAACATTAAATAAATTAAATATTAATTAATATTTCTCAAGTATTAATTAATTTAATTAGTTTATAACATTTTATAAATTAACTAAATTGTGTGGTTTTTTGAAGAATTCACAAATACGACTATGTGACTTAGAGGTATGAATTACATCAGCAACTATTATTGAACAATTCATATATTAATGTTCACACGTCACCTTAGCTAGTGGCATGATAGTTTTGCCAAATTCATTGCTTATAGACCTTTTAAGTAAAATTATATTTTGTAATTTCTTAAGAAGTATCATTTAGTAACGATTATTTACCCACATTCTCTTCGTCAACACTATATCACTTTAGGATTTATGGAATTTGGTTTTGATCAAAATTCCAATGTCAACCTTATTAAACTCAGTTAGTCTATAATCAGAGTCCTTGGTTCAACAATAACATTTGCTATTATCCTTACAAATCTAGTCAAAGATTTTTTTACTTTGAGTTGACTATAGTTAACCATGATACTAAACTCATACAATCGAGAAAATGATTTCTCTATTGAACGGTGTTTCACCTCTTATGCTTCAACTCAGACCCAACTATAATCTTATGATGGATCGTCATGCCATGATTTAACTATAATCAAAGTGGAGTATTCACATTGGAGTCCATAGCATTCTCAAGTCGAGGGAACTATGTAACATCGTTGTCCTGAGATTCCTTACTTGACCTAGTTATTATTAGCCAACGGGAAGTCTTGGAGAAATTATTCAATAACTACAAGTACGTTACCCCTTGGTTCCCCCAGCATCCATGAGTAATATACTATCCAACATTGTTTAGTATCTAGATTGTTTGAGACTGGATATATTTTTCATTATATGGATAATGTTATGAACATTATGTTGAATGGAAATAAAATATGCAATGGTGTTTTAGATAATAGAATTTATGTTATTAATACTAATTATGTCCGTGCTATGAATAATTCTCCTAATGTTGAAATTAATAATATTTATTTATGACATCGTAGGCAAGGTCATATAAGTGATAAACGATTGTGCAAACTGAAAACCGAAGGTTTCTACCATCATTTGATTCTGAATCATTTGATACGCATAAGTCATGTCTTAAACAAAAAAATGACCAAGCGTTCCTTTAGTGGGAGCATTGAAAGAGTTGATGAACTCTTAAGTCTTGTACATACTGATGTATGCGGTCCAATTCTTATTGTTATCAAAGATAATACTTTTTATTTTGTAACATTTACTAATGATTTATAAAGACTAGGATATGTGTATTTATTTAAACCCGTTTAAAGTTACACCGATATTGTACATTGATGCGCTCAAATATAGCTTTCTTATCTGCATTCAAATAACTACAAGTAACTACCAAACATTAAATAAATTAAATATTAATTAATATTTCTCAAATATTAAAAAATTTAATTAGTTTATAACATTTTATAAATTAACTAAATTGTGTGGTTTTTGGAGAATTCACAAATACGCCTGTTGACTTAGAGGTGTGAATTACGTCAGCAACTAATATTGAACAATTCATATATTAATGTTCACCCGTCATCTTAGCTAGTGGCATGATAGTTTTTCTGAAATTCATCGCTTATATACCCTTTAAGTAAAATTATATTTTATAATTTCTTAAGAGGTATCATTTAGTAACGATTATTTACCCGCATTCTCTTCGTCTATATTATATCACTTTAAGATTTATAGAATTTGGTTTTGGTCAAAATTCCAGTATCAACCTTATTAAACTCAGTTAGTCCATAAACAAAGTCCTTGGTTCAACAATAACATTTGTTGTTATTCTTATGACTCTAGTCAAAGACTTTGACTTTGAGTTGATTATAGTTAACCATGATACTAACCTTGTACAACCGAGAAGATCATTTCTCTATTGAACGGTGTTTCACTTCCGATGCTTCAACTCAGACCCAACTATAGTCTCTCGATGGATCGCCATGCCATGATTTAACTATAATCAAAGTGGAGTATTCACATTGGAGTCCATAGTATTCTCAAGTCGAGGGAACTGTGTAACATCATCGTCCTAAGATTCCTTACTTGACCTAGTTATTATTAGCCAACAGGAACTCTTGGAGAAGTTATTCAATAACTACAAGTACATTACCACTTGGTTCCCCCAGCGTCCATGAGTAATACACTGACCAACATTCGGAGAGCGTTACGCACTCTAGTCTCAGCAGATGTATCGATATCCTTTCTCGAAACATCATAGCTAGAAATATTTAAAATAATCTCTTATTCTATGTTATGATAATTTTCTCATGGTTAAAATTATTCGTAACTATTTTAACATATTATTTAAGGATTTTATATTTATATACTTTAAATTAGTTACTTAAATAATTATATGACTATATAACAAAGTATATAATAGAATTAAATAGCTTAACTATAAAAAAGATTGGTTATAGAGTTAAATATATGTAACAAATTACATAATTTTCCCTAGGGAATACCTCTAACTCTCTCAATCTCCCACTTGCACCTGGGGTCAACTAAGGAATCTCAATCTCATACCTTCGATCGGTTCTCTCAAAACTACCGAGCTAGTCCCTTAGTAAACTAATATGCTATAAAGTTTTAATTAACTACTTTGTCAATTAGTTCTCTCCGATGCTAATAACCTACCTTTATCATATGGAACCTTTTCGAGTATGCTTCTCAACTTCTACTGAGCTCTAGGTTTTTTCACGCTCCTTATCGTGGCATTATTTTCATAAAAATATCATTGGATTCTCAACATTTGGAATCACCTCTAGCTTAGTTATAAATTTGTGCATTATATATACATACAACTTTTGCTATATCGTTATTTAATACGTAGCCTTTCGGGTGAATCACCATAATCTTATGTTTGGAACAATTCCAACTTAAAGCTATATAACTAAGGTTTGAACATGAATTTAGTATTGACATACTATACTCGATATCACTTATGAAGTTCGAGTCTGAATCTCTTTTGAAAGGAGTTCGTTGTTTATATAAATAGTTCTATAGTATTTTGTCAGTACCGGAGAACACTATAACATACCACTTAGTGGTCTTAATTTGGATTTGATATTCTCTCAATGTATCAAGTACATAATTAAAGTGTATTATAGATATATTATATTACATAGCATATGTTAATTCCTATTGCCATCATGAGGAATCAATCTCATATTCTCCACATTAAATATTCTAATATGTTTTCAGTGTATATCATTTGGGACACTCCTAATGTCCTTTTATACTGATTATAGAATACGTATCTTCAAATCGTATATCGAGAATTAAACTACCAAACTAAAACGATTTTAACACAGGTACATCATTAACAATCATAAGTTTGTTGTTTACTTATAATTTTAGAAATATTTTAGTGCCTTTATAGTTCTTTCTGATAGTCACACACTTCCTTTTCATTCTGACTGAAGTTTAAACTATTTATTTTCTACCAGAATATTTGCTCAACTTTGATGCTTGTTAAATGACACTTTTGCATCACTTCTTTGATCCTATCCTAAATTCACAAACTCATCACCACTCCCATTAACTTCGAGATATTTTGGTTGTTATGAGAAAGAGACATATTCTAAATCATTATTTAGAATTTCTATTTCAACATGTATCAAAAACTCAAAACCATATTGAGCTATAATTTTGCAAGTAAAATCTGAATTAAGCTAAGCACGATGAATGATGAATCCGTTACGTTAATTTTTTATAATTGAAATTCACGATGATGTTTATTAAAATAATTTACAATATTCCAAACGTATTGGTCTTCTTTTTTAAGACACTTTTGCAACTGATGAACTATATTCCGTAGGGTAGAACTATCAAAATCATTTTTGACAATGTATTTGTAATCCATTTTAGAAGTCAATACTCTTAAGGGCAATTGAGGAAATTCTTTTTTTGACATTGATATTAATCTCATGGTTTCTCTTTAATATGCGAGAATTCTTATTGGATATTCTAATGTATTATGTCCACTTAGGCTTGATTAATTTCATTTCATCATACGTAATTGTTAGTCCTTGAGATGATAGTTTTGATGACAACAACCTTAGAATAAGATTATAAAATATAAATACTAACATTATAGTTTAGATATATATATGTATATGCAGGATTTAACCATGCAGGTACAAAGAATGAAGATTGTACAGTATAGAGATTCAAGATATCAAGATTGAAGACTCATGAGTATCAAGATTATCAAGAGTTCAAGATTTCAAGATAAGTATTGAGTCTAGAATTATGTTAAAACTTCATAATAGCACTGAAATCTTCACTCCATTTTTCTTTTGGGATGGAACCCATTTCTACCTTTTTAGTGGCTTACAAACCCACGACAAGTAGCTTACAAACCTACGACAAGTGGCTTACAAACCCACGAATATCCTGGTTTTGTACAACATCTCGAGTCCTGATGTGATGAGATATTCTGCAGGAAGAAGCTTGCAAAACTACTTCAAAATGATTTTCAAAACTACTTCAGAATGATTTTCAAAACTGCTTTTCAAAATGTTTTAGCCTTAAAAATTATCTTTTCAAATGATTTTCAAAAAGATGTTTTAGCCTTAAAATATTCTTTGTTTTTGTTTTTAATAAACTCTTGTTTTAAACTTCGTTTGTTTTAAACTATCTTTTAATTATAATATATTTATACTTAGATTTAAATATAAAATTATAGTAAATTTTTATATATATTATTCTCTATATTTATCTATGTATTTTATCTATAGTCAAGTATATTTATAAAGTTTAAATAGTTTTTAATATAAGATAAAGGTTATTTTCAAAGAAAATCAAATCTTCAAAAAATGCTTTGGGATGTCGACATGCCCTAGTACCCCATGTCGACATAGTGACAGTTAGATTCAAAAATTTGAATTTCAAAAGAAGTGTCTATTCGCCATAACCTTTCACGAATGGATATGGCTGTTGTTCTTCTATAAATAGGGGTTAGTTTCAACAAATTTATATATAGATTTTCTGGTTTTTCACTTCTCTTATTCTTCCACATTTCTTTATACATATTCTTACCATTACTCTGCCGAAATCAACATTGAATCTAACTAGATAATCTCTGGTTTGATTCTCTGTCACTATCTCATCAAGATCCTCAGTGTTATTCAGAGTTATAGGCTTTCTTTGTAATCAATAGAGTAAAAGGTGTGATTGTAGCCTTGAGAAATCAATTGGGTGAACTTGTTGCCCGGAAATCAAGTATCTCTACCCAGAGGATTGTGATTCTGGAGGGTGTACCTCGTGGCCTTGAAATCGAGGGTTGTAATTGTTGAACTGCTTTTGAAAGGAAATCCGTACTTAGTTGTGCGGGACTGGATGTACGGTAACTCCGAACCAATATAAAATCCGGTGTGTTCTTTCGTTTACTGCATTTACTTTATTTCTGCATCTATGTTTGATTCTGTGATTATATCTGTGTCTGAATATTGCATACATTTGTGTACAAATCAACAATAACTCAAAAAGATTTAGTAATTTCTTATAAACACTATTCACCCCCCCTCTACTGTTCATTCTAGCCTTAAGATCCATATTCCGCATTCCTCACATTTGGTATCAGAGCGAGGTTTTCAAAAGTTTCATAATCTGAATTTTGAAAAGTTTTCAAAATGGCTACCAACACTGGTACTGTTACTAACACTAGTATCCCTGTCACTAGTTCATTTGTAGAAGATTAGTCTACTGTCAGACCACCACTTTTTAATGGCAGTAACTATGCATATTGGGCATGTAGGATGAAAATATATTTACAATCTGTAGGATTAGATACTTGGAATATCACACAAACTGAATATTCTGAACCTACAACTGATTTTGCACAGTGGACCGCTGAGCAAAAGACTGTTGCACAAAATAATTCTAAAGCAATGAATATTCTGTTTTGTTCACTTGATAGGAATGAATTTAATAGAGTGTCAGTTTGTAAGTCTGCATATGAAATCTGGAAAACTTTGCAAGTGACTCACGAAGGAACAAGCAAAGTTAAACAAACCAAAATTTCCATGCTCACAAATCAGTTTTAGTTATTTAAAATTAATAATAATGAGTCTATTTCAGATATGTATAGTCGATTTCAGGATATTGTGCATTCTTTAATATCCTTGGGAAAGTTATTTTCGGAAGAAGATCAAGTCAGAAATTTTTTAAATTCTCTCACTCCAGAATGGGATCAAAAGACACTTGCAATTGAAGAGGCAAATGACATCAATACCTTAAAGATAGAAGAATTGATTGGAAATCTAATGTCATTTGAAGTCCAAATGATCGGGAGAAGAGAAAGCAAAGTATCTGAAAAGAAATCAATGGCATTCAATGCATTAACCGACGGATCAGACTCAAACAGTGATAATGATGAAGAGATAGCATTTATGACCAGGAATTTTCGGAAATTCCTGAAATACAAAAAGATGAATAATCTCAAGAGAAACAACTATAAGAATTCTGGAAATCAGAATGCAGTGCCAAACAATGTCAAATGTTTCAACTGTGACGAACCAAGCCATATGAAAAGAGACTGTCTGTATCCAGATAGGCAGAATCCTCCTATAAACAATGATTCAGTAAAGAAACGGAAGCGTGCATTTACTGATACTCTAGATGACTCAGACTCGTTCTCAAGCGATGATGATCAGAAGACAGATAATTCAAATTTGTGTTTCACGGCAGTTCACGACTTCAACGAATTCAAGGAAACAAACTCAGAAAAAGGTACACATTTACAATACAATTGATTAAAATTGCATGCTTAGAATTAGATGATTGATTGATTTTGAATTGGTGTGTTGATTGAATTTTAAATTTATTTTTTATTATTTTATTATTATTATAATTTTATTATAATTTTATTATTATTTTATTTTTATTATTTTTTAATAATATAATAATATTTTCTGGAATATACTATAATTCTAATAATATTCCAGATATATATATAGACATTAAAATAACAAGTATATATATATTAGAATACTTAGAAAAAATAAATCATAGAAATTCACAGGCATATGTCGACATGGTCCCTACCCTGATGTCGACATAGGTACCAGAGAACATGTTTTTCACAGGCATTTGAATTCAAATGGTTGAATTTCTCTCCACCTTTTCACTTCATTCAATACGCTGAAAAGACATCTTTTGACCAGAGAACATGTCTTTCAAAAATCTATTTATTCACTATCTTTTATCACAACTTTTCACTTTCATTTTCAAATTCAAACTCTCTCTTCAAAACTTCAAGCTCTCTACTCTCTACTTTAATGGCTTCTTCAAGCAACCCCTCCACCATGAGACTTTCCAGAAACTTGAAAGAGCAACTCCTTAATAATCTGGAGGCCATAAAAGCATACATCAATTATGCTAATTATAGAAAAGTCCATCCCGGAAAGTTTGCTATTTTTCAAGATTTTGCTTCTTATGAAATTGATACTCCTTTTGCAAACAATCAAATTCTTAGTCTTGTTGATTCTTCTCAAAATGATTTTGTTTGTTACCCAAACCTTGTTAAAATTTTCTATGCAAATCTCAATCGAGAATTTTATGAAGGAAATGATAATGAAATTTGGAGTAGTGTCAAAGGCACTAAAATTGTTTTGAATTGTGATCTTTTGGGTACCATTCTCAATTGCAAAAGCACGGGAATGGATCTTTCTAGTTTCCATATCGATGAACATGATCGTGAGACATTTCATCATATTTTTTAAGGAGATGAAAACTTTGAATTTAAAAACAGAAACTTTCGTCCTAAAGCAATAATTGTCAATCTTCTTTTACAACATACTTTGACCCCACGATCGGGAAATTTTAACAATCCTACTTCAAAAGTGTGCAAAGCACTTTTTGCTATCTTCGGAAATTATGATATCAATTAGGCGCAAGTTATTTTGGATGAACTTCGTCCTAAAAATTTTGAAATGGGAGAAAACACTTTATATCATGGAATTTACCTTACTCGGATTTTCAACTATTTTGGAGTAAATTTCAAAGGAGAAGAATTTATTTCAAGAAAAGTTTTTAATATCTCAAACATTTCTCTCATGAAAATCCCATATGTTTTTCAACCTTATGAGACTCTTGCCGAAAAGGAAGAGCGTTTGGCTCATGAAGAAATGGAAGAGGAGGAAGAAGAAGAAGAAGAAGGGGATGAAATGGAAATAGAAGAAGAAGAAGAAGGTGAAACATCCCTAGAAAGTATTGAATATCCCTCCAATCCTACCAACAAAACCCTTCTCAAAAGCCAAAAGATTATTGTTGAGAATCAACAGGTTCTTAAAAGATCCGTTAGTAAGAAGTTGGACAAAATATCATCCAAGATGAACAAGTTTTTCTCCAAAGTCAGCAAGAAACTTGGATTACCTTCATCTTCATCATCCTCTAACTAGTTCTATATTTTCATATCATGTCGAATTAGTTTAAGTTTGTTTTAATTTGAGTGTTTATGTAGTTGTTTATGATTAATCATTGTATCACTCTTCTATGCAATGAAATTGAATTTCTTTTCTGTTATCTAGCTTATCTTATCTCTTGAATAAATGTTAGTATATTATATAAATATATATATACACAATTATTCACAAAATCAAAATTACCATCAAATTTCACTACCTCATGTCGACATACCCTCTATGACCATGTCGACATGTACTGGTCAGAAATGACACTTCATTTTGAATTTGAAATTTGAATAACTACCATATGTCTATTCATTTCAAACGAATTTCTACACCTATATATACCCATTTCTTCCAGAATTCATTACTGAATATTATTTCTTATCTATTCTATCTCTCATTCTTCTCACAATTTCAAAAATGGCTAATCCAATTCATAACTTATCCGAGAATCTTGAAGAAACTCTTAATTCATTCAAGAATATTCTCTCATTCATTCTTCGTAACCAGCGACACTTAGAATTGAGTCAAATGCAGATGATCAAGGAGCAAGAAAGGCATTTCGAGGCAATTCGATGGATGATTTCTTCCCTGCACAAGGATGATAACGAAGCACATCCTCCTGTCTCTCTCACAAATGACAATGAAAATTGGGTTGCCATCAAAGCAGACCCTATTTTTAGAGAAGAAGGATGGGTGGAAGTTCCTCGTAACGTTTAATTTGATTGCTTTATTTAATTTGATTACTTTGTTTGAATTGATTGCTTTGATTGAAATTGTTTGTTTTGATTGATTTGATTGACACTTGGTGTGGATTGATGAATGTATAAATATACGTTGATATATTTATAATCGTTGATTGAATATCATGTCTATAAGTATAGTTATTTCTTAATATACTCTATTATATAGTTTATTAATGCAGGTACTTGAGTACAAGAATGAGGGGGAGTTATATAGTTTAGAGTTTGTTTGTTTTTGTTTATGACAAAGGGGGAGAAATATAAAATAGGGTAGTTAGGCATAGATTAAGGGGGAGTTATTAGATTTAGGGGGAATTATTAGGATAGAAGTAGTATTTTATAAACAAAGGTTGTCATCGTCAAAAAGGGGGAGATTGTTAGTCCTTGAGATGATGGTTTTGATGACAACAACCTTAGAATAAGATTATAAAATATAAATACTAACATTACAGTTTAGATATATATGTATATGCAGGATTTAACCATGCAGGTACAAAGAATGAAGACTGTACAGTATAGAGATTCAAGATATCAATATTGAAGACTCATGAGTATCAAGATTATCAAGAGTTCAAGATTTCAAGATAAGTATGAGTCTAGAATTATGTTAAAACTTCATAATAGCACTGAAATCTTCACTCCATTTTTCTTTTGGGATGGAACCCATTTCTACCTTTTTAGTGGCTTACAAACCCACGACAAGTAGCTTACAAACCTACGACAAGTGGCTTACAAACCCACGAACATCCTGGTTTTGTACAACTTCTCGAGTCCTGATGTGATGAGATATTCTGCAGGAAGAAGCTTGCAAAACTACTTCAAAATGATTTTCAAAACTACTTCAGAATGATTTTCAAAACTGCTTTTCAAAATGTTTTAGCCTTAAAAATTATCCTTTCAAATGATTTTCAAAAAGATGTTTTAGCCTTAACATATTCTTTGTTTTTGTTTTTAATAAACTCTTGTTTTAAACTTCGTTTGTTTTAAACTATCTTTTAATTATAATATATTTATACTTAGATTTAAATATAAAATTATAGTACAATTATATATATATTATTCTCTATATTTATCTATGTATTTTATCTATAGTCAAGTATATTTATAAAGTTTAAATAGTTTTTAATATAAGATAAAGGTAATTTTCAATGAAAATCAAATCTTCAAAAAATGCTTTGGGATGTCGACATGCCCTAGTACCCCATGTCGACATAGTGACAGTTAGATTCAAAAATTTGAATTTCAAAAGAAGTGTCTATTCGCCATAACCTTTCACGAATGGACATGACTGTTGTTCTTCTATAAATAGGGGTTAGTTTCAACGATTTTATATATAGATTTTCTGGATTTTCACTTCTCTTCTTCTTCCACATTTCTTTATACATATTCTTACCATTACTCTGCCGAAATCAACATTGAATCTAACTAGATAATCTCTGGTTTGATTCTCTGTCACTATCTCATCAAGATCCTCAGTGTTATTCAAAGTTATAGGCTTTCTTTGTAATCAATAGAGTAAAAGGTATGATTGTAGCCTTGAGAAATCAATTGGGTGAACTTGTTGCCCGGAAATCAAGTATCTCTACCCAGAGGATTGTGATTCTGGAGGGTGTACCTCGTGGCCTTGAAATTGAGGGTTGTAATTGTTGAATTGCTTTTGAAAGGAAATCCGTACTTAGTTGTGCGGGACTGGATGTAGGTTAACTCCGAACCAGTATAAAATCCGGTGTGTTCTTTCCTTTACTGCATTTACTTTATTTCTGCATCTGTGTTTGATTCTGTGATTATATCTGTGTCTGAATATTGCATACATTTGTGTACAAATCAACAATAACTCAAAAAGATTTAGTAATTTCTTATAAACACTATTCACCCCCTCTCTAGTGTTCATTCTAGCCTTAAGATCCATATTCCGCATTCCTCACAGTAATCGGTTTTATCTTTGAACCATATCCAAATCCATTTTACTACCAATAATTTCTAAAAGAAATCCCTTCATCATGAATTTAGCGTTTCTTGAAAGAAAAATTGTTTCGCAGTACAATAGAACATGTATTCATAAGCATTTATGAAATGCCTTTCAATATGTGTAAAACCAATTTACTTTTTAGTTTATGATAATTTATGTTCATAACATAAAATAGTCAACCAATGTCGGTCGATCCCAAACTCCTTTGGAGTAATCCATGAAAAATCCTTCATAAGTAAGTATTACGTGCAGCCTCTTGACTCACACAACATGTCAACTCCTTTACCAAGAATATGAAGTGGTTTATTATCAACTCTTATCTTGTATAATTTCATAAACTAGCTTTAGATGAAATTAAATTTAACCTATGTACTTACTCTTAGATAGAAGTTCTTACAAAAAGAAGTTAACTCAACTTCACTCATCTTTAATCATACTTTATCCAACAAAGTCTGATTGCTCCTTATCGGCACATCATTATGTATCATAGGGTGAAGTGACCTTTGAAATTAAATCTTATTTGATTTTAGGTATTTTTGGAACCCTTTCCAATACACTCAACCATTTGATCAAATGGATATTTATTTTCTTTGCATGTTATGGTTTTTTACTTCTGTTTTATATTCAACGAACTAATTTTCATAAATACACTACTTGGATATTAAATACGTATATTCATTTTTATGATAATTCAACTAAGAATTTAATGAAGTAAGTGGATCCATTTAGTAATATTAGATTTTGAACTGGGTACTTCTATATGTATCATTCTGAAGAGTTCATAAACTCTTTTTTCATTCTCATTGAATGGGTGTTTCATCCTTAAACTTCTGAGATATAGTTCATCGGTACCAAATGATTCATAACCATATGATTATTGAATTATTCCTTAAAGATATGGCTTAGTCCAAAATTCCAAAATAATTGTAAAAATCTCATATACTTATATATTTTCTAATGCATCGGTTTTTTTTTGAAATTATCCTTATCATATTATATTTTTATAATAAGTATTCATTTCAAAATAGAATATATCATTTTCCAGTCAATAATGAAGATAGTTATTATTTCATAAATAATATTTGGTATATTTATGAAAATAATATCTTGTAACTTAATTCATCCACTAAAAAGTGTTATACGGTATGCTCCTAGTATCGCTATTATTATAGTATCATACGAAATATTAAGCTCCATTCAACCACTTGTTACAAAATTTCATTTCATACATTGTAACTAGTTTATAATCGAAAGTTTCAGATCAACTATCTTGAATTCGAAGAAACAACTTTCATAGAAAACAATTTTCTATATGAAAGAATATTTGGAGTAGGAATCATATTTCTTATTCCATATTAAGTATCCTATAGTATTTAATACAGTTCTCGTTTTCAATGTTTCTTCATGAAGCAGAGGTGACCATTCACTCTCATCATCCCAACTGTGCCTAAGTTTCATCCACTTTAGTACATTCGCTTTCCTTTCCAAATGGTCGAATCATTCAAACGGAAATCTTGATTATAAGACCATAACGAATTCTATAAAAAATGCATTCAGCCATCCTTAACATTTAAGGATATCAAATAAGTTGCACTTTACGTAAACTGATCAAACTAACATTTGTGATTGAATTCATTGGTACATCTTATTGCTCTAGGTGTACTACTACATCTAACATAACAAGATCCTTATTGTAATAAATCGTATTGAATATATGATCTCACATTATGGTTTACTTGCTTATTCCGATTAAACTAATATCATTGAAGTTCCATACATCATGAACCGTGACTATTCACTATATAACATTTAAACGTAATCGAATATGTGTCAAATATTCATTTTGTTTTATTGTTTTAGAGTTCAAACTCTTAGAAGACAATACACAGTCCCGAGCGAATAAACACCTAAGTGACCAAGATGCGAGTGCATTTAGTAGTTGAATAATCTAGCTCTATCAAGGGTCTAGAATTGAAAACGTGCCAAAAGATTTATTGGTAAGTATGTTTTATATTTCTATGTCAACATTAATTCTGTTCAATTGTATATTTTAACCGATAAACATTTTATTAATTATATTTTTTGCACAAACTTATCAAAGTAAATTATTTTAACGTCATATATCATATATTCTTACAATATTAGAAATGTTAAATGTAATCATTTCAATTTTCTAATAAGGATTCCACTAGATTTATATGTTTCTCAAAACCTTAAGAGAAAACATAGAAATCTTTCGACTTCTCTAGTGGGCGTTAGGGCTTGCTAACCTTGGGTGAGGATGATAAAAAATCATAGGTATAAGAGCGATCATTAACACTTTATATGTTGTATCATATACAATTCCTAACCCATGGTCTTTGTCCCAATTTCATCTCGACCTTGAAGATGATCAACAAATCGAAAGAGATTATTCACTAGTACCACCATTTCGCTACGGCCTAAGTATAATACATGTATCATGAGGAAGATCAACAAATATGTGTCTGTATTTTATGTCATCTAATCAATGTATTAATAGTACTACACATAACATTTCTAGCTTGAGGAAATCAACAACTAAAAAGTATGCAAGTAATATATTTATATATAAATGGTAGATTATATCTTATATATTAAAGATCCATAATCTTTAATATATATATAAATTGAGTAATATCGATTTAAAGAATAATGTATTTCTTATGATATACCCTCGTGATCAAGTTTTGAACACATATGAAATCACGGTATACTTATAATATGCGTGTACTCGTTCCATAAATCTAAGTTGGGTTCTTATAGTTCCACTCATGTTTATACATATATAGTTATATAAGTTTAATTTATTTACAACTTTTATTGTTTTATTAACTTACATAAATATATATGTATCTTATAAATAAAATCATATTTAACTAATTTTAATTCTTATTAATTAAATCATATTTGATTAATTTTAATTATTATTAATTGAATCATATTTAATTTTATTAATTAAATTATATTTAATTAATTTTAATTTTATTAATCAAATCATATTTAATTAATTTATTTTATTTTATATAAAAATTTTGAAATTTTATATCATTCATCTTAATCTATTTAAGATAAATAATTAACTATATCCTTTATAGTTTATTTATATATACATATAAATATATGCATACATGTTAATAATTAATTAAATTATAATTAATTTTATATGATAAATTCATTTATTTAATTAAAAAACTTAATTAAATGTTAAAATCTTAGACGAATTAGATAAATATATAAATAAAAACAATTATAGTCACATACATACATCAACATGTATATATATGTTAGTTAATTTTCTTTTGATTATTTAATTTAATTAATCAAATAATTAAATATATTAAAATTTTGAACATTTTAATTTCGCAAAACAATTTTGAAATTTTTTAATTTATTTTATAACTTTATAAAATTCCTTTTATATTTTAAACCCAACTTTTAAATTTAAAATGTATTTTAAACTCTCAAACCGAATTTTGAAAGTTAACTTATTTTAGGCCTTTACAATTTGGACCAACCTTTTAGGCTTACTCCATCCACTAGATCAAGGTGGTAGCCAAGGAGGGGAGAATACTTGATTATTCAACCCCAAGCCTGAAAACTACTTTTCTAGACACATACAGGATATGTAGTTTTAATTAGTTGGCCCAAAAGTTGCTAATTAGACTACATAAACCATTTGGACTTTAATACCATTGAAGGAACTAGATTGGTTTGCAGTGGGTGAAATAGGTAGAATTCAAAAAAATTACATATTTAGATCGTAGTGGGCCTACAAAGTCTAATGGTTTACACTAGATCCAATCTAGTAAATAAATAAAACCATAGTTTATTTAAATTTATATCATATTTATTAATCAATCATATTAATTAATCCAATTAAATGTTTATTTTAATGTATTATATACGCACTCAATGACATATATCACACTTAAATATGTATTTTAAGTGTGACACTCATGTATATGTATACATGTGTGTGCGTTTAATTTAGTTAGTGTTTGTGTTCTATCAATTTGGTGTGGGAAGGGTGCAAAAATTTAATTACCGAAACATCATATTAGATTATATGTGCGAAAATTGTGCAATTAATTTAGAGTTACATTTATCACTTTGTAATATGGGAAAGGTCACATGGACATATAAGGTGTAAATTGTAAATGACTGACATGGTTAAAGAAGACACGTAAGCATAACATAATGATTCAATTAAGCATAATGTAACAATCCACTTTTTTGATCCTCGGAAGTCGACACTAATATATCCATGGTATTCATGTGCCTAACATCTGAGTGCCGAAAAGACAGATTGTTGGGGAAAAAGAAAGAAAAGACAGAACAGAATCTCACAAAAACGTGATGAGTAACATATAATATATAAATCATGTCTTTACAAAAAGAAAGAACTTTAATATTCATACAATATCATAGTACATTAACCTATTATCAGCTTGGACAGTTATACAACATGCCCTCACAATTGCTGATATCTACAACAATAACAAACAATAGAAGAATACAAGATTCGTGAATACGTCTTGGAGAATTCAGCTCATCTCCTGAAAGCTCCAAAGAAATCTAGAAAATATGTTCGGGCCGACCCGAGCGTTATAGGAAAATAACGCTCGGGTCAGTTTGGTAAAATCAGCATGAGAAACTCAAATCACAAGGAATTTTTTCATTTCACTTGTAAAACCCTTTAAAATCAATGGTATCTCGTAAGACCACACCACACATAAATACGGACGAGTTACCTTACGATAACCAAAACATTTTCTATAGAAAATCCAGTGATATTATAATAATGTCTAGGATAAAAATACATATTAATCATAGCCGAAATTGTACATTAATTAAATTCCAGCATAATAGGTATACAATCAAGTTCGAAGATTCGTATTGGAAAATGGATTCCAATTATGAAAGGGTAACGGTCTATCCACCAAATCTATATACCTCTAGATAAAATGTACGAGAGGCTACAACATGTTGCACCTCTACTACTCAAGACCGACCCTACCCCTTACTCAGCGCTGAATATGATCACCCCATGGTTGATAAACAACAATAATGGGCCCCGAAACATACATAAGTTTCGACTTTAGATATGAGATGATCATACCCTAATAGGAGCCAACCACATAGCCATGCCGCATGTCCCTTCTTTATTATTTACCGGTTGATGAGGCTTGAGGCTACGATTATCTTTTTATATAGCAAACCATCTTAGAATGCAAACACTGCCCTCCAGGCAGAAATGCAATGCCAACATTCGTCCATACAAGTTCGTTGTTGGTGTGAACGAAACCGAAGGCACTACATCTACTACATCCATTTTAGAATCACCCTCAGGATTAGTAGCATTATGAACCGGGATTTTTGACCCTAAAAAATCGACACCAATACGTCCACTGTATTGCGTGCCGAGCAATGAATTCCGGAAAGCCCGATCGTTAGGGGCGAAAGAAGGGAGAAGAAATAAGAAAGAAGAGAAAAAGAAAACTAAACTACACAGAATCTCACAGCGGAATGAATAATCTATAATATACAACAAATCTTTACACAAAGAAAAACTGTAATATACATACATAAATTAGAGTACACTAGCCTATTCTAGCCTGGACAGTTATAACAGCCTGTCCTTACAATTGCTGAGAAATACAACCAATAGACAACACAGCGGAACACAAAGAAATACGTAGATACGTCTTAGACCTCCAGCTCGTCTCCTGAGCTCCAATGCATCCAAAACAATCTGTGAATATGCTCGGTCTGACCCGAGCATTGAAAAGGAAGAACGTCCGACTCAGTCTGGTAAACCAGCGTGTGAAAATGCACCCAAATGAATTTGTACAGTTTATCAAACCTTCCAAAATAAATGTATCTCATAAGACCACGCCGCACATAAACACGGACGGGTTTTTATCTTATGATAACCAAAACATTTTCTATAGAAAATCTAGTGATATTATAATAATGTCTAGGGATCAAAGTAAAATATCAATATAGCTGAAATGCTTGCATCTCACATTTCAGCATAGTTGGGCACAACTAAGTTCGTACGATGCTTATTGGAGAATGGATTCCATACAATGACTGGGCTATCGGGGTACCACCCATCATGGTGCATTTCTAGAAAAAATAACACCAAGGACCTCGTCGGGATCCCCTGCCAACACAGAACCGGTCTACCCTTTACTAGATAGTACCAAATATGGTCACTCCTAGGTTAATGGGCCCCAAAGCATATAAATGAGAGATAATATTGACTCTAGATAGGGATGTTCATACCCTAATGGGAGCGACCCACTTAGCCCCGCTGCATCTCCCTTATTTAAGTCATTCCCGGTTGATGAGGTTGAGGCTACGTTTTACCTTTTATATAGCACTTCCCACTTGGAATGCTAACACTGCCCTCCAGGCAGCAATGCAATGCCAACATTCATCTATACAAGTTGTTCAAGACATGAATAAACTGACGGCACTACTTCTACTACATTCATTTTGGAATCACCCTCAAGATTAGTTACAAGCAACCCTTGCCCTTCAAAAAGCTCTGTCTTAAATTCCATCATCTTCAAGATGTCTTCACTTCGAAACAGTTGAGTTGGATCGAAGTGGTTTTCGGATAACATATATGATTACGGTCTCTTCGAAACAACATTCGATAGTTTTCGGTAAACTCAACCCCAGTTCTTTAGGAAATAAACAGTCAAAGATAAGAGCAGAGGTCATCTCCTAACCGTTAGTGGACGGATTTCCCTATCATTTGTCCTAGGAGAACGAAATGAGATTTATACGCACAATACAACATCATCGGAGATGCTTTGCCATATAACTCACATATTTCTCTTAGATATTTCCGAAGTTACGTTTTGGGTCTATATTTGATAGTCGGTTATTTAACTATCCACAAACACATATTCAAATCAGGGAATTAATTCCATAGGGAAAACCAACATTGGCTAAGCACATAAGCAACGACTAACCTCTTTAATTAATCTTTTCATAAATTAAAATCACTTTGTAAATTACTTGTATAAAATACCTTTACAAAGATATACCCACAAATCCCTATATTTTCAATACTTGGAAAATACCGTATGTTCATCTCAACAGTATAAGTATATTCACAAACATTACACTTCACAACTTATAAAATGTACTCATACACTTATCTCAATGGTATAAGTATATTTACAAAATCGAGAAAGATTTTCTTTTTATTCAATTCTAAAATCATTTATAAACTCCTTATAAATCTCTAAAAGCATTTATAAACCATTTTATAAATCTCTGAAAATCATTTATAATCTCTTTTATAAATTTCAATCACTTATAAATCTTTTTATACATTTCTAAAAATCCTTTACAAACTCATTATAAATCCGTAAAACAATTTATAAAACTCCTTTTATAAATCTATAACCCCTTTACAAAACCCCTTTGTAAATATCTAAGAACAATTATTAACTCTTATATAAATCTATAAAACCATTTATAAAACTATTTTATAAATCTTTGAAACCATTTATAAAACTCTATTTATGAATCTCGAAAACATTTATTAATAAATAATAATCATTTACTTCAAAACACTATTATAATAATTATTATTAATCATAAACATTATAAATAAATAATTATTAATAATAAACATTATAAATAAATAATAATTATTAACTATAAAACATCTTAAAAATAATAATTAATAATTTCAAACATCATTAATAGAATAATAATAAATAAATCTTCAACGTTATTCTAAATAATAATAATTAATTTTCAAAACATTATTAATAAATCATTATTATTAATTTCAAAACCATATTAATTATTTAAATAATTAGCTTTTCAAAATATTAAAATATTGATAAATAACTTTAAAATAATATTAAATATAAAGAAATAATCTTTAAAACAATATTAAATATAAATAGATAATCCTTTAAACCATTTCTAATTGCCTTAGAAAAGACAGACAATAAGGTTGAGTAAAATAGAAATTAAATCCTTTAAAACAAAATATTTCCGGAACCCAATTTCAGATTTAAAATCATTTCCTGTCTCAAAAACCAACTCCAACTCAAATGGCAATTTATAGTATTTTTAAAATACTAATTTGAGGCCAATAGCTACCCAGCTTTTAACTAATATCAATATTGATTTTCTATCACCACAGAGTTTAAGTTTTGAACATATAACAAAGTCATTACAATAGTTGTAACTTCCCGCCTTTTTGTACGTTTAAAGCAGACACACATGCCAACTCAAACCATACAGAAGGGCGGACTGTTATTGGGGTAAATAAGAAAATAGAGAAAGAAAAAAAACAAAATAGAATCTCACAGTGGAATGACAAAATATAATAATCAAATAACAGTTCATGAAGCTGTATACAAAACATTTGATTATACTTATACAATACAAAATAAGAGTTACACATATCAAAGATAAATACATAACATTGCAGCGGAACAATATGATGTAGTGGAATAATATAGTAAATAATAATAATACAATCTTCGTCTTCGTCCTCCGGAAATAAGGTCTTAAAATCCTGAAATGCTCAGGCTGACCCGAGCGAATTGAAAAGACAAAACACTCGAGTCAGAACTAAAAGATCTTATGTAAGTCAAATTAACGGTAAATAAATATGGGTGTAAACGGCGTCGGAGATGTTTACGGGGTTTGATATCTCCTATCCAGTGTCTAACGTGAGCGCAATAAATTAAGAGATGTTCGGGATTCACATCTCCTAAGGATCCGTTAAACTATCTACTATGCAGTATAATACACTATTATAATATGTCTACAGTAAAGTAAAAGTATTAAAATAGCGTTAAGGCGTTACATTTTCCCCCTTAACACATTTTTATTTCCCATAGTCTATACAGTACCGTAATCCCACCCGTACTGGGTGTCGTCAGAGGTCACTCCATAGGTATAGTACAAACCAAACTCGTAGAAGGCGCGCTAGGGTAGGTGACACGGCACAACTAGGCAATGCCATGGTAGATATACCAATTACACTTCTGGACCGATGGTAACGCATAGCAGCTACTACCGCCCACCTCGGAACACACTCCGGAATCAAAAAAAAAATCGAGGGTGGCCACCAAATAAATCGCAAAGTCAGAATATAGTATCGATGGAATGTGCCCGATCGGAGGAATGGCCTCACTTAGCCCATCAATTGCTCCTGTTTTAGCCACCTTAAGCTAACTCATGGGAGTCAGGTCCACGTATATACCTTATAGGATCGTCGCCACCATCCTACTTCATTCTGGAATCTCCACCGCGTACACAGTTCTCAAAGTGGTTTTCGGTATCGACAGAGAGCATGCCCATATCCGATCTCGGTCTCTTTAACAACCAATCGCTTATTTCACATCGGATGGTTCTTTTACATTTCCAAAATCATTTCATAATTGATATCAAAATATCTTATTCAATTCAAATCATATCACTTCCGAAATCATCATAGTTCGAAATTATATTTACTTTCAAAAGTCATATTTCCAAAATAGGCTAAACTCTCATTTCAAAATTATCATATTAAACCAAATATGTTATTTAATTCCAACTTAGGTTATGATGTCGCTTAACCACATTCATTTTAAAAATCGAGAATTTGAATATAAACCCATCCATTTTACTTAGTTTGAAATTTAGAAGAAAATAGTTTTAAATAGTTATAAATAGTTAATATAGATTTAAAATAGATTAAATATAATTAAAATAGATTAAATAACTTTAAAATAGATTAATTAGATTTAAAATAAGTTAAATGGTTTAATTAGTTTAAAATTTTGAAAATCTTAATAATTAAAGTCTCTTAAAATAATATATTTAAAAAGTTTATATGAAAAATATAAATTTGAAATTTATATCAATTTAAACTATTTATTTCATTCCAACACATTTTGACTATTTCAATGTCCCAAAACCCAATTTCAAATTTTCCGATTCAGAATTCTAAATAAATATTAAATTCAATATCGCTTAAATCCATGTTGAAACATCGATTTAATTACTCAAATTTCAATATATTTCAAAGTTATACTTCAACGATTTTAATAACTCAATTTCGATAAACTTCACTTATATTTTAAATTCACTATAAAATTTCAATTTTATTCCTTTAACAAATCTTTCAAAACAATTTGATTTTAATATAAAACTCGAAATTCGATAAGAATTCAATTTATATAACCCAAATTTTATTTCAAAACTATCATTTAACTCAATGCAAAATTTAAGGATTCAAAATCATTTAAATTTAACCAATCCGGTGTCCGTATATAATTCTCTACCCTAGGGTCAAATGATACAGATATTTATCATTTCAATCCGCAATTTACAATGTTACGGTTATATATCATTTCAAACCGCAATCCCAAATTAATAATAAAATCCATAAAATCTCTCGAGTCTATCATTTCAACCCATAACGATTTTTCCTTAATCTATTGATCATTCGGGTATGTATCATTTCAACCCATAGTGAACTTGCAGTTTATAACGATATAAAATACAACATTCATTCATCCAATATCAACAAACAACATCCATCACAATCATCATCCAAATCAATCAATAAATATCAATATAGAACTGATAATCAATAACAGGTATTTAACTGGCAATTTATATTCAATAATAAATTAAATAACGATTTAATTCATATAGATTCAAATTAACTGAGACGATGATTTAAAATATACCAAACAGTCATAAATAAATTTCTAATCACATCATAAATTTAATTTAACAAACATAAGAAATTTTAGAAGTTGTGAGTGAGCTAAAACACTCACCTTTGAAGTTAAATTCAAAATAAGCCCAAAATTTGAACGGTCTCCGAATTTGTCCAACCCAGCATCAAAATGTCCGGAATTTCGATATGATCCTAGCGGAGAAAACCGCACGTGAAACGGACCTCGTATGTGAAAATTATGAGAGTTAGAATGAGTTAAAATGTAAAATTAAATTAAAATAAAACAAAAACCTCTTAACTACTCAGATCCCGCCACATCGCCATCTTCCACATAAAACCCTAACTGTTCGAACCCAATTTCACGAATGCGCCTTGATCAGCCGCCACGTCGCCGATGATCGCTAACCATGGCGCGCCTATAACCAAGGACCGCTGCCGACTGCGCCAAGCCACGCGACCCACCCACGGCAACCCCATCTCGATTTGCGTGCAACAGCAGGAGCAGCCGCCACAGTTATAAAAAACCTAATCGAATTATCGCCGTTGATCCATCCGTCCGATCACTCTCCAACCTACGTAGATGAACTCCCCTTAGTCCCCTCTACAATACTGTATCACTGATTCGTCGATCAGTTGCAGTCGATCACGACGAAAAACAAATGGCCGAGAATAGTTCATAAATTTCTGGATGAATAGTGGTTCAAATTGGAAAACGAATTATAGATCTGAGATGCGCTCGTCGAGAGCTTCAAATCGATATATAATTCGATATAGTTTGTGGAGTTTGATTTTCAATTTGATTTTTGATTTGGATTTGTAATTCAGGAATTAGGGTTTTGTCTGCCATTGGAAAGAGGAGATGAGAAGGAGATGTAGGTACAGACAAATAAGAATAAGAAGTGGCTAGGGTTTATAACGAGCTATTATATGCGAAGCTGAAATAGAAAAGAACGGATCAGATTTGATATGGATTGGATCGATAAGCGACCCGAAAATCCCGTTCTGTCTCCGGAACAAAATTGGGTCAACCCAGATATCAAAATAGATGCTTTCGATAATTTTAAAAACAATGGAATTGGTTTCAAGCCCAAATTGCATCGTATGAAGAAGTTATGTTAAAATCAGCTTATTTCAAATTAATTTTAATTAAATTGATTTCTAGGCGTTTCGAGCCCGTACGATCAAACAACAAGTCCGATCGTTACAAAACTTGAAATCCTATAATAATTCACCTTTACGGATCCGATGAAACTGGTTTCGTCGAAATCCGAATCAGTGGCCAAAATGACTATATTTCAGTTAATTAAATAAATTAATATTAAATTAATTAAATTACTTTTCCCGTTTAAATTTTAATAATTTACAACTTCTATCATTTTTGATTTCTTAATCACTTACAATAATTTAAACAAATTTAGATGTCAATTTAAAGTTGATTAATCCATCAATTTCAGCGTTTAATTTCAATTTCATTAAATTCAGAAATTATAAATTAAAATTTCAAAATCCATTTATTAAATTCTTAAACCTTGTTATTCAAGTCTTTTATTTCAATAAGGATATAACTAACATTGGTTTATATTTTAGTACATTAATATTTCCCAATTTCATCTTAATTTCTATTTACGTAATAATTAAATATTAAATTTCATTTAATTGCAATTAATCCAATTATCATAATTTAAATTCTAGTAAATTAATAAATTTTGACTTTCATTCTTTTTATTCCCAATTATCATATTATGAATAAAATTAACATTATTTCCAAATATTAACTTAATTTTCATTAACATAATATTTATTTACATTTATTGAAATTTATTTCCAATTTAAATTAACAGGTTAAATAAATAGATAACTTATACTGATTGTCATAATTAACCATTAACCATATTTGTAAGTTTATTACTTACAAGTGAATGTTGAAATCACTTACATAATACTGATTTTATTCAGTTACCATTTATTATGCTAGTTCATAAGTTTATACAACATTTACATTTATTTACTTACATTCAATTTATAACCAAGTTACAACATTTACATTATTTCAATTAATTGGAATTTCGTTCAATTTATCAATAATTAACTTTAATTAACATTGTTACGTTTCATCTTAGTTATTATTTCATAAATAAATCCAAATTTTTTTATTTCTTTCAAATTTAATTATCAAAATCTTATTAAATTAACTAATTTAAATTATCTAAAATTACGGGTCGTTACAATAGTGTCAAACACTCAGGTTTGATATTCAATGATTCATATAACAGGAATATTATTGAAAACAATTCAACAATGGCGAGGAATCCCGTATATCTCTCCAACCTGTGCCCTACAGTTGATTTCATATATTGACCGCTTTCAAAAGGGATAATTCATCAAAGCCAAACAATCAATAGATAAACATCTGTACATCCAATTAATAAATTTTTATCAGCTATACAACATTACTGGTTAACCAAAAAGGTGAGTTTAATTCACCAAAATTTCAGTTGTTGCCGAGGCGTTCTGGTTTTGTCTGAATTTGAATGACGTTCGAATTTAGCGTAAAATTCCACTAGCTCTAATCTCCACCAAACCAATTCCATTGCAAAGATAATGTCAATATGAGTGCAGCGCAACAAACAACGTTCAAATCCGACCTCGTACGCAAAAGTTATTCAAATTACAAGTTATCGATTAAATTAAATTAATTAATAACTTAATTAACAATCTAATTACCCCTTAACTCATTCACTACATCTTCTCCCCCATCTCCATAATTACCCTCCTATGCATGTACAGATGCACACCCAAAACCACCAACCTTCAAATGGCGATATCTCTTTCGTTTCTCAACGAAATGATCTCCCGTTTTCGCCAACACGTCCGTCTTCATGCGAGCTTCGACCTCGACCCCTCGGATCCACCTCCACCTGCCCCTAAAATTTCAGACCTAAAGCTCCCCTATTGGCCGCACAATGCACGGAAATGGACCCAAGCGACCAAACACCTCCAAACTTTGGCCAATGGTGCTCCTATTCGTCGCAAACTCGAATCTAGGCTTGAATTCATCCATCGTCGACTCCATCGACCACAAATCGAAGCCCTAGCCTACTACAATGAACGACCTCCTTCCTAAAACATCGACGCAACCCAAATCGAGACTATATGATCGTAGCTTAAGCACATACGAATCTAACGAATCAAATTTGAGAATTTTTAGTGGAGAAACAGATTTGATTTTGATTTTTAAAAATAAAAAAGCTTCCTTTCTTAGTTTATAGGCTTCGTTTTATAAGGGAGAAGAGTATGGGTAGCATGCAAGGGGGTATGGCTGATGTGAGGGAGTACAGGCCTCAAAAGTAAGGTGTACATATTATTTTATGTTAAAATATCCGGCTCCATATAATCCAAAAATCTCGAACTCCAATCGAGGCATGCCGACTGGCGTTCTATACTAAATACCCATATTTCGAACTCAATGGAACTATTATCGATGCCTAATTTGATCATATGTGGAAGTAGCTTTTCAAATCCAATTATATTATATTAATTTTCTAAATTAATCACTATGCGTTTCGAGCTCGCACGACCAAACGATACATCCGATCGCCACGAAATTCATTAACATGTACTAATTCACTATTACAGATCAAATGGCGCTGGTTTCGTCAAAATCCAAGATAGTGTCCCAGAATGCTATTTTCACACGTTAATTAAAACAAATTATTATTAAAACCAAACTAATCACTTTTAAATCTAAATTTAAAAGTTTATTATCCCATTATTATTCAACCGAATTTAATTAAGATTTCGGAATAATTTTTATTCGTATCAAATCCAAGATTCAATTATTTAAACAAATTCCAATATTAAATTCACTATCAAATAAATCACTACATTTGAAATTTAAGCTGTTTGGCTTATAAAACTATTATTTAAATATTTAAAATTTATTAAAAATTTCAATTTCAAGTGTCTAAAATTCTTGGTCATTACAAGTAGCAAGTGGCCCTTGAACTTCAAAAGCTCCGTCTTCTATTCCATACTCTTCAAGTTGTCTTCAACACGATGCTTGATTTTGATCGAAGTGGTTTTTGGATAATTTATTTTTATTCGACCGGTCTCTTCGAAACATCATTCGATAGTTTTTGGTAAACTCAACCCCAGTTCTTTCAGAAATAAACATACAATACATAGGAGTAGGGATCACTCCTAACATTTAAGTGGACGAATCTCCCTATCATTTGTTCTAGGAGGAAAAAACGAGGTTTATACGCACATTACAACATCATTGAAGATGACTGTGCCATATAACTCATGTGTTTCCTAGATATTTCCAAAGTTATGTTATGGTCAAGATTTGATAATTGGTTATTTAACTATCAAATGAGCGCACAATCCAAACATAGATTTAATTTCCCATGGAAAACACTAAGCCTCATTTAATTGATCTTTTATTAATTAAATATCATTTAATGAATCTCTTATTAATTAAATCTCTTTGATTATCTACCTAAAATAATTCATATACTTATCTCATTAGTATAAATATATTCAGAAACCAGTTGAGAAAGATTTATTATTTCAAATTCATTTTAAACGGATCAAATCATAAGTCTATTAAACACAGTTAATTATGAATCCACAAAAAAGTAGTCCCTTGGTGTTAAGTGGAGAATTGCTTACCATCAAAATTAAGAAGGACTAATCATTTATTTGATTCATAACTTGATTAAAATAAATGATTCAATCAAAACTTTATAAACCAAATCTTTCTTTTCAAAATTCAAGATCTCTTTCCATATTATAATTCTTTAGAAACAGACTTATTTGCTTAAAACCCCTTTTTATAAAGCAACATTATTATTTAAAAGCATATTCTTAAGTTAATTAAACTAACTTAATCACCATTAATAAATTAATAATTAATTAACTCAAAACCCAATCATTAGGTAATTAACCAACTTAAAACACCAAATAAATTAATGGGTAATTAAGTTTAAACCTCATTATTAAATAATTAATCAACTTTAAATTAACATTTAATAATGTAACTAATTAAGGTAAACCATGTTAAACAAAATAATTAATTAACTTTAAATACCTTATTTAAAATAATTAACTTAAGACACATCATTAATTAAAAAGGTTAATTAACTTTATTATTAATTAGTAGAGCTGCATAGTTGTATAAATGAAATAATTAATTGTGGCAAAAGCAAGGAAGCTGGTAATAGAAATTCTGAAGATAATGCTCAGGCAGATACACATGTATCAGATCTGGACTGTGCATGGTGTAAAGCATTTGAAAACAACATTATCCAATTAATTACTTTGATGCATATGCTAAACGATGATGTGCTATTGCCTGAATCTTCTCACTACAACTTCTCCATCAACTTGCCTGGATGGCCTTCAAACTCCTCATCCCCTCATTCACAATCTATCCCTCCTCTAAAGCCTACCCCCTCCATTTCTAAGTCTCATCTATCCTCCCCTCCTCCTCTCCTTCATAGGAAAATTGAAACCCGATCTCTTTCTGCAAAGAGAAGAAATAACTCCACCTCTCTGCAATAAATTTTTATGTTTAACAAAATAGCTGCTTGGAATCTCAGAGGTGCTCATAGTAATACCAAACTTAATCAGGTTAAAAGTATCATTTCTTCCTTTGACATTTTCCTATTTGGTTTGCTTGAAACTAAGCTCAATCTATCGTTAACCATCAAAGCAGCTACTTATATAAATCCAAAATGGGAATTCCATCATAATCATGATGTGGCTTCATATGGGCGTATTCTTATAATCTATGATCCTGCAGTTATTTCTCTTTCCCCAATCTTAACTACTAGACAATTTATTCACTTTCATGTCCATGAAATTCAAACTAAATCCTCCTCCTACATCACTTTTGTCTATGCTGATAACTCGGTCCCTTCTAGGAATTCTTTCTTCAACTCCTTGCCTCCTCTTCGTCAATCTTCTCACCCCTGGCTTGTTTTAGGTGACTTCAATTCATGCTTTGAACTCACTGACAAATGTGGAGGTAATCCACTAACCCCAAGAGATATTGCCCCATTTAATTTAGCTGTTGATGAGTCTGAATTAATCTTGGTAAACAAATCAGGTGCTAAGTACTCTTGGAATAATAGAAGTCGTAGTGCTGTTCGAACCTTCACGACAATAGATCATGCCTTCAACAACTTCCAAGCTCTATCCCTATGGCCTTCCTTGTCTGTTTTTCTTCCTCATCCAATAATGTCTGATCACTCTCCGTTGATTTTATCTCTGGGTTACCACTTACGAAAGGAAAAGAGAAGTTTCAAATTTTTTAATGCTTGGCTCAAGCATGAACATTTTCTGACCTTAGTTTCTCAGGTTCATTCTGAATTTTATTGCTTTGGTAATCCCATGTATAAGTTTTGCAGGAAATTGAAAAGAATTAAACAGGAGATCAAATTGTGGGCTTCTTCCACCTTTGGAACTGGTAGCATGCTTTCAACAACACTTCTGGAACAGCTGCAGAAACAACAAGTATATATGATGAACCATCCCCACGATGAACAAGCAGCTGCTGATGAAGCCAAATTATTCAGTGATGTTAATAATGCTCTTAGCATGGAAGCAAACATGAAGAGGCAACAACTGCATAATAAGTGGATTGTTGAAGGTGACAGGAATACTAAGTTTTTCCACGATGCATTAAAGGTAAAGCATGCTAGAGATAATATTTACAATATATTAGATGAACAAGGTACCCTATGTTCTACTGCTGAAACTGTTGACCAAGCTTTTGTTGATTACTTCTCAACTCTTCTTGGCAATTCTTCTGGCTTCTCTCCAGATCTTGACCAAATCTCATCTCTTGCCTTACCTTGCATATCCACTCAGGAAGCTAACACTCTTATTAGGCCTGTTTCTGATGAGGAAATCAAAGATACTCTTTTCTCTATGAACAAACTCTCTTCTGGAGGCCCTGATGGCCTTAACGTGACTTTCTTTACATCAACATGGGTGGTGCTTGGCCGTGATTTCTGTCAAGCTATTCACAATTTCTTTTCAAAATGCAAGCTTCTTGGGGAAGTTAATTGCACAAATATTGCTCTAATCCCTAAAGTTACTCCTCCTCTTAGTGTCTCCTCTTTCAGGCCTATCTCCTGCTGTAATGTAATATATAAATGTATCTCAAAAATTCTTGCTACTCGTCTGGTTGGTGTAATCCCTTCTATTGTCTCAATGAACCAAGCTGCTTTCATTCCATCCAGGAATATTCTTGACAATGTGCTTCTAGCTCAAGAGTTGCTTAAAGATTATTGTAGAAGTAATGTTACCCCTGCAGCTGCCCTCAAAATTGATATTTCTAAAGCCTATGATTCTATTCACTGGTCTTCTTTAGTTAGAATTATGGCAATCATGTGATTCCCCAGAATTTTTGTGTCTTGGATATATGTGTGTATCTCCTCCCCTACCTATTCTGTTGTTATTAATGGTAGACCTGTGGGTTTTTTCGGTAGTAGCAAGGGTATACGTCAAGGAGATCCTCTATCATCTTACTTATTCCTTTTGGTTATGGAAGTTTTCACTGTTATTCTTAACACAAAATTCTCTCAGAAATTAATAAAGTTCCATCCTAAGTGCTCTACACTTCAAATAAACTCTATAATGTTTGCTGATGACGTGATGTTGTTTACTAAGCCTGAAATACCATCTCTGACTGGCATAAAGGAAGCTCTGCAGTCCTTTTACTGTATGACAGGACTTTCTATTAATCAAGCAAAGTCATCCATGCTAGTTGTGGGTGTTAGTGATGCTTTGAAAGCTGCTCTATATCAACACATTGGTTTCCCTTGCATGGATAATGATATGAGGTACCTCGGTCTCCCCCTAATCTCTAAAAGAATTACTAATGCTGACTGTATTCCATTATACCATAAGATTACTTCTGTTATGAGTGCCTGGGTGAATAGACAATTATCTCAAAGTGGTAGACTTGTCCTAATCAAATCTGTTGTATTCTCTTCTCTGGTCTACTGGGCTCGTTCATTGATCCTCCCGATGAAGCTGATGCAACTTGCTAGGTCGGCCATGATTAGATTCTTTTGGACTGGCAGTGTTCATAATAGGAAGTTGATACCATGCTCCTTTTCAAAAATTGAAATTCCATGAAGCTTGGAGGTCTTGGTGTTATTAATCCTAGGAAGTGGAACCAAGCTGCAATAAGTTCTCATTTTGATGCCATTATCAACAAGAGAGATACTATATGGGTTAATTGGATATGGCTACATTACATTAAGTCCAAATCCTTTTGGTGTATGGACATATCTCAAAACAGCAGCTGGATATGGAGAAACATTCTGAAGCTTAGACAAGTTTATCTTCCTATTATTCAATATCAAGTTACTGCTAACTCTGTGGTTAGCTTCTGGCACGAACCATGGTCAAGTAAGGGTCTTATTCTTTCCAAAGTTGGTGATTATCAACAGATACAGTAATCTGGCATTCGCTATGATGCAAAAGTAAATGATTACTTACATAAAGGGAAGTTGCAGTTGCCAAATACTAGTAATCAAATTCTCAAAGTCATGTGGACTGATATCCAAGCCAAATTCTGCACTACCCATCAGCTTGATGCTGTCTCATGGGACATGAAGCCGCACAGTGTCAAATGTGTGTACAATTTTTGTTCTGACTTTTCTCCACTTCCAGCAACCAAGTGGTTCACTGTTATCTGGTCGAATGACTCTGTCCCTTCTCAAAACTTGATGATGTGGAAAGTGTTAAATCAGGCCCTTCTTACCAAAAGTAAATTAAACAGTATTGGATTGCTTTGCTCTCCTATGTGTCTGTTTTGTGACTTGTATGAGGAAAGCGCTGATCACCTTTTTTTTGAATGCCCTGCACTCAAGTACTTGATGAACTGCATCAGTTGCATTACTGGTTATAAGCTATCTACCGGTAGTTCGAGTATGGTGTGGAGTATCATTTACAAGGCTACGAGATGGAGATGTTATGGTTCTAGAGTGTTAGTTGTATGTTTGAAAATATACATGAGACTCATATGGAAGGAAAGGAATGCAATTGTTTTTGAAAAGCAAAGGAAGAAGATGGAATTTCTATGGCATGATGTTAAGAAAGCCACCCACATGCAATTGAAGAACTGCAACCATGTTTTCCCTGACAGTTTGATTCTTGGATGGGCCTCTTGTTGTTTTTTCAACTGTATTTTTGTCTAGTTCTCTCCTTTTTTTCTTTTTTCTCTCTTTTTTCTCTGTTATGTTTCTCTTTTATTGTGTTGCAATAAACTGGTAGGGGACCAGTCAACCCCGCTGGCTTTGCCAACAAAAAAAAATTATTAACTTAAAACATAATTAATTTAAAACATAATTATCCTTAAAACATTTATAAATAATACAAATTAACTTCAACCATTTATAATTAGCTTAAATCATTTAATTAAATAATAATTAACTTAAACTCTTTAATTAAATAAATAATTGACTTAAAGCATTTTATTAAATTAATAACTAACTTTAAACACTTGTTAATTAAATAAATGAATTAACTTAAACCCTTATAATAATTTACTTTAAAACAATATTGGTTAAATAATAATTAACTTCACATTTTATAATTTAATATTAAATTTAAACCTTTATTAATTTAAATCAAATTTTAAACGTCATTAATAACGTTAACCATTTAAACATTATTAATTAATCTAACAATTTAGTTTAATTTGTTAAAATTTAAAATTGACTTTAATTCAAACTTGTTCAATTTGGAAAGAGGCTTCACAAATCTCAACAGTACTTAAACAAGCTACCATTATACTCAAATCGACAATTAAGTTGCAACACAAGTATTGACATATACAATAGATACGTAAATAAAATCCGTACTATCGATCGATGAATAACAAATCAATATAAATCAACTGGCATATACATAAATATCCAAACTCACATAATAGCAGAACAGGGATTTATTTGCCAAATAAATGTCCAATATAATCTATATAACTTAAATTTAGCAGAACGAGGTTTTATTCTGCTAACAAGGTATCAGTGATAATTTATAATTATTGATCGATGTAATTACTTTCTGTGCCTCTTAAATTTCAAATATATTTACAGATGTGATCTACTAGGCGATATGAATCAAACATTGAAATCTGTTGGTCGAACGGATTTAAACTCAACGAGTTAATTAATTTTAAAATTTAAACTTATACTAAATAAACACTTAATTAAATTAAACACGCTATCTATTTGTGTCCGAAAGTAAGGAAAGTAGCACCCACCCTACTTGGCCCAAACCCCGCCCAACTAACTCAAAACCCCTTCGTCCTAAACTATATACTCTAACTCAATACTTCCAGGAATGAAGCCTAGAACCAAACACAGAAATGTATGCATGCACGTGCACGTGCACGAGCACCCTGGTTGACTATCCACTGCGACATCGCCGCCCCTCAGTCGGCCTCTTCATGCTCACTACGACCCACACCTCGACGAAACATCCAGCCACCTGAAACTCAAACTCACACAGGCGACCAAACCAAAACGAGGGTAGGAAAACCAAGATGTGACAGAAAATAATCCACCACCATCACCTCCGACCGCCTACAACTCTGCTACCACCACCGTTCGCTTCCCGAGACTGTCCAGCACCTTCTTCATCCTCCTTGCATCACACGATGCCTCCTTCCACCCCCATATCAGCCGCGTTCGAACCCATATCCCCACATGAACTAAAACCCTAAATGTAATCGCCGCCCCCTAGGGTCCATCGGACCACCAGCGACCATTACCACCGTGACCACCATCCCTCAAACCCCCTCCAGTCAAGCTCACGAACCTTCTCGACCATTCTCTTGCCAGAATTCACCAAATGAAGGGAAATTGTTCATCCAACCCTCACGACCAAATCCAACATCTTAAATTCCTACGAACACCGTCAAATCCTAAATCGACGAGACAAATAAAATGGCCTAGCTCGTTCGTTGAATTTTGATCACTAAAAATCTCACCTTTTACACCCATTGCTATAATTAAATGATTTCTGCCCCTACCGTCGACGGAACGTCGAACTGGAAATTTTAAAAATAAATATATACCTAAACGAACAACTTTACAACTGACTTTTCGAGCTAAACTCGGTAGTTTAAGAGATATTTATTTTTAAACTTGGAAAGGTGAGTTTGTTCGTACTTAAAACCAAGAACAGAGAAGCAAATTTGTGAGTCTGTAAGTGATATACAGTAAGTGTACTTTAAATCAATCATTTAAGCGTGAATAATCTTTTTAGAACAACTATAAAACCAAATATACAACCTTCAATTCAATCAAAGATTCAATATTTCATACTACTTAAGATTTTTTAAAAGCGTAAACAAAGTTAGTAATCTCATTTTTCCTTTCCTTCATGCTTTTGTTTGCAAATGCCAACCCTTTAAGCTTTTTAAATCTTTGATCTTGAGGGAGTAACATTGTTTTATCTTAAAAATGGGATTTTTACGTAAAAATTTAAAAGTTAGAAAGGAAGGAGGATGGAGTTTTAGAAGATGAAACCAAAGAAAAAAATGAAATGGAGATGTATGTAAGAAAGGGGATTTAAAAGAGATAATTAAAAAAAAATCAAAATATGCTTTTCAACTCAAAAATCTTTTCAAACTTTCCAAAGTACTAAACACTTTAAAATCTAATGGATAAAAGGGTGTTTCCATATACTAAATCCATGTCCATTGGATAAAAGGATATTTCCATGTACTTACCTCCTTTACTTCACACTTAAGCTTCACTTTATGTCACATCCACCATTTATTTGAATTTTAAATAGTATTTTATTTTTAATTACTTTTTAATTTCAAAATGAATGCGTTTCACACTTTTAAGAGGTGTTTTAAAACCATAACAAAAATATTACAACTTAAAATAAGTTGCAGTTCGTTAAAAAGCTGAAAATCAAAAAATTGCATTTCGGTCCAATTTTCACTTTCCTATTGAACTATGTACTTATGTAAACCAATTCAAAAATGAATTATCTATTATTAGTTATAAATTTAAAAGAGGGTTATTTAATTAATAAAACCATTTACTGAATATTTAAATTAAATTAAATATTCACAAATTAAAATGATAAAATTCCGAGTCGTTACACATAACATGGTGTAATATATATATATATATATATATATATATAAGTGGATATTGGATGTATGTCTACTGTGCTTATACTAAGCATTTATACACACACACAGAGACATATATACATACATACGTACGTACGTACATACATGCATGCATGCATGCATACATACAAACACACACACACACACACACACATATATATATATATATTAGCTGCCTTTATAAATTATTTAATACAAATATAATATATAATAATTTTCAACTTTCAATTAAGCACTAAAATTTGTGCTTTATAAGCTTCTAATTATAACCATTAAACTGTAAGCTTCTAATATAAATATATATAACCATTAAAACTTTGCATAATTAACTTGGCATTTAAAACTTTCCATATATGGATGTTACATATAAGATCTTTCATATATAAATTATCTTTCAAAGTTTTTATAATTGCTTAAAACTTCTATATGTATGCTTTAAATCTCATTTACATACAATCAATCTTTTGCTTATAGTATCCTTTTAAAGTTCCTATATATACACATGTATGTATTAAATCTCTTTTAAATCTTATGTTCCTAATACTCATAAAATCTATTATTGATTTAGATAAAGTGTGGCGACATTACAAATTTACACACACATATAAATATATATACAAATTGACTATGTATCATCTAATTTGACATATATAAATAAGTAAATAAATGTTTTGCTGAAGTTTTACAGAATTTTAGATCAATTTCAATTATGTAAAACGTAGTACAAGGCCATGATAAAAATAAGTTATTTATTTTATTTTACATATTAACTTATGAGAAAAAGAATTTTCCATGGCCAACTTTTTTTCTTCATATATATGGTTCAACCACATTTTAAGCAATTGTACTTTATGGTATTAAAACCTTTTAATCGATTATTGAAACATAATGTTAATAGAAGATTATAATAAAGCAACTGACTATGTATATAGTGATAATGAACATATAACAATTTAAATGAAATGCAATCAAACTTAAAAATAAATTGCCTATTTTACACATCCAGATTTGAGATTTCTCCTCGGATCTTTAAGTAGATCAACACTCAGCTTTGCAAGGGAAGGATAAACAACTTAATTTTATTTTTATCTGATGTTTTCATTTTTTGGAGTTGATTTTGTTTTGGAATGGATGATTTTATTTTCAGCCATGGCTATGGAGAGGAGGAGAGAATTTTTCGTCCCTCTATCTTCATAAGATATGGCTAGCTAATTAAAGTTGCCATCATATGACATAAATTTTCCACACATTCCTTTATGCGGTTATCTTTTATTTAAATTCATCTAAAGTTATACCGATATTGTATATCGATGTGCACAAATATAACTTTTATATATGCATTCAAATAATTACAAACAACTCCCAAACATCAAATAAATTAAATAAAAATTAATATTAATTAATTTAATTAATCTATAACATTTATAAATTAATTAAATCATGTGTTTTTTCGGAGAATTCACAAATACCATTGTGAGCCTCAGAGGTGTGATTCCATCAGCAATTAATATTGAACAACTCAATATTAACGTTTGTACATCACCTTAGATAGTGGTGTGACAGTTTGACCGAATTCATCGTGTAACGACCCGTATTTTTACGGATCGAAAAGTTCGTAAAATCTGGAATTTTCAGCATTTTTAAGTCGTTTCAGATTTTGGCAGATTTTGTTAAGTCCTAAGTCGGTTTGGACGAGTTAAGTATTAAGTCTGGGGTGAGTGGCCGACTTAAAGAGTTAACCGAGTTAAGGAAGTGTAGCTGACGACTTTGTAGACTGGTTGTGTTAGATCGGTTGAGACGACTTAGGATAGTAGACGACTTAAGGTTGGGACCGACCTAAGGAAGAGGGGTAGTGGTTTAGGTCGTTGGACAGTTTGGGACGACTTATAAGGCTTAGGTCGTAGAAGACTTGAGGAAAATTGGATCCTTAAGGGTTTTGGCGAGTTAGCGACTTATAGGAGATAGGTCGCGAGATTTATAAGTCGCGCATAGTCTTAAGTCGTAGAGGATTGGTCTGTTGAGTCGTAGCCTATGTGTTAAGTCGTAGACGACTTAGGAGTTGGGTCGTAACCCAGTTATTTGTTAAGTCGTGACCGACTTAGTGGTTGGCTGCTAAGTTATAAGTTGTAGGCTAGTGGGATATGATAAGTCATAGGAGCATAGATCTGTTAAGTCGCACACTTGTTAGTCGTTAGGTAGGAGCTGTTGTTAGGTCGCTTCTCAGTTAAGTCGTAGGCGCGCATGCTATAAGTCGTAACCGACTTAGGAGATAGCTGTTATATCGTGAGTCATAAACAGGTGAGCGCTAAGTCGTGGATGCAAAACTAGTTAGGTCGTAGAGTTTGGGGTCTTAGGTCGTAAGTCGGAGACGACTTATGGAGATAGCCGAGTTACGACTTAAGGAAATTTCAGCTATAAATACTCGTCCATTTTCTCACTTTTTGGGATCCGGATTTCGAAGCGACGAAGTGCTGCCATTTTGAGAGCTCGACTTCTACACTTCTTCACTTCTTTTCTCCACTCTAATCTAGTGCTTCCTTTCATCCAAATCGAAGATCAAGATCGAAGATCCAAGAGCTAAAGTTGAAGACCTTCATCCATTGAAGTGAGATTTCTTCGTTTGAAGCGGATTTGTGATAGATCAAGCTTGATCCTTCGCTGTCCAGATCTGAAGCGTGTTGATTTGGGGTTGTTTAGGTGATTTGGTGAGTGGTGATTATCTCTCACACGGATCCAAAGGAGTATATCGGATTGTTGGCTCGATTTGGTGTTAAAATAGTGATTTCCATGCATTTTCTTCATCCTAAGTGTAGATCCATATAGATCCATTGTTCATGATGATTTGACAACCATTTTTACTAAGTGTTAACCTATGCAAGTTCATTCATCAAGATTGTAGAGATAATTCTCATGATTTCATGCTTGTTAGACTTTCAACACTTTATTTACGAAATTGCCATTATTGTGATAATTGTCTATTTAGATCTTATTTGAATGCTTGATTGTTTGGATTAATGTTTGACTTGGTTGATTGCTATGAATTAGATGATTGATGATTTGATTTAGACCGAAGATGATTCAAAAGCTAAGGGAAAGGCTCTTGAATTGGGAAAGCTGCTCGTGGCATATGTAGCGGGATGATGAAGCTCTTATGCATAGATTTGATGATGTGATGTTGAGATGAGGCTTTGCGAGGATGTAATGAAGCGAGGCATCATGTGATGAAGACTTGTTCTAATCCAGACGGGATCATTCCAAGCACGTTGGTAACTCGGTGATATGATTCGAGTTAAGGGTAATGGGTGCTTGAGAGGCGCTTGAGCTAGTATGGAAATAGTCATCGAGGAGGATGACTAGGAGGCTTGGAAAGCATCGTTGTTGAAGGTTCTAGCATGCTCTAAGCAAGAGTACGTTTGGGCAGATTCGATAGTCCCAATGACTAACTGTTGATGGTCGAGTACTCTGGGCAGATTCGATAGTCCTAGGCACGGGCTGCGACGACGTGCGGGAGTTATGTCTAGAACCGGGGTTTCCATTAGCCCTTGACGGACGGCTGAAAGAATGTGCCGGTCATTCAATTAACGTTGATATCGAAGCAATGATAACAGTGATAGCCAGAGTCATGGATGTTTGGTTGTATCGTCATTCGGTCTCAAGAGCAGTGTTTTCCGGGTGCTTATCTGATCTTGGTTTAGGCCTTGGGGGTTTGTGCTTGGAAAACATCGCCCTTGACTCGAGTGATAATTACTTTACTTTAAATTGTATGCTCTGCTATGGTTGCTTCTGCTTAGTGTGTGTCTGGGGGCTATCACTGTAGAATGAGGTTGGAGTGGGAGGGTTGTATTCCTATTCCTTTTCCGTTATGCTCTTTTGGTATGTTGATTGTTAATTTACTGCTCACTAAGACTGTTGTCTGACTCAAGGCTTTATGTTTTAATTCTTATTGCCTTGGGCTGTTCGTCCATTTTGGGACGGGCAGACTAGGTAGCAGGTGACAGGTGCTGTTCTAGCTTTTCACGGTGCTGATATCGAAGACGAGCTGGTGTATTGCATATTATTTCTTACTATATGTACTAGATGTTCCGCTGCTTTGTAATCTCTGAGTGATGTAGCGAGGCTTGTTGTATTGACTATCCTGATGCTTGTATTCAACTATTATGAAGTTTTATATGATGTCATTTTGTTCTTTAAAGCTTCCCTATACATATGTTCTATTGTATTTTATCCATGCGCTGTGAGTAATACGATAGATCTTGTTGTTTTAATCTACCTTGGCAATCGTCCATGGTCGCCTGGCACACTTTACAGCGCACTATCTCTTGATTCGGTGCAGGGGTCTTGGGCGGTCGTCACATTTGGTATCAGAGCATTGGTTAATCGATTTTACCCAACGCTCGCTGACGTAACTACGTATGAGAGACGTAATTGTAATTTTGATGGATGATTACTATATATAATATAGTAGCTTAGAAGAGTTTGAGTCCTTTATGCAGTTGTTTCTCTAAGATGTTCTGATCATTCCTTTTTATAGATATTGAGAATGAGTCGAAGAGGGAGACCAGCTGCTAGGGAAGGCCGTGCTACTAAGGGGACTGCTGATTATGCAGCCATGTTCGAAGCTATGATGACTTCGATCATGAGAAGGATACCAGTTCCAGGGGCAGCAGTAGATGTTGGAGTTCAAGTCCAAACTCCGAAACCAGTGGATTTTGCTAAGTTGTGCAAGGACTATACTGCTCTTGGAGGGAAGGTTTTCTTGGGAACAGAATCAACTATCGAAGTCCAAAGATGGATAGATGCTTGTAGAAGGATCTTTGGTGATTTGGGAATTGATGATGCAACTAAGAGGAAGTTGGCATCAAGGCAGCTTCAAGGGAGAGCTTCTGATTGGTGGAACTCTATTACCATCAATACTCCAGAGGAAGAGATTACTTGGGAGCAATTCCAAGTCAGATTTGAGGCTAAGTTCATTTCTACAGCTCAGAAGTCTGTTCTGTTCAAGAAGTTTGTAGAGCTCAAGCAAGGTGGAAGACCAGTTCTTGAGTATGTTTCTGAATTTGAAGCTTTGTCCAAGTATGCCCGATCGTATATCGAATCTGCATATCAGAAGAATGAGAAGTTTATGACAGGCTTGGACAGTTATCTTGGGAGACAGTTGGTGGATCATTTGGACGATTCATTTGAGAAGCTTGTGGAGAAGGCTCTCAGGCATGAGAGTCTGTTTCCTAAGGAAGGATCTGTTGTTGCTGTGACCAGGGAAGAGTCTAAACCCCAGCAGGGTGGAAACAAGAAGAGGAAGCAGCAGCAGAAGGGTAAGGATGGCCAAAAGAAGCCGAAAGGCGAGGTGACTTGCTACAATTGTCAGCAGAAGGGCCATTTCTCGAAGGATTGTAAGAATCCGAAGGCACCGATGAAGTGTCACAACTGTGACAAGACGGGGCATTTCAGGAAGAATTGTCCAGAACCAAGGAGGGACAAGCAGATTGTGCAAGCTTATGCTTTGGGAGTTGTTCCGTCATCTTCGAAAGCTCCTACTACTGAAGAGAAGGGAAAGAGTGTGGTGGTTCAAGGTACTCTTTTCCTATGTGGTGTTCCAGTTAGAGTTCTGTTTGATACTGGGGCGTCGCATTCGTTTATTTGCAGCGAACTTGTAGGCCGGTTGGGTTTGGAACCGGATATTGTTGATAGGCCATTGGTTGTGACTAATCCAGTTGGGGGTTCGTCTTGTTTGTGTATGTTATGCCGTGGTCTGATTGTATCGAGTCATGATTGCTCTTTTGTTTGTGATTGCTTTGTTCTGAACTTTGCGGGGTTCGGAATTATTTTGGGTATGGACTGGCTTAGGAAGTATGCGGCAAAGGTTGATTGCGAGAGGTTGGAAGTGACAGTCGAGAATGTGGAGGGGCGAAAGGTTGTGATACGATGTAAGCATGAAGAAGGCGTCTTCATGAGCTTCATGTATTCGCTGGTTGTTCCACGGGATGGACTGTCATTAGTGCCAATCGAGAATGGATTCGAGGATGTCTTTGACGAAGTCAAAGGGTTGCCACCACATAGAGAGATCGAGTTTCGTATTGATCTAGTTGAAGGAGCCAGACCTGTTGTGATGCCTCTTAGGCGGATGGCGCCTAAGGAACAACAAGATTTGAGGGTGCAAGTTGATGATCTTTTGCAGAAAGGATTCATTCGGCGTAGTGTGTCCGAATGGGGTGCACCAGTTGTGTTTGTAACCAAAGCGGATGGATCGCTGAGGTTGTGTGTGGATTATCATGAGCTGAATAAGGTGACTAAGAAGAACAAGTATCCATTGCCGAGAATAGATGACTTGTTTGATCAGCTTCACGAGGCTAAGGTGTTTTCTCAGATGGATTTGGCAACGGGATTTCACCAGTTGAGAGTGGCTAAGGATAGTGTGCCGAAGACTGCTTTTAGGACACCATCTGGTTTCTTTGAGTGGCTGGTAATGCCGTTTGGATTGACTAACGCGCCAGCATATTTTGTGCATCTTATGAATAGAGTGTTCAGAGATCAGTTGAACAAGTTTGTGCTTGTGTTCGTGGATGATATTCTGATTTATTCCAGAACTGAAGAAGAGCACAAGACGCACTTGCGTATTATTTTGGAAATCTTACGGAAACATCAGCTGAAGGCTAAGTTTTCGAAGTGTCACTTCTGGAAGAGTGAAGTGAGGTTCTTAGGCCATGTTATTTCTGGAAATGGAATAGCGGTTGATCCCGCTAAGGTGGCAGCAATCCAGGATTGGGTTAGACCTAAGAATGCATCTGATGTGAGAAGCTTTCTTGGATTAGCAGGATATTATCGTCGGTTTATCAAAGACTTTTCCAAGGTGGCTGCACCGTTAACAGGATTGACAAAGAAGAACCTAGTGCTCAGATGGGATGATAAGTGTGAGCAAGCTTTTGGAATCCTGAAAGAGCGTTTGACGAGTGCTCCTGTTCTGACTATTCCAAGTGGGAATGATGAGATGGTGGTTTACACCGACGCATGTGGTACTGGACTTGGAGCAGTGCTGATGCAGAGAGATAAAGTTGTTGCGTATGCAAGTCGACAACTGAAGCCGCATGAAAGGAATTATCCGACTCATGATTTGGAGTTGGCGGCGATTGTTTTTGCTCTGAAGATGTGGAGACATTATCTAATGGGGGTTCGATTCGAGTTGTTTACAGATCATAAGTCGTTGAAGTATCTTTTCTCCCAAAAGGATTTGAATCTTCGGCAGCAACGTTGGCTAGAGTTTTTGGCATCATATGATTTTGGTATAGCTTATACTCCGGGAAAAGGTAACGCAGTGGCAGATGCGTTAAGTCGAAGACATGCAGGATTGGGAGCCATGTTTTCAGAATGGAAGAGTCTCGAGTATTTAGCTGGATTTGACTTCAGGCCTAGATGTGAATTGGAACCTGAGATGTTGGCAAACTTATCGATAAGACCTTCTCTTGTGGAAAGGATTGGCGAGAGCCAAAAGCGAGACGATAAGCTTGTCAAGATTATCCGTGAATTGGAATCTGGATTGGATCCAGAAAAGGATAAAGGATTCGAGGTCGATCGAGAGGGTTGGCTTCGAAAGCAAGGACGACTAGTTGTTCCCGATATAGATGAATTGAGGAGTGAAGTTCTGAAGGAAAGTCATCACTCGAAGTTGACAATTCATCCAGGTGGAAATAAGATGTATCGGGATATGAAGAGAACCTACTACTGGGAAGGTATGAAGAAGGATGTTGGAAATTTTATTTCCAAGCGTATGAACTGCCAGTTGGTAAAAGCCGAACAGAAGAAGCCAAATGGATTGCTTCAGCCATTAGAAATTCCTACATGGAAGTGGGAACAAGTATCGATGGATTTTATTGATGGACTACCTAGGACAAGAACGGGAAATGAAGGGATTTGGGTCATCGTAGATCGTCTGACTAAGAGTGCAAGATTCATTCCTGTTCGATCGACTAGGACTGCATCAAAGTTGGCTGAGTTGTATGTTAAGTGGATAGTTCGATTCCATGGTATTCCGAAGAGTATAGTGAGCGATCGAGATCCATTGTTTACTAGTGGATTTTGGAAGAGCTTCCAGGAAGTTTTGGGGACCGAGTTGTGTTTGAGTACAGCTTATCACCCTCAAACAGATGGTCAGACTGAGAGAGTCAACCGAGTTTTGGAAGATCTTCTTAGAGCTTGTGTTTTGGACTTCGGAGGATCATGGGAAGATCACCTTCATTTGGTGGAGTTTTCATACAACAACAGTTACCAGTCAAGTATTGGTATGGCACCGTATGAGGCATTGTATGGAAGACCGTGTAACTCTCCGACATGTTGGATAGAGACTGGGGAAAAGCCGTTACTTGGGCCAGAGATGATTCGACAGACTTCGGATTGCATAGAGATCATTCGGCAACGAATGAAGGCAGCCCAAGACCGTCAGAAGAGTTATGCCGATAAGCGTCGAAAGGATTTGGAATTCGACGTAGGAGATATGGTTTTTGTGAAGATTTCTCCACTGAAGAATGTTATCCGATTCGGGAAGAAAGGAAAATTGACTCCGAGATTTGTTGGACCATTCCCGATCATCGAGCGAATTGGAAAGCTCGCCTATAGACTGGAGTTACCTGAGAAGATGTCGAGTGTGCACAATGTTTTTCACGTATCATATCTACGGAAGTATGTGCACGACTCGAGTACTGTGGTTTCTGCTAATAGCTGTGAAGATTTCGAAATTGATCCAGTCGATAGAAGACCTCGTAAGCCGCTTCGTGTTGTTGAAACCGACACGAAACAGCTTAGGAGGAAGGTAGTTAAGTTGCTCAAGATACAATGGAGTGATGATGATAACGACTGTACGTGGGAGGTGGAAGAGAGGATGAAGGCAGCTCATCCTGAACTCTTCAAGGTATGGCCCTAAGGTGTCGTGTCATCTCACGATATTGTGACTTGTTCTAGTGTTAGAATTCTGTACGCTACGATAGAATTGGATGCATGGTTTGTTGATTGTTATGGATGATAGGCGTACAGAATAGTCTTTGATTGCTTTGTTTGCTTGGAATTTCGGGGGCGAAATTCCTAAGGGGGAGAGAATGTAACGACCCGTATTTTTACGGATCGAAAAGTTCGTAAAATCTGGAATTTTCAGCATTTTTAAGTCGTTTCAGATTTTGGCAGATTTTGTTAAGTCCTAAGTCGGTTTGGACGAGTTAAGTATTAAGTCTGGGGTGAGTGGCCGACTTAAGGAGTTAACCGAGTTAAGGAAGTGTAGCTGACGACTTTGTAGACTGGTTGTGTTAGATCGGTTGACACGACTTAGGATAGTAGACGACTTAAGGTTGGGACCGACCTAAGGAAGAGGGGTAGTGGTTTAGGTCGTTGGACAGTTTGGGACGACTTATAAGGCTTAGGTCGTAGAAGACTTGAGGAAAATTGGATCCTTAAGGGTTTTGGCGAGTTAGCGACTTATAGGAGATAGGTCGCGAGATTTATAAGTCGCGCATAGTCTTAAATCGTAGAGGATTGGTCTGTTGAGTCGTAGCCTATGTGTTAAGTCGTAGACGACTTAGGAGTTGGGTCGTAACCCAGTTATTTGTTAAGTCGTGACCGACTTAGTGGTTGGCTGCTAAGTTATAAGTCGTAGGCTAGTGGGATATGATAAGTCGTAGGAGCATAGATCTGTTAAGTCGCACACTTGTTAGTCGTTAGGTAGGAGCTGTTGTTAGGTCGCTTCTCAGTTAAGTCGTAGGCGCGCATGCTATAAGTCGTAACCGACTTAGGAGATAGCTGTTATGTCGTGAGTCATAAACAGGTGAGCGCTAAGTCGTGGATGCAAAACTGGTTAGGTCGTAGAGTTTGGGGTCTTAGGTCGTAAGTCGCAGACGACTTATGGAGATAGCCGAGTTACGACTTAAGGAAATTTCAGCTATAAATACTCGTCCATTTTCTCACTTTTTGGGATCCGGATTTCGAAGCGACGAAGTGCTGCCATTTTGAGAGCTCGACTTCTACACTTCTTCACTTCTTTTCTCCACTCTAATCTAGTGCTTCCTTTCATCCAAATCGAAGATCAAGATCGAAGATCCAAGAGCTAAAGTTGAAGACCTTCATCCATTGAAGTGAGATTTCTTCGTTTGAAGCGGATTTGTGATAGATCAAGCTTGATCCTTCGCTGTCCAGATCTGAAGCGTGTTGATTTGGGGTTGTTTAGGTGATTTGGTGAGTGGTGATTATCTCTCACACGGATCCAAAGGAGTATATCGGATTGTTGGCTCGATTTGGTGTTAAAATAGTGATTTCCATGCATTTTCTTCATCCTAAGTGTAGATCCATATAGATCCATTGTTCATGATGATTTGACAACCATTTTTACTAAGTGTTAACCTATGCAAGTTCATTCATCAAGATTGTAGAGATAATTCTCATGATTTCATGCTTGTTAGACTTTCAACACTTTATTTACGAAATTGCCATTATTGTGATAATTGTCTATTTAGATCTTATTTGAATGCTTGATTGTTTGGATTAATGTTTGACTTGGTTGATTGCTATGAATTAGATGATTGATGATTTGATTTAGACCGAAGACGATTCAAAAGCTAAGGGAAAGGCTCTTGAATTGGGAAAGCTGCTCGTGGCATATGTAGCGGGATGATGAAGCTCTTATGCATAGATTTGATGATGTGATGTTGAGATGAGGCTTTGCGAGGATGTAATGAAGCGAGGCATCATGTGATGAAGACTTGGTCTAATCCAGACGGGATCATTCCAAGCACGTTGGTAACTCGGTGATATGATTCAAGTTAAGGGTAATGGGTGCTTGAGAGGCGCTTGAGCTAGTATGGAAATAGTCGTCGAGGAGGATGACTACGACTAGGAGGCTTGGATAGCATCGTTGTTGAAGGTTCTAGCATGCTCTAAGCAAGAGTACGTTTGGGCAGATTCGATAGTCCCAATGACTAACTGTTGATGGTCGATTACTCTGGGCAGATTCGATAGTCCTAGGCACGGGCTGCGACGACGTGCGGGAGTTATGTCTAGAACCGGGGTTTCCATTAGCCCTTGACGGACGGCTGAAAGAATGTGCCGGTCATTCAATTAACGGTGATATCGAAGCAATGATAACAGTGATAGCCAGAGTCATGGATGTTTGGTTGTATCGTCATTCGGTCTCAAGAGCAGTGTTTTCCGGGTGCTTATCTGATCTTGGTTTAGGCCTTGGGGGTTTGTGCTTGGAAAACATCGCCCTTGACTCGAGTGATAATTACTTTACTTTAAATTGTATGCTCTGCTATGGTTGCTTCTGCTTAGTGTGTGTCTGGGGGCTATCACTGTAGAATGAGGTTGGAGTGGGAGGGTTGTATTCCTATTCCTTTTCCGTTATGCTCTTTTGGTATGTTGATTGTTAATTTACTGCTCACTAAGACTGTTGTCTGACTCAAGGCTTTATGTTTTAATTATTATTGCCTTGGGCTGTTCGTCCATTTTGGGACGGGCAGACTAGGTAGCAGGTGACAGGCGCTGTTCTAGCTTTTCACGGTGCTGATATCGAAGACGAGCTGGTGTATTGCATATTATTTCTTACTATATGTACTGGATGTTCCGCTGCTTTGTAATCTCTGAGTGATGTAGTGAGGCTTGTTGTATTGACTATCCTGATGCTTGTATTCAACTATTATGAAGTTTTATATGATGTCATTTTTTTCTTTAAAGCTTCCCTATACATATGTTCTATTGTATTTTATCCATGCGATGTGAGTAATACGATAGATCTTGTTGTTTTAATCTACCTTGGCAATCGTCCATGGTCGCCTGGCACACTTTACAGCGCACTATCTCTAGATTCGGTGCAGGGGTCATGGGCGGTCGTCACATTGCTTATAGGCCTTTTCATTATACTCACATTTTATAATTTTTTAAGCGGTACCATTTAGTTGTGATAATTTACACATATTTCTCTTTGTGGACACTATATCACTTTAGGATTTATGGAATTTGGTTTTGGTTAGAATTCCAATATCATCCTTTATTCAACTCAATTAGCCCATAAACAAAGTCCTTGGTTCAATAATAACATTTATTATTAACCATACTACTTTGATTAGAGATTTTGACTTTGAGTTGACTACAGTTGCCCATGATGCTAACCTCATACAGTCGAGGAGTGGAATATTCTATTGAATAGCGCTTCACTTCTAATGCTTTAACTTAGAGCCAACTATAGTAGCTTGGTGGATCGCCATACCAAGATTTAACTATAATCAAAGTAGAGTATTAAGATTGAAGTTCCATAGTGTTCTCAAGACGAGAGAACTATGTAACATCATCACCCTAAGATTTCCTGTTTGACATAGTAGTTATTAACCAACGGGAAACATTTAGATAAGCCATTCCATTACTATCCAATAATTACGAGTATGTAACCATATATTGTCCAACATTTGGTGTAACCATATATTGTCCAACATTTGGAGAGTGTTACACACTCTGGTCTCAAGGGATCTATCGATGTCCTTTCCCAAAACATCTTGACCAGGAATATTTAAAATGATATCTTATTCTATGTGGTGATAATTTTCCCATAATTACAACTATTTGTAACTATTATCACATAACATATTATATAAGTATTTTCTATTGATAGACTTTAATTAATTACTTGATCAATTATATCACAATATAACAAAGTATATAACAAAAATTAAATGCCTTAATTACGAAAAAGTTTGGTTATAGAGCTAGATATATGTAACAAATTACATAATTACCTCTAAGGCATACCCTTATCTCTCTCAGTTCAGGAATTCTCGAGATAGGGTTTGAGTTAAGGAAGGGTTATGAGATATAGGATTAGAATAGTCATTTTAGAGAATGGTCTCAAGTTTATAGGTCAGTAAGCGATCCAACATAAACTATATACCCATATGTCGCTACTCCAAAATAACTTCCTTGAACAGATAGTCTCTCTTCAATCCAAGTGATGATTGAAAAAACTACCTATTCCTTTCACAAAATCACATTTGGATCTTCATATCTCACATTCACATGAAAATTGCTTCGGCTTTTCAATGCATGTGAATCAAAACATATTTTCCTCGACTCTCTAAGACACACTCATCAACAAATTTCTTCATCCAACAATATCAATGATACATTCTCATATAATCTTCAAAACCAGTTTAGGTCAGATTACTTTCTATATACCATAAATCGAACTTCAATACTTCCTTTCATTATAACACACAAATGGTGCCTTCTTTTGCCCAAAAGTTTCTAATAATTGGAATACTTTCAAATATAATTCTTTCATCAACTTAGTCCGGAGTATTGTTTAAAATAAAAAATCCAAATCCTATCATTTCTTTATATAAACTCACCAATAGCATCTTTTCCAAATATAACCTCAATTTATTCCACTTTATATTATAATTATCGGATAACTCAATACGGATGGTATCTTGCCATATCAATGTAATAAACATAATATTCAATAACGCAAATAGCATCTTACCGCTAAACTACATCTAGGAGCATCGAAAGTGGACGCGGTTCTAGCATGGTGAACATGTTATGACACTCATGTTACATCGAACCCAATCGAAATTCTTGCAGTTGCAATGACAACTCAAGTATCAATTCTTTATAAATATTTTAACAAAACAAATAAGGTAAGATTATGACAACTTACTTACTTGGTTATCCATAACTTTTCAAATCAAATAGACATACATAGTGTAATGTTACCCAAAACGTCAGATCTACAACACCCGTCTAGAATCCAATAAAATCGTCTACTTTTACTGGCAATGTCAAAACAAAAAATCATCAAACAATATTTGCCCACCTCACCAACCATTACCACAATGATATAGTATGAAAGAATGCGAATCTCAACTATTCCAAAATTTGATCTATGGACCGAACACTGAGTTAGGTCATATATAAACACCATTGGGGCATCGAAACCCTATAATATAATAAACTAGACAAAATCTAGGCCCCTTAATTAATTTGTTAACCATACCTTAAAAAGATTTTCAATTGATTGCTTTACGCGATCCAATCAATTAAGATTTTAGTACCACCTATATATCTCTTACTATCCAGCTTTTCGAATGAAGCCTGTTATCCCGCCTTTTGGCAAGGCCGTGACACCAAGAAATTGACTAGGAATCAAAGACAGCCCATCCTGTAGGACGGCTACATCCCAAGTTCACCGTGGATATCGATGAATTTTGCCCAAGTCCGGATCAGGCTACAATTGATAGGACACATCAAGCAAAGTCATGGGAACCAGAGTTCCAAATTTCGAGTCAATCGGGGTTCGTATGAATGAGATATGATCGATGCAAGTTAGGGAAGATGCGATGTTCGAATCCATAGGAGAGCCACTGTTCGAATCCATGAAGTTCGTATCCATCTAGTTCACAACCACAAGCACGAGTTCGAATCGACTAAAACATTTCACTCCGAATCCATGGACAATGGTATGCTCGAATCCATCAGTAAACGAATCCATGACGTTCGTATCCATCGGCAGAAGGAGTTAGCCTCGTGCTTGCATTGTTCGTATCCATCGAGATAAAGTCCTTCGAATCCATCGAGCACTCCTTAGTTCGAATCCATCCGCGCGTGCCTCAAGCTTCGAACCCATTGGAGCATTCCCCGCCTTCGACTCCATCAAGCAAATCCTCGCGTACTCCAGTTCGAATCCATCAAGTATCCTCTCTTCGAACCCCTCAAGGTCAGGCACTTCGAATCCATTCAGCTGAGAAGTCTTCATATCGATCGACAATGGAATATGCTGATCGATACGAAGGAACATCCCTTCAATCGATTCGAAGGGCCACGTCTCCGAATCCATTGCCACGAGTCCACCCAGTCAAAGCAGCGAAGGATATGGAGTCGACCCCGTCAACCCGGAGTAAAAAGCGGCTCGATGCGAGAAATGCGCGCCACGCCACCATCTTCACGTGCAGGAGCATGGAGTCGATCCTATGGATTCGAACCATATCGATTCGAACGAATCCATAGGACGAAGAATGCACCCTTGAATCGATCATAACTTGAGATCTACAAGTCCAAATGCCATGAAATTTTCACAGAAGCTTAAGCACATGATGAAGAATGTCCATCCCAAATTTCAGCTCGATTGGACTCTTTTTTGATCGATTCGAACCAAGGGTCGAATCGATCCCAAAGTGGGCCCGGATCTCCAGATTTCAGCCGTGTGGGCCCCCTGACGTACCAGAACTGGTCTCCCCTCATTTTAGGCGAAATATCAGCCTCCTACACCTATAAATAGAGCCCCCGGTCATTCAGAAAAGGGGTCGGAGAATTCTAGGAGCAAAAGAGCATCCACACTCTGCCAGATTTACTCAGAATCGCCACTGCTTCCTTAGATTCAGATTGTAATCATATAATCAGTTGTACTACATCAGAGGAAATTGTAATCATCAAGTGAACATCAATAAAATCATCAACTTCAGAGTGGACGTAGGCAAGATCGCCGAACCACTATAAATCTCGTGTTTGTGTTCATTATTTCTGAATTGTGATACTCTGTTTGCTTAGATTTGAGATTTGTGTGTGAATATTTTTGATTTATATTCATACACTGGTGCTTTCACAACATTCGGGGTTTGTGACCAATTTTGGCACAAACAAAGCCCTACTTCAACTGTACTTCATAGCTTCCAACATCCTATAAGTGTAACTTTGGCCCAATCTCCTTCATATGAATCTTAACCCTTAATTTGCTATTAGGTAAGTGTCTTTCTCCATGTCGCTTCAACACAAGAATTTGGACTTACTTTTCTCTAACACAATAATATGATCTCTCTTTTATTAACTCGAAAATTTTCTTAAACTTATAACTCTCTTTTAGAATCATATGCCTAAGTTGCATGCCACCCTTGTGAGTTTATGTAGTTGGAGAGGAAGATCATAACCTTCTTCGAAGACATATGGGATCCCTATCTCCATCTAGTATCGTGCGACTATAAAGATCACGACACATGATAAAATCGTGCCTAGTCTGCTAATGTTTATCTAAGCCACATCCTTATATTCATTCATATCATCCCATACAAGTTATCTAATCTATTTCAAAATCAATCCATACCCCCATACCCCAAGAGTCTCAATACATATGTGTCAATAAAGGACTCTACAACATATAGCCATTTCAAATCATGTCAACCATAAAATAGATTGGTCAACCCTCTGGACAGATTCGACAACATAATAGATTTATGCACTATATGAGATCCATAGTTTATACTATCTCCTATCACATTCCTTACCCAATATAGTAACTCATCTCCTATCATGATCAGCTTTCCCTTCTCTATAGCAGATAGTGGTATACTTGCACTTAGGGCTGCTTATAATGCATAAGATTTCCCTTCTTTATTCACTTCCAATCCCATCAAACTATTCTAAATTTAACAATTCGAAATTAATCTTCATTTACTTATGAAATAGAAATAAAACACAAAAATCCACTTAAAGAACAAAAACTTCTTTTCTTCCTTTCATGGGGACCCTTCCCTTGACCCGTCCTTCTTCCTTTTCTTCGTACATTCCCACCATTACTTCGTACCTCCCTTTATCTTATTCGGCCTTACCTCCCACTCCTCTCTCTGCCGCCCCAATCCTTATGCCGCCTGCTCCTGATTCTCCTCCCTCTTCTCTGCCCTCCTCTGCTGTTTCTTTGCCCGCATCTATCCCTCCTCCTTTATCACCTTCTAACTCTCTTCCTTGGTCTTCTCTTTTCAAATCGAAGCCGTGCAATGCCGATGCCTATTGCCCCCAAGATATCCCTTTGAAATTCTCTGGTGAAGTTCTCTTGCCCTCACAAGACGTCATTATGGCTGTGAATGAAGTTTGGAAGGACTACCTTTTGGGTTTTTTCCTTGACAAACCCCTGTCTTATACAATAGTAATTTACCATTTGAAAAAAGTTTGGAGGCTAAAAGGAGAAGTGTCAGTGAAGTCTGATGGTTTCCTTTTCCTTTTTAATTTTTCTTCATTGGATGATCGTAAAAAAATTGCTGAAATCGATCCCATTATTATGAGAAGCAAGCTATTTATTGTCAAACCTTAGGATGCTTTAGTGGGCAATAGCTGTGGCACCATTAAATCAGTTCCAATGTGGATTAAGCAAAGTAACATTCCCATATATGCTTGGTCTCACTATGGTATCAACTGGCTAGCTTCAAGAATTGGAAATTTTTTATGTATAGATGAATCCACTGAAAAGCTTGAGCAAATAACTTATGCGAAATGTTTGGTAGAAGTTACTCCAGAGCACCTTCTTTTGGATCAGTTTCCAATCAAACTGCTTGATGGCAGTGAACATATGGTGCAAGTTAATTATCTCTAGAAACCAGAAATCTATGTTAGATGCAAGGAATTTGGCCACACAGAGACTTGCTGCTTACTGGCAGATTGTAATAGTAAGGTAGTTGAGGTTGAAGTCCAGGGTAATGTTGGCAGAAAAAGGATGTCAATAGCCTAACTGTTGTAATGAATAAGGCTCCCAAAATAAAGCAAGTTTGGAAGAGAGTTGCAACAAATAAAAGAAAAGATAAAGGAAAAAATCAGACGAAGGGTAGGGCAAATGAGCTTCAGGATTTTGTAGAAATGGGGAAAAAGGCCTAATGTTAATGTTGTTGAATTCGAGGAAGATGATGAGCATGAGACAAATGTTAGTATAGGAAAACATAGTTATTACTCTGGGCAAGCTGCCAATCCCAATCAGGCCATAAGTAAGGTTAAAACATATAACAAATTTAGTGCCTTGGAGGAAGAAAATGGTGCAGGGTCTGATGTTTCAATAGGGGATGGAAATGTGGTTGCCAGTCATTTTGAGGTTGAAGATGGAGAGTGTCTCGGAGCTGAACAGGAAATAGCAGCTAAAAGTCTCGAAGGAAATGAAGAATCTGTTATTCAACATGGCATGGCCAAAAGTACACATATTGAAATGCCTGGTTCTAAGAACAATTTTTTCCCCGAAGCAGGCTTTGAGTTAACCAACGAAAATCTCAAAGTCATTGATAGCCGGGGTAATAGCCTTATTACGCAAAGCAACTGTAACAGTGAAAAGCTTGTGCACGTGCACAACGATACGGTACACCATCCCACTACAAGTAGTTTTCCTATTCCATCAACTGATCCTTTGCAGCAAAACCTTATATCATCTCCTCGAACAGGCTACAAACAAGATAACATTGTAGCTGATGAAACATAATTCTGTGATGAACTCGAAAATCATATGAAACACATAATTTTCAACATGCACATCCAATCTGTAACCTCATCTTCCTCATCTTCTTCCTTATCCATGCCTGTCTGTCCATCCACTTCTCCCCCTCTTATCTGTAAGCCTTCTACTCACACATCATCCTTCCCATGCGTCAACACTTCTCACATCCCTGGCTGGATGTCAGCATCTCAACCCTCTTCCTCCTAGAATTCTGTTGATCCTCCCACTATTTCTTCCTATTTCAAAAAGAAAGTTCCTCCAACTAAGCCACAATCAAATGATCCTTCCCTCTCCAATATAAATTCTCCTTGTAAGATTTTATAGTGAGGTTAAGAAAATTGAAGCAGTTTAGAAGAAGAGATGAAAAAGATGTAATTGTATTGATTTGTAATTAATGATACAGAATGTACAAGTATTTATACAGTCTTTACAACAAAAGAAAGAAATGGGCTTTGGGCTTTTTGTACCCGCAACCGCATATTACAAAGTAACATATCAAGTAGTCGCCTATTGCAGTATTATCTTCATTACTCCTCTGCAAACCCTAGTCTCTTTAGGGTTTGAAGCGAGAAGAAAAAAAATGGCGATCTGCGATTCGCTTGCTTCTGAAATCGAGATAGAGAATTGAGGGAAGACCACTAGTATGGCACTGCTATTGTCTTCGCGCAATAAAAGTCGTGAGAAATCAACGTGTTTCCTCAAAAGAAAGGCTCGATCTTCCATGATGTTGCGAGGTAAGCCAGGTATGACCTTTATTACTCTTGCACTGTCGTTCACTTGCAGTTTCTCTCTGAATCTAGTAAAATTTGATTTGGAGAGTGGTTTAGTGAGTATGTCAGCTATCTGATGTGTAGACGGTAAATGATTGATATTTAGCTTTCCGCAATTGACTTGATCACGAACAAAATATAGATCCAACTCCATATGTTTTGTACGAGAATGTAGAATAGGATTTGCAGATAGATGCACTGTACTCAAGTTGTCACACCATAAAGTTGGTTTATTTTCTGGTTTAACTTGTAGTTCAGATAACAGTGATTCAATCCACATAATCTCTGACACAGCATTGGCTACACTCCTGTACTCAGCCTCGCTACTAGATCTAGCAACAGTGGTTTGTTTCTTTGAACACCAGGAAACAGGATTTTTTCCGAGAAATATACAGTAACCACTTGTAGATCTCCTGTCATCTGGGTCATTAGCCAAGTCTGAGTCAGCATAACCATTTATATTCAGTGTTTTACTTGCTTGCATAGTTAATCCGAAGTCTATTGTACCCTTGAGATATCTTAGTATTCTTTTGATAAGTTTCCAGTGATCAGTTGTAGGGTTTTGCATGAATTGACTTGCCTTGTTGACACTGAATGTTATTTCTGGTCTTGTGATTGTTGCATATTGCAGTGAGCCAACTATGCTTCTGTACTGTTTGTCATTAAATATTGCTTCTCCTTGATGTTTAGATATTTGGACATTGCTGATCATGGGAGTTGATATTGAGTTTGCTTTATCCATTTTAGCTCTGCATAGAATTTCAGTGATATATTTCTTTTGACTTAGTTGAATGGAATTGTCTGGAAGCCTTTTAACTTCTATGCCCAGAAAATAGTTTAGATAGCCAAGGTCTTTGATAGAAAACTCTTGACCTAATTGCTTGATTAGCTTGTTAATTTCAGTTTCACTGTTGCCTGTAACAATGAAATCATCAACATAAATCAGTACATATATTATGATATTGTTATTGAATTTAGTAAATAGTGATATGTCAGATTTTGTTGAGTTGTATCCCAGTTTGACAAGTGTAGCTTTTAGCTTTTCAAACCACACTCTTGGTGCTTGTTTCAGACCATACAGTGCTTTATTTAATCTGCACACAAGCCTTTGTTTTCCTTTTTAACAAAACCATGTGGTTGTTCCATGAAAACTTCTTCCTGCAAAATGCCATTTAGAAAAGCATTAGTAACATCAAGTTGCTTGATGGTCCAATTCTTACATAAGGCAGTAGTAATGACTACTCTAATAGTTGTAGGTTTCACAACAGGTGAGAATGTCTCTTTAAAATCGAATCCTCCCTGTTGTGAATAGCCTTTTGCAACTAATCTTGCCTTATACTTAGATATTGTACCATCTGCATTTCTTTTTAATCTAAAAGTCCATTTGCACCCAACAATATTTTTGTTTTTGGGTGCTGGAACTAATTTCCATGTGTTATTCTTGATTAAAGCATCATATTCATCTGCCATGGCAGATTTCCAATTTTCATTTTCTAAAGCCTGAAGATAGTTGCATGGTTCTTCAGTATTTAAGTTAGCACTGTAGACTTTTGGCTTAAAAATTCCACTTTTTGATCTTGTCACCATGTGATGTCGTGTGACAATATTGTCCTGCTGTTGGTTCATAGTTTCATCATGTTGTTGTTTGCTTTGACTTTCTGATCTTTGAGATGATTCATCAGATTGCATGCTAACTCTTTGCTGAGATGAGTGATCAGGTGTACAGACTGTGTCATCCTGTTCTTGACCTGGTCTGGTGCTGGATTGACTGGTGCCAGACATAGTGAGTTGAGGATCAGTGTTGTCATTGTTGACTTGATCAGTGTTGGATTTGAATGGTTGTTCTGATACAACTGGCACAGCAGGTATGGAATCTTTTGGATTGTATATCTTTGTAGTTGTTGTGACTTCTGCTTCTTTGAATGGAAATATTTTTTCATTGAAAATAACATGCCTTGATATGAAGATTCTTCCATTTTTGTCTAAGCACTTGTAACCTTTTTGATTTATAGCATATCCCATAAATGTACATGGGGATGATCTATAATTCAATTTGTGCTTATTGTAAGGTCTAAGATAGGGAAAGCATAAACAACCAAAAACTTTTAGATGTAGATAGTCTGGCTTGACATTGAACAGTGTTTCTAGTGGACTATTCATCTTCAATGTTTTAGTGGGTAGTCTGTTTATTAGAAACACTGAAGTCAAAAAAGAATCTGGCCAAAATTTTTGAGGCATTGATGATTGAGCTAGTAAAGTCAAGCCAGTTTCTAAAATTTGTCTGTGCCTTCTTTCAATTAATCCATTTCGTTCAGAAGTGTGTGGACATGTGATTCTGTGTACTATCCCTTTATTTTTGAAATAATTTTTTAGTGGTAGAAATTCCGTTCCACCATCAGACTAAAACACTTTAACAGTATGATTTGTTTGCTTTTCAGCAGTATTTATAAATTGTATAACAGCATTATATGTTTCAGACTTTGATTTCAAAAAATATATCCACACATATTTAGAATAAGCATCAATAAAGGATATATAGTACTTGTAACCATAGTCTGTACATATTGATGTTGGTCCCCACAAGTCAGTGGCAACCATTTCCAGTGGATTATTATATATAGTTTGAGAGTCTGGAAACGGTAGTTTGTGACTTTTACCCATTTGACAATATGTACAGATGTATGGTAAAGTACAGTTAACAGAAGAGATAGCATTGTTATTCAACACATGTTTCACAATTTTTACATTAGGATGACCAAGCTTGCTATGCCACAAGTCAAATGTATTACAGTTTTCAGTCTGTCTGTTTTCAACACTATTACACCACATTCTTTCATTTTCACAATATCTTGACTTAGCCAAACATAATTTGTATAGCCCATTATGATTTTTACCCTGCAGAAGATTTTCTTTGGTTAGAATATCTTTGACAACACAGTGTTCATGATAAAATTCAAAGTACACTTTATTGTCCTTAGCAAATTGTGACACACTTAGCAAATTTCTTTTAATTAAAGGGGCTCTAAGTAGGTTGTTTAGATATAGTTTTCTTTTTCCTGGTATAACAGACGTACCAGTGTGTGTAATAGAAATAGGGTTACCATTACCCATGTGAATAGAGTTTGTACCTTTGTATTCTTTTCCACCAAGATTTAGATTATTCAGATTGTTGGTGATGTGATTGGTTGCTCCTAAGTCTGGGTACCAGCTGTCTTCACTTGCTGATTCAGTATTTCCTGATTCATTGCAATGTATTGGTTGGTTGTCTGAATCTTGTTGAACCTGAGCCATATTTACCCTTGAGTTTGAATTCTTCTGATTGTTAGAACCTTGACCTGGCACATAGTTTAAGTTCAGCTTGAAGTAACACTTGACAGCAGTGTGACCAACTCTTTCACAAATTTGACACTTTGGCTTGTAATTATCGTTGAATCTTCCTCTGCCTCTTCCTCTGTTAGAGGTTCCACCTCTTTGTGTGTTTTGACCACCTCTGTTACAACTTTGACCTCTGCCTCTGTAATTAGCAGCATAATTTGCAGTGATATCTAATTCTGGTGATTTCTTTATGTCTAATCTTGTTTCATGAGATAGTAGAATAAAATGAATGTCCTCAATTGATGGTAGATCTTTTTGTGATGTAAGAACAGCAACTACAGCTTCATATTCTTCATTTAGACCATTAAGAATTGTCATAACATGCTCAGAGATAGACACCTTGTGGTTAGCTGCTTCCAAGCTGTCACATATTGATTTGATCTTGAATAGGTATTCTCTCATGTTCATGTTGTCCTTTTTTATCAAATGTAACTGCCTTTTATATGATAAAATCTTTGCAGCAGATTGAGAATTGAAGACTCTTTCAACAGTTGACCAAATTTCAAATGCACTTTTACACCCTGTAATATGAGATAATAGCTTGGCAGTAATAGAGGAAATTAGCCATGAACAAATTAATCTATCTTGTCTGTGATATCTTGTATATTCATCATTACTTATGACTTTTCCTTCTTGATTTGTGATGCAAATAGGAGGGATTTGAATGGTGCCAAGAATATATCCTTCGAGACCATACCCTTCCAAGGCAGTTTCAACTTGTAGTTTCCAAAGAAAATAGTTATCTTCAGCGAGATGAATATTGACCAATTGACTTTGTGGACTAATTCCAGATTTAACAAGATTTTCGGCAGCAGTGATGACTTGCTGAGAGTTGATGGAACTAGTGGCAGTGGCTGAAGTGTCTTCTTCAGTCATAGTGGCAAGAATGGAGAATCATAAAGGAAAGGTTCAAGAAATGAGAAATCTTACAGAAATTTGATTTGCTGCACTTTTCAGGTAATATGCAACTAGAAATGCTTATATGATGATTTCTCTGATAAGCTTTCTTTGGATGGCAGTTTCATGAAATTTGATTGTGCGCTTTTGAATTTCTTGATGAGATTTCAATGATTTGATGCTTTTCTTTACTGCTTGAATGTGAATCTGAGAAGTTGTAGCCGAACTGATGTTCTTGGCAAGGCACTCTCTGTTTGATTCAGGTATTATCCTTAAATGAGAAGAACTTCTGTTCTTAGATAAGGATTTAACCCCAAATGATGAAATTTCTCTGATGGGTTTAATTTCAGAAAATCTTTTGCTGTAAAGCAGAAAGGCTCTGATACCATGTAAGATTTTATAGTGAGGCTAAGAAAATTGAAGCAGTTTAGAAGAAGAGATGAAAAAGATGTAATTGTATTGATTTGTAATTAATGATACAGAATGTATAAGTATTTATACAGTCTTTACAACAAAAGAAAGAAATGGGCTTTGGGCTTTTTGTACCCGCAACCGCATATTACAAAGTAACATATCAAGTAGCCGCCTATTGCAGTATTATCTTCATTACTCCTGCAACTAGGAGTAAGAAAATAATCAATCATCAATCACTATAGTTTTAATGATAATACCAAATATTTGCGCTTGGAACATAAGAGGTGCTCACAATCTAAATAAACTCGATCAGGTCAAAAATCTCATCTCAACCCATGATCTTAAAATAATTGCCATCCTCGAAACAAAATTAAATATGCCATTGTCAATTCATGCAGCTAGCTATATTAATCCTATATGGACTCTTAATCATAATCTCAAAGACGCTGAATACGGTAGGATCCTTGTTCTTCATGATCCTACCTCCTACTCATTGACAAGCATCATCTCAACCAGACAGTTAGTTCACTTTCATGCTACATGTTTATATCCCACTATTTCTTTTTATCTTACCATAATCTATGCTGATAATTCATGTTCCTTGAGACAGACTTTGCTTAACTTCCTTCCTTATTTACGTCAAGAAACCCATCCTTGGATTGTTATGGGTGACTTTAGTTGCTGCCATGACTTAAATGATAAACATGGTGGCCTTCCCCTCCAACCAAAAGAAATTCGACCACTAAACATTGCTACCAATGACTCAAATCTCATCAAAACTGTCTCAACTAGGGCTAAATTCATTTGGAATAATAGGAGTAGGAGTGGTGTGAGGACATTTTCAACCATTGATCATGCCTTCAGTAACTACATCTCCTATTCTATCTGGCCAAATCTTTTCACTCATATCCCCATCCTATTCTGTCTGACCGTTCCCCTCTCATTTTTTTCTTCTGGTCTTCCCAAAGTGAAGGAGAAAAGAAGCTGTAACGCCCCACCCCGAGACCTATATTAATAAAGAGCATTACTGGGTAATTCTGTCTGCTAATGCAGAGAATAGGGCTAGTTAGGAGCGACCATTTATAATCTTGTCATATACATCTACTAAATACGTCGATGAATGCTCTATATATTTTTCTATCTCTCGTGGATCGACATATCCAGTAAATGCTTAATACAAAGCTATAAGTGGCTAACGGATCTATCAGAACAAAATATAATAACAGAATGCATATCACATCACGAAAATATCCTCAAAACCAACCAAGATAGAGAGCAAAACAAAATAAATTCAACCTGGAAACAAAGAACAACGCAAAGGAATGCAGGGCAAACAAATGCCCCTCTAGGTCGACCGCCAGGTCGACCTCTCTACTCCCTAGGTTGACCGTTTAAATTCTACAATGCTTGGCTTCACTCCCATGATTATAAAGATATTGTTAAGACTGCTTGGTCATCAAGAGTTTATGGTAATCCAATGTTTATTTTATGCAGGAAGCTTAAAAATGTTAAAGTAGCTCTAAGGGATTGGGAAAACAAGCACTACGGTGATGGAACCAAACAATCGAATCAATTGAAAGAAAAACTCAAGGTGGCTCAAGAGTACATGATGAACAACCTTGGTGATGCTCTTGCGGCCGAGGAGGAAGGAAGGCTCTTTTCTGCTCTTAATAAAGCTCTTGATATTGAAAATAGTATGAAAATGCAGCAGCTGCATAATCTCTGGCTCCAGGAGGGGGACAAAAACACTGTTTTTTTCATGCTTCGATCAAAATCAAGCAAGCAAAAGAAAACATTCATTCAATTATTGGAGAAGGTGGCTGCCTTTATAATTCTCTAGAACATGTGGAAGGAGCATTCCTCAAATACTACAATGGCCTCCTTGGCAACTCTACCAACTTCTCACCTGACCTTAACATGTTTCATGAGATTCCTCTTTCTTTGCTCATCCATGAGCAGGCTTCATCTCTGGTCAGTAGGGTAACAAATGATGAAATAAAGAAGTGTTTGTTCTCCATGAACAAGAAATCATGTGGGGGGCCTGATGGATTCAATTTCCTCTTCTTCACAGATAGCTGGGATTTAATTCATACTAAGTTTTGTTTGGCTATGCATAATTTCTTTGAAAAATGTAAACTCCTCTCAGAAGTCAATGCAACTAACCTTGTTTTAATTCCTAAATCATCCCATGCCACCACTGTATGCTCTTTCAGACCAATATCATGCTGCAATGTAATTTACAAGTGTGTCTCTAAGATACTTGCCTTAAGGCTTGTTCAAGTTCTCCCTGACCTTATATCCCATAATCAGGTTGCTTTTTTTTACCCAAAAGAAATATATTAGACAATGTGGTCCTTGCTCAAGAGCTTCTTTTTGGTTATGGTCGAGCAAACAATTCCACTGCAGCCATGTTGAAGCTGGACTTAAAGAAAGCCTATGACTCAATTAATTGGACTTCATTGTAAGAATAATCGCTCTGATGGGATTCCCAAAACTGTATGTTGGCTGGGTGTATGAGTGCATTTCTTCTCCCACTTTCTCACTTATAATAAATGGTAGGTCAGTTGGCTATTTCAAAAGTAAGCAAGGAATTCGACAAGGGGATCCTATTTCCTCCTACATATTTATCCTAGTCATGAAAGTTTTCACAATACTCTTGTCTGTTAAGTACACTAACAAACTTATAAAGTATCATCCTAGGTGCAAAGAACCACACATATCCTCTCTATTGTTTGCTAATGATATAATGATATTCACTAGGCCTCACTTACCATCTATTCTGTGCATTCTTTCCTCCTTGGCATCATTCACCTCATTCACCTCAATGACTGGCCTTATACTTAATCTATCCAAATCAAGCATCATCTTCTCTGGAATTCCCTTGCAACAGTCCTCTGAATTATCTATTGCCTCTGGACTTCAACTGATGAATGAAGATATGACCTACCTTGGTTTGCCCCTCCTGACATCCAGGATAACGGTTGCTGATTGTCTACCACTCTATACCAGGATAAAAGTTACTTTGGATAGCTGGGCTAATAGAATGCTATCTCAGGCTGGTAGATTCATTATTATCAAGTCAATTAGCTTCTCCATGACTGTGTACTGAGCCAGAGCTTTCATATTGCCAATAAAGCTGTTGAGAATAATCAGAAGTGCAATGATGAGGTTCTTTTAGGGTGGTAGTATCCATTTGAGGAAGCTTATGCCATGCTCATTCAGTCTTTTTGAAAAGCCAAGGTCCAAAGGTGGTTTAGGAGTGAAGAACATATGTCTCTGGAACATGTCAGCTTTTAGTACTCACTTTAACTCTTTATTATCTAAGAGGGAGAGCATTTAGGTGAGTTGGGTCTGGACACATATGATAGGTAGGAAGGATTTCTGTTGTATGCAAGTCCCCCAGTCTTGAAGCTAGACATGGAGAAGATTGCTTGGGTTGAGAGCTTCTTTCCTGCCATTCATTTTGTTAAAAATGACCCAGTATTCCCCGGTCAAATTCTGGACCGAGCCTTGGAGTGCTCCTGGTATGATCCTGGCCAAGCATATGAACTATCAATAGATTATCCAGTCTGGAATTGCAATGGAAGCAAGGGCAACTGACTTTATCAACAATGGCCATCTCCAGTTGCCTTACTCATCCAATCAATTAATTAGAGCTGCACGGATACAGCTTCAGGCAAACAAATATCCCTTTGTGTGATGACCATGTTCTATGGAAGGGAAAACAACATTCTGTAGCCACTGTGTATAAGCTGTTAGTTAACTCTAATACTAGCCCACCATGCAGGTGGATGAAAATAACATGGAGCTCTGACACTACCCCCAAGGATAATCTTTTGTTTTGGAAGGTGCTAAATCATGCTTTATTAACAAGAGATGTGCTCCAGAGGTATGGTCTTGACCATGGAACATTATGTTTTTTCTGTGGCCAGAGCAATGAGTCCTGAGACCACATTTTCTTTGAATGTGATATGAATCTTTTTCTATGGAGAAGAATGATGAATTTGGAAGGTAACATCACTCTGGCTGGTCTTTCTGCTATGGACTATAACTTGATATATAGCTCTACTAGATGGCGAACTAGTGACTCTCGTCTTACAGCTCCGTGTATTAAGAAATATTTGAATTTGATATGGAAGGAAAGAAATCTTTTATGCTTTGAGAAGAAAAGAAGAGATGGTGAGACGCTTTGGAAAATATTAAAGTACGAGGTGCTTGAAGCTATGATGAGGATGGCAGTCTTCTCGGAGGCTAAGATGTATGCTTGGAGATAATTATGGGCTTGCTTCAGGTTAATTCCTGTGTTTTTTTTGTTCTTTTCCTAGCTTTGCTGCTCTTACTTTTGTATCCTTGTGTGTGTGCTTTCTCTTGTTTTTCTACTATGTGGTTTTAGCTTGGACTTTTGTTCTAAGCTATGTTTATTTTATTGTTCTCTGCAATAAAATCTGGTAGGGCACCAGTCAACCCCGCTAGCCTTGCTAAAAAAAGAAATAAAACAATTACCAATCAGAAATCCATCACAATATCAGAATTGAAAACTTCCATTCTCCTTTATAATATACATACATAAACACAAACACACACACACACACACACACACACACACATATATATATATATATCATATTTTACAAAACTTCCCATTTATTTAAAAGCCAAAGAAATTATTGATTCATCATACTTTTCATATTTTTTATAAAAGCACATTTCTTATATTTTTAAATAGTACATCTTATATATTTATAAAAATAAATATTTTAATTTCTTTAGCTACTAACTATATTCATATCAAATTCAAAAATCATTTCCACGACTTTAAATAATATATTAATAGTATTTTCAAGATTTTATATCATAAAACTTCCAATTCCCATCAAAAATATATGTCAAAATGGAAAAATCTCACTTGCTTTGAAATAAAATTTTAAATCCCTCTATAAAAATCATTCATTTTTTTACAGTCTTAGGTAAATACAACATCTATTCAGAAATCCTTTTATAAACTATAATTCCAACTTCCAAAACCAATTCTCTTTCAATATTTTCTTAAAAAGATTCAACTTTACAAACTCATTTCTTTAGTTAGCTCCATCACCTCCTTATCATGTGCATATATCAATTCAAATCCAAAAGTTTAAATATTTTTCTTAAGTACTTAGCCATGCCCACATCATCGAATATGGTTTAGTCCTATAGGGTCTCCAATACAAACTAGAGAAATCCCTGTACAACCTCGGGAAATCGACAGTCGGGGTGGTCGAGCAGAACCACTCTTTATATAGTAAGTGCAAGTGCTATGGGGATTACATTAGTCTAACTCATCACTTACAAATATTGGTGGAACCAAACAGGAATGTTCACATCTAGTACCATTTTTAGTTCTGGTTTCAACCCTAACAATATTTATCCCTATTCCAGTTTCTATCTATGCTAATTTACTCATCCTCGACTATCCATAATCAGGATTCATTATCAACCTTAATAAATAGTAAACTCAACTGGAATAGTGAATAGTGTAAACATATGTACTCGACTCATATGTATTATACACACACACACACATTTATATAAAAAAAATGCAAATACGCTCTTTCAATATGTCTTAATCTTTAATTTAATAAAGATTTTGCTCTGATACCAAATATAGAAATCGGCCTTTTCGATCCTCTGATTTAACGTCTTAACCGACGTTAACACCTTAAAACCAAACACGACGAGATGTTAGGATATGATAATTAAGAAAAAACAAATTTTGAACTATGAACCTTCTGATCTCGCAACAGAAGGAAATAAAGTATAATAGAAAATAATCATAATTTATTTATAACCATACCCTATCAACTTACATCACACTATAAGTCTACAAAGTTCCAAATCCAATTTCAATACACATGATATAAGTCAAGTCATATTGCCTATTTACAATATATAACAGAGTTAGGGGTATACTCTATGGGAAATTCTGTAATTTATTATAAATTAATTAACTCTATAATCAATTCTCATTTGTAATAAAGGTGTTTTTTCTTTCTATTATATTTTTTTAATAATGTGTTATAAATAATTAAATGTTTAATTAAAATATATTAAATAGAAAATCCCTAAATGATGTGTTTGTGATAGTAATTACAAATAGTTGTAATCATGAGTATCATATCATAATATTATAAAACACATCATTTTAAATATTCCTAGTCAAGATGCATCGAGGCTGGATATTGATGTATCCATTGAGACTAGAGTACGTAACACTCTCCAAATGTTGGGCAGTGTACTACTCATGACTGCATGGCACCCAAAGGTTACGTACTAATAATTATCAGATAACTATGAAACGATTGGATAACTATGGAATGACTCACTCAATAGTTTTCTATTGGTTAATATAACTATGGTCAAATAGAAAATATTGACGTGACTGATTTACACAGTTCTTTCGACTTGAGAATACTGTCAGTTTTCAATATGAAAGCTCCGCATTGGTAATAGTCAAATCATGGCACGACGTCCATCGAGTGACTATAATTAGGTCGAGTGGAAGTATTGGAAGTGAAACACTATTCAAGAGAGGATTCGTCTCTTAGTTATATGGGATTGTTATCACGGTCAACTCAAGTCAACTCAAAGTCAAAATCTCTAGTCAGAGTAGTACAGTTAATAATAATTGTTATTATTAACCAAGGGCTTTGTGTTTGGACTATAGAGTTGAATATGGATGATATTGAAATTTTGACCATTACCAAATTCCATAAGTCTAAAGTGATATAGTTTTGATGAAGAGAATTAGTATAAATAAATGTCACAACCGGGTAACTCTTAACAAAGTAAAATTGGATTTTACTGAAACCAAGTAAGGGATAAATTTGACCAAAATATCGCACCATCTGCAAAGTGACGTATGAATGTTAATATTTAAATAGTTCGATATTGATAGCTGACCAAATTTACACATGACGAGTCACACAACCGAAATGATGAATTCTCTTTTGACCAAACGATTTAATAAGTTTATAGTTGTTATAAATTAATTAATATTATGAAATATTAATTTTAAAATTTTGAATATGATTTGAGGAATAAATATTATTGAATATATTTATAATAATTATAAATATATCGATAAACAATTAAATTAGATTTAATTAAATGATATTTCTTTAGGCTAAATGAGAAATTGGCCCATGATGATGAGTTGGTATTTTCGGCTGTAATGAGGGCTATATGGGCTGGCTCAAATAAGTTAGAGAGATGTTAGAATTTAATGGCTTATATTTAGTGAGAATTGGCATGAGATGTGATCAATTATTTTCTCTCTTCCATCCACTATTTAAACACCTCTAACCTTCATTGAAAAGAATCTTTTAACTGCCATTATTCCCATCGTTGTTGGCTAACTTTATCTCCTAGGAGCTCAGGCAAATCAAACTCACATTAATTCAAAAGACGAGTGTTATTTGATAGTTAATGGTCTATGATTCAAGGATTAGCAGTTTGCCGAATCGAAAAGCTTTCAAAGGAGAGAGAGTTCATCATTACAAGGTGTGCTTCAAGGCATTGGTTTTAGGTATGTTTTATCTATATTATATAGTTTAAATTTTTTGGATAATATTTTTATTATTCACATATATTATTATTATTATATTATAGTTAGATGACGATGCTTATATGTATTGATGTTGTCACATGCTAGATTGGTTATACGTATGTAATCGTTTAAAAAACACAAAATTTTCACATATAGATCAGATATACACAGCCAAATATTTTAATTATAATAACTATTATTTTATTAATTAATATATACATATAAATATATCATTATACTTATATGGTTTATAATTAATTATAACATCATTTCATGGTAATAGTTGAACATATAATTTTATACATGTATATTCATAGTAATTATAATTTTCGACGATTGTAGAATACTTTTTGATAATTATTTACTATTATTTAATATATTTAAATCAATATGCTGTCGTAATAATTCATATAAAATAAAATATATTTTTTGAAAATTAACTTTTAAATTTTAGAAAATTATTTTATCATGAATTAAGCTACCGGCTAGAAAATGGGAATTTAAAAAAAAAATCATTTTTTCCCTTTTTTTAAATTATTACAATATACGACCAAAAAATAATTAATTTGATCAGAAAAAATTATGAAATTTTTTCAAACCTCAAAATATCATATTAGATTTTTTGAAAATTTAAATTTTGAATAAAACGCTTTGAAATTATTGTTGTTAGTATTTTATTGATTTTCGACTAATAAATCAATTTATATATATTTTAATATAATAAAATAAAATTTTGCTATGCATACAATCCGGAACTGTTTAATATAATTTTTTTAATTAATATGCATATTCACATTTAGATATTATAAATATGCTTATGAATATATATATATATATATAAATAATTTTAATATTTACTACAATAACACACATATATATAAATTCTTAATATTATATATATATATATATATATATATATAAATTTTACACACACACACATATGTATGTTTAAATATTTTCTTTCTCATAAAATTGTTTAAATAAAATTAACATATATATTTATATATTTACATACATATATATAGATTTATAATATTTATATAAATAATAAGTTTAAATACATACATATATTTGGACAACGTATAATACATATCGGATAAGCTAACGTGTATGTTGCGATGTAAATCCCAAAATCTATACAATGGCATGTTATACCTTGCATATACTATCATGTTACACATGCATACACGTACATTTATGTATCTGATACGTATGTGTACATTTATATGTATAAAATATTAATCAAATAAAATTGTATATAATTTATAGATTTAAATAAAATAAGAGATTTTATTTAAATAATATTTAGAATTGTTCTAAATAAATTAGATTTCATAAGCCCAATATAGATCCAATAAGAGAATTTTCTTGAAATTCGAAGATAACTTTCGCTGTGGGCTGGCCCAGTTCCAACAATATATACATCAAAGTCTTCGTCACAAGCTTCATCACGTCTCCGAGCTCCATCGACCCTGTGATATAGATAAATAGGAAAATATAAGTTGGTCAGACATAAGTTTGAGCGAGTAAAGCATGTCTACTCCACATATGCTACAGAAATACTAGCACAATATAACTAATGTCTAATACGTGTGTACACACGTTCTGGACTTGTCTCATGCGCTACAGGTCATGTTACACTCAACTAGTCATTTCCTATCCCGCCAATTGCGGTATAGGATAGTATCGTCTATCTATAAATATTGGACTCTGTCCTGGACTTGCCTCATGCACTATAGGAACGTACACCCATCCCACCTGGACTTCCCACTTACGCTATGGGAGCATGTACATCACTAGGGTTGCCCACTTGCACCATAGATTCATATCTCGAGTCACATACTTGTGCCACAGGCTTGTACCTGGGTCACCTACTTGTGCCACAAGTTCTTATGCAACCAAACCATCATTCAATAATACATCTCAAATAAATCCATACACATTACTCGACACACCAACATCCACGTCCACATGCCTCATCTCGTCAACGTAGTTCCACAACCGTCTTTGGAACCGCTCCAAAGCGCACTGAAAATCCCAGATACGAATTGCCATCAAAACCATTATTGACTAGTTGGGTCTAGGTTCAAGCCCAACAAAAAGTGACAAATCGACCGGTTAATAACGACCGATCAACCGGTCGTTGTGTAATGACAAGCCCCTCGTCAGTTGCACAACCTCGCTAGTTTTTCATCTTATTCGCAAGTTTAATTGTTAGTTTTGGGTTACTACTTCACTTAAGGGGTTCATACTTTATTTACATTCTGAATAAAGTCATATTACAACATATATTGGATCCAATCGATTCATTCTTTAAATCAATGTTATACATGTTTTGTCATTTTAAAGCCCTTTAATTTGAAAATAATTCATATTAAGTTCCATATTAACCGTAATCGGACCCTAGATTACTATTGTGACAGTAAAGCAGTATTATATGAATTTTTAAACAAGATTTACTCACCAAAAGTCCCGAATGAAAAAGAACCCAACACTGTACTCTCCGTTGTCTTATCCCATTAGCGCCCATAAACCTTTGTGATTCCCCCCAATTCCTTCACCAGATTATAGTACTCGTCTACATGGTCATTTTGATGGGTATATCGTTGAAATAAAATAAGATTTAAGCGAAACAAGCCATTTTGAAGTTTGACAGAGAAGAGAAAATAGGTGTACGGGATTCCACCATTTTTCTCTGTGGTTCAGATCTATATCAATCGCCTCATATCCTTTGAATATCGCCTCCAAACTAGTATGACCTAATAGTATTTGTCAAGCCCTTCGATTTGCCGTTGATTTCGTGGAGATCTGTTGAGAAATAAAAGAGATACGATGTTTTGACATTTAGAAGAGAAAAGGGAAGTAAAGAGGAGAGAAACAGTGAGAAAGAAAATGATACCTTTGTATGTTCTTTCAATTTCATATTTCGGGGAAAACCCAACGACAATTTCAAATTCAAAAATTCCAATTTCAACCCAAAGCCCATTTAAAACTCGTTTCACACGTATCTCCCCTGTACGACCTTTGATTCTGACAAACTTATGTATAGTTCTGATCAGAAAAACGAGCCAGACGCAATGGCATAAATCACATCATCAAATTCCAAAATTTATAAAGTGATCATTTTGCGCTTCCATTATTTAAATTAATTAATTTATCACCTTTAATTCAAAATATTGATTATTATTATATTACAAAATTTTATAGTGTATTACAATGCAAAAGTTTGACAACGCTCTTAAGTCGAAAGACTTTAATAGATCGCCAAATGAGAACTTCTATTTGACATTGATATAATAATTTATAAAAGTGATTAGTTTAATCGTTCTTAGTCTTCCAACAGTCAACACACATATATAACCTCTTAGTGTCCCTATATATCAATAATCATGAGTAATTCCCTCTCCATTATTACATAGAACATTACACAAGCTAGTATATCTTTTATATATATATCAATATTATGTTCTCAATATACATTAGAATAGAAAGTTATAGGAATTCATACTCGTCAAATGTTGAAAATAGTTGATGCAAATTTAAAGTGAGAACTAGAAATGAAAATCTCAGAAAAATCAATATATTATCTCGCGTCAAGTTCAAGTTTAATTTTAGTGGAACCATCATCCATCAAATGACTAGTACCAAAAAAGCCTTCAAGCTCTCTAATAAGGATAATTATCATTATCTTAGTTATTATATCATTTTAAGCAACTTGATGCGAAAAAAGATCCATTCCATAAAATAAGAACAATACTTTGTTCAAAAATACCACATCTTGGCACCACCGATGTTTCGTTATACTTAGTGTAGTGTACAAGGCTCAGCATTGCAATTTTTGGTGGATTACTGACTAAATTAGTTTAAAACTAATAAAAAGGCTTTAGAAAGATATTAAGCTTATTCTACGTTATTTTTGTGCAAATGCATGCTTAATTTACTCGAAAGGTTCATCGTAACTAAAGGGCTATGCAAATGTTGGATATCTTTCCAATCCCATAAATCTTTGACATCAACTAGTCTATGTGAAAAAAAATTATTTCTCGAAGATCAACAAAGAAAACTGCAATTGCTACATCATCCTATCATTCAAAAATATTACCACTCCATGAAGGAGGCCGTGAATGTGAGTGGTCAAGTTCCACTGTCACCCACACTAGAAGAACTTGTGAATTATTTGAGATAAATAAAATTTCAATCATAATTTATGAAAACAATTCATGTTGCATCTATCATCCAAGTCAAAAGAAGTATACACATGTAATGAATTCTGCAGAAAACTAAATTACGTTCCAGGCCTGATCAGTCTGGAACCTCATTTCTTCGTTTTCACGGTGCTTCGATTCCATTAGCTAAAGTGTCCTAGAAGCAATAATTATAATAATAATAATAATAATAATAATAATAATAATAAATAAATAAATAAGTTGGAATTGCTTAAAATTTTGGATGAATTTTTCTTGCTTGAGATGGTCGTATTATTTCTACTCTTTCACTTCTTTTACTTGCACAAATTATGTAACCTATGTTACTTATACAAAGTATATTACAGCGCACACGTCTTTTCAAATACATTTTGATAGGTTCATCATTGAGCTGAATATTAGTTTAATTTATCATGGATACGTAACATTTAGTACAAACTTGAAAGAATCCGTAAGAGTTAATATTTGCAATCAAAAACATGTTACAATGATGTTACTTCTATGAGGTGAAGAATACGAGTCAGGTGGTTGCAGCGCTATCATCCTCACCTTCAAACACCACCTTTATAATATTAACATAGATATTCTTCACTTTTGAACTATGCATTTTCATGAAGCTCTCCAGTGTTAGAATCCATCCATGTCTCCAACGTCTTCACCTTCATGCAACTCATGGCTAACTTCAGAACTTACATCGTTTTCTCCTTCGGATTTCTCGTATTTGAGCCATTCTTCAACTCTTGAATCTACACTTTCGTTGTCTGCACCATTCTCTGCATCTTGGTTCACCTTCTTAGATTTTTTCCTTTCTTCTTTGCTAGATTTTGCAATTCCTCCACTTTTCACACCATTAACATCTGATTTAAGCTCTATTTCCCTTTTACCATCCAGGCTTCTACCACTCAACTTATATCGTATGCTTTGCTTATCTTCTTGTGTTGCGCTATCTATGCTTTTCCTTTGACTCAGTTTTGGAGATTTTGCTCTAGTTGGAGGTACCTGTTATTTTCTATGAAGGTTAAATGTTATCAAGAAAATAATGTAAATGTTTCTCAAGTATCTTTGCAATATATATAGTTGAAATTTATGATACTATATATCAAAGTTACATTTCAAAACTTTCTTATGAAGCTTTCAAGTAACAGAGAAGGAAATATCTATTTTAGGAAAGCTTTACTATGAACAATCAAGGAATTGGAAATAGATATGTTTATTTTATTTATAGTTTTTTCAAAGTAGTCTATTTTTGGTTGGTATACAAAAACATGCATCTGTAGAGAGTAGGTCTCATGCTATGAGAGTTATTGTTTTAGGGTTGTAGATTTAGATTGGTTCTTAATTTAGGGTTTCTTTCTAATATTTTGGTGACCTGAATAAAATGGTTTTGAGGATTTGATTTGTGTAGGGATCTTCCTCCAGTCTTTTCTCTTTTAAATGTAATTGTGCAGGGATATAGGGATAACCCTAAAATATCTAACGTGTTTTAGTTAGCTTAGGATGGTATAAAAGATACCTTCGTAGGTTCAGTCTTTGGTGGAGGTCCCTTCTTATAAAAGCTAGGCATAGGCTTTGCTTTGATATACAAATTCTTTCGTAACTCCTTCAAAGCCGCCTCATGTTCTGCCTGCATTATGTGTGCATAAATAGTTTATCATCATCATATTATAGAAAACAGTACGAGAAACATTACTAAACCGAACACTGTAACTGATCAAGGTCTTCAACTTACCTTAGCTCTTGCTTCAGCTTCCATTTTCTCTGCCTCCATAGCTTTCCGTTTCTCTTCCAATTTAGCATAGTACTAAACAGAATGATACATTATAAGTTTAGCATCGTCATCTTTAGTCAATAAACAAAATAAAATACTGAACAAAATGTAAATATACCTCCTTTCTCTTTGCTGCGCGCTCTCCACATACAAAACTGGGACCAACTGCAACTGTAGGCTGAAAGTTAGAAGATTTCATAGATGTAGTAGATCTATAGCTCATTAAGGAAAATAAAAAAGGATAATTTTTAAACATGAGATAATTATTTTTAGAGTAACAAATAAGTCTGAAGCAAACAAAAAAGCAAAAGGATACGAATAACCGGATGAGCAACCGTCCTCCTCTTCTGCATGTAGTGCATTCTCAGATGCAGAAGATTTCCTAACTGTTATTGATATGTGTCTCTGTATTGTAAAACAACAATAATGATTCTAAATCTTAATATTAAAACGTCCACACTTTACATTATTAATAATAATACTACTACTACTACTACTACTACTACTACTACTACTACTACTACTACTACTACTACTACTACTAATAATAATAATAATAAATTATTAATAATAATAATAATACTAATAATAATAATAATAATAATAATAATAATAATAATAATAATAATAATAATAATAATAATAATAATAATAATAATAATAATAATAATAATAATAATAATAATAATAATAATAATAATAATAATAATAATAATAATAATAATAATAATAATAATAATAATAATAATAATAATAATAATAATAATAATAATAATAATAATAATAATAATAATAATAATAATAATAATAATAATAATAATAATAATAATAATAATAATAATAATAATAATAATAATAATAATAATAATAATAATAATAATAATAATAATAATAATAATAATAATAATAATAATAATATTAATAATTCTAAGGACAATAATAGAAACAGCGAATAAAAACCACCTTGGTCTTTTTTGAAAATTCAGGAGGGCTAACATGATTTTTCTTAGCAACTTTCTTTTCATCTGCATGAGGAGGTAGTTCAGAAGATGTTTTGCAAACTTCTTCAATTCTACCATCATCATTGTCCTTTGGAGAATTTTCAGCTGTGGAATTTATATTCTCTTCATCAAGTGGCTTCTGATCTTCTTCAATATTCAAGCTCTGAACTTGTTCTGAAACTATTTCCTCAACAGCTTCTTGCTCCTTAGCAACAGCTTCGTGCTCCTTAGAAGTAGCTGCTTGTTCCTTAGAAACATCTTCTTGCACCTTAGAAGTAGCTGCTTGTTCCTTGGAAACAGCTTCTTGCACCTTAGAAGAAGCTTCTTGTTCCTTGGAAACAGCTTCTTGCTCCTTAGAAGTAGCTGCTTGTTCCTTAGAAACAGCTTCTTGCACTTTAGAAGTAGCTACTTGTTCCTTGGAAACATCTTCTTGCTCCTTAGAAGAAGCTTCTTGTTCCTTGGAAACAGCTTTGTTGTGATCAGAAGAAACTGCTTTTACTGGAGATGTGATAACAGGATCCTTTACATCAGACTCTTTTGGACTCTTCGACTGTTTCGATTCGTTGTTTCTGACAAAAAGTCGAGGACCCCATAGATCTCTTCGAAGGCTCCCAGATTCATCGATGGTTGCTTTTGACTTATAATCTTCCTGGTTTGTTGGTGTGTTTGTTGTAGATTCTGTTCCCATATGCCTGTAAGTTCAACAAAGGATATTATAAATCAGCATCATTACACGGAAGTAAAATGCCAGACATATCTAGCTATACACTGCAAAACTTATTACAACTTACTTGACATTAGAACAATCACTGCACTACACTGTTTAGTGAAAGTAAATAAGCTTTTGCTTGAAATTAGAACAACCGCTGCGTTTCCACCACCGCCAATAAAAAATCCATAAATTGTAGCAAGTTTTTGGATGTATATAGCAGTGCTTTAAAATATAGATGAAATACTTCAGAGTTTTATTTAACCCAGTTTAAAGAAGGAAGAGGCTACCAAATTGCTATACAAGCATTGAAAGTTTGGGAATTTATTACAGGCAAAAAGCAAGATATCATAGAGTTGTTGAACAGTCATGCCCAATGGATTTTATTAATGAAAACAATGATCTAAATTTGAGGAAACATATTGAGAAAAACTAATGCCAAGGCTTCCTTATTCATTCAATTAATCCTATAACCAAAGTGGAAAACCAAAATCTTTCAATGAAAAAGAGAGAATTTAACACAAACAGGTGAATGTTTTCATTAAAAAGAAAAAATTTATCTAAAAAATGAAATGATATAAATTAAACATTATCCACACACGAGAGTTGAATTTTTATGAGTATTGCAGCTGAAATGGGCTTCAATTTATACAATTATTTATACAAATTAAAGACCTAAAATGGCTCCATGCATCAAACCTAGCGACTAAAAACATCACCTTTCTGGAAAAATCTTCAGAAGCACGAAATTCGAATCTGTTTTTTTAATTATTAAAACTTCATTATATATATATAACAAATAGCAAAATCACAATACCGAATCCAAAAAAACAAAATGCATAATCGAGCGTTATGTATTAAAGTAACAACAATCTGCCTTTAATCGAAATCCTCACCAATGCAGAAAACGGTTCTCGATCAAAGCAATTGATGAATTAAAATTTTGACTCAGCGGAAAATGAACAAATACCTTTTTTCCGTTATCGTTTCTTATTTGGCTTTTAAGAAATGGCTATCCAAATTTGTGGGATAGCCAAGGAGTTAATATTTCTAGGGATAGTTCAACGGCCATCAGTTAACGGTGGAAGATTTAAGGTGGCCGTAAAATAAGCGGGGCCTCATCTTTCCCCCTTCAGTTGTATTTCATAAATAGAAAAACAAGGAGAAACTAGAAAGGATCTAGCTGAATATTAACTCAATTAGAAATTTTAATTTATTTTGTGGACTTATTAATATACCCTTCAGCTATGACTCTATTTTTACATCTTTTCTTTCTTTTCCTTTTAAGATACAAAATGTGAATTCACAAAAAGAATATAAAAATGATAATAAGAGGGGTTAAAGAAGATATATACTTTTTGATTTTTTTTTAAAGCTTATACCGATTTTATCTATTTTAAATCAAATTTGATTTTTTATGTTGAAGTTGATTCAGTTTTAGGTTTCTTAATTTATTATTCGGTTAGAATTTTGGTTTGCATGGCAATTTGGGGTTTGGTTGGAAATTTGATAAATCCACAAGTAAATATTTGGGTTTGATTCGATATTTATCCATTCCAATCATTTTCATCATATTTATAAATGATTTTGTGGTTTACACATTAGACTGAAAAAGTAGAACTTGATGGTAAACTTAATTAATTTTTTCAGAAGATTATTGGAGAAATAGTGGAGTAGTTTTAAATAATAAAATGTACTTGTTAAGGAAACCATTTCATCGATTAATCTCCTCTTAATAAAAAAAAGTAATTTAATTAAATATAGTGAGTTTGATCATAACTATATCGTTGATTGCAATAAATTCTTTAATATAGTGAGTTTGATAATTAATAATAATTAAATAAATAATAGTTAAAAAAATAAGTAATAAGCAATCTTTAATAATTTAGAAGTAATATTTAATATTAGTATTTAATATTCAAAAATTTTAAAAATAAAATTTTGAAACTTTCATAAAATTCAAAAATAAAAAATATTGAAATAAATTTAAAAATATTCATAAAATAAAAAATTTGAAATTTTCACAGAAAATTTAAAAAATAAATAAATTTTAAATAAATTGAAATTATTATAAAATATTCAAAATTTTAGAAAATTCCAATGCCATTATTATCCTTGTTAGATGAATAAAATATTTATTAGTTATTTTTTTTAAAACATAATATTACGTAATTTAGGGTATTTTATTTTTGGAATGGAGATTTCGTTTGTATACCATAGCAATGTTCAGTGTAAAATCACACATACTACTTACGCAACTTTTGGCTCCATTTGTCAAAATTTTGGCTCCACTCATCAAAACTTTTGGCTCCATTTGTCAAAATTTTGGCTCCACTCATAAAAAAATTTGGCTTCATTTGTCAAAATTTTGGCTCCAACGTAAATCCCCTCGTTCCATTGTTTTTATATTCCACTTTACCATCTGACCTTTTTCGTCTTTACCATCTTACCTAATCTGTTCCCTCAATCGACAATTCCTTCACCAGATCCAAATCCGACTACTCCTTCACCTAATCCATATTCGACTACTCTTTCACCAGATCCATATCCACTTCCCCAAAATCATCCATCGCAACCACCGCCAAAACTATCACACCAATTTCCAACAACCACTACCACATCAAACTTCGTCTGAACTAAGAAAACCGACCACCGCGGTCACGGTTCAAGCGGTGATGTGATTTGAGGTTTCAACCTTATCACATCTGTGCATGAAGTAGTGAGGATCTGTTTGAGGTGGATGGAATTCGGTTTGAGGTAGATGGAAAACCAATTTCGGGTTTGAGGATGATGATTCTTTCTTTGCTTGGAAGACCATTCGAAGAATTATGAAAGTTACTTGAAAGATTTGAGAGTGAGAAAAGTGTTGATGCTACTTTTGGAGTTTGGAGAGTCTACTTCTGATTTAGAAGCTTTGCCTACAGGAATTGCTGGTCTTATGTCCAAGGTTGGTATAGTTATTTTTCCTTTATCTTGTATCTAAATATATATTCCAGAATCAGTGGTATGTTTATGCTTGTTGAAATGAACGCAGGTTGATCCTTCAAGCAAAGCGCGGTTAGTTGAAGAAATTAAGAAAGTGATTGAACAAAACTAGCTTGAATATAAAGGTTTCTAAAGTTGGTTAATACGATATATATATATATATATATATATATATATATATATATATGAATGAATTTATACAGTGAGAAGGTTAGTCTAGGAGGAATCAATTGCCCAATGTTACAGGACTCAAAATTTGTGATCATTGCTGTGTAAATATTGGTATGGCATACAAGACTGTTTTTAATTTATGTGTTGTTAGTAATATTTGGTCTCCATGTATATTGGAGTAGAGCATATGGTGTAAGATGAAATATACATTTGTTTTCATATCATTGATAAAAGGTTGTTGCAATAATATAATTTTAGATCTATTGAAGTTTCATTTTGTTTTGCAGTACGTGACAATGTGTATATGGCATACATCTGTTAGGAAATCTTTATAAGATTTTTTAGTATGTACTTTGTATTTTATTTTGGGCTTTGTTTGTTTCGAAGAAAGAGAGAAGTTGAACTTACAATGAAGAACGAATGATTGAATAGTCACAATTCATCAAATAAAAGAAAAGAATCTCGGGTAGAAATAAGAAAAAAATGATTTGAGTGTCAAAAGCAGTTGTAAAAGAGTTTTTCACAAATGCCAAAAGCAGTTGCAAAAGACTTTTTTGCAACTGTCAAGAGCAGTTGTAAAAGAATTTTTTGCAACTATCAAGAGCAGTTGTAATAGAATTTTCTGCAACTGTTTCTGCAACTGTCAGAGATCGTTGTAAAAAAATCCGACTCTATTACAACTCCTGATATAACGACTGGCCGAAGCCTGTTATAATAGATCTATTACAACTGTTTTTAACAGTTGTGAAAGGGTATTTTTGTTGTAGTGTGTATTTTTTTTTGAATCGATTGCTTTAGGGTATAAATTTTGCAGGATTTGAGGTTACAGTTTGTGAGATATCGATTTTACAGGCTTATTATGATTTACACAATTACTCACGAACCACACAGCTGTAAAATCCAAACCCACTTAACTGTGTATTTAACAATGTTATGAACCTTTGGCACCATCTTCAACACTCCCATAAACCCTATAATACCAAAATTTGAGCTCCCTCTAATGGCGATAGTCTTCATAACCCTCAAAATGCAGTGAAAAATATTTTGGAGTTCTAATTGAGTATTCAATGTCAAATCAAATCCCGCTATGAGGCAAAGTGTAACAACCCGTTGTCGAAAAGCAATTAATTAATAATTAAATAATAGTGATTAGTGAATTAAATGTGATTTGAATAAATTAATATGAATTATGGAAATGATTTAAAAATTTGATAAGAAATATTTTACTAAAATGAAATGAATTTAATATGAAAAGAATAATGATTTAATAATTTATTTGATTATTTTGAAATATGGAAATACGAATTAATTACTTGGAATATAATGTTAAATTAAATTTTATAAATTTGAAATTTATTTTGAAAAAAGAAGGTATTTTATGAAGTTTAAAGTTAATTAGTGATTGAATTAAATAAACCGATTAATTAAATATATAAATTATTGAAAATAATTTTGTAAAATAAATAATGATATGATTTACTTAGTATGAAAAACTGATTTTGTAATTGGGGTTGGATTAGGATTAGTTTCATGAAGTAAAGAAAAGAAAAGAAGGAAGAAGAAGAAAGGAAAAATAATCAAAACCCAACACTACAAGCCCAACTTACTCAACCCAAAACCTTAAACTATGTTTTACCGACTTCTCCAATTACAAAGCCTTCCAATTCTTGATGTTTCTTCCCCTTCTTTAAATATATAACACTCGCATTTTCATTTACTGACTTTAGAAAATGAAATTTACCCCCAAACCCTACTTCTTTAATAATTCAAATTAAATTGAAAAATAAATTCTATAAATTCCAATAGCTCAAAACAAAGCTTCTCGATAGCTCTACACCACTTAGCAATCAAGAATTCAAGAATTTTGATTATCAAATTGAGGTGAAAGTGATTTACAGTAAGGAGAAAGGAGAAGTAGTAAAGAAGAGAGGAGCACTAAGTAGAGCTAGTGTTAATCATCAACCTAGGTGAGTATCTATGCTCACTACTATGTCTAATAGTGCCGATGATAGAAAAATGAGATGTTATAATCACCTGTGCATCTATATCTCATCATCTTCTTCATCCTGTAACCCTGTAATACTTAAATTAATTAATATTGGTGAAATTGGTTTGATGATTGGCTCTGATGAGATCATAGAATAATGTAGTATTGTTGTGTATTGATGAATTGTTCATGGAGATGTAGGAATAAGGGAGAAGAAGGTCGGAGATGCACGAATTCAGGCACAGGCAATTGCGTGCCTGTAACTCCGACCAATCGACTGCATAATCCAACCAGTCGACCGCTAGTGGTCAACCACTAAAGCTCCAACTGGTCGACCGCTAGATGTCAACCGATGGTATCATCACTTATATAAAAAGCAAGGGTAGCCTAGTGGTATGGCTTGTGCATTTCAGTCATCCCATCCGGGTTTGAGTCTCATATTGTCCTATTTTTGTAAGAGCATATTTTAATATAAAATAAATTATATTTGCATTGAAAAAGAATAAATGTGAATAGATATATAAAGTAAACATATAATTTTATGAGAAAAGTTTTATTTAAAAATTTAATATTTAGATATATTTAAAATAATTAATTTATTAAAGAAAATCCAAATTTGGATTTAAATTAATTATTTAAATGTTAATGTAAATCCTAGAAAACGAGAAATATTTTCTAAGTAACAAATTAACTACTTCAAAATGAATTTCGTGATTAATAAGTATAATTAGAAGTATACTATATTTATATTATATAAAAAGAAAATATGAGTTTATTAATTTAAAGATTAATTAATTATGCAGTTTAATTCTAGAATACATATTATCTATTTCTAAAGTTCTTATTTTGTTATATCAAGATTATATGTTGCGAATGATTCATGATTAAATATTGATTTGTTTGTTCTATATTTTTAATTAATCTATTTTATATTACTTTTCTAATTACTCCTTTCTTTTATATTAAACTATATAAATGATTCACCGTTGATATTGAGTTGATTAATGTTTTGATATGATATGGTGATGACATCTTTCTGTATGGATTGCGATATTTATTATTGATAATTTTTATGTTTATGATGATTTTAATTCTCCGTGATGAGAAATCTGAATAAACGGAGTTATAATACTGTTTGGGAAGGGGCATTCGGTAATATTTATCCGGTTATTCTGGACTCGTTATGTAGAATATTATGAAGATTGAGTGTAGTTTATGAGCAGTAAATAAACGATTGAGCATCACGCGGTGGCATGGAACGCCGACGTGATACTTATTCGGTTATTTACTGTAAGTAGAATATCACTCAAGCGATGGGAGTCGAGATTATACTTACGTGAGGTGATGTTTGAGGTAAAGCGTTATGGTTGATTGAGTTATGGATGAGTACCCTATGTATGTTGTCTATATTGAAGTGCTCCGAGATATGATTAGGAGTTTGTAGGTACCAGATGGCCAGTGTCCACTCTAGCGGCTTGATTGTAGGGTCACGCCCCAAATATGTGACGGTTTTTTTGTATTAGATGCGCATTTTGGGATTTGAGTGAAGGGTGGTGTATCCCTAGCCCCTTTAGTCATGAAGGCCAGCAGTCTATTATCGTAGGGGCATGATCCGAGTCATGATAAATGCATAACATAGTCTTGCAGCGTGTTTATGACATGCGGTGGACATAGTCACGATACCAGGTTGGTAACTAAAGACTATAGGAGTGGATCCGGGCGGTGTAAAGCTGGGCTTCTAGAGCAGGTGGGGTAGTTGTCAGTCTCCCTTTTGGTTCTACACGAATTGGTAGATAAGTATATATTATTTATACACCTCACCTAAGTATTTGAGCGGATCTGGGTGGATAACCCAGGTCCTCTTAGAGATGGCAGGTAGCCACATTGTGGTTTGACTAGGTGGCGTAACCCATATCTTATGAGATTATTGGGTGGTGTAACCTATACCCATCACCATTTATTTCTACTTGGTTTTCTATACAGGAAGCCGGGCTTGGCAGGGCGCTCCATCCTCACTCCCAACCACCGCCCCCCAGGCTTGTTGCTCCCCGATTGCCATAGCCTTAGGGCCATGGCTCACTGTCTATCGATCACCATAGCCTTAGGGCCATGGCTCACTCTCCGGCCCGGGCTCTAAGTACACCCCCTTGGGGTTCCTATTCTCAATCGGGGAGATGAGATTATATCTGAATAGGTGTGCAGAGTATAGTGGATTCTCATGTATTTCATTTTATATGAATTTATTGAGAGGTGGCTTATGTTTTATATTGATGAAGATTTCTAGATATAAATGATTCACCCGATTGATGTTGATTTTGTGATTTCTGAATTGATGTGTTTTCTTACGGGCAATGACATCTTTATACATGATTGTGTGATATTTGTGTTATGTAATGTTTCGATGTTTACATATGATATTACAATTATATACCATGCCGACTTTATTATATATATATATATATATTGATGCTATGGTCGTTGACTTGTGTTATTATGCCAGTATTATCATGTTATTATTTCTAGTATATACCATGTCACCTATATATTAACCCTTGATTTAGATATAGTCTGACCCGTGTGTTATTTATAATACTTGGGTTAGTCCAAGATATTTCAGGTATAGGGATAGTGAGACCAACTTGTGTTTATTGGGCATAGAGGAGATTAGGTATTCAGTATAGATTTCATCATCTTGTATTGTATTGTTTCATTTATGTATATCCATGTGATGTATATTAGACATACTTTATATATTGTATTATATATTATTGTTGCTATTCGAACTCTGTGTTCTTTGTTACTTATTATATATTATGTATTGTTCTATCTTATAGGCACATGTGTTTATTGCTTTATGCCGATACTGTGTATGTATAGGTGTGTTTTTATTCGATGTTTAAATAAGAACCACTGTTAGCCCAAGGACATATTCATGTGTTTACCCTATATCGGCTCATTGTCCATATTATCTAATAGTATTACTTAATAATACTCTTGGATAGTATGGGTATAGAGATGGAATGTTACACAAAGTGACGAGATCAGCCATTGACATAGTGAAGGAGATGGTCAAAACCTACCAGAAAAAGAATCCCAAGCATTAATTTAGAGTAATGATCGATGGTAGGCGATAAAGACAAGCTTGGTACCATAATGTTCATCAATGGGAGAGCTTTACATGCATGGTGTTTGATTGGTTTAGAACGTTGTCATTAGGCCAAAATATATTGAATAGGTGGTGGTGGCTCAGGATTCGGTGGCTGCAACTATGAAAATAGGGGGCTAGACTAGGGGACTGACCCATGCTGGGCTAGCGGTGGTGGTAGGTCGGCAAGCCTAATTCAACCAAAGGTGACGGCCGGTAGTGGTCATATTTCAACATTCGGGCGGATTGTGCGATTTGAGATGTTGAAAGTAATTTTCAGTTAAGGCTATATCTTTCTATTATTTGCAAATTCAAACCCAGTATGTTTCAATCTACATACCCTTTATGTTTAAGCTCGATTTACACGAAAGAAGCGACATTGGATCCATATTGGAATTCTAGGTAATTTGATGCATGTTTGGCTGGTTTTGGATGCGTTGGAAAAATTGAGCTTTTTGATTCTTGTTGATATGTATTTTTACCTTACCAATATATGTTGCTTGTACGATTATCATATGCAAGATATAATCCAGTATTTCTAGGATTAATGGGTATATGATTTGTTTGATGTTCATATGATTATTATATCCATGGTTTTCCCCCTTCTTATTTAACATTTGACACTATTAGACTTGTAATAGGTATTTATTGGATTTTTTTGCAAAAAGGAAGCAAGATTGACTGATCTCTTACTAGGATTTTATAAATAATAAAATTAGAAATACATAGAAACAAGAACAGAAAATGGAAAATAAAGAAAACCAAATACATAGAAAAAGTTAGGCCCAACACGTATTAGATAAACAATCATGTAATCCTATCCAAATAGATAATTGTCCGCATTTTATGTGTGCACACAAAGATATATATATATATATATATATTTATATATTTGATATCAAGTACATTGGGCATCTTTATTTAACATTAAACATTTATATTATCAATGGGTAGACATTGATATGTTTGGGGATGTGATGTTGATTGGATTGTTTTGCTGTTTGAATGATAGTCGTGATACTTATTGAGATGTGATTATTTCTCTATCATTGAACACAATTAATCGTTTGAGTGTTTATGGTTGATTAGATATTTGACTTCTATTAATTAATAACTTAGTATTATGGTCTATTAAGTATTATATACATAGTTGGCCTAGTCAATGTTCGATGAAATTTTCCTTTCAATTTCCTTATTTCAGTGGGTAGCTCGTCTCCATTTTATCCAACTTGCATTAATTTGGTTTATTATGTCCTTCTCTACCTCTCCATCTTCTTGTATTATTGATAAATGTTTAAACATAATTATGTTGTTGATTATTTGATTTTGTAGGCATAACAAATTATTATTCCCAACTTCTTACTAAAATTGCATCTCATAAATTCAGTTTAGTCTAACTTGGTTTTAACACTTTTGAATCTAGTGCTTGTCTACACATTTATAATTCAGAAAAATAGGGAGAAGGAAAAACTTTAGCCATATTTTTGAATGAAAGACACAACTTTTGAAATTTAGTCTGAAGGACAGTAAATGTTATATTAATATAACATCAGATAAAATAGATGCTATGTGAACTATGAAAATGAATGTTATATGTGCAGGAACTGGGCCAGTCGGAAGCAAGTTAAATAAGCGAATTTCAAAAAAGTTCCATTTTATATTTTTATTAGGCCTATAAAGTCTAAATGAATTTTAGATCATATATAAAATATTTTTAAATAAAATCTTTATTTTATTTAATTTGTTAAAGGGGAAAGGTTTTTTATATTATCATTAGGTTTTAGTTTATAAGTGTATGGATACACATGTTTGTGTGAAATGCACGTGCTACCGATAAGAATTGTACTTGGTTAATGTGATCGTTTATAGGTGCTTGGATTTACACCGCAACGGACTCATTTTCCCTTTACATATGCCTTTTTTGTCTAATGTTCCGATTCAAAATATACATACGTAATAAAAGAACGGATTAGTTCAAATTGAGAAAGAATTTGAGGTTAAACATTACAGTTTTATACAAAAAAGATCATGAATTTGAGTTAAGACAACATATACATATATCTTCTATATATATGGATATTATAAGTAATGTTTTAGATTTAAGATAACTTATATGTGTGAAGATTATAATTTATAATATATGTATACATATGTTTGGTTTTAAAGTTAACAATCTAAATTAAATCTTTAGTTTAGAAAGGAAACAACAAATATATGATTTTACTCAAAACTTTAAATTAGAAAGGAAGCAAACGCTACAAAAACAATACCATTTATCGATGCCAAAAAGCATCGATGGGGCATCGGTAAATGTTATATCGACACTTGGTCGACACCATATAAGTCGTTGGTAAAATACATTTTACAAAAAAAATTCAATGCCTTAAAGATGGCAGGCATGATGTTATTACTTACGCTCTACATAAGACATATTGCTGATGCCTTATCGATGATATTTTGCTGACGCCATTTCGACGTCTTATCGACTACATTTAAAATTATAAAATTTGGAATTACCGACGCCCTACATACGCCCTACCAAGGCCTTGTCGATAACAAGTTAAAATGCAAAAACTAGATTTTCCGACGCCTTACAGATGTCTTTTCGATGCCTTAGTTGAAACAAATTCGCAGCATTTCTGCTGCCTTTCGCACCTCAATCACACACACACATCATATATCATATACCAATAGAAATATCATCACCATCACAATACAAATCAAATCAAATATCTAAACCAAACAATACCATCACCATTACAATACAAATCAAACAATACCATAACCATCTCAATACAAATCAAATATCCAAACAACACCAATAATACCAACACATATCCAAACCAAATACCCTAACAAACGAATATACATCTCGTTTGGACCAAATATACATCTTCGAAGAAATCAAATATACATAACCAAATATCTACTAGTTTGAACCCTACCCAGCATCACCAGCTCCATCTCCATCACCACACCACCCCTAGCATAAACGTCCTTGGTTAGAAAGCATCGTAAAAATGCATCATAAGAAATTCGAGCTACTTCTCTGGCTTACCGACGTGTGACTTCAACTGTCGGTTTTCTTCTTCTAAACCAATGCTGAATGTAGAAGCTCTATCAATTGACGATCTCTGCATTTTAACTGAATTTGTTTGTTAGTAACAAGTAATTTTTTGTTTCAGCTACTATATTTGTTGAAACAAAAATTTTAAATTTACGCTAACCATATATTTGTTTAATTATATACATGTATATATATAAATAAATAATTTTGTAAAGGGATATAACTTTTACAAACATATTCTACTTTAATTTATTGAAACAAAATTTATAATTTAACTCAATTATATATACATTTATTTAATTATTGAGTGACTTAACTTATATATTTGTTTAATTTATTGGGTGATTTAGAAACAAGATATTTTAACTTGAATAAATTCTTGTGTAACTTATTAATTTTTTTTATATAATTTAACCTATTATATATATATAATTTATTATTAATTTAACTTTTACAAACATACTCTTATTTAATTAATCGAACAAGATTTATAATTTAACTCAATTATATATACATTTGTTTAATTTATTGAGTTATTTAACTTATATATTTGTTTAATTTATTGGGCAAGTTAGAAAAATATATTTTAACTCGAATAAACTCTTGTATAATTTATTGAAACAAAATTTATAAGTTAAATCAATTATATACACATTTGTTTAATTTATTAAGTGATTTAACTTGTAAATTTGTTTAATATATAATTTAACTTAATTATATATTTGTTTAATTTGTTGAGTGACTTAACTTATATATTTTAACTTAAACTTAATCTATTTTTAAAATGATGATTTTTGGCATTTAAAATAACTTATTAATTTATTGAGTCTACACGTGGTTCTTCGGATTTAAAATAACTCAACTTAATTATACTAAGCATTCGTATAACATACAAATATTTACATTTGGTTCTTGGGATTTAAAACCAATGTAAACATACATATAGTATATTATACATACATACATACATACATACATACATATACATATATATATATATAGTTTTGTATACATATATACTTAATATCATATGTATACAACGAATGTTTAAGTTATAATGCACCTTCAGGATATTGCCATATTGGGGCTTACGATCCGACCTTTTTTTAGCAGTTTGAATGAGTGTGTGGAATACATCTTCGTCCACTTCTATTGTTATCTCCACACCTTGACTCTGAAGCTCCTCAATTCTAGACCGGTATTTTGCCTATTTTGCATTTGACTTATTCACTAGAATTTTATATATGTATATATACATAAATATTATGTAAATGAAGTTTTATGGATAACATACAATAAACTCAGTGAAAGCAGCATCTACCTAGAGCTACTGGCGGTGGACCCATACGATGACTCAATCCTATGAGTCCTACAATAGAGTTGCCAAGATGTAGGCTCACTATTTTGCTCTTTGTACTGAAATTTGAATTAAGTACACTATTTTATAAGTCTATTTTTATTTACTTAAAATGTTAAATAAATTTAAAAATAAATATGTACTGGATCATTACGATGATCTATGTATGATCGGGAGCCACCGGTATACAATCTACGATTTTTATTCCTGCCTTCGGCATTCTAATTAGATATTTTCTTGAATTCTTCAATCTCCCAATATTGCAAGAACTACTCGTATATCTCCTGTGCAACAGTTCGATGCTTCTTGCTATGATACCATATGTCCACTCATGGTTTTTTGGATGATGTGGCTGACCAAGCTCCTCTCACTAGCTCTTTATGAACGCCCTCTTTCCAAGAGCATTTCCTTTGTAAATGCATTTTGAATATATTATGAAAAAAATGACATACATAATTATATAGTGTGCTATGTAATAAAATTATTTTACCATAAATTCCTCAAACATGGCTGTCCTTATGTCATTAGAGGCCATAATGTCGTGATATGTGCAAGCAAGCTATCATGGATAGCATCGAAAGTGGTGTTGCTGTTGAAATCATACATGAGTGTGTGTGTGTGTATGAATGTATGAATATTTAATTAGTAAATTATTGTAAACATGTGTGTATGCATGTGTATGTGTGTGTGAATTTATGTACATGTATGTGTATCTGTGTGAGTGTATATGTATGTATGTGTATATGAGTGTATGTGTGTAAGTAATTACTCACCCCGATCCTCTCTTTCTCTCTCGGAAAGACATAACGTCGGTGGAAAAATGTGTAAGAGTCCATCTCAAACACATAGGTGGATAGACCGGTAGCATCCATACTTCATTGATGTGCAGTTAAATCCCTTAGTGGTTCTATAGCGGTGGAGGTAAAAAAAGTTGTAGTGGAGATATAGCGAAAAATAACGGAGGTGCAAAAAGCTTCACTAGATATAAAACCAAATATTTAAAGTTAATTTAGCCTTATTCTCACATCATTTGTCTAGGAAAAAGAAATATTGTTTAACCTTATATAACAAAATCAAAGGATATCATGATTTATGCAGTCCAGTTTTGGTGATATGGATTTCTAACTTATATCAAGCACTTATACCTTAAAACTAGGTCTTTACCTTAATTTTGTTAATTTGGTTCAGAAGAGGACTAGTGGTCGAATAGCGCTTTATTGAAGAAGTGTAGTGGTCGAAGAGCGATATTCAAGAAGTGTAGTGGTCGAAGAGCGATATGCGCTATAGAGGCTATTTTGCAGGGCTTTAGTGCGGCTTTAACTGCACTGCTTTATTGGAAATCAGGAGCATCGACAGTCCGAATAAATGGTGACATTATATGTGCATCATCGACGTCATGCTGTGATGAGTGGGAGTCACCTTAACCTAATAATGAGCACCATGACTAAGTCAACGTCGACTAGATATATCTGTTATAATAATATATATACATATGCATACAGTATTATAAAGAATGATATATCTTTCTTTATATTACAGACTTGGCATGACAAACCGAGAAAACAGTCTTTCAATAAATTATACATAAGCTATCAATTATTAGAATCATTATCAATATCATCATTTACAATATCATCATCGTATTCATGTTCACTTACTTCGACATCATTATTGTAACGACCCTGAATTTTTGACATTTGAAATCAGGATGTTTAATTGATTTTAAATATCTGGAAGTCAGTTTGATTTGAAATTCAAATATCGGAATGAATTTGGTAATTAAATTTTTGAATTTAATTATTGAAACTGGGTAAAAATTTGAATCTTCAGTTTTAAGCTGATTAAAAATAATATGAAGTCTTGTAAAATCTATATTGATAATACTGAAGATAATAAAAGCTTTAGAATTGAATTTAAAACTGTTTTGTTCAGTTTTGAAATTTATCGTTTAAATCGATATTTAAAAATAGCGTCCCGGGGCACAGTCTCGGAATTTGACGAAACCAGTTTCATTGGATTCGTAATATTGTATTATTATCGGATTTCAATTTTCATAGTGTTTGGAGTGATCGTTTGACCGTACGATAAGCAAACGCGCTGAAATTTAAATTGGAAATAGCTGAGTCCAAAAAGCTATCTTCTCAATACGATCGAATTTGGACTCGAAACCTTTTCCATTGTGTTCGGAATAAGCGTATAACATTACGAACGCCTAGCGGCATGCCTTGATAGGAAGTCGAAATTTTGACTTCGTTTTCGAGTTGATTCGAATTTGAATTTAAATTAAAATATGTTTATATATCTAAAGTCAATAGCTGAGATTCCTTTCAACTCAGCCATCCTACTCCTGAGCAAGTCGACCTACTCTCTGCTTAATCACGTTCTCTTATCTCCTCTCCATTTCGTTAAAAACAAACGAAACACTTTCGTTCAAAAGAAAAAAAACAATGGCCGAACCAATTTAACAATTGAATTCATTTTTTTTCCTTTCTGTGATTCTTAAAATCGCGGCTTCCCCTTTTATTCACAAAAACGAATCAAATCGAGTTCAGTTAAATGAATGGCCGATTTAAATCTCTGCTATGCTTTTGTCTTTCGAAAAGATTCCCCCTCCTTCCTTTCAAAATCGAGATGAAATCGATTTCGTTCATCATGACGAGCTTCAGAATTCCCAAAGCAAGATTCATATGATAAGTGAAGGGAAGCACGCGACTTTAATAGCTCGCGTAGGGGAGGGCTGAGATCACGACTCGGGGAATCGAGTCGAAATTAGGATCGACTGGGCAAGGTCGCGTGTGGGGGTGGTTGGTCTCGCGATCCATTGTGGAGGCTCACGTTGAGGTCGGAGTGGTGAACGAGGCGAAGTCCTGGTTCGGGTCGCTGTTAGCTTGGCGTTGGGTGTCGCGTAGTCAAGTGTCGAGCAGTCGAGTGATTTGTCAAGCAAGTAGTGTGGAGGTGAAGGAGCAGTAAGGTATTAAGCAATTTACAGCTTATTTTTTTTATTCCTCAGTTTCGATTTTGATGTGATAAAATATATAATAAGAGTTTATATACATAAAGATAAGATTTTTATAATCCATGTAGCCTATTTTTACATGCATTTTGAAAAATGGAAAGTAAAAACAACAAATTACAATTTACTAATTTATTTAGTGATTAATTCGTTTAGTTAACTTATGTAATTATTGTGGTAACTCGAAAGTATTTTATTGAAAGGGAATTTAGTTTTAAATTTAACTTTTAGTTAAAAAAATTCATTTAAAGGGAATCAGTTTAAATTTTAAATTTTTGAGTTTAAAATAAAATCATTGGTAATTAAATTTGTAAAAATGGAAAATTGATTATTCGATTGATTCGAATATTAATAAAATTATATAATTGTTATACAAGGTCCAAAATTTGGAGAAAACAAACTGGACTGGAAATGGATTGCAAAATAAAATCAAAGGTGAGATCTTCTCACTCAAACAAAGGGTTTTGTTAAATTTTAAATAGTTATATTTAAAATTATTGATTGTGTTGATTGTGTGCTTGAATGATAGTATATATGGTAGTAGTATATAGCAATCTATATTGACTCTGATTGATGTATTGTATAAAAATGATATAGTTCTTTGTTTAAAAGACTAGTGATTATCTATTATATATTGTTCCGCTGCGAATGTGAGATTCTGATATTGTTGTTGTTTCTGTTCTTCTTCTTTATTTTTTCTTCTGTCTTCTTCTATCTCTTCTTTTTAACCCTAATGATTCGATTTTCCGGCATTCGATTGCGTGGCATTTGATACAGTGGACGTATTAATGTCGACTTTCGAGCGTCGAAAAGTCGAAACGTTACATGTGGTATCAGAGCTGTTGGTTAAGCGACAACCCTGGATCTGTTGGGAATTACTCATTAGAGATAGAGTCAGTAGTACTCTAGAATGAGTGTGAGTGTACTAATAGATATGAGCGCATATTTGTTAGTGAATACAAAATTTGTTTTGTATTGTGTTGACTAATCGGTTGATTGTTTATAGATTCTGGTCGGTGCAGTTTGGCCAACTGTAATCGATAGGGGTTTCTAAACTCTTAAACAAGATAAACTGACACGGTATTGTTTTAAAATAGGGTACATGAAATAATTTTACCCAAAACAATTTTTGTATAGAAAAGAAATGATTTTTTATGAATTATCATAGTATATGGATGCTTGGTTGTTAGGAAGTGATAATATTGAATTATTATCATTGTTATATGGAAATTGAATAAGAAATAATGGTATAACCAAAGATTAGGAGATAAATTCATTTAACCAATGAAATTTATAAATATGAATTGAAAGTATAAGGAAATGAATTCATATATGAATGAAAGTTGTAAATGTAAATTGTAAATGTGATTTATAATTTGAAATAAAATTCCAGAGGAATATTTTAAATAAAATTCATTAATGGAATGCAAATAAGTTGATAATTTATAAAATATTTGAAATTTGATTGGAATAAGATTCAAATTGAAAATGAATGAATTTGTGAATGAACAAATGAGGTTACATTTGTAAATAAATGAATTGGAAGTTGAATTAGTTAAATTAAAGTTGAGTTGTGAGTTGAATAAAAAATGGTTTGAATTTGTATATAAATTCAAGTAAGTAGTAGAAATAAATTGAAATTTCCTTGTTATTAATAAAGTAAATTCACGATGAATTGAATATGGAAATTTGAAATTTAAAATGAATAAGTGAATGTACTAATTGAATTAAATTAGTAAATGGAATAGATTTGATAAATGAAAACCAATCAAAGAAAATAAATTGGAAATTGTTTATGAGGAAGAAAAAAATAAATGATAAACTTGAGTTTTGAATTGAAATAGCTTAAGTAAATATTGGACAATAACTCAATTTAAGTGAAACTTTGAGATAAATTGAATAGTGATAAATATATAACTTCAGTAATGAAGTGAAAATGAATACAAGAAGTGTATATAAATATTTGCATTGTTGTTGTTGAGTTTTGTATAATGGTTTTAAACAAATCGAAGGGTTTTGTGAATATGAAATGTAAATTGAATTGAAATGGGATCAATTTAAATGATTATTAGCTTAAGTAATCATTTAGTTGCACGAATATTAACAAATTTGAATAGAAAGAATTATCGTTTGACAAAAAATGAGAATTAAATAAATCCTATGAATTGATAGAAGTGAAATAAATTGATTTTGGAATCAATTGAATTAGATATGAGCTCGTTTCGCTAAAAATGAATAGAATGAAGAAAATGAGTTGTAAATCACTTGAAGTAAATGGAAATGGTATGTGAATTAGTTGTAAGAAATTTAATTTGTATTGAAATTTTATAAATTGCTAATGGAAAATGTTTTGGATGTATTGCTTATGAAATCTATGTATTTGCTATTGAAATGAGTGAAATGTTAATAGATTTCCTATATTTGTCACTTACGTGTTTAAATTGAGTAAGTACAGGTTTTTGGAAGCCATTTGGATGCATTTGGGTTGCGCAAAATGCTAATAATAAGCCGCTTCGCTTAAAATGCTAATAAATGCACATGAATAAGCATTAGGAATTCATACCTAACAATCAAAGATAATCATATGTAAAGACGAGAGATAAAACATCGACAAATAGTTGTAACACATGCTCCACCCCAGGCTCCGATACCAAGCTGTGACGCCCCACCTCTATACCCGCGCTAGCCAAGAACACTACGGTGTAATGTTGTCAACTAGCACGGAGAATAAGGCTGTTGAGGAGCGACCATCCGTGTAATTACTTTGTGCGAGCACCGATATGTCAGATAGTATAACATGCATTCTTATTTCAGGAGGAAATCCGACGTACCGATACAAACACAAAGCTACTACACAGTGGGTATAATAGTTTAGGATAAATATAAAAATAACACAGATAACATAAATGCGGAACACAGATGGAACAAAAGGTCTCATATATATAATAACTGATGTCAGTTACAATACATTTTGACACGATACAAATGATACGACTACAACTGTCGACCCTGGAAGTTATATATATACAAGTACATTATCGTCTAATATACATGAATACATATCAACCTAAATCAACACACTGACTACTACAAAAAGACGAAGACCACTTCGAAAGGTATGAAAAAGTCTTCATAGCTCAAACAGTAACCCAAAGCAGGAAATCTACAACCTGAAATAACTCGGGTCTGACCCGAGTATTAGATTCAAAGAGAATAATACACGGGTCAGTCTAATTCAAACTCAGTTATTAATGCACAACAGCAATAATAATCAAGTAGACGACAGTCACAGAAATCTCGTATATCCAACCTCTCGATAAGAGAATCAGATAACAGCAAAGATAACACTAATTAGTGTTAAACAACAAACCAGCAATCTCTAAAAAAAGATCAGTCAAATCAAATTTCTATGTGGATGCAGTACACGCACGCGTGCACTGCCTCGCCACACAGTACGTGAAATCATCACGACGGTGAAAACTAACAGCAATTAAAACTGTAGAAGTCAACATAAATAAACCAAAAACAACAGGCACTAACTCAAATCAAGAGGAACGAATTACACACGAATGTACACCGAAAGTTTACATTCGTGTACAGGGTCAAACCCGGGTCTTTGAGACCGGATTCAACTCGCTGTAAAATTTCACAAATCAACTTGAAACAATCAAGAACCAACAAACCAAACTCAACCAACTCAAGCGAAAAGGAAGCGGTGAACAAGTTCACACTTCAGATCAAAACTGTGATATCAAACAAGCCATGACCGTAGTCAATACCCAAAGTTCTCAAATTCAACATGACAATCAAAAGCCCAAAGATAAGATAATACAACTGTAGCATAGCAACAAAAAGAAAACTGCATACACAACTAAGCAGTGTACAGTATTGAAACTGTAATTTCCAAAGTGAAGCAAGAAAATTCAACGTGCAGAGGAACTGCAATTTCCAAAATGAAGCAAGAACTAATTGTCATGAACATGAGGGCAACATATACAAGTCATCAGTAACAACCATATGAACCAGAAAGAAAATCCACCAATATATGCATACATACATATATATGTATATATGCACATATATACAAAACTTATAAACCAAATGGCACAGACATATGCAAATGTACCAGACTCAATTGCATTCAAGCATGTGCAGGCATGCTATCAAACACAAACAACTAAACAAGCAGCATGTACACATAAGTGCAACAGTGCAAACAGTGAAGTACACATCAGACTCAAGTCTACAACTCAAGACCAGAACTTCAAAAAAAAAGTACCAGGTTACGAGATGAACGAACTAAACATTATAAGACAGCAGCGACAACCCAAATGTAACAGTGAAAATAAACATAGGCAGTTCCACTATAAACAGGTATAACTACACATTGTATACTGACACAGGAACGAGCAGTCGACAAGTACAAACTACATATGAGACCCCAAACTACTAGAAAGGTTCAAGGTGAAGTCAACATGGGTTTCAAGGTAAATACAACTATCAAATGAAGACTCAAAGGTCAATGGCACTGCTGCCTCCTAAAACAATATAAGTTATAGCAGTTTCGAACCAAGACAGGGGGATTTCAAACTAGCAATGGAAATGCCAAAGTCAACTAGAGCCAGTTCGAACAATTCAAAGTCCATATTATCACAAAATACTAATCAAAGCCGTAAGCAATTGAACAGAATCGATGTCGAGTTGCTGGTCTAAAACACAGTAGCAGTTTCATGTCAAAGCAGAAGTCAGGAATAAGCACAACTGGCCAGAGACGAACTCAAAGTATAAATCAAGTCAAAATGATATGCAGTTCACTATCAGAATCGAAGGCAGGGTTCATAAACAAAGTCATATGGCATAAGTCACAAACGAAATCACAGTGTCAAATAAAATCAATTCAAAATGGACAACACGGTGGATGGTGCAACAACATGAAAAAGTTTCGAGTCAAGGCCGAAGCCAAATAAAAAAAACAGCCCGAGCCAGAAAGTCCTCAACACCGAAATGAAAATCAATTGGCCAAAGTATTCAAAGCCGATAAATTTCAACAAAAATAAATCAAAACTGAAGTTGTTACTAAATCAAGTTATTCACGAAGTCGATAAATCACTCAAACGACAGTTCAAAGTCAATTCGAGAAGCAATATCAACATATACGAAACGAACAGTCGAAGTATAGCAACTAGGAAGAATTAGATGTGAGTGAACTCACCTTCAATTCGACGAGCAAGCACAATTCCTTACTCGATCGAGCAGAACGAAGGCAATCGCCTTCGAGAAACCAAAAGCCCTAATCCCAGAATCGCCACAAAAAGGGAAGACGAAGCAGAAGCTTCAATTCGCCAGTGAAACGAACAAGGGCAAAGCCCTAATTCAATCGAGCAAGCAGTGAAGAAGATCGAACCAGATTCGCCAGAGAATCATCACATCGCTGAAGCCATCACCATTTTTATTTCTCAGGAGATCGGGCCAGAGAAAAACAAAGGGGATCGAAGTTACAAAATGAAGCGAGCCGACATGTTAGGGCAAATAACAAAAAAAATAGGGCCGGGCTTTAAATAAATAAAAAGAATAAAATAAAAGAAATTCATTTATTTAAAGCCCAAAATAATTTCTCAACCATTTTTATAAAAGAATTTCAAATTGATTTTAAATTTCAATAGCAATTTTAATCATCTAATTTCGATAATCAATTGATGCAAAATACTGGGTTGTTACAGACTCCCCTCCTTAAAGAAATTGCGTCCCCACAATTTTCATAATTAATGTCGTCACTAATAATAAATTTTCTAACATAAACTGGTTAAGCTAGAAAAATAAAGGTATAGAATTCAAACATCAAAGAAATCTTTTAATTTCATAAAAGAAATTCACAATTCTCAACAAAATATATCTATCAAATAGATAACCAGAAAACAACAAAACTGAATGAACACAATTATTAGCAATATTCAATTATCAATTAGACAATTAGAATTCAGAAATAACAAAACAGCAATATCTAATTATCGATACGATAATTAGAAAACAGCAAAATCTAATTACCAACAAAGATAATTGGAAAACAAAATTCGCAAATCGCAAAACTGCAAATATCTAGTTATCCAGCAGATAAGTAGAAAACACGAACTTTATAATCAGCAAACTCTATCTATCAACAGAGATAGGTAGAAAACAGCAATTCAATATAATCAACACAATCTAGAATCAATTAGAGACTAGAAAATCTTATATCAATAAAATCAGCCAACATCCAATTATCCAAACGATAGTCAGAAAACAAATCAACAAATATTTAATTACCACAAACGGTAATCAACTTTCAATTCAACAAACATTCGATTATCAAAAACGATAATCAAATTTCACAAATATCCGTTTATCAAAAACGATAATCGGAAATCACAAATATCCGATTATCAAAAACGACAATCGAACTTTCAAATCACAAATATTTAATTATCTCAAACGATAATTAAACCACAAACCACAAGTATTCAATTATCACAAACGATAATCAAATCGAAAAATATTTAATTATCTCAACCGATAATCAAATCGAAAAATATTTAATTATCTCAAACGATAATTAAACCACAAACCACAAGTATTCAATTATCACGAACGATAATCAAATTGAAAAATATTTAATTATCTCAACCGATAATCAAATCGAAAAATATTTAATTATCTCAAACGATAATTAAATCTCACAAATATTTCAATTAACGAGTCTGGAATTAACCGAAATAGCAAACGCACATGTCCCATAACCACGAGTTTTACTAAATCGTTTAATTCTCTTCATCGTTCCTTGAAAGTGCAAAATTGTGTATTTTTAAAAATAACATTTCACATTCTCAAACGGACAAGTCCGGAATTAAGCGAATCAGTAAAAGAAAGGGGTCATAGTCCTTGATTTTGCTGAAACGTTTAAATCGCTTCCTCATTCTTTTGAAAATGCAAACTGTAAAAATTTTGAAAACAATTTTAATTTATATTTTGAAACAACTTTTAAAAAGAACGAATTTTGAAAACACGTGATTAAATTAGCAACATCCGTATTTCTCAAAATACCATAAAAACGGACAACAAAATCAGCATTGCGGGTGTTAACGTTAAAAAGTGAACGCTAACACCCGGTGTGTGTAATAGAATCGTGAAAGCACCACCCGTGTGACGGGAACAGAATTTAAGCAGCAAACTAGCAGAAAAGCAGTAAAAGACAGCACTTTATAGTGGTTCGGCTTGAGATTAATCCTACATCCACTTTGAATCTCTTTATTACTGAATTTGGTTACAAATCGGTACAAATCTCTTATGAAAACAATACAATTTGATCACAAGAAACAATCTTGACTACTAGCTCAATCTTCGACGATGAAACTCGATGAATCCGTGTTGGATGTAAGGAATTTCTCTCGAAGCTTGTTGTAGCGTCTTGAATGTTTGAAGATCTTTGATTGCTGAATGAGTGGAGACATCGACAGAGTAACGGTGCTTGAAGAAATGAATGGCCAAAAGTCCTCCCCATGTTGGAAGTGGTGGTCTATTTATAGGAGTCGAATTCTCAACTCTCGTTTTTTGCCAAGTCATGAGTCGTGACCGACTTATGATAAGTCGTAACTCGTAGTTGACTTAAGATGAGTCGTAACTCGTGGCTGGCTTAAGATAACTCGTGGGCGCCTTACTAGGTTCATCTTGTGGCTCAGTCGAAGACAAGTGCTAAGTCGTGGCCGACTTACCAGATAAAGGTAGCATAGGCCTGGACTCTGGATTCCAATCCTGATAGCTTTTAGGTCATAGACGACTTAAGCTAAGTCCTGAGTTTCTTAAGTCGTAAATCCTTTAAGTCGTAGCACCTTCTTGAGTCGTATAGACCCTAACTCGCTAAGTTGTTTAGTCGGAGACCTTTTAACTCTTTAAGTCGTAGATAGCTTAACTCGTTGAGTCGTCTGAGCCATGAGTCGTAGATAGCTTAACTCGTTGAGTCGTCTGAGCCATGAGTCGTAGATAGCTTAACTCGTTGAGTCGTGAAGCTCTTAAGTCATACACCTACTGAGTCGTAAACTGTTAAGTCGTGCAACTATCTTGAGTCGCGCAGCCCTTAAGTCGTAGCCCTCTTGAGTCGTCAAAAATTAAGGGTTAACATTTTCCCCTCGAAGTACACGCCTTAGTCGTAGGTTGTGTGCTTCGACTTATCTTAACTCGTATGTGCCTCTTCGTGTTCCACTGCCCCAAGGTATAAAAAGCTTGAGTCGTTCCTTTTACTCATTACCTATATCCTGAGTCGTTTCTGCCATTAACATCTCTCAGAGCTTTCTCAAGGCGATTCCTTCCTCTCTTATCAATCAACCGATCACCGATACTTGATCCTCTACTGCGTAAGTGCTCCTGCCTCCTCCTTGATTCTCGATCATCATTAACTTGTGAATCCCCCTCTTTTCCCTTAACCCGCCCTCTTGTGTATTACTCTGCTGCGAATTTCGCTGCACTGGCAATTCGTGTGCCTGATGTTCGCTCGATTCCATCTTTAGGCGAATGAGGCGATGGAGATGAGGGATTTTCAGGTTTAATTGATTAGGTGGGCGAGACTTTGGCGAATTGGCTCTTGGGTGATTCAATGGTGTGGTGGAACGAGGATAAGGATCATGGTTGATTGAGAGGCTATCGGGTTTGGAGGATTGTGGGTTAGGAGAAAAGTCAATAGGTCCAATGGAGTGGGATATTAGCATGGTCACGGCTTAGTAACGTCTTGCGATTTACGACATAAGTCTCATCTGATATAAAACTTTGTACGACTTAAGCCTGCCACGACATAAATCTTGTATGACTTAAGCCTGTCATGACATAAGCTTTAAGTCATGGACGACTTAGGACTTGGGGAAATTGTTTCGCTTTAACATGAAGCCTCTTTCTTCCTTTGCACAACTTAATGACTTGTAGTATTGTCGATTGAAGGCAACAACGACCTAAAATCGAAATGACCTGTCCTGCCTTGCCTTAAAGTCCTTAAGCCGTGGACGAGTTAACATATAAGTCGTTGGTGACCCATGACTTTGGTTTTGCATGAACTTTGAACTGCTGAACTTTGAACTGCTGCATTTTTCCTCAGATCGTTCTAACTTGCGAATTAATCAACCTGTTTAATACCACATTTACAGAAAATTTGGACGAATATACTGTCACTGACTGCCCACATCAAATGACAGATTAGCTAATAACAGATAATCAACATAAATAGATCGTGTGAATGAAGTGCTTTAAATCAACAGATTCAAGCAAAGTATTAAAGCAGCATTAAAACAGCCAATTGAAAATGACCGGTTTACACTTAATACTGTACCTGAACTCTAAATTAACAAGTCCTGAAATTCGATAATCGATCAATTACCGACTATCTTAATTCCAATTGTATTTACTTGTTATCTTTACTAGTTTTGCACAACACTTCACACTATTTAGGAAACATGCACCTTCACATTTGAATATCCAGTTGCTTGTGTAGAATGACTTCTCAACAAGGAGATGTAACAGTTCAGACCGGAGAGTCCATTCTCATTCCAGCTCCTTTAGTCAATCCCCCGGAGAGAGCCTCTACCACTTTATTGTACAAAACTTTTCGGCAATTGTGCACTCAATTTGGCATTGTTGAAGCTGACGCTATCCTTCCTGAAAAGAATAACACTGCTGATGTAGCACCTCCTGGCTTTGTAGCGGTCAACCGACAAATGTGCTTGAGCGGGGCCATTCCTCCTTTCAACAACTTTCTTCAACACCTTCTTCGCCAACTGGCAATCGCTCCATTTCAATTACTCCCCAACAGCTATGCTGTTCTAATGGGGCTGTGCGTATTATTCGGTAGAACACTTGACCGTCTCCCCAGTGTTGACGAAATCTATTATTTATGCTCTTTTATCAGAACCAAAGATCATCCTTCGATCGTCGTTGTAAGAAGTGCCAGGAATCGTAAATTGGTTGTCGGCCTTCCTGATACTGCTCATGGGTTTTTGACTCAGTATTTTTACGTTCGCTGTCACCCTGGGTTTTATGCTGTGTGGAGAGAAGGAAGTAAGAATGCATATCTTTTCTTCTTCTTATTCTCTGAGTATTTTGCAGTCCAAATCATCAAGTGTTAACTTTGCTTTCTCATTTCAGCGCTCCCCTCTCCCTCTAGGGATCCTAGTCACAAGCAAACTCTGGAGAGGCTCATGGCTGTTCCAGTTGAAGAGCGGGATGTGAAATTTTTGTTGAAAGATGAGTTTCTTCACCAATTTGGACTTCTCCATCCCTCTCGCTCTACTCAGCCTCGCGAAGTTCCAAATTCTCCTACGGAGGTACCTGATGTCCCACCTTCTGTTGAAGAACCCATGCTAAAGGAATCTGCCACTGAAAATCCACTAGTAAAATGCCCCACGCTTATTAATGCTGCGGGATCGTCCAGCAAACCGGCACTTGCTCCAATTGTTGAAGAGGAAGAAAATCCTCAAATTTATGAAAAATCCGCCGATGTGGACATTGAAAAGGAGAAGTCTGCTGAGTACCATGGTGACGACACATTTGATGGCTTGAGTGACATAATGATAACTTCTCAAGAGCTTTTCAAGGATAACATTCCAATAGCGAAATCTCCTGTCGTTGAAGCGACTTCCTCTTTGAAACAAACTTCGACGCCTTCTACACGTGTCGTCTCCGTTTCCGCACTAAAGCGTGGTTTGTAGTTTGACGCAGGTAGTTCGCACGCTGCACACACTTAGGATTTTTCAGCACTTATAAGCATTTATCCTTTTTTTCTGGAAATTTCTAAACTTTACTTCTTTTTTGGTTTTCAGATTCTCCGATGAGGCGTACCGGCACATATTATGACTCATTTCAGCGCCATGGAGGCCGTGGATCTTATAACTTTAGGAAATATCTCGATGCCCCGAGCGAGACTGATGAGGAAAGGGCTCGAAGGAAAGCTCAAGAGAAGCGGGATTATGATCAGTGGCAGAGAAGAAAAGATGTTGAACGATATGATTCTTCTCATAGAAGTGACCATTCTTATAAGCGAAAGTCTTATGATGATAAGGGAAAAACTCAGATTACTGACGAATCGAGCAAACGGTCTAAGCCAAGTGACGCATCTGTTATTTCTGAGAAGACTAACGCTCCCATTTCTTCTGATATTCCGGCCGGCTCTCCTCCTCTAAAGAAATCTGATATTCAAACAATCATTAACAGGCCACAATATCAAGTTAAAGACGGCCCTCCAACGCTTCAGAGCCGATTTCCGAATTGGTGCCTAAAAGGAGTGCGCTTTGACTTGGATTTGGTTCCGATTGATAAGCAAGACATGCTTAAAAGTCTTGACGCGGTCAGGCTTAATATTGAGAGGATGTCGCAATGGCAGAAACTTGTCGACGAACTTCAAAGGGTCAACCACATGAATCTTGAGGCGATGATGACCATGGAGAATGATAAATCAGAATGGGACAAATGGCGCAAGCAGCATGATGCGGAGATGACGAGCATTGCAGACGACAACGCAAAGCTTGGATCTGAAGTTAAGCAGCTTAAGGAAAATCTCGCTTCTTCTTCTACATCATATACTCAAAAAGAAGAAGTCTTTCAGAAGCAAGTGTGAGATGCACATGCTGCACAAAGAGATGTCGAAATGAAGCTTGCCGCCGAACAGCACATTACTGAGAAATATCGCACAGAAAACACCGAACTGCGGGAAAAGGTCGCCTCCCAGAACGTAGAGATTGAGTTACTAAAGTCTCGACTCGCTAAAGCTGAGACAGAGCGTGATGCGGCTATTGCTGGTCGGGTTGCTGCCGTTTCCGAAAAGGAAGCAGCTGAGCAATCACATGAGGCGACGAAAGCAAACATCAGCTCTACCTTATTCGACTTTTATTTACACAGTGTTCTGGGTCGTGGGAGTCTCTTTTCTGGGTCCTGATTATGAAATTACATTGGCTGAAGTGTGGGAAGTCGCAATTGACATGCTTGGCGGAGCCGGCTATGATGAGTCGGAACTTGAGGAGCGCTATCTTGATGATGAGGCTCGTGCCGCTCTTGTTAAGGGGAAGGAGCAGCTTGCTAAAGTACGAGCTGAATCAACGGGAGAAGAGCTTTCAAAGGAGAAAGCTCCTTTAACTCCCCTGTTCACACTTCCACTTCGGCCGATGTAAACATTATGGATTCCGACTCCCATTCTTCACTCCCAGCTAAAATTGCCCAAGAAACTGCGACCACTCCCACTGAGGATGAGGCACCGGACGATACTGAAGCCGAGAAATTTGAGATTGACCTTGCGAAGCCAACTCCTCCAGGTAATTTTGGCGTCGTCCCGGGCCCAATGAACCATTTATTTGATTTAACCGAGTTTGATGACCTTCTTACTTGTTACTTAAACTTTGGTGAACCGATACCTTCTCTATTTTCGGGAGATATTGATTTTAACTTCTTTTCTTCTACAGCGGAGGCACCAAACACTGCACAAGTTTCCACTCCTTCAGTTGCTGTACCTCCATCTTTACAGATTACTCCTCCTTCTGCTTCCCAACCGGGATCGCAGGCAGAAAAAATCGAAGCTCTTCAAGGCCTGGACGATCCGGCTGTTTCGTAGGAGCAGAAGGCGGAGGATCTTGAAGATATCGAGAAGACTCCGGAGCGGTCTCTAGATGATGACCCGAAGCTTTCAACATTGCTTGCTACTCCGGGGAGCGAATCTTCTTCGAAGAGGAAGGGGAAGCGTGCCGTAAGGAAGAAGAAGAGAAGTGCTTCGACTGGGGAAGACAAAACAGAAGAAGACCCAACCACTCCTTCTTCTCCGTCCCGTCCACATCGGATTCCGAAATTAACTATTAGGCCAAGCAAAGGCTCCAAGGGTGGCGGAAAGAAAGAGTGACAAGCTGGACTTTCTACTTCTTATTTTGCTTTTTACATGTATAGACCGGAGATTGTGCGGATACCGGTCCCTGCTTTTGCTTTTTTGAGATATCTGCATATGTAAAGAATTTTCATAGTACTAAATAAAACAGTAATTTTACTTGTACAACTTCTTGTGTATGTGAGAACGCATCTGTTTCTCTTTTTTGGTGTAGAATAAACGATTCCCTTTACTTGTACAAACTTTTTGTCTGTGTTTGGGAATACATTTATTCCACATCTATTTTTCGTGATATTGCAATGAACTTGTGGCAAGTTGCTTTTATTAATACAATTGAATTGTATAGTATTGCCCCCATACCGTAAGTGCATTGCAATATTCCTAGCTTTTTCAAGACTAATACTCTTATTTCAGAGAATAATTACTCTGCTTTTAAGGGAAGAATCATTCTGCTTTTAATAGAGTATATCTAGTCTTTAGAGGAATTTTTATTTTCTCTTTCTGAAGAACGCTTCAACTTTCGGGGATAATCACTTTTACTTATTAAAAAGTGAATTTTCCTATGAAGTGAAATGAACTTTTCTGAAAGAATTTTGTAGTATTTCAACTTTTTTAGGAGGAACTTTTTGAGATGAACAAGTTAATCCTTCCTTTGAGAGTTGAACTGTGCTTCCGGAGAATGCTTTTCGTTCGAGTATTCTATTTTGGGACATGCCTCCGGAGAGGGCTCCTCTTAAAGAGTTGTGCCTCCGAAGAGGTCTTGTGCCTCCGAAAAGGGCTTGTGCCTCCGAAGAGGGCTTGTGCCTCCGAAGAGGGCTTGCGGTGCCTTGGGAAAGGGCTTTTGGCTCCGAAGAGGTCATGTGCCTCCGAAGAGGGCTTGTGGTGCCTTGGGAAAGGGCTTTTGCCTCCGAAGAGGTCATGTGCCTCCGAAGAGGGCTTGTGCCTCCGAAAAGGGCTTTTTGATTGCCTGGAAGTTACTTTCTCATGGTTGAGTAGATCCACGGGGCAGACGCAAGTTGCTTGATTGGATGCTCGTTTGCACAAACGATCGCAATCAATTAACAAGGGCCCTGTTCCTTTAGTTTAAGAAGGTGCCCCTCCGGTGGTTCCATCAATCTTTTTTGATTGAGAGAAGTACTTTCATTTTTTGGCGTGCCTCGTCAGAGGGCTTTGTTGAACTTTGAGAAGGAGCGTTGGGTGGTTGGTGTGCCAGGAAGGTTGCGTCTCAGGGGCAAGTAGATCCACGGGACGGACGCAAGCTGCCTGATCGGATGCATCACGATCAGTTAACAAGGGCCCTGTTACTTCTGCTTGGGAAGGTGTCCCTTCAGTGGTTCTTACTGGTCCTTTTATTGAGAAGCATACCTCCTTTTGGCTGCTCCTTTGTTTGCTTGGCAATGTTCTCTCATCATCTGCTCATTAGCGATCTTTTATTATCGTTTCCAAGCGCATCTTCTTTCCTTACATTGCTATGTTCGAAGAAGTGGACTTCACTGTTGAACGACTTCACGGGACAAACACAAGTTATCTAGTTGGATGTCTGTTTATATCGACAATCTCAACCAACTATCAAAGGTTTGTCATAGTGGAGTCGCCAACTTTTTATGTGAAGTTCTCCTTTTATAGGATTTGTATTTGGAATTTCTTGTCGCTTGGTATTTGCATAACAGGTGATTTATAGAGGTCGCTTGGTTTTGTGACGAGCAAGCCTTGTTTTGATGTCCTGCAATTTTGAATCGACATTTTAGCAATACATTTAAAGTATTTACATATCAAAATAAAACAGGCCTTATGAAATAGTAAAGAACACAAGATTTATAGTGGTTCGGCCAAGAATCGGGCCTACATCCACTTTATAGCTTTCATTCATTCACACTGATTTACAATGTTTTACAATACAACTGATACATTCATCATTATTTTACAATTTTGAACAAAGCTTTTTCTTTCAAGTAAAATAAGGACGTAAGTGGTTGCTGTTCCAGGCTCTTGGAATTGGATCTCCTTCAACAGTTATGAGTTTGAAAGTGCCATCAAGAAGTTTATTGCCAATGGCATATGGTCCTTCCCAGTTTGGTCCAAACACACCAGTTGCCGTCATGATCCTTTTCAAAATTAAGTCCCCGACCTCAAAGCTGCGTTGGCGAACTTTAGAGTTGAAGTGCCTGGCTATCCTTTGTTGATAAGCTGAAACTCTGAGCCTAGCTTCTTCTCTTTTCTCATCAAGAAGATCAAGTGCTTCAAGTTGTAGCTTTTCATTTTCAGCTTCGTTGAAATGAACTCTTCTATGTGAAGGAACTTCTACTTCCACTGGAATCATTGCTTCTGATCCGTATGCCAGTGAAAATGAAGTGTGCCCAGTTGCAGTTTTGTGAGTAGCCTGTATGCCCATAGTGCTAATGGAAGCTTATCAACCCAACCACCTTTTGCTCTTTCGAGTTGCTTTTTGATAGTTGACTTGATGATCTTATTAACTGCTTCCACTTGCCCATTTGCCTGCGGATGAGCCACTGCTGAGAAGCTTTTCCGAATTCTGAATCGTTTGCAAAAATTCTGGAACTCTTCACTTTTAAACTGAGTACCGTTGTTTGTAATTATTTTCTGTGGCACACCATATCTGCAAATGATATTTTTTGTTACAAAATTTATCATCTTTTTAGAGGTAATGGTGGCCAAAGGTTCAGCTTCAACCCACTTGGTGAAATAATCAACAGCTACGATAGCATATTTGATTCCTGATTTGGCAACTAGTAATGGTCCGATTAGATCTATCCCCCAAATGGCGAATGGCCATGGGCTGACCATCTGTGTGAGTTCGGTGGAAGGTGCTCTTGGGATTTTTGCAAATCTTTGACATTTGTCGCACTTTCTAGAGTAAATAGCAGCATCCCGGTTAATGTCAGGCTAGAAATACCCATATCGGAGAACATTCTTGGCTAAAGTTTGACCAGCTGAATGATCTCCGCATTCTCCTCCGTGTATCTCGACTAGAAATGTCTTGGCTTCCTCCTTAGTTACACATCGGAGCAGAGGCATTGAAAATCCTCGTCTGTATAATCGGCCATCTTGAATTATATACCTTGACGCTTTCCTTAATAGTTTTCGACGTTCCTTAGAACTCTCTGGCAAGGAACCACTGAGTAGGTATTCTTTGATTGGAGTCATCCATGATTCATGCTCTTGAGACGTAGCCATAATCCAATCAACATCCATTTCATCAATGCTTGGAGCTGACAGAACTTCTACAGGAACTAATCCCAGTAATTGAGCTTCTCCAGAACTTGAGTACTTTGCTAGAGAATCTGCTTTCATGTTTTCTACCCGAGGAATATGACTTATGGTGTAGTGATTGAAATCTTCGAGAAGTTCACATGCCTTTGACAAATATGCGGGCAGATTTCCACCTTTAGCCTGAAACTCTTTCTTTACCTGGCAAACAATAAGTTGAGAATCGCTGAAGATTTGTAACACTCTGATGTTTAGTTCCTTGGCAATTTTTAAGCCAGCAATAAGAGCCTCATACTCCGCTTCATTGTTTGTTGAAGGAAATTCCAGTCTCAATGCATAACACAATGATCGTCCTTCGGGGGTTTCAAGCACAACCCCTGCCCCAGAACAGTAATCATTCCTCGATCCGTCAACATACAACTTCCACTGGATTGGAATGTCGTCAGTTGTTCCATTTTCACTATCGCCTTTGTCAGTAGATTCTGCGATGAAATCTGCTAAGGCTTGTCCGTTGATTGCTCTCCGGGGATGGTATGTGATGTCATACTGGCTGAGTTCAATGTTCCATTTCAAAAGACGACCCGAAGTTTCAGGACGAAACAGGACTTGCTTTAGAGGTTGATCAGTAAGAACCTTGATAGGATGGGCTTGAAAGTATGGTCTCAATTTCCTGGAAGCAATGAGCAAACAATAGGCGAGCTTTTCTATCTTCGAATAATTCATCTCTGCCCCAGTGAACCGTTTACTGATGTAATAGACTGGACGCTGTACTTTCATATCCTCCCGTACAAGTGCTGCACTGAGGGCGTGAGATGAAATTGCTAAATAGATGAAAAGGTCTTCACCGTCAGTAGGCTTGGAGAGAACCGGAGGTGTTTCCATATGATGAATTAGTTCATCGAAAGCATTCTGGCATTCGGGAGTCCATTCAAAATTTTTCTTTCCTTTCTTTAGAGCGTCAAAGAAGGGAATGCATTTGTCTGTGGCTTTGGAAATGAAGCGACTCAGAGCAGCGACTTTTCCATTGAGACTTTGCATTTCTTTCTTTGTTTTAGGGGCTTTGACCTCCCTTAGAGCTGTGATTTGAGTAGGATTGGCTTCAATGCCCCTGGCGCTCACAATGAAACCCAAAAATTTCCCGGATTCTACTCCGAATGAACATTTCAATGGATTGAGCTTCATTCCGTACTTTCGAAGAATTGCGAACATTTCCTCCAAGTGTCCCATGTGATCCACAGCTTTCTTTGATTTTACCAACATATCGTCGACATAAACTTCCATGGTTCTACCAATCTGAGGCTTGAACATTGCATTGACGAGCCTTTGGTAGGTTGCCCCAGCATTTTTCAATCCGAAAGGCATAACTTTGTAGCAGTAGAGACCCACATCTGTAATAAAGCTTGTGTCTTCCTGATCCGGCTCATGCATCATAATCTGATTGTATCTGGAGTAAGCATCCATAAATGATAACAACTCATGCCCAGCTGTTCCATCCACCAATTGATCAATTCTGGGCAGCGAGAAGCAATCTTTGGGGCATGCTTTGTTTAGATCTGAGAAATCTATGCATACTCTCCACTTTCCATTTGCCTTCTTGACCAATACTGGATTTGAAACCCAATTTGGATAAGTGGAGTTTCTGATAAAGCCGTTCTCCATGAGCCGATCGACTTCTTCCTTTAGTGCTGTCGATCTTTCTGGGCCTTGAGTTCTTCTTTTCTGTTTCACTGGCGTGAATTTTGGATCTATGTTCAGAGTATGTACAGCAATTTCCGGGGAGATCCCACACATATCAGCGTGACACCAAGCGAACACATCTAGATTGGCTTTTAAGAATGATATCAGCGTGTTTTGAACTGTTATGCTTAGTTGTGAACCCACATTGAGTACTTTGTTCAGGTCTTTCAAATCAACAGATATTGGTACCGTTACCTCCACGGGTACCACTCTATTCTCCCCTGTACTGGCTTTCCTGGGATCCATTTCTTTTCTTGCATTGCTGTGTTCGCCAGTACAGGGGCCACTCCGTAGTTGCTACAGGGTTGGTTCCTTGATGCGGAGCGGAGCTGCCGCATCTTTCCCCATTTCTCTTTTCCTGGCCTCTCGGAGTTCTACAAGATAACATTCTCGTCCTGCGTTCTGATCTCCTTTAATAACAGCAATCCCATTATCAGTAGGAAATTTCATTGTTAAGCAACAAGGAGCGAGGACGGCCCTGAAAGCAGCAAGAGTAGGCCGACCCAAGAAAGCGTTATAGGCAAAGAATCCATCAACAATTACAAAAGTTTGCTTCCGAACCAACTTCTTCTGCCCTTCGCCCATTTCAACAATCAAGTCCATCGTTCCAATTGGCTGTTTCAGCTCTCCTGTAAATCCAGCAATTTTGTGTGAAGAGGCTTGTACATCTGTCATTGGAATTTTCATTTGGTCAAATGTCTTTTTAAAGAGTATGTTGCACGAAGCGCCACTATCAACCAGAACTCTTCTGACAATAGCCGGCCCAATACCGACAGAAACAACTAAAGGGTCCTCAGTAGGAGCTTCCACATCAATAGAATCCCTGGTTCTGAACATAATATCATCGTGAAAAGTCTTCTGCTGCTTTAGAGGTGCAGCATCTTCCAAGATCAAGACACTTTCTTCAGTCGGAGCATACTTCAAAGCTCTAGCATACCTTTCCATTTCACCCCAACTCCTGCCAGCTGGATGAGGTCCTCCTGTGATCACATTGATAACAGGTCTTTCTTTTTCAGCAGGCCTTTCTCCTGAACCAGATGAATGAGCTGGGGATAGTTGCCCCTGGTTAGATGAAGACGGGTCTTTTCTATTCCTCTTGACGTACTGCTGCAACTTATTCTCTCTTAACAATTCTTCAATCAGGCTTTTCAAATGGCGGCACTCATTGGTATCATGCCCTGGTTGGTTGTGAAACTTGCAAAATCTTCCGCTTTGAACAGCATTCTTCCCAACTTTCACGGCCGGTGGTTTTGGAAATTCAACAGCATCCTTAGTGGCGATGAAAATATTCTCCGGGGTATCGGTCAGAGGAGTAAAGTCTGAAGGTTTAAGGAAGCGGGGCTTTTTGAGATCTTTTTGCCTCTTCCCACCATTACTTTCCCTTTTCTGATTTGCAGGTTCTTTCTTGCTTTGAACTGTAGCATTATATTCCACCACTGTTGTCACAACTTTAGCTGATACGGAAAGATTCTCTAGGCGTATAAATTCGTCAGCCTTTTTGTAGAATTTCTCAAGCGAATTTGGCTCCTTCATCTTCAGCCATTTTCCAAATTCGCTCGATTTGTCGATAGCATGCATCAAATAGGTCAAGATCATTCATGGCTCTGCGTTATCGACTTCTGCCAGAGCTAAATTGAAGCGGTTCAAGAATGACTAAATAGGCTCTCCCGGATTCTGTTCAAGACTGGACAATGACATTATGTCTTTTGTCTTTGAAGCGTATAGCCTGAATTACTCTTTGAATTTTCGGGTCAGATCGGAAAACTGATCTACAGATCGGACAGGAAGCTTGGTAAACCAGAGAAGTGCCACTCCTTCCAAATAAACTGGGAAATATCGGCACTTTATTTCGTCAGTTGCTCTTGTGCCGGTCATGTGCCAGTCGTATTTATACAAGAACTGATTTGGATCACTTGTTCCCCGATAAGCAGGAATGGTGGGGGGAACAAATTTTCTAGGAAATTCAGCCTTTAGAATCTTCTCGGTAAACGGAGTTCTACTCGGTGCGAATCCCCATTCGCTCTCATCTTCATCTCTTTGCATGCTCTCTTTCATTATTTGCTTGATCATACCAGAAAGATATTCCTCATTGTTTAGAGATTTCGCAGAATAGACCTCGGCCATCTTTTCGGGGGTTTGTCCAGGTAAATGCTCACGAAGAACTGGTGACGGCCTGGATCCTTCGGCCTGGAGGGGTGCCCCTTCGGCAGCACCTGATCCCCCGTGAAGAATATTTCTCCCCTCGGAATTGGGAGCAGCATTAGCAAAGTTTCCCTCATTACTTACTGGTCTTTGATTCGTACCAAATAGAGCATTCAGCTTTTCCATCATAAGATTATTCTGAGTTTCAATCTGCTGGTACAGTCCGGATACAGCAGCATCTAACTCTTGTCGCGTCACACCGATGCTTGGAGCTGCCTGATTTGGAGAGAGAGAAGTGGCAGTATTGTCACGGTCATCGTCAGTCTTGACAGACTTTCGTTTCCTTCCAGGAGCCATTATGTCTGATAAACTTCTGGTTTTGTAGGAAATTCTTTCAGCAAACTTCTGTGAAGCAATGGTGAGTAGTAGCCTGAGTTGGGTTCTCAGTGAAAGCACCAAAATGTCAACGTTAAAAAGTGAACGCTAACACCCAGTGTGTGTAATAGAATCGTGAAAGCACCACCCGTGTGACGGGAACAGAATTTAAGCAGCAAACTAGCAGAAAAGCAGTAAAATACAGCACTTTATAGTGGTTCGGCTTGAGATTAAGCCTACATCCACTTTGAATCTCTTTATTACTGAATTTGGTTACAAATCGGTACAAATATCTTATGAAACAATACAATTTGATCACAAGAAACAATCTTGACTACTAGCTCAATCTTCGACGATGAAACTCGATGAATCCGTGTTGGATGTAAGGAATTTCTCTCGAAGCTTGTTGTAGCGTCTTGAATGTTTGAAGATCTTTGATTGCTGAATGAGTGGAGACTTCGACAGAGTAACAGTGCTTGAAGAAATGAATGGCCAAAAGTCCTCCCCATGTTGGAAGTGGTGGTCTATTTATAGGAGTCGAATTCTCAACTCTCGTTTTTTGCCAAGTCATGAGTCGTGACCGACTTATGATAAGTCGTAACTCGTAGTTGACTTAAGATGAGTCGTAACTCGTGGCTGGCTTAAGATAACTCGTGGGCGCCTTACTAGGTTCATCTTGTGGCTCAGTCGAAGACAAGTGCTAAGTCGTGGCCGACTTACCAGATAAAGGTAGTATAGGCCTGGACTCTGGATTCCAATCCTGATAGCTTTTAGGTCGTAGACAACTTAAGCTAAGTCCTGAGTTTCTTAAGTCGTAAATCCTTTAAGTCGTAGCACCTTCTTGAGTCGTATAGACCCTAACTCGCTGAGTTGTTAAGTCGGAGACCTTTTAACTCTTTAAGTCGTAGATAGCTTAACTCGTTGAGTCGTCTGAGCCATGAGTCGTAGATAGCTTAACTCGTTGAGTCGTCTGAGCCATGAGTCGTAGATAGCTTAACTCGTTGAGTCGTGAAGCTCTTAAGTCGTACACCTACTGAGTCGTAAACTGTTAAGTCGTGCAACTATCTTGAGTCGCGCAGCTCTTAAGTCGTAGCCCTCTTGAGTCGTCAAAAATTAAGGGTTAACACCTCGGGTCGATATTCAATGCATGGCTCGCAAAGGTTGGCAAGATCCTACACATGTTAGAATGGTTCCAAGCGAATACATCAAGATTCGCCTGAAGAAAACCAGCTAATTCTTTTATCATGGTTGCACTGAGCTGTGATTCGATCTTCAGGACCCATGATGGGTCACCGTGGCTGATCGTGATGTCGGTCGTCAGCTCAGTAGGTGCAACCTTGGGTTCTTTGGGCCCCTCTTCCTTATTTCTCGGGTCTATAACTTTATAGAACCGATTGTGGTGCCTCAATCAAGGCTCGAGCATTGATCGCTAGGCTTTGTTAATTTTGATCCAGAGAGGCTTCTCCACATCCTTTCCTTTTTCCTTTTGTTGAGCATCTCTCAACTTTGCAACATAGCAGGCATGACCAGTCGCTTGATTTAGATGAATAATTCCCACGTCATTTTCTATCGGGAATTAGAGTGTCAAACACTAAGGGGCGATAGCTTCCCTAAATTCAGTAAAGGCCGGTCGGCCCGAGAAAGCATTGTATGAAGAGTTCACATCCATCACAACAGATGGCAAAACCCATACTCTCCTACGGTTACCATCTCCTAACTCCACAGGTTGCTCAACGTATCCTACCGCTTTAGTAGTAATACCGTTAAAGTCGTGAATACGGGCTTTGCATGGTTTCAAATCTTTGGCTTCCATCTGGTCGTATGCCTTCTTGAAAAGGATGTTGTCTGAACTTCCATAGTCGATCAGGATCTTTCTTACCCAGGCGAGGCCAATCATGGCTGAGATCACCATTGGGTTCAATCGTAGGGGCTTCCACCCTGTCTGCATCTCTGCTTTGAAACACGATATCATCAGTCATCGTTCTCTGCTGCTTTGTCAGAGCACCGTCCTCCATGTTCGAGCAGGATTCGATATCAACATGTCTTATAGCGTTCATGTAACGCTCCATTTCATTCCAAATTTTTGTGGCCAGATATGGTCCTCCAACAATGGTGTTAATGACTAACCTTCCTCTCATCCATCTAGGTTCGTCAACACTAGGCAGAGCTTGTACTCTATTGGGGTCGGATGTCCTCTGCCCGCCATCCTGTGGGGCTTTAACAAACTGCTGTAACTTTCTTTCACAGATTAACTTTTCAATGACGTCACGGAGGTGGCGACACTTGTCCGTGGTATGACCATAACTTTTATGGAATCTACAGCACTTCCCTATTTGTTTCTACTTCTCCGTCGGTTCCTTCAGAGGTGGTTTCCTATACTGCATAGTATTACAAGTTAATAGGTAGATGTTCTCTAATGACATGTTCAATGTTGTATTGGTGTCAATGTCGGGGTCCTTGGCTTCCCTCTCCCAGAATCTTGTCTTCGATCGCGGTTTCTATCATCGCCTCTCTTTTGCTCATTTGCTTTGTTTTGAATATTAACTTTAACTTTTTCGGAACTATCTTCGGACAGTTTCCTCACCACGTTACTTTATACTCCCTCGTCACTCTAGCTTGCAACATCCCTCTTCCTGGTCCGCTTCGCCTCCTCCTTCCTCAGGTACTGAGCTGCTTTCACATAAAAACGGTCCAACGTAAAAGGAGGCTTTCCCGCCAAGCAATCGCCAAAATCAAAATCAGGGTCAACTCTCTTCGTTAGTGCCCTCATTATTGCATCATCTTTTGGATTACTGACTTCTATAACAGCTGTATTAAACCTTTACATATAATCTTTCTGTGACTCCCCCGGAGCCTGAATCAAGTTTGAGAGGGACATAACATCTTTGGGGTGAGCCGTGTGCATGCAGAATTGCTCCACGAACTTCCTTGATGACTCATCAAATGAAAAAATTGACCGTGGTGGTAGCTTGGTGGAGCATATGGTCACAACCCCTTTCAGAAAAATGGGAAAACATCTACACTAGACTGCATCAGTGGCTCGTGTGGAGTCATGTGCCACTCGTACTTCATGAGATGCTGCCTGGGGTCAGTTTTTCCCGCATAAGCAGGCATCGTCAACATATTAAACCTCCGCGGATACTCTATGTGTAGGATTTTGTTAGTGCATGGAGTATGACTCCTGGAGAGTCCCCAATAATCATTGGTCAGGCCTTAACTTTCTTTCACAAGCCGTCTCACCATAACCGTTATGCCTGGTGTCTGGAGAGCTGGTGTCGGGAGGTGGTCATGTTCCACCTAACATGATCGACCCGATCCATGCCTACGGGCAGCACCACGTTTCCTTGGTTCAGTATGTTCCTTATGTGCCCCCTAAGTAGCTATCCTATCATCTTCTCTCGGTTGTGGTTTAATGACATTCGCCTGAGCTCCAACGCCTTGGTCGATCGTGATGCATTCGGAGTTAGATCCTCCAGCAGCAGGTAAGTTTCCCCCTAGTTTGAGGGTTCGGTGCTAAACCCCTTGGGGGGTTCGGTACCGATCCGTGCAGTCTGGCGATAGTCGATCGCATGGTTTCCCCATGATGTTCCAGCATCATATGCATCCGTCTTATGCCGTCTACTTCCGTGATAATAGTCAGATGAAGAGGAGCTCTCAGATTTTGAGTATGAAGTAGGCTCCCTCCTTATCTTGCTATGTTGGTCTTTCAACTAGTTTGTCAGTTCGCTAGTGGCCTAGATTTACTGCTTGAGCTACTGACGGCTATTAAGCAGTTCCTTCATTAGGACTTCAAAGTTGGCTTTGGTGATGTAATCAAGAGGATTTGGGGCATCAGCAGCTACCGGTTGTACATTCTGGCCAACCGATTGAACGGTGGTAACTTCATTCCCTTCAACAACATGGGAACTAGTAGACCTTCCTTTGACCATGGCTAATAGCTTCCTTTTAGATCTTCTTCAAATCTGAATAGAAATGGAAACTTGTTGGTAGAAATCTAGATCTATCTCGCGAATATTGGAATCCACAATTAGATGATGAGATCCAGTCAAGCTGAGAATTCGTTCTCAGTGAAAACACCAAAATGTTAGCACCAAAAGTTAGCACAAACACCTAATAGATTTTATGTCGAGAAATAAAGTGAAGAACTAAAATTAAAATAGAGGAAACAAGAACATGCGGATTTATAGTTGTTCGGCGTTGATTGCTTACGTCCACTTTGATGAAATTGCTTTATTAATCACTTATTTTCTAAGTACAAGGGGGGTTGGATTGGATTGATCCTTGATTACAATGGAGTACAAGTAAAACAGCAGCGTAAAGATCCCTAATATGAACAATGAACTCTGTATTTATAGGGGTAGACGACCGAATATCTTCCTAAAATTTCACCCACCAGCTGAATCTCACGATGTAGACGAGGTCACTAAAAAGTTTCACGGTCCAGTTTCCTGTACTGAGTGATCAATACTGATCGGTCCTAAGAGCCACATGGTGTCGATCGATCGGTCATGCGGGTCCCCTCCTTGCTAGCTTCATGTTTCCAAAGTTGTTTGCATAGTTGTCTTCGTGCTTTTAGAGATATTGATCAATTCCCGTTAAGTTGAACTGCTGATTCAAGTTTTTCATAGCCATAGTGATATGATCTGATCCCCTACGTAGGAGAAGGGATATGTACCGATCCTCTGCCTAGGGGAGGCACTAATCCATACTTAGAACATTCCGAAGAGCCTGTCTCTTGATCTCATTTGCTCGTTGCTTCACACCATTGTCTGTACTTGATCTCTGGACTCCATGATCACCTCTCTGGGCAGATTGCCTTATATATCTTCGAGTCTAACTTATCCAATCAGTTTGAATATAGCCGGGTCAAAAGGCCGAATAATAATATCATATAGGATAGTTCATTATCCTACATGCTAGGGTAGACTTAAATATCATTTCTTGCTTCTGTGTGCATGTTCGATGTTTGATATGTTTGCTAATAGATGTTAGGCATGCGACATAACTATGTTTGATTTTATCTTGGTTGTGTTGGGGATTTTAGGACGAAAATCCTAAAGGGGGAGAGTGTAACGACCCGTATTTTATGTATCGGTGGATCGTAAAATAAATTTTTTTAAATTTATTGAGGTCATATGATTCTATAACTTCGAAAAATGCCTATCAGTGGAATTTCCTATCTTTTGAATTTTTCCAAACGATTTTAACTTATAATGGCTAAAACTTTTGATAGAAGCTTAAGTAGCATCCGAAACCACTTCTATTAGAAAGATATGATGGTTTCCCTTTCCGTAGAGTGGTCATAATAGCGATTTTGACTTTCTGGCTAGGGGATATGACTATTTGAAGATTGATATTTTTTGAAGTAGCTTAGTGGGTAATTAGTGAATTTGGGGGCAACCCACTAACCCATTTCGGGTTTAGAGGCTATATTTGGCTTAACCATTATCCCCAAATCACTTTTACTTCTTTCTAAATAGATCTAAGCCTCCATTAAGCCATTCTCCACCCAAAACCTTCTCTTTCCTCATCAAATCAAGTCTAAACCATATATTAGAGGTATATTAGCAAGGAGATTCATTAAAGATCTTCAAATCTACGTTTTTAGGGGGAAATTAAGTTGTTGCCGTTGATTCTCATATTTGCCTCAGTTTGCACGTAAATCTTCACTTTTTGGTTGTTTAGTGAGTGATTTATCATCTCTTACCTTACTATAAATGTAACTGTAGGTTTTACATGTTTTAAATCCATTTTTAAAGTAAAAATTAAGTTTTAATGTTGTTTCAAGTGAAACCTGAAGTAAAAATGAATTTAAATTGTTTTAAAGTGTTCTAATCAGGTTAATTTGATGTGTGGTTGCCTTGATGTGTGTTAGGTTAGGTTAGAGACATATTATAGGATGATTTGGCATGAATTGTTGTATGTTTTCATGTTCTAAATATTGTTCGGTGCATGTATGGTGTTCGCTTGTATCTTTTATGGTTGAAGACGCTCATTAAGGGGACTTAGAGTTAGGAACTGTGAAACCGGGCTTCGATGGATTACTAGAGATTGTTGAGAGTTGTATCGTTGCATATAAAAGGCATTCAAATTGAAGAACAGAGCGTAGCGATGGAATCGACATGAAATTGGGAGTTGGAGAAGCCACAACATTTTGGTTCGGTGGTCCTTGTTCGATGGTAGGCTTGCCCGGGGTTACTTCGAGTTTAGGGTGGGTCGCTCGGGTTTCTTCGGTAAGGTAAAGATGGACAATTAATGTTGTCCAGTAGTGCTGTGGTGCGGGAGACTGGGAAAAATTTTCTATTCGGTGTGTGTGTGTGCGTTCTCATGTCTTGTTCAGGGTAATGAGATTTGGGCCCGAACAGAAAATGTGGTTCCATGAATTGGAGGGGGAGTTTTGGTAGACACCGAACAAGATTTGCCGTTTGGCATTTGGATGTTACTTCGGGCTTGGTTCGGTATAGCCAAACAGAGTATGTGGGTGGAGGAATCTTCATCGTGATGTGGTGATACTTTGGAGATTTCTTCGTGGTGTGTTCCGGGGTTCTTAGGGACGATATGGAGTGAAGTGGGCAACTCCAAACGATAAGAAGCATAACTCTGGGATAGCTTTGGGACTTGATGATGGCAACTCGATGGTGAATGGAGTTAGGTTTCGATGATGGCGGCTCGATGTTAAAAGGATTTGTGAGAATGGTTATCCACAAAGGGCAGGTTCAAGGAAGGGTAATCCGTGGATAGAATGTAGAATGGTTCTACCGTGGAAACGAAGGAATATGGAATAGTTCATTGTGGATAATGAAAACTGGATGGAACAATGAAAGGGCTTAGATAAGCGTGCTAAACCATTGTTGATACTTGGAGTGTTTTCTGGTGTACTCGAAAACAAGAGTATTGTGGGGACGCTGATGGATACTTTGTTTGGCTACCCCGGTTCGGTTGTTCTGATTCATATACCCTAGAATGGTTGAAAGGGTCTAGTATCAGCTTCAAGCTAAAGACGAGTACACTGAAAATGGGATTCCATTAGATCTGGAATGGGAAAGGCCATACGAGTTATCATATCTCTATAGCATAATGAGCTATAGTAAGGATTGTTTGATGGAAGCCATGGTTGCTTTGATTGTTTTCTTCCATTGTCTATCACTCTAGCGATGTCAGCGGAGATAGGTATTGGGGACAGGGTACCTGGACACCCATCATCATACTTAGTTGCAGTATGCCTTTATGATAATTGTAGAGGAGCACATTATGTTCATTATGTGCTAATTTTTTGGTTGCAGGGGCAGGTCAGGTATGATTCGTATACCCTTATTCCTTATTATATCGACCTGTATAGTATTTGAAGTTGATGTATCACTCACCCTAGATTGTTGTCTGACCCAAGGTTTTACGCTTTGCTTCTTATTATCTTGGGTGCTCTTAAATGAGAAGATTAGGGATAACAGGTTTGGATAGCGCACGGTGCTATGCGGAGTATAAGAAAGGGGCTATGCTTTTTTATATATCTATACTTTGGAGCTTATTACTGCTTATATTCTGATGTGCAATACTATGGAGTTATGTCAATATTTGTATTTTGAAAGACAATTATAGAGTTTATTTTGGGATGTATAAACTCTTTATTTTAGTTTTGTATAATCAGTGAACCTGATGCACTCTGATGGTTTTATTTATGGTTCATTTGATTATATCACTATCTTTCTTGTTTTACATCTATGTTATTATATTATACTTTGTCTGTGCACTGTGAGATGTTCTATAGATTCTGTGTTTGAATTTTTTCTCTACTTTGCATTCTTGGCTAACGTCCTGCATCGACCGGGTACCTCCACAGCGCATCATATAGGTATATTAGGTACTAGAGGTGTAGGGCGGTAAGCACACTTTTATTTCCACCAGCATCCTGCAAATCCTCTTTGCTATTAGGAAAATTCAGCGCCTCTCTGAATCTCCTGCCACTGACAACTCGGTACCGACTTGATTTCTCTTATTACCGACTTGATTGTCAATTACTTGATTTGCTCCATCTTTTGCAGTCTTCCTTCTTGATGCCCCATCATCCTTTCTCTTCATTTTTTGCTTTCGATCTGCTCGATTCTAATCTGATCAAGATGTGCTTACTTACTCAGAATCTGAAGATGATGAACCCCTATAGCTTCGTCTATAATTCTAAGGTTGTTAAGACATCATAGCAGAATTCTTTTCCATCCTCTCCATAATGGCATTCTGACTCTCCAACATCTTCTTGTTCATCTCAACCGTCACCCTATCAATTCATCAGTCATCACCATCCCCTATGAGATGAAGTTCCTGGTAAAGCTTTCATGGGTTGAGTTGCTTCTTCTTCATGTTATGAGCCTTCCCGACCTTCTTCAACAATAACTTTAGACTTTGATGCAGCCTTCCTTGGAGCCATTCCTTATTAGATCTTTATCTATCTTTTAGATTCTTCGGATCCAAAGTAAAAGCATTGATCTACTTTTGAGAATCTTCTTCCTTAGTGAAAGCATCAAAAATGTTATGCCAAAAATTAACTTAACACCCCAGATCAAGCTAAAATGAGATGAAATCAATAAAAAAATGAAATGAAAGCTTGGAAGACACAAACTTTATAGAGTGGTTCGGCCTCAAAACGATTTCCTACATCCAATATTAGTTTATTTTTTAGAATCATTATAATTACAACATTCAAAAAAAAGTATAGGTATAACACTAGTTGACAATAAAAAATGGCAGAACTTCAGTATAAGGATTAAGAAGTTTAAAAGGTCCTCATTTCGTTGCTCCAGGATGGATATTTACAGTCGAATTGACTCATCAAAGTCGCTAGCTTATGAAAGAACAGGTAGAAAGTCAAATCCATGCTTTCAAGCACGTAGGATGAGTAAAACTTGTAAGTTAAAACAACTCGACACTTACTTGATTTCTCTCGGTACTGACATATTTTTTCGCCTTGCATATTCAACTTTTCTGCATACTTGTTCAAGTCTTCAAGCTTCGAATATTTTTTGATAAAATTGCTCCCCCAAATCATGTCGATACCAACATGATTTTTCTTATATGAAACTTTGTCTTTTACTTCAAAGTACAAGCTAATTCCTACTACAGTTCAAAGGTGGGCCATTTGCAAAACAACTCAGTACCAACATAATTAATTGTGTTGGTACCGACATGATTTTCTTTTTGCAAATCTTGTCCATACTTCTTGCACTTTATTTCTTCATCATTCTTAACATCTCTTTGATTTCTTGATTCATTTATTCATTATCTTGAAGTCTGGATTCATTGAGATGTCGCTTGGTTCAAATATCAGATAACATACAATTTAGAATACACTTACCATAGTTGGCTTCATCATCCGAGAGGTGCCGACAGGGAGTCATCAAAAACATTAGAAGCAATAAGGTCACCATATGATTTCCAAGCATGCACAACCAGTTGCACTATAAAAGGGACTGCGGCAACTATAAAGAAATCATCAGATTAATTGCCACCATCGTCAAGAAGATCGTCTTCATTATCAAGAATCTCAGTAAACAACCACATCTCTTTCATCCAATACCCGTTTCTGATGTTTTACATATTAATTTGGGCTATAAAAATTTATTTGACACAATGTAAAATCATATTTCCCAAATTCCTTCATTTGCAAAATTTCTTTTGTAAAATTTATAAAATTTCCTGTTATATTTTAGACTTAATAGAACTTAAAATATATTTTAAATTTTAAAATCTTAATTCGAAAATTAGCCTAAAGCCCATAGTCAATTTGGGCCTTATATCTAGGCCAACTTTTGACTTACTCCACCTATTGGTTCTAGGCTAGTAGCCAAGAAGAGGTGGATACTTGAATATCCAAACCCAAGCCTAGACACTAGTATTCTCAACGTCCATCAGATAGTAAAGTTTATTTATTGGCCCCTAATATTGGCTAATTAGACTGCAAAGGTTATACGGGCTCTAATACCATTAAAGAAATTTGGTGCTTTACATAGTAGGTGAAATGGATAAGTTTCAAAAAATTCTCCATTTGGATCTTAATGGGCCAATGTAATTTATTAACTATCATTGGATCCAATCTAATTATTAAATAAAATCATATTTTGTTAAAAATATTTTATATTTATTTATTAATCACATTAATTAATTTTAACTTAATGTTTATTTGAATATATCAAGTATACATTCAATGATGTAACAATATAAAGGGATGTATAAGTATGTGTATAACTATATGTATATACATCCAGATATTGGGATTTACATCTGTTGTATATGCATATATATTATTCTTACATACGCATGTGACAAATTCAAATGCACATCAGGATTATAAAAGCCTAAGTTTATACATATGTTTTAATATACTATGATATGTGTATATGGTTTGTATATACATATTAATAGTACCTTGTGTGTGTGTGTATTTATTTATTTATGTACATAGTTTAGGCATATATATGTATATATCATGTATTGCCAATTATTTGTACATAAACATATATTGAAATTAAAACCAAATGTATCGAATTAGATATCTAAGATATATAATTGAAGATTCAATGATTGAACAAAAAGTGAAAGCAAATTATTAAATTAAACAACCTAGGCATCATCAAACATTTGGTAATTGAATAAAAGGGAAAGAAAAATCACCTTTCTCACATAAAGTTTTCTCAGCTAAACAAGATTTGATTTTTTGGCCAAAAAAGGAATATAATATCCTATAAAAAAAAATTTATTTAATTTTAAACTTTGGATTTAAAACATTGTATGAAGATTTAGAAATCAAATCACCATTCAAACAATAATACAATGGAAAATATTCAAACATTTAAAACACAATGTCAATATTTACATCCTACTTCATCTTTTATTATATACATACATACATACATACATACATACATATATATATATATATATGTAACAGTCGACCTTTTCAACCCTCGAATATCGATACTAATACATCCACGGTATTCACGTGCTGAGCACCCAAGGGCAGAAAAGACAGAATGTTAGGATAAAAGAAAAAGTAAAGAAAATAAAACAAGAAAGAAGAACATAATATCAGAATCTCACATGCAGAACGAAAATATATAATATCTCAAAAGATTTTTACCAAAAAGAAAACTTTAATATACATACAACAATTAAAATACACTAACCTGTCATCGACCTGGACAGTTATAATAGTCTATCCTTATAAATGCTGATAGATACAAAACAAGTAATGCAGTGAAAGATGAATATGGTAGGAAATCATCCAGCTCCTCTCTAGGAGCTCTAATGAACCACCGCTAAATCTTGAAATATACACGGGCTGACTCGAGAATTATAAGAAAATAACATACGGATCAGTCTGGTAAACCAGCATGTGAAACTCAAATCATATGGTTTGCTATATTTATAAAACCCTACAAAAATAAACGTATATCGTAAGACCATGTCGCAAATAAACACGGACGAGTTTTTATCTTACGATAACCAAACCATTTCTATTAGTAAATCCAGTGATGTTTTAATAAGGTCTAGGGTGTGAAATATAAATAATCAAGCAGCTGTAATGCATATGGGTGTATATCACAATAATAATAGGTATACAATAAAAACCGCTAAGGCATGTTCGCTAATTGTATAGGATTCCATTGAGGTGTTCTCAATACTTCGAGATCGGTCCTCCTGCACAAGAATCGGAAATATCCTTCCATTACAGCATACATCTATAGTGAATGCACTATAGGAAAAACATAGCTGGTCTTGCTAAGACCTAATGCATCGCTCCCACATACATATCCATATAAGTATCTCCGTAATGGTGTCGCATGCATCCTATGGGTTTGCCAAGCCTACTGGCTTTGTCTCATATCTCTGGTTTTAGTCATCACCGCTGGTGAGGCTACGTCCGGCATCCAGTACACAAGTCACCACTCGAACTGATCTTGGAACCACACATGGATTCTCATATCTCAACAGATAATGGAATCACACATGGATTCCCATATCATGAATAGATCACGAACATCTACATGTGTTCGAGCATCTTAATAGATCTCGAATCTCCATATAGATTCCATCATTTCAAACCAATCATGAACCTCTTCCAAAGCATAGAACAAATATATGGTTTTGGAGTGGTTATGGTTTCAAGTCATCTCATATAAGTAAACTTCCCCGCTTACCGGGCGCTCCAAAACCAATCGATCGATTTTCGGTAAACTCAACTCCGGTTCTTTTGGAAATAAACATACAATACATAGTTTGTCCGGAGTTGAGTTTACCGAAAATACATGTATAGTATAATATCACCTCCTAACCGTTTAAGCAGATGGATTTCCTTATCATTTGTCCTAGAGGAGCAAAACGAGTTTACATGTATAGTATAATATCATCGAAGATAACTGTACCGTATAATTACCGTATTTCTTTTAGATATTTCCAGAGTTATATTTGGTCAATTTCAATAAAAATGAGAATGATCATATAAGGGAAACTAAGTCTCGTATACTTTCCATACACAAGTAATCACACAAATATGATTAACACACACATGCACGATCAAGTCATATAAACAACTTCTAATCCCCTTTTTAATTAATTTTCCTTAATTAATTAAATCTTCCCTTTTCTACTTGTATATATATTTAAAATATCTTTACAAGGGTATATAAAGGTATTCTCCAATTCCCTTTTCATTTGTACTCTTTTCAATACTTCAAAAGGTATTTGTATACTTATCTCTATGGTATAAGTATATCCATAAATCAATAGCAAGATTTACTTGCTTTAAAATAAAATCAAAGAGGTTAAAACAAATGTTTCTCACGCATTGTTATTATAAACCTCTTCTCTCTTTTTTATTTTAAAACTTATCATTTCTATCTTTCCCAAAAGATTCCATACTTGTTATTATCTTTAAAATTCCAGTATTAAAGATCTAATTACTTTTCAAAAGTGTAATTAAAAGGGTTAAAACAAATGTTGCACAAACATCATTACTATAAACCCAAAATAACTTTTATACTTGCCATTGACTTTGAAACATTCCTTCAAAGCTATGTACATCTTCACTTATTAAAAAGGTAATGTACCATTTTAATCAATTTTACAAAACCATCCATTTTAACAAAAGTGTTAAAATCCAAAATTTCCTTTATATTCTTTTATAAAACACATTATCTTCTTTTCCCAAACTTCTAAATATAATAAAATACTTTTACAAAGACACACACACACTAATTTATTTATAAAACTAAGTTATTTAATAAAATACTATAAACAATTTGAAAGAAATTATAATATAAAAGCCTTTCATTTCTTAAATAGAATATTTAACTAATTTTCTAAAACTATACTTAAAATGTACTTTAAAATACTTATACTATGGTTCGAAACATTTTTTTAAAATACCACTTAAAATTACTTATTTTATAATTTAATAAAAACCATAAAAAGCCAATTTTATAATTTAAAACCATTTATTAAAAATCCATAAATAATTATCAGCAATATATAAAACCTTGATATTGTCAAGTTCTAGTGGTCCAGTGGTTAAGACATAGTGGAGTTGCTACATTGTGTTGTAGTGGCACCGGTTCGATACCCAGCGGCCACAATAATGAGACATAGTGCACGGCCACTTATAAAACCGGCTAATCGAAGGCTATGGAATACAAAGTATCCATGGCCCCAAAGTTTACTCTCATGTCCGCTTCTACGGATGTCCTTCCCCTCTCCCACTCTTTCTGCTCTTCTGTCCTTCCCACCTTACCTCCCGTCACCTCACTCGTACCGCCATGCTCCTCCCCAGTCTTACCTCTCCTCCCTAACTCTGCTCCATCATCCATCTCTCCTAGCCCTCTCTCCTCTCCTCCTCCTCTTGTCCCATCTGATATTCTTACGGCCTCCGTTTCCTCCTCTGTCCATGCTACCTCTGTGCCATTTCTTCCCTCTCATGTCCCTCCTGATACTCTTCCCCCTTCTCTTGCTCCTCCTCTCTCTTCGTCTACTCCATCTCTAGTTGTCCCTCCTCCTCCTGTCCACTGTGAACGGATATGGACTTCTCTCTTCAAGCGTAAACCCAAAAACGCTGGGAAGTACATCCCCGTTCACATGCTTCCTGTGTATGAGAATGAGGTGTTAGTGCCTCCTCCAGAAGTGCTAGAAGCAGGTGATGTTTTATGGAGTGACTCGGTAGTTGGTTTCTTTCTCGATAGGCCTTTATCTTACACTGCTGTAATTCAGAGGCTTAAAAATATATGGAGATTAAAAGGCTCTGTTTCAGTAAAATCTGATGGCACCATATTCTTATTCAAATTCTCTTGTGCGGAAGACAGAGATAAAATCATACAGAGCGATCCCATAATCATGAATAACAAACTATTCATCATTAAGCCATATGACGCTGGAGTTAGTAATGTTTCTGGTACAGTAACTACAGTGCCAGTATGGGTTCACTTGTACAATCTACCTATTTATGCTTGGTCGCCGCTAGGGATAAATTGGCTTTGTAGTCACTTGGGTAAAATGCTATGTATGGACGAAATGACTGAACGGCAGGAGAGGTTGAGTTATGCTAAATGCCTGATTGAAATCAGACCAGATAAAGAGTTAGTAGATGATTTTATGGTTAAATTGGTTGAGGGTGGACATCAGAAGATAACAGTTCAATATCTTTGGAGGCCACATGTTTGTGTCGATTGTAAAATCTTTGGACACACAACAGCTGAATGTGATAAGAATGTCTGTGCAAAAAGCAATGAAATGGTTGCTAATGTTCAAGGAGGAGTGCAACGTGTAGAAGCTAAAGTGATCAAGCAGTTTCGACAAAGGGTGGGACCCCACAGGCAGCAAGTCATTAGAAAGTGGCAACGTGTTAGGGGTAAGGAACATGGTCCAACTTCGAGGAAGGGAAGTTTGGAACAAACAAGTCTACTGAATACTGTTGAAGTTAACAAAGTGGTTGATGAAAAAAGTGATGAGGGAGGCAATATAGAAGTAGGTGAAACTATTATTCAGGAAAAAGATAATTCATGCAAGGCAGTTATGCCACATTTGGTTCTTAAAGAAAGTGAAGTTAAACTGAGTAAAGCTACCAATGTAACTGTGGAAAATAACATAGGAGAAGTGCAAGTATTAACAAATGAAGAAGAATGCAATGAAAATAATCTGTCTGTTTTCAACAAATTTGATATACTACGAAATTTGGATGAGGCAAACTCCTCTCTTGAACAGCAGCAACAGATCCAAAAGGTGGTAGGAGATTGTGAGGCGACGATTTGTCTTGCGGCAAATCAATGTACAAAACAAGTGGTGGTTCATTCTGAACAGTGCCTTTCTCCTCCAATTGATGTCAATGAAGTCGATTCGGGCATCTCTCTAAATATGCAAGGAAAGGAACATGATGCTGTAGCTCATAATGCTAACTACAATCCTCAGGAAGAGAGTAATATCATGGAGAGTAATAAAATTAGTATGCAGCTTAACTCAAGTGGTAAGAGGGGCAAAAAAGGCAAAAAGAACAAAAACGTTTCCAGAGGTGATGAGAACAAACTGGGTAATCTGATGCCAACAACTGATAGTCTTCTTGACCATGCACAAACATGCACAACTGATACCAACTCAGTTATCTACGCAAACACAATCCTCTCATCTTCAGTCCAATCTCTTGAAAATCCTTATTCCAACATCTTACCTCCACTAGCCTACAAATCCCCACCCCCCCACCAGAGCTCTCCTATTTCCACAACTCCTCTTTCTGCCGAACTGTCTAGCGGTATTGCAACTAATGTGAACAGTATTAACAAATCCCAAAATGATAAAACTCCTAGCTACTTGATCTCTTCTCAAGCAGTGACTAGGAGAATGAAGCTTGAAATGCTCAACGGTAAGTCTCTCCAATGATCACGAATATTGGAGCATGGAACATACGTGGAGGTCACCACGTTATCAAACTTGACCAATGTCGTCAACTTATCAGCAAGTTCCAATTATCGATCCTAGCTATTCTTGAAACCAAATTAAATCTCGCTTTGACTATCAAAGCTGCTGATTATGTCAAATCTGACTGGAGCCTCATCCATAATCTCAATGAGGCTCCGTACGGTAGAATTTTGATCTTATTCAATCCCCTTCACATCCAGCTAACAACCATCCACTCTACCCCCCAGCTTATTCACTGCCTTGCTCATGTCCCATCTGATAATTCTAACTTCTATATCACCTTTGTATATGCCTTCAACTCTGCTGTTGCTCGTTCTTCTATGCATTCTCTTATTCCTGCTCTGAGACAGTCCTCCCACCCTTGGCTGATCTCAGGTGATTTCAATTGTTGTCTCAACTACTCTGACCGAGTTGGTGGCAACCCCCTCTCTAGTAATGAAATTCAACCTCTTGCTGACACTATTCACCAAGCAGATCTTGTTCCCATTAAAACTGTTGGTATGCCATTCTCATGGAACAATAAAAGGAGACTCGGCAGTAGAACATTCTCTAGAATTGATCACACCTTCTCAAATCAACCTGCTCTTGACAAATGGCCATATCTCTACTCCAATCTTGCTCCTCCTCTCCTATCTGACCATTCTCCTCAAATTTTACATTTGTGTGAAGCTGGCATGAGAGGCAAATCAAATTTAAAATTTTTTAACTCCTGGGTGCTTGAACCTGATTTTAAAACTATTGCTATAGCCTCTTGGAATAAAACTAAGTATGGTAATCATTTATATATTTTGCAGGAGAAAATCAAGGACATGAAAAGGGTCTTGAAGGACTGGTCTTTTAATAGATTTGGTAAAGGTGATAAATTAAGCACGACCCTGGAGGCTGAACTTGTCATTGTTCAAACTGCTATGATGCAAAACACTGCTGATGTTGGTCTTGCCACTACTGAGTGTATTCTGTCCCAGAAGTACTACGAAGCTCTGGCAAAGGAGAGTGATATGATTCGCCAAAAATCCAGAATTAAATGGAGAGATGAAGGCGATAGGAACAGTGCTTACTTCCATGCTAGTCTCAGGAATAAGCAGCGACGTGATAACATTGTGACTATCCACGACACTAATGGTGTCCTCAAAACGTCTGATGAGGAGGTGAAAGCTGCCTTTGTTAAGTATCTCTCGTCCCTTTATGGCAATGATGCCAACTTCATCCCCAGTATTGATGATATTCCTCATGATATACTTCCCAAGTTACCTGCTGCTGATCATGAAGCCTTATGCAAAGTTGTAACACAAGAAGAGATTGAAAGAGCAATGTTCTCTCTCAATGTTAACTCGTGTGGTGGTCCGGATGGCCTAAACGCTAAATTCTACACTGTTTGCTGGGAATTTGTCAAAGCTGACGTTTGTAATGCTATCAAACTGTTCTTCAACAAAGCCAAAATATTCAGATCTTATAATTATACTAATATTGCTCTGATTCCGAAGATTAACAATGCTCATAACGTTAAAGACTTCCGTCCTATTTCATGTTGCAATACCATATACAAATGCATCTCCAAAATCATTGCAACTAGGCTAAGGGATGTTCTTCCTTCCATCATATCCTTTAACCAAGCTGCCTACTTACCGGGTAGAAATATCCTAGACCACATCTTGCTTTCTCACGAACTACTCAAAGGGTACAACAGAAAGCAATCTCCTCCTAAGGCAATGCTGAAACTTGACATAATGAAGGCTTTTGACATGATTCAGTGGGACAGTATCGTCAGAATCATGGGTTACATGAACTTTCCACCGCATTTTATCTCATGGATCTATGAATGTATCTCTACTACGAGATATTCTGTCATCGTTAATGGTACTAATACTGGCTTTTTTGGTGGAAAGCAAGGTATACGGCAAGGGGACCCAATCTCTGCTTATATTTTCATTATAGTGATGGAACTTCTAACTGGTATGATAAACAGGCTTATAAGTCAAGGTGGTTTTAAACTTCACCATGCTTGTAAGGATCCCCAAATATCCTCTCTGATGTTCGCTGATGATTTAGTTATATTTTGTTCCCCTGACATTGACACTATAAAGAACTTAATGCATACCCTGGATCAGTTTTATGTCATGACTGGTTTGAAAGTTAACTTTCTGAAATCTGATATTAAAATTGTTGGGGTTAGCATAAATCAGATGGCTGAAATTGCTCTTCTCACTGGCCTCTCCCCTAACAACAACTCTATATCCTACTTAGGGCTACCCCTGGCTTCTTCTAGAATTACTACCATGCAATGCCTTCCTTTGTTTCAGAAAATTACTGCAAGACTGGATTGCTGGACTGCAAGGAAGCTTAGTCAAGCTGGAAGGCTCACTTTAATTAAATCAGTACTCTTTGCAATGCAAGTGTACTGGGCAAGGTCCTATGTTCTTCCTCTTAAACTTGTTGAAATGATTCGTAGTGCTTTTATGAGATTTCTCTGGCTGGGTAAAACCTCAGGCAGATATCTTGCTCCGTTAAATTTCAACAGTGTTGAATGTCCATTGAGCAAAGGTGGGCTTGGATTACTCAACATCGCTCAATGGAATCAAGCTGCTTTCACTAAGCATATTGACACCCTCTTCAACTGCCCTACCAGTCTCTGGGCTACCTGGTCGCACAGTAATATAATCAAGGGAAGGAGTATTTGGAACATGTCTAAGCCTTCGAATCTCAGCTGGTCCTGGCAGTGTATCTTTAAGCTCAAAGAAAAATTCCTTCCAATCATTAGTATGAACACCAACCCTGTTTATAACACTAAATTCTGGGATGACCCGTGGCTTGAGGCAGGCATGATCCTTAGGAGGCAATTAACTCACAGTGAGATGATGCAATCTGGTATTCACCCTTTGGCTCATGTCAAGGATGTTCTTCAAGTTAACTCAAGTTTTAGATTATTCTCCTCGAATACGAGAATTCAAAATATCTGGAACAAGATTAAACATTTTGTTCCTATTATCAGGTCCTCTGATCAACTTGTTTGGGGAAATGATAAAGGTAAATTCACGATTGGGGCTGCTTATGAGTTCCTGATGAAGACTAATATGTATCCTGACTGGAAGTGGTGGAAACGTACTTGGAACAGTGACTGTAGCATGCGTGAGAACTTGTTGCTGTGGAAAGTTCTCCATCGTGCCATCCTAACTAGAGCCAAACTCGTAGCCATGGGTATGAATGTTAGTATCTACTGCACTTTCTGTTCTGTCCACCCTGAAACTGTTGAACACTTGTTCTTTGACTGCCCGGTTATTAAGGTGATATGGAATGATGTTAAGACAAAGTTAGGTATTGGTAATGCTGCTAATCACAATTTGGATGAATGGAACCATATATACGCTAGCACGGGGTGTAATCAAGTGATGAAGAAGCTAACTACTACTGTATTAAAGAGTTTTATCATGACAGTCTGGACTGAGCGTAATATCAATGTCTTCGATCCTGTCAACTCGAAGTCAAGTTCTTTTCTAAAGAAATGGATCTTGCATCAAATTAAACGAGACTTGAGTATGCTCCGGTTCTCCTTTGATCCAGGAATTCAACAGTGTTTCTCTTCCTGAGTCCCCGCTGCGTTGTGTTGTTTTTGTTCTTTTTTTCCCTGTTTTGGGTTTCTTTTGCTGTGTTTGTCTCTCGCTGTGTTTGTGGCACTTTGTTCCCCTCTGTTTTTCTTCCGTGTTTGTAAGTCGCTCTTTGGTGTCGCAATAAAATGGTCGGGGTCCATCTAACCCCGTCGGCCTTGCCAAAAAAACCTTGATATTTTTCCAAAAATATGTACGCTTATGGTACTTATTAAAAATACGAAGAAGCCCTAGGATGTCTTTCAAAGTTAACTTTAAAAGTCGCCAACATAGTGATTTCAAAGTGCTTCAACTATCGCAACTTCCATTCACAATTTCGATAACTTTCCAAATCAATTCCTTTGTCAAATAAACCAAAATGTGTGTACTAGAACCCAGTATGTATATTTATATTCACAATATATCACAATTTAACCAATTTAACATATGTCAATGCCCAGGATTTCAAAGTGCATTTATACCAACAATTTCACTTCAACCATTCACACACAATTTTCAACTTAATCAAATAACAATATCAAACATGTAAACAAGTGGTCTGGGCCATTATACATGTTATAGATGATTAAAATAGAGATTATACTATATATATTTTTGTCATTTGCTTTTACAAGCAACGAAGGGTCGAAAAGTAATAACTTGCATTTGTTGTTATACTATTTATATTTTAACACAGAAAACAGTTATATACACAACAGATACAATTCAACTGGTGAGTAAACTCACCCAAGCCCAAGCCAATCCTAGACGTAGATATTTCAAATACGAGTGCAACGGCGAAGGCGGCACCTCAATTGAACCTCGTATGCAAAAGTTACGAGTTTTACAAGAATACAGATTAAAATATTCATTAATTAATTTAATTAGTCACCTCACTTAACTTAATCACTCACTAAATCCATCTTCCCCTTCTCTAAAAGCTTGCCTATACACGCACCAAATCAAACCCAACGCCAATTGAAACGACTTAGAATTTTTAACATTTCGAATAGGAATATTTAATTTATTTAAATATTTAGATTTGATTCAAATTTAATAAATAATCAAAAAACCAATTGTTAATAAAATGACTCGATTTTTAATGATGTATTTTAAATTTAATTTATAGGATTTTCCATAATTTTAAATTTGGAAAATATTTAAATTATCGGTTGACGTATTTTTTGGCAAATGATCGTATTTTTGAAATTTTATAGAATAAGATAACAAGTGTATTTTACTGTCGTTTTGTGATCATATCGCATTTTTGTGCACGATCGTATTTTTTTTTTGTCGTTCATGGTTCGTACACGAACGAAATTCTATGCGGCAATATACCAGAAATTTAATTATAAACTAAACTAAAGACTTAGACCTTTGTTTTTGATACTAGTATGGAGGCCCGTAAGTGTTCGAGGTATGTTGGAGCCTTGATTGAAATCTCCCCAACTAAGCCATTGTTGTCAAAACTGAAAGTAAGACTTGCCGAAGGTCTTGATGTGGAAGTTGTTGTTCAGTATAGTTGGAAACCAGATATTTGCAGTTCTTGTCAGTCATTTGGACATACTTTAGATATGTGTTTCATTAGGCCTGTCTCTGCTTTCCAGTCTCTTCCCGCTAAGATTCCTCTTCCTAGGCCGGTTTCGAACTGGGTTCTTAAGATTAGGAATCCTCCTCCTTCTTCCATTGATCCAGATGTGGAGGTAATCCTCCGATTGTCCGTCTTGTTATGATTGACTCTACTCCTATAGAGGAGGTTATTTCTTGGGACTCTGTTGAGCGTTAATGGATTCATAATGATACGGAGATGAGGTACAATCCGTTGACTAACAACTATTATATGTTTGTTGGTGAAAAAGGAGAATCTAAGCATCTTATATACCGCGTGGAAGGGGAAGATCTGACTTTGAGTACTGAAGGCAGCAATGGAATTCTTAATGGGAATTTGCTGAAAGGTGAAACTTGGGATACGATATACCTCTACTCCAGGACTCGATGTTTTGTTCCTAACCTAGCATCTCTATTCTCCAAGTATTTACATGTTTCCGGTCCTAGCACTGGCACTGTCGTCAGTGATGCTTTAGGGGACTAGTGGTCCTCCTTTATTTAGCTGTTTAGACACTTTTGTCTGAATTCCTGTGCTTTTTTGTTGTATTAGCTGTTCTGGAGCCTGTTCCAAACACTAGTTTTTCAACCGATTGAGTAATAAAAGTGGATGACACACTTTAAACGTCGGCTAAGTTTGCTTAAAAGACTTAGACTTTTTCCTTCATTTCCCTTTACTTTTCTTTTTCCCTCTTCTTTCTTTTACCGTAAAGATAAAAGTTAATCCACCTTCTATAAAAATCAAGATCAAATAATACATTTTACTAAAAAATATAATTTTGGATCCATTGTGCTCATAACAGAGAGATCTTCAAATCCATATAAGTTTGGTTACGTGCGATGAACGCTGGGCATGTTTGGCATGGTGGAGCTGTGCTAGGGTTTGGAATAGCTGGAGATTTAGGCGCCGATTGGTGAATTGGAGTGTACGGTGGTATTTGTCATGCGAGGGAGCTTCGGTGGCCAAAGTATGATGGGTTGCGATCAAGGGAAGTGGAATGCGAAATGTTTGGGTAGGAAAGTCGACCATCTGAATGTACTTTTCTATTTTTGGATATTCTATGATATTTTATTAAAAATAGCTTTTGTACTTTTCTATTTTTGTCCAACCTTTTTGGTATTTCTTTAAATGTATTTCGTGAAGTATTTATTTTTACAGAAAAGTTAATATAATAATGAGTGTTTATTTTTAAGGAATATAAATGGGTATATCTTTTATTGTAAAGTTATTCTGTTTTTAAAATGATATAGCAGTATTTTGGAATAAATATTTATGAAACGCTTTATATAAATTGTTGTATAAAAAGATAGATTTTAAAATTATAATTTATAAATAAAAGGATAGATTTATAAATGTAATTTTATGTATAAAAAAACAGATTTTGTGATAAATGTATAAGATTTAGAAAATGAGTTTTATAAATAAATTATAAGATTTATAAAATGAGTTTTATAATTATATTTGAAGAATTATAAAAGAAGTTTTGTAAATAGAAATGAGTTTTTGAAATGAATTGGGAGTTTTATAAAAAGAGTTATAAATAAGCTTGAAGATTTATAAAAGGAGTTTTATAAATGATATTTTATAAAAGGAGTTTGTAAGTACAAAAGAGTTTTATGAATAAAAAGGAGTTTTATAAAGGTATTTTATAAAAGGGATGGTTTTAATTAATGAAAGGATTAATTAAAGAGGCTTAGTGGTTGCTTATGTTCTTAACCGTGGTTGATTTCCATTTGGAATTAAATCTCTGGTTGGATTGTTTGTTTATTTGATAGTTAAATAACGGACTATCAAATCTTGACCAGTTTTGAAATTATCGTGTTGCTTCGAAGAGACCAGGTTGGATATATTATCTAAATACCACTTAGAATCGGCATAAGCGTTCGAATTGGAGACATCTTAAAGATGATCGAAGATGGAGTTCTTTGAAGTGTAAGGCTACTTGCTACTAATCCTGAGGGTTCTCCCAAAAATGGATGCAGTAGAAGTAGAGCCTTCGATTTGGTCATATCCTAAACAACTTATATGGATTAATGCTGGCATTGCATTATTGCTTGGAGGGCAGTGTTAGCATTCTAAGTGGGATTGCTATATAAAAGGTAAAATGTAGCCTTAAGGCTAACACCCGGGAATGACAAAAATAAGGGGAGATGCAGCAGAGCTATGTGTGTCACACCCATTAGGGTATGTCATCACCCTTCTAGATCACTATCTATGAATTTATTTATGTTGCAAGTTCAAGGAAAAAGGTTGCAAAACAACGGGTTGATGACATATTTGGTACTATCTAGTAAGGGGTAGGCTGGTTTTGTGTTGGTAGGGGGTCTAGGCGAGGCCCTCGGTGCATTTTCTATAGGTGAACTGTGGTAGGTGGTACCTTAGTGCCTTGTCATTGTATGGAATCCATTCTCTAATACGTGCCTTTACGGACTTAGTTGTATACCTAATATGCTGGAATATAATTAATATAACCATTTTGGCTATGAGTCAATATTTATTTTATACCTTAGATATTATTATAATATCATAAGATTTCCTATGAAATTGTTTGGTTATTGTAAGGTAAAAACCCGTCTGTGTTTATGTGCGGTCTATTATTACGAGATACCTTTATTTTTGAAAAGTTTTGTAACATTAAAATCCATTTGGGTTGCGTTTCTCACACTGCTTTACCGGACTGATCCAGACGTTATTTTCTTATAGTGCTTGGGTCAGATCGAGTATATTTCAAAATTTCGTTATGGATGCTTTGGAGCTTCAGGAGACGAGTTGGATGCCTCCAAGATGTATTCACGTATATTTTATTCCCGCTGCATTTGTTGTTTTGTATTTATTAGTATTTATGAGGACAAGTTTTTATAACTGTACGGACCAATGATACGTTAGTTTACTTTGATCGATGTATATATATTATAGTTTTATTTTTGTAAATATCTATATTATGTATTACTCATCACGATGTGAAATTATATTGTCTTTTCTTTCTTTCACCCCAACAATCTATCTTTTCGCACTTGGATGTATTAGTGTCGACTTTTAAGGGTCGAAAATGCACGTCGTTACAGAGTGGTACCAGAGCTTAGGTTGAGCGAACACCTTGGCTTTGGTGAGGTAAACTCATTAGAGACAGGGTAAGTGACACCCTAAAATAAGTTTGGGTGTGTATATATATACGAGAGTGTATTTGTTAGTGCTAAAAAATAGTTTTATATTATGTTAATTGGTCCATTGAATGGCTTATGGATTCTGATCAATACGAGTAGCTAACGTATTAATAGGAATCTCTAAACACTTGAACAAGGCACACCAACATAGTATTGTTTTGAAATTGGTAAATAAAATAATTTTACCTAGATTTTTATATTTTATATATAAAGGAATGATTTTCAGAAATTGATATAGTTATTTATGATGTGTTTGGTTGTTAAGTGATGATAATATTCGATTATTATCTTTTATTGTTTGATTAATTGTACTTAGCCAGTTTATGAGCATTGACCATTGTTTGTTAATTTTTGAATTAGTGCTTGACCAATTTATGAGCAATTTTATCTCTTTAACTACATGGGTTGGGTAGATAGTAATTGTGGGAACATTGAAACAAACACCTTGTGAATTTAATTTCACAATTTGACTATAAGGCATTCGATGATAATGTTGGGTTAAAATTTAGTTTTAATAAAAGTTGTTTATTATAATCTAAACAAAGTTATACATTTGTGAAATGGTTTATATAAGAAAGTGATATTATATAAGTATGATTTATAAATAAAAAGGATTTAAACTGAAAATTTGAGAGTTTAATCCCGATGTTTTTGGAAATTGTTTTTTAAAATTTTTAGGAAAAATAAATATAGTATTATTTGAAAGTAGTGATTAATAGAAATATTTTAAAAAGGATTTTAAAGGAGATAAAAGCATTGAACTCACTTTTGTCGTTGGAAAATAATTCTGATGATGATTGTAGCATCATCAGTGTTCATTTTCGAGTTTCTAAGTGAGGGATTGCTACCTTAGTAGTTTTGCTTCAGAGTTGTTTCGATAAAACAGATTTTGATTTAAAAATCCCAAAAGTATGATTTGATATACAAAAAGGAATATGTGTATTATTATTATTATTATTTCAAAATAATTTAAAATAAAACCTAGGTATTTAATTTTTAAGTTTTCAGTTAAGTTATTATATGGAATCATGTATCTTATGCATTAAGATGGTTTGGTTTGTGCATCTCATTATGATATGTTGGTTGGTAATTTTCATTTGTTGAAATGATATGGAATTTTCGATGATTTTGGACAGTTGGAAGCTTCTGAATTGGTTGAGAAAAGCTAAGTATTTATGTGAAAATATAAGAAAATAAGTTTTTGTAACTTATAAAATTGAGGAGATGGTAAATTAAACCAAATTTTAAATTTGTTAAACATCCTTGGATAAGTAAAACAAATCTGATATTTTGTATATACTCTTAGACGAAGAAGAGTGTTATACGAATATGAACTTAAGTATGGAATGGTTTTAGAATAAACGATTTACTATTAAAGGAAATATACTATAGATAAAATGAATGTAATTTAAAATGAAAAGTAATTGGTATACGTAAGAAACTAATGGAATAAATATGTAAGTTGTACGTAGATTACTTCATTCGCATAACTGTCTTTGAACCCAATTCTAGTACATGATTTTGAGGTGATTTACATCTGTCCAAACAAGGATTTTTCACTTGATTATTGACGGAGAACACTTGATATAGATTTTTGATAAGATTTTGAAGTTTTTTATCATAGTATATGACTATGCAAGGAGATTAGAGGTTTCTAATATAGGAACCTGATCAGAGTCTACACTAAGGAAGTCGAGTGAGCAACACTAGTTCGAAAGTGAAATTTGTGTGATCAAGCGAGTGATCAGATTTGGTATTGCATATGGATAACATATGTACATCGTATAGGCTTTAATGTAATTATATGCTTTTGATATTAAAAATGCAAGTTATATGGTTTGATGGCATTTGTAAGTGAGATACAAGTACATGGAAGCAAAGGCTAGCTTGCTGCTCTTGGTTTCATGAGTAGATTTTGTTTGCCCAACAAATTGGTATGTGTTTACTACTTAATGGGTGTGTTCGCAATGTGTCATACACACTGTATAAGATATATCATAAGCATATACAATTATTGATGATTTTATGCCCCAAGTATGGAAGGCCACTTTTTGGCTTTTGTTTTCTTCTATTGATTTGGACCAGTTGTGACGAGTTATGGTTTTTCCGGGTCGAGCAGTAGAAAGGAGGTGCTATCAAAAAATTTCATGACATATGTGATTTCAAAAGATTGATAACTCATTTTAATTAAGATTTTATAAAAGCGTAGGTGTGTGAGGATATTTTTCTTTCTTTGGGAATTTCGAGGATGAAATTCGTTTAAGGAGGGAAGAATGTAACGACTAGGAATTTTTAACGTTTCGAATGAGAATATTTAATTTATTTAAATATAAAGATTTGATTCAAATTTAATAAATAATAATAAAATAATTTGTTAATAAGACGGCTCGATTTTTAATGACATACTTTTAATTTAATTTATAGGATTTTTTATTTGGAAAATATTTAAATTATAGTTTGACGTATTTTTCAGCAAACTATGTTATTTTTGAAATTTTACACAATAAGATAACCGGTGTATTTTATTGTCGTTTTGTGATCGTATGGCATCTTTGTGTGCAATCGTATTTTTGTTTTGTCGTTGGCGGCTTGTACATGAACGAAATTACGTGCGGCGACGTACCGAAAATCCAATTATAAATTAAACTAAGGACTTAGACTTTTCCTTCATTCCCTCTTACTTTTCTATTTCCCACTTCTTTCTTTTACTGTAAAGAGAAAAGTTAATCCACCTTCTCTAAAAATCAAGATTAAATCGTACACTTGATTAAAAAAATACAATTTTGGATCGATTGAGTTCGTAATGGAGAGATCTTCTAATCCATATGAGTTTGATTGTGTGCCGTGAACGTTGGGCATGTTCGACGTGGTGGATCCATGCTAGGGTTTGGGATGGTAGGAGATTTAGGCGTCGATTGGTGAATTGGAGTGTACTGTGGTGTTTATCATGCGAGGGAGCTTCGGTGGACGAAGTATGGAAGGTTGCGATCAAGGGAAGTGGATTGCGATATGTTTGGGCTGGAGAGTCGACAATCAGGTTGCTTTCTATGGGGAGGCATCGAGTGTAGCAAGGAGGGATGGGATGTGGAGAGAAGATGGAGAGCGATGCGATGGTGAAGTCGGATTTTGATTTCGTCGAGTGTTGGAAAGGTTAGGACGTGCATGCACTGTGAGGGATATGTGCGTGTACAGGCAAGTAAGGTGAACTAGGGATTAGGGAAGAAAGATTTCTAAGGGGTAATTATAATTAATTAAGTGATTAGTGATTTAATTAAAGTTTTAAAACCCAAAGTTATAAAATGAATAAATTCTTCATATGAGGTCCAATCAAGGCGCAGTCTATTGCGTTGTGCTAGTGTGAACGATATCTACGCATTGGAATTTGTTTCATCAAAATCAAAGTAAGTGGAATTTTGAGCTAAATTGAATGTTGTTCGATTTTAGATCAAACCGGAACGTTTTGGCATCCACTAGAATTTCAGTGAGTTATCTCACCTCCAGATGAATTCTATGTGATATATAGCAGAAATAAATTATTGTTATTATACTGGAATGATTTGTTGTTTTGGTTTGGTTGAATTTTCTCTTTAAAAAGAAAACGACATAAAAAATGAAATATAGGGGATTTTGTAGAGGAATTTGGATTTCCATGCCATTGTTTATTTTAAATTTCAGTTATATACTTGTTATATAAATGTTGAATGCTAAAAGTTTGATAGTTGACCATATTGGATATGACATTGATATATGTTACAAGTTGAAATTATTTAGTAATAAAGGTAGTAGTAGCATTGGTTAAGTGTTATGGTAGCTATTAGCCTCGTTATCTCGTTGTTTGGTAGATAAGCTTAACCTAGAACCCTCATATTTAGTTACTTCCTTAAGGGTTGCAAATTGGATAGGAGGGTATGCGACACTTGGGTTAAGTGTGACCACCTAGAGTTTGATTTGTTAGGTCATGCCTTTGTTTGTAGTTTGCACGTGTTTGATTTCGTAAGGTTCAGAATTGTTTTGGGTATGGATTGTTTAAGTAAGTATGATGCTAGGATACTATGCCATGATAGAAAAATATCGCTTAGACACCCTAACTGTAGTGATTGGATTGTATACACCGTAGAAAACCCTAGCTGTGAGGTGAATGCTTTGTTGGGTGTTATGGAGGTAGAAGATGAGTTGAATCGAGTTTTCGTGGTTAGAGAATTCGCGGATGTTTTTAAACACGTAGTAAGACTGCCACTGAAACGAGCCATTGAGTTTTGGATAAATTTAGTACCTAGAGCAGAACCACTAAGTAGACCACCAAGCAGAAAGACACCTAGTGAGATGAGGGAGCTAAAGGTACAGTTGGTGGATTTGGAAGGTAAGAATTTTATTAGGCCAAGTAGTTCGCCTTGGGAGCAGCCTTAGTGTTTGCTAAGAAGCCGGATGGATCGTTAAGGTTATGTATCGATTATCGTAAGTTGAATGAGAAGACGATAAGGAATCGATATCCGTTACCTAGAATTGAAGATTTGTTCGATCAGTTGAGTGGAGCCAAAGTATTTTCCTAGTTGGATTTAGTAACAGGTTTCTATTAGTTTAGAGTAGCAGAGGATAGTATTCCTTTGACGGCGTTTAGAACTAGATATGGATCATACGAATGGTTAGTAATGCCGTTCGGACTAACTAATGCGCCAGCCTACTTTGTGGATTTGATGAACTGAGTTTTCCGAGGGCACTTGATAGGTTCATGTTAGTATTTATAGATGATATTTTGATATACTCTAATGATGAAAGAGAGCATGAAGTTCATCTTAGAGTGGTGTTGAAATGTTGAGGCAACATTGGCTAAAGGTGAAGTTTTCAAAGTGTCATTTCTGGAAGAAAAAAGTGAAGTTTCTTGGTCATGTAGTCTCAGAGAAAGGGTTGTCTGTAGATCCGACTAAGATCGAGGCAATGAATAATTGGATGAGACCCGAGACAGTGACTGAGATAAAGTGTTTTCTTGGATTAGCTGAGTATTATCGAAGATTCAATAAGGATTTTTCATGGATAGCAGCACTGATGACCAAGAAAAGACGAAAATATATGAAGTTTGTGTGGACCGATAAGTGTGAGGAAGCATTCCAAAGCTTGAAACACTTATTGACTAATGCACCCGTGTTAGTTGTTCTGGAAGGGAACCAAGACTTAGTAGTATATACAGATGCTTATGGAACTGGGTTAGGAGCTGCATTAATGCAAAGAGGTAAAGTAATTGCCTATGCTTCTCGACAGCTTAGACCGCATGACGATTTCCTTGCAATATCGTTGGAACTCCAGTTGAGCCTCAAGCTTCTCTTGTTTTTCCCTCTCAAGTTCCTCCTCAAGCAGCTAAATGCGAAGGGCCAAGGCACTATTGTCTTTCTTCTGGGTGTCCTTTTCAATCTACATAACATCTTTCTTAAGAGCTAAAGTGCCACTACGACGAACAACGGTATCCAGTTCAATTTGATGTACTTTCAATCAACGCTGCTTCGAAAGATTCGCTAGCTCTCTTCTCAGCATCAGCTAGCTTTGTGTTCAACTCCTTGACTTCCTCATCCAATTTTTTGATGGTGTCTTTATCATGAATCGCTTTTAGAGTTAAGCGATCGATCTCATACTTTCTTTCTATCGACACTTCGAAATCCTCTCAGCCACACCTTGAATTGTGCCATGCTAGATGTAGACATCATTGACATAAGAGAGCACCATTTCTTTGGTCTCTGGAGGAATCGGATGCAAAGCAGGAGCAAATTTGAACTCATCAAAACATAGCTTAAGAAATGCGGGCTTGAGCTCGACCATCTTTTCTACAGCAGTGGCATCGAGAGTAGTTGGAGCTAAGAGGGACCGTATGCCATGCCTATGAGAAGATGTATTAAGACTGCATGCGCCTGTCTGGCATTCAAAAGATCGCCGGATGCCAAAAGAACCCGAATGTTGCTTGGGTGGCGTAGCCGAAGTAAGGGCATGAGGTAATGACTTGCCATTACTATAGATGGCGGGGTATGGATCGGCACCCTTATGATGAGAAGACAAGGACCTTGACTTGTGCCTGGATGACGAATCGTTGGATTGATGACTTCTGCCCCGGTCTTCCCTTCCATCATGGCCCTCTCTTTCCTGGCCAGGTTATCGACCAGAGTCCGGACCTCGAGTGGGTCCGAAATAAGATAGCTGAGAATATGGCTATTTCTTCAAGCGATCATAGTCGCGAGAGCACTACATGAAACCTGCGAATAAAACGAAGATGTATAAGCACCACTAGAATTAAAGATGGATAGGTGTCGTGCGGTGCACGTGATCATGAGTGTCCTAGTGTCCCCTTGATAGACTGGGTACTGGAGCTTTGCTAGTTGTAGTGATCTTCCCCATGCTAGTGGGAGGAATGTCAGCATCGATTTGGATAGGAGAATCGAACACTTCAAGGCTCATGTTAGCAAAATCGTAGCTCCCGACATCCTCTAATATCGTGACGTCCGACAATTCCTCGAATAAATATCTAGAGGCAAAGAAGTAGATTGATCTATGGCAGCAATGGTTGCCTTAGGCTGCTTGGCAACTTTCCCTCTACGAAGCTTGTAAATGAGCCTCTTTCATTTTCTCTTCTCTGGGGCGGGAAGCTATGTGTCTTGGGAGGATCCGACTACAAGCTCTTGGCTTGAACCCGCATCGTCAAGACCGGACCCATTAGCATCACCCCTTATTTCACCTTCGTCGACGACATTCTGAGCCTCCTTGGCTGGGGGCACGATAGGATTAACCTCGCCACCTCCCTGCTAAGCAGTGCCTCTTCTCCCTCTCTCACTTCATCATCAGCATTCCCTGTTAACCCGGTACTACAGCCCTCTTCTAGCAAGCTGAAGGCAACGAGGCACTCATCGGTAATAAGGGATCTAACATCTCTATCTTCTGGAGGTATACTTCTGAGCTCTATGACTACCTCTGAATATCTATCACCGATGGGACGTGGGTAGCTACATACAAGATTCAAATAACTGCTTAGTTCAAGGTATGACTCAGGTACAAACACAGAAGGTTGAGTAAAACGACACTGACGTCCTTCCAGCCATCGTCCCACGAAGCTGGGTGGCAATGCACATAAAACCACTCATTGTTGAAAGCACTTAGCTTATTTCAAGCACTAGTCAATACTTGATAATTATCGATTGATTCAAGAAATGTATACGAGAGGCTTTCATTCCGTCGCTTGAAATTGAAGATGAATCTAATGTCCACCGGAGTTGATTCATGATATAAGAATTCAAGGTATATCATATATGTACAGTGAAGAAATGCATAGTTGTTCGGATGCAACTGGGCCGGAGCCAATCTCAAATGATGTAGCATCTTTTGAATGAATGGATTAAAAGGCAGAATGTAACATCCCCTGTCTTAAGGCCTGAAGCTAAGCACTATAGATGCTGCAATCATCCATAGTATTAACTTCCAGTGACAAAATACAATAATGTTAATTGTATTCATAATATCAGAAGCACATGAATATTAAATAAAATCGACACTGATTTCAAAACAGCTTTTCTGATTACATTTCAAATCAATATTTCATATTCAGATACATAATCCCAAAACGATTCCTAGGTTTTGATCAAATATAATTATTACGAATTATACCAAGAGCGACATATGAAGATGCCCACTTGGATGATCAGCTTACTAGATAGACACGTCTGTCATAAACACATCACAGCGGAAATAAAACTAAATAGCTCCTATGTAGCTAACATTGCCTCCTGCACGTCTTCCGAAGCTAATTCGTCCAACCTACTAAACCTGAAAAACTTTAACTCTCAATTTACTCAAATTAAATTTTGAGCACCCGAGAGTTTAAGGGGAAAACATAAACTTTGAGTCAGACATAAATCCTTGTGTGAATATAATATTACATCTCAGTTTACTGATATTAAGTGAGACCACGCCGCTTAGCGGAACGGGTTTCCCCTTACTAATATCCCTTTTTAAAAAGCATATCCTTTGCAAATTAAATTCTGCAATCAAACTGATTATAACAATTAAAGAAAATACATATATGCATAAAATCAGGAAACCAATGGTCTATCTGTCCACAATATAGTTTTATCAGGCTAACTATTAATAGTTGGCTGATTCGGGCCTACCAGACATAATCAATTATCTAAATTCTGTTAGACACACTACTGGGCTGACTGCCCTCAACTTTTTTTTTCTAAAGTCAACTGAACCTATTGGTTTTGCGGGCTCACTAAAGTCCTATCTTTACTCTGTATATTTCCTTCTTTGTGTAACTTCAATTTAGCCCCACCCGTGATAAGCCCTACAGATTGGAATTTTGGACATATTTTAGCTAGGGGCTGGTAGCTAAATTATAGGACATGACCCTACACCAGTCCCATCCGGTCTTTAAATATCCGAGTCATAAACTAAGGGTTAACTACCCTATTCATGTTTCATTTCCTGCCTTAGGGGTTAACTAACTTGTTAAAACTTCATTTCCCTGTAAATAATCTTTACAAATGATTTACCCCTGAAATCATACCTTTATAAAACAAGGAAATCATATACTTTGCTTTACTCAAAACACTTATGCCATGATATACATATACTTTACATAAAATAGTGTTGATGAAACCTTATCAATGAGATTATCTATCCCTTCTAAGTATGTTAAAAACACTTTTTAACTTAAAAAGATTTTAGGCTATGAAGCCAAACAAGACCATCGAAACATCTGTTTAAACTTTATATAATGCCTTTTGAAATCATTAAGAACAATCCTTTCGAAAGCTTTATTAAAACCTTAGACATCCTCTTTTAAACCATTTAAACTTTCCTTTCGAAAGCATTGGAAACTCTCCATTCAAATATTCAAAATAAACCTTTCGAAAACATTAGGGATCTCCCCTTCGTAACACATATTATATATCTTTCGAAAACATTGAAATTCTTCACTTAAAACGTACCTTTTGATAGTGTTAGGTTCAAGTAAAAGTATGTGGAAACATAACTTCGAAACCATTTAAAATCATTCCTTTTGAAACCTTTTGGGTTTAACTTTTAATATAACTAAGGGTCATAAAAGAATAAAGGCGAAAGTATATATCCCAAGTAAAAGAAAGAGGATGGTTTCGAAACCAACCGCTTCAAAACCATCGCCTCCGAAACCAGTTTAAAATTAGTTAAACTACCCTTTCGAAAGCATTGAGAGGACGGCTTCAGAGTATAAAGGCGAAAGCATCCTTTCGAAAGTATTGATTTGAAAGGTTTGAATGCAGCATCATGGGTTTTGTCCTTTCGAAAGCTTCTTTTACAACATAAAGGCAGCAACTCATTCGAAAGCTCTTTTGTATAAACAAAGCAAGTTGATTAAGTCGAAAGTTAACTCCAACCCTTTTGATAGCATCATTTACAAAAACGTTTTAAAGTTAATAAGAGTGGCTACTACCTCTTCGAAAGCATGGTTTTGATGTTATACCTTCTGCCTTTCTCCAATTCACTACGTATCAATTGTTAAATACCATGTGCATTGTTTTGGACTTAGCCATGGGCGAAGGTATGGTGTCGAAAGCTACTGATGGAAGTGGCGAAGGAGTAAATTTAAGCAAAACTGATTTTTAGCCTTTTAAAGTAATTTCTTTCCAACTAACTTTCATTATTTGTCAATATATAATTGGTTGCCAATTCTTTTTCAATTTTTTTTTCTAAAAGTGCTACCGAATTCAGATATTATCAAATTAAAACATCTAATAATTAAACCCTTCTCTTTGAATAAACATATAAACTTTTAGTCCCTCAACTTAAATAATTTTATAACCATAATAAAATACTTAGGAAAATTCCCCAAAAATCACCATAATTCACTTTTTATATGTTTTCTAACATATTTAAATTTCAAACCCAAAACTAATATATAATTGCCGAAAATAATTTTAAACCTAATTTTAGCTATTTTCTTTCATAGAAAATTCATAATAAATCAACAATTGCTTAGAAAATTATGAAACTTGAAACCCACTTCTAAAATAATGTTCTTGATCATATATCAAAAACATACATCGTTTGGATGTCATTTACTAGGGTTTTCAAATCTAAACTTATCATAAAATCTATATGAAGTAACATAAATCATCAACAAGCATATATATTCATTTAAACAATCATATCTTAGCATATTACTTGCAAAACTAATTCAGATCTAACTAGAAACCGAAATCAACAAAAATGAGATGTAAAATCATTATTCACCTTAGCTTGGTATTAAGAAGGTTGAGATTTGTCTTTTGATTAATTTGCTTAAACTTCCTACTTGAATCTTAGCTTTTCTTTTTCTTGATTCCCTTAATGGTGATCGACCAAGCTTACAAGGGTTATAGTTTTGTTTGCAAATGTAAAAATGAACAAAGAATGAAGGTAAAAAGGGTTTAGGGTATAAGAACATAGCCTATTCCTATTTTCCCACTTATCATATTCCTTCTGCTTACTTAATTTTAATTCTCTTTTGCTTATATTTATTAAGGCATGACCCCCTTATTGGTTAACAAATCTCAATCCCTTAACCGTCTACATTATTTCATTTAATTTATCTAATTAAATGCTCTAAATAATGTTAGTTAAAATTAGGGTCATTACAAACTCCCCTCCTTAAAGAATTTCGTCCTTGAAATTATGATAAGGTAATCATAGCAAATAAACATAAAGGTAAAACATACCATGAAACAAGTCAGGATAAGTATCTCTAATCCTGCTCTCAGTTTCCCAAGTACAGTCTCCCTCGTCGTCGGTCCACTGGACTTTGACTAATCTGACTGTCTTGTTCCGTAGTCTCTTCTCATCTCTTGCGACTGTACGAACTGGTTTTCTAATTATAGTCATACCCGGTTCCACTACTAAATCATCTAACACAGTCGGTGCAATAGTAGTTTATGGATCTCGAATACACTTCCTTAGATAAGAAATATGGAAAACATTGCGGACACTTACCAAACTATTCGGTAACTCTACTCAATATGCAAGTTTCCCTATCCTTTCTACAATAGGAAATGGTCCAACAAATCTTGGTGCTAATTTTCCAAATCTGATTACACCTTTTATTGGTGACACTTGATGAAAACATGATCTCCAACTGAGAACTCTAAGTCTCTCCGTCTTTTATCAACATAACTCTTCTACCTAGACCGAGCTTCCTTCATTCTAGCTCGAATTAAATCAATCTTTTCTGCAGCTTTTCTAATCAAATCTGGACCAAGAACTATCCTATCCCCGGTCTCTACCCTACAGATGGAAGATCTGCATGGCCTTCCATACAAAGCTTCAAACGGTGCCATCCTTATACTAGTCTGATAACTGTTGTTATACAAAAACTCGACTAAGTGTAGGTGGTCTTCCCATGATCCTCCAAAGTCTAGTACACAAGCTCTTAACAAATCCTCTAAGATTTTGTTAACTCTTTCCGTTTGTCCATCCGTCTACGGATGGTAAGCGGTACTCATCTTGATCTTGGTACCCAAAGTCTCCTGTAGAGTTTTCCAGAACTCGCTAGTGAATAAGGAATCTTTGTCACTTACTATACTACTAGGAATTCCATGCAGTCTAACTATATTCTTCATGAGTAATTTAGCCAAAACACGTGCCGCCTTGGTTGGTTTAACTAAATGAAATGGGCACTCTTTGTCAACTGTCCACTATGATCCATATACTTTCATTTCCTCGATTTGACCTTGGCAACCCGTCTATAAAATCCATTGAGATAGAATCCCATTTCCAAACTGGAACATCCAAAGGCTGAAGTAACCCACTTGGTTTCTGATGTTCGGATTTTACCTGATGATAGTTCAAACACTACTTCACCCATAACCCTACATCTCTTTTCATACCTTCCCAGAAGAAACTTCTTTTCATGTCCTGATACATCTTAGTTCCTCCCAGATTAATGGTGAACTTTGAACGATGGCATTCTCCAAGAACTTCCTTCCTAATGTTTCCCACATTCGGAACACACAATCTTCCTTTCTTCCTCAACCACCTATTCTGGTTAAGACTAAAATCTTTCAAATCATCGCTCTCTATCCCATTCCTTAGTTTTTTGATCCATTCGGCTAATAATGGATCCTCCCCTTGCTTAGAAGCAATCCTTTCGATCATCACTGGTCGAACTTCAAAACATGATAACATACTAGTTTCTTTACAAGAACTAGCTTCTGATCTCCACTGTATTCTGCATATAATCAATGCTTCCAAATATTTCCACTCAACTATCATTGCCAATACTGCATTCTGATGTTTTCTTCTAAGTGCATCTGCAGCCTTACTACCTTTCCCCGGTGGGTACTCAATTCCAAAGTCATAAGCGGCTAAAAACTCTAACCATCTCTGCTGTCTCATATTCAACTCCTTCTGAGAGAATAAATACCTCTGTGATTTATGATCCGTATACAAATCCTTTCGAAAGCTTTACTAAAACCTTAGACATTCTCTTTTGAACCATTTAAACTTGCCTTTCGAAAGCATTGGAACCCCTTCATTCAAATACTCAAAATAAACCTTTTGAAAACATTGGGGATCTCCCCTTCATATATCTTTCGAAAGCATTGAAATTCTTCACTTAAAATGTACCTTTCGATAGTATTGAGTTTAAGTAAAAGTATGTAGAAACATATCTTCGAAACCATTTAAAATCATTTCTTTCGAAACCTTTTGGGTTTAACTTTTAATACAACTAAGGGTCATTAAAGAATAAAGGCGAAAGCATTACTTTCGAAAGCATATATCCCAAGTAAAATAAAGAGGATGGTTTCGAAACCAACCCCTTTGAAACCATCACCTCCGAAACCATTTTAAAAGTAGTCAAACTACCGTTTCGAAAGCATTGAGAGGGCAGCTTTAGAGTATAAAGGCGAAAGCATCCTTTCAAAAGTATTGAATTGAAAAGTTTGAATGCGGCATCATGGGTTTTGTCCTTTCGAAAGCTTCTTTTACAACATAAAGGTGGAAACTCATTCGAAAGCTCTTTTATATAAACAAAGCAAGTTGATTAAGTTGAAAGCTAACTCCAATCCTTTCGAAAGCATCATTTATAAACGAAAATGGTTTAAAGTTAATAAGAGTGGCTTCTACTCCTTCGAAAACATGGTTTCGACGCTATACCTTTCGCCTTTCTCCAATTCACTATGTATCAATTGTTTGATAACATGTGCATTGATTTTGACTTGGCCATAGACGAAGGCATGGTGTCGAAAGTTACTGATGAAAGTGGCGAAGCAGTAAATTTAAGCAAAACTAATTTTTAGCCTTTTAAAGTAATTTCTTTCCAACTAACTTGCCTTATTTTCAACATATAATTGGTTGCCAATTCTTTTTCAAAATCATTTTCTAAAAGTGCTGCCCAATTCAGATATTATCAAATTAAAACATCTAATAATTAAACCCTTCTCTTTGAATAAACATATAAACTTTTAAGTCCCTCAACTTAAATAATTTTATAACTATAATAAAATACTTAGGAAAATTCCCCAAAAATCACCATAATTCATTTTTTATATGCTTTCTAACATATTTAAACTTCAGAACCAAAACCAATATATAATTGCCAAAAATAATTTTAAACCCAATTTTAGCTATTTTATTTCATAGAAAATTAATAATAAATCCAAAATTGCTTAGAAAATTATGAAACTTGAAACCCACTTCTAAAATAATGAGTGGCGAAGCAATAAATTTAAGCAAAACTGATTTTTAGCCTTTTAAAGTAATTTCTTTCCAACTAACTGGCCTTATTTGTCAACATATAATTGGTTGCCAATTCTTTTTCAAAATCTTTTTCTAAAAGTGCTACCAAATTCAGATATTGTTATCCCGCCTTTTGGCAAGGCCGGGATACCAAGGAACTGACTGGGAAAAGACAAGATCATACGCCCTCAGCTTTGGATGATTGTTGGACGGCTACAAATATCGACGAATTTTTCCCGAGTCCGGATTGGGCTACAATTGATAGGACACGTCAAGTAAAGCAGTAGAAACCAACGTTCTGAATTTCGGAGCAATCCGAGTTCGTATGCTCAAGCTATCGTCATTGGAAAATGGAAGAAGTATGCTTTAGTTCGAATCCTTCTACAGTTCGGATCCATAAAGCAAGTCCTTACTTCGAATCCATTGGCCCAGAGCCTTGCCTCGAATCCATCCTCGAAATGCGATAGTTCGAATCCATGGAAACCTAGCCTCACTTCGGCCCTCAGTTCGACTCCATCCAAATGCCCTTGGTTCGAATCCATCAGACTGGCTCCCTACTTCGAGTCCACAAAGGAAGTATTCTTCGAATCCACACGGTTGAGAAAGCTTCGAATCCACCATCTTCGAATCCGTCCCGTTAATGCAGTTCCATACCCATCAGGCTACGATACAACCTGATCGATTCGAATAGCATTCCATTTGATCGATTCGAAGGAACATTCCTTCGAATCCCTCACTTCGAATCCATTAGGTTGAAGCGCCTGAAACCCAGGGATTTGGCCCAGAATACTCGGAGGAAGTGGAGGACTGACTCGAAGCGCATGCATGCAAAGAGAATCGATTCGAACGAATCAATAAGAACAGATTGATTTGAACGAATCGATTCGAACGACTTCAGGTGGCGGAAGACTCCAACTTGAATCGATCATATCTCAAGATCTACAAATCCAAATGACATGAAATTTTCACAGGAGCTTGCGTACACATGGAAAAATGTTCATGCCAAGTTTCAACTCGATTGGACGATTTTCTGATCGATTCGATCCAAGGGTCGAATCGATCCATATGTGGGCCCAGATCTCCAGATTTCGGCCATGTGGGCCCCCTCAAGTGCCTGAAGCGTTCTTCCCTGATTTTAGGCGAAATATCAGCCTCCTACACCTATAAATAGAGCCCCTGGTCATTCAAAAAAGGGGTCAGACAATTTTGAGAGCCAAAGAACGCCCAGACTCTGCCATATTTACTCAGAATCACCACTGCTTCCTTAGATTCAGATTTAGCTTAGAAAATCAGTTGTACTACATTAGAAGAAATTGTAATCTTCAAGTGAACATCAATAAAATCATCAACTTCAGAGTGGACGTAGGCAAGATCGCCGAACCACTATAAATCTCTTGTTTCTGTTCATTATTTCTGAATTGTGATACTCTGTTACTTAGATTTGAGATTTGTGTGTGAATATTGTTGATTTATATTCAAACACTGGTGCTTTCACAACATTCGGGGTTTGTGACCAATTTTGGCGCAAACACTTTGGTGCTTTCACTGAGAACTGAACTCAGGAGTTCTATCATTTGAAAGTTGAATCAGAAGGCTAAGAGATTCAGATCCGAAGAATCATGACAAGACAAACAAGTAAAAGGCAGAGGCCAGAGCGAAGTCAGCACGAAGGGAGACAAGAGGCTTCCTCAGGAGCAAACCAAGCTTCAGTTTTCATCACTAGGGAAGAGATGGAGACAATGATGAAGAGACAAGAGGAAATGATCCAGAATTTGCTTCAACAGATCGGACAACTTGGAGCACAAAATCAAGGAGCAACCAGAATCCAGAACGGAGCAGGACCATCTAATGCAGCGCCGGAGCTGGGGGGCACATGCTTAGGACATGTTGATCCGAACCTGGGAAGAGAGACAAGGACATCCGAGCAACTTGGCGGCGATAGAGGGATGAATGCTCAGCCAGGGGGGCAGACACCCGAAAGCTCACACGGACTCGGGGGGCAGATCGAAGGTAGTGAACAAGGACTACAGCTTGGAGATAATGATAGATTGGAAGAGATGGTCAGGCGAGCCATGAGAGGCGGGTTAGTAAACAGAGATCTTGAAGACGTGAACAAGAGTCCCTTTTCTCCTACGATTAGGTTGGCTAGGAACCCACCAGAATTCAAACTGCCAACAGTAGAAAGGTATGATGGGAGGACAGACCTTGCGGTCCATCTAACGAGGTATATAAGGCACATGGAAGTGCTGGGGGCATCACAAGAAGTCATGGCCCGATGCTTCCCATTATATTTGACAGACATAGCAGCTTTATGGTTCAGACAGCTTGAGAGCGGCTCCATTGGGACATGGACCGATTTGATTGAGAAATTTATGAGGCAATTCAGGGTTCACATTTCAAGACCCAAGAATGTGATGAGTTTGGCAACGCTAAAACAGAAAGCTGGAGAGTCTTTGAGGAATTTCCTGATGCGATTCAATGCGGCAGCAGCATCGGTGTATCGGCCAGATCCATCCATGGTTATGATGGCAGCTGTGTCCGGAATAGCTGACGGCACAGAGTTCAAAAATTCATTAACTAAGGATCTGCCTATGGATCTAGGGGAATTCTATCACGAGGCAGAAAAGTTTTTGCGATTGGAAGACGCTAATGCTGAAAGAGAAGAAGGAGAGGGAATAGAAGTTTATGCACTTAAAGACAAAAAACCTTTTGAAAAGGATTTAGACCAGGATAAAGGAAAATGAAAGGCTGAAGAAAATGATGACAAGTCAAAGCGGCAACGGAGGGAGCCGCGATTCACCACTTATTCAGAGCTGAATGAGAGTTTGGAGCGAATCTACCAAGATACACGAGAGCAAGTTCGCTACCGTAGGCCAATACGAAGGGATCCCACTGTTGACGAGAAAAAATCAGACAAATATTGCTTATTCCATGAGCTGAATGGGCATAGCACAAATGATTGTAGACATCTGAAGGATGAAGTAGAAGGGCATATCAGGAACGGCAGGCTACTTCAGTATGTGAGGAGGCGAACTCCAACGGTGGAACCAGAGCGACCACCATCTACATCAGCTAAGGGTGATCCTGAACCAGGACACCGTTTGGTTATCAATTGATTTGAATAAACGATGAACAAGTCGTAAACTTCTCACTAACAACATCAAACCATTTACACATGTATGAGATCACGAACGATCCACAGGCATGCTCTGAATGATTGTTGATCGTCTCGTAGTGAGGATTTACACTTCGACATCCTTGCTTTGCTTTTGTTTCATGTTGATTTGAACATTTAGACTTTGTTTGTTTGAATATTTCTGTGAATGTTAATTTGATATTTTCAATTCTGTAGAAGAAGTTACTTGCGTATGCTTTGGATCACGAACGGTCCACAAGCACACCTTGTATGGCGACGAACCGCCACGATCGCTGATTCAGAAGTTCACCCGAACGTGAACCTGACATTGATAATACTAAGTCCCCCTCCCGGGCACACTCATTCGCCTCGAACGGCACCCGACCTCGAACGGTCACCATTAGCCTCGAACGGCACCCGACCACGAACGGTCACAACTCGCCACGAACGGCACCCGACCCCGAACGGTCACAAATCGCCACGAACGGCACCCGACCACGAACAGTCACAACTCGCCACGAACGGCACCCGACCACGAACAGTCACAACTCGCCACGAATGGCACCCGACCACGAACGGTCACAAATCACCATTTGCCTCGTATGGCACCCGACCACGAATGGTCACAATTCACCTAATATGACATTCGATCGCGAACGATCACATTTTTGCCTCGTACGGCACACGATCGCGAACGATCACGTTCCTCTTTCCACGACACCCGACCGCGAACGGTCATGATTCGTCTAGAACGACATCCGACTTCGAACAGTCACAATTCGTCTAGAACGACATCCGACCGCGAACGGTCCCATTTCTTTGTTTACCACAAACGGCATCCGACCTCGAACGGTCCCATGTTACCTCAAATGACATACGGTCGTGAACGATCGTCATTCATGGTCAGATAAAACTATCAATTTCTTTGCAGGTCATCAATAGGATATGAACATCCAGCTTATGGTACTACAAAACATGCCTTCCTACCGCAAGGCATATTTTGGGGGGCAAATGTTATCCCGCCTTTTGGCAAGGCCGGGATACCAAGGAACTGACTGGGAAAAGACAAGATCATACGCCCTCAGCTTTGGATGATTGTTGGACGGCTACAAATATCGACGAATTTTTCCCGAGTCCGGATTGGGCTACAATTGATAGGACATGTCAAGTAAAGCAGTAGAAACCAACGTTCTGAATTTCGGAGCAATCCGAGTTCGTATGCTCAAGCTATCGTCATTGGAAAATGGAAGAAGTATGCTTTAGTTCGAATCTTTCTACAGTTCGAATCCATAAAGCAAGTCCTTTCTTCGAATCCATTGGCCCAGAGCCTTGCCTCGAATCCATCCTCGAAATGCGATAGTTCGACTCCATGGAAACCTAGCCTCACTTCGGCCCTCAGTTCGACTCCATCCAAATGCTCTTGGTTCGAATCCATCAGACTGGCTCCCTACTTCGAGTCCACAAAGGAAGTATTCTTCGAATCCACACGGTTGAGAAAGCTTCGAATCCACCATCTTCGAATCCGTCCCGTTAACGCAGTTCCATACCCATCAGGCTACGATACAACCTGATCGATTCGAATAGCATTCCATTTGATCGATTCGAAGGAACATTCCTTCGAATCCCTCACTTCGAATCCATTAGGTTGAAGCGCCTGAAACCCAGGGATTTGGCCCAGAATACTCGGAGGAAGTGGAGGACTGACTCGAAGCGCATGCATGCAAAGAGAATCGATTCGAACGAATCAATAAGAACAGATCGATTTGAACGAATCGATTCGAAGGAATCGATTCGAACGACTTCAGGTGGCGGAAGACTCCAACTTGAATCGATCATATCTCAAGATCTACAAATCCAAATGACATGAAATTTTCACAGGAGCTTGCATACACATGGAAAAATGTTCATGCCAAGTTTCAACTCGATTGGACGATTTTCTGATCGATTCGATCCAAGGGTCGAATCGATCCATATGTGGGCCCAGATCTCCAGATTTCGGCCATGTGGGCCCCCTCAAGTGCCTGAAGCGTTCTTCCCTGATTTTAGGCGAAATATCAGCCTCCTACACCTATAAATAGAGCCCCTTGTCATTCAAAAAAGGGGTCAGACAATTTTGAGAGCCAAAGAACACCCAAACTCTGCCATATTTACTCAGAATCACCACTGCTTCCTTAGATTCAGATTTAGCTCAGAAAATCAGTTGTACTACATTAGAAGAAATTGTAATCTTCAAGTGAACATCAATAAAATCATCAACTTCAGAGTGGACGTAGGCAAGATCGCCAAACCACTATAAATCTCTTGTTTCTGTTCATTATTTCTGAATTGTGATACTCTGTTACTTAGATTTGAGATTTGTGTGTGAATATTGTTGATTTATATTCAAACACTGGTGCTTTCACAACATTCGGGGTTTGTGACCAATTTTGGCGCAAACAGATATTATCAAATTAAAACATCTAATAATTAAACCGTTCTCTTTAAATAAACATATAAACTTTTAAATCCCTCAACTTAAACAATTTTAGAACTATAATAAATCACTTAGCAAAATTCCTCAAAAATCACCATAATTCACTGATTATATGCTTTCTAACATATTTAAATTTCAAACCCAAAACTAATATATAATTGCCGAAAATAATTTTAAACCCAATTTTAGCTATTTTCTTTTATAGAAAATTCATAATAAATCCACAATTGCTTAGAAAATTATAAAACTTGAAACCCACTTCTAAAATAATGTTCTTGATCATATATCAAAAACACAAATCATTTGGATGTCATTTACTAGGGTTTTCGAATCTAAACTTATCATAAAATCTATATGACGTAACATAAATCATCAACAAGCATATATAACCATTTAAATAATCATATCATGACATATTACTTGCAAAACTAATTCAGATCTAACTACAAACCGAAATCAACAAAAATGAGATGTAAGATCTTTATTCACCTTAGCTTGGTGTTAAGAAGGTTGAGATCTGTCTTTTGATTGATTTGCTTAAGCTTCCTCCTTGAATCTTAGCTTTTCTTCTTCTTGATTTTCTTAATGGTGGCTGGCCGAGCTTACAAGGGTTTTAGTTTTGTCTGCAATTGTAAAAATGAACAAAGAATGAAGGGAAAAGGGGTTTAGGGTATAAGAGCATAGCCTATTTCTATTTTTCCCCTTATCATATTCCTTCTGCTTACTTAATTTTAATTCTCTTTTTCTTATATTCATTAAGGCACGACCCCCTTATTGGTCAACAAATCTCAATCTCTTAACCATCTACATTATTTCATTCAATTTATCTTATTGAATGCTCTAAATAATGTTAGTAAAAATTAGGGTCATTACATGGAACATAACTTGCCTAGCACATATATTTGTTACAAGCGATATACCCTTCCGAAGGCAGGTGAGCTCTATCATTGTGAGTCGGGACTCGTACATCCTCATACGGTATCCTATGTCTGATGCAAATTCTGCAAAGAGAAGCCTCGTTAATTCTCGAAGCCACAAAATCTTCCGAGTTCTCTAAAAATATAGCATCTTATAAGTTGCCAGGGCTGGTTCGTCTTCTACTTCTAGATTCATAGGAATTTCAGGCACTTGTTGAGAGCTTTTGGGCTGTTTTGATTGATTGCCTGGAGTGTGCTGAGAAGATATTGTTGTAGAGCTTGACTCGGCATCCTAATCGCCGTGCGAAGCAGTCTGTTCAGTAGCCATAGTAGCTAAATGCTCCAAGCGTCTGGAACCCATAGCTATCAAACTTAGCAGATAGTCATTGTTAGAAAAATTAACCTATCCCATTGTGCTAAGTGTAATATAGTGCGGTATGGTGCAGTGATGTGTGATGCAATGATAAACAATTCAAAATTAAAGTGACAGCTGTGACGAGACTCTAGGATACGATCAGAGTGACCGTCATTGCTGATCGTCCCGACCGGCTTTCATGTCGATGGTTGTGGATTTTATCTAAGTTGTGGGATCGGTTATCGGCATGTTGAAGTCCGGTATTTGCATTCGAGTACATAGGATCATCCAAATCTGCTCAAGGCATATGTTAGGATCCAAGTTTACGTTCAAGTTCTAAGGCATATGCATGTGTATTTAAGTCAAAGTACTCGAATCATGTTCAAGTCCCATTCCGAAGTTCAAGCGTTCATGTTCAAGTTCGTAGTTACATGCGTTCATCCCAAAGTCCAAGTATGCAATTATGTGTATATGTTCGAGTTCAAGTTCAATAGCCAAAAATGGTTAAGTCCCCCTAGGCAAAGGGATATACCCGATCCCTCACCTAGGCAGCAATCCCATATGCCATTTCGAACTTCAAATGCCCATAACCAATCCATCCTTATTGATCGATCCCTCCTTTCCAACCACGCCGATCCCTCCCTTCCAACCACGCCGATCCCTCTAACATGCCACAACCGATCCCAACATGTTGAATCAATCTATCTTCACTCCATTAAGCCATAAGCGATCTCTATAAACCCAAGTCCGTTCACGCTACACTTCCAAACCCATTCTTCCATTCCCATCAACATGAAACTCAAACAGAATTCACCTCATCTCAATTCAAATCTGAAACCCATCTAAACATGAAAATGAAGAGTGATTCAAAGTTGGAACTCGAGGGGTTAGCCTAAGACGAAGTCTGGGTTCAGATTCGACTTGAAATTGGGTCAAGACCTAATTTGAGGTGAGCAGCGCGAGTAATTGGGTGGACTGATGATCAAGATGACAATGAATTATGAAAGGATGCTCGATTTCTTGAGTTCGAGCTTTTTAATGGCAGCTACGAGGAAGAGGATGGGTTCAGTAGCTAAGTGAAAGAAGTGAGGGAGGCTAACTATGTATTTAGCTTATATATAGAAGCAGGCTGCTATCTTAAAGCCCAATGTGGCTGAGTGTTTAAAAAAGGGATTAGTACCGATCCCTACCTAGGGATTGGTATTGAACCCCTATTTCAAAAAAAATCCTCCTCCATACCACAACCGAACCCCCATAATTCGACGTGTAAACGTGAGAGCAACCCCTAGTCTCAAGCACTCCGATCCCATGCCCTAAATCACAATTTGAACAAGCCTAAAAATATACTTACATGAATTCTCTCCATGTCCACATCTACATCATACTTCAGCTCATAATTAATCAGAGTTCGAAATCTACCTCTATGCAAAGGTATGAACCGATCCAAGAACAAAGCGCAAATGATTGGCCTGGGCAAACAAGGGTTCGGTTTTAAAAGAATGAAATAAGAAGGAAATAGGGATCAGGCCTACGAAAATGAATAAAAATAGAGAAGAATATGCTAGGTTCTCAAGTTTTTACTCTCTTAATTGCTAAGGACTCAGTACTAGATGTAAAAAAAATGTGTATGTGTGAACTCGACGCATATCATGAGAATTAGCAATGACCTGTTGAACCAAGAGGGACCGAACCGTATCCTTTCCCGACTTGATCGTGTTTTCGGGTCGGAGGAGTGGTTTCGTCTCCCTTTTTCCTTTTCGATCGCGCATCTCCATCGGTCTTTCTCTGACCATGCTCCCATGGTTGTTCGCTGCTCTCCCCGCTCTTTGACGGGGCCATCTTCCTTTCGTTTCCAGAGCATGTGGATATCTCACCACTCTTTTCTTCAAGTTGTTGCTAATTCTTGGAGCGTTCCTATTGTTGCTTCTCCCTGTGAGATGTTCGGCCGTAAGCTTAAGCGTCTTAAAGCTTGCCTTAAGGTTTGGAACTTACAGGTCTTTAAGAACATCTTCGATCGCGTTCGCTTGGCCGAAGAGTCTCTAATTGCAGCCGAATCCTTGCTAGACGAGGATCCTAACGTGGCTAACAAGGAGGCTTGGGCTCTTGCTCAAACCATTTTCTCCTCGGAACTTCGTATCGAGAATGACTACCTTCGTCAAAAGGCTAGGATCAAGTGGGTAGTAGTCGGTGACACTAACTCTAAATTCTTCCATTCCACTATTCGTAAGAAGAATAACCTCCTCACGATCCGTGAGATTTTGCGACAGGATCTATCTACGGCCTCTTCGCCTGAAGATGTTAAAGAGACCATCCTGTCCCATTTTCAATCATTTCTGGGCTCTCCTTCGGTCTCAGAATCTGACCCGGCTCCGTTGGCCTTCATTCCTCGTATTGTTCTTTCTCCGGAAAGTGACGTTATCGCGGATCTCCCTACCACTGAGGAGATACATGCTTCTGTCTTTGCTCTGAGCAAGGACAGTGCCAGTGGTCCGGATGGTTTCAACGGTGTTTTTTTTCAGGAGTGCCTGGTCTATTATACAAGAGGATTTTTGTCTTGCTGTTCAATCCTTTTTTTCTGGGGGATCCCTTCCTTCTGGATGGACATCCACCAACCTTGTCCTTATTCCAAAATGCGAGAACCCTAGGTCGTGTGTGGATTTCCGGCCAATCAGTCTTTGCAACTTTTCGAATAAAGTGATTTCTAAAATCCTGTCCACTCGTTTGGCTCCCTTCCTTGAGCGCATTATCTCCCCTTCTCAAGCGGGATTTGTAAAGGGGCGTTTGATTACTGATAACGTTCTGCTCGCTCAGGAACTTATATCCCAGATCGACCGGAAGATCAGGGGTTCTAATGTTGTCTTCAAACCGGACATGGCTAAGGCCTACGATCGCATGTCCTGGTTTTTCATCATCAAGGTTTTAAGGGCTTTCGGCTTCCCGGAACCCCTTATTGACTTGGTGTGGAGGCTCATCTCCAACTGCTGGTTCTCTGTGCTCATTAGTGGATCGGCTAATGGTTATTTTAAGGCAGGTAGGGGCTTGCGTCAGGGAGACCCACTATCACCATCTCTTTTTGTGATCGCGGCAGAGGCTTTCGTTCGCGGTCTCCAATCCTTAACTATCTACGGCCAGATTCAGCGCTTCGGGATTCCGAGGGGTTGCCCCCTAATCTCTTCCTTGTCCTTCGCAGATGACGTTGTCATTTTCTCTAATGGCAGCGTCTCCTCTGTCCGACGGCTCCTCAGATTTCTTCATCAATATGAGCGATCCTCGGGCCAGCTAGTTAACCCTGCCAAAAGCTGTTTCGTCCATGCGAAAGATTTGCCTCCCACTCGTGCTATCTGGATCGAATCTGTCTCTGGCTTCAAGGAAGCCACCCTTCCTCTTCCTTACTTGGGTGTTGTCCTGTATCGCGGTAGAAAGCTCAATGCTATATTCGACCCTTTGACTGATAAAGTGAGGGATAAGATCTTACGCTGGAATGCTTCTCTTATTTCTCAGGCTGGTAGACTTGTTCTTATCAAATCCTTTTTAGACCCGATGGGAACTCACGTTTTCGCGGCTATGACCCCTACTTCTTCTTTCTTTCGGTCATATCGGTCTTTGGCCTCATCTTTCTTCTGGGGCAACAAAGACAGTGTCCGTCGGCATCAATGGGTGTCGTGGGACGTGGTCTGTCGACCTAAAAATGAAGGCGGTCTGGGTCTGCGCAAACCGAAGGACCTTTGTGCAGCTTTTGCCTGTAAATTATGGCACAGATTTGGCGCTAACAACTCCTTATGGGCTACTTTCCTCCATGCGAAATACCGCAGACTTGCGGGCTCTAACTTCACAGGTTCTCCGTCTTATGCTAGTGAGACTTGGAAGCACATGCAGTCGGTGAAGCCGTTTCCGACACACATGGTCGATCTTCAGGATGGGATGGCTCTTCTTTTTCCATTCTGAAAGCTTGGTCTTCGATTAGAATCCAAGACCCCATTCGTCCGGTTTTTTCTTTCATCTAGGACTCTCGTATTCCCCCCAAGGTCTCTATTTTGATGTGGCGGATTCTCCATGATGGATTGCCACTTGACGAGAACCTCCAAAAAATCGGCATCCCATTCGTTTCTCGTTGTAGATGCTGCGGCAATGGGGAATCAGAATCCCTGAATCATTTGTTCTTTGGTGGATTTTCGGCCAGATCGTGCTGGAATTACTTCGGAAACCTTCTTGGTATTCGTCGGTTGGCCAGCTCGCCTTCTGATCTTCGTAACTCCTAGTGGTCTAGGAATGCTGGTAAGTCTCTTCGTGCAATCGTATTCCGCTTGATTCCCTGCCTCATCTGCTGGCACCTCTGGTGCGCGCGGAATAAGGCAACCTTCGAAAATTCTCGTATGGACCCTCCATCTATTATTCGGTGTGTGAGGAACGACGTCTTCCTTGCTTTCCGTGGTAGACCTTTCAGGGGTCGTTTGAGCTCCCATGCGGAGCATCTGGTCAGTCTTCTCTCTATTTCGTGTGCTTTGTCTCACGCTAGACTGGGAATAGGTTGATCATCGCGAGCGAGCGCTGACCTTCACCCAACGCTCACTTCCCCTCCCCCCTTTGCGTTTAATGTGGTTGTTAGTTTTCCAGATTCAGGTTTCTTTGGCTTCTTCATTGGCCCGGTTTGTGCTTTGGTTGACTAGTTTCGGGGGCATGCTTTCTGTTCTTTGCTGGTTCTTTGGTGGTTTTACTGTGGTAGTTTGGCTGCTTCGGATGGTCTTGCTCTATATTTATGCTGCTGGATTTACGATGGTGGTGTCTTTGTTGACCTGCTTGCCACCAACCCCTCTCGGTTTCTTCAGTGCGACCAATCTAGGCATCTTGTCTAAGTCGCCTCTTGCTCCCTATCTAGGAGTGAGCTTTCCCTGGAATTGCTGGATTTGCGCCTTATAGATTGCCCTCTTTATGGTTTGGCTTGGTGGTCTGGCCTTTTCCTTTGGGTCAAGGCGGGTTTGTGAATGTTGGTGGATCGATTGTCCCTTCTCCTCCACTATTCGGGTGGAGTTGTTTCTGGCTACTGTGGTTTTATCTCCTGTATTTATGGTTTTTTCTTTTCCGCTGTTGTTTTGAGGTTTTTATTTTTGGGAGGCTTTCATCCTTCTTTGTTTCTTATTATTTTGTGAGCCCTCGGAGAAAGGCGTTTTTTCTCCTCTTATTTATACATTGTTTTCTTTGAAAAAAAAAAGAACGTGCTCGAGAACTAATGACGAATAAAATGTATACATAAATGTATGTGCACGTGTACATACTCACCATTCGATTTCTTAACTCAACAGAAGTTGAATTATTACCCGAGGACTCCAGAGAGAGAGGACTGGTTTAAATAACTGAGGCTTACTAACTTGATCGACAATCTCAATGGAACCGAGCATAGACAAGACTGAGGATTACACTTCGGTTTTATACTAACGAATATCGACCAAGAGTCACAACAAACAGAGAGAGATATTACTCTTCAGAAAGGCAATTCGATGGAAGGATAACAACTGTTCGGGAAATTAAATGGAATCATTTCCAGTGACTCTAAGTTGCTTCGATTCAAAGCACGTCATGTTTGAAACAAGACATACTTTGATGGGAAAGTGTTATCCGGCCTTTTGACCCGGCTATATCCAGACTGATTGGACAAGTTAGACTCGAAGATGGAGAAGGCAAGCAGCCTACAGAGGTAATCATGGAGTCCAAAGATCAAGTACAGAAAATAACAACGAGCAAGCGAGATCAAGAGACAGGCTCTTTAGAATGTTCTAAGTATGGATTAGTGCCTTCCCTAGGCAGGGGATCGATACCAATCCCTCCTCGTATGCAGTGGATCGGATCAGATCACTATGGCTACGAACAACTTGAATCAGCAGTTCAACTCAACGTGAATCGATCATTATCTCTAAAAGCATGGAGGCAACTATGAAAACAACTTTGGAAACATGAAGCTAGCAAGGAAGGGACCCACGTGACCGATCGCGTGATTCTACATAGCTTCTAGGACCGATCGGTATCGATCGCCCAATATAGGGAATTGGGCTATAAAAATTTTTGAGTGATCTCCTCTACATCGTGAGATTCTGCTGGTGAAATTTCAGGAAGATATTTAATCGTCTACCCCTATAAATACAGAGTTCATTGTTCATTTTCGGTATCTTTACGCTGATGTTTTACTTGTACTCCATTGTAATCAAGGATCAATTCATTCTGATCCCCCTATACTCTGAAAAACAAGTGATTAAAAGCAATTTCATCAATGTGGACGTAGGCAATCAATGTCGAACCACTATAAATCTGTGTGTTCTTGTTTTCTGCTTGATTCCTCTGTTTTAATTTAGTTCTTCACTTTATTTCTCTACACAAAATCTATTGGGTGTTGGAGCCAACTTTGGGTGCAAACAGATATTGAAAGTGAAAGTAAATGCAGTAAACAGAAGTCTTAGCAAGTAAAGAGCTTCAGATAAGTGGTCATCATGCTCTCCTCGGTCTCCCAAGTACAATCGCCTTCGCTCTTGCCTCTACGAAAACTTCACCGGCTCTAACGTCTTCCTCCTAAGCTATTTCGTATCAGGTCCAATGATATGAATAGGCCTATGAGGTCTCGAAGCTTCTGGTTCAATCTTGATATCATCAAGCTGATTCAGTTCAACTATCATGCCTGAGACATGCACAAACTTCCACAAGTGAGAGACATGGAACATGTTGTGCACGCCCACCATCTTCAGAGGTAAGTCGACTCTATATGCTAGATTCTCAATCCTCTCAAGTATCCGAAAAGGACCAACAAATCTTAATGCCAGCTTTCCACTAGTACCGAATCGAACAATATTCCTTTATAGAGAGATTTTGACAAACACCATATCGCTGACGGAGAACTCTAAGTCACAACTTATCCTATCAACGTAGCTATTTTGTCTATCTTGAACAGCATTCATTCGTTGCCGAATGATCTCAATCTTATCCAAAGTCTCTTTAATCATGTCTAGTCCAAGTATAAGTTTCTCATCCGCTTCCCACCAACATGAAGGAAAGTTGCATCGCCAGCCATATAATGCCTTATATGGTGCCATACCGGTACTAGACTGGTAGCTGATGTTGTATGCAAACTCTACGAAGTGCAAATGATTGTCCCATGAGCCATCGAAATTGAAAATGCAAGCTTGCAAGAAATTCTCTATAATATGATTCTCCCTCTCGGTCTTCCCATCTATTTGTGGGTATAAGCTATACTGAGATGCAGCTTCATCCCCAGCGCCTCTTATAAGCTCTTCCAAAACCTGCTAGTGAACAAAGGGTTTCGCTCACTCACAATGCTCTTTGGCACACTATGAAATCACACGACCCACTTCACACACAACTCGGCCAATTTTGCTGTCGTTCTACTAGACTTGATGGGTATAAATCTAGCTCTCTTCATCAATCTATCGACTATGACCCAAATGCTATCATACCCTCCTCTAGTCCTCGGTAATCCATCGATGAAGTCCATCGAAACTATTTCCATTTCCAGTTGGGAATCTCGAGTGGTTGCAGCAAACCAGTTGGCATCTTCTGCTCTGCCTTTACCAACCGACAGTTCATGCACTTCAAGATGAATGTACGACATCCTTCTTCATCTCCTCCCAATAATAGGTCTGCTTCATATCACTGTACATCTTATTACTGCCGAGATGTATGGTCAACCTAGAATGGTGGCACTCGCGTAGCACCTCATCTCGTGATCCATCAACATTTGAGACAAATGATATCCCATCCTTACGGAGATAACCATCTCGATCGAGTCTATATTGCTTCATATCTTCAGACTCTACACCTCCTTCTATTTTCTCCATGATCTCTACTAATCTAGCATCCCACCTCTGACTAGTACTGATTTGCTCAATTGAAATAGTTCTGATCGTCAAACTTTCCAACATCTCTCGCTCTAACTCATAGTGAGGTCTTAAGTCATAGCCAACAATATACTCCAACTTCTTCCACTTTAGGGAAACACTCCTAAACTAGCATGTCTTCTACTCAACGCATCGGCGACCGCATTTCCCTTACCAAGCGTATAGGAAATGTCAAAGTCATAGAAGGCAAAGAATTCCAACCATCGCTGCTAGCAATGGTTGAGATCCTTCTGGGAGAAAAGATACTTTAAGGATTTGTAGTCCGTTAACAGATCGAATCTTTCTCCTAATAAGTAGTGCCTCCAAATCTTTAAAGCAAACACTATCACCGCTACTCTGAATCATGAGTTGGATACTTCCTCTTGTGTGGCTTCAACTATTGACTAGCGTAGGCGATAACTTTTCCCTTCTACACAATATCACACCTAATCTAGTACCATAGGCGTCTGTGTACACTGTCAACTCCTCATACCCACTCGGAATGGTTAATGCTGGTGCCCTCGTCAACCTCCTTTTTAGACTCACAAATGCATGCTCGCACTTCACGTCCCAAATAAAAATATGATTCTTCTTCATCAAATTTGACAACGGTACGGCTACCTTTGAAAAGTATTTGATAAAGCGTCTACAATATCCCACCGATCCTAGGAAATTCCTCACATTAGTAGCATTCTTGGACTAGTTCCAATCCTGAACCACTCCCATCTTCGCAGAATCAACCACAACACTTTGCCCAGAGACAACATGACTGAAAGACCTCATTTCTCCCCTCTAGAAATAACACTTTAGAAACTTCGCTCTCAACCTATGCTTCCTCAACACTTTAAGTACAATCCTCAAGTGCATCTTATGTTCCTTCTCTATCTTAGAATAGATTAGAATGTCATCCACGAACACAAGTAGAGACTTGTTTAGCTGATCCCTGAAGACGTGGTTCATGAGATCAACAAAGTATGTCGGGGAATTGCTTAGTCTGAATGGCATAACCAACCACTCATAGAAATCAAATGGCATACAAAACACGATGATCAACACACTCTCCGTCACTACTCTTAACTGGTGAAATCTCATTGCCAAATCAAATTGGGAGAACACCTTCCATCATGGAGCTGATCGAACAAGTCATCAATACATGGGAGTGGATACTTGTTCTTCTTCATCACCTTATTCAGCTCACAGCAATCTACACCAACCTTAGAGAGTCATCTGCCTTAGTGGCGAATACTACAGGTATGCCCCACTCAGATATGCTCTATGAATAAACCCTCCCTTCAACAGGTCATTTACTTGTACCTCCAACTTCTTTTTCTCTTTAGGTGTCATACTCCTCAAACACATCTAGATACTCTCTAATGATAGGTACCGATGACAACCCAACTTGTGGAAGCTCGAGCGAATATAGAATGCTAACCATAACCCTGTTTTATGGTAGGCATCCAATCACTACCGTCCGCCCCTCCCAGCCTTGATCGTCACCAACAGCTTCTCGTAATCCACTACTACCGCATACTTCCTAATCCAGTCCATCCCAAAGATAATCCCGAACCCATTGAAATTCAAAACAAAGCAATCAAAAACAAAAGAGCATCCATGACTCGATAAGACTAAACCATGAAAAACTATACATAGGCTAGTGGTGCCTCCAACAGGGTTTGTCACAACTAAAAATCGGTCAACTATTTCAGGTTTCAATCCCAATCCATCTACTAGGTCATTGGATATGAAGGAATGTGAAGCCTAGGTATCGAATAAAACACGTATGTGCATCATAAATGAAAAACACACCTTGAATAAAGATGCTAGTCCTTTCTCCTTCACTAAGGGAGCACTCGACGAAGTCGGGAAAACATCCAAAGCACATGCCTTCGTAACCTTCTCCTGATGGTTCTAGACAACCTTTCTACATATTTCGATTTTGCCATAGTTGTAACAGTTCTTCTTTCCATCATCTTTGCAGTCTCTGATCAGATGACCTTTGTCTCCACAACCATAACAGTTGGATTCCCGCCTAGCCTTCTTTTGAGCATTCTTTCCCTGGAACTACTTCCTCTTTCCATTTTGTTTCTTCTTGCCTCCACCGCGTTATTGCAATTTTGCCTCTTCTTTAACTACAGCGGCTGATTTGGACTTGGGGTATAAACTCTCATGGCAAAGAGCTTTCTAGACAAGTATATCAGATGGCTCGTCGATATGACTCACCAACTTCTTCCCTAGATAGTCGTCCAAACCAATCAGAAATTTCTCGTTCTTCCTCAATGGAGTGTTGATGAAGGACATCCTGTACTTTGAAAAAGCATCGAATTCGGCACTATACTCAGAGATAGACATATTTCCTTATTTTAAATCAGCAAACCTCCTTAATAGCACCGATTTCTAAGCAGTCGTAATAAACTTCTCCTTAAATCTAGCCTTGAACTAGTCCTAAGTGAACTGATCCTCGGTTGTAGCAATAGTAATGTCATTCCACCAGTTCATGGTCTGTCTTTAAAGCTGTCTAGAGGCTGGCTTCATTTTCATGGCATCATCGACTTCCATGTCACCAAAGATACGCTCGTAGGTATCCAACCAATGCTGTACTTCGATGACTAACACTGTTCCAAGAAATGGTTTGCCTCCTAAGGTGGAGTAATCCTTACATAGCTAAAGTCAGTCCTCGATGCTTGCACCTGAGCACCATCGCTAATAGCAACATTCAAAGTAGCCACTTGGGCATTTTGCAGCATGTATCATTGCGTTGAACATCACCTACATGTCAGGGTTAGTAGCCCCTGAACCCGCTCCTTCCTCAACTCCAAAGATGGAGTTCCTCATAGTATTTCTTGTATGCTGGCTCATTCTTCATCTGTAATAAGAATGATCAGTCTCTCATATAAGAGAACCGTATCAACGGTACTCATGTGTATGCGACTTATATACTGTATAGTTTTGAAAACAAAAATATTACAAGTATGCTTTATCATATATCTCTCGATCCATTCTAAGGCGATAACTCCTTCCTTATCTCTAATGGATCCAAATATCCACTTAGGTGATTTATGCAACCTAAGCCTGATCCCAAATACGACGACCGCCCTACACCTCTAGTACCTAGTATATCTGTATGATGTGTTGTGGAGGTACCCGACCGATGTAGGACAGTAGCTAAGAATGCAAAGTAGGGGAAAAAATCCAAATACAGGACCTGTAGAACGTCTCATAATGTACGTACGAGGTATAATATAATAACATAGAAGTAAAACACACGAGACAGTGATTAATCAAATGAACTATAAATAAGAACATTAGAGTGCATCAGGTTCGTAAACTATACAAAACTGAAATAAAGAGTTTATATATCTCAAAATAAACTCTATAGCTGTCTCCCAAAATATAAGTACTAACATAGCTCCACAGTACCGCATAGCAGAATATAAGCAGTAATAAGCTCTAAAGTATAGGTATATGAAAGTGTAGCCCCTTGCTCGTACTCCATACGACTCCATGCATTATCCAGACCTATTATCCCTAATCTACTCATTCAAGAGTACCTAAGATAATAAGAAAAAAAGCATAAAAACTTGAATCAGACAATAGTCTAGTCTGAGCAATACATCGTCTTAATGTACTATACAAGTCGATATAGTGAGGAACAAGGGTATACAAATCATATCTAACCTGTCCCGGCAACAAAAGAGTTAGAACATAATGAATATAATATGCTACTCTACAAATATCATAAAGGCATACTGCAACTATGTATGATGACAGGTGTCCAGGTATTCCTGTCCCGAATACCTATCTCCAGAGATATCCTAGAGTGATAGACTATGAAAGAAAACAATCAAAACAACCACAGCATCCATCAAACAACCCTCACTATCACTTATTGTACTCTAGATATATGATAACTCGTATGGCCTATCCTATGCCAAAAACTAATAGAAATCCCAGTTTTCAGTGTACTCGTCTTTAGCCTGAAGCTCATACTAGACCTTTTCTCCCATTCCAAGGTATACAGATCCAAACAACCGATTCGAGGTAGCCAAAAAAAGTACCCACGAACGTCCCCATAATACCCCTATTTTCGAGTACATCGGTAAACTCTTTGAGTATCAACGATCCCTTAGCACGCTTATCCAAGCCCTTTCCTTACACCATATAGTTTCCATTATCCTCAAGGAACCATTCCACATTCCTTCTTTTCCATGATAGAACCATTCTACATTCTATCCATGGGACACCCTTCCTAGAACCCGCCTTTTATGTATAACCATTTTCACGACTCCTTCGACATCGAGCCAGTATCATCGGATCCTAACTCCATTCACTGTTGAGTTACCATCATCGAAGTCCCAAAGCTATCCTAGAGTCATCCATCCCTGTAATTTGGAGTTGCCCACTTCACTCCATATTACCCTAAAGAACCTCAGAACATGCCATGAAGAAATCCCCAAATTATCACTGTGCCACAATAAAGATTCCTCCACCAACATACTCTATTCAGCTATACCAAACCAATCCCGAAGCAACATCCAAATTCCGAACAACAAAACTTGTTCGATGTCTACCAAAACTCCCCCTCCAAATCACTGAACCACATTTTCTATTCGGGCCCAGAACGCATTTCCCCCGAACAAGACATGAGCGAACATACCGGACATAATATTCTATTCGGTCCCCTGTATCATAGCACCACTGGATAGCATTTCCTATCCCGTCTTTCCCTTTCCGAATGGAAGCAAACTCAAGCCGATCCACCCCAAACCCGAAGTCAACCCCGGGCAAGCCTACCACCGAATAAGGACCACCGAACCAAAATGTTATAGCTTCTCCGACTTCTAATTTTGTGTTGATTCTGTCACTACGCTCTGTTCTTCGTTCTAAATGCCTTTCGTATGCAACGATACAAATCTTAGTAATCATAAGTAAATTTGTCGATGCCCATTTCGTGGTTCCTAACTCTAAAATCCCCTGACGAGCATCTTCAACCATACAAGCATACAAGCGAACACAATGCATGCACCAAAATACATTCAAGACATGAAACATACAACAATTCATTCCAATTCATCCTATAATATGTCTCTAACCTAGTCTAACACGCATCAAGGCAACCACACATCAAATTAACATGATTGGAACACTTAAAAACATTTTAAATTCATTTCTACTTTAGATTTCACTTTAAAACTTAATTTTGATCTTATAAATGGGTTTAAAATATGTCAAAACCTATAAATACATATAAAGTAAGGTGAGAGATGATAAATCACTCACCAAACAACCAAAAAGTGAATATTTGCACAAAAACAAAGGCAAATCAAAGAATCAACTACAAAGACCTGATTTGCCCTCCCCAAAAACGTAGATTTGAAGACCTCAATTGAATCACCTTGCTAATATACCCATAATCTATGATTTAGACTTGATTTGGAGGAGAAAAGAGAAGGTTATGGATGGAGAATGGATTAATGAAGGCTTAGATCTATTTGGAAAGAGATAAAAGTGATTTGGAGATGGTGGTTCAACCAAATATAGTCTCCAAACCCGAAATGGGTTAGTGGGGTGTCTGTAACATACCCTATCTAGAGGCCCAAAACTAAGCGCTACAGATGCTACGGTCATCTATAATATCAGAAGCATTTGAATATGAAACAAAACTCAGATTTCAAAACAACTTTTCTCCATTACATTTAAATAGATGTTCCATCTTCTTAATAAATAATCCCAGTAAATTCCCAGGCACAGATAAAATATACTTAATAAAAATATGCCAAGAGCGGTATATGAAGATACCCGCTTGGATGATCAGAGTTATATAGTCATAGTAGACCTAATGCAAACACAGCGGAAATACAACAAAACATAAAACTACAACTCCTAAATCGCTATCCGTTTGCCTCCTACATGCCTCTGGTAGCTTTATTCGTCATCCTACTAAACCTGAAAAGACCTTAACCCCTCAGCCTACTCAAATTAATTTTGAGCACCCGAGAGTTTAAGGAGAAACATAAACTTCGAGTCAGATATAAAGCCTGGTGTGAATAATATTATACATCCCGGAATAATTATGTTAAGTGAGACCACGCCGCTTAGTGGAACGTGTTTCCCCTTACTAACATCCTTTTAAAACATATCTTTGCAAAACCTTTCATAAAATCATATATTGTGCTCTTGCATCCACAATGGTTAAATACTGTAAAGCAACCACTATGTAAACATACATGAATATCAGGTAATAATGAACTATTTGTTCACACACACAAGTTTTGTTTGGAGATATTGAATTCTCAGTGAAAGCAGACTCAGAATCCTAAGTTAAGTAAGCCAGTCCCATGGCTACGAATTTCATAAATTAAGCAAAGGGCAAGCATTCTCTTCCAGTTTCTTAGCAAGTCAAAGAGGGTAACCTAAATAAAGGTAAGCGAGTTCTAAACCTAAATCTTACTGTTCCCCGTTGCTCCGCAGGGTTCAGTTCAAATGGGAAGTACGAAACACTCAATAGGGATCGCTATGCCTGAGTTGTCCTCGGAGTGGAAATTACCCCGGCTATCGATCTAATGGTTTTCCACTCGGAACCTCAGCCTTTGGCCTACCTTTCATCCCTGCCCGGGTGTGCTCCCTGAAATGGTGCACTCTCTTGGGTATACCAGATTTTCTAGTCCTAGTCGCGCTAAAGCTCCAAATAAGGCTGATAATTATTCCATCCTGGTGCTGGTCTAATCCATACGACAAAGAAAGCCACTGAGTGGGGGCAAAGCATCAGTAAATAGCCCTCTACAGATTGACTCTAAAGATTTCCTTTGGTGCAGGATCAAAAAATGTTGAAAGAACAAGGCGACCAAATGACGCCTGAGAATCGAACCGAGTCAGAAAACAGGTCTAAGTCCCTGGGTAGCAACGCCAACCCTCCCTCTTAAGTCAAGTCCAGTCAAGTCCGGGTGGTTCGCTTGTCACAGAAAAGACGGAATGCCTTCTCCTGGAGCGAATAAGGGATGGCCCTTACTCCTACGATTCTCATGCAACTACACCAAAGTGGAAGGGCCACTATCTAAGCTATTATGCTTTCGATTCGGGCCAAGCTTTTAGGGAAGCCGACCTCTTAATGATCTCGGCTCATGATTCAATTGCCATGTATTTAGCTATTGAGCCTCAAAGTTTATGTTTAGTTAGCTATGATCTAAGATTTTAGGCTAGAGAAGCTATTTGTCTAAAAATGAGCTCATTCAAGAATCTCCTATTAGAGACAATGAATCTGAGGAAGGAATAGTAAGATATGACTCAGTAGTCAGTTCCCCTGTGCAGGCCACGGTCTAATAGCTGGTAGAGAATCGACCCGGGAGGATAACTTTTAACCTTTGGATGACTCGGGCCTACAAGACAATATAATCAAAATTAACCTAACACCCGCTAGATTTTCTTTTTTTGGATTATCTGCCCTTAACTATCTGTTAAACATTTCCCATCTGGACGGACTGTTCTTAACTATCTGTTAAATACTTCACTTCTGGATGATCTGTCCCTAACTTAATCATCTTCCAGTTCTTCTCGATCCTAATGGTTTTTCGGGCTCACCAATAACCTATCCGTATACAAACATATATTCCTTTCAGTGTGTAACCATAATTTTAGTCTACTTGTGACGAAGCCCTACACACTGGAATTTTAGACAACAATTAGCTGGGGCTATTAGCTAATGTATAGGGCACGACCCTATACTAGTCCCATCTGGTTTTCTAATATCTAAGTCATTTTCACTTAAGGATCCCCTCCCATAATTTTTCTTGAAAACATTTTCAAAATGATTTAAAACCTTTAAATCAAACTTAAACAAGGAAAAGTAAATTATCTTTATACTTTACTCAATATCATATCACCATGTCATATATATATATATATATATATATATATTCTTTACTCAAAATTTAGTTGATGAAAACATTTAACCATTTGAAAGAACCTCTTTCTAAACCTTTGAAATCATCTCTTTCAAAACCAATATCAAACCTTCTGAAATCATTCCTCAAACCTTTCGAAATCATACATCAAACCTTTCGAAACAATTCTCCAAACCTTTTGAACCCATTGAAAAGCAAACCTTTCGAAAGCTATAAAACTTTGGACATCCTTATTTAAAACCACTTTAAAACAGTGCCTTAGAAAACCTTGGAAAACCTTCAATTTAAACCTTTCGAAATCATTGAACTAAAACCTTTCGAAATCATTCAATTAAAACCTTTCGAAACCATTCAATAAACCTTTTGAAACCACTGAACTAAACCTTTCAAAATCATTAAACTAAAACCTTTCGAAACCATTCAATAAACCTTTTGAAACCATTCAACTAAACCTTTCGAAATCATTCAACTAAAACCTTTCAAAACCATTGGAAGCAACCTTTCGACTTTGTCGAAAGTTCTGCTTCGAAAGCTTTAAACATATCCTTTAAAAAAACTCTTTTGAAAGCTTTGGGTTTTACTTCAATTTATAAAACAAGGGTGAATCACCTAAGTTGAAAGCTTCCTTTCGAAAGCATGGAAAAGCGACTAGTTTTTAAAACAAGTAAACCTTTCGTCTTTGTCGAAAGGTTCAAAACAAAACATTTATAAAGCGGAAGTAACCCTTCGACTATGTCGAACGGTTTCAAAACAATATAGTGTTAAAATAGTAGTAACCTTTCGACTGTGCAAAAGGTTTAAAACCCTTACTTTAACATTTGACCTGGTCGAAAGCAACCAATTCAAAAGCTCTTATTCGAAAGCAAAGTAAATGAAAGCTTTTAAATTATAAAACAAACATACCCAACCTCTTTGTCCATCAACCCTTCGACTTAGAACCCTTCAACTCTATCTAATTTATTACGCACCAAGTAGCTTGATACCATATGTATTGGTTTGACCTTGTCGAATGCTTTGAACCTCTCGACCTGGTCGGAAGGTTTATTGCCGTAAAGGCTGAAACATGTAAAAATTGCGATTTCTTTGTTTTTAATTTAAAAAGGAAATATTTTCAACTAACCTGCCTTTGTTTGTCAAATTCTCATTGGTTAACAATTACTTTTCAGAAATGTGATGCCACTATTTTTAAAATTAAATAATCATTTTATTTTACAAAATGCCCCTTCTCCTTAATTAAATATATAAAACATTTAAGTCCCATACCTTAAATAATTTTATATATTCATCAAAACACTCAGGAAAAATCTAAAATTTTCCAGAAAATCTATTTTAATATGTTTTCCAACATATAAAAATTTCAAACCCAAATAATCATTATTTTAGCTATAAATAATTTATAACTCAATAAACAATTTCCTTCACTAAAATTAATATAAAATCCATATTAATTCAGAAAATTATAAAAATCGAAACCCATCTCTAAAATATCATTTCTGACCTATATTTAAATTTTCAAGTCATTTGGATGTCAATAAATAGGTTTTTCATGTCAAACATATCATAAAACTAACATGAACATATATAATCCATCAACCATATACATACATACATACATACATACATACATACATATATATATATATATATTTTAATCATCAAAACATGGCATATACTTGCAAAATCATTTCGGGTCTAATCTTAAAACCGAAAACTAAAAGAAATTGGGATGTAATAATTATTCACCTTAGCTTTGAGATTATAGATATGAGATTTGATGTTGATTTAGTTGATTTTCTTCCTTCTTTTGAATCCTAGCTTTAATCTTCTCCTTGAGAATAATAATGGTGGTCGGCCTTAGGAAATTTTAGTTTGGGTAAAATGAAAATGAACGTGAGTTACATTCCTAAGGGTTTAGGGTATATGCCTTACTTATTTCCCATATTGCCCTTCTCATATCCTAACACATTAACTTAGGTTATTTCATTTTAATGAACACACTAACATGGCACGGTTACCCTTTGTTAATCAAATCTCAACATTTTAATCTTCACATTATTTCATTTTATTTACCCAATTAATTATTCTAAATAATGTTATAAAATATGTGGTGTTACAGACTCCCCACCTTAAAGAATTTCATCCTCGAAATTACGATAAGGTGCTCAACAAAACAATCAAAGGTAGAACATACCATCAAACAAATCATCGTAAGAGTCTCTAACCCTGCTCTCCGTCTCCCAAGTACAGTCTCTAGTATCGTCACTCCACTGAATCTTTACTAACTTGACTGTCTGGTTCCTCAACTTCTTCTCATCTCTAGCCACAATCTGAATCGGCTTTCTAACTATGGTCAAATTCGGTTCTACTACTAAATCCTCTAATGCTGTAGGTGCTATGGTAATCTCCGGGTCTCTAATACATTTCCTAAGATGAGAAACATGGAAAACATCATGGACTCCAGCCAAACTACTCGGTAACTCTACTCTATAAGCGAGTGTCCCGATCCTCTCAACAATACGGAAAGATCCAACAAATCTAGGTGCTAACTTCCCTGACTTCTCGAATCTCATCACACCCTTCGTCGGTGAAACCTTAATGAACACATAGTCTCCAATAGAAAAGTCCAAATCTTTCCTTCTTCTATCAACATAGCTCTTCTGCCTAGATTGAGCTTCCTTCATCCTAACTCGGATCAATCAATCTTCTTCATAGCTTCCTTCACCTAATCCGGACCAAGAACCAATCTATCCTCGGTCTCTAACCAACATACGAGAGACTTGCATGGTCTTCCATACAAAGCTTCAAATGGTGCCATCCCAATACTAGTCTGATAACTATTGTTATACGAGAACTCGCTAGATGAAGATGGTCCTCCCATGATCCCCCGAAATCCAATCACAAGCTCTTAACAAATCCTCCAAGACTTTGTTAATTCTTTACGTTTACCAATCAGTCTGTGGATGGTAAGTGGTACTCATGTTGAGCTTGGTTCCTAATGCTTCCTGTAGACTTTTCCAGAACTCACTAGTAAATAAAGAATCTCTATCAGTGACAATACTACTAGGAATCCCGTGCAGTCTAACTACATTCTTCATAAATATCTTCGCCAAAATAGGTGCCGTCCTAGTTGACTTTACCGAAATGAAATGGGCACTCTTAGTCAATCTATCTACTATGACTCCTATGCTTTCATTTCCTCTTCTAGACCTTGGCAACCCATCAATAAAATCCATAGAGATGGAATCCCATTTCCACAACGGAACTTCTAATGGTTGAAGTAATTCACTAGGCTTCTGGTGTTCAGCCTTTGCCTGTTGGCAATTCAAGCACTACTTAACACATAAATTAATGTCCCGTTTCATACCTTCCCAGAAGAAACTTCTCTTCATATCGAATCCATCTTCCTTCCTCCTAGATGGATAGTGAACTTCGAATGATGGCACTCATCCAAAACTTCCTTCCTCGTGTCTCCTACATTCGGAACACACAACCTTCCTTTCTTCCTCAACCACCCATTTTGGTCAAGACTGAAATCCTTTAGGTCATCACCCTCTGCTCCTTCCCTCAACCTTCCGATCCGTTCAGCCAAAACTGGATCCTCCTCCTGTTTAGAAGCTATCTTCTCAATCATTACTGGTCGAACTTCTAAATAAGACAACATAGCACTTCCCACACTTGAACCTACCTCGGATCTAAACTGCACACTATAAGCTGATAATGCTTCCGAATCTTTCCACTCGGCAATCATAGCCAATACTACATTCTGATGTTTCCGGTTGAGTGCATCCGCCACCATGTTTCCTTTTCTGGGCGTGTACTCAATTCCAAAATCATAAGCAGTGATAAACTCCAACCATCTCTGCTATCTCATATTCAGCTCCTGAGAGAACAAGTACTTCAACGACTTATGTTCAGTATAAAGCTCAAATCGCATTCCTAAAAGATATTGTCTCCACACCTTCAAAGAAAATATAATGGCAGCTAAATCCAAATCATGCGTAAGATACCTAACTTCATGTGATCTGAGCTGTCTAGAAGCATAAGCAACCACTTTACCTCTTTGCATCAACACAGCTCCCAATCCAATTCCACACGCATCAGTATAAACAACCAAATCTTGATTCCCCTCCTGAACCACTAACACCGGTGCATGGGTCAAAAAGTTTTTCAAGCTCTGGAATGCTTTCTCACACTTATCAGTCCATAGGAACTTCACATCTTTTCGCATAAGCTTAGTCATAGGTGCAGCTATCCACGAAAAATCTTTTATAAACCTCCGATAATATCTAGGCAATCCAAGAAAGCTCTTAATCTTGGTCATTGTCTCGGGTCTCTTCCAATTATTTTCCGCCTCGATCTTAGTCGGATCTACAGACAAACCTTTCTCTGAGATGACATGACCAAGGAACTTCACTTCCTTCTTCCAAAAATGACACTTCGAAAACTTAGCCTTCAACTGATGCTCCCTCAACATTTCGAGCACAACTCTAAGATGAACTTCATGCTCCTTCTCATCCTTAGAGTATATCAAAATGTCATCTATGAAGACAAACATAAATCTATCCAAGTGCTCTTGGAAAATTCTATTCATCGGATCCATAAAGAATGCCGGCGCATTAGTTAGTCCGAACGGCATAACTAACCATTCGTACGATCCATACCTTGTCCTAAACGCCGTCAAAGGAATACAATCCTCTACCACTCTAAGCTGATGAAATCCCATCACCAAATCCGGTTGAGAGAATACCTTGGCGCCACTTAACTGATCGAACAAATCATCAATTCTCGGCAATGGATATCGATTCTTTATCATCTTCTTATTCAACTTACGATAATCGATACATAGCCTCAACGATCCGTTCATCTTCTTTACAAAAACTGCGGTAGCCCCCCATGGTGACTACTTGGTCGGATAAAACTCTTGCCTTCCAAATCTACCAACTGCACCTTCAACTCTCTCATCTCAGTGGATGTCATCCTACTCGGCGACCTACTCATCGGCTCTGCTCTAGGCACCAAATCAATCTGAAACTCTATGGCTCGTTTTGGCGGCAGTCCAACTACCGGCTCAAATACATCAGCAAATTCTCTAACTACAAAGACTCGATGCAATTCATCCTCTAACTCCATAATACCCAATAAAGCATTCACTTCACAACTAGGGTTCTCTACGGTATAAACTATCTGATCACTATAATTCGGGTAACTAAGTGATATTTTCCTATCATGGAAAAATATCCTTGCATCATATTTACTTAACCAATCCATCCCAAGGATAATTTCAAATCCTACAAAGTCAAACACATGCAAATAGCAATCAAAAGTATGACCTAGCAAATCAAACTCTAAATGGTCGCACCTCATCCCAAGTGTTGCATACCCTCCTATCGAATTTGCAACCCTTAAGGAAGTAACTAAGTATTAGAGGTCTATGTTAAGCCTATCTACCAAACATCAAGGAATAAAAGAATAAGATACTCTAGTATCAAATAGAACGCTAACAGACATACCATGAATCTGCAGCGAGCCTCCCAAAACAGCCTTTCCTTTGTCCTTCACAACTGGCCTAGAGGTTGTGGGCTCCAAAGCATAAACTTGCCCCCTTCCATCTCTTGCAGGCTCTAGGAACTTGTTCTTGTAATGACCGATTTGATCACAATTAAAACATCTAACATTCTTCTTTTTACCAGCCTGATTTTCTTTTCCTTTACCAGTTTGACACTCATTAGCATAGTGTCCCTTCTTATCGCATTTGTAGCAAACCACTTCGGCCTTTCCTTTCTTCCGTGCTCCCCTTTTCTGAGCATTCTTTTTTTGGAAAAACTTCCTTTTTTGGCCCTGTCCCACCTGGGGATCCTTCATCTTCTTCCTCAAGCAAGCCAATGCCTCTTCTTGCCTTAATGCCATTTCAATCACTACATCACTGGGATCTCTCAAATGCGGCAAAGTGGCACTTATCAACTCTGGCCTCAAGCCCCTTATAAACTTTTCATTCCTCCTGATCACGGTGTCTACCAAAGCATACCTGTATCGGGCCAACTCCTCAAACTTCCTCGCATACTCCAAGACGAACATATCTCCTTGTTCCAACTCTGCAAACTTCTTCACCAATGCTGACTGCGCCATTGCAAACTTAAATCTTTCTGAAAACCTTCTCCTAAACTCCTCCCAAGTTATGGTTTCCTTATCAACTCTAGCAGCAACAGTATTCCACCAGAATAGAGCAGCTCCCTGCAGCTGCCTCGAAGCCAATCTCCTCTTCTATGCATCATTAAATCCTAAGTCAGCAGTAGCCAATTTTCCACCTCGATTGCATCTTCAGTACCAATAAACGGCTTCCCTCCAAGCCTGATGTAGTCTCTACTCAAGTTCGCATATTGATTGACCATTGGAACATCCTGAGCTCCAGCTCCAGCAGCATTACCTCCGACAACCCCGGTTGCAATTCCAGCTTGCATCATGTTTACAAAGAACTGATACATTGCTCCTATGTCCATCTGGGGAACTCGTGCACCAACAGTTTCAGCTTGTGCATGACCGAGACCTCTCCTAGTATTTGGTCGAGCATTTCCATTAATGGTGGTGCTATCTCCTCCAAGATTTACTCGGCCTCTTCTTCCTTCCATATCTGTATTCAAACCTCGTAAGATATAGATGAATAGCCTAACTAAGATAGGAGTCTAGAGAGATAGCGTATACTTATATATATATAGCAAATACAAGTACGTTACTATAACGTTATCCCATACCCCGATCTTAACTCTAATTTCTAAGGATTATGTTTTCAAAAATCATTTTTTAGTTAAAGTATTTCATAAACCATGCTCTGATACCAAGCTATAACATCCCCTATCTAGAGGCCCAAAACTAAGCGCTACAGATGCTGTAGTCATCTATAGTATTAGCTTCCGACGACTAAATACAGCTATGTTAATGACACCTATAATATCTGAAGCACTCGAATATGAAACAAAACAAAGATTTCAAAACAACTTTCCTCCATTACATTTAAAACAGATGTTCCATATTCTTAATACATAATCCCAATACGTTCCCAGGCACAGATAAAATATACATAATACAAAATACGCCAAGAGCGGTATATGAAGATACCCCCTTAGATGATTAGAGTTATATAGTCATAGTAGACTTAATACAAACACAACGGAAATACAACAAAACATAAAACTGCAACTCCTAAATAGCTATTCGTTTGCCTCATGCATGCCTCCGGTAGCTTTATTTGTCATCCAACTAAACCTGAAAAGACCTTAACCCCTTAACCTACTCAAATTAATTTTGAGCACCCGAGAGTTTAAGGGGAAACATAAACTTCAAGTCAGACATAAAGCCTAGTGTGAATAATATTATACATCCCGGAATAATTATGTTAAGTAAGACCACGCCGCTTAGCGGAATGGGTTTCCCCTTACTAACATCCTTTTAAAACATTACTTTGCAAAACCTTTCATAAAACTATATAATGTGCTCCTGCATCCACAATGGTAAAATACTATAAAGAAATCATTATGTAAACATATATAAATATCAGGTAATGATGAACTATCTGTTCAAACACACAAGTTTTGTTTGGATAACTTTTAACCTTTGGCTGACTAGGGCCTACCAGACAATATAATCAAAATTAACTTAACACCTGTTAGATTTTCTTCTTCTGGATTATCTATCCTTAACTATCTGTTAAACATTTCCCATCTGGATGGTCTGTCCTTAACTATCTATTAAATACTTCACTTTTGGATGGTATGTCCCTAACTTAATCATCTCCCAGGTCTTCCCGATCCTAATGGTTTTTCGAGCTCACCAATAACCTATCTGTATACAAACATATATTCCTTTCGATGTGTAACCATAATTTTAGTCTACCTGTGACAAAGCCCTACACATTGGAATTTTGGACAACAATTAGCTAAGGCTATTGGCTAATGTATAGGGCGCGACCCCATACTAGTCGCATCTAGTTTTCTAATATCTGAGTCATTTTCACCTAAGGATCCCCTCCCATAATTTTCCTTGAAAACATTTTCAAAATGATTTAAAACCTTTAAATCAAACTTAAACAAGGAAAAGTATATAATATTTATACTTTACTCAAAATCATATCACAATGCCATATATATATATTCTTTACTCAAAATTTAGTTGATGAAAACATTTAACCATTTGAAAGAACCTCTTTTTAAACCTTTGAAATCATCTCTTTCAAAACCAATATCAAACCTTCTGAAATCATTCTTAAAACCTTTCGAAATCATACATCAAACCTTTCGAAACCATTCTCTAAACCTTTTGAACCAATTGAAAAGCAAACATTTCGAAAGCTATAAAACTTTGGACATCCTTCTTTAAAACCACTTTAAAACATTGCCTTAGAAAACCTTGGAAAACCTTTCATTTAAGCCTTTCGAATCCATTGAATTAAACCTTTTGAAATCATTCAAATAAAACCTTATGAAACCATTTAATAAACCTTCCAAAACCATCAACTAAAACCTTTCGAAACCAATCAATAAACCTTCCAAAATCGCTGAACTAAACCTTTCGAAATCATTCTACTGAAACCTTTCTAAACCATTCAATAAACCTTTCGAAACCATTCAACTAAACCTTTTGAAATCATTCAACTAAAACCTTTCGAAATCATTAAACTAAAACCTTTCGAAACCATTGGAAGCAACCTTTCGACTTTGTCGAAAGTTCTGCTTCGAAAGCTTTAAATATATCCATTAAAGCAACACTTTCGAAAGCTTTGGGTTTTACTTCAATTTATAAAACAAGGGCGAATCACTTAAGTTGAAAGCTTCCTTTCAAAAGCATGGAGAAGCGGCTGGTTTTTAAAACAAGTAAACCTTTCGTCTTTGTCGAAAAGTTCAAAACAAAACATTTATAAAGCGGCAGTAACCCTTCGACTATGTCGAAATGTTTCAAAATAGAATAGTGTTAAAACAGCAGTAAACTTTCGACTGTGCCAAAAGGTTTAAAACTCCTACTTTAAACATTTGACCTGGTCGAAAGCAACCAAGTCGAAAGCTCTTATTCGAAAACAAAGCAGGTGAAAGCTTTTGGTTTATAAAACAAACATACCCCAACCTCTTTGGCCATCAACCCTTCGACCTAGAACCCTTCGACTCTGTCCAATTCATTACGTACCAAGTAGCTTGATACCATATGCATTGGTTTGACCCTGTCAAAAGAGTTGAACCTCTCGACCTTGTCGGAAGGTCTAAGCAAAAGGTTTATTGCCGTAAAGGGTGAAACATGTAAAAACTGTGATTTCTTTGTTTTTAATTTAAAAAGGAAATCTTTTCAACTAACCTGTCTTTGTTTTTCAAATTCTCATTGGTTAACAATTAATTTTCAGAAATGTGATGCCACTATTTGTAAAATTGAATAATCATTTTATTTTACAAAATGCCCATTCTCCTTAATTAAATATATAAAACATTTAAGTCTCATACCTTAAATAATTTTATATATTCATCAAATCAGTTAAGAAAAATCTAGAAAAATTCCAAAAAATCTATTTTAATATGTTTTCCAACATATAAAAATTTCAAACCCAAATAATCATTATTTTAGCCGCAAATAATTTATAACCCAATAAACAATTTCCTTCACTAGAAAATTAATATAAAATCCATATTAATTCAGAAAATTATGAAAATCGAAACTCATATCTAAAATATCATTTTTGACCTATATTTAAATTTTCAAGGCATTTCGATGTCATTAAATAGGGTTTTCATGTCAAACATATCATAAAACTAACTTGAACATATATAATCCATCAACAATATATATATAATTTTACTCATCAAAACATGGCATATACTTGCAAAATCATTTCAGTTCTAACCTTAAAACTGAAAACTAAAAGAAATTGGGATGTAGTAATTATTCACCTTAGCTTTGAGATTATACATATGAGATTTGATGTTGATTTACTTGATTTCCTTCCTTCTTTTGAATCCTAGCTTTAATCTTCTTTTTGAGAATAATAATGGTAGCCGGCCTTAGTAAATTTTAGTTTGGGTAAAATGAAAATGAACGTGAGTTACATTCCTGAGTGTTAAGGGTATAAGCCTTACCTATTTCCCATATTGCCCTTCTCATATCCTAACGCATTAACTTAGTTATTTCATTTTAATTAACACGCTAACATGGCACGGCTACCCTTTGTTAATCAAATCTCAACCTTTTAATCTTCACATTATTTTATTTAATTTATCCAATTAATTATTCTAAATAATGTATAAAATATGGCGGTCCCCAAATTTACTAATTACCCACCAAGATGCTCCAAAAAATGCCAATCTTCAAACATTCATATCTCCTGACTAGACAGTTGAAATTGCTATTATGATCATTCTACGAAAGGGAAACATCATATTTTTCCTGTGAATGTGGTCTCGATGCTAATCGACTTTTATCAAAGGTTATTGCCTTTACTAGTTTTTAGGGTAAAATTTTCTGAAAAAATTCTAAAGATAAGAAATGTCACTATTAGGCATTTTCAAAAGTCATAGAGTCTACGACCTCCAATAAAATTTAAAAATATTATTTTACGATCCTTTGATGTGTAAAATACGAGTGTTTACAAAAGCAAAAGCTACAAGTGCTCAGGCTGGTGGTGTTCGGATTAATACTATGGAACTAGTAAGGCATCGATGGAGAGGGTTGGGACAAGTGGCTTTCCCTGAGATAAAGGAGTCTAGACATTATGCAACGAACCAAAAGCTTTTATAGAGTCAAATATTTTGGGTTATTCCTGATGATCACCGTCCAATCACCTAAAACAGCAAGGAGTATATCACTTATATGGTAAAAAGATTGTTGAATAAAAATCATCACATAAATAATGATTAGTGGGGTTCACCGCCGAGTTGGACTCTATAACGGAAAGACCGACCCGAGATGACGTCTATTGAAGTGTGGGTGGCATATGTACAATTCTCATGCAACAATGTTTTCTGATATTCCTGGACGGAGTTCGATAATGTGGTTCACTCGGCTCGGGCTGAGGTCCATATAGTCATTCAACCAGCTGGCTAAGAGGTTTATGGAATAATTCGAGGTCCATGTTGTGTGATTGAAGGACATGATGTCATTTTCAAATGTTCATTAGAGTTTCAGAAAGACTTTGAAGAAGTTTTTAAAGAGGTTCAAATCTACTATTACCAAAGCAAACAAACCCAGAGAGGAGATCATATTGATGGCGATAATAAATGGGATTCACCCGAGGATAAATTTTGGTAGATGGTTCAAGAGAAATCGGTTGTCTACCATGGAAGGTTTTTATCGAGAGGCATCCCAATTCTTGTGCTTAGAAGAGGCAACTTTGACTATTGGTTTAATTGTTGAGGGTCAAGAAGGACTAAGTAATGCGATACAGAGCAACGTTGCCATTAAGCAGACTGGTGATAATGCTAGAAATGTTGCAGTAAATGTTGGGAATAATAATAATGCAAAGAGAAATGGGCTAGGGCATTGATGAAAAGAAGCAAGACACCAATTAGCACATTAGGTACACCAGACCGGGAGATTATACTCCCTTGAATGATAAACTTGAAAATATTTACCATGTTATGCAAGATACTAAGCACTATAAGAAATTGCCTGTGAGGAGGAAACCGAGGAAGAAAGATGTTCCGGGAAATATTATCTCCTCAATGAGACCCATGGACACAATACAAACAAGTGATGTATCTAAGAGATGTCATTGAAGATTTAATTCATGAGAAAAAGGTGCAGTAGTATATCAAGAACTCGCAAGTTAGCAAGAAGATGAAAAACAGACCCCAAGGAAAGCCTGCCTAAGGGAACCAAGCTGGGTCTAGTGGAGAGGGACCAAGATAGCAAATAAGAAAGATTGTGATTAATGCCATTTCTAGAGGCCTACAACCAGTAGAGAAGGGCTAGAATGAAATTAAGTGCTATAGCAGTTCATCGAGGCATGTGCCTCAAGAAGCTTGTTTCATCATAGAGGATGGGACGCCGGCGAAGCGACAAAGAATAGTGATTGATGATATTGTGTCCCAAAATAGAGATTCTAATGGGGTTGAAGCACTGACACTTGATCTGATGTTGATAACAGTTGTGATAGGGCCATCTATAGTGCATCCAATCCTTATTGACAGTGGGAACTCAGTGAACATCTTGTTTAACAAAACTTTGACAAGATGTGCCTCGATGAGAAAGATCTGAAGCCTTATAGGTCCCACATTCAAGGATTTATCGAAGAGGATAAGGAGCCGGTTGGGTGCAAAGATTTGTCGATTAAGTTAGGACAAGGTGACCACAAAGTTGTGCAGGTGTGGACATTTATTATGGTGGATGGTTTTCAACTTACAGTGTTTCTTTAAGCCAACTAGCCGTTGCCAGTTTTTGGATTGCAATTTCTCCATAGTTTCTGATGATGAAATTTCCAATCACAAATAGAGTAGGGGTGACCCAAGGAGACCAAAGCATAGGTTGGGAATGTTATGTTGGTGAGCTCAAAGAGGAAAAGAAATGCGAGAAAGGAAAGGATGTAGAGAACCCTCTCTACGTTAAGTCTTCCAACGAATAGTAATTACTGCCTAAGCCCTTGCTTGGGTCCAACAGCAAGTATCATAAACCTATGGATCCTCGAAAAGTTCCAGAGGATGCAAGGGCGACCCCTACCGAGCTAACTATCGACATTATAATCGATGATGAGGATCCGACAAAGGTTCTCAAGATCAGGACTCGGCTCGGCCTAAAGACGAGGAAGAAGTTGATAGGGTTTCTTCGAGAAAATAGGGATGTGTTTTCTTGGACACATTCAGATATGTGTGGAATTTCAGAAGAGACAGAGTGCCATGCATTGAATATGGACCTAAGATACCCTCCCATGATGCAAAAGAGGCACAGTATGGTGGAGGACCACTATGTTGAAGGAAGAAGTAGATAAGCTAAAGGCAAATGGCTTCATCCAGCATTATACCAAGAATAGGTATTGAATCCTGTGTTGGTCAAAAAGGCGAATGGGAAATGGTGGACATACACTGGTTATTCCGACTTAAATAAGCATGCGCAAAGGACTGATTTCCCTTGCGGTGGAGTGATCAACTCGTAGATGGGACGACTAGACATGAACTGCTATCCTTTATGGATATGTACTCCAACTACAATTGCACATCCTAGATCAAGAACATATGGGCATTATCATCGATTTGGGGATGTATTATTATCGAGTTGTGCCGTTTGGTCTAAAGAATGCTGGAGCTACTTGCCAGCAATTGGTGAATTAGATATTTAAAGATTAGATCGGATGGACCATGGAGTTCTATGTGGACAATATGCTTATGAAGTCACAACGATCGATGAATCACATATGCGATCTCTCAGGGATGTTCGATGTACTTTGGAATTATGTAATGATGATAAATCCACTGAAGCGTTCTTTCGGAGTTGCATCAAGCAAGTTTTTATGTTTTATTGTAAACTCAACTTGCATTGAAGCTAAGCCAGAATTGATTAAAGAGCTAAGAGAGGTTACTACCCTAAGGACGAGGAGGGAAATGCAAAGCTTGAATGGTAAAGTTTCCGAATTGAGTCGATTCATTTCAAAAGCGATGGAAAAATGCATTTCATTCTTTGATGCCTTCAAGAAAGAGAGAGGAATGTTTGTTTGTAAGGCATGTCAAGATGCTTTCCAAAACTTGATAAATCATATGAAGAGACCACCAATTCTTTCCAAACCTTTAAAAGGGGAAGTCCCGTTCGTTTATTTAGAAATGTCTACTCATGCACTGAGTGCAGCCTTGATTTGTGAGGAGAACAGAATCCAAAGGCCAGTAAACCATATCAGCAAATGATTTACTAGAATGGAATATAAATATCCAAAGATGGAAACTGGCGTACTGTTTGTTGATAGCTGCGAGAAAGTTGAGGTCAAACTTCCAGGCTCATCTGATAAAGGTGCTAACTAATCAGCCATTAAGGCAAGTGCTACATTGACCCAAGACTTTGGGAAGATTGATAAAGTGGAATGTTAAGTCGAGCTAATACAGTATGGACTATCATCCTAAGTATGCGATTCGAGGACAAGCATTAGTAGATTTAATTGCTGAATTCACTATCCGAGAGGATGAAGTGGAAGAAGAATGGGTTCGGCCTGCCCAATGAAGGTTGCACTTAGATAAAGCCTCCAATAAGCATGATTTTAGGGAAGGAGAAATTCTCATGTCTCCGGAAGGGCGGAGGATATGCTTTGCTATGAGACCAGAGTTCTCGACGATAAACAACGAGGCCAAATACAAAGCATTGATTACGGGACTTGAGATAGCAAAGGAATTGAGAATCAAGACATTGCATATATTCAATGACTCTCCATTGGTGGTCTACCAAGTGAAGAAGGAATTATAAGCTAAGGGAGAAGGACTTTCCCATTACCGATGAAAGTATTGGAACAACTTGATGTTGAACATTACACGATAATCCACATCCTTAGAAAGGAGATAAGGAAGCCGAATCACTAGCCAAACTGGCCAGCTTTGGAGATGCACAGCTTTTAAGAATCATTCCGATGGAAGTTTTGTCCGTTCTAAGCATCGAAGAGATGGATGTTGATTGTATGTTGGAAGCCAAGGAAGAGAAGGGTCATGGATGACTTCGATAAAAGAATATTTGCTAAAGAGGAGACTCCCGAATGGAAGAACCGAACAATGGAAACTCATGTCTAAAGTACCTCGATTCATTATGCAAGAATGAGTATGGTATAAGAGAGGATTCTTGATGCTCGTACTGAGGTGTGTCACCAAAGACAGAGCTAAGAATATTCTTCCAACATACATGAAGGTAGTTGTGGTGATCATTCCAGGGGCAGATGCTAGCAAAGAAGGTTATTCACTATGGATACTTCTGGCCAATAGTCAACCAGGATGTTGACTATTCTAGAAATTATGATAAGTGCCAAAAATTTGCAAGGATACCTAGATTCGCATCCATCGAGTTTACAAAATGGTAAGCCTATGGCCAGTTGCGATGTAGGGAATTGACATCATCGAAGTGCTACCGATGTCGAGGGGCAGGATGAAATATGCTATAGTAGCTGTGGATCACTTCACGAAATGGGCTGAAGCGGAACTGCTAACAACGATCACTTCGAAGAAAGTAATCAACTTTGAAGTGGAGAACATTTTGTGTCGATGCGGAGTTCCACAGAAGATAATCACTGATAACATAACTCAATTCGAGAGTGTCAAGTTAAAATAATTTTGTGCTCCATACCAAACTGACAAAAGCTTCTCGGTAGTGGCACACCCATAGGCAGTTGGATGTGTGGAGATGGTAAACAAGGCCATCAAATCCGTCATCAAGAAGAGATTGAAAAGAGACACAGGCAATTGGGTTGATGCACTACCACTTGTATTATGGGCTTATAGGACAACCTATAAGTCCGCGACTGGCCATACTCTATTCATTTTTCTCTAAGGATCCAAGGCCATGATTTCAATCGAATCCAAAGTCCTTCTCAGTAAAGATTGCATTATGATCCCAAAATGAATGAGGAACTCTTGCTTGAGTCCCTCGACTTGGTTGAAGAAAAATGAGAAAATACTGATTTGAGAGTAGCTTCTCACCAGATAAGAGTAGCAAAAATTTCAATGCCAAGGTCAGAAACAATACTTTTGAGATAGGCGACCTCATCTTGAAATGGCTCTTTCCTCGTATGGGGGCACTTGATCCGAATATGGAAGGTCCTTATGTAATTACAAAAAATGTTGGAGATGGAACTTTCAAGCTATTGACTGTCGATGGAACCCTAATTCTACGGTGTGGAATAGCGATCACTTACGGGGCTATTTCGCTTGATTTCCACTTTTGCAAATAAAACTTCCTATTGGTATTTGTTGTAACATGGAAAGAATGCCATTCTTTCATTCATAAATAAAGTTGTCTTTTTTTATCAGTGGAACCGTATTCTTAAAGTCTGACTTTATGCTACGTGATTAATAGAAAATTCATGCATTCATAGTTTTGAAAAACTGGATGTCTAGTACCTATAAATAGGTATCAATGAACTCCTTCAATCCATGATTTGGTATTTGGAGTATAAATGTACCAAGGTCAATCAAATGATTCACCTTTACACATCTAATCTTTGACCAATTCCCGGAGATAGACATATAAGACACTAGATCCTAAAGATAGGAACTACTATAAAATTGTATTTTTTAATGGTGCAACTTTGTTTACAGCCCAACGGAATGTGTTCGCCCATTGATAAGTGAAGCTGATTGATGAAATATTTCCGATTAGTAGTTGGAGATAGGCGAACTCGAGGATGAGCGCCCAGAGTCAAACATCCAAGACACTGATTCCCAAAGATAGGAGTTGGTGAAAAATATAATCTCTTTTAAGTACAACTTCATTTACGACCAAGTGGATATGTTCAACCGAAGAGGAATGGAGTTGACCGACTAAGATCAGATTTTTTTTTCAAACAAGAAACATTTGACCAATGGTAAACAAAGCTAAGTGAGAGAACAAAGCCGAGCAACTACAGAGATTCATTTATATGTATAGAGTTATAATAAATAATAGCATTGTACAAATCACAGACACAAGCATGTACAGTATATAAGTAATTGAATTACAGATGATTATATTTATACATGCAGGGAAGTATACAGAATGCCAACAGGGTACATGCAACTTCTGAGGAGCAATAGGCAGTACCCTGTTGGCATTCTCCAAGCTTGGGCTGTCTAGTTGGTTCTCTCTTGTATTCTATTTTTTTTCTTTCTTTTCCTTTTTTTAGCTTGATTCAAAGCTTGTTTGAATCTTTATTTTCTGTTATCAATAAATCTGGTAGGGGTCCAGTCAACCTCGCAGGCTTTGCCAAAAAAAAGTATATAGGCAACAAAAGTAAAAGATGTATTAATGTAAATAAGACAAAGATTGGACTGAAAGTAATCTTTTATGTGACGACCTGGATTTTCAAACAAGTTAAAATCGCCGAAAAATCCATCCGTTCTAAAACTACTAATGAAAACTACCAACTTAATACACCATATTAGATAAATATTCAACATTACTAAATGTATAGGATACAATTTCAATTATACAACTTATCAGAGTAATTAATTAATTTATTAATTCTACAAAGTGTGCTTTAATACATACCAAATACAATGACTATAAATCTACCGCTGCATAACCGTGATGAGAGAGACAGCACTATCCTTACCTGCGAGCTCAGCAAACAATGTAAATGCGGAAAAAATTGTAAGTAGGAAAGATACAACAACATAAGATAAACAACAACCAATAACAGATAAACATGAAAGAGTTATATTATTTTAGGGGCTGCATCATTACCAATTGTGACTGCCTACGTACCCCTATCTAATTGGATGCCCAATTAGATACAGGATCAAGCCAACGTAGTTCTTCTATCGCAAATAGGACTCATGGAGCCTACGATGCAACAAACAAATATGCAATTCCCAAACTACATAGCATATATCATGCAAATGTAGGTTCCAAATCTACCCACTTAGCTTAATCCATACATTTAGATTTTTAAATCTAATTATCTTTACGAAAATTATCTCTTTGGACTTTATTTCCGAATTCTTATTTCAAAACTTTTGAAATATATATATCTTTTGTACCAAACTATACTTTACTTTGGGACTTTCAAATTAAATCACTTCTGAAAATCAAATATTCTACTATATAAGCATATCAAAATATATGTACCGGGTCGGGAGGTTTCTAGCCATAACAAGGCAACTGGGTCCCAGCCTTCTGAAAAAATAATATATTAGTGCATCCCTCTACTCCAAGTGGACTACACTAAGGCTATAGAACATCTACACCTCCCTTGCCCACCTTTTTAGTTATGGGTTACTAGAATCATCGGTGATATAACAAATCATTTTATATCCCACAGTGATAAATCATTTTTTACTAATATTTAAAATACTTTCAATTCATATTATTTTCATTTTCAAAAACCTTTTGAAATCATTTTCAAACATCGGGTTTTAGTCCTTGAAATCCTCTACGTTTATAAAACACATTTTATAAATCATTTCTATATAAGTCTCTTTTATTATTAAGAAAATGTGGTCCGAGTAAATCAAATTCACTATCCCATCTGTCGGGCCAGTCCGGATAGCCAGGAAGATCAGGAAACTAGTTTTCCAAACTGAAGCCTAAACACTATCTTTCTGTCACCCATAAGGTGGTCAAGTTATTTTATCGACTCTAAAACTTTTAAAATGTTTATTTCTAAATATTTCTATTTCTTTTAAAGGGAAAATATTTCATAATAAATCCATTTATGAAAACCCACTTTCAAAACAATTCATTAAATTGAAGTGAATTAATATTATTGCTAAACACCTTATAGTCAAATTGTGAAATAAATCATAGGGTGTTAGCCTATAATTATTTCCTACCTAACCCATGCTAAATAAAAAGGATAATTGCTCATAAACTGGTTGAGCATAAATCAAACAATCAAACCAATCAATAGTAAACACACATCCATTTATTTAATAAAAATTAATCAACCTATCAATTAACTTCAAAACAGTCATTTTACTTGCAAGCATAAAATGGTGTTTTATTTTGCTGAATACATGTTCATAATTATTTATGCAACTTATAATAGCAGACTTGGGATTTGTTCTGCTAATTAAATGTCACTAATAAATTATTAATTATGTTCGTCGTAATTAAATTTAATAGCTAATAATTTATTACTAAATTTATACTTAACCAAAAGTGTCAATATTTCATACTAATGTATTCTATTCGTCAATATGATTCCAACGTTGAAAGCCGCTTGTAAAACGGAGCTCTTATGTGTGAGATATAAATTTTCTAAGTTTAAACAATTTTAAACTTAAATAAATAAAAAAATTTAAACTAACCCATTACCAAAGCTCAAACCAATCTTCACTAACTCGAACTAAAAGCTCTCACATACTCGACTTGAAGCTCCTAGACAGCTCGACTATGCATTGTAGTGCTCATGGCCAAGGTATGGGAAGGAGGAAGAAAAGTAGTAGAGCTATGACCTTGAAATCTCAAAATATAGACCCGAAAATAGGTCTTTCCCTCTCTAATTTTTGGACTTTCTACTCTCTGAATTTGGAAAAGTAATAAACTACAAAGTTATAGGAAATTATTTTCTATATGGTTTTAAAAAAAGAAACACTTGATTTGATTTTTTTTGAGGAAGTTATGTTCGAATGAAGAGAAAGTATTCTCGGATTTATCAAAATCATATCCGAAAATACACTTCAAAGAAGTGGAATTTTGGCATAGCTAGACTAAAAACCAGAAGAAGTATTCAACATGAATGTTGTAGCCACTGGAATTTCACATGATACTTAGAATAGAATCACTTCATTTGGATCAGTTTTGAAGGAGATATGGTCGATAAAATATAGGGTATTCTCGACCAAAAAACTGGGCCGGAGAACGCATTAGAAAAAATGGAGTTTTTGGCATAGAAATGTTTAGAATGGGAAGAAGGGGTCAACTACAAAGTTATAGCCATTAAAATTTACAATTTTTCAACAAAAGAATTTCATGTTTTGGAGAAGAGAAGAGAGAGTTATGGATGATAGAAGAAGAAGGAAATGGAGTGGTATTTATAGGATTTTTCAACAAGAAACCTTCCTCAAATCTACCTCCCCTCTACATCACCCATACATCACCCATATACAACCACCTCCTCCTTGCATTACTTCCCCATATGCCACCATCTTTTCATATCACTTCATGTCCTTATGTTGACTTAAGGAGGCTTAAGTATTAAGCTAACTAAGATATTTTGCTTATGTGTATATATATGTAACTTGAATATGTATATTTGTTAAACACATCATCCTTGCCTCATCCTTCTCCATCATTACCTACAGCCTCCTACACCTAGGATGTCTTAAGTTCCTATCATTTATGGATAACCCCATGTGCATTCTTGGATGTGAAAAATGATGGTAAGAGTTGGTTACTTAAGGTTAAAGTTTGTTAAAATATCTTAGATATTTTTGAATTCTACCATATGTAATTTATCTATGTAAATTAGTAAGAAATTTTTTACTTTTCTATCTTTACCAAATGTATATACATGTGTTAATATGTGTAGATAAATGTCATAAAGGTGCATAAGTCGTTTGAACGACGTTGTATAACTTATATACGTCAAACCATTGAAATTGAGAAACCAATTTCCGATCACATTTTTACTCATTAGTTAATGTATATTTGTAAAAAAACTTAAAAACTATTTTATTATCATTTGAAATGAATTAAAATGATCACATTTGAATTATAAAACCATATAAATCAATATTAAACCGTCGTTTACAAAAAGTGTTATTATATTGTTAAACCGATAGCGATTTTTCCTTATATTTTCAAATTAAATCACATTTTACTAAGTGAAGAATTTACGGGTTGTTACATTTTATTTACATCATCTTTAAGCACTGAGTTGCGGGGGGCCTCTCCCCCACAATGATGGCCTATGCACATGACAATGCAAAGAAGAATTGAATGAAGAAGACAAAAAGAAGATTTCTTCTAAAAACAACAATAATCGACTACTTCCTCCTCCCTTATTTTCCTCCCTTCGTTAGTTTCTTAGTGATGCATTTCTTCTCAACCTTCTTCTCCTCCTCCTTCTTTGGGGTGCTCTTCTCTGAATGGGAAAACTCCTTCTCGTTAGTCTAATGAGCTCCTCTGGTTTGTGGGGGGGCACCAAAGGGGTTTTAGGAGCACTGACAGCATGATATGAGTGTTGTGTGACGTTGAGAGAGAGAATTAGTGGAGCATAAGATGTCTTGCCTAAACCAAAAGGGGGCTTGATGTGAATGCTTAGGCTTGGAAGGGATGTGGATGCCAGAGGCGAGGGCTTTTCTATGCTCAATCCAGCTTTAACCTTGATCGTGGATATGTCAAATGCTAGTCTCTCCACCATAGAGGTAGATTTGGGCCCTTTTTCACCTTCTATAGTCACATCTTCATCGATAGATACTTCAACATCCTTCAGGCTCTCCAATGCCCGTATCTATTTGGAGTTTGTGCCAAGGCCAGAGAAGGAGGGTAGAGACGGAAGAATAGGCGTTGTAGTGATGGTGGTGGACATAGTTGTGGTAGTACTAGGTCTTGGGGCATGAATGGCTGGTGGTGGAGGAGGCAATGTAGGCTACTTACCCATAAGATTACTAATCTGTCAATTGAAGTGGGCAATCAATGGCAGTATATTCGTCCCATTTTTCTATGAATGTTGCTTCTAAACAGGTTATTAGCATTAAAGTTAAGGCAATCTGAAGAGAAGCACAACAAAGTCCAAAACAATTCAAATTCAAAAATCAGTCAAATTATGCTCAAAATTCTAAGTATTAGGGCGCACACGACCTAACATAAGCTGCAACATTCTTAAGTCATGATTGTTCAGATTAAAAGTTCAGGACTGTGAAAAATTGTTAAGTGCTAGGTCGTTCAGCGACCTATTATAGGTCAAGATGTCTGTAGGTCGCACATTGCAACTGGATGGATTAAGACGATGTAATTTTTTCTAAGTCCTAGGTCGTGCACGACTGGGCTTAGGTCGAAGACTCTTTAGGTCGCAAATGTTGTCAGATTGCAAAGGCTTAAGTCACTAAGCATTCCCACGCAACCTAACTCTTAGGTCGTCCAAGTCTGGTAGGTCGTTGACTTCCTCTCCAAGCAACATCATATTGGATCCGATAACCCAATACCGCCAATTCAGAAGAATTCGTCTTCCCCTTCACTCTACCTCAACATACCACCAAATAACTAGCAAATCGATCGCAAACTCCGCAGATCCATAGTGAAAGCTTCCATATGATCGCGAATCACCACAACGCGTCAAACGACAAACAAAAGTCAATTGAAACCACCATTCAGAAAGCACGATGCAGGAAATTAAGCTTAGGACAAGTAACAACGATTCGTGATCAAGCAGTGATTATGGATGAATAAAGGATGATCCACTTACGAATTATGTTGGTGAGGAAGAATCGACAGCTGAATGGGTCGAATTTGTCTTTGGAAGCTCGAAAAATCGTTAATGGCGATGGAGGCTCAAAACGGTAGGATGAGGAAGAAGGAGCGACCTAACCAATTTATATGAAACTGAGAATGGGAGGCGAACGGGCGTGCAAGTTCTAGGTCGTTCGCGACTTAGCAAGGTTGAGTCGAAGCATACGACCTATGGCATAGTCATATACCTCGAGGGGCAAATGTTAATTCCTTTATCTCAGCGACCTAAAACTTAGCGACCTAAGAGAAGTTCGCGACCTAAAACTTAGCGACCTAAGATAAGTTCGCGACCTAAGGAATTCTGCGACTTAAAGAGCTTGCGACCTAACGACAGGAAGACCTTGCGACCTAACTACAGGAAGAATTTGCGACCTAACTACTTAAAGAGCTTGCGACCTAACGACAGGAAGACCTTGCGACCTAACTACAGGAAGACTTTGCGACCTAACTATTAAAGCAGCTCAGCGACCTACGACCTAAGAGGCAAACGAGCTAAGACTCCTACGACCTAAAGCTCCTGCAGCTATTCCTTAACTTGCCTACGACCTACCACTTGTTCAAATGAAGCCAAGTGCAACTTCACCTGCTAATTTCTTAAGTCGCAAGTAGACTGCGACCTAGCTTAGGTCGCTCGCGACCTACGACCTAACTAAGGTCGTACGCGACCTAAGATTAGCAAATATTCCGCTCAGAAATCAGCTCCTATAAATAGGGCTCAAACTCCAACGAGGAGGGGACTTTTGGCCATTCATTTCTTCAAGCGCCGTTACTCTGTCGAAGTCTCCACTCATTCAGAAATCAAAGATCTTCAAACATTCAAGACGCTACAACAAGCTTCAAGAGAAATTCCTTACATCCAACATGGATTCATCGAGTTTCATCGACGAAGATTGAGCTAGTAGTCAAGATTGTTTCTTGTGATCAAATTGTACTATTTTGATAAGAGATTTGTATCGATTTGTAACCGAATTCAGTAATAAAGAGATTCAAAGTGGACGTAGGCTTAATCTCTAGTTGAACCACTATAAATTGCTGTCTTTTACTGCTTAAAATCTGTTCCCGTCACGCGGGTGGTGCTTTCACGATTCTATTACACACACAGGGTGTTAGCGTTCACTTTTTAGCGTTAACATTTTGGTGCTTTCATTGAGAGTTGAACTCAGGCTACTACTCACCATTGCTTCACAGAAGTTTGCTGAAAGAATTTCCTACAAAACCAGAAGTTTATCAGACATAATGGCTCCTGGAAGGAAACGAAAGTCTGTCAGAACTGACGATGACCGTGACAATACTGCCACTTCTCTCTCTCCAAATCAGGCAGCTCCAAGCATCGATGTGATGCGACAAGAGTTAGATGCTGCTGTATCTGGACTGTACCAGCAGATTGAAACTCAGAATAATCTGATGATGGAAAAGCTGAATGCTCTATTTGGTACGAATCAAAGACCAGTAAGTAATGAGGGAAACTTTGCTAATGCTGCTCCCAATTCCGAGGGGAGAAATATTCCTCACGGGGGATCAGGTGCTGCCGAAGGGGCACCCCTCTAGGCCGAAGGATCCAGGCCGTCACCAGTTCTTCGTGAGCATTTACCTGGACAAACCCTCGAAAAGATGGCCGAGGTCTATTCTGCAAAATCTCTAAACAATGAGGAATATCTTTCTGGTATGATCAAGCAAATAATGAAAGAGAGCATGCAAAGAGATGAAGATGAGAGCGAATGGGGATTCGCACCGAGTAGAACTCCGTTTACCGAGAAGATTCTAAAGGCTGAATTTCCTAGAAAATTTGTTCCCCCCACCATTCCTGCTTATCGGGGAACAAGTGATCCAAATCAGTTCTTGTATAAATACGACTGGCACATGACCGGCGCAAGAGCAATTGACGAAATAAAGTGCCGATATTTCCCAGTTTATTTGGAAGGAGTAGCACTTCTCTGGTTTACCAAGCTTCCTGTCCGATCTGTAGATCAGTTTTCCGATCTGACCCGAAAATTCAAAGAGCAATTCAGGCTATACGCTTCAAAGGCAAAAGACATAATGTCATTGTCCAGTCTTGAACAGAATCCGGGAGAGCCTATTAAGTCATTCTTGAACCACTTCAATTTAGCTCTGGCAGAAGTCGATAACGCAGAGCCACGAATGATCTTGACCTATTTGATGCGTGCTATCGACAAATCGAGCGAATTTGGAAAATGGCCGAAGATGAAGGAGCCAAATTCGCTTGAGAAATTCTACAAAAAGGCTGACGAATTTATACGCCTAGAGAATCTTTCCGCATCAGCTAAAGTTGTGACAACAGTGGTGGAAAATAATGCTACAGTTCAAAGCAAGAAAGAACCTGCAAATCAGAAAAGGGAAAGTAATGGTGGGAAGAGGCAAAAAGATCTCAAAAAGCCCCGCTTCCTTAAACCTTCAGACTTTACTCCTCTGACCGATACCCCGGAGAATATTTTCATCGCCACTAAGGATGCTGTTGAATTTCCAAAACCACCGGCCGTGAAAGTTGGGAAGAACGCTGTTCAAAGCGGAAGATTTTGCAAGTTTCACAACCAACCAGGGCATGATACCAATGAGTGCCGCCATTTGAAAAGCCTGATTGAAGAACTGTTAAGAGAAAATAAGTTGCAGCAGTATGCCAAGAGGAATAGAAAAGACCCGTCTTCATCTAACCAGGGGCAACTACCCCCAGCTCATTCATCTGGTTTAGGAGAAAGGCCTGCTGAAAAAGAAAGACCTGTTATCAATGTGATCACAGGAGGACCTCATCCAGCTGGCAGGAGTTGGGGTGAAATGGAAAGGTATGCTAGAGCTTTGAAGTATGCTCCGACTGAAGAAAGTGTCTTGATCTTGGAAGATGCTGCACCTCTAAAGCAGCAGAAGACTTTTCACGATGATATTATGTTCAGAACCAGGGATTCTATTGATGTGGAAGCTCCTACTGAGGACCCTTTAGTTGTTTCTGTCGGTATTGGGCCGGCTATTGTCAGAAGAGTTCTGGTTGATAGTGGTGCTTCGTGCAACATACTCTTTAAAAGGACATTTGACCAAATGAAAATTCCTATGACAGATGTACAAGCCTCTTCACACAAAATTGCCGGATTTACAGGAGAACTGAAACAGCCAATTGGAACGGTGGACTTGTTTGTTGAAATGGGCGAAGGGCAGAAGAAGTTGGTTCGGAAGCAAACTTTTGTAATTGTTGATGGATTCTCCGCCTATAACGCTTTCTTGGGTCGGCCTACTCTTGCTGCTTTCAGGGCCGTCCTCGCTCCATGGTGCTTAACAATGAAATTTCCTACTAATAATGGGATTGCTGTTATTAAAGGAGATCAGAACGCAGGACGAGAATGTTATCTTGTAGAACTCCGAGAGGCCAGGAAAAGAGAAATGGGGAAAGATGCGGTAGCTCCGCTCCGCATCAAGGAACCAACCCTGTAGCAACTACGGAGTGGCCCCTGTACTGGCGAACACAGCAATGCGAGAAAAGAAATGGATCCCAGGAAAGCCAGTACAGGGGAGAATAGAGTGGTACCCGTGGAGGTAACGGTACCAATATCTGTTGATTCGAAAGACCCGAACAAAGTACTCAATGTGGGTTCACAGCTAAGCATAACAATTCAAAACACGCTGATATCATTCTTAAAAGCCAATCTAGATGTGTTCGCTTGGTGTCACGCTGATATGTGTGGGATCTCCCCGAAAATTGCTGTACATACTCTGAACATAGATCCAAAATTCACGCCAGTGAAACAGAAAAGAAGAACTCAAGGCCCAGAAAGATCGACAGCACTAAAGGAAGAAGTCGATCGGCTCATGGAGAACGGCTTTATCAGAAACTCCACTTATCCAAATTGGGTTTCAAATCCAGTATTGGTCAAGAAGGCAAATGGAAAGTGGAGAGTATGCATAGATTTCTCAGATCTAAACAAAGCATGCCCCAAAGATTGCTTCCCGCTGCCCAGAATTGATCAATTGGTGGATGAAACAGCTGGGCATGAGTTGTTATCGTTTATTGATGCTTACTCCGGATACAATCAGATTATGATGCATGAGTCGGATCAGGAAGACACAAGCTTTATTACAGATGTGGGTCTCTACTGCTACAAAGTTATGCCTTTCGGATTGAAAAATGCTGGAGCAACCTACCAAAGGCTCGTCAATGCAATGTTCAAGCCTTAGATTGGTAGAACCATGGAAGTTTATGTCGACGATATGTTAGTAAAATCAAAGAAAGCTGTAGATCACATGGGACACTTGGAGGAAATGTTCGCAATTCTTCGAAAGTACGGAATGAAGCTCAATCCATTGAAATGTTCGTTCGGAGTAGAATCCGGGAAATTCTTGGGTTTCATTGTGAGCGCCAGGGGCATTGAAGCCAATCCTACTCAAATCACAGCTATAAGGGAGATCAAAGCCCCTAAAACAAAGAAAGAAATGCAAAGTCTCAATGGAAAAGTCGCTGCTCTGAGTCGCTTCATTTCCAAAGCCCCAGACAAATGCATTCCCTTCTTTGACGCTCTAAAGAAAGGAAAGAAAATTTTTGAATGGACTCCCGAATGCCAGAATGCTTTCGATGAACTAATTCGCCATATGGAAACACCTCTGGTTCTTTCCAAGCCCACTGACGGTGAAGACCTTCTCATCTATTTAGCAATTTCATCTCATGCCCTCAGCGCAGCACTTGTACGGGAAGATATGAAAATACAGCGTCTAGTCTATTACATCAGTAAACGGTTCACTGGGGCAGAGATGAATTATTCGAAGATAGAAAAGCTCGCCTATTGTTTGCTAATTGCTTCTAGGAAATTGATACCATATTTTCAAGCTCATCCTATCAAGGTTCTTACTGATCAACCTCTCAAGCAAGTCCTGTTTCGTCCTGAAACTTCGGGTCGTCTTTTGAAATGGAACATTGAACTTAGCCAGTATGACATCACTTATCACCCCCGAAGAGCAATCAACGGACAAGCTTTAGCAGATTTCATTGCAGAATCTACTGACAAAGGAGACAATAAAGAAGAAACAGTTGACTGCATTCCAATACAGTGGAAGTTATATGTTGATGGCTCAAGAAATGATTATTGTTCTGGGGCAGGGGTTGTACTTGAAACCCCCGAAGGACGATCATTATGTTATGCATTGAGACTGGAATTCCCTTCAACAAACAATGAAGCAGAATATGAAGCACTTATTGCCGGTTTAAAAATCGCCAAGGAACTAAACATCAAAGTGTTATAGATTTTCAGCGATTCTCAGCTTATTGTTTGCCAGGTGAAGAAAGAATTTCAAGCCAAAGGAGGAAATTTTCCTGCATATTTGACAAAAACTTCCGAACTCCTCAATGATTTCGATCACTATTCGATAAACCACATACCTCGAGAGGAAAATATGAAGGCAGATTCTCTAGCAAAGTACTCAAGTTCTGGAGAAGCTCAATTACTGGGATTAGTTCCTGTGGAAGTTCTGTCAGCTCCAAGCATTGATGAAATGGATGTTGATTGGATTATGGCTACGTCTCAAGAGCATGAATCCTGGATGACTCCAATCAAAGAATACCTACTCAATGGTTCCCTGCCAGAAAGTTCTAAGGAACGTCGAAAACTATTGAGGAAAGCGTCAAGATATATAATTCAAGATGACCGATTATACAGACGGGGATTTTCAATGCCACTACTCCGATGTGTAACTAAGGAAGAAGCTAAGACAATTCTAGCCGAGGTACACGGAGGAGAATGTGGGGATCATTCAGCTGGCCAAACTTTAGCCAAGAAAGTCCTCCGATATGGGTATTTCTGGCCGGATATTAATCGAGACGCTGCTATTTACTCCAAAAAATGCGACAAATGTCAAAGATTTGCAAAAATCCCAAAAGCACCTTCCACCGAACTCACACAGATGGTCAGCCCATGGCCATTCGCCATTTGGGGGATAGATCTAATCGGACCATTACCAGTTGCCAAATCAGGAATCAAATATGCTATTGTAGCCGTTGATTATTTCACCAAATGGACTGAAGCTGAACCTTTGGCCACCATTACTTCTAAAAAGATGATAAATTTTGTAACGAAAAATATCATTTGCAGATATGGTGTGCCACAGAAAATAATCACAGACAACGGTACTCAGTTTGAAAGTGAAGAGTTCCAGGATTTTTGCAAACGGTTCAGAATTCGGAAAAGCTTCTCAGTAGTGGCTCATCCGCAGGCAAACGGGCAAGTGGAAGCAGTAAATAAAATCATCAAGTCAACCATCAAAAAGCAACTCGAAAGAGCAAAAGGTGGTTGGGTTGATAAGCTTCCATTAGCACTATGGGCATACAGGACTACTCACAAAACTGCAACTGGGCACACTCCATTTTCACTGGCATACGGATCAGAAGCAATGATTCCAGTGGAAGTAGAAGTTCCTTCACATAGAAGAGTTCATTTCAACGAAGCTGAAAATGAAAAGCTACAACTTGAAGCACTTGATTTTCTTGATGAGAAAAGAGAAGAAGCTAGGCTCAGAGTTTCAGCTTATCAGCAAAGGATAGCCAGGCACTTCAACTCTAAAGTCCGCCAACGCAGCTTTGAGGTCGGGGACTTAGTTTTGAAAAGGATCATGACGGCAACTGGTGTGTTTGGACCAAACTGGGAAGGACCATATGCCATTGGCAGTAAACTTCTTGATGGCACTTTCAAGCTCATAACTGTTGAAGGAGATCCAATTCCAAGAGCCTGGAACAGCAACCACTTACGTCCTTATTTTACTTGAAAGAAAAAGCTTTGTTCAAAATTGTAAAATAATGATGAATGTATCAGTTGTATTGTAAAACATTGTAAATCAGTGTGAATGAATGAAAGCTATAAAGTGGATGTAGGCCCGATTCTTGGCCGAACCATTATAAATCTTGTGTTCTTTACTATTTCATAATGCCTGTTTTATTTCGATATGTAAATACTTTAAATGTATTGCTAAAATGTCGATTCAAAATTGCAGGACATCAAAACAAGGCTTGCTCGTCACAAAACCAAGCGACCTCTATAAATCACCTGTTATGCAAATACCAAGCGACAAGAAATTCCAAATACAAATCCTATATAAGGAGAACTTCACATAAAAAGTTGGCGACTCCACTGTGACAAACCTTTGTTAATTGGTTGAGATTGTTGGTATAAACAGACATCCAACTAGATAACTTGCGTTTGTCCCGTGAAGTCGTTCAATAGTGAAGTCCACTTCTTCGAACATAGCAATGTAAGGAAAGAATATGCGCTTGGAAACGATAATAAAAGATCGCTAATGAGAAGATGATGAGAGAACATTGCCAAGCAAACAAAGGAGCAGCCAAAAGGGGGTATGCTTCTCAATAAAAGGGCCAGTAAGAACCACCGAAGGGACACCTTCCCAAGCAGAAGGAACAGGGCCCTTGCTAACTGATCGTGATGCATCTGATCAGGCAGCTTGCGTCCGTCCCGTGGATCTACTTACCCCTGAGACGCAACCTTCCTGGCACCCCAACCAACCAACGCTCCTTCTCAAAGGTCAACAAAGCCCTCTGACGAGGCACGCCAAAAAATGAAAGTACTCTCAATCAAAAAAGATTGATGGAACCACCGGAGGGGCACCTTCTTAAACTGAAGGAACAGGGCCCTTGTTAATTGATTGCGATCGTTTGTGCAAACGAGCATCCAATCAAGCAACTTGCGTCCGCCCCGTGGATCTACTCAACCATGAGAAAGTAACTTCCAGGCAATCAAAAAGCCCTTTCCCAAGGCACCACAAGCCCTCTTCGGAGGCACATGACCTCTTCGGAGGCAAAAGTCCTTTCCCAAGGCACCGCAAGCCCTCTTCGGAGGCACAAGCCCTCTTCGGAGGCACAAGTCCTTTTCGGAGGCACAAGACCTCTTCGGAGGCACAACTCTTTAAGAGGAGCCCTCTCCGGAGGCATGTCCCAAAATAGAATACTCGAACGAAAAGCATTCTCTGGAAGCACAATTCAACTCTCAAAGGAAGGATTAACTTGTTCATCTCAAAAAGCTCCTCCTAAAAAAGTTGAAATACTACAAAATTCTTTCAGAAAAGTTCATTTCACTTCATCGGAAAATTCACTTTTTAATAAATAAAAGTGATTATCCCCGTAAGTTGAAGCGTTCTTCAGAAAGAAAAAATAAAAATTCCTCTAAAGACTAGATATACTCTATTAAAAGAAGAATGATTCTTCCCTTAAAAGTGGAGTAATTATTCTCTGAAATAAGAGTATTAGTCTTGAAAAAGCTAGGAATATTGCAATGCACTTACGGTATGGGGGCAATACTATACAATTCAATTATATTAATAAAAGCAACATGCCACAAGTTCATTGCAATATCACAAAAAATAGATGTGGAATAAATGTATTCCCAAACACAGACAAAAAGTTTGTACAAGTAAAAGGAATCGTTTATTCTACACTAAAAAAGAGAAACAGATGCGTTCTCACATACACAAGAAGTTGTACAAGTAAAATTATTATTTTATTTAGTACTATGAAAATTCTTTACATGTGCAGATATCTCAAAAAAGCAAAAGCAGGGACCGGTACCCGCACAATCTCCGGTCTATACATGTAAAAAGCAAAATAAGAAGTAGAAAGTCCAGCTTGTCACTCTTTCTTTCCGCCACCCTTGGAGCCTTTGCTTGGCCTAATAGTTAATTTCGGAATCCGATGTGGATGGGACGGAGAAGGAGGAGTGGTTGGGTCTTCTTCTGTTTTGTCTTCCCCAGTCGAAGCGCTTCTCTTCTTCTTCCTTACGGCACGCTTCCCCTTCCTCTTCGAAGAAGATTCACTCCCCGGAGTAGCAAGCAATCTTGAAAGCTTCGGGTCATCATCTAGAGACCGCTCCGGGGTCTTCTCGATATTTTCAAGATCCTCCTCCTTCTGCTCCTGCGAAACAGCCGGATCGTCCAGGCCTTGAAGAGCTTCGATTTTTTCTGCCTGCGATCCCGGTTGGGAAGTAGAAGGAGGAGTAATCTGTAAAGATGGAAGGACAGTAACTGAAGGAGTGGAAACTTGTGCAGTGTTTGGTGCCTCCGCTGTAGAAGAAAAGAAGTTAAAATCAATATCTCCCGAAAATAGAGAAGGTATCGGTTCACCAAAGTTTAAGTAACAAGTAAGAAGGTCATCAAACTCGGTTAAATCAAATAACTGGTTCATTGGGCCCGGGATGACGCCAAAATTACCTGGAGGAGTTGGCTTCGCAAGGTCAATCTCAAATTTCTCGGCTTCAGTATCGTCCAGTGCCTCATCCTCAGTGGGAGTGGTCGCAGTTTCTTGGGCAATTTTAGCTGGGAGTGAAGAATGGGAGCCGGAATCCATAATGTTTACATCGGCTGAAGTGGAAGTATGAACAGGGGCAGTTAAAGGAGCTTCCTCTTTTGAAAGCTCTTCTCCCGTTGATTCAGCTCGTACTTTAGCAAGCTGCTCCTTCCCCTTAACAAGAGCGGCACGAGCCTCATCATCAAGATAGCGCTCCTCAAGTTCCAACTCATCATAGCCGGCCCCGCCAAGCATGTTAATTGCGACTTCCCACACTTCAGCCAATGTAATTTCATAATCAGGACCCAGAAAAGCGAGACTCCCACGACCCAGAACGCTATGCAGGTAAAAGTAAAATAAGGTAGAGCTGACATTGGCTTTTGTCTCCGCATGAGCTTGCTCGGCCGCTTCTTTTTCGGCCACGGCAGCAACCCGACCAGTAATAGCCTCATCACGCTCTGTCTCAGCATTAGCGAGTCGAGACTTTAGTAACTCAATCTCCACGTTCTGGGAGGTGACTTTTTCTCGCAGTTCGGCGTTTTCTGTGCGATATTTCTCAGTAATGTGTTGCTCAGTGGCAAGCTTCATTTCGACATCTCTTTGTGCAGCATGTGCATCCCGCACTTGCTTCTGAAAGACTTCTTCTTTTTGAGTGTGCGATGCAGAAGATGAGGCGAGATCTTCCTTAAGTCGCTTGACTTCAGATGCAAGCTTTGCGTTGTCGTCTGCAATGCTCGTCATCTCCGCATCATGCTGCTTACGCCATTTGTCCCATTCTGATTTATCGTTCTCCATGGTCATCATCGCCTCAAGATTCATGTGGTTGACTCTCTGGAGTTCATCAACAAGTTTCTGCCATTGCGACATCCTCTCAATATTAAGCCTGACCGCGTCAAGACTTTTAAGCATGTCTTGCTTATCAATCGGAACCAAATCCAAGTCAAAACGCACTCCTTTTAGGCACCAATTCGGAAATCGGCTCTGAAGCGTTGGAGGGCCGTCTTTAACTTGATATTGTGGCCTGTTAATGATTGTTTGAATATCATGTTTCTTTAAAGGAGGAGAGCCGGCCGGAGTATCAGAAGAAATGGGAGCATCAGTTTTCTCAGAAATTACAGACGCGTCACTTGGCTTGGACCGTTTGCTCGATTCGTCAGTAATTTGAGTTTTTCCCTTATCATCATAAGATTTTCGCTTATAAGAATAGTCACTTCTGTGAGAAGAGTCATATCGTTCAGCATCTTTTCTTCTCTACCACTGATCATAATCCCGCTTCTCTTGAGCTTTCCTTCGAGCTCTTTCCTCATCTGTCTCGCTCGGGGCATCGAGATATTTCCTAAAGTTATAAGATCCACGGCCTCCATGGCGATGAAATGAGTCATAGTATGAGCCAGTACGCCCCATCGGAGAATCTGAAAACAGAAAAGAAATAAAGTTTAGAAATTTCCAGAAAAAAAGAATAAGTGCTTATAAGTGCTGAAAAAATCCTAAGTGTATGCGGCGTGCAAACTACATGCGTCAAACTACAGACCACGCTTTAGTGTGGAAACAGGGACGACTGGTGTAGAAGGCATCAGGGCTTGTTTAAAGGTGGAAGTCGCTTCAACAACAGGAGAAGTCGCTTTTGGAATGTTATCCCTGAAAATCTCTTGAGAAGTTATCATTATATCACTCAAGTCATCAAAGGTGTCATCACCCTGGTATTCAGCAGACTTCTCTTTTTCAACTTCCATATCAATTGATTTTTCAGAAACTCGAGGATTTTCTTCCTCTTCAATAATTGGGGCAAGTGCCGACTTGCTGACTGACCCTACAACATCGGTGGATGCGGAACATTTTATCAAAGCAGCCTCTACGACGGGTGCTTCTGATGCAATTTCTTCTACAGAAGCTGGGGCATTCGAGGCCTCTGCTCAAGAGCCCGAAACAGCTAACGTTTCCGCATCAGAACTAGAAATTTCATGAGTCTGGGTCAATCTAGAAGGATGTAAAAGACCAAACTGGTGCAGAAATTCATCTTTCAGCAAGAATTTGGCACTCCTCTCTTCAACATCAACGACACTCAAAGTATCTAAAATTAACTTGTGACCGGTATCTCGAAGTGGAGGAGGAAGTGCTGCAAAAAGAAAGAATGGAGTTAAGCATTTGACAGTTCGAGTTCTGAAAAGTCTTAAAAACAAATCAGAAAGAGGCAATCTTACTTCCGACTCTCCAGATGGCATAAAATCCCGGAGGACAGCGGACGTAAAAGAATTGAGTCAAGAACCCATGGGCACTTTCGGGCAAGTCCAGAATTAGTTTACGGTTCCTGGCACTCCTCACAAGTGTGATAGAGGGATGATCTTTGTTCTTTGCAAATGTGCACAAGAAGCGAATTTCGGCAAAAATGGGAAAATGGTCCAACGTTCTCCTGAATAGCACACACAGTCCCAGCAGGATGGAGTATCCATTAGGGTGCAGTTGAAAAGGGAAGATAGATAGCCGAAGGAGAAGTTCTCGAAGATAGTCGTTAAATGGGGGAATAGCTCCACTCGAACACATTTGACGGTTGACTGCGACAAAGCAACGAGGCGGCCTATCAGCAGTATCATTTATTCCAGGGAACAAAGCGTCAGCTTCGGCAATGCCAAATTGGATGCATAATTGACGGAAAACTTTATGACTCAGAGTAGTAGAAGTCCATTCCGGAGGGTCGTTCAGTGGAGTAGCAATTGGAAAAGCTTCTCCAGCCATTTCCAAGTCTTCCTGTTGAGATGCCATTCTACACAAGGAACTGGACGATCAAATATTAAGGTGCACGTTTCCTAAAAAAGAGTGAAGTGTTGTGCAAAACTAATGCAATAACAAGCAAACATAAATGAAACTAAATTAATTGATACTTGTCGATTATGAAGTTTCAGGGCTTGATATCTGAAGTCCGAGAACAGTGTTGTATTGATACAAATAAATCAGCTTTAGTTGATCATTTAATACTTCACTTAGATTTGTTAGTTCACAGCATTTCATTCACAAAGTTCATTTAAGTTTGATATTCTTTGTCGACTAATCTGTCAATTGAAGTGGGCAATCAATGGCAGTATATTCGTCCCATTTTTCTATGAATGTTGCTTCTAAACAGGTTATTAGCATTAAAGTTAAGGCAATCTGAAGAGAAGCACAACAAAGTCCAAAACAATTCAAATTCAAAAATCAGTCAAATTCTGCTCAAAATTCTAAGTATTAGGGCGCACACGACCTAACATAAGCTGCAGCATTCTTAAGTCATGATTGTTCAGATTAAAAGTTCAGGACTGTGAAAAATTGTTAAGTGCTAGGTCGTTCAGCGACCTATTATAGGTCAAGATGTCTGTAGGTCGCACATTGCAATTGGATGGATTAAGACGATGTAATTTTTTCTAAGTCCTAGGTCGTGCACGACTGGGCTTAGGTCGAAGACTCTTTAGGTCGCAAATGTTGTCAGATCGCAAAGGCTTAAGTCACTAAGCATTCCCACGCAACCTAACTCTTAGGTCGTCCAAGTCTGGTAGGTCGTTGACTTCCTCTCCAAGCAACATCATATTGGATCCGATAACCCAATACCGCCAATTCAAAAGAATTCGTCTTCCCCTTCACTCTACCTCAACATACCACCAAATAACTAGCAAATCGATCGCAAACTCCGCAGATCCATAGTGAAAGCTTCCATATGATCGCGAATCACCACAACGCGTCAAACGACAAACAAAAGTCAATTGAAACCACCATTCAGAAAGCACGATGGAGGAAATTAAGCTTAGGACAGGTAACAATGATTCGTGATCAAGCAGTGATTATGGATGAATAAAGGATGATCCACTTACGAATTATGTTGGTGAGGAAGAATCGACAGCTGAATGGGTCGAATTTGTCTTTGGAAGCTCGAAAAATCGTTAATGGCGATGGAGGCTCAAAATGGTAGGATGAGAAAGAAGGAGCGACCTAACCAATTTATATGAAACTGAGAATGGGAGGCGAACAGGCGTGCAAGTTCTAGGTCGTTCGCGACTTAGCAAGGTTGAGTCGAAGCATACGACCTATGGCATAGTCATATACCTCGAGGGGCAAATGTTAATTCCTTTATCTCAGCGACCTAAAACTTAGCGACCTAAGAGAAGTTCGCGACCTAAAACTTAGCGACCTAAGAGAAGTTCGCGACCTAAGGAATTCTGCGACTTAAAGAGCTTGCGACCTAACGACAGGAAGACCTTGCGACCTAACTACAGGAAGACTTTGCGACCTAACTACTTAAAGAGCTTGCGACCTAACGACAGGAAGACCTTGCGACCTAACTACAGGAAGACTTTGCGACCTAACTATTAAAGCAGCTCAGCGACCTACGACCTAAGAGGCAAACGAGCTAAGACTCCTACGACCTAAAGCTCCTACAGCTATTCCTTAACTCGCCTGCGACCTACCACTTGTTCAAATGAATCCAAGTGCAACTTCACCTGCTAATTTCTTAAGTCGCAAGTAGACTGCGACCTAGCTTAGGTCGCTCGCGACCTACGACCTAACTAAGGTCGTACGCGACCTAAGACTTAGCAAATATTCCGCTCAGAAATCAGCTCCTATAAATAGGGCTCAAACTCCAACGAGGAGGGGACTTTTGGCCATTCATTTCTTCAAGCGCCGTTACTCTGTCGAAGTCTCCACTCATTCAGCAATCAAAGATCTTCAAACATTCAAGACGCTACAACAAGCTTCAAGAGAAATTCCTTACATCCAACATGGATTCATCGAGTTTCATCGACGAAGATTGAGCTAGTAGTCAAGATTGTTTCTTGTGATCAAATTGTACTGTTTTGATAAGAGATTTGTATCGATTTGTAACCGAATTCAGTAATAAAGAGATTCAAAGTGGACGTAGGCTTAATCTCTAGCTGAACCACTATAAATTGCTGTCTTTTACTGCTTAAATTCTGTTCCCGTCACGCGGGTGGTGCTTTCACGATTCTATTACACACACCGGGTGTTAGCGTTCACTTTTTAGCGTTAACGAGACTCTTTTTATATAACTGTAGCGTTTTCCTCGCGGTTCGAAGAGCTAGGACCGATGGGAGTCTCAGTGGGCACCTGTTGAGCGGCTGCTGCTTCTGCTATCCTAATTTTCATGCCCTCTTCTTGTTAAATCTTCTTCGTCGAGGAGCTCGCTCTTTAGCCTCTCTTGATCAAAAACTTAGCCAAATTATTGAGCCCTTCCAATATTCTCTTCTCAGGCTTCAGCTAGTGTAATGGGGTAACCAACCCCATCCACTTAAGATTCTTCATTTCAGTATATTTGTGAAGAATTTGAGAAGAGTTGTGACAACCACGCTACACCAACGGCACCCAATATACATAACATAGTGCGCTGTTGTCGTGCCGATCGATGTAGAGCAATCATCAAGGTTTAAAAGAAACAAAACATCACAAAACCTTTAGTATATCTCATAGCGCATGGAATAAAATATAATATCACAGATATAAAATAGAAGAGATAGTAATAACTAAGTGCTCCAAATATTAGAGTACAGATACACAAAGTTATACATCATGAAATAGAGTTCATACAACAGAAGTAACTTATTTAACTGTCCCATACAAAATAATAATAAGCAAGCAATGCCAAGGCTTCACAGTGTTGCACAACAAAATAAGCATAGAAATCCATATATAATACGAGTAGCTCTCTCCAGCTCGTCTTCTGCATAGCAACTGTGTCGATCCTAGGCCTGCTATCTAATTTACTCGTTTAAGAGCACCCAAGATAATAAGAAGCGGAGCATAAAATCATGAGTCAGACAACAGTTTGGTATGAGCAGCAAATGAAGCTCAAAATACTATACAAGTTGATATAGTAAGGAACAAAGGCATACGAAACATACCTGACCTGCCCCTGCAGCCAAAGAGTTAGCACATAATAACATAATATGCTACTCTAAGTGTCATAAAGGTGCAATACAACTAAGTATGATAATGGCTATCCAGGTTTCCCTATCTCCAATACCTATCTTCAATGACTACCCTAGAGTAATAGACTGTAGGGAGAGAAATCAAAGCAACCATAGCATCCATCAAACAATCCTCACTATCACTTTATGTACTCCAGGTATATGATAACTCGTATGACCATTCTACTGCTAGGGACTAATGGAAATCCTCGTTTTCAGTGCACACTCTTTAGCTTGAAGCTGATACTAGGCCTATTTAACTAGTCCTGGGTACACGGATCTATTCTATCGATCTAGGGTAACTTTCAACATACCTATGAGCGTCCTCATGATACCCTGCTTTGAGTACAATAGAAAACACTCTGAGTATTAACGATCCCTTAGTATGCGTATCTGAACCCTTCCCTTTGCTTCACCTAGCTTCCATTATCCTGGAGGAACCATTCTACATTCCCCCGCTCAATGACTCCTTTCAACGTCGAGCCGTCACCTTCGAGAAACCATTCTACATTCCCTATTCTATGACTCCTTTCTACATCGAGCCATCTTCTTCGGAACCTAACTCCATTCAACATCGAGTTACCATCCAAAGACTCTAACTTTCATCATGCTATTGCATCACCATCGATCATCATGTGAACAAGCGAACATCTCCAGCATGACCTCTTGAACCTATGTACCAACCCCTCGAAGTTCTCGGTACCGAACTCTGAACTTGATACTGACCTTTGTACTTGGCCAACTAGTGGCTAAGTCCCTTCCCATCCCATTCCTTGCTTCTAGTGCTTCTTGCCCATACGATTTGACGCTGACCTCTCTACACCAAATCAAGTCATCATGTCTTTAAAGCCCCTTGCTTTGAATCCTAGAAACAAGTCTCCATAGCCTTAAGCACTTAGCCAATCTCCAATCCATCACATTAGCAACATCTACTAGTTAACATTTCCCCCTTTCCCAAGTTGCTGTCGACATGGACCAACATAGAGAGCTCGGTACCAACCTCTCAAGTCGGTACCGACCTTTGCGCTTAGAGAATTCGGAGTTGTGATTTAGATCATGAGCTCTTCCCAAGCTCTAGAATCTGCCTCCCAAGTTTCATCCAATTCCAACCAATTTTACCTTCAATTTTCCCAATTTCTCAACCTATCTACCGAACGTCCAAAATACTAGTAAACAAAATCAAAGCAAAATATACAATCATCGAATAACATGCATATACATTAATTTGTACAACCAGTACATGAGAATGTGATAATTAAACTAGTTTTACTCTAAATCTAAGTTTACATTTACGTATATATATGAATGATGGAAATTACATTAGCATGTGGAAGTGAGTTAATAGATTACAAAACCCATTTTAAAAACCATTTCAAAATCTCCAATTTCTGGTCATAAGCATATTTGGATAAGTGGTTAAAGTTAGAAAACCCTTTTTAGATCAAAGTCATGTTAAAAAAAAGCCTTTTAACTATATAAACAAGTATAGATAACTAAGAGGCCAAGAACCACTCACCAAATACCTAAAATACTCAATTTCTTCCTTAGATCTGAAGTGGGCAGCAAGGAAGAAGGACCCAAATAAATAAAAATGATAATCTATAGCTTCTATATGTTAATCCTCTCTCTAATCAATATTTTGGCTAAGATTAGTAAGGAAATGATGTGATTTTTGATGAAATTAGGGCTAATGGTGGTTTGGATCAGTTTTGGGGAAGAAAGAAATGACTTAGGTCAGTTCCTACAGCTTCCTATTAGCACAAATTTCGAAGTGGGTTAGTAAGCCTAAGCACATACTTAGTTAATTACCCACTAAAACTGGCCACCAGCAACCAAAACTTAAAACAACAATAACTTTCAAAAGACAAGTCCGTTTTTCCATTATGACCACTCTATGAATAAAAAACCATTATCCTGAAGCAATGAAAGTGGTTTGAAATCCTACTTCGTCTCCTATCAAAAATTATAGTCCAAACAAGATTTTCAGGATCAAAATGGTCACATAGAAATTCGACAAAAATCATAGATGTGAAAAAGGTCCTTAAGAATCACCTTCCAAAATCTTAGAGTCATACGACCTTAGAGGAACAAAATAAAAATATTTTACGATCCTTCGATATGTAAAATACTGGTCGATACACTCTCCCCCTTTAGAAATTTCGCCCCTGACATCTCCATTGAAACACAGAAAATCAATCATAGTTACCCCGCATGCCTAACAATCATGTATATCATCAAACATGTTAAACATGCAACCATGCAATCAATAATATAGGTAAACCTATCTTATATGATATTGAAAGTGAAGGTAAATAAAATTAACAATGGGCCTTACCATGTGAAGAGATCTTGATGTGTTGGCCCTTATACTCTCCTCGGTTTCCCATGTGCAATCACCTTCACTTTCACCCCATCGAACCTTCACTAATCCATCATCTTCCTCCTAAGCTGTTTCATATCACCTCCGACAATACGAACCGATCTACAAGGCCTCGAAGCTTCTAGTTCAATCTCAATATCATCAAGATGATCCGGTGCAATCGTCACGCCTGAGTCATGCACAAACTTCCACAGATGAGAAACACGGAAGACGTTATGCACACCTGCCATTTTCGGAGGTAAGTTGACCCTATATGCTAGGTTCCCAATCCTCTCTACTATCAGAAAAGGACCTACGAATATTCGTGCCAACTTCCCTTATTACCAAATCGAATAACATTATTCAAAGGAGAAATTTTCACGAATACCATATCTCTGCTAGAAAATCTAAATCTCTACACCTTCTATTAGCGTAGCTCTTTTGCCTATCTTATGCAGCTTTCATCCGTTGCCGAATGATCTCTATCTTTTCCAAGGTTTCTCTACTCATATCTGGCCCAAGTATCAGTTTCTCGCCCGCTTCCCACCAACATGAAGGGGCATTACACGGTCGGCCATACAATGCTTCATATAGTGCCATACCGATACTAGACTTATAACTATTATTTTATGCAAACTCTACCAAATGCAAGTGATCATCCCACAAGCCTCTGAAATCGAGAATGCAAGCTCGTAAAAGATCCTCTAGTATAGGATTCACTCTCTCGGTTTGCCCATCCATTTATGGGTGATAAGACGTACTAAGATGCAGCTCGATACCCAACGCTTCCTATAAACCCTTCCAAAACCTACTAGTGAACAACGGATCTCGATTTCTCACAATGCTCTTTGGCACACCATGAAATCGTACGATCCATTTCACATACAACTCGGCCAGTTTAGCTGCCGTTCTTGACTTGATGTGTATAAATCTGGTGCTCTTGGTCAATCGATCAAATATGACCCAGATGTGATCGTACCCTGCTCGAGTCCTTGGCAGTTCATCAATGAAATCCATCGATACTAACTTCCACTTCCACTCGGGATTTTCAAGCAGTTGCAATAGGCCACTCGGTTTCTTTTGCTCTGCCTTCACCAATTGGCAGTTCATACACTTCGAGATGAATGTCCCAATGTCCTTCTTCATCCCCTCCCAATAGAAGGTCTGCCTCATATCATGGTACGTCTTATTACTGTCAGGATGTATTATCAACCTGGAATAGTGGCACTCTCGTAGCACCTCATCCCTCAACCCATCGACATCAGGAACAAATAATCTCCCATTTTCACAGAGCCAACTGTCTAGGTCGACTTTGTACTATCTCATATCCTCAGACTCTACTCCTCCTTCTATTTTCGTTATAATCTCATCCAATCTAGAATCTCGCTTTTAAATGTCACTGACCCGCTCAATCAAAATAGGCCTGATTGTCAAACTTGCCAACATCTCTAGCTCAACTCGCAAAGACGTCTGAAGCATAAACAACAATATACTCTAGCTGTTTCCACTCTAGTAACATTGCCCCAAATCGGCATGCCTTCTACTCAATGCGGCAGCGACCGCATTTCCCTTACCGGGCATATAGGAAATGCCAAAGTCATAAAAGGATAAGAATTCCAACCATTGCTGCTATCGAAGGTTGAGATCCTAGAGAAGGTGCTTCAAGGATTTGTGGTGCGTGAATAGCTTGAACCTTTCCCCTAATAAATAATGCCTCCAAATTTTCAAAGCAAACACTATCACTGCCAACTCCAAATCATGAGTTGCATACTTCTTCTCATGCGGCTTTAGTTGTCGACTAGCATAGGCATCTCTTCTGCATCAATACCGCATCTAATCTAGTGCAATAGGCGTCTATGTATACTATCAGCTCCTCATTTCCGCTTGGAATGGTCAATATAGGTGCGCTCGTTAACCTCTCCTTCAGACTCATAAATACCTACTCACATCTTGCATCCCAAATAAAAGTCTGATTTATCTTTGTCAAATTGGTTAACGGCGTGGCTCCCTTTGATAAGTCCTTGATAAAGCGTCTATAATATCTCGTTATTCCTAAGAAACTCCTCGTGTCAATGGCATTCTAGGGTTGGCTCCAATCCTGAACCGCTGCCACCTGGGCAGGATCTACTGCAATGCCCTGCTCAGAGATAACATGTCCTAAGAATCTCACTTTCCTTCTCCAGCAATGACGTTTTGAAAGCTTTGCTTTCAACTTGTGCTTCCGCAACACTTCTAGTACAATCCTCAAGTGCGCCTTGTGTTCGTCCTCTGTCTTGGAATAGATTAGAATATAATTAAGAACACAAGTACGAACTTGTTCAGTTGATCCCCTAAGACATAGTTCATAAGATCACCAAAGTATGTCGGAGCATTAGTTAGCCTGAACCGCATAACCAACCACTCGTAGAAACCAGACGACATACGAAAAGCGGTGATCGACAAACTCTCCTTCGGTACCCTACACTGGTGAAATCCTGTAGCCAAATCTAACTGGGAGAACACCTTTGCACCGTATAGTTGATCAGATAAGTCATTACTACATGGGAGTGGATACTTGTTCTTCTTCGTCACCTTATTCAGCTCACGATAATTCACATACAACCTTAGAGAGTCGTTTGCCTTATTAGCAAATACTACGGGTGCACCCCACTCGGATATACTCCTACGAATGAACCCTCTTTTCAATTGATCATTTTCTTGCACCTCCAACTCCTTCTGCTCTCTAGGTGCTATACACCTCTACGACATCACTATAGGTCTGGCATCCTTCATTAAGTCTATACGAAACTCAATCTCTCTATGTGATGATAATCCAATCACTTCCTCAAATACATTCGAATACTCTCTAAAGATAGGTACAGATGACAACTCATCCTGTGAAGCCTCAAGCGAATATAGAAAACTGACCATAACCCCATCCTCTGGCAAGCAGCCAATCACTACCGTCCACCCTTCCACAGCCCCAATTGTCACTAACGAAATTTAGAATGAAACAATCACAAACAAAAGAGCATCCATAGGTAGATAAGACCAAACAACGACAAACCATACACAGGCAGTGGTGCTTCCAATGGGGTTCATCACAATCAATGGTCGAACAGCTATTTTGGGTTTCAATCCTAATCTATCAACAAGGTCACTAGATATAAAGGAATGCAAACCCCTAATGTCGAATAAAACAAATATGGGAACATCATAAATGAAAAGCATACCTTGAATAATAACGTCCTTCCCCTTCTCTTTCACCGAGGGAGCACTCGATGAAGTCAGAACAATGTCTAATGCATATGCCTTCACAACCTGTTTCTGCTGCAATGGTTTTGGACAATTCTTCGGTATATGCCTAGTCTTTCTACAGTTGCAACACTTCTTCTTCCCATCGATTTTGCAATCTCTGATCAAGTGATCCTTATCTCCACAACCATATCAAATAGGATCCCACTTTACCTTCTTTTGAGCATTCTTCTCCTCATTCTTTCATCAAGCCTGCTTCCTCTTTCCAAACCACTTCTTCTTGCCTCCACTGCTTTATTGCGGTTTCAGCTCTTCCTTAACAACAACAGTTGATTTGGACTTGGGTTATAAACTCTCCTGGCGAAGAGCTTGCTTGACGAGTCTCTCAAATGGCTCATCGATATGACTCACTAGCTTCTTCCCTAAATAGTCATCCAAAACCATAATAAACTTCTCATTCTTCCTCAATGGTGTGTCGATGAAAGATATTCCATATTTCGATAAAGTGTCGAACTCAGCAATGTATTCCGAAACATATATATCTCCCTGCTTTAAATCAGCGTATATCCTGAATAGCACCGACTTATGAACAGCCGAAATGCTCCTTAAATCTTGCCTTGAACTAGTCCCAAGTGAACCGATCCTCAGGTGTAGCAACAGTGATGGCATTCCACCTGTTTATGGCCCGCCCTTGAAGCTGTCTAGAGGCCAGCTTCCTCTTTATGGCATCATCAATCTCTATATCACCAAAGATACATTCGCAAGTGTCCAACCAATCTTGCACTTTGACGGTAGACTCCGTTCCAAGAAATGACTTGCCTCCCAAAATAGAGTAATCTTTGGATAGCTTGGCTAAGTCAGCCCTCGTTGCTTTCACTTGAGCACCACCACCAACAACAACATTCAAAGCATCTACTTGGGCATCTTGAACCATGTTCGCCATCATCGCATTGAACATAGCTTGCAAGTCAGGATTTGCAGCCCGAACCTGCTCCTTGCTCAACTGTAGAGATGGTGTTCCGAATAGAGTTTCTTGTTTGCCGGCTCATTCTCAATCTGTAAAAAGAATGACCAGTCTCTCAAAAAAAAGTGTGTCAATGGTACTCATGTGTGCATGCGACTTATATACTATATATGCTACTATATAGTTTTGAAAATCAAAATATATAACAAGTACATGCTCTCGTATGTGTATATATATATATATACACTCTCTCAATTCAGTCTAGGGTAAGAAGTCCTTCCCTATCTCTACTGGATCACGGTATCCCTTAGGTTAAATAACGCAACCTAAGTTTTGATACCAAATGTGACGACCACCCTACACCACAGGTGCCCAATATACATAAGATAGTGCGCTGCTATCATGCCGATCGATGTAGAGCAATCATCAAGGTTTAAAATGAAATAAAACATCATAGAACCTATAATATATCTCACAGCGCATGGAATAAAATATATTATCACAAATATAAAATAGAAAAGACAGTAATAACTAAGTGATCCAAATATCAGAGTACATATACACAAAGTTATACATCATGAAATAGAGTTTATACAATAGAAGTAACTCATTAAATGTCTCAAACAAATAATAGTACGCAAGCACTGCTAAGGCTCCATAATGTTGCACAGCGGAATAAGCATAGAAATCAATATATAATACGAGATAGCTCTCTCCAACTCGTCTTCTGCACAGCAACTGCATCGCACCTAAGCGTGCTCTAGTCTTCTCATTTAAGAGCATCCAAGATAATAAGAAACAGGGCATAAAACCTCGAGTCAGACAACCGCCTGGTGTAAGCGGTAAATGAATCTCAAAATACTATATAAGTCAATATAGTAAGGAACAAAGGTATACAAATCATATCTGACATATCCCTGCAACCAAAGAGTTAGCATATAATAATATAATATGCTACTCTAAGTGTCATAAAGGTGCAATACAACTAAGTATGATAAAAGGTGTCTGGGTATCTCTATCTCTAATACCTGTCTTTAATGACTACCCTAGAGTGATAGACTATGGGGAGAGAAATCAAAGAAACCATATCATCCATTAAACAATCTTCACTATAACTTTATGTATTCTAGATATATGATAACTCATATAACCAATCTACTGCCAGGGACTAATGGAAATCCCGCTTTAGCTTAAAGCTGATACGAGACTCATTCAACTGGTCCAGGGTACATGGATCCATTCAACCGATTCGGGGTAACTTTCTATATACCCATGAGCATCCTCACGATACCTTTACTTTGAGTATAACAGAAAACACTCATAGTATTAGCAATCCCTTAGTATGCGTATCTAAGTCCTTTCATTTGCTCCAACTAGCTTCCATTATCCTGGAGAAAACATTCAACATTCCCCCACTCAACGACTCCTTTCAACATCGAGCCATCACCTTCGAGGAACCATTCTACATTCCCCATTCTATGACTCCTTTCTACATCGAGCCGTCTTCTTCGTAACCTTACTCCATTCAATGTCAAGTTACCATATGAAGACTCTAACTTTCAACATGCTGTTACATTGCCATCAGTCATCATGCGAACGAGCCAACATCTCCAGCACAACCTCTCAAACTTCTGTACCAACCCCTAGAAGTTCCATCCTCATAGGACCAAGCAGGAGAGCTTGGTACCAACCTTTGAACTCGGTACTGACCTTTGTACTTGGCCAACTAGTAACCAAGTCTCTTCCCATCCCATTATTGCTTCTAGTGCTTCTTGCCCATATGCTTTCATCCTGACCTCTCCACTCCAAATCAAGTCATTGTGTCTTCAAATCACCCTACTTCAAACCCTAGAAATAAGTCTTCATAGCCTTAAGCATTTAGCCAATCTCCAGCCCATCACGTTAGGCAACCTCTACTAGCTAACATATTCCTCTTCCCTAAGTCGCTACCGACATGGACCAACACAAAGAGCTCGGTACCGACCTCCTAAGTCAGTACCGACCTTTGTGCTTAGATAATTTGGAGTTGCAATTTGCACCACGAGCTCTTCCCATGCTCCAGAATCTGCCTCCCAAGTTTCGTCCAATTCCGACCAGTTTTGCCTCCAATTTGCCTAATTTCCTAACCTATCTACCAAACATCCAAAAAACTAGAAAACAACATTAAATCACAACGTAAAATCATATAATAGCATGCATATACATCCATTCATACAAGCAATACATGAGAATGTGATAATTAAACTAGTTTTACTCTAAATCTAAGTTTACATTAGCATATGCATATGAATGATGGAAATTGTGCCAGCATGTGGATGTGAGGTAATAGATTACAAACCCATTTAAAAACCTTTTCAAATTATCTAATTTTTCGTCATAAGCATATATGGATAAGTGGTTAAAGTTAGAAAACCCTTTTTATAGCAAAGTCATGTTAAAAACAAGCCTTTTAACTATATAAAAAGGTATAAATAAGTGAGAGGCCAAGAACCACTCGTCAAATACCTAAATACCCAATTTCTTTCTTAGATCTGAAGTAGACAACAAGGAAGTAGGACCCAAATCAATAAAAATGATAATCTCTAGCTTTATATTCTAATTCCTTCTCTAATCAATGATTTGGCTAAGATTAGTAAGGAAAATATATGATTTTGATGAAATTAGGGCTAATAGAGGTTTGGACTATTTTGGGAAAGAAGAAAATGACTTACGTTAATTCCTACAGCCTCCTATTAGCACAAATTTTAAAGTGGGTTAGTGGGCCTAAGCACGGGCTTAGTTAATTACTCACTAAAACTTGCCAGTAAGAACCAAAACTTAAAACTACAATAAATTTCAAATGACAAGTCCGTTTATCTATTATGACCACTCTACGGAAGGGGAAACCATCATCCTGAAGCAATGGAAGTGGTTTGAGATCCTAATTCGACTCCTATCAAAATTTATAGTCCAAATAATATTTTTAGGATCAAAATTGTCACATAGAAATTCGACAAAAATTATAAATGTAGAAAATATCCCTAAGTGTCAATTTCCAAAATATTAGAGTCAATGACCTCATATGAATAAAATAAAAATATTTTACGATCCTTTGATACATAAAACTCAGGTCATTACAAGAGTGGCGTTGGTATCTTTTTTGTCTAAACTTCTTGGGCCTTGAGATTTGCATTCTCCTTCTTTACGGTGGCCAACTTGATTTTTAAATTGGTTGACTCACTCTGACTGCTCCATTGATTGTCTCTTAGCTTGTAGTTCGACTTTGAGCCTATCGATCTCTGGTTGAGGTTGAGCTTTTTGAACCTCTTGATTCCTAATTTCCATTTCTAGATCGCCACTATAATCATGGGCTTTTCCTCTTTGTTTATTGAGGACCAGACTCTCGATTATGTGGGCAACAGCTAATTTGGCTAGTCTCTTTTGAGAATATTTTGTAGACTTGGCCTTTTCTTCCCTTACCTTCTAAATCTTAGCCAACTTCGTTTTACAATCTTCAAAAATGCGAGTATGATTAGCCCTCTCGGTATCAAAGCTTCTGAGAATCAGTTGATTCGCTTTTTTGACGTCCGAGATGCCCTTAGCTATCTTCTTCCATTGAAACAACTGCTCCATGACCTCCTGATGCCTAACAATTCTTTCATTCGCATAGCTTCATGGTACATCGTTGACATCGCAATTGAATCTAACCCCCTTAAGGAAAAAGTCGGGAAGTGTCGCCTGCATTTTTGTGACATGGGCAGTGCACTGGCCTTCGTGGGGAAGAGGGGGAGCGGTGTGGTACAAAGTTATTTCTTTACTGTCCTTATGAGATATTTGAGACGAGGAAGGGCTGATTGGTTTGAATTGGTAGAGAGTTGAGATGGAAGTGGTGAAAGGACAAAATGATGGAGGAATATCAAAATGGGAAGTTTGGCAGTGCTTAGAAGATTGGGAATGTAAATGTTGTTAATGATGGGGGTTGTATTCCTACCTAGAGTAATCACATGGCCACCTTTACTCCTCACGACGACATTGCCTATCTCAACTTCACGCCAGTCATTTTCCTTCCAACTCATGATAAGAGCCTTGATTAAGGCAGGAGCTCCCCAGAGTTTGAGAGTGTTATTGTCTAGTGCCTTCACAGAGTTGTTGCATTTGATTAGATTTTCCCATTGTACTTGAAAAGAAGAAAGATTAGATTAATATCGAAGAACTAGATTGAGAACAAGTGCAGAGTGGTCATGCGTGTAATCCTATAAGTGTTTGGTGTGTTGGCGTGCCATAAGTAATCTGCATATCATGTTTGAGGGGGTCTAGGGATGGAGTGTATCCCTCGAAGGACTGAAGTAACAAGGGCTAGTCACCAGAATGTCTTCATAGTATAACCCTCTGGAAGGGAAGCCTGAAAGGTTCCTAAGATCACTTAGAGAACCAAAGAAGTTGTCGGACACACCTGTTGGAGAAGTTGACGCTTTAACCGGGTCATGACGTGGTTCAAGCATGAGCTGGGAAGAATTGACGATTAATTATTTTGGGTTAGGAGGTGAGGTGACCAGAGTGCCTTCCGAGGAGGTTTCACCGAACGATTCATCCTCACTGCCATAGTCATTGCCCTTTTATTCTACCCCCTCCTCATTCTCTTCTTCACCCTTTTCTTCATCTCCTCCTTTGATTATGTTTTCTCCTCCTACCATCTCTCCCTCATCTAAAATATTAACTCCTCTATCTTCTTCTTCTTCTCTGAGATTCACTGTGACTCCTTGGTCTTCTTCACCCCCTCATGCATCGTCATCGAAATTGGGAGCTGGAACAGCAAGACTAGGAGTGGCATGAGTCACTCTAATAGGAACTAGATTGGGAATGACAATCCTTCCATTATAAAGAAATTGAGTTGAAGCATACAAGCATTGGCTAGAAGAAAGGAGGTCTTCCTTAAATATGGGTTGATTCCCTTAAAGAGCCCTAGAGTGTTCGTAGGAGCATGAGTTGGGACTCATTCGGGGATATCTGTTCGGGATATAGAAAGAATATTAATCGCTTAGGTGAAGAAAGCCCAAGTGTGACGAAGGTTTTGGATAGGGAGGCTTAAGTTTAGACAACCAGTAGCGGTTGAAATTCAGAACATTAGATGAAGAAGCATTCACCCTTGAATTAGTCCCTTTTATTATGTATCCTTTGGACAACCTTATAGCAGTTGAAGGCTTCAATAATTAGTAGAGAAGGGGGTGTCCTATCTCCTTTTGAAGCTGAGTAGTAGGAGAGCTCTTTAAAGGTAGGGGATGACCCAGATGCATTCTTAATATAGTGTAAAGTGAGCTCAACAAGGTGTAGTCGTTAGGGTGTACTTATTTTGGAACTAGCCTGAGCTCTTAGAGAACAAACTTGAGGAATTCGCTAAAAAGTGGTACGACACTAGAGAGACGCATGTATCTATAGCATGCGGTATAGCCAATCGAAGGAAGACGAGCCCTTTGTTGGGTGTTAGGAAGAAGGACTTCATCTTTGGGAATTCCATGCTTAAAGATGGTCAACCTCAACTCTTTGGCGGTCAATCTAGGGGCTGTTTGATCCAAAGGATTATCTAAGATCATTAAGACAGACCAGTCATCCCTGGAAATGGTGGGACCCTGAGGTTGGACTACCAGGCTAGCTTATTGTTGAAGTTCTTGAGTGATTGACCTCCTTACTCCTAATGGAGTGGATGTAGACGCTTGGGCTGTAGAAGAACCGGCTTCCATAGGTGTAGAAGGCTTGGTGGCAGCTCAAAAATGAGAAGATCGTCTGCAGTCTACCATTCTATATTGGAAAACTTGGCGATGGTATGGTCAGGTATGATTTAACTGAACGTTTTAATTAAAAACACGTGTAGTCAATGTATAGAGTCCAACGGAAGTCGATGTGTATTGTCCAATCGGATTCTATACACTGTCTGTGGTAACACAATGCGTTTATCTATATAGTGTGTGTCCTTTGTCCATGGCATGATGTATGTAAACACTCTAGGTAGATAGCCCGCTCGTGCTAGCAAATGAGCTCTGTCATGTTATGGTACTGTGTGCTAGATTCGACCCATTATTGTAGAATATATGATAATGGAACCATTGTCCAGAGTGACACAAAGCTTTCTTTATAAGGTCATAGAATTTTGATGCTCGACTCATAGTATCTACACTTGATTTTGTTGGACAATGAAGTACGTTCGATGTGACCATTCCTTAAAATTGTCCCATCGAAACTGTGTGACTAATCCATATTCAACCTAAGCCTAATGAAAATTGATAACCTCCCTTTTCATTAACCATCCCCACTCCACAAAGTATTGATCTAGAATAGACTCTACGGCAACCTGAAGTTGGCTACAATGCTTAAGGCCAACCTCAAGAAAGCACGGAGCCAAGACCCCAAGAAAACTCAAAGTTGAGACCATGAAGACTCGAAGTGGACACCAAAAAATCGCAAAGGAGAAAGCTTGGAGTCGAACCTAAAGAAGCTAAAAATTGGCCCCAGGATGCTTGAAATCATTCTTGAGTTTATCATTTCAAGTCGGCTGTGGTACAAAAGGGGGAACAAGGGTTCGAAATTGAGCATCAATTGACAATGGGAACTTGATATCAACTGCGTTGATGAGGCGAAAGCTATGGCGGCGGCAGTGCCAGGAACAACATCGAAACCTATCTAGGTTCAAAATCAAGATCCGGTGGAGGATATGCTAAATAAGTTGGTGATAAGTTAATTAAATTAGCCCAAGTGATGGAGGCGCTAGGGTTGCGGTAGCATTAGGATAGTTGACAGCAATGTCGAGGAGTTCAAGAAGGTGGGGGCGATGGGATAATTATGGATTTGAAATCCCTATGAGCTAAGAACATTGAATGTAGAAAGTGATGGCGGGATTTGGAAAAATCTCTAAGTGTTAATATTTATATTCCACCTAGAAATCATGTTGGTACCAAGATGATCATGTTGGTACGACATATTTGGTTCCCGTGTTTAAAAAAAGGGAGAGAAGTCTACCTGATTGGGAGATGGAGTACCTTCCAAGATATGATTGAGGACATCAAATGAAAGAAATTTCGCTTTTAAACCTGCGGAAAGGATGTTACTTTACAGCTATTTGAGATGTTGTGCTAATTTTCTCCGAAAAGATTCAATGTTTCAAGAAAACAGTTTCAAAGTTAGGAGCGTCTTTACATATTTGGATTCAGGTCTAGTAGCTTGTCTCGATCTAAAGCATGCTTTGTAGTTCACAAGAGTATACTTTGGGGGTGCGAGTGTTATCCGGCAATTAAACCAAGCAACATCTCGATGAATTTGGACTTTAAGATAATAAAGAAATGAATCATGAAGCTCGATGTCAAGAATGATGGAGAGATGAGGCGCAAGAAGTTTAGACAAGATTTTCAAAGAAAATATCATGTCGGTATCGACATGATCAATCATATTGGTACTGAGTTGTTTTGCAAATGGCCCACCTTGGAACTATAGTGGGAATTAGCTAATACTTTGGAGAAAAAGACTAAGATTCATATAAGACAAAACATGTTGGTACCGACATGATTTGGGTGGAGCAATTTTGTCAACAAAGATTCAAATGTTAAAGAGTTGAACAAATATGCAGAAAAGTTGAAGATGCAAGGCGACAAAACATGTCGGTACTGAGAGAAATCAAGTCGGTACTCAGTTAATTTGAATTACGAGTTTACTCATTCTTCGTGCCTGAAAGCGTGGATTTGACTTTCTACTTATTCTTCCACGAGCTAGCTACTTTAAGGAGTGGATTTGACTATAATATTCATCCTTGAGCAATGAAATGAGGACTTTTCCATCCTCTTAGTCCTTACAAAATTTTTTTGCCATTTTTGCTATCGACTGGTGTTAGACCTATACTTGTTTTTTAAAAGTGGTTGTAGTTGTAAGGATTCTTGGAAATTAGTGGACATAGGTAATCGGTTTGAGGTCGAACCACTCTAAAAATTTTGTGTATTCCTCGTTTTTATTTTTTTATTGATTTCATCTCATTTTTGCATGATTTAAGGTGTTCCATCAATTTTTGGTGCAATATTGTACTTCTACATTTGATCATGTCCCACCATCACCAACCAATATTAGCAATTGATAGAGTTAGGGGTATGTCCCATGGGCAATTATGTAATTTGTTACATATATCTAACTCGTTGACCAATCTTGTTCGAAATAAAAGGTATTTTCTTCTATTACATACTTGATAATGTGGTTATATTAATTAATCGCTTAATTAAAAGTATATTTAATAGAAAAATCCATAAATGGTATATTTTATGATAGTAGTTACAAAGTGTTGTAACCGTGAGTAATTTATCACAACGAAAGAAATATAAATGATCCTAGTCAAGATGCATCGAGACTGGATATCGATGTATCCGTTGAGACTGAAGTACGTAACGCTCTCCAAATGTTGGGCAGTGTTTTACTCATGATTGCTGGAGGCACCTAGGGGTTACGTACTAATAGTTATTGGATAACTATGGAATGACTCACTCGATAGTTTTCTGTTGGTTAATATAACTAAGGTCAAACAGAAAATATCGATGTGACTGATTTACACAGTTCTGTCGACTTGAGAATACTGTGGATCTTCAATATGAAAGATCCACTTTGATTATAGCCAAATCATGGCATGTCGTACATCGAGTGACTATAGTTGGGTCGATTGGAAGTATTGGAACTGAAGCACTATTCAAGAGAGGATCCGTCTCCTCAGTTATATGCGGTTAGTATCATAGTCAACTCAAGTCAACTCAAACTCAAAGTCTCTGGCCAGAGCATTTCGGTTAATAATAATTGTTATTATTGAACCAAGGACTTTGTATTTGGACTATAAAGTTGAATGTGGATGAGGTTGGAATTTTGACCATTACCAAATTCCATAAGTTCAAAGTGATATAGTTTTGACGAAGAGAATTAGTGTAAACAAATGTCACAACAGGGTAACGCTTATTAAACTAAAATTGGATTTTACCGAAAAATGAGTATGCGATAAATTTGGCCATAATGTCACACCACTTGCTAAGTGACGTGTGAACGTTAACATTAGAATAGTTCTATGTTAATCGCTAACCAAATTTACACCCAAGAGTTACACAGCCGAAATAATGAATTCCCTTAAGACCGAATGATTTAATTAGTTTATAATTATTATAAATTAATTAAATTAATTAATATTTATGAAATATTAATTAAAAAATTTGAATATGATTTGAGAAATAAATAATGTTATATATATTTATAACAATTATAAATATATCGATCGATATACAATATCGACAAGCGATTAAATTAGATTTAATTGCATAGTATTTTGGCTGGGCTTAGATGGATTTAAGGCCCATCATTAGGGTTGCAAAATTTTGGTTTTGGGAAGGTCTAGGGGTGGCTAAAAGATATGGAATTGGCTTGGAGATAATGGGTTGAGATCAAGTGAGAATGGGTAAAAAGGTTTTCCTCATTTCTCTCTAATACAACCCTATATATATATATATATATATATATATATATCTAAAATAATGAGTAGCCTTTTTTTGGCCGCCATTACCTTCTACATTGCTGGTTAAAACATAGTTCTTAATCCACTCCAAAATTCTCAAATATATTTCAAATTAAAATAATACTATTCGATAGTTAGAGATCGGTGATTCCGGACTTGCAATCTGACGAATCAAGAACAGTAAAAGGAAGGGAAGTCATTACTTCAATGTGGATTCAAAGGCATCATTAAATTGGTAATTTTAATTCATATTACAGTAATTAAATTATATTCTATGATCCTACATTGAGCAATTTCATATTTGTTTAAATATATTGCTTATATATATTTAGTTAGGTGGGATTTTGTAAGTAGATGTAGTTGCCCCAAATCAGTTTGGTTATGTGCATTATTTGTTTATTTTACTATTTGATTTATGTATAGACAAATTTTGTTTACTGTACAAAATCAATTTTTTTCATTAATAATTGTTTTATATATATTTATTAATAAATTCATATATATATATATTAGTGTATATTTCTCTCTCATAATAGCATATATAAGGTATATATATGATTTAAAAAATTTAATACACATATTTATATATAATATGAATTTGAAAATTCGAAAATTAATTATCATACATATATTCATATTTTTAAATTAACATTTATTGAATTTTTGAATTGTTTATGATATATAAAATAATTATTACATTATAAATTCAATTTTATATTTAAAAAAATATTATATCATTTCAGGAACGTATAAAAAAACTTTAAATTTTTTTCAATAAAGATTATTATTTTAGAAAAACTGTTTATGATTTATTAAAAATAATAATTTAATTGCAAAAAATTTCAAAATTTTTCATAACCTTTTATTCATGATCCTAGAATTTCTAAAATTTTAAATTTTGAATTTTTAATAATATATTATTTTATATTAAATAATTACTGCCAAAATCAATGTATTTATTTTAAAAAATAATATTTCAAGTTCGAAAAATCTCCGGATTTTTTCTAAGCTCTTTTTATGATCCTAGATTTTCGAAATTTGTAAAATTTGAATTTTCATCAATAGATTATTTTATGTTAATTATTTATGGATGAAAACATTATTTTATTCATTATATATATATAAATTAAAATACTAAAATTATTATGTTTGCAAAACTAAGTTAATTTTGAATTATAAATAATTTTTAATAATTGTTCTCTCTTTTTATATATATATAAATGTTTTATGTTCATATATTATATATAATATATTTATACATACATATGTGTGTGTGTATTGTAACACATATACATGCACATATTTGGACAACATACATGACATACAAAATGAGCTAATATGTATATTGCGATGTAAATCCCAACATCTACATATGGGCATATTATACCTTTCATGGATTATTATGTTACACATGCACTCACACATATATGTATATGGTACATTTATGTATAAACTAAATCAAATAAAATTAATTTCATATCGTAATATATTTGAATTTAAATAAAATAAATGATTTTATTTAAATGAAATTTAGAAATGTTCTAATTCAGTTAGACTTCATATGGCCAATAATGATCCAATATGGTAAATTTTTTGATATTCACCCATAACTTCCACTTTGGGCTGGTCCAGTTCCAACAAATATAACCAATATTCCATCCATAACTGAAAATGATCTACCTAAACTGACTTTACCATACCTCTCTTACTGTTTACATGAGTGATAACCTTGGGGAAACTCTGCAGAATCTAAAGACAGCACTATACACCATACTAAGAAATCAAAAGCATTTGGAAATGAACCATACAAAAATGGTTTATGAAAAAGAAATACAATTTTCCTCTCTTTGTTGCTTCATTGCTTATGTCCTAAAAGAATGAAATGAGAACATTCTAGAAAATACTGGATATAAGGAAATACCAGACGAAGAGATAGATATTGGCAAGGAAAAACTTGATAATTAGGATGTATTCAATGACCACATATTAGGTCCCAATGATGGATGGGTAAAAGTAGTCTAAGAAGCCATGAAGTTTATCCATGTCTATCAATAAATTATCTATACTGTTATATTTTTGTAATCATTATGAATTTGTAAATAGTTATAAAAATTAACGTAAGTATTCTATTTTCGTATTATTTGTATTGGTTTGTTAGACTTAGTAGTGTACTATAAACTATATAAATAATTGTAATGTTAAAAATATGTTTATCTATTGTTTTATTTATATGTATCTATACTATATTATTATTAGTGAGTTAAATTTCAAGCTCACACAGGCCCCCTTAAAATTTGGCAACTGAACAGTCTTCAAAATTTTCTTCCTCTACGCTGTGGTATTTTTATCTTCTCCCTTTCCTCTGGATGAAACTTCCGTTCCCCCATCACCAATCTCCTCCTTCCAATTTTCTCCACCCGAAATCAATCGATTCCTCTTACGCTTACCTTCTCTTCCGACGTGGACCCTTTTCTTTAATTCCGTGTATCCCTTTCTTTTGTTCTTCCTCCCGTTGTCCTCTCTACTCTCAAACCCTAAATCTCCTTCTCTCTTCCTCCCAAATTACGCCAGCCACTAGCGATCGAATCGCCTTCCATTTCTCTCCTCTTCCCTCATTTTTCTTCATTCCCTCGGACCTCCTTGCATTTCACAGTCAAATTTTGAAACGAACCGCCACATGCTTTTTGCTTTCCCTTTTCATTCTCATCTTTACCCTTCCTCGTGCCATCCAAACCCTAAAATTTACTTCTATTCTCGATTTGCACCTTTGGCGGTTCATCATCGTCTACCTCCCCTTTTATACCCTTTACATACCCCTACATCTTCGTATCTTTGTGCCTTTCCAGCCTCGCATGCCATTCCGGTCACCATCCGATGGTCCTCTCCCCTTTTCAATAGTCATTAGTTTTATCTCTCTAGCGCTCGATTGTAGAATTAGTCCACTTGCTCAGTCGATGAATCCTCATCTTTGGAGGCAGGTTATTTTTTTAGCGCTTGGGTATTGGATCTATCATCCCACATTATTGTTTCAGTCTGACATCTCTAAATATTTGAAGATCTGTTCCTTCATCATGTTGCAACTGGGTTGTTCTGAATTTTTACTGTATTTTTTCTCATATACAAAAGAGGTTATCCTTTCGTCATGTACAAAAGAGGTTGATTTTTGTATATACGTGCATTGTTGGAACATTAAAATATGAAGTTTGTTTGTTCTACTATATTTTGGAAAATTTGTATAATTTTATAGTTAAACTTTATAGTTCAAATTTCAACTTCTACCATCTGCATTCAATTATTTTTTGTTGTCATTACTAATCTGATTTTAGGCTATATATTTTTGTTATTAATGCTCACTGTTTTGCCAATTTAAAAGTTTAACATGCTTTAATTCCACATGAGAAACTGGGATCTTCTTTTTTTATTATATTCTTCCTTAAGCTTAATTTTCATAGGTAAATACGACAAACTAGCCTAGAAAAATTCAATATCCCGACTCTAACTTTATAAAATAAATGAAAATTTTGAAGCATGAAGTCATTGTGTGCATTCCTTCTACAATTGTTGAATGTATTATACAGGTACACATAATTCTCCTTAATTTTATTCTCCATATTCTATTTTTCTAGCTTCATTGCATATAATGAAAAGTATGGTTTGACAATGTTATAATCGTGTTCTTAATTATGATTACTTATAATAGAATTTTCAAACATAATTTGTGTTTTTCACCAAGCAATTTGTTTGAAGATAATATGATATACTTAGTCAGTTGATGAGTTGCAGGTGGTTTATTTTGAATCAGTGGATAGACATGATTGCAGGCGTGTTGAAGAGGTAGTGCATCAAAGAGGTATTGGGAACTACTGAGCTGAAATCAACGATCTATGGAGTCACTACTTTCACCATCCATAGCCCTAACTAGGTAATTGTGTTACTTTTTTGTCAATTGCTTTATGTAGCAATTTTTTTTCTTATTTGATAATTAATTTCATGATCTGTATTCTTATAAATTTAGGTTTCTATTCACTTTTTGCCTTTAAAAAATAAATTATCCCTGAGATCATTTATTTGATAATTTTTCAAACAAAATTTTTATACATCATTTTCAAGTTTCATCCATACATCAGTTTCATCTATTTGATAATCATAACAGGATACTTTAGATCTTAATATGTGTTATTTTTTAATATAATCGATGTACGTGTTATTTTGCATTGGAGTGTTGAAGTTGTGGTAATGATAGGTCTACAAAATGAGTTTCATGTATAGTTTTCAGTTTGGTGTTGAATAATGATGACCTTTTTATGTACATTCTAAACTTGATATATTATATACATATATTCTCCTTTCTGATGTCTGAATTTTTTCAAAAATGATGGTGTCGTTTTCATAAAATAAAGAGACATGTAATGACATAATAAAAATAAACTCAACTTCCGCATACAAATTACTTATGATATTATTAAATATTAACTACGCATGAAGCTTAGATCATGCACTAGACTATTGTGCTAGCTTTGTAGTCGCCCCTATAGACTGAGGTGTGTAAGAATATGTATCACAAATTTCTTATAAAGTAAAAACTCTATACTATATAATTTAGTTTCTACTATCACATCAGATAATTGAAATTCTTTCTAATTTTTTTTATTTTATTTGATTGAATCGGAGACAGTGCTACTGAAAACCCTATCAACTGAATTGTTATACAAACATGAAGTAGGTCCACAGTCTTTGGGTAGATAGATACAGACTATCATGTTTACTATGGACATTATTTGTTGTTTGTACCTGGGGGTGTGGAGCTTCTTAAACCTTCTTCATGTAGTTAAAATGGTAAGACTTGGAATATTGTTTGTAATTCAAAATTTGAATTACGTCACTTGATTTGGTATTAGGTAGATAAAGTACATTTTTTTCTCTTGAAACTAAAGTGTTGGACTATCAGTTTAAAAATTTCAGTGAAATTTATGTCACATAAGCTTAATAGTTCATGTGTAAGATTTATAATCGTGACTACGATTGATGCGGTGTTGATATGGCTTTTTGTTGTAGACTTTTTTTTGGTCGACTATTTGTATAAACCAAATTGTTGTTCGTAGCATTGGTTATAGGTAAACCATTTTAAGTTAGTGGTATGAACATTCTATTACTCAAGGTATTGGTATAAGCATGTCGATATTGGATGTATTAGACCTAAAGTATTTTACTAATTTGACCATACTATATTCCCCTTTCAATGCATTTTTTAGCTTTGACACCTCTCCTCTATCATGTATTATTTCTTTATTATATTGTAGTCTTTAGCTAATTCTATCAATGTCTTTTTACTCACCCACTATACTCACATATGGATCCTCTTTCTGAACATCCTGTAAGAAGTTAGATGATCACTAAATCAGTATGTGCTCTTATTTACAACTCACAACTGATGACCTATACAATTCTAATTTCGGTTGTGGGCTTTATAATAGGTTGTTCAAAGGTCTTTCAATATGACATAATGTAATATCGAATAACGAAACTCTTAAACAATCTACAATTTGACAATAGGGCATAAAGTACTCTTGAATTGTATGTTTTGTAAATTACATCTTATGGTTTTGTGTGTTGACTCTTGAAACCGATATATACATACATACACACCCAAAGACAAATGTATGTGTAAAGGTGTGTGCGTGCACATGTAGTATCTGTGTTAGTTGCTTTGTGATTTGGATAACATTTTAATGTCTATGTGTGTATGCCGCTGTGTTTGTACAATATCCGTGTTAGATTATGTCGGTCTCGAAAATATTTTGGTACCCATTAGAATATAATAGAAAGAAAGATAATGTTGTATGAATTGAAAATATTTGGATTATTGTAACAACCATGTCCCAAGATAAATGAAACTTAGACCATTGGCTCAAAAATCTATGAGACTTGATATGTACTTTCAAGCATGTATTGTTGTTGCACAGGTAAATTTCAAAAATTAAAATATACGAGCCATTTAATTGCATACATAAAGTTTAAAAGTAACAGATACGAGTCATATAATTACATATCAATGATAGTTACAGTCATTTACATCTGATATATTTAGTCATGTGACCAACATTTTGATGATTTATCTTATGAGTATCTGCTAAGTAAATATTTACATTACCTCAAACTATATTTCAATACAGGCATTTCAACTGTACTATGTCAGCAAACTTATGGTAATAATATTATGATTTGGAGTACCGTTTCCTACAAATCTACTGCAAGCAAAACCAATGGTACTTACCTCATTTTTTAACACTAAATGAAAAGATAAATTTATTTATTTGTCAGTAAAAGTAGATCTTAATACTGTTTTCATTTTTTATACATGCTAATTTTAATATTTTTAATATTGTAGTTTTCACGATTAGTATGTAGAACTAAATTAAATTTATGTTAAAAATGGAAGTTTTGTAATTATTTTGAAATAGTAACTCAATTGCCTTTCTTTTTGCTAAACTAAAATAAAATAATACTTGCTGTAGAAATAATTATGGTACTTCAAACTTTTGGTAGTAATTCATTGTGCATAATTATTTTCGTAAAATTATAATACTTCTTATTTATGCATTTGGTGTTTAATAAAAAGTTATATTTAATGATTAATTATAACTTTAATGATAGTAATATCTATGGTAGTAAAAAAAATTAGACAGTGATAGTTACTCAAAACCAATTATTTCTTTTGGTGAATATTATTGGCTGTGTGGTCATGTTTACAATTATTTGCATAATGGTTCTTTATAATAGTGTCTACAACAGAGGTGGTAAGGCAACTAGGAATTTGGCTGAGTTGGCTTTTTTTCATGCAATTTTATTTTAAGGTTTTCGGGTATTTATATTTTGCAAAGGTTATTGAATATGTTTTGAAGACGATAAAATAGTAAGGAAAGGTGGCATATTGTTTGTTCCTGTTTTACATGATTAGATAATGGCATAGCAGACAATGTTGAAATTTAATGAAAACATGCCTTTTTCAAACAACCAGCTTCAAATTTGCTCATAAATTCAATAAATATTTGCTACATATTTTAAACATAACTTGTGATCTATGAGACAACCTTTTATGTTGCTAAAACTTGAAAGAGAAATTAAATTTTGGCATGACATGATCTATTATGTGTTTATTTTTGATTTTTTCTTCAGTTGAAAAAATAATTTTCAAATTTGAATATACAAACACATAATTTTAATTTGGATACTTCGAAATCAAGAAAATTAAAAATCTAAAATTTCAACATTTGGATATTATAATTAGAACAATTACGATTTATTGATAAAAAAGAGTGATACATAACCCAAGTAGAGCATCCATTTCAAATTACAAGTTATTAAGACTAAAAGTTAGTTAAATTACTTTAAAGCGCTCAAAAATAAATATATTTAAAATTTAGAAATGAATAAAACGTCAAATATTTTTTTTTAAAGATTCATAGATTGAAATTAGAGGTTGAGGTTTCTAATTTAAGAAAGCCAAAAGTTGAAACTTCTAAATGTAAAAATAAATAAATGAAAATTTAACAGTTTACTATGTAAACCTAGAAACTAAATTTTGATAAGACACTAAAAGACATTGAAAAAAAATCAAATTTATGAAAACAAATTTAAGCAAACACAAATTAAAAAATATGAAATATATTATATTTGTGCTTTATAAATTGATTCAAAATTTAAATTGCTTAAATAACTAAAAATATTAACCAGTTCACATATTAAAAAATTCTACCTTTGAAGAAAATCAAACTGTAAATTTCAATCATAAAAATAACTGACTTTAAATTGGAGTTATTATGAATACCGTGTGCAAATCACGGGTTCAAAATATATATGTTAATTGAATGTGGTTCTACCCTATTTGTTACCTAATGGTACACGTGCTGTCATGCAAAAAATACATGCCAACATTTTTAACTTAGTTAACAGTTCAAAATGTAGAGTATTCATTTCTTCAGTACTAATAGAGTAACAGGTGGTTGCTACCTACTTTTAAAGAACAAAAAAACTTAGCTCTATCGCACCAAATCGTATTATTATTATTAAATGAAATTTTCATTTCTATTTTAGTGAACATTTACATCACCAATTTAATGAACATTTACATCACCAAAATAAGAGAAGTTGACAAAAAATGACGTAATGAATGATAGAATCGAAACAAATTGATCGGTGACATGTTTTTTGTTTGTCAAAGCGGCTAATCCTAATTTAATTTTTCTGGCATGCAAATTTGGTCATAGCTCACATCACATACAATATTTCTTACTGTGATAGCATATTATTTTTGTACATGGGACTAACCTAAAGTGAACATACAAAAGGAGGAAATGCTTAGCCTTTTATTTTTAATAAAGTTTCACATACAGGCTACACTTAGGATGTTTTCTTAGAGAGTTTTGAAAAAGTGATTCTAATTCCATTTTTGATGCCATAAATACAATTTTCAATGTTAATGGATTTGAAATAATATTTATCTACTCTCTTTGTTTACAGGTTCAAGAATCCACTCTGGGAATGAAGAGAAAGGACTGACTATATATTAGGATGAAGATAAGTGTACTTCTACACAAAAAGCATGGTTTAACATGTCACCTTTTTACAAAAATCTGTAATTGTATCCAATATTTTCTTCTCAATTTGATAATTTTATTCAGCTCAGTGTTGGAGTTTCAGATTGATATATGTAACAAAACGTTCTCTAATGTGGTTGCCTTTCAAGATTAGCCTTTTGTGTACATCTATTGAAATGTACTTTTAGTATTGTAAATGGACCTTAACTAGCCATATGTTTAGGACTGTTTTCAAAGAACTGAAATTTAATCTGTTATATATATTAGCTAGACATTATTGGGGCTTCTTGCTTGCTAATGTACAATACAACTTGGCTTATGAAAAAAATGTTATGCTCAGTTTTCTTCCCATTTATTTATACCTTTTATATGTAATATTTATTTAACGCATCAATAATTGCTATAGGACTTTGAACAAAAATTGAACTCTCATTGCAAAAATTAAGTCATTGCATTATTGTCTAATATATTTGCTGCTACGCAAAAATATTTCCATTGGTAATTATCTGTAGTCCTAACCATTATTGCCAACCGTTCAACTATAGATAACAATATACTCCCGTTGATTAAAAAAATATACTCACTAACATGGTTATTATCCAAGTGATAGTCCATTTTCGGACTTGACTATTATATTACAATGTTTAATTATTAATTGGATAAACATTTGCTGCTTCAGTCAGCTACTCCCAACTTAGAACTATGACATCTTCTTTGGGTTATCATGCAACTTATCATTATCTTATATATAAAATGTAATGCTAAGCTTTAAACAATTTCTATAACAATTAATATTTATATATACATGTTATTTCTGTTTCTGTTACAACCATTGACAATAACCGTGTGCGAAGCACGGGTTCTCCCTAGTAGTTCTTAATACATTAGTTATCTATTATTGATTTTGATTACACATATACTTAATTAACTGCACTATATTCAATAAAATGACCATATGTGTAGGTATATGTGTGTGTATATATGTGTGTGTATTAAATTTTGACAATTTTTGTCGTTGACAATGTGGAAGAGGAAAAAAATTATAAAATATAATATATCTAGTAATCAAAACTATAAGGGAGTAATAAATGGATTAACTTAGGGGGAGGTAAATTAAAGTTAATTTTATATTATTATATTAAACTATCAAGAATATTTAGATGGTTATCATCATTAAAAAGGGGAGATTGTTAATATCACAAACGATTACAATAACAATATAAATATTGTTACTAATGACTTTTCAAGTTGTTAGACTATAAAGCAGGAAATACATGTACACTATTCAGAAATATTGCAGGGATATACATGTACTAATGAATTATACTTTGAGATGGATTAGTACAAGGATTCAAGAAGCAAGTCAAGGAAATCAAGAGGAATCAAGGCTAGGACGATAAATACAAGACTAGGGGAATATAGAAGATACAAGAACAAGGGTAGGAGGACAAGGACAAGTCTAGGAGAATATAGAAGATACAAGAACATGGCTGGAAGGACACAAGAGAATTAAGAACCAAAGAATAAGACATTCATTTAGTGAAAAACTATGTACAGAGTCTATGAAATGTTTGTTAAAGACCCCGTAGCACATCTTTGAAATCTCGCTTTTATAGAACTTAAATTTTCATTTCTAGAGCCTTTTTTACAAAAGTACAATACTAATTTTAACAATTTTAAAGTTCAAAAAAAATGTTTTTTTCCAAAATCAACCAGCACATGTTGACATACCTTAGGAATATATGTTGACATAGTAACAATTGATATGTTTTCCAAAATCAACATGAATATATCGACATACCCATGAATCATATGTCAACATACTTGTTGTTAACGTGACTTTTGAATTAAACGAATAGAAGCATCTTTTCACCCTATCTCCAAAAGACACTTCTCTTCATCTTCTATATAAACGCTTGGGAAAACAAATTTTTAGAACAGTTCTCATACTTTTCTCTTACTCTCTCTTCTCTACTACCTTTTCATCAAGTTCTCTTACTACTTTGTGTATATACTTTGTCAATCCACTTTCACTTTCATTCTTCACAAATTTTCAAATCACAAAATATTGGAGTGTTCTTACTTGAATTCTTTATCATTATATCTCTGATTTTATCCTATTTCTCTCAGTTTCAATTATAAACTACCACCATAGGTCTGTAGGATCTTTGTACTAAAGACTATGAGATTTTGTGTTCAAAAGATATGATTTCTTATCGAAGTGCTCTACTACCACTTGAGTTGCAAAGGTGTATCCCGCCACCTGCAGAAAGTCGAGATTTTATAGATGTTCTTGACCACTCATGGAAAGTCAAGAGGTCAAGTGTAGCTTTCCACCTGTGGAAAGTCAAGATAGGCGTACTTGTTACCTAATTCAAAGCAAATTATATAGGTGTACTTGCTACCTATGGAATTGCAAGTATGTGATAGTGAAAATTCTATATGGCATATAGGGATAGATGTACGATTTGTAATCCGAACCAAAATAGAATTCATCGTGTCTCTCCTTTTATTTTACTGCTTTTTATTAATGCATTGATTTATATTTTTTAGATTATTTCTACGACTTTGAATTGAATAATTTGAAAACTATAAATTAAGCATTAAGAAGTTTATGAACACTATTCACCCTCTTTGGTGTCGTAATAGCCTTAAAATTTATTCCGCATAAATATTAGGGTATCTCACAAAATTCACATTTGGTATCAGGGCAGACAATTTTCAAAAACTCATCATTTGATATTTGAAAATTTTAAATGGCCAATAACACTAATAACACTCTCTTTAACACATTTGTAGAATGACAATCTATTAAATCACCATCTTTTAATGGTAGTAATTATGCATATTGGTCATATAGAATGAAAATTTATTTACAATTCCATGTTTTAGATATTTAGAACATCACACAAATCGGTACAATGAGCCCCAAAGAATTATGCACAGTGGACTAATGAATAAAAGATATAAGAACTCGGTAATTCAAAGGCTATGAATATTTTATTCTAAGCCCTAGATAAAAATGAGTTTAATAGAGTATCTGTTTATAAAATTGCATATAAATTTTAAAGGACGTCGCAAGTCACAAATAAAGGCACTAGTAAAGTAAAACAAGCTAAGATTTCTATATTAACTAATCAGTTCCAACTTTTCAGGATGATACTAAATGAATCTATTTCTGACATGTATTCTAGATTTTAGGACATACTACATGCACTAATATCTTTAGGTAGGAATTTCACTAAAAAGGACCAAATCTGTGAGATATTAAACTCACTTTCTAGTGAATAGGATTAAAAGATTTTAGCGATCGAAGAAGCCAATAATATTAGTACAATGAAAGTAGAACAATTTATTGGTAATTTAATATCGCATGAAGTATAGTTGTAAGGAAGGAATGAAATGAAAGCAAATGAAAATAAATCTCTAGCTTTCAACATTACAACAGAGAATCAAGGATCAGACGAAGACAATGATGATGAAATCACAATCATAGAAAGTAAATTCATAAAGGAATAAACTCCTAAGGATGGACAACAATGCAAACAATTCAGGAAATGGTAGCGCTATTAAGTGTTTTAAATGTGACAAATTTAGATAACTAAAGGTGGATTGCCTAACTTTAAAGAATCAAAGAACTCACCGTACACTGTTTTAATCAAGAAAAGGACACGAGCGTTCATAACATGGGATAATTCTGACACAACATCAAGAAACATCAGTTCTAACAATGAAAATGCTGATCTATGCTACATGGAAGAAATAGACCAAAGCTCCTGTTAATCGGTAAACTAATCTTACTTTATTTAAATATCTTTTTATTTTTTGGTAAATAACTATAAATGAATATATATATATATATATAACTGTTAGAATATATATATATAAATTATTTAAATATTATTTTCCAAAAACAAAATTAAATAGCATATTAAAACCTTTTGTAAATACATAAATTCAAAATAAGTATGTATAAAATTAAAGGATTAAACTTGTATGAAAATATTAAATCTTTTATAAATATTTAAATTTAATTTACTTATGAAAATAAAATGTACTTGATTTATAAATAAATAATTAAAATTAAAACATTACTAATTTAATAATTAATATATAAAAGTACTTGAAATAATCAAGATATATTAACAAACTACATCATAAATAACTTTAAGATATAATAAAAATGAAAAGAAATTCAAATGGAAACTTTTCAAAAATCAATAAGTATGTTGACATATAACAAAGTGTATGTCGACATATACTGGTCTGAAATGACATGTTAATTCAAAATTTAAACTTTTGAAATTACTTCCCATTTTCACCACAATTTAAAATTTAAAACTACACATTATTGATTGTCACATATACATCCAATGCCTATTTAATTATCTTATCTCACTCATTCATTCACATCACTCTTTATTCCAAAGTTTAAAAATAAAAAGAATCTTCATTACTCTTTATCTCTTCAAAAGAATTGTCTTTACCTCAATCATCATCTTTCCAAGCTTCTAAGCTTTCCACAAGGCTTAATAATTTGCTTTATAATGACATAGAGTCAATACAAGCAAACATAGAATATGGAAAGAAAGCAAAAACCTTTTCTAGTCATTTTATGAATTTCAATGATTTTAATTCTTATGATTTACAAACTCTTCCTTTGAAAATGGTATTTATGGTCTAACAGATCTTTCACAGAATAAATTTCTTTGTAACCCAGAACTTGTTAATATGTTTTATGCAAATTAAATGGGAATTTTTTAATTTCAAAAGGTAATCAAGTTTGGAGTATTGTTAAAGGCAATACTATTGTTTTTATGCTACTTTATTCGTTGAAACATGAGATTGTTGAAGTGATGAAAATGAGCTTTCAAAATTATATAATGATTATTGCAATCGTGAAGTTATGCATGATTTGTTAGAAAATGATTTTGAAGTTGTTTTTAAAGGCGAAAATCTTCGAACAAAAGCAAGACTTATGAGTCTTATTTTACACCAAAGTATCACTCCTCGTATTGGAAATTATAATAATCCCACTTCTAAAGTTTTTAAAGCTTTATTGTCCATTTTTTCCTTCTAAAATTGACATATATCAGGCACAAGTCATCTTATTGGACTTTTCTTTCAAAGGAGTCACTTCACATGAAAATACATTTAGCATGGAGTGCATTTAATCATTTTTTTTAAATATTTTGGAGTTGAATAAAGAGGTGAACAACTTCATATCCAAAAGTTTTCAATAAAAAGAACATCTCTCTCATGAACATTCCCTTTAAATTCGAGTCATATGAATCTTTGGCTGAAAAAGATGAGAGGTTGGCTATGGTGGAACAAGAAGAGATTGAAGAAGAGTAGAAGGACGAAGAAGAAGAAGAGATGGACACATCTCTTGAGTACTTTGAAAGGGATGAGTAGGCCAACAGATTTAGAAATCATCTTTTTTTTTGGCAAAGCCGACGAGGTTAAATGGACCTCGACCATATATTACCACACCATTCAGAACATTTACAACAAAGGAGAGATAGCAAACGGGGATAAACTTGGCGCAGCAAGCACTGGGAAAACATAGAAACAACAAAAACATAAAACAAATATAATTACGCCCTCACAAAGGCAGCACTTAAACTAAGCTGCCTTAATGAGTCTCTAATCTCTTCCATAATCCAACGTTTGAAATTGACATCAGTTTTGGCATTAGAAGGATCAAAAAGCCTATGGTTTCTTTCTCTCCAAACCGAGCTAATGAAGCTTTTCAGCACCACACTATATGTTCTTTCGCCTTCCTTTTTATTTCCAGTAATTGCGTAGATTCTGCCCCATTCCACAGCATTATCTTGAGAGACATTACGTCTCATCATCTTGAATCAAGAGAAGCTTCTTAACAACCAAAAGAAGCTTAAAAGGTCAATGAGTAAGAAGTTTTCAAAACTTTCTGTCAAGATTGATAACTTCTTCGAAAGTGATAAGAAAGCTCGGAAGAGGATCTTCATCCCTCTACCATCTTTTTAGAATATCTTTGTCTCGATTCTCTTGTAGTGAATGCTTGTTATTTCTCTTTCGTTCTCATCTATCAAAATTTATTGTTAATGAAATCTACTTGACTATTTAATTTATCTTATATATATTACACTCTTTGGAAATTGTAACACTCCGTAAAATCAACCATAGATAAATAAGTATAATAAGTAAACCATTGCATTTGTAGCAAAATTTTAATGAATTTTCATATGTAACATGCTGTAAACGGAGCTCAAACGAAGAATTTATGGGCGTTTGAAGTTTTTAGGTTTAAAATAATTTATTCAAATTCAAATTTAAATAAATAAATAAATTTGAATTTTAAATTTTGAAAATTTAATTAAGATTAGACTTGGGGGTTAAGTAACGTTAAAGTTAAGAATTAACGTTAAAGCTAATTAAGGAATGAAATTAATTAAGAAATGGTATATAATTTATTACGTTCCCAAAATAGGAGAGGGGTCGATAGCAGATCTCAACCAATCGATCGCTAGCGGTCAACCGACGCGTATAAGTGGTCGACTACTTCTATTGGTGGTGGCTAGGTTTTTACATAAACGAACATTCTAGATTTATCCGTGTTTAACCTAGTTTCATCTTATGGTTCTAGTACATATCAACCTCTATAAATAAGACCCTAGACCCCTCACGTGTACTCACAAATATTTTGAGAACATTAGTGAAGCTCTGTCTGTTCATCTCTTCTTAGATTCATAAAACTCCATTAAGGTTTCAAGTAAGAAATCCTAACCTATCTTTGTTTATTACTTAAATTCTAAACCTCTTCTCCTCCAACCTTTCTGAATCTAATATGCATACAAATGCCTTGTTGTATATATCAATAAAAAGAGATCGGAAGGAGATTATAATGGGCATTTCAAACCCAAGGAAAAGAAAAGCTAAGGACCAACTGTGAGTATAAATCTTAGCATTTTTATTTCAGTAATTGATTAGTATATATAATGGATTTGAATATGCCTTAGGGGTTTTGAGACTACGAAAACAAAACACTATAAAACCCCCAAAACTCCTTTAATTTGGAATGTTAATTCTAGATGGAGATTGTAATTTGTTTATGTTGAATTGATGGAATTATAAAGTTTTTGCAGTTTTGATAATTTCAAAGTCTAATCCACTCCTCCTTATTTCTTGATGGATTACAAAATTTTGATAATAAATAAGGGTGTAAATTATGAATCTTATTCGTAGTTTACACCACTTATTCCACAAAAATTAAATAGGAATTCCCTTGTTCATTTCGTTATAAAAGAGGAGTTGAATAGAAGATGAAATTAGAATTGTAATTTCTATTGTAAATGTTATTCCATTGGCGATGTAATAGATTGAGTTTATATTTTAGTATACAAGTCTATTTATTGCAATTTTGGATATGAATATTGAATCCTTCTTATGAATATTAGAATCCTTTGTTGTGGATATGGGAAATTTAGCATCACTATTAATATGGAAAAAGGACTCATACTATTGTTGTTTAAAAAGAATTGACATTTAACGTTAGTTAGGGCGTAATCTCCTCATGCATAGAAAATAATATGTGTGTATTTATTTATATATTAATTACCGTAAATAGCATACAGTTATAACGTATAATTGCATAATTAATTAGGTAATAATTATCATTAATGCCCCTTTAGGAAAGTAATTCATTGTTGAGAAAAAATAAAAAGGAATTCTTACACGGCCTAATTAATGAACACGCTGAGATGTGTGATAATATATATTAAGAGTATTGTAAATATGAGTAAGTCATAGGGACATGTCCTATGATAAGTAAATACAGATGGCGAGAGATTAGTCCCAATTCTATAGGGTAAATCTGCCCAGCTAATCTGGTCACTAGTTTTTACGAATAGTCGGACTAATGTGAGACGTCACTGTGGGGTACGACTCATAATGCGAAGGACTTGCTTCGGTGTTTGTAGGTATTAAGTAATTGTTTGAGGGCCCGCCTCTTTTCCCTAAATGAAGTATTAAAGGGTCATAGGATAGTGGTTACGCATAGTAGAAGGTATCTCGGGGAGAGTCCGCTTTGGGTAAGGTATTATGTGGTCGTTTGAGGTTCCGCCTTACCATAAAAGAAGTATTAAGAGGCTTAAAGAGAATCCATGCAATGTCAGCTAGATAGACACCTATGAGGAGTCCACCTTGGGAACATGTATTAAATGGTCAGAGTCTACCTATTTTCCATTAAAAGGGTACTAAGTGGCTTGGGTTCTATCTCTCACATCAGTAGACATTTATAACGTTGGTTATGGGCTATGAAATTGGGAAACCTGCTTCGGGAATTGAAGGTATTAAGTAGTTGTTTAAGGACCCACCTCTTTTCCTTATATGAAGCATTTAATGGTTTTAAATACATACGACGTATTTCTATTCTAAAATATAGTGCCCAATTACTGAAATGGCAAGGCTCGATGTTTTTCTTCACCAGACACTTGTTATTCTGACTCCCTTTGCATTACAACACAGTTAGAGAAGGAGTTGATGATGCTTGAAGACGATGATAGTGGAGCTTGTGACAGTATTTATTTAATCATTCATGTTATTTTCTATTGTACCCCTGAAATGTATTTTTGAATAAGATGATGTAACAGTTTGTGTTGATATTATGTTATGTTTTGTAACAATTGAATAGCAATAAAATTAGCACTTTATTGCTATTATATTTTGTTCCTTCCGCTATGAGGTTTGAAATTATAGATAGATAGCTCTATATTGTTCTTTTTACCTACCAATAGCCAGCTTTGGAATGGGTCTAAGTTTTGGCCTTTTCTGGGTCAGAATTTAGGCCTGTTTCGAGGCAGGTTCTTACATTTGGTATCAGAGCGAGGTTATCCGATCAACGGGGATATTTGTATGTATGAGAGGCGTACTTGTTATTTTTGGAAATTTTTATCAATAATCCTACTATATATAAACATATGTACTTATTTTAAACGTATGAAAAAACATTAGGTAGATCTTTACTTCTACATCTAGTACTATCTTAGGAAATGTAGATGGAAAGGATTGTAACTCCAAGGTTAATAAGCAATAAATATTCAATAAATAAGGAGTTACAAGAATTTAATAGATATATAAATAGATCGATTAAAGAGATCATTAAGGTAATTATGGAATTTGGAAGGCTGTAACTATAAAAATTTAATAGACAATGAATGTGTAATAAGTGAGGAGTTACGAGAAATTTAATAGATTAATGAGACCATTAAGGTAATTATGGGAAGACAAGGAAGAAGTTAAATGGGTAAAGTTTGAATTAGTAGATAAATGTAACGACCCAAAAATTTAATCCTTGAATTTAAAATATTTAATTGATTTTAAATATTGAAAAGTTAAATTTATAAGTTAAATAACTTGAATTTCAAATATAGTGATTTTTTTGATAATTAAAGTGTTGAATTTAATATTTGGAATTATTTAAATAATTAAATCTTGAATTTAATATGAATGAAAATGATTTCGAAAGCTGATTTAAATTCTACTTATATAAGAATGAGGATGGTAAGCTTCTGATTTTGAATTTAAAAGTGATTTATTTGGTTTTATAATAATTCGTTTTAATTAACATATGAAAGTAATCTTCCAGGCCACCATCTCGGATTTCAACGAAACTAGTTTCATTGGATTCATAATAGTGAGTTATTATATGCCGTCGAATTTTGTGGCGATCGGACGTATCATTTGGTCGTGTGAGCTCGAAACGCTTAGAAAACTAATTATAGAAATTAATATAATATAAGAAAAGCTATCTTCTATATATGATCGAATTAGACCTCAAGACTAGTTCCATTGCGTTCGAAATATAGGTATTACATATAGAATGTCAGGCGGCACGTCTTGATAGGAGTTCAAAATTTTTGGACATTTAAAGCTAGAAATTTTCTAATTAAATTAATATATTTATGTACTATTTATACCCATAACTTCAGCCCATACCCTATCATTCAAACACCATACCTCCCTATATGTTAAACCATACCCTCATACCATGTCATCATTTATTTCCCTCTGCTCTGAGCATTGGAAAAAAAGCCACAACTTCAAAAATTAATTAAAATGTTATACTCAATGAAAAATTCCAAAACTTGAATCTTTGGACTCGAGATGATTAGAGCTTCAATTCTATACCTATATTTATGCGTGCATTATCAATTTGGGTGAACGACATGCCCAGACTGAAGCTAGGGTTCAGGTTTTCGGGCCATCGAGGAGGAGTTAGGCGAATCTGGGTTTGGTTTTGGGTTTGTCAGAGGTTGTAGCTTCGATGATGACAATATGAGGTGGTGCGACAGCTCGAGGGGATTTGCATCGTCGGCTACAATGGGTTTTGAGGGGGATGTCGTGATTTTTTTGGAGGCTTCGAGCGTTGGTCGGTGGTGACTGGCATGACTTGGTGGAGGCAAGGGGTGCATATGTGGTGTCGGTTAGTCGTGTTGGTGACCGAAGAGGGAGGAGCACCGTGCGTGCACGGCCGTGTCACTATGTATGTTGGTGGGAAGAGAAGTTTTTGATTTTGGGAAGAAACGTTTTGGGATGATGGTAATTAATTAAAGTTAATTAGTGGAAATGTTTATAATTTAAAAAAAAAATCGATAACTTAAACTTTTAATAACTCTCTCATACGAGGTCCAATCAATGTATGGATTTTTGCATTGCGCTCATGATGACGTAATCTTACAGTGGAACTAGTTTGGATGAAATTGGAGACAGTTGAAATTTGTGCTAACATTGGATGTCGTTCGATTTTAATTTCAAACCAGAACGCCTTGGTGATAACAGAAATTTTGGTGGGTTAAACTCACCTTTTTGGTTAACCAGTATAATATATAGTTGATAAAAATTATTGATTGGTTGTTTCGATGAATTATTGTTTTATCAATTGGTTTGGATTTATTCCAGCCCTTGGAGCGGATGACCTTTTATATATACCCGCCTAGTAGCAGATGACCCATATTATATAATTATATACCGTCTGTGATGCAGGGGGACAGGTTGGAGGAATCTAACAGAATTCCTCACTACTGTTGATTTTATTTACATATATATACGTTGATATATATATATATATGAGTTGTGATGCTGGTGGAAACAGATTTTAGGAATCCAACGGGATTCCTCGCCATTTGTTGAAATGTTTTCAATAATATTTTTGTTGAATGGTTATGGAATATCAGGCCTGATTATTAAACCTATTGGTCATGACATTGTCATATAAGCAACCAAAAACCATGTAAGGATAGGAAATCAATATTGATGTTGGTTAAGTGTTTGTTAGCTATTGGCCTCAAATTAGTATTCTAAAAATACTATAATTTGCCATTTTAGGTTGGAAATGGGTTTTTGAGACAAGAAATGATTTTGAATCCGAAATTGGGTTTTGGAAATATGTTGTTTTAAAGGATTTAATTTCTCTTTTATTCCAACCTATGTATCTGTCTTTTTCTAAGTTGTTTATTTATAATTAATATTGTGTTAAAGTTATTTATTTATAATTAATATCGTTTAAAGTTATTTATTTAATGTTGTTTTAAAGATATTTATCAATATTTTACTATTTTGAAAAGTTAATTATTCAAATAATTAATATGGTATGAAATTAATAATAATGATTTTTAATAATAATTGGAAGTTAATTATAATTATTTATAGTCATGATAAAGCTTAATTATTATTATTTACTTAATAATGTTTTGAAATAATTAAATATTATTTTAAGATGTTTTGAAGTTAATCATTATTATTTATATATAACATTTATTATTAATAATTATTATTATATAATAGTGTTTTAAAGTAAATGATTTTGTTTAATTATAAATGTTTTTGAAACTCATAAATAGAGTTTATAAACAAACTTGGGGTTTATAAGGGAAGTTTTATGAAATGGTTTGAAGACTTAAAGGAGGATTATTTATGAGGTGAAGGAGTTTTATAAATGGGTAAGTATTTATAAATGAATTTTAGAAATAGGTTTATAGAATTATAAGAGGAATTTTATAAATAGTTGCATGGATTTATAAAAGATATTTATAAATGAATTGAGAAATAATTTATAAATAAGTTATAAGTGGTTTTAGGGAATTATAAATAGTTTATAAATGAGTTTAGAGATGTATAAGGAATTTATAAATGATTTGAGAATTTTATAAAAGGAAAATCTTCCTCTGTTTATAGATATACTTATACCATTGAGATAAGTATATGGATATTTTTCCAAGTGTTGAAAATATAGAGATTTGTGAATATATCTTTGTAAAAGTATATTGATATATGTATTTTCAAGACGAATTTAATAAATGAAAGGATTTATTAAGGAAGTAAGTGGTTGCTTATGCGCTTAACCAATGTTGGTTTTCCCTATGGAAATAAATCCTTGATTTGAATGTTTATTTATGTGATAGTTAAATAACCGGCTATCGAATTTAGACTCAAAACATAACTTTGGAAGTATCTAGGAGAAACACGTGAGTTATATGGCACAGTTATCTCCGATGATGTTGTATTGTGCGTATAAATCTCATTTCGTTCTCCTAGGACAAACGATAAGGAAATCCATCCACTAACGGTTAGGAGGTGATCTCCACTCTTACCTTTGACTATTATTTCCTAAAGAACCGGTGTTGAGTTTACCGAAAATTATCGAAAGTTATTTCAAAGAGGTTGAACTCGGATATGTTATCTGAAAACCACTTACATCCAACTCAAGCATTTCAAAGTGAAGATATCTTGAAGATGGTGGAATTGAAAATGGAGCTTTCAAATGTTTCGTTCAGTCCCAGAACAAACTTGTATGGATGAATGCTGGCATTGCATTGTTGCTTGGAGGGCAGTGTTAACAATCCAAGTGGGAAGTGCTATATAAAAGGTAAAATGTAGCCTCAAGCCTCATCACCTTGGAATGACTAAAATAGAGGAGATGCAGCATGGAGAAGTGTATCGCTCCCAAGTAGGATATGATCGTTCCTATCTAGAGTTGATATTATCTCTCATTTGTATGCTTCGGAACCCATTAATGGAGGGGTGATCATATTCAGTATTACTAGTCATGTGGTAGGCCAGTCCTGTGTTGGCAGGGGATCCCAGCGAGGTCCTCGGTGTTATTTTATCTAGAGATGCACCATTACGGGCGGTATCCCAGTAGCCTAGTCATTGTATCGAATCCATTCTCCAATAAGCACCATACAGACTTAGTGGTGCCCAAATATGCTGAAATGTGAGATGCAAGCATTTCATCTATATTCTTATTTTACTTGGACCCTTAGAAATTATTATAATATCAATGGATTTTCTATCAAAATTATTTTAGTTATCGTAAGGTAAAAACCCATCCGTGTTTATGTGCGGCTTGGTCTTACAAGAACCTTTATTTTCAAAAGATTTCTACAACATTAAAATTCAATTGGGTGTGCTTTCTCACACTGGTTTTCCAGACTGACTCGGGTTTTATTTATTATAATGCTCAGGTCAGACCGGGCATATTACAGATTTAGTTTGGATGCTTTGGAGCTTTAGGAGACGAGCAGGAGGCCCAAGACGTATCTACATATTTCACTGTGTTCAGTAGTGTTGTGTATTGGTTGTGTTTATCAGCAATTGTGAGGACAGGTTGTTATAACTGTCCAGGTTGATGATTGTGATTTGTTGTTGTACTGATAGATGTATGTAACAGTTTTTTTCCTTGTGTAAAGATTTATTGTATGTTATAGATTATTCGTTCCGCTATAAGATTCTGTGTGTTGTTTAGTTTCTTCTTGTCTTCTTCCTTCTTCATTTTCCTTAACTATCCGTCTTTCTGTTCAATTTGTATGAATAGTGTTGTTATTGCCTGTGGATTGGCATATTCACTTTTTTGTTGTGCATTAATGTTTGTTTAATACTTTTGATTGGAACTTTTGGAAATAGGGATTGGATGAGTTTTATGTCAAAGTATCATTCCCTATTTTGTATTATCATACTGTGGTTGATATGATAAATATTCCTATTTTATTGTGTCCATTAACTAACAATAAATATTACCATATGCTAATGTTTGTTACTACAGGAGAAGTGCAGGTTCATGTATGGAAGTAGTAGAACTATGTGGGGTTGATCCCAAAAGTGCATGTAGGCAATCTTTCTCTATGCAATAACCACTGGATCCCTTAAATTAGGATGGAGTGCGTACCGTTATGACATAGTCCAAACTAGTTGATACCCTTTCCTCCTTTTCCTTTCATACTATGATACATATCTATTCTACATATGTCTATATATAGATTTCTCAAGCTTAAAAGTAAAGGCAAGGGGAATGGAATGGAGTGAGTCTATAACTCATGCTTTTTGGTTGTACATATCCTTACGTTTTTATCGAGTACTTGTTATTTTATTTCCTATGATAAATAGGCTAAGGGTGTAATGTTGATATAGACAAATAATAGATATGTTGCTCATAATGATTACCCTTGTATGTTATATGGTCATTGAAATAAAATATTATTACTCAATTATGCTTTGAGATAAATAAAATTTGTTATATAGTTATTTTAAATTATTCACCCGAACGACCCACTGTTTTTAACTAATGAGATCACTGCACAAGTGTAGACGACATTTGTCACTAATTTTAGGCACAAGAATACCAGGGCATTACATTTGATATTAAAGTTTAGGTTCAGCGACTCTCGAGCCTTAGGTAAGTTCAATCACTTTAGAGTAGATAAATTTAAACCTTAGGATGTGTTAAAGATAGGATGAGTGATTGTACTTCTTGATTATTGTTGGCTTTATGTGTAAATAGGAGATGTATGTATAACCACCCATAAGATGATGTTTATTTATGATGAAATTGGTGTTATAGGAGAAGGTAGGAACTTAAAGAGGGAGCCGATTGTGGGTTGTAATCCGAGTAACATATTATGTTAAGTGCGAACTAAATTTGGAAGCTTACCAAATGAGTTTAGTGTTAAATTTTGTAAAGAGGTTCAATAAAAAGTATTTTGTCGGAAATCTATACAAAATAGATGAAAATATACATAATTAATTTTGAAGATATTCTATTGGGGAAAAATATACGTTTTTGAAATAAAAAGGAGGTATATGTATATTTTTGGATTTAAAGTAATCGACTGAAACTTTTATATGAGGTAAAAATAAAACATTCAACTTGAGGATTAATATATTTTAATTTGAAGATAACTCTGTAAGAAAGAGATTAGTCATGAAATATCTTATTGAAACATATTGTGGAAGATATTTAGTTTGAAATATTTGGAAAAATATATTGATATGAAATATTTTGTCTAAATTTATTTTGGTTTGAAAACATCCTTTTTGAAAGCACTTTGTAACATCCCATATCTTGAGGCCCAAAGCTAAGTGCTACAGATGCTGCAGTCATCTATAGTATTAACTTCCGGTGACAAAATACAGTAATGTTAATGGTATCCATAATATTAAAAGCACATGAATATGAAACAAAATCACACATTCAAAAAAAAACTTTTCTGTTTACATTTCACAAAACATGTTTCATACTCATTACATAATCCCAATCGTTTTCCACGTTCAGATAAATATAATTATTACATAAATACACCAAGTGCGACATATGAAGATGCCCCTTGGATGACTAGAGTACTATATAGACATAAATTGTCTTAATACATCACAGCGGAATAAACAAAAAACAGCAACACCTAAATATAACTAACATCAGCCTCCTGCTCGTCTCCGGAAGCTTTATTCGCCCTCCTACTAAACCTGTAAACCCAAACTCTCAATCTACTCAAATTAATTTTGAGCACCCGAGAGTTTAAGGGGAAAACATAAACTTCGAGTCAGACATAAAGCCTGGTGTAAATAATACAATTACATCTCGGTTTACTAATATTAAGTGAGACCACGCCACTTAGCGGAATGGGTTTCCCCTCACTAATATCCCTTTTTAAAACATATGTTTTTGCAAATCAAAATCCTACAACCAAACTGGTTAATCAAACGGATTATATCAATAATAGCAAATATCATATATGCTCAAAAACAGGTAATAAATGGACCATCTTCCCGAAACAATGTAGTTTTGTTTGGCTACTACAAACCTTTGGCTGACTCGGGCCTACCAGACAGACTAACGAATTATCTAACAACTGTTAAACATACTTATGGACGGTCTATCCTTAACTTACCTCTCCATGGGTTACCTGGTCCTAATGGTTTTTTCGGGCTTACCAATAACCTATCATTCTTCTCTGTACATATATGTACCTTTCTATGTGTAACCATTATTTAAGTCTTACATGTGACTAAGCCCTACACACTGGAATTTTGGACTAAATTAGCTTGGGGCTAAAGCTAATGTATAGGGTGCGACCCTATACCAGTCTCATCTGTTATACAACTATCAGAGTCATTTTACATAGGGTTAACTACCCTTTAAATTTTCCTTGAAAACTTTTTCAAACAATTTAACCCTTTAAATCATACTTATACAAGGAAAATATACTATTTCCAATACTCAATTCTCTTTGCCGTGATATATGCTTACTCAAAATATTGTTGACGAAAACATTTGAAACCTTTTGTTTAAACCTTTAAATAATTCTCTTTCAAAACCATTGAAAGTACCCCTTTCGATATAAGTAAACTGCTTTACTTTATAACTTTAGGCCGGAAGGCCAAAACATACCTTTCGAAACCATTGACAATAGTCCTTTCGAAAAAATTGAAATCATCTTCTTCGAAATATTTATAAACCTTAGACATCCTTTTTTAAACACTTTAAATATGCCTTTCGAAACCACTGGAATCCTTCCATTTAAACACTAAGGTAAACATTTTGAAAACATTAGGGAATCTACCCTTCAAAACCTTATATATATATACCTTTCGAAAATATTGGGAACCCCCCCTTCGAAACCTTTTCTTATTACCTTTCAAAAGCATTAAAGTATACTACTTAAAACAAACCTTTCGAAAGCATTGGGTTCAAGTTAAAATATATGGAACAACCTTTCGAAACGATTCCTTTCAAAAACTTTGGGTTTAACTTTCAAAATATTAGAAAGGTTCTTTAAATGACTAAGTCGAAATCAACTCTTTCAAAATCAATTTCCTAAGTAAAGAAGTGGACGGTGTCGAAACCAATCCCTTTGAAAGTATTGGAGAAGCGGCTCTAATTTTTAAAACAAAGGGACCCTCTCGGAGGCACTGCTTCGAAAGATAAAAAGGCAGTAGGTAGGGGTTTCGACCCCTTTGAAAGCATTTACTTAAAACAAGAGCGCAACCTATTTCGAAAGGTCTTTTCTTTAAAACAAATTTGACCCGGTCGAAAGCTGACAAAGTCGAAGGCTATCTTATTCGAAAGCAAGCAGGTGCTTTTCCTTTAGAAAATAAAAGAAGGCTTCGACCCCTTCGGAACCCCTTGTTTCGACCCTATACCTTTTGCCTATGTTCAATTCACTACGTACTAAGTCTTTGATACCATGTGCATTTGTTTCGATCTGGTTGGAGGTGGAGGTACTAAGTCGAAAGGTGGCTGCCGAAGATGGTGAGACAGCGTAACCTTAGAAAATCTGATTTTTAACTCTAAAAAGTAATTCTTTTCAACTAACCTGCTTATTTATCATTATATAATCGGTTGCCTTTACTTTTTTCGAAATCTTTTCTAAAAGGTGCTATCGAATTTTAGAGATTAACATTTTAAAACATTAGCAAATAGCCCCTTCTCCTTTTATAAACATATAAAACATTTAACTCCCACATCTTAAATAATTTTATATATTTATTAAAACACTTTGGAAAATTCTATAAAAATTCACATAAATCACTTTTAATATGTTTTCTAACATATTTAAATTTCTTACTCAATATATATATATATATAATCGCCGTAATTAATTTTAAACCCAAATAACCTTTTTCTTCACTAGAAAATCAATAATAAATCCACATTAATTCAAAAAATTATGAAACTTGGAAACCATCTCTAAAATATCATTTCTGGCCTTATATGAAAATCGCAAGGCATTTGGATGTCATTTGATAGTTTTTGCATATCAAAACTTGTTATAAAATCAATATGAATAAGCATAATTCATCAACAGGCATATACATATCTATCTAACATTCAAAACATGGCAATATACTTGCAAAAACATTCGGATCTGATTCTAGAAACTGAAATATCAAAAATATGAGATGTAACAAATATTCACCTTTAGCTTTGTTGTTAAGGAGTTGAGATTTGATTTTAGATTGAATTTGATTAAGCTTTTCCTCTTGATTTAGCTTCTCTTCCTCTTACTCTTCTAATGGTGGCCAACCTTGGTTATAATTTGTTTAGTTTGTGAACGTTTGTAAATTGAAAGTGGCCCTAAGGGTTTACGGTATAAGAATGTATCTTATTCCTATATTGCCCTTATGTAATTTCCCTTACTATTTCATTTTAAATCCCTTTTTAGGTCATTAGTTCAACTAGGAATGGCTACCTTCTATTAATCTCAAATCTCAATCCCCTAACCATTTTTATTATTTCATTTAATTTAACTAATTAAATGTCTTAAATAATACTAATCAAAATTAGGGTGATTACATACTTTATGGAAAGTACAAATTTTAAAATATTTTTTAAAGCTATTTTGTTGAGACATATTTTGGTAGGATCAATATTTGGAGGCAAAGAGAGAAATATTTTTATTTAAGGAATATTTTGTAAGGATATTATCTGATTTGTGAAATGTTTATCTCAAAGGTTGTTTGAATAATATTTTTAGTTGGAAGTATACCTTGAGAAATACTTTTATCGAGAAAATTATTTGAAAAAAGTATTCTGGTTTTTGAATACCTTTTTCAATAGAGTAGGGAAATATTTTGCCAAAAAATAACATTTTATGAGGTATAATTTTGTAAAAATATGTCGAGTCCGAGATAATATCTTATTTGAAAACAACTTTGGTTAAAATTATTTTAATTTGAAATGCACCTTTTGTTAGAAAAATCATTGGAGAAAAAATATTTTTAGGTGGAAATATTTAAGTTAAAAGGTATTCAATTATGAAAAATATTTTATTGGGAAAATTTGGGAAACATTCTGTCAGGAAAAGGAATTTATATTATAAAATATCAATTTTGAGAATTCATTGATGGAAAAATACATTATTTGGAGAGAGAAGTGGGAATCTGATTTGAAAATACATATTTTGAAAAATAAAATATTTGGTTTGAGAAATAAAACTTCGAAAATATAAATATTGGTTTTGAATATTTCATCGCAAATATTGTGAGAAAGATATTTTATTTTAAGATTGAAGTGAAAGTATTGCTGGAAGGTATTGTTAGAAAGATATTGCTAGAAATATTTGGTTTTGAATATTTCATTAAAAAATAAGTATACTTAACTAGGAAATATATACTTATTTTGGTAGAATTTTTATTAAAAAATATTTTGCTCGTAACATTATAATTATAGAGAATACACGAGGTGAATAATGTTATTTTACTCCAAAATGAATTTAAAGTGAGTTATCATTAACTTCGAGATTAAAATACTAATGAGAGTATTTTTACGAATTTGAATATGGTTATTGTTATTTAAGAGATTGATGAGTTATTATTAATTACTATGGAATGTAGAGGAATTTAATAATTAATAGTAACAAACTTTTTAGGTACTTAAAGAAACTGGGTATATCTCGGGATTTTTAGCTTGTTTTTCCCTCCACGATGATTTTTAGCTTGTTTTTGAAATTTTAATGGCGTCTCTTTCGTCTTCCTTTTCTTCGTCTTCTTTCTCTCTTAACTCTGCCTCATTTCCTCCTCTCCTTTCCTCCTCTTCATCTACTTCTTCCTCTTCACCAGCTCTCCATCTTTCTTCATCTTCCTCAATCCCTTCATCAACTCTTCATCTTTCTTCTTCATCTTGTCAGTCTGAATCTTTGGTATCTTCTATCAAGAAGGATTCTTCTTCTGTTAATTCAAATTGGTCCTCTTTATTCAAATCTTTACCTCGTAATGATGGTTCTTATAAGCCTATTCAATTTGATATATCTCGGGATAAATCTCCGATTGTTTTACCAGATCTTGATAGGGAGGAGGGATTGAAGTACTGGGAAAATCATTTGGTTGGTTTCTTTTTGGATGGTATGCTTTCTTTCTTGACTGTTGTTAATTTTTTGAAAAGATATTGGAAGCTTAAAGGTGAAGTTGATTACAAATCTGATGGGTTTAATTTCTATTTCAATTTTTCCAATCAAGAAGATAAGTATTATGTTCTTAACTCGGATCCTATTTTTATAAGGGGAAGAATGTTCATAATTACTAAATGGGATCCATCTTTTGGTATTTCTCAAGCTCAAATTAAGAAAGTGCCTATGTGGATTCATTTTCATAGGATTCCTACTATTCTTTGGACTTTGATAGGGATTAATTGGTTTGCTTGTCATGTTGGTAGGCTAATCTGTTTTGATAATAGTACTGAAAAGCTGCAGAGATTTAAGTATGCAAAGGCGTTAGTGGAGATCTCACCTGACTTTGAATTACCAGACTCTATTCCTATTCCTTAATTGGGAAATAACTGTCCTGATGTTCAACTGTCATATGATTGGAGACCTAAAATCTGTACACATTGTAAAATCTTTGGTCACGATACTGTTAGTTGTGAGTTTGTTAATAAGGATGAAGATATTGATGTAAATAAGGTGCATGTTTTGGTGGAGAATGTAGATAAAAATCAGAGTGATCATGATATTGATAATACAAATTTAATTAAACAGGGCTGGAAAAATGTAAATAGGAGGAATAAAGGAGTAAGGAAAAGGAAGCAATCTGTGGTTATAGAAAAGATTCAATCAATTGATGATCCTATTAGAAGCATGGAAAATGAAAAAGGAAAAGAAACTGAAGCACATAACCCAAATAGTTCTTGCCTAACTGTCATTTCTAACTCATTTTCAGTTTTATCAAACCTTTCTCTTGATAAATCTAGGGATAGTATTTGTAGTGATGCTAATCCATCAGTTACATCTCCTTCAGGTGAAAATATCTCCAACTCTTCAATTGAGTCTGCTGCCAATGTTGTAACTTTTGGTTTCTCTAATAACTCTACCTCTATTTAATCCTCATGTAGTTCACAATTTAGTACTCGGTCTCCATCCATTCTTGGTTCCAGTTCATCCTCACCTTATCTGCATTTGTCTCCTCCTAATCATATTATACTTCCTCCTCCTTCTGAATCAAGTGAGTGTACAGTTGTCATGACTAATTCTGGTACTATTAATTCTGTGAAAACAGGTGATCTCAATAAAGGAAAAGATTATAAGCCTCAGGAGGTCTTACCTTTATCCTCATCAAAAAATAATTCTCATTCAAGGCATACAAGGAAGAATCCTTCACCTTTGCTTCCTCCACTTCCTATTAAATGAATAATGTTGCTTTTTGGAATATAAGGGGGGCTAACTTACCCTCTAAACAGTTTGAGATTAGGAATCTTATAAAGGACAAAGATATACATTTGATGTGTGTTTCTGAAACTAAGCTAGACATTCATTCTACCATTAAGGCTATTCGTTTGATTTCTCCTTCTTGGTTATATAATAATAACTTTGTTGAATCTAATTATGGCAGACTGCTTACTTTATGGAATCCTCATATTTTCAAGCTTTCCAGAATAAGTGCCTCTGATCAATACATTCATTACAATTGTATTCATTTGCCTTCCAATATCAATTTCCTTCTAACTTCTGTTTATGCTCAAAATTCTTTATCTTTGAGACAGGTCTTTTTAGATCATCTTCCATCTTTAAATTCATCTTCTATCCCATGGCTAATAGGTGGTGATTTTAATTGTATGTTTGCAAGTAATCAAAAATATGGTGGCTGTCCTTTATCTCTTAAGGATATTTCTCCTTTAAACAGTGCTATAATTCAATCTAAGCTAATCTCAGTTAAATACTTTGGTTCCAATTTCACTTGGTCTAATAGCAATAGGAGTGGAAATCCAACTCTATGTAAACTTGATCATATTTTCATAAATATTCCTTTTCTTCATTTTTGGCCAAAATCTTTTTATCACATACTTCAGCCTTCTTTATCTGATCATTGTCCATTAATTTTTCATTGGGGAGTTGATAATTTTTGTGGAGGGAAACACTCATTTAAATTTTTTAATTTCTGGACTAAGCAGGTGGACTATCATGTTATTCTAAAACAGGTTTGGAATATGCAATATGGCAAGGATCCTCTAACAAATATTACTCTCAAAATGAAAGCACTTAAATTTCACCTAAGGAATTAGTCAGCAACTATTTTTGGTAAGGATACTAAACTCTCTACTCGGATTAGGAATGAGCTTATTAGGATACAGGAAGACTTGAGTGCCAGGCCATTTGATTCTATTTTACAAAATATTGAATTGCAATTAAAGAATGATCTAGAACAAGTTATTGAAAAGGAAGTGTCATCACTCAAGCAGAAAATTCATTTGAGAATGGAAAAAGAGGCAGATAGGAATACTAAGTACTTCCATAATTTTCTAAAGGTAAAAACAAACCGTGAATGCATTTTTCAGATTAAGGATATGAACGGAAATATGGTGAAATCTTTTGATGGTATTAATGATGCTTTTGTTCAATATTTTACATCTATTTTAGCTCCAACCAATTTTTTCATTCCTGATATTAAACCTCTTTTTGACATTACTCTTCCAACCTTATCCACCTCTCAGTCTATTTCTTTGATTTGTGAAATATCAGCTAATGAAATTAGAACTGCAGTTTTTAGTTTGGATAGTAATAGTTGTGGAGGTCCAGATGGTTATAATGCATATTTTATTCAACAGAGTTGGAATATAATTGGGGTTGATATTGTAAAAGCCATACAATACTTTTTTCAGCATAACAAGCTTCCTGTTGGGCTGTCTGCTACTGCCATAGCTTTAATTCCCAAGATTGTTAACCCAACATCAGTTGCTGATTTTAGGCCAATTTCGTGTTTTAATATCATTTATAAAATCATATCAAAGGTTTTAGCTAATAGATTACAATTAGTCTTGCCATCCATTATTTCCAATAATCAAGCTGCATATGTTAGTGGAAGATCAATTAGTGACAATATTCTCTTGACTCAAGAATTATTGTATGGTTATGAGAGGAAAAACATTTCACCGAGGTGCATGTTGAAGCTAGATATTAGGAAAGCTTTTGACTCTATTGCTTGGAACTATATTTTAGCTATTATGTCAAGGATGAATTTCCCAAAACCTTTTCTAGCTTGGATTTATACATGCATATCATCACCTATGTACTCTATTTCAAGAGAGGGTGGACTGTATGGTTATTTTAAAGGGGTTCACGGTGTTAGGCAAGGTGACCCAATTTCAGCTTACTTGTTTATAATAGTCATGGAGCTTCTAAATTCTATATTGATGGATTTTTTGTTAAAAAAGGCCTTCAGCTTCATCCCAAATGTAAAAAACCACTCATTACTCATCTTCTCTTTGCTGATGATCTAATCATCTTTACAAAGCCTACTTATCATAATATTCAGAGTATTATTTCCTCTCTGCATTTATTCTTTTCTATCACTGGTCTGCAAATTAATCTTTCAAAATCAAATATTTTGGTTGCTGGTTTAGATTCTGTTCAGAGGAATGATATTATTAAGTACTCGGGTCTTCAAGAATTATCCAAAAATGCTTATTATCTTGGTTTGCCTATCTCTAGTTCTAGAATTACCAAACAAAATTGTTTTCCACTCTTTGAGAAGATTATTGAAAGACTTCAGATATGGCCAATTGATAAACTGTCACAAGCTGGTAGGCTAACAATTATTCAATCAATTGCTGTGGCTATGACAACTTATTGGACTAGGCATTACATTCTCCCAGTTAAACTAATTAATATGATTTATAGTGCCCTCACTAAATTCCTCTGGCATGGTGACCCTTTTTCTAGAAAGCTTATTCCTATTTCTTTTTATAAGTTGTTTGATGCCAAAAAGTATGGTGGACTTGGTATTACTAATATTTTTCAATGGAATAAGGCTGCTATTTTAGTGTACTTCAATAAGATCTTTGCAACTGAAAAGAACTTATGGTCTCAATGGGTTAATCACAATCTTATTGGCAAGAGGAATTTTTGGACAATGCCCATTCCACAAAACTGCAATTGGAGTTGGAGGTGTATTCTCAAGCTTTGGGAGACTTTTATTCCTTTCTTACAATGTAATTATGTTTTGATTAAAAGTTTGTCCTTCTGGCATTCTCCATAGGCTAAACAAGGTTTGATCTTAAGTTCTGTAGTTGATTATAATCTGAGAAGAAATTCAGGGATTTCTGAGCAAGCTACAGTTGATGAGTTTATACATGATGATTGTTTAGTTTTACCTTATTCCAGCTCCTTTCAACTAAGGAATTTATGGAATCTCATCACTAGTAACCCTATTAAAAATAATGACAATGTTCTAATCTGGTCAAATAAAGGTAAGTATCATTTTATTAGACTTATTTACAATTTTCTCTGTCAAAATGGTTCTCAGTTTCCCTGGCACTCAAGAATTTGGAAAATTGGTGGTAATGCTAAAGAAAACTTGTTGCTGTGGAAAGTGATGGCAAATGCTCTAAATACCAAGGATAAGCTTTGTAAAATGGGTATTATTTAAGAGGATTTATGTGTTTTCTGTAAATCTAAACCTGAAAGCAATACTCACTTGTTTTTTGAGTGCACTTTTGTATATCGGATATGGTATAGGCTTCTATCTAATGGTGGATTTTACAAACCTTCACCAGTTAGTTCAATTGAATGGTTTAATGTTTTTAAGGCAACAAGATGGAAGACTCGTATGACTAGGTTATTGCTAAAGCTTCTTAAGAGATTGATTTATGCAGTCTGGTCTGAAAGGAATAACAGAATTTTTGGTATTGGCTGTAAGAATTCATCTCAGCTGTACAATTCGATTCATGGCAGTATACTCAGAGACTTAAAGGCTGATCCTACTTGAATTTTTGAAAGGATTTAATCACTTCTTGCAGATGGCTTTCTTCTGGATTGATAGATATACTTTACTGGATTATCACTGATCAAGATTGTATGCAGTTTATGATGCTTAGTTTTATATTTGTGTTTCCTAATTGTAAATTTGTATTTTGGTTGTTTATTTACATTGAACTGTCAAGATGGTTGTAACAGGTTGCTAGTTTTGTGGCATTGTGTCTGTTGTAATGTTTGCTTAAGTCAATAAAATGAGTTTATGCTCTTTCCTTTCAAAAAAAAAAGAAACTGGGTATTGTTTTGATATAAAATAGCTATAATATAGTTTCAAGAGTTTGGTGCAAGTTATTACTACTTTTGGACAAATAGTAATAATATAAGTTAAATGGGTTATTTTCATGAACTAAATAATAATGAGGTTATTTTGAGAATTAACATAGGAAATTTTTATTTTTGGGTTAAATAATGATAAAGTGGTTTTTTTAATCCCATATCTATTTCAAGATAGTTATTGAAGTTTATCATTTGAGTTGTGTCCACTATGTTGGATATGTGATGGGCGAAAAAGAGGCTAAGACGAGAGGATGATATGGTTTTGGGATCACCAAATATCCATTATGAAGAGATAGTTTTTAATGCCTAATACATGTGAATTTCTCTAGTGAGTTATAGGGGTGTTTATTGTATCCACTTCGAGGGGAGGTGGGTCATGATGGTTGTGATTATTCACTTATAATAATAGAGTAAAGATGTTTGATTTTAGATAGAAAATTAAGTTTTACTGGACTATTATCGCTTACTTTATTTGTTTTGATTACTTGCTTTGTTTGTGTTGTTTTCATTGTTCTTGTGAATTTTGAGTGCTTTCACCTATGTTAGTTGGTTATTTATCTGTGTTGTAGGTTGCATTAATATGATAATTGTTTGATTGATTTTATTGCTTCCTTGATGTTTTCTTGTTTGATTGTGTTGCTTACTTAATAACTTGGTTGTGTGGTTTACCTTATTTTGTGCTCGTGTTGTTGTTTCAATTACATTTTACTTCAAATACAGGGAGAATAGAACATAGGGATATGGAAACTAGTATGAGATATAGAAAATTGAGTTCAAGGATTTCAGGAAAGTAGAAGAGCTACATGAGAAACTAGTAAGTAGAATAAGGAGGTTCTACGATGATGAGGGGTGTGCTTAGGAGCTTGGGTGATTGAGGTATGGGGAGTGTATGGGGAGACTATTACCAAAGGTAGGGATACCCTACATGCAAGCATCAGGGATGAAAGTCACTGGAGTGGTCTTTCTTTGTACACAAATTGGCAACAATGAGTTGTTAGTAATAGTGTAGATGTCGTCTTGTAATGGGGTCACAGGTGGAGGCCACTAAATATCCACGAGTGACACTTCATATATGCTCGAGGAGAAACGGTCAAGGACTATATTATTAGTTTTTATCTAAGTATGCTCAGGGAGGAAAAGTTGAGGACTCTATTTGGTTATTATTCGAGTATGCTAGATGAGAAAGAGTTGAGGACTCTATGGTTATCAACTGTTTAAGTATGTTAGAGGAAAAAAAGTCAGGGACTTTATGACTTTTTCATATAGTTGGGAACTATAGTCATGTGCATGATTGTGTAGGTTAGTATACCTCAGTTATGTTATCAAGATGGGTCTACTTCAAGGGAAAAGATACAATGACAATGAGCGTTTATAAACAAGTACGGTGGAAATTGTTAACTAAGTGGTAAATCACCAAATCATTCAAAATCCATGGATCGAACTATGAGTAGCTCACATGTCTTTCTTAAAGCATAGACCTGAGTTGTACACATATTATTTGTTGATATGTAGAAGGTACTAGGGTTAACACATTTACATTGGAATGCTAGCAAATGATGATAAACCTTATTTCTTTCGAGTATGTGTGGTTTACCTTTTATATTGTTATCAACTTCTATGCATGATTGTTTCACTCTCTGTCGGTAGAGTGCTGCTTTTGAATGCATTAGTATAGTTGCATGTTTATGTAACTGTAAGCATTACTATAGTATGTGTGTATGAAGTTGTAACGACGTGCAAATTTGACACTGTTAGTATTTAATTAATTAAAATGGATTGTTCATGGAAGGGTGATTTGGACATTATATTTATAACTGCTGCTTAGGTCCTTCTGAACCGATCAGTTTCGTATAGAGATTTGTTATGTTTAGAGTTACAGTTTGAGAGATAGGGATTTCACAAGTTAAAAACGATACATAACTATTTTGAGCCAAAACTAGGTACGCAACTCATGAACTGGATAAACGACTATTTAAATAAAGTTATGGAACAGTAACTGTCGGCTCCGTCTTCATTTTTCTCCTCTAATTTGGAAATTTTCTTAATCTCCCTCTAATCGCGGGTAATTTCTATAATAAAAAATTATTCCAAAATTCAAATTTCTCGAAGCCTACCTTATAATATATATTATCGAAGCTCTTGATGGAAAGGTGACCGTAATTCATTTTTTCATTCGAGGCTCTAATTGATCAGAAATCAATGAAATATTCTCGACCATCCATGTTGCCAATTTTGATTCAACGGTGAAACGACGACCAATCAAATAGTTTGCCAAAGATCGACAAAATGATAGGCAGCGCAGGTGACTAGGTGGTGGCAAAGATGGCGAGGCAAGGTCAGAAAAGAAGGCAGTGATGCGTCGGTTCCAGATCTGGGCTTCGGTTGATAAACCATGCTTGAGACGATTGTAATTGATGATAAAAATAGGGTATGCGCATGTTGACCAGTGGTGACTATAGAGGGGAGAATACTTGATTTTTGTTTAGCCCCTATATATTTATTATTAAAAAATTAAATCCTATAACTTCCTATCCCTTTGCATATGAACTACCTTACATGTGACGACCTACCTTTCTGACCCTTAGGAACGACACTTAACACATCCTTGATGTTCCTGTGTCACTGCCCAAGCATCGAAAAGATGAATCGTCGTGGGGCGAAATAAAGAACAGAATAGAAAACCTTACAACGAAACTGTTAAATATAACATAACAGTAAATAGTACATCAGGTTACTCCTTAACAGGGAGTTATCAGAGTTACACAAAAGTACTACTAAATCTGCTTATGCAGTTATAATATCCTGCCTTTACAAATACTGAAACAAAATACACTTACACCAACTAAATAGTACAATGGAATAGACAAATAAGAAGACGAAATGCCTCCTGCTTGGATGCTGTCTTCAAAAGAGCCCAACAAAGGCCTGGTACTCTCGAACTACTCAAATAAAATGAGTACCCGAGAGCTTATGGAAAAAAACAACTCGGGTCAAACGATATGTCTGGTATGAGTAAAACTTTAAACAAAGGCATGTAATTAAACACAAAACATGTGAGACCATGCCGCTGAAAACGGAACGGGTTTACTCTCACATAATTCAACATCCAAACGTAAAGAATGGGTAAATAATTAAACACCATGAAGAGTGGTTGACCATTTCCGGTGAAAGTATGGAGATGAAATTTGAGGTTTGAATCAAATAAGAAAAGGAAAATCTCCAACAAATGACTAGGAGAGTGCAGCCCCCCTTGAAGTATACCTCTAGTAATATACTTTTGAGAAGGTCATATACTCGGTGACCTCCTCGGGAAAAGTACCAACCGGGCCCCCCAACCTTCCCGAGAATCCAAATATTTCACATCTAAATGCACAAATCGAATCCAACCTAGATGAGATGTGAAATACCCTTTTAATGGGAGCAACACCACATAGCTGGACGCCCGTAAGCTCTTTGGATTTAGTCATTTCCGATAAAGGATAACAAAGCAAAAAGAGTAGCACATCGTCTTAGAATGATGAAAAATAAAGAAGCCGAAGTAACCGATAGCTGAGAAACCAACTATTGAGGATATAAAACAATCGTATATGGAAATTAAGTCTTGTATACTTATCACCACACATTGAATTCAAACTTGTGCTTTTTCTTGGTTAACAACAATACTAGACAAGTCAAGGTAGTGTTACCTCAAAGTCATGTCCAACGATTATTCTTAACTTTTGAAATAGCGAAAAGTTTACTTCTTCGATGTTTAGTGCTAATTATACAAATAAATCGTTTCCATATAAGTGAATTGCTTTACGGAAATTAGTTCATTTCCATAAATAATTCAAACTCCATCTTTTAAAAACCTGAATTCATACTTGGCTTCACATTACAAGTATTAGCTTTAAAACACTTTGTTAAAAGAGTTTAATGGTTTTTTAACATCATTATAAAAAGGATTTATCCACTTAAAACATCCTTATTATACTTACTAATCAACTTCAAAACTCCATTAATTAAGTTGGTAAATTCACATCAATGCCCTTTAATTTAAAAGGGTAAATTACCTTTAAATCATCATTAATTTAACTTATTAATAATATAATTAATTAAATTAAATTAAATAATAATTAAATATCATTATTTAAAAGTGATTAATTAATCTAAACTTTATTTAAGAAAATATTTATTTAAGGTTAAACAGATTTATTAACCTTTAAAAGTCGTTAATTCAATAGGGTTAATTAATTTATAATATCATTAATTAATTAATTAATTAATTAATCTTAATCCATTATTATCCAAAGATTAATTAGCCTTAACCATCATTAAATAAAATGATTAATTAAAATTAAAACATCATTAACTAAGTAATAGTTAAATTTAAAACACATCGTTAATAAGTTAATTAGTTAACTTTAATCCTTATTAATTAAATAATTAATTAATTAAATTAAATAATCATTATTAAAATAATTAGTTATTTTTTGGAAACATCATTAATCAAAAACTTTCTTATCTTGTAACATAATTCCAAGCACGATATTGAAACCAAACGGTTTTGATAAAAAGTGCTTTTCCGAAAATGCCGATATAGCGACTATCGTTATACGGGCGGTTCAGAATTCAAGCATATAACATTTGCAACACAACCACACATCACATAACAAAGGTACGAGCATAAATACATGATGATTTACAATAACATAACATATATCAAGCATTTAATAACAATGGCATTAGTTTGACTACTAGATTTCCATATAACCAAAGATTTGCTTTCTAACTTTCAAATGTGACTATCTTTTTAAGAAACAAACCAAATATCGACCAAACCATCATTACAATTATATAATAAGCATTCAATAGCTACAAGTATGGGCATGAATATGGTTTAAATTTTATGGTTCGAAGGTGGAAGCTTTACCCATCGCAATGCTTACTAACTTTCACCGAACTTGCCTAAGCGCTAAGAAAACTACCTTAACTCGGATCTATGCGCTAGTGTGAGCTTGTAGGGTGCAATGTGGCTCGGCCTAAGGCAATTTTGGGATCGGCCTTGGCTATTTTGGGCTCGGCCTTGGAGCTATGAGGTGGAAATGTCCTTGTTTTGTAGAGAATGGTTTTGTTTTGGTAAGAGGAGGGGTTATAGATGAATATGTGATGTTTTGTAGTGAAGAAAGTTCTATTTTGTCAATTTAAAACATAGACTTTGGAACTATAGATGTATATGAACATGAAGAAGAGAGAAGTGGGTATATTAACGAATGTATAATGTGAGAAAAAAGTGAGAAATGGAGTTAGGGTGGAGGTATTTATAACATGAAAATAGGTGGAATTACTAATTAACCGTTGCCTACTTCCACCAATCACAAAGCTCCACCTCAACCCCCTTCCCCTCTCAAACTCACGGTCATGGTGGCCCCCACAACATGCTAGACCATGACATGTACCGTATTGTGTATAAAGGTATGGTGTTGGGTATGGTTAGACATGAGAACTTCTTCCTTATTTTATTCTTTGTTTATTTTTAAACATAATGTGTCTTATCATGATTATATGTAAATTAATCACGGTTTATTACTACTAATACTTTACTTAACTTACCATATGACATGTGCATGTGTACATGAGTGATACAAAAATGTGCACAATGTTTCCGATAACTTTTCGAAGCAGAAAAGTTGAATTTTGGAAAACGTTTTTGGTCACATTTTCTATTTTTATTTGAACTATTTATTTTTGTAAACAAAATTTAAAAATGATTTTAATATCATTAATTAATATTTAAAATACGTTTATTTGGTTATTAAAATCCATTATTTAAATATTTAATTATTCAATTACAAAGCGATTAATTTACGGTTCGTTACACTCTCTCCCCTTTGGAGAATTTCATCCTCGAAATTAATACACAAAAGACAATCCAAAAGGTATTTATTATACCTTAAAATTCATATAACAATGCAAAGCAACTATGCCATACAAGAACATTCAAACAAAAAACAACTAACCTGACATTACATTAGGGTAAGTTTCTCTAATATGATCCTCAGTTTCCCAAGTACAATCATGAGGTTCATCACTCCACTGAACTTTCACAAGCTTAACCACCTTGTTCCTCAATTTCCTTTCATCCCGATCTACAATATGAACTGGATGTCGGACTACTATCAAATTCCATTCTATCTCCAAGTCTTCCTGAACAGACGTCTCGACAATCAGCGACGGATCATGAACATGCTTTCTCAGATGAGATACATGAAAAACATTATGGACTTCTGACAATCTTTCAGGCAATTCTACCTTTTAGGCCAACGATCCAATCCTCTCAAGGATTCTAAATGGTCCAATGAATCGAGGTGCTAGCTTGCGTGTTCTTATGAATCTAATAACTCCTTTCATCCGGGAAACTTTCACAAATACCAAATCCACGACCGCAAACTCTAAGTCCCTTCTTCGCAGATCGGCATAACTTTTCTTTCGATCCTGGGCATCTTTCATCCTTTCCTTGACCATAGCCACTTTCTCTGATGCTTCTCAAATCATTTCTGGTCCAAGAACTAGTCGGTCTCTAGTCTCTACCCAACATGAAGGTGATTTACATGGCCGTCCATACAAAGCCTCGTAGGTGTCATGCCAATGCTAGCTTGGTAACTATTATCATAAGAGAACTCTATCAAATGCAGATGATCTTCCCAAGAACCTCCAAAATCCAAAATACATGCTCGAAGGAGATCCGCCAAAATCCGATTCACCCTTTCGGTTTGTCCATCAGTCTATGGGTGATAGGCTGTGCTAAAATTCAACTTTGTTCCTAAAGCGGCTTCCAATGCCCCCAAAATTGACTGGTGAAGATAAGATCTCGATCACTGACTATACTTACTAGAATTGCATACAGTCGAATGATCTCCCTCAAATAAATCCCTACCAAAGAAGCTGCAGTTCTTGTAGACTTCACGGCGATAAAGTGGGCACTCTTTGTTAATCGATCAACAATTACCCAGATGCCTTCATTACCTCTTCTCGTTTTGGGCAACCCATCGATAAAATCCATGGATACTTGCTCCCACTTCCAATTCGGTATCTCTAATGGTTGGAGTAACCCAGCGGTCTTCTGCTGGTCACTCTTGACCTGTTGACAATTTATGCACAGACTCACGAAGATCGAAATATCTCTCTTCATCCCATTCCACCAAATGGTCTTCTACATATTATGAAACATTTTAGTTACTCCTAGATGGATGGATAACTTTGAACGATGGCACTCCCACAGCACTTCCTGTCTAATTCCATTAACGTCAGACACACAAGTCCATCCATTCATTTTTAAAATGCCTCGAGAGTCAATCTGAAAACTAGAATTAATTCCATTTTCAACATTCTTCTTAAGCAGAGCTAGATTAGAGCCTTCTTCTTGGAAATATGCAATCCTCTCCATTAGTACTGGCTTAACTTCCAAATTTGCAATCGTCGCCACATTCCTACTTAACGCATATGTAATGGCGTTTGCTTTCCCCAGGGTATATAGAATCTCTAGGTCGTAAGATGCAAGAAACTCAAGCCATCTCTGCTGCCTCAAGTTCAAGTCCTTTTGGGAAAAAAGATACTTTAATGATTTGTGATCTGTAAATAACTCAAACTTTGCACCCAAAAGATAGTGCCTCTACACTTTCAATTAGAAGACAACTGCCAAAAGCTCGAGATCGTGCGTAGCGTAATTCTTCTCATGAGGTTTCAACTGTCGACTCGCATATGCTATAACTTTACCATTTTTCATCAAAACTGCTCCCAATCTAATCCTACAAGCATCCATGTAAACTATTAACCCTTCACTCCCATCTGGAATAGTCAAGACATGAGCACTTATCAATTTCTCTTTTAACTCATTGAATGCTTGGTCGCACTTGGATGTCCAAAAAAACGGTCTCTTTCTTTGTTAGCTTTGTTAGATGAGAAGAAATCTTCGAAAAGTCTTTAATTAAACTTCTATAGAAACCTGCCAAACCCAATAAACTTCTGACCTCAGTCGCATTTTCAGGTTTCTTCCAATCTTGAACTGCAACTACTTTAGCTGGGTCTACCGATATGCCTTCTTCCAAAACTACATTCCCTAGAAATCTAATCTCGGATTTCCAGAAATGGAACTTAGAAAATTTAGCCTTTAAAACATGACGTCTTAAATTACTAAAAACAACATGAGGATGGAACTTATGCTCTTCCTCCATTTTAGAATAAACGAGGATGTCATCAATGAAAACGAGAACAAATTTGTTAAAAAAAGTCTCGAAACACACTATTCATCAAATCAATAAAATAAGCGGGTGCGTTAGTCAATCCAAATGGCATGACTAACCACTCATAAAAACTATCAAGGGTTCGAAAAGCTGTTAAGGGTACATTATACTATGCTACCCTTAATTGATGAAAACCAGTGGCAAGATCTAACTGAGAAAAGATCCGAGCTCCGTGGAGCTGGTCAAACATGTCATCAATCTTAGGTAAAGGATACTTATTCTTGATAGTCCTCTTATTTAATTCTCGGTAATCCACGCATAATCTAGGAGAACCATCAGCCTTGCTGATAAACACTACTGGCAATCCCCAACTCGATGTGCTACGTCTGATCAAACCTTTCTGCAACAAATCAAACGTCTGCTTCTCCACCTCTCTTCTTTCCTTTGGAGCCAACCTTCGATGAGGTTGTACAATAGGTCTGGTTCCTGGAATCAAATCAATGCGGAACTCTACTTCCCAGTGAGGAGGTAAACCTTGCACTTCTTCAAAAATATCCTTGAAGTCCTGAACAACTGGTATATTCCTTATCTCATCTTTAGGTACTTCTAGTGAATAAAGAAAACTGCTCATCAGCCCCTTAGGTCTTCACAAAAAATAACCACACCAATATCTCTAACATCTTTAACTCTTATAATCCTTCAATCACAATCTATGATTGCTCTAAACTTAGATAACCAATTCATTTCTAACAATACTTCGGAACCCATGAACCCAAGAACGAATAAGTCAGAAAAGAAAGGCCAATCTCGGTAAGAAATAGGCACATTCAAACATATGGTATCAAGATTGGTCGGACCCCCAATTAGGTTCGACACACAAAGAGAACTGTTTAAAAGGATGGGTTTTAGGTTAAACTTATCAACAAGATCTACTGAAACAAAACTATGGGATGCACCGGTACCAAATAATACTCTAACAGGAATATCAGAAATGGATAACGTACCTTGCAACACCTGCTTTCCTTTTGGGTCCGTAGAAGTAGATGGTATGTCCTTAATAGTAAAAACTTGCCCCTGTGATCCCTTCTTTGGAAAAGGGCACTGGTTCTTCATATGCCCCTTCTTATTACAGTTGAAACATGTTAGTAGATTATTATCCGTACATTGATCTGCAAGGTGTCTTGGTTTGTGACAATTGAAACAGATTGGCTTACCAGGGGTTTTTGTGCAATGATTTGTGAAGTTCCCCACCTTGTTGCACTTAAAACAAAGAATCTTGGAGAAGTCTAACTACTTATTCTGAGCTGGAGCTCCACCTCCAGGCTTCTTTCCCGGCCACTTCTTCTTCCCTTTGCGCTTGAAAAATGGCTTACTAGCAACAGGTACAACCAACAATGGTTGGGCATTGACTGCTGGCACTACCCCCTTCTGCACTCCTTGCTCAATATCAAGAGCTTTGAACCTCAAAGCCATACTGATCAAATTGGTAAAGGTTCCGTTGAGATGATTGGTCATTTCCCAATGGAATTCTGGTCGCATTCCCTTTACGAACATCTCATTCTTTTTAAGTGGTGTATTAATCAATCCTGGTCCAAAGCGAGACAATGCATTGAACCTATGCTTATATTACGCCGCTGTCATCTCACCGTGTTTCAAATCCATGAAACTTCTGAACAACCGAGTCCTTCCTGCCTCTGGGATAAATTGAGCTTCAAAAACTTCCTTAAACTGCACCCAAGAGAAATCTTCTTCTAGTGTATTCATGTTGACTGAATCCCACCAATCCATTGCTGCTTTCTGAAGCTGACGTGATGCCAACAATCTCTTTCTAGCATCTTCCAACCGAAGATCCCCAAATATACTCTCACAAGAGCGGAGCCATGTCTAAACTCCTAAAATGTCTTCAGTTCCATAAAAAGGCTTACCACCTAAATCAGTGTAAATCTTACATAAGGTCGCAAAGTTCTGAGGCGGTTGAACTTGCATCACTGCTTCTACTACTAGCTCTACAGCTGGCTGGTTTCTAGGAGCTCTGCCATTTATAGCCATGTTGGTTCCAGATCCCCTCCCTCTTCTTCCTCTTGTACTCATTTTCAAAAACCTGGATAAGTGACAGATATCATTAGAATACAAAGATAGGGCCAAAGATGATAAAAGGGAAACTGCAATAAAGGATCTAAAACAAGACTTTTAGGGGAGAAAAGGAAACACTCTCTCAAGATTAACTCATTCTAGGGCTCTACTCACCCTATCTCTAATGAGTTGTACCCCAATCAGACTAAGGTATTCGCTTAACCAAAGCTCTGATACCAACTGTAATGACCCACCTTTCTGACCCTAGGAACGACGCTTAACACATCCTCGGTGTTCATGTGTTGTTGCTCAAGCATTGGAAAGATGAATTGTCGTGGGGGTGAAATAAAGAACATAATAGAAAACCACACAACGAAACTATAAAATATAACATAATAGTAAATAGTACATCAGGTTACTCCTTAATAAGGAGTTATCAGAGTTACACAAATGTACTACTAAATCAGCTTAGGCAGTTATAACATCCTGCCTTTACAAATGCTGAAACAACACTTACACTAACTAAATAGTACAGCGGAATAGATAAATAAGAAGATGAAAAGCCTCCTTCTTGGACGCCGTCTTCAAAAGAGCCCAACAAAGACCTGCTACTCTTGGACTACTTAAGTAAAATGAGTACCCGAGAGTTTATTGAAACAAACAACTCGGGTCAGACGATATGTCTGGTATGAGTAAAAATTTAAACAAAGGCATGTAATTAAACACAAAACATGTGAGACCACGCCGTTGAAATCGAAATGGGTTTACTCTTACATAATTCCACACCCAGACGTAAAGAATGGATAAATAATTAAACGCAACGAAGAGTGGTTGACTCTTTCTGGTGAAAGTAAGGAGATGAAATTTAAGGGTTCGAATCAAATAAGAAAAGGAAATTCTCCAACAAATGACTAGGAGAGTGCGGCCCCCCTTAAAGTATACCTCTAGTAATATACTTTTGAGAAGGTCATATACTCGATGACCTCCTCGGGAAAAGTACCAGCCGGATCCCACCAAACATTCCCGAAAATCCGAATATTTCACATCTAAATGCGCAAATCAAATCCAACCTAGATGAGATGTGAAATACCCTTTTAATAGGAGAAACCCCATATAGCTGGATGCCCATAAGCTCTTTGGATTTAGTCATTTCCGACAAAGGATAACAAAGCTCAAAAGAGCAGCACATCGTCTTAGAGAGACGAAAAATAAAGAAGCTGAAGTAACCGATAGCCGAGGAACCAACTATCGAGGATATAAAACGATCGTATATATAAAACGATCGAAATAGCGACAAGTTTACTTCTTCGATGTTTAGTGATAATTATACAAATAAATTGTTTCTATATAAGTGAATTGCTTTACGGAAATTAGTTCATTTCCATAAACAATTCAAACTCTTTCTTTTAAAAACCCGAATTCATACTTGGCTTCACATTACAAGTATTAGCTTTAAATCACTTTGTTAAAAGAGTTTAATGGTTTTTCAACATCATTATAAAAAAGGATTTATCCACTTAAAACATCCTTATTATATTTACTAATCAACTTCATTAATTAAGTTGATAAATTCACTTCAATTCCCTTTAATTTAAAAGGGTAAATTACCTTTAAATAATCATTAATTCAATTTATTAATAATATAATTAATTAAATAATAAATATCATTATTTAAAAGTGATTAATTAATTTAAAATTTATTTAAGAAAATATTTATTTAAGGTTAAACAAATTTATTAACCTTTAAAAGTCGTTAATTTAAAAGGGTTAATTAATTTTAAAATATCATTAATTAATAAACTAATTAGTCTTAATATGTTATTATCCAAAGATAAATTAGCCTTAAACATCATTAAATAAAATGATTAATTAAAATTAAAACATCATTAATTAAGTAATTAGTTAAATTTAAAACACATCATTAATAAGTTAATTAGTTAACTTTAATCCTTATTAATTAATTAATTAATTAAATAATCATTATTAAAATAATTAATTATTTTTGGAAACATCACTAATCAAAAACTTGCTTAACTTGCAACATAATTCCAAGCATGATAATGAAACCAAACGGTTTCGATAAAAAGTGCTTTTTCGAAAGTGCCGATAGAGCGACTATCGCTATACGGGCGGTTCGGAATTCGAGCATATAACATTTGCAACACAACCACACATCACATAACAGAGGTATGAGCATAAATACATGATGAGTTACAATAAAATAACATATATCAAGCATTTAATAACAATGGCATTAGTTTGACTACTAGATTTCCATTTAACCAAAGATTTGCTTACTAACTTTCAAATGCGACTATCTTTTTAAGCAACAAACCAAACATCGACCGAACCATCATTACAATTATATAATAAGCATTTAATAGCTACAAGTATGGGCATGAATATGGTTTAAATTTTATGAAGGTGGAAGCTTTACTCACCGCAACGCTTACTAACTTTCACCGAATTTGTCTAAGCACTAAGAAAACTTCCTTAACTCAGATCTATGTGCTAGTGTGAGCTTGTATGGTGCAATGTGGCTCGGCCTAAGGCTATTTTGGGCTCGGCCTTGTAGCCATGAAATGGAAATGGCCTTGTTTTGTAGAGAATGGTTTTGTTTTGGTAAGAGGAGGAGTTGTAGATGAATATGTGAAGTTTTGTAGTGAAGAAAGTTATATTTTTGTCAACTTAAAACGTAGACTTGGATGCCATGGATGTATATGAACATGAAGAAGAGAGAAGTGTGTATGTAAATGAATGTATAAAGTGAGAACAAAGTGAGAAACGGAGTTAAGGTGGAGGTATTTATAGACATGAAAATAGGTGGAATTACTAATTTACCCTTGCCTACTTCCACCAATCACAAAGCTCCACCTCAACCCCTACCCCTCTTAAACTCATGGCCATGGTGGCCCCCACAACATGCTTGACCATGACATGTACCATACTGTGTACAAAGGTATGGCATTGGGTATGGTTATACATGAGAACTTCTTCCTTATTTTATTCTTTATTTATTTTTAAACATAATGTGTCATATCATGATTATATTTAAATTAATCATGGTTTATTACTATTAATACTTTACTTAACTTACCATATGACATGTGCATGTGTACATGAGTGATACAAAAATGTGCACAATGTTTCCGACGACTTTTCGAAGTTGAAAAGTCGAAATTTCGAAAAACGTTTTTCGGTCACATTTTCTAGTTTTTTTGAACTATTTATTTTTCTAAACAAAATTTAAAAATGATTTTAATATCTTTAATAATGTTTAAAATACGTTTATTTAGTTATTAAAATCCATTATTTAAATATTTAAAATTGATTTAAATATTCCAATACAAAGCGATTAATTTACGGTTCGTTATATTACATGCGCAGTTTATTTCGTTGGATTTATGGTGAAATTCCGGACAATTTGGATTGGTTTGCTAGCTCTTAGAGTTATTTGTAAAAGCTTGTTGGTAAAGATGAGTAATCATAATTATTTGTATTTAAAAATATATTAAATGAGCATTCATTGATAAATATATACATCCATTGACATCTGTTATCTCTTTTAACGATTGTTTGGTTGTTGCGGAGTTTTAAGATGATATATGTTGCAATTTGGTTATTTAATTGTTTTGTTATTAGATGTTCATATATTATTGTAATTAATTGCAGATTTGGGGAAAGGTATTAATTAATAGAAAATAAGTAAAATTTGTAATTTCAAGAATAATAGGTAAATTAATGGGAATAAATTTATTTACAAATATTGAGTGATATCTGTAAATAACAGTAATTTAATAATTTATAATAAACTGATGCCGAAATTTTAGTAAAGGTATTATTTATGAATTTCTGGATAAATTCATAAATGATGATGGAAAATATATTTATAAAGTGATTTTGGAGAATTTATTATTATTTATAAAGAAAATTATAATTTAATGAATAATAATGAGATTTCTGGGAAGACTATATTATTTTTTAATAGAATAATAGTACTACTATTTTTATTGAGGTCATGGAAAGGCATTATTGCAATTGTTATTATTAATAATATTACTTGAGTAATAGAAATAATAGATATTTTGAGGATGCAAATACTAATAATAATAAATCTATTTTTTCAGAAGTTTTTTGGGTTAAGTTATTACTATTTCTAAAATGAACAGCAATAAAAATTATTTTTGGGATTTAAAGTGGAATATTATTATTTTTTAGTTAAACAATTATGAACGATAATGAACATATTTGAGTAAATATAATTATTTTGACATGAAGTTATAATATTATTGTTTTCTGAATGTAATTTGTAAATTACTATTTTTGGTTGAATAATGTTATTTTGAGTTATTTGAAGTTATAAATGTATAATGAAGGATTTTGGAAGTATATTATCGTTTTGAGAAATGATTATTGTTATAAAATAAAACAAATAAATGTGCTTTTATAATAAACATTAATAAGATGATTTTATACATAAGTGAAAATAATTGGTGCAAATATACTACTTTGAAATTGCTGCGACATATATGATTAATTATTATTTGAGATTGCCATATAGGTTCTGTTGTATTGGGATGGAATCATATTATAGTTTAGTTATGTGATATTCTACCGCTAGTACTATGCCGACATTATGTAGTTAATTATGGTTTTGTTGTGTGGTTGGCATTAATTTTTATGTTATTATTATAAAGTAGTTAGTACACATTTGATGAGTTTGATGTTTGTGTTACTAATACAATGTAGTTAGTAAACTTTTGATGAGATTTATGTTATGTTACTAATATGGAGTGGTTAGTGCGTATATAGTGGATTTATTCTTGCATTTTTCTATTGATGTTGTGTCACTAATAATGGGTGATTAGTACACATTTGACTATGTTTGTTGTTGTTGATTTATTAGATGTTGGGATTGCCATCGAGTGTTTTCAAATTTATGCGATGTTTGATAGCTATATGTTGTTGTTCTTATTGTTGCCCTATATTTATTTATGATGGTTGATTGTGGTGGCATAGTAGAATATGATGTTTTTTGCTATGGTTGTGCAATGTTATGTGCTAACAAGTATTGATGCAGGAGAAGAGCAGAAAATAGAACTATGTGGACTTGATTCCGAAAGGGTACGTAGGTAATCCTTTTCTATGCAATAGCCACTAGATACCTTAGGTTTGGCTGTGGTGTATAGAAATTGGAAAAGTCCAAACATAGTTGATCATTTTTTTCCTTTATTTTACACACAAATATATATATATATATATATCTGTGTGCATGTGTGTGTATTTATAAAGTTGCAGGTGGAAGCAAAGGAGAAAAAAGAGGTATATGCCATAGCTGCAAGTTGTTGACTCGGTTATTTCTCCTGTATCATTTTACATTGTTGTAGATTTAATAATGATTAATGTATCAAAAATGCAAATGTTTCGATTGTTATATTAGGCCTTGGTGTTATTTATTGTTGAGATATATTTATATTGCTATTTAATTTTGTTGTGAAGTTTTCCATTTTTGTTCATAGTTTTAGATTTTTAATTTATACAATCACTGACCCACTACTTTTTTATAACTGAGATTGATGCGCAAGAGTACTTTAGTGGTGTTTGTCACTAATTTTAGATGTTAGGAATAATGAAGCATCACACTTGGTTTTATAGCTTAGGTTTTGCAATTACCTGAGCCTTGGGTATGTTTAAATCATTTAGAGTATGTTAATTTGCACCTTAGATTGGGTTTTAAATAAGATGATTTGATGATTTGATGCTCTGTATATATATGGGTTTTATGTGTTGCCACCATTATCTCATCCTAATACAATATTTATTTATGGTGGCCTTTGTGCGGTAAGTAAATACAATAGGAATGAGCACATATAAGAGGGATTGATGCTGGTTATGACCAGGGTCACGCACACGTGATGATAAAATTTTGTAATTAAAACCTAACCTAATAAATGGTCTTATTATTTTTTAGTAAGCTAGTTTTTATAATGGTCCGTCCACTTTTATTACTCAATCAAAAATGTTTAAAGTACAGGATTTGAGCTGAATTGCTCTAACTACAAAAATCACAAATCTAATTCTCCTTCGCAGAAGAGGTGTCACTACCCTCATCTCTTAGTTCGAGACCGATAACCTCTAGATACCCAAAAAATTGCCTCATAAGGTCTAGAATGTAGTCTGTAGAGCGCTTGCTATCCCAAGAAGGATCATCTAATATCTTCTGGTTCCAGGCCCTTTGCTCACTATCAAGTGTCAACAAAAGTGAACTCCAAAAACATGGCAATATAAAAGTCCGTGTTCACCTTCCTTTTCCATGAAAAATTTGTAGTAGTAACCACGAGAAAGCAAGAAATACATTTTGATGAATGAGTGCACCTAGGCATGCTCATTAGAGTACCATAGATCGACTTGTCGATGCGTCTGGTTCAAAGCTCACATTATGGGGTAGGGATTATCAAAGTCATTCATAAGAGGATCACATGGAATCTAGATTGGTTGATTGAGTTAAGGATGTCCTAAATAGGTTTGTCGAAGGAAGAGGAGGGAGCCATCAGTTTTTGGACCTGCCGCCTAGTCGGTTGACGGGGTAACAAAATTTTGGGAGGAATACATAATAAATCCAAACTTCGGAAGGGAGTAGTGGTTGAGGACCATGCTTGCATGTGGCATCTAAATGTCCAAAAGAATGATAAGTTATACAAATGCCCGGTTTCCAACCGTAGCTCACATTAACAATTGCCACTTGGCCTTCGAAAAGCTTAACACACAATTTGGAAGGAAGCAGACGATCCGTTTTCATTTCAATTAATTCCTTGGTGTATTCAATTCTTCCCCTTACCACCTTGTTCAAATCAAAACATTCCAATTCACTATTAAGATTTTCTATCCAATTAAGGACATCCATTGTTTGAAGAACTTAAGAGATGTAAGAGAAGTTGCCCAAACCGGGATAGAAAGAATTTGTTCCAACTAAAGGACTCCATGTAGTGAAGAAAGGCTTCCCTTCTATCAAAATAGGGTCGGATTCAAGAATGTGCAATCTTTCTTCCAGAGTGGAAAAGTAAAAAATGAATATGGCGTTGTCTTATTGAACCTTACGGCCACCTTTGAGTTTCCATAGTCATCTACACCTATCTCGTACAATGTCATAAGAGGTTCTAATTTAAGAAGAATACCATGAGATAATCCTTCCAAAAGTCCTTCCTTGCTTCAATTATTTCTTATGGTGGGATTATAACTTCATCCTCTTCAATTACATTAAAAACCGAGGCTATTAATCTTTGACATTCCGATGGAGTTTTGTAAATATAGAAGACTATTTAAGCTAAGATATCGGGATAGTAGTGGCACGAACGTAGATAGAGCAGCAACTGGGATCGGTTATGACATTTTCACAAAAATCTTGCATGTGTTTCAATAATTCAGCAGAGCCAACCTCCTTAGTATTAATAAAACTATCGAACAACATAGTTTCTATAATACTTGAAGCATTCAGATCAATATTTCCACCAACCAACACCCCATCATTCATAAGATTAATCACACCAGCACAAGGAAGTGTAAATGAAGTATTGAGTATACCCGAGACCGGTGAAGTTCCACCAGATAAACATACCGCTTTAAGAAGGTCAACCATCTATATAGCTGAAATTTTAGACTCGACAAACGAAAGTTGTTGTTCAAGAGCAGGCGCTGGACATAATAGAGGGGAAATTCATAAGGCAACAGGATCGATATGCTAGTAGCGGGACCAGTTAGGTTAAAATCTTTGCCAGATTGGGTCATATGATGCTAACACGGCGTGATTGATTCCAGATCTAAAAGGAAATGATTGTGTTTATTCATCTTATGGCATGGTAGGGGTGAGAGAGGCAAGGCAGACGGTGGTGAAGGGAAGTAGGGGGTGAAGCGGATACATGTGAAAGTGGCGAGAGGTAGGCTAGGAGAAGACAATGCAGATGATAGGGAATGCAAAAGGGTGGCAATGTTCCTATTATTTGATTTTTACAAAGTTTTCACTAAAGAATATTTTGTTGAAGAGTTGTATTAAAGTATGCATTTGTTTAATGATATTTTATTAAAAAGGGAAAATGTACATTTAGGCTTAAAGTGATTTGTTGAAAATTTTACAAGGGTAAAAATAAATTATTTAACTTGAGAAATAAAATGTATTTTTATGAAGATGTTGTCTGCAGGAAAAATGATCAATGTAAACTAGTTTATTTAAATCGTTTTGAAAGGATTTAGATCAAAGTCTTTAGAGAAATATTTTGGTAGAAAACATTTTGAGTAAAAAATTGTTTTAGTTTGCAAATATCCAAAAAGTATATAGTGAAGGGTGCTTTTATGTGAAAAAAAGTTTTGTGATTTAATTTTTTTATTAAACATATTTTGTTGAGGAATACATATTTTTCTAAAGAATACGCAAAAAACCTTCTCTCATGTCTGCTTCTTCCGTAGTTCCGCCCCATACCCTCAAAATCTGCTCCATAGTACCTCCCCTCCTCCCTAACGTCAACTCACTCGTACCTCCTCTCTCCCCCAACGTCAAACTTGTCGTGCATCCCCTCTCTCCCATCGTCACTGACCTTTCTCCATCAACATCTAACCCAAAACCACCTCCTCCCACCAGTCTTGTTCCTCCTACCTCCTCCCCACTACTCTCTACTTCAGTACCCTCATCCTCTTCTGTCCTTTCTGCTATTCCTCCAGACATTCCCTCTCATGTCCCCCCTGATCCCTTTCCTTTTCGACCTCCTGTTTGTTCTTCTACATCTACTCAGCCAGTTGTTCCTCCCCTCCTAGATCAAGGTGAACGAAAATGGACTTCTCTTTTCAAGCGTAAACCCAAGAACACTGGGAAGTACATCCCCGTTGACTTGGCCCTAGTGTATGAAGATAATGTGTTAGTGCCTCCGTCTGAGGTTCTTGCCGCAGGTGATGATATCTGGAAAGATACTATAGTTGGTTTTTTCTTGGATAAGCCTTTATCGTATACTGCGGTAGTTCTGAAACTTAAGAACATTTGGCAATTAAAAGGCTCAGTCACTGTCAAATCAGATGGTATCATTTTTTTATTCAACTTCACATGTTCTGATGACAGGGACAGAATTATACAAAGTGATCCTATCATTATGAATAATAAATTGTTCATAATAAAACAATATGATGCAGGAGTTAGTAATGTTACTGGTTCTGTAACTGCGGTTCCAGTCTAGGTTCACTTGTATAATCTACCTATTTATGCCTGGTCGCCTCTAGGTATAAATTGGCTTAGTAGTCACTTGGGAAAATTGTTGTGTATGGATGAAATGACGGAAAAGCAAGAGAGGTTGAGTTATGCGAAATGTCTGATTGAGGTCAGACCGGATAGGGAGCTAGTTGAGGAATTTATGGTCAAGCTAGTGGAAGGTGGTTATCAGAAAATCAATGTCCAGTATCTATGGAAACCGCATGTGTGTGTTGAGTGCAATAAATTTGGTCACACAACTGAAAGTTGTGATAAAAAGGAGAAAAGTAGCATAATAAGTAACAAAAAAGTAGGAACAAATGACAGCAAGGAGGACAGAGATGAAACAGCAGATGTTACCCAAGTTCACAGAAAGGTCAGAGCTTTCAGGAAACAGAATATCAGAAAATGGCAACGTGTGAAAAGTAAGACAATAGACTCTTCAGTGAAGAATATTAGCTTGGAACAAACAAGAGCAGGGCACGACGTAGAGGTAAATGAACCAGAAAGGGATAAAATCGAAGATGAAGAAAAGGTTGAGGAAGGGGAAAAAGATGAGCAGGAAAATGGACAATGCAGTTTGAAAAATGTGAAAAAAGGGGAAGGAAAAGAAAGTAATTCAACTGACTCTCAAGCACTTACTGATAAGGTGGTTAAGGACAGAAGATATGTGCAAAATGTGGCTAGTGTTAATGAGGACATAGAAGATAATCTCATGGTTTACAGTAAATTTGATGCTCTACTAGATCTGGAAGAGGATCATACTTTTAGTGAGAAGCATGAAGAAAGTTTGATAGAGGATGGAACAGGTGATGTAGCAATTAGTAAGATGGAAGTCAAAATAAATAAAGATGCAGAGGGCCAAATAATGCAGACCAACATAACCAACAAAGATGCTAAACTTGTGAAAACTGTTTTCTCTCTACAAATGCTGGAGAAAGATGATAATCTTGAAGGACCAAGAGTAAAAAATGCTGGAAGTGATGAAAGTGGTAAAAATGATAAGAGTAAATGTGTAGTGGAGCCTAACTCAGGTGGAAGGAAAGACAAAAAGAGTAAAAAGAAGAAAGCTTACCTCAAAAATGCTGAAAATATGCAAATTGACATAAACAAACATGCAGAAACATGCACAGCTGATACCACCAAAGAAAACTCTTCAAACTCTTCCCCCCAGGTAATGACATATCTCCAAACCAATCTTCAAAACATGCGTATTCCAACATCATGCCACCAACTGCCTACAAACCGCCTCCTCCAACTTCTCCACTCTCCCCTCCAACCTCACCTCACTCTACTCCCCGGTCCTCAGTCATTCGTTTGGCCTCCTCCCCAGGCAATGATGGCAAAATGAATAGTTTAGTTAAACCTATTTCAGCTACAACTCCTAACTACTTGTCCTCTTCTCAAGCAGTAACTAGGAGAATGAAGATAGAAATGCTAAATGCTCGTGCTCTCCAATGATGTCTCATATTGGAGCATGGAATATACGTGGAGGTCACCACGTCATCAAACTTGATCAATGTCAACAACTTATCAGCTCTCAACAGTTATCGATTCTAGCGATACTTGAAACTAAGTTAAATCTTGCTTTGACTATCAAGGCAGCCAAATATATAAAATCTGATTGGAGCTATATCCATAATCTAAATGAAGCTCCTTATGGTAGGATTATGATTCTCTTCAATCCCATTCATGTTCAATTAACTTCTATCCTCTCCACTTCCCAACTTATTCATTGCCATGCTCATAACTCCTCTGATAATTCTAACTTCTATGTTACCTTTGTCTATGCATTCAACACTGTAGCAGCTCGGACCTCATTATTTTCGGTTATCCCTGCCCTGAGACAGACCTCCCACCCGTGGTTAATTATCGAAGACTTCAACTGTTGTTACACTCTCTCTGACAGAGTAGGAGGAAATCCACTATCACTTAATGAAATTCAGCCACTTGCTGATACCATTATCCAAGCTGAACTTGTACCTGTTAAATCAGTTGGTATGCAGTTTTCTTGGAATAATAAAAGACGGCAAGACAACAGGACCTTCTCTAGGATTGACCACTCTTTCTCGAATCAAACTTCTCTTGATAAATGGCCTCTTCTTTACAGTTATCTTCCTCCTCCTCTCCTTTCAGACCACTCTCCTCAAATTATTCACCTACGTGAAGCTGACAAGAGAGGAAAAACAAATTTTAAAATTTTTAATTCTTGGGTTCTTGAGCCTGACTTTAAAACTATTGCACTATCCACTTGGAGTAAACCTAAGTATGGTAACCACTTATTTATTTTGCAGGAAAAAATTAAAGAAATGAAAGAGGTATTGAAAGTGTGGTCTAATAAAAGATTTGGTAAAGGAGCAAAAATGAGCACTATGGTTAAGGCAGAGCTGGTTGAGGTGCAAACAGCTATAATGTCTAATACTAGTGATGTTAATCTTGCTACAACTGAAAGTGCTCTGTCCCAGAAATACTACGAAGCGTTAGCTAAAGAAAGTGATATGATAAAGCAAAAGTCTAGAATAAAATGGAGAGAGAAGGGAGATAGGAACAGTGCCTACTTCCATGCAAGTCTCATGAATAAGCAACGAAGAGAGAATATAACATCTATACATGATAAAAATGGTGTCCTTCAAACAACTGACAATCAAGTGAAAGCAGCCTTTGTTCAACATTTCTCTTCACTGTACGGTAATGCTAACAACTTCATCCCTACTATTGATGATATCCCTTCTGATATCCTGCCTAGATTATCAGCTGAAGATTATGCCTCCCCATGCAAAGAAGTTACTCCTGAAGAAATAGAAAAAGCAATGTTCTCTCTTAATGCTAACTCGTGTGGTGGTCCAGATGGATTAAATGCTAAATTCTACACTTCTTGTTGGTCGTTTGTATCAACTGAAGTGTGTAATGCCATAACTCTTTTCTTTAAAAAGGCCAGAATCTTCAGATCGTTTAACTATACCAATATTGCTCTAATCCCTAAGCTCAATAATGCTCATCATGTGAATAACTATCGACCTATCTCTTGCTGCAATACAATATATAAATGCATCTCCAAGGTAATTGCTACTAGACTTAAGTATGTGCTACCTTCCATTATTACCAAGAATCAAGCAGCTTTCTTGCCTGGAAGGAATATATTAGACCATATCCTACTCTCTCATGAGCTGCTTAAAGGGTACAGTCGAAAGAATTCTCCTCCGAAAGTAATGATGAAGCTCGATATCATGAAGGCTTTCGACATGTTACAATGGGATAATATAGTACGAATCATGGGATACATGAACTTCCCGCCACATTTTATTTCTTGGATTTACGAATGTATCTCTACTCCAAACTACTCGGTCATTGTCAATGGAACGACTGCTGGTTTTTTTGGTGGTAGGCAAGGAATAAGGCAGGGAGATCCGCTATCAGCTTATGTCTTTATTCTGGTGATGGAACTGCTAACAGGAATGATAAACAAGCTAATTAGCCTTGATGGCTTTAATCTTCATCATGCTTGCAAGGATCCTCAAATCTCAGCTTTGATGTTTGCTGATGATTTAGTGGTATTTTGTTCTCCTGACATCAACACTGTTAAGAATATTATGTATACCCTTGACCAGTTTTACGCGATGACAAGATTAAAGGTTAACATTCAAAAATCTGATATCAAAACTACTGGTGTGAGTTCGGAACAGGTTGCTGAGATTTCTCATGCTTCTGGTTTGACGCCTACCCCCAATACTGTATCTTACTTAGGGCTTCCCCTCTCTACATCTAAGATTACAACTACCCAATGTCTTCCCCTATATGAGAAGATAACAGCAAGATTAAACTGTTGGACTTCTAGGAAGCTCAGTCAACCTGGTAGACTTACTTTAATCAAGTCTGTGCTCTTTGCAATGTAGGTGTACCGGGCTAGGACCTTTGTTCTACCATTTAAACTTGTTAAGATGATTAGAAGTGCATTTATGAAATTTCTTTGGACGGGCAAAACTTTAGGTAGATACATTGCGCCGATAAAATTCGACAGAGTGGAGCGACCATTGAATAAAGGCGGGCTTGGAATACTTAATTTAACACAATGGAATAGGGCGGCATTTGTAAAACAAATTGACCCATACTTTAACTGTCCCAACAGTCTTTGGGTTGAATGGTCTAAAAGAAATGTGATCAAAGGTAAAAGTATATGGAACATGCAGAAGCCTCAAAACCTAAGTTGGACATGGCAGAGTATTTTCAAGCTAAAAGAGATTTTCCTCCCGATCCTACGAATAAATTCCATCCCAATTTACAATACGAGTTTCTGGGATGATCTGTGGCTTGATAAGGGAATGATACTTAGAAGACAATTGACAGACAGTGAAATACAGCAATCTGCTATTCATACTAAGGCTAAGGTTAAGGATGTAGTTTATAATAATCAGAGTTTTAGGTCATATTCATCTAACTGCAGGATTCAGCGTATATGGAATATGATCAGAGAGTTTGTTCCAATGAATTCTACAACTGAAGAGCTTGTATGGGGGGAGAATAATACTAAATTTAAAATTGGTGAAGCATACGAACACTTGATGAAGAATAAACCAAGGCCAATGTGGAAATGGTGAAAGCGTACCTGGAACATGGATAGTAGTATGCGTGAAAACTTGATGATGTGGAAGGTGTTGAATCGTGCTATTCTTACGAGAGTCAAACTCGCGAGCATGGGAATGAACGTCAACATAATTTGTACATTCTGTAGAGATCAACCAGAGACTGTTGAACATTTGTTCTTTGAATGCCCTGAAATCTTGATTGTGTGGACTGCTATGATGACAAAGCTTCATAGATATAATGTATCGCATGCCAACCAGATTGAGTGGAATCAAATACATGCTATTATAGGGTACAAGCAGGAAGAAAAGAGGCTATTTAGTGCTGTGTTGAAGAGTTTTATCATGGTAACATGGAGAGAGCGAAATGTAAGAGTATTTGACACTGTCAATGCAAAGAGTGATTCGATGTTCAAGCTATGGGTACTGCATGAAATAAAACAAACTCCGGGGATGCTTCAATTCTCCTTCGACCCAGGGATAACACAGTCCTTCCAAATTTACTAAGAATACTTCGGTTCTGTTTTTTATTTTTAATTTTGTATCTGTTTCCCTCTGTGCTTGTGGCACCTAGTTTTTCTCTGTTTTCATAAGCTCTTGCTCGCTGTTGTATGTGTTTTGTTCTATTGGTGCTGCAATAAAATGGTCGGGGTCCATCCAACCCCGTCGGCCTTTCCAAATAAAGAATATTTAGTGGAAATTCTAATATGAAAAGGGAAAAATGTTTTACTGAAGAGTACTTAATAATAAATACTATATGATTTTAGGAGTATTTGTTTCATTGGCGTTTTATTGGAAAAAATATTTTGATAGAAAGGCATTTGATTTTGAAAGAACATTTTGAGAAAATTAGTTTATTTGAGAAGATATTTGAATATATTTTTTGGAAATGTTTTAATTTGGGGAATATCCTTTTTGATAAAAGTATGCGAGGAACATTTTTTACTTGAGAAAAATGTTTTTTCAAAAACAATATCTTTGATCTGAAAAACCTTTAGTTTGGAAAGCTGATTTTTGGTGTAAGTATTTTTATTTAAAGGATAGTTTTTGATAAACAATGTTCTGAAAGGAAAACATTTTTGGGTAAAGGACTTTCATTGAAAATATCCAATTTGAAAAAATGTTTAATGGGAAATTTATTTGAAAATATTTTTTGAGAAGGATGAGTTATAAATATCTAGTATTAAAGTATTTTGGGGAAATATTTTACAAAGATTAGAATAATTTGATTCAGAAGTACATAGTTGAAAAGGCAAAATAGTTGATTTGAGAAACAAATTTTAAAGTTGTTTGTTAAAAATATTTTGTTAAATGATATCTTATTTGGAAATATTTATTGGAGAACATTTTGAGGAGTACGGAACTAGACTGAGTAGCATGGGATGTGAGTGACCGGATGATATGAGTTTTGAGTTTGCCCAACATCCATTATGATGATCTAACCTTTATGCCTATTATGTGTGACTTTTCCTAATGAGTTGTATGGATGGCTAGTTATTCCCTTCTAGAGTGTGTTGGGATATGACGTTATGATTTCCCATTTCCATGTATAGGGTAGAGAAATTTTACTTTAGTTGTACTTGCTTGTTTTGGTCGAATAGATTGCAATGTTCTTATGCTTATTAAGTTACGAAAAATTATACTGCCTGTACGAGTATGCTTGCTTGATAATTTATGTCATATTTTTTTGAATTTATTTCTCCTGCTTGCATTTTATTATTTGTTTGCATGACCTTGTTTTACTTGTTTGTTAGATTACTTTCCTTATTATGATTGTTTTCTTATATGCTAGGTTATACTGTTTGTTATGTATGATGAGGTAGTTATCCAATGTTGACTTTTAGCAGGGTGTACATTGGTGAGACTAGTTCGGTATTAAAGAACATGTTTGGTTTAGTCATAGTGGGATGACGTAGTTTCATAAGTTGAGGAGGAGTAGGTATTCGGACCGACTAAAGAGATGTGACATGTTCCTTGAGGGTGAGTAATAGTGGCCGAAGAGTTATTATGACAAAAGGTTGGTTAGGTACTACTGAGGAATCAAAGCTACGGGTGGGAGGTTCATTGCATCTTTACTAAAATATTGAGTTTTATCATATGCATATTCAAAATCTATGTTTATACGAGTGATGACTAGCTTTCGTAAGTGTTTTAATTCCAACAGTGACTTCAATTCTGATTTTTGAATAAGTATATACAATTTCAAAGTTTTATAAAGTGGTGTTTTTCAAAATTATTTTCAGTTGATTTCAAAAAGAAAAAAATGAAGTTTTAGAAAAAAAAAGAGAAAGAAAAGAAAGAAGAAAAACAATATTTTTAAAAAGAAAATTTTGGTTTAATGAAAACATGGAAGATTCGATTTGAAAATGAAAATATTTGGTATAAATATTTTAGTTTGAAGATGTATTAGATCTCTCATCGCCAGTGAGGGTTAGTAGATCACTCTTTGGTATTTTGAGTCATCCTCGTCACGAATGGAGAAGTCACTACAAGAGGATTGTGGAAATTAGATTTTTCAATATAATCTGAAGGTTGGACAAAAGGGGATCTGACGTAAATGTGTACCAAGGGATCGTTGATAACTCAAAGGTTTTGATGTATGCTCGTAAATCAAGGATATTTGAGGTGTTCACCTATGTGCCTTTGAGCTTGATGATGGTCTAATTCGCTTCGATAATGGCAAGGAACTACTTCAAGCATTGATGAGACCACAATGTTGAGTAATCGCTGACCTTAGTGATGGTCATATATGTCATCATATATTCCAGAGTTCTTAGTACGAGACCTTGTGAGGGTCAGGAATTCCCGACAATCCGTGTGGGTCTGTGAATCAAGGATTGATGCAGCTACAACACAAGTAGATGGCCATATTTTTTTAAGGATGTAGCCAGGAATATGTAAATATTTTTTTAAGGTTGTAGCTATGAGTAGGCGCATATATTTTCGAGGATGTAGTCATGAGTAGACACATATATCATTTTGAGAGTGTAACTATAAGTAGGTGCACAAGATATTTTGGTGTATAAGTATGAGATAGTAAACAATTTATTTTGAGGATGATATTGTGAGGAAGTTCATCGATAGTTTTGAGGATACACATATTATGGTGGATGTGTGTTAATATAGGAGTTAGCACACATGTGTAATTTGTTGGTACGTTAGTGTGAAGATGATACCTTGTGATTTTGAGCACGTTTACTTTATCTTCAAACATTACTAATTGTTGGTTTATATATTTATTTTTTGAACCAATCTGAGTTTTTGTTGTGAACTTTTGTTATGGACTATTATGGTTGGACTATTGAGATGCATGCTATGACAGGTGAACGAAGTTGATCTATGATTGAGATTGTTCACTTTTTTGATGGAGGGTTGTATTAACATGCTATAGTTTTGATTGCATGTTTATGAAAATGTATCTGTTACTATAGTATATGTCCGAGGAAAATCGCATTCATTGTTCTTATAATGTTTTATTGTGTCATAACTGATTGTGTTATGCGGTTTTCATATACTACTTTATAAGTAATTAGTTTGTAATTAGTATACATTTTTCTGATTAAACTTATGATGATGCTTTATTGATTTGGTTGAGGGCTGTTTTTAGGGAACTGTAGGGGCGCAATTCTTTTAAGGGGGACAACGTAATGACCTGCAAATTTGACGTTGTTCATATTAAAGTAATTAAAGATTTTTGATGGAAGGGTGATTTAGGCATTGTATGTATAAACATTGCATAAGCCTTTCAGAGCTGATCAGTTTTGATTATAAAATTTTTAAATTTGGAGTTACAGTTCAGTTGATAAGGAATTTACAATTTATAAATGTCGTACATAACTGTTTTCGGTCAAACTGGGTATGCGAATCATACCCAACTAAATGACTATTTAAATGAAGCCATGGAACCCTAACCGTTAGTTCCATCTTTATTTTTCTTCTCTAGTCGAGACAGTTTCTTAATATCCATCTAATAGTAGACAGTTTTTTCTAATAAAAATTATTCTGAGATTCAATGTGCCCAAACCCTACCTCATAATATATCAACTTAAAGCTATTAATAAGACAAAGAGACGAGTGTAATTCGTTTTTCATCCGATGCTCCAGTTGATCATAAATTACTGAATTATCTCAACCGTATATATTGTCAATTTTGATTCAATAGTGAAATGACTACCAATTGATGATCGAAAGGCACTTTGTGAAGAGGATGATGAATGAAATGCATCCATGAAGGCCGATCATCTTAAATCAAAGTGACCCAACAGAAATAATTCGCTAAAGATCAGCAAAACCCTAGAAGGGCAAGCAGCTTGGTGGCGGGAGAGATGGCGACGCGAAGTCGAAAACAAAGGCGGTGGGTTCTAGATCTAGGCTCTTATCAAGCAAGGGCATCCTAAGGCGAATGTAATCGATGGTCAAAATTGAGTTTGCATGCGTTGATCGACGGCAACTATAGGGGAAAGGAGGTGCATTTTTTGTTTAGCTCCAATATTTTTATTATTACAAATTAAACCCTTTAACTTCTAATATCCATATCTTTTGCATGCAAACTTATATTCATGCACGGTTTGTTCTGGTAGGTTCGAGGCAAAATTCAAGACAATTTGGCATGTTGTGAGCTAGATTTTGGAATTATTTGTAAAAGCATGTTGTTAAGTTTAAATAGTCGTAATTATATATATTTTAAAATTAATAATGAATATTTATCGGTAAAAATATACATCTATTGATATAGCCTGCGCTCATTTGATGATTGTTTAATTATTAAGGCTTTTTGAGATGATATGTGTTCTAATTTAGTTGTTTGCTCACTTACTTATTGCATCGTTGGATGTTCATATTTTTCAGTAATTAATCGCAGATTTAGGGAATAAATAGAAAATGAATACAATTGTATAATTTCGGGAGGAACATATAAATTAATGGAAAATAAGATTTTTTTTTCCAAATTCTGTAACGACCTGATATTTCGAACCGTTCAAATGGACATTCATCCACTCATGTCAGACTTGAGTTGCTCAAAGCAACAGATTGTTAATTTATATTTGGCAAAACTTAGCATATACAGTAAATAAATCAATCATAGAATCACAGACACAAAGTAATAACAATAAGCAGTGGAATAGATAAATAGTAGTTCATGAAGCTACTATAAAAAACATCAGAGTTGAAAGTAAAATACAACAGATATCTCGAATACACAAAAGTTACTAATACAAATGCCAATGAAAACAACGGGAATAAACTGAAGTATCTGGAAAGCTGAATAGACAAAGGCAGATCTTCAAGGAAAGCTCCAAGCTCCAAAGGTGAGTCTCAAATGCTGTGGCACTCAGTCTGACCCGAGCATAAAGCAAAACACAAAACACTCGAGTCAGGATTAACATTCTTATACAAGTTAATTCAACTCAAGTGAGATGTCAACTGAAATACAAAATAACTTAAAGGATGTTTGGGATTCCCATCCTTTAAGGATCCGTTAAACTATCTACATACATAGTACAATAGGTTACATAGATAATGTCTATAAATTAAACTATTAAAATAGCGTTAAGGCGTTACACATATCCCCCTTAACACATTTTATATAATGTCGTAGTCTATACAGTACTGCAAAATCCACCGAACCGGTGGGCTATTAGGGAGCACTCCATAGGTATGACACAAACCAAACTCATAGAAGGTGCGATAAGGCATGTGACAAGGCACGCGAGGCAATGCCCAGGGTAGGTTACTACCGTTTTGCAGATCCGGACTGGTGGTAACGCATAGCAGCTACTACCGCCCATCTCGAGACACACTCCCAAATCAAAGGTGCACCCAATCCAATCACAAAGTAATAGAATGGTATCGAAGAAATGTGCCCGATAGGAGGAGCGACCTCACTTGGCCCGGCGTGGCTCCTGTTTTAGCCACATCAAGCTGACTCACGGGAGTCAGGGCTACGTTAATACCTCATATAGAATCGTCGCCAACCATCCTACTTTGTTCTGGAATCTCCACCACGTACATAGTTGTTAAAGTGGTTTCGGTATGGGCAGAGAGTATGAAAATATTCGATCCCGGTCTCTTTAACAACCAAACGCTAATTTCACATCGTAGTCATTTTATAAATCACTTTTATAATTATTTCAAACAGTTCATACTTCATATCAAAACATCATATTCTTTTCATATTCATTTCACTTTCGAAATCATATACAATTTCGAAATCATATCGCTTTCGAAATCATATCATTTTTAAAATTAATATTTACTTTAAGTCATAACAGTTCCAACTTAAACAGTTTTAAATATTTAAAATAGTTTATATATTGAAATAGTTATAAATTAATATAGTTTATATATAAAAATAGATTATAGATAAAAATAGTTTATATATTAAAAATAGCTTTAATATATATATATATATTAAAAATAGCTTATATATATTAAAAATAGTTTCAAATTAGAATCGTTTCTTCCAATTTTCACAAATCAGTTCAATTCAACTTTAGTTCCAAAAATTCAACTTAAATTAATCTTCGTTCAACAATTTCAATTACAAAGATAAAAGGTTCAATTCAAATCCTCATTAAACCATTTTTTTTAATATATATCAATTTCAAATCCAGGTTCGAACTACAACTTTAAACCATTTCCAATTCATAAGTTTCAAAGTTAATATTCAAACAACTTACAATAACTCAATTAGATAAATTTCATTTATATTTCAAAATTCAACTTTAATTTTATTTAAATTTGGAAATATTCACTCAGTCAGTTTTAATAACATTTGAATAAAATCTCAAATTACGAATTTAAATAAAATCAATAATTAACTTCAATTATATTTAAGTCTAAAATATTCACCAAATCACTTTTTATAAGCATTTAAATAAAATTTCAAATCATAGTTTAAATCAAAATTAAATATTCAATTTTTATTTAAATTTGAAAATATTCATTTAATCACCTTTAATTAATCAAGTTTATAAAATCATACCTTTCAAAATCTCAAAATCTATAAGTTTCCAATCAATTCTTATTTAAATTCAATTATTAACCAATTTAAATTCCAAGTCAACATTAATTTATCATTCCAACCTCTATTGTTAAAGTTATAAAAAAATATTTTTAAAGTATTAATATAAATTTAAATAAATGCTTAAACATATTATATACTAATTAAATTATATTTTATTAAATTAAATCTTATTATTAAATTTATTTTATATTAAATCTTATTTTATATATTTTTAAAATAATAAAGTTATAAGTAAAATCTTAAAAATTATATTTTCAAAACTAACTTATAAATTTAAAATTTCCAAAATATATAATTTTAAAAATCTAAATTTTACACGTATATAAAAGAATAACATTTATATATTACTTTTAAAAAATCAATATTTATTAAAACCCATATATTTTCTTTCAAAACTTTGGAAATCATTTTCAAAATATAGACTAACGGTGTTCGTATAAAATTTTCTATCCTATGGTCAAGTGATACGGATATTTATCATTTAAAACCGTAATTATTTAAATATTTACGGGTATATATCATTTCAACCCGTAATCCCAAAATCCAAAATCAATGAAAATCGCTAGGGTTTATCATTTCATCCCATAACGATTTTCCCCTAATCTATAAGATCGTTCGGGTATGTATCATTTCAACCCATAGGGAATTCCTAAACTACCGGGAACTTGTAGAGTGAGAACAATAGTATAATATTATAAAATGACATACTTATCAATAGTAGGCATATATCATCATTAACAATTTAAATATAATATATACAACAGGTTATGGTGTCATATGTCATAGGTAAACAATTGCAGATAATGGCATATCATATTTAACAATTAAATAACCAACAATTCAAATTTAACAACATATTTCAATCGTCATTTCATGTGAATTAAATTTACTAAATATAAGAATGTTAATCATGAGTGGTTACTCACCTTTCGTGGCTAGAGAAGACAACGAGAACAAGATGTGATGAATCCAAGCACAAATTGCAAAGCACGAGACAATAAACACAAATTTGACGAGCAGAGTTGATAGTTTGGGATTTATGAAAACGAATCAAACTAGTTTAAAACAATATATATATATATATTCTAAAATCAATATTAAATTTAAACCCATATAAATAATATATATATATATATATATATATATTTCAAATCCTTACATCTTAAACACATATCAAAATTTAAATTAAAACCCTTAATTTATATTTGAACACCAAACTCTTGTATATTTATATAGACAAATCTATAGACTAACATATACACTTACATACATATTATATCTTAAGATCAATATTTATTATAAAATTAATGTAAACTTACTTTATTGTATATATATAAACTCAACAGATCAAATGTAAACTTATATAAACTATATATATATATAAACAAACCGATTGTATGTTACTGATATAAACATATATATAAAACCCAACAGATCGGATATAAAACTAATATAACTTGTACATTATAAACACTTTATATTTTATATATACACAATTTAAAAATCAATATTTTTTCCCAAAATAAGAACAGAGAGAAGGATGGCTAGACTGAGATCAGGTGAAAGGCATTAGACTGTGGCTGATGGCGTGTTGTAGGCGGAGGGAAGCACGTGGTGTAGTGGGGTTAGTGGTCGGCTCTGGTCGTGGATAGGTGAGGCAGGTGGACACGCGACAATTGAGGGAAGGTGAAAGCAGAACACAGTCTGTCGAATACATGCGGTTGCCTCTTTTTTTTAAGGTGGCAGAGGATGATGGTAGCTGCGGCTATGTGGAGGAGCAAGGAGGGAAATAGGAACGCGGATCTGGGATTTTTTGAGCATCTCATGGCAGGCAAGAGGAGGGTTGTCGAAGTTTTGTGGGTGCGTGCTGGGTAGGCTGCTGCGTTATGGGGTGAGACAGAGAGTTTGCTCGGGTTTGTTGTTGATGGCAGTTTGTGAATTCAAGTGGCTGTTGTACGGAGGTGGAGGTTGGAGTTGATGCGGTTGGGCTCAGGTGGTTTGAGGGAAACTAAGGCAGGGTGGCACGAGTAGGTGTAGGGTTGTGAGGCGGGCAGGTCGGAGTTTGGAAGGTGCAGGCTACGGTCTGGTTGTGGGTGGTAACGTGTGTGTAACGACCCGACTTTCCAGTCCCGGAAAATCGAACCATTTGATTTAAGAAGAAGAGGTAGAAGAAGAAAAATAGAAAACAAAATCAGAATCTAACCATCGCAGCGGAATAAAATATAATATATATTAACAGATCTTTACACAAATCAAAACTATATCAGTTTTATATAATACATCATCAGAATACATCATCAGAGTACATCAACATCCATACCATACAACTGAATACACAGTGGAAAAATAATAGCAAGTACGAGAGTACGTATCGTCATCCAGCTCGTCTCCTGAGCTCCACAGCATCATATCCTGAACCTGTTTATCTCGGTCTGACCCGAGCATCATATAAAACAATACCCGAGTCAGTCTGGAATACCAGCGTGAGAAAATCACACTCAATTGATTATTAAAGTTTCAAAAATCCTTTTGAAAATAAAAGCATCTCGTAAGACCACGCCACAAATAAACATGTCGGGTTTTTACCTTACGATAGCTAAACACTTTTTATCAAAATCCTCTGATATTATAATAGTGTCTATTCACAAATACTTATTAAAATAGCTGAAATTGTTACATGATTAAATTCCAGCATACTAGCCACAACGTGGGTAATACAAACAAAACTCGTACAAGGCACGTAGGGAGAATGGATTTCCAACGAATGACTAGGCACTGGGGTACCACCTGTCACAGTACGTGGCCTAGATCACAGTACCGAGGAGTACGCCCGCTCCCCTGCAACACAAGGCCGGAATCATCCCTTACTGGATAATTCCAAATAAAATCACCCCACGGTTGGGATCAGCAACCGCACCACTAAGCCGAAATAAAAGGGACATCTAGACAGGGATGACCTTACTCTCAAGTGGGTGCTACCCACGAAGCCTTGCTGCATAACCCCTGATTTTCAGTCATTCCCGGTTGATGAGGCTCGAGGCTAAACGATACCTTTCAGAACATATCCCTTAGAATGCCCATCGTCCACCTGACGATGTCACGAAAGCATTCGTCCATACAAGTCCGTCCCGGGTTCGAACGGAACCGAAGGCACTATTCCTACTACATCCATTTTGGAAATATCCTCAGGATTAGTAGCGACTAGCCCTTGCACTTCACTGCTCCATCTTCGACTCTGAACACGTTACACGAAACGTACAAACCGGATCGAAGTGGTATTCGAGTCTCCAGACCTAGAATCCCGGTATACGGAAACTCGATCCCGGTCTCTTCGAAACGATCAGCGCATTTGGCCAATATTGATAGTCGGTTATTTAACTATCAATTAACATCCACAAGCAACCATCACACAATAAATAATTTCCCACATTATTTATTTGCCCAAATATCTTTCCAAGATATATTTCTATTTTCAAACTCCTTTTGAAAACAATTTCAAACAGTTTCCGCTTACGGAATACATTTCCCAAATAATTATTTCTCTGAAACACCAAGTACAAAATACTTTAGATTTAAAAATAATTTAAAAGCACTTTACTATAAATATACTTTATAATATTGAAATTTAAAAACTACTTTAATACCTTAACAAAATATATACTTAAGGAATATTTAAAATGAAACCACTTTACAAATATAAACTAAATTTCTCTTTTTAAAACATAATACCAAATCACTTTTATATAATTACTACAATAATAGATTTTTGAAAATACTACTTTAGGCCTTAACATTTAGAAATAAATCAATTTTCTAAAACATGCTTTTAAAAACACAATTAGAACTTTTAACTTATATTTAAAATTGCCTTGGAGAAACGTACTTGGCAATCCAGAGAAATACACTTCTCATTTCCATCTTTTAAAAATAAACCAACATTTATTTTTAAACCAATCCCTATCCTTTTATAAATTCCCATCTTGAATTTATATTTCAAATATCCACTGATATTCCATTTCACTTTATAAACCCAGTTTATATCTCCAAAATCTCATTTCTTTTTTTTAAAATTCCAATTTTAACAACTAAATCAATTTTCAGTTGATTTTCCAATTTACTTTACTTACTTTGAAATAAATTTCCTTTGCTACTTCATTTATTCCAAAATACATTAACCTTTAGATTTTAATTCCCTATTTCGAGTTAAACCCCTTTTTACCAATATCAATTACAGATTTCCAAAACTCCTTGTTTATTCTTTAATTAACTTTAATCCTTAATTTCAAAAATAACTTCTTTTATTCTTCAAATAATATCACTTAAGTATAAAATTTATTATCCCTTGTAGATTCAAAATCCCCTTATTTCATATCTGTTAAAATTCCAAATCACCTTATTTTTATTTCAATTCGTTATAAATTTTATCCCAATTCCTCGAATTATTTTACTTAAACTTTTATTCCTTTATTTCTTTTCAAAAATTCAATTCCATAGATTTTATAATTTATTATACTGGACAATCCAAATCAACCACATCATCCAATATAAAATCATCACAGGATATCAAATATTCAGAACACAGAATATTAAATAATCTAATAATTTTGAGGAATCCAGTTGGATCCCTCCAACCTGTTTCCCTGCATCCACAGACGTTAGCACAATATAAAATACCAATTCCACTTCAAGGTGGAATATCGCGGTATATGGGATTTATATAAATCATCCGCTATTATGCGGCGCATAGGGTCTCATCCGCTATACAATGCGGGAATATCAACAATCCCAATATATACATATGCCAATATGTATATATTGCTATATACTACTATATATAATATAGCACATCCAAATCAATTCACCCATTCAATCAATTATTTAAATTTAACCATTTAAATTTAAATTCAACTGAGTGAGATTAACTCACCTTTGCTTTTATTTGCGATCCATTTCAATATTGCCTTGGTTTCTTGATTTTTAACCTTGAATAATCATTATATAACTTATCAATATTCGAAATAGTTAAACAGTTAATTACCCTAAACAATCAATTACTTCTTATTACTTACAAATAGATTTTAACCCATATCCTTAAGATAAATAATTCCTAGTAACTAAAATAAATTAAATTAGTTAATTTTATACTTTAATCACTGAATCCACTAATTTAAAATAAACTAGTACATTGAAAACGTGCACTTGATCTCCATTATTTTCTTTTTCAAATCGAATCTGCATAATTACTTTTATAAAAATAAATGTAAGTTTCGAAATAAGAAAAAAAACCAAACTTTATAAATTCTTCAAACCCTTTTAAAACCATATAATTTTTCCTCTGTAAATAAATTTATAACAATATTTATATTTATTAAATTTAAAACATGATTTACTATTACCTTACTGACAACAGAACTGCTGCTCGAACCAAGTCTCGACCACGCGATCCCCTGAGCTTCGCACGCCCTAACTCTCATCTCGACTCCAGTAGCCGCGACCCCAAGCTCAGGCCTTCGAGATTCCCAACTCCTTCGATTTCGCGACTCCGATTCTCCCTTGAACTCGCGAAGTACGCCATGCTCGACGGCAAAAACCCACCGTGGATCTCGATTCGACGTGGTAAAGTCGCGTGCCTATCTGCTCCGAGTTCGACTCGCCCCGAATTGCGACCAGATCCCACTGCACGCGCGCGCGAAGCGCCTTCCCCCCAGCTGACGCGAGCAACGAAGTTGCCGACCCTTTGCTAGAATTTGGATCGAGATTTAACGAGGGGCATGCCTATTCTACCAGCTTCCGTTACGTTTGTTCGAATTGAATAGGGAGGGGAATTTCAATTTGAACGATTAAGGGAGAAATGGTTTCGTTCTGCCATTGTTTTTCTTTTGTTTTAATTTTTATTTTCTAACGAGAATGAACATCTCCATTTTGAAAGAACGAGGAAGTGTGTTCGAGAAGGCAAAGGAACGTGTGGGAAAAAATATCTAGCTACAGTGTTTTGCTTATATTGTTTATATTAAATTCTCGATTTAATTTCAACGCGTTTGTATGCCGTATGCTCACACAACAACTCCAATCACTTCGAAACTTGAAATCCGGTAATAATGCAATATTACGGACCCAATGGAACTACTTTCATCGAATTCCAAGACCGTGCCCCGGAAGGCTATTTTTAAATATTGATTCAAACGATATAATTTCAAAATTGAACAAATCAATTTCAAATTAAATTCTGAAGCTTCTATTATCTTCAGTGTTATCAATATGAATTTTCTGAGCCTTTAAATTATTTTTAACAAGCTCAAAACTCAAGATTCTCTATTTTACCCTATTTCCAATTGTTTAGTCCAAAAATTAAATTGTCCAATAAATAGAGATATTTGAAATTTAGGTTAAAATTAACCTTTTAAATATTTAAATTCAATTAAACATCCCAATTTCAAATATCTAAAATTTTCGGGTCGTCACATTCCTCCCCCCTTAAAAGAATTTCGTCCCCGAAATTACTAGTTATGAAGAATGTCCCATATCCCGTTAGCTATTTTCCAAATTCAAACAGTTTTAACAATACCCAAACCATCTTTTAACTTCCCAAACTTATTCATAAGTTCAACCCATACCACCTACTTATCCATTCAAATTTAAATTTGAATTCAAATTTGAATTATCAAAATTTTCCAAAATTTTCTAACTCTCTAAATTTTTGAAAATTTTTGCCAGCGTCTCCTTTGCGCGGCTAGCTCGGTACTACTACAAAATGGCTCTACGGCCCCCCAATCTCAAAAAGAAAATAAAAAGCCAAGTGGCTGGATCAAAAACCCAATCAAATTTCATATAGAAATTCAAATACATACCTTTTGTCGGGCCATTAAATTTTATCTTCTAAAATCAAAAATCCCAATTATCCATTGCTTTTATACACCTGTATATCCTACTAAGCAATAATATTCAATCACAATTCCAAAGTCATTTTATACTTTCCTTTACAAATTTTCAATATTTGTTTTACTTAAGCCCGTACGATGCACATATATCATTCGTACGCAATATCATATTCGATCGCTCACTCGATCACACAATTTCACTTCCGAACTAGTATTGTCCACCCGACTTCCTAGTGCGGACTCAGATTTGGTTTCTTGATCGGAAACCGTCATTCTCCTTGCATAGCCACAAACTATGATAGAGAATATTCAGAATCAATCAACAATCCATATCCAGGCTCGCCGTCGAAAATCGAGTGAAAAATTCCAACTCGGATCGATATATCTATCTCGAAATTCTGTGTTCGACATCTGGACCAAATAGCTATGCGAATAAAATAATATACGTACATCTTACGTATAAATTCCAATTGATTGTCAGTTATATCAATTTCTTTTTTTATTCACATTCATTTGATTGTTATTCACTTCACACTTATCTCATTTCACAACTTCAAATTTAATCGTCATTCAATTATTCATCTAGAATAATTTTCCTCAATACCAAATTACTTAAGAATCTCACCATATTCCTTAAGTTCAATATAAATATTTTACGTACTGCTTATACTTATTTTCACTTCATTATTGAAGTTCATATCCATTTCTATCCACTTTTGCGTTTACATTTCCACTTGAATTCAATTTATCTTCCACTTTGAATATTGAATTAGTTGCACTTACTAATTAATTTAAATTTCGATTTACAGTTTATTCGTAAACTTCACTTCTTTAGTTCCTTCAATTTCGCTTCACCTTACATTCACATTCGAATTAGATTTCAATATCCGGTTTCAATTTTATTTGCTTAACAAATTTAAATCATTTATCGTAAATGAAAATTTCCAAAAATTTTCTAACTCCCAAAATTTATGGAAAATTTTGGCAGAGTCTCCTTTGTACGGAGGGACTTCTGCGATATCGCAGGATGCACAAATATATATATACATCGGCCTCAGGCCGGAAATCACAATATATATCAATATATGCAGTTCATATTTCCTATTTTTGAATTTTTTTGCATAAGCATACCTTATTTAGCATTTTAAAGCAAGCAGTTATTTATTTTAGCATGTTGTGCCATCAGATTCAGCCAACCGGCTTCCCTGAACCTGTACTAACTCAATTACAACATGTAAGTGCCACATATCCAAAGTTTATTATCATTTCAATTAATTTCATTAGCTAACACATACAACATAAGCAATATTCACTAAACACTTCCATAAGTGAATTTATTAGGCCCAACACAAATTAAATGCTTCCATTTAAATGGTTTACACTTCATTACTTACATTCTATTCATTTTAATCCAAATGAATACGTATTTATTACGATTGATTTAAAAATCAATTATATTGCTTATATTAACTCACATTTACTACAATTGATTCCAAAATCAATTTTATTTCCTTTCTATCAATTCATAGAATTTTATTTAACCTCGTTTTGCCTCAAACGATCCATTTTCTAATACAATTCGACAATATCAATGTGAATAAAGGATTACTTCAGCTTTAGAACCATTTAGGTTAAATCCAACTAAATTTACATTTAACCTATTCCATGTTAAATTTATTCACAACTTTCATTGTATTTCTTCCATATCCAAAGAGTTTGATTCCAAACCATTTTATTAAACTCAGCCACCAATATATCAAATAACCGTCACACAACTTACTTAAGTTATTTATTTGTTTGAGTAGAATTTTATTCCATTCAATATTATCTATACCCAGCTGAATTTATTTCAATCCAATTTATTTTAGCTTGCTTCCAATTAAACCTAGCTACACCCCATTTTTGGATTTTGCTAAGCAAAGATTTAATTCCACTTAATAACATTCATGACACAACTGACTTTTGATTCAATTCAATCCAAATTTAATTCAATTTCGATTTCAGTTTATATAACTTATTTCAAGTTAAATTCAAATATATTTTCTTCACTTTCATTTACTTAAGTTAAATTTTAATTCCCGGATTACAATTTCCCAATTTCTTCTTATTAATATCTACTTCACTTTATAAGTACAATAGTTGATCCATTTATTCATTCACCAATTCATTATTTAACCAATAAATTTTATTTCCAAACATTAATTATTTTTAGTCCATCTTGACTACTTTTTCCCATTCACATTTTACCCTTTACTCCAGATTATACATTAAATTTTAGTCAAGTATATATTTTTCATTATTATTATTCTATAAATATTCCAAAATAAGATTCCAGAGTATACACAAATTTTCAAAATTTCAAAATCCCTTTTTGGAAATCAACTATATCCAAACTCCTTTGGTAAATTCCATTATCTTCTTGAATTCTTAAATCAAACCCAGTTCGCAACAATTTCAATTTGAAACAATTCGGTAGCAATTTCTCTTTGGAAACTCGAAAATGAACACCGATGATGTCGCGATCATCATCGGAATTATTTTCCAGCGACCAAAGAGAGTTTAGTGCTTTTATCACTTTTAAATCATTTCAAATATTTTTGAATACCCAATCTCATCAGACTTCGAATCCAATTTAAAATATTTCCCACAATAGTATCACTACTATTTCTCCCACACCCTTGAAAACCGTTTTCAAATCCAAAGGAATTTTAAGTCCTTTCTCAAAAATTCCAAATTTCCAACCCATCCAATTAAATTTAAACCTTTCTCTGGAATTCTATTTTAAATTACTATCTCATTTGGATATGGAGTTTATTCCAATTTATAAATTACATTTATAATCTATATTTCAAATTTTATTTTATTATAAAATTTTATTCTTTACTTTGGTTATAAATTTCAATTTCTAGTTAAGTTTCCATATATTAATGATAATAATTCCATATTATCACTTCTAACATCCAAACAACCATATATATTAACTAGAATAGTTTACAAAACGTTTCTTTTTATACAAAAATAATTTGGGTAAAATTATTTCATTTACCCTACTTTAAAACAATACTGTGTCGAATTGTTCTATACAAGCGTTTAGAGATCCCTATCAATGTTGTGGCGTCCCACACATCGACCAGAATCCATAAACTACTCAATAAACCAATCAACACAATATAAAACAATTTTATATTCACTAACAAATACGCGCTCATATCTATTAATACTCTCAAAATTCCTACCAGAGCCAAGGTTGTCGCCAGCCTAAGCTCTGATACCACTGTAACGACCCGACTTTCCAGTCCCGGAAAATCGAACCATTTGATTTAAGAAGAAGAGGTAGAAGAAGAAAAATAGAAAACAAAATCAGAATCTAACCATCGCAGCGGAATAAAATATAATATATATTAACAGATCTTTACATAAATCAAAACTATATCAGTTTTATATAATACATCATCAGAATACATCATCAGAGTACATCAACATCCATACCATACAACTGAATACACAGCGGAAAAATAATAGCAAGTACGAGAGTACGTATCGTCATCCAGCTCGTCTCCTGAGCTCCACAGCATCATATCCTGAACCTGTTTATCTCGGTCTGACCCGAGCATCATATAAAACAATACCGGAGTCAGTCTGGAATACCAGCGTGAGAAAATCACACTCAATTGATTATTAAAGTTTCAAAAATCCTTTTGAAAATAAAAGCATCTCGTAAGACCACGCCACAAATAAACATGTCGGGTTTTTACCTTACGATAGCTAAACACTTTTTATCAAAATCCTCTGATATTATAATAGTGTCTATTCACAAATACTTATTAAAATAGCTGAAATTGTTACATGATTAAATTCCAGCATACTAGCCACAACGTGGGTAATACAAACAAAACTCGTACAAGGCACGTAGGGAGAATGGATTTCCAACGAATGACTAGGCACTGGGGTACCACCTGTCACAGTACGTGGCCTAGATCACAGTACCGAGGAGTACGCCCGCTCCCCTGCAACACAAGGCCGGAATCATCCCTTACTGGATAATTCCAAATAAAATCACCCCACGGTTGGGATCAGCAACCGCACCACTAAGCCGAAATAAAAGGGACATCTAGACAGGGATGACCTTACTCTCAAGTGGGTGCTACCCACGAAGCCTTGCTGCATAACCCCTGATTTTCAGTCATTCCCGGTTGATGAGGCTCGAGGCTAAACGATACCTTTCAGAACATATCCCTTAGAATGCCCATCGTCCACCTGACGATGTCACGAAAGCATTCGTCCATACAAGTCCGTCCCGGGTTCGAACGGAACCGAAGGCACTATTCCTACTACATCCATTTTGGAAATATCCTCAGGATTAGTAGCGACTAGCCCTTGCACTTCACTGCTCCATCTTCGACTCTGAACACGTTACACGAAACGTACAAACCGGATCGAAGTGGTATTCGAGTCTCCAGACCTAGAATCCCGGTATACGGAAACTCGATCCCGGTCTCTTCGAAACGATCAGCGCATTTGGCCAATATTGATAGTCGGTTATTTAACTATCAATTAACATCCACAAGCAACCATCACACAATAAATAATTTCCCACATTATTTATTTGCCCAAATATCTTTCCAAGATATATTTCTATTTTCAAACTCCTTTTGAAAACAATTTCAAACAGTTTCCGCTTACGGAATACATTTCCCAAATAATTATTTCTCTGAAACACCAAGTACAAAATACTTTAGATTTAAAAATAATTTAAAAGCACTTTACTATAAATATACTTTATAATATTGAAATTTAAAAACTACTTTAATACCTTAACAAAATATATACTTAAGGAATATTTAAAATGAAACCACTTTACAAATATAAACTAAATTTCTCTTTTTAAAACATAATACCAAATCACTTTTATATAATTACTACAATAATAGATTTTTGAAAATACTACTTTAGGCCTTAACATTTAGAAATAAATCAATTTTCTAAAACATGCTTTTAAAAACACAATTAGAACTTTTAACTTATATTTAAAATTGCCTTGGAGAAACGTACTTGGCAATCCAGAGAAATACACTTCTCATTTCCATCTTTTAAAAATAAACCAACATTTATTTTTAAACCAATCCCTATCCTTTTATAAATTCCCATCTTGAATTTATATTTCAAATATCCACTGATATTCCATTTCACTTTATAAACCCAGTTTATATCTCCAAAATCTCATTTCTTTTTTTTAAAATTCCAATTTTAACAACTAAATCAATTTTCAGTTGATTTTCCAATTTACTTTACTTACTTTGAAATAAATTTCCTTTGCTACTTCATTTATTCCAAAATACATTAACCTTTAGATTTTAATTCCCTATTTCGAGTTAAACCCCTTTTTACCAATATCAATTACAGATTTCCAAAACTCCTTGTTTATTCTTTAATTAACTTTAATCCTTAATTTCAAAAATAACTTCTTTTATTCTTCAAATAATATCACTTAAGTATAAAATTTATTATCCCTTGTAGATTCAAAATCCCCTTATTTCATATCTGTTAAAATTCCAAATCACCTTATTTTTATTTCAATTCGTTATAAATTTTATCCCAATTCCTCGAATTATTTTACTTAAACTTTTATTCCTTTATTTCTTTTCAAAAATTCAATTCCATAGATTTTATAATTTATTATACTGGACAATCCAAATCAACCACATCATCCAATATAAAATCATCACAGGATATCAAATATTCAGAACACAGAATATTAAATAATCTAATAATTTTGAGGAATCCAGTTGGATCCCTCCAACCTGTTTCCCTGCATCCACAGACGTTAGCACAATATAAAATACCAATTCCACTTCAAGGTGGAATATCGCGGTATATGGGATTTATATAAATCATCCGCTATTATGCGGCGCATAGGGTCTCATCCGCTATACAATGCGGGAATATCAACAATCCCAATATATACATATGCCAATATGTATATATTGCTATATACTACTATATATAATATAGCACATCCAAATCAATTCACCCATTCAATCAATTATTTAAATTTAACCATTTAAATTTAAATTCAACTGAGTGAGATTAACTCAACTTTGCTTTTATTTGCGATCCATTTCAATATTGCCTTGGTTTCTTGATTTTTAACCTTGAATAATCATTATATAACTTATCAATATTCGAAATAGTTAAACAGTTAATTACCCTAAACAATCAATTACTTCTTATTACTTACAAATAGATTTTAACCCATTTCCTTAAGATAAATAATTCCTAGTAACTAAAATAAATTAAATTAGTTAATTTTATACTTTAATCACTGAATCCACTAATTTAAAATAAACTAGTACATTGAAAACGTGCACTTGATCTCCATTATTTTCTTTTTCAAATCGAATCTGCATAATTACTTTTATAAAAATAAATGTAAGTTTCGAAATAAGAAAAAAAACCAAACTTTATAAATTCTTCAAACCCTTTTAAAACCATATAATTTTTCCTCTGTAAATAAATTTATAACAATATTTATATTTATTAAATTTAAAACATGATTTACTATTACCTTACTGACAACAGAACTGCTGCTCGAACCAAGTCTCGACCACGCGATCCCCTGAGCTTCGCACGCCCTAACTCTCATCTCGACTCCAGTAGCCGCGACCCCAAGCTCAGGCCTTCGAGATTCCCAACTCCTTCGATTTCGCGACTCCGATTCTCCCTTGAACTCGCGAAGTACGCCATGCTCGACGGCAAAAACCCACCGTGGATCTCGATTCGACGTGGTAAAGTCGCGTGCCTATCTGCTCCGAGTTCGACTCGCCCCGAATTGCGACCAGATCCCACTGCACGCGCGCGCGAAGCGCCTTCCCCCCAGCTGACGCGAGCAACGAAGTTGCCGACCCTTTGCTAGAATTTGGATCGAGATTTCATTATTAATTTTAACAGAGTCGAAGAAATAAAAGGGGAGTTGGAGAATTTGATTGAAGGAACGAGGGGCATGCCTATTCTACCAGCTTCCGTTACGTTTGTTCGAATTGAATAGGGAGGGGAATTTCAATTTGAACGATTAAGGGAGAAATGGTTTCGTTCTGCCATTGTTTTTCTTTTGTTTTAATTTTTATTTTCTAACGAGAATGAACATCTCCATTTTGAAAGAACGAGGAAGTGTGTTCGAGAAGGCAAAGGAACGTGTGGGAAAAAATATCTAGCTACAGTGTTTTGCTTATATTGTTTATATTAAATTCTCGATTTAATTTCAACGCGTTTGTATGCCGTATGCTCACACAACAACTCCAATCACTTCGAAACTTGAAATCCGGTAATAATGCAATATTACGGACCCAATGGAACTAGTTTCGTCGAATTCCAAGACCGTGCCCCGGAAGGCTATTTTTAAATATCGATTTAAACGATATAATTTCAAAATTGAACAAATCAATTTCAAATTAAATTCTGAAGCTTCTATTATCTTCAGTGTTATCAATATGAATTTTCTGAGCCTTTAAATTATTTTTAACAAGCTCAAAACTCAAGATTCTCTATTTTACCCTATTTCCAATTGTTTAGTCCAAAAATTAAATTGTCCAATAAATAGAGATATTTGAAATTTAGGTTAAAATTAACCTTTTAAATATTTAAATTCAATTAAACATCCCAATTTCAAATATCTAAAATTTTCGGGTCGTCATAGTGTGGAGAGAGGAGTGGAAGGGCAGCAGCTTGTTCGGCATAGGCGGATGGTTTGTTTGTGGTGGATCTGGTCGGAACGAGGGATCGGAAAGAGATATACGGCGGTGGTGAGATGGGTTTACAAGAAGGCGGAGCTGGGTGGATCGTTCATGAAAAAAATGGAAAGGGTGCGGGTTTTCAAAAGAAGAGGAAGAGTAGGTTTTCAAAAGGTGAAACAATTAAATGCTCCAGGCAATTAGAAAGAGAAACGTAAGATTCCCAATGCAATATTAATGTAACTTGAATTATATAGAAGACTTGTATAATATATAATTTTTTTCGCATGCCGGATAGAAAAATGAACAACCGATATACAAATCAGATAGTGGGAATAACAAAGGTCAGATATTGATTTCAGGGAAATATAAATGCTAGTGGCTATTTAGTTTCTCGCGAAGGATAACTGAATGGCCACATGGAAACAAAATAAAAAACGGGTACCGATACGGCCATCTATTTCGCAGATTTCGCCGCATACCGGACACCGAAATGCACGAACGAATATACCATGGAGATCAGCACGATGCGATGAATAGAATGGTACACAAATATCAGCGATACGACCATCCTATCAAAAGTCGACATTCGCTGCCAAAACTACTGCTAAAACGCTGAAAATAAGATAAACGGAGCTATAGCAGTCCAAATTTGGCGAAACGAAATACGACGACTCACTCAGAAAATAGTTTACATTTTTATTATATAAAAATATCCAGATTTCGAAAATATTTTATTTCCATCAAATTTCAACTGATTTTAAATTGAAAATTATACAACAGAACTAACTTACATATTTTCTAATGAAAATCTACCATTTGCTATGTTTAAATAGACGCATACCAAATATCAAATTTTCATTACCAAATTTAATTGTTATATTTTTATGAAAATTCAGTTAAATATGTTATTAAAATCGTTAAAATTTACGGGTCCTTACAAATTCTGAGTGATGTTTGTAAATAATAGTAGTTTAACAATTTAAACTGAAATTGATATGGAAAATTTAATAAAATTATTTGGAAAATTCATAAATATTAACATAAAATGCATTTTCAAAGTGAACTTGGAGAATTTATTGTTATTTATAAACTGAAGTGTAATTTAATAATAATAATGTGATTTTTAAGAACTGCATAAATTTTGAATAGAATAATAATATTACTATTTTTATGTAATTTATGGAAAGGTATTATTGTTATTATTATTTAAGCAGTAGAAATAATATACATTTTGAGTATAGTCATAAAAATAATAAAGGTGTGCTTTCAAAAGTATTTTAGGTTAAGTTATTACTATTTTTAAATGAATAAAAAATAAAGTACTTTTGCAATTTAAAGTGCAATATTATTATTTTTAATTAAATAGTAATAAAATGATTATGAACCATAATAACGAGTTTGAGTAAATATTGTTGTTGTTTTTCAAAATTAATTTGATGTAAATTACTAATTTTGATTAAGTAATGATGTTTTGAGATATTTGAAGTAATAAATGTACAATAAAGGATTTTTGAAGTATATTATTTGAGAAAATATATTTTTGAGACAAAATAATTAAGTGTGTTTTTTACAGTAAACAATAATAAGAAGATTTTATACTCAAGCGAAACTAATAGGTGCAAATACATATTTGAATTATTGTGACATATATGATTAATTATTGTTTTATACTACCATATATGTTTGTTGTATGTGGCTGGAATCACATTATGACGAGTTATGCAATGTTTTACCATTATTACTACGCATATATTGTGAAGTTAATTATGGTTTTTTTGTGTGGATGACATTGATGTTTTTTTTGAGAAAAATGTGTGATCCTCTATGAATAGAGAAGAGCACACATGTGAATATATATATATATATATATATATATATATATATATATATCACGAACATAAGGTGCTGCCAACATGCCTGGTAGGTAACAAAAACTAAATACATATATCAAATCTCAGGTACTCCTAAGATGAGTTCCGGCAAGGCCACCACCCATCACACCCCGATATCAAGCTCCGGCATGGCCACCGCCCGATATTAAGGTGTTAGGAGTACCTAAAAAACTAAAGAAAAAATAAAAACTACCGGATGATGTCACAAACTAATAAGGTAGCTCCAAACATCTGGATCAGAAGGGGTGAATAAGCATCTACTCTGAAGTGGATCTGCTGAATAGAGAAACCACTCTGAAGGCTCTGAACAAGAGGAAGGAGTGCCAAACTGAAGAATAGATCCTCATGGAAAAAGTACTCCATAATGAAGATAGCAGTATCATATATCTGAGGAGAAACTGCTAGAAGTCCTGGATGAAGAAACTCTGCTCTAATGACCTCTCTATAATCTGATATCCTGCAATTTGAAGACATGAGTACCTGCAAAATGAACCTGATATCCTATCGCCCATACTTGTATCTGAAAAATGACTAAGGAAAAAATTAGAATGATACATATATATATGTATATTTATAAAATTAATATACATATATATGTATTTATAAGGTAGGAAATAAAAACCTAAATAAGACTAACTGGACAATAATAAAAGAATTGAATTACCTGTAAACTAATACCAAACAGAGACTAGTACAAAATTGAGACAGATCTATCTTATAAACCTTTAATCATAAGTAAGTTATGATTAAAAGTGAAATCATCATATAAATTTGAGAAAATATTAATAATACTATTATTAATGTTAAAAAAATTATTGTTGTGTTTAAAAAAATTAATATTATGACTAACCTTGTTAAGATACCGTTTGATGTTGTGTTATTAATATGGAGTAGCTAGCACACGTTTAAAGATTTTGATGTTTGTGTTACTAATATAGAGTAGTTAGTACATATTTGATTAGATTGTTGTTGTGTTACTAACATGGAGTGGTTAGTATACAAATGGTGGATTTATGCTTGCATTTTTGCTATTGATGTTGTGTCACTAATAATGGGTGATTAGTATACGTCTGACAGTGTTTGTTGTAGTTGATTTATCTGATGTTTAAGCTTGACATTTATCGTTCTTAAATTCATGCATTGTTTGGTGGTCATGTGTTATTATTATTGTTACCTTGTATTTATGATTATGATTGAATGGTAGAATATGATGTTTATTGCTTGTATTGGTTGCTTAATTGCTAAAGTTGTGCAATATGCTAACAAATATTTGGTGCAAAAGAAGAGCGGGAAATAGAACTACATAGGCTTGCTCTCGAAAGGGTGTGTATGCAGTCTTTTTTTGTACAGTAATCATTGGATCTCTTAGGTTAAGTCGGGGTTTATAAAAATTGGCACGCTCCAAACATAATTGATCATATTTTTCCTTTATTGTATATATATATATATATTTGAGTGTGTGTGTATTTGTAAAGTTGCAGGTGGAAGCAAAAGAGGAAAAAGAGGTCTAGGCCCCAGTTGCAGGTTGTTGATTCTGTATATTTCTCTTATATCATAGTTACGCTGTTGTAGATCTAATAATGATCATTATATTGAAAATGTAGATGTTTAATTTTTTTATTGGTCCTTGTTTTTTATTTATCGTTGAGATATATTTAAATTTTTTATTTAATTCCACTATGAGATTTTTCCTTTTTGTTCATAGTTGTATATTTTTAATTTATATAATCAACGACACATGTTTTTTTAATCTATGATTAGTGCGCAACTATATTTTGATGGCGTTTGTCCTAATTTTTAGACATTGGCAATAGTGGGGAATCATATAATTTATTTTTCTAATTGTGAATATGTGTTTATTGTGTCATAATTGGTTGTGCTTTATGGTGGTCATATATTACTTTATAAGTAGTTAGTTTGTGATTGGTATACTTCCTTATATTGTATGCACATTTATATGGTTAAAACTTGATAGTATATGATTATTTATCATTTGGGTTTAGGGTTATCCTTTGGTGGATTATGGGGGCGTAGTTCTATTAAGAAGGGAGAATGTAACGAACTGCAAATTTGATATATTTAACATTGATTAATTATCAATAGTTGTTAAATTTAAAGGGGTACAAATAGGAAATTTTTAGTAAATTGTCTTTTTGGAAATTTTGATGTTTCCATTTCATTTAGAATATTCGAGAAATAAATTTTGATATATAATAGGTTAAGGTTTGGATATGTTGACTAAATTGGGTACATTTTCGCCCAGAACTGCTTTAGCCCCAAAACTTTGGATATTCACTATAAATATGTGTTGTACTTAACCCTACTTGCTATCAGATCTAATTCTTCTCCCTAATTATGAAACCCTCCTTAGTAAAATTTTAGTGGTTGACAATTTTCTCTAACTTTTATTAATAACGGGAAGAGGTTGGAAAATGTTATCATGCATAGAAGCTTCTTTGCTTTAGCTTCTATTTTGGATATTTGTTACTGAATTCTCTAGTATAGAGCACCGATGACTAAGTTAATAAGGAAGTATACATGGTTTGAGCGAAGTGATAAACACAAGGGCACTTACCAAGTGTTAAAGCATTTGTTTTCCAGTGCACCTATGTTAATTATACCCGATGGAATCAAAGATCTAGTGATTTTCACTAATGCTCATCGGATTAGACTATTTGTTGTATTAATTGATGTAGAGAGGTAGAGTGATTTCATTTTCTTCTTAATAGCTTTGACCGAACAAAGGTCGTTACCTTATTAGTGATTTAGAGTTGGTAGAGGTAATATTTTCCTTGATGTTTTGGAGGCATCATCTTTTAGGAGGATGATTTTATTCACGGACCATAAACCTTCAAAGTATTTATTCAATCAAAAGAGTAAAAAATGAGGCAATAGAGATGGATTGAGTATCTAGTGACATATGAATTTGAAATTGAGTACACAATATGGGAGGGTAACAAGGTTGCATATGCTCTTAGCTGAAAGCTTCAATATGTTTCAGCAATGCTCGCTGAGAGGATAGACTTAAAAGCATTGACATCTTGTTGGGTTCATATAAGATTGGTATGTAGTTTAGTTGAAGCATAACAATGATATTTTTCTTAGAAGTTTAGCCAACATTAATTGGTACAAAGCCAAAAAACAATGGAAATACCCTATGTTAGTTAAATGTGTTAAGTAGCTTGAGATGGACATTAAAGCCGAAGACTTCGGTATTGACTTGAAATGCCGGGTTTGAAAGAAGGGGCATTTATGTATTCCAAATATCGACAACCCATAAAAAAAGGCTTAGAGAAAGCCACTGTTCAAAGTTTATAATTCATTCCTGGGGTACAATGGTGTATAAAGATATGATGAGGACATTTTTTTTGGAAGGGATGAAGAGGGTTGTAGGCTTATGTGTATGACATTGCATTGACTATCAATAAGAGAAAGCCCAACAAAAGAAGCAAAGTTGATAACTTCAGCCCTTAGAAGTACTTCTTTGGAAGTGGATGGTATATAAATGGATTTTAGTGATGGGCTACTAAGGTCAAACAGAAAGAACGAAGGCACATGGTTTCTCGTTGATTGATTAACCAAGCATGCACACTTTGTACCTGTTAAAACAATGAAGATGGTAGTGATTTGGTGAAGTTGTATATGAAGAATATAGTGAGACTCCATGGTAAATCGAGTGTAATCATAACTGACCCGTTGCGCAAAAATCTGATATAACACCCCAACTCAAATAAAATCAAGAATAATTATGTAGAAATGAAATGAAAAACAAGGAAAATATGATTTTTAAAGTGGTTCGACCTCAGTTCGATTATCTACATCCACTATCAACTTTATTTCGATTAGATCTTATGATTTCAGCCAATTACACAGTGATTTCAAAGAAGAAATAATTGAGAGAGAAAAATTGCAGAGCTTAGTTGCTTAAAATCAAGAAAAAAAATCCAAATGTCCCTATTTCATTGCTAAAGGAAGTTTATTTATAGTTGAGATCCTCCTTTAAAGTCGCTAGCACACGTAGGAACAGGTAAGACATCAGATCCGAGCTTTTAGGCATGAAGAATGTACAAAAATCCACAATCCATGCGTCTTGGTACTGACATGATCATGGTGGTACCAACATGTTTTCTTAACTTGCATCTTTTATTCTTCTTCATATTTGCTTAAGTCCCCAAACTTTGGACTTGTGTTGGCAAAAATTGTTCATCAAAATCAAGTCGCACCAATATGATTTGTTCATCCAGATCTTTGTCTTTTTCCTCCAGTGTGTCAAGTAGAATCGTCCATAGTCTGAGGTGCATCCCCCATGATTAAACAACTCGGTATCGACATGATCAAACAAGCTGATACCGACTTGTTTTGACTTGTGCAATTCTTGAATAAACTCCTTGTGCTCCATTTATCCAACATTCATGTCACCTCATATGTTTCTTGATATATTTCATCATCTTGAAGTCCATATCCATCGAGATGTCGCTCGGTTCAAATGCCATATAACACTTGTCTCCAAAAGCATGCTTTTTGGAAATTAAACGTAATATGGTCGAGACAAGCAATTAGATGCTACCTACAAAGAAGTCTTCAATCCTACAATAGTGGACTTAAAGCATCATGTCTATTCCAAGAACAGTAGTTATCACTTCAGATAGTCGTCGAATCACTTCTTTCGCAGGAAAGTTAAGGTCTTCAATTTTTTGGAAGCTACTATGTTTTTCGATCAGTAGATTTCTCCTCATCTCTTTTCTTTTCTTATTTTTTTGTGAGGTCCAAAACCTCTTGGTACTAACAAGATTAAGTCTGCACCAGCATGATTTTTCAAGTGAGTATAAAATAAACACTTCAAAAATTTCTAGCTCTTCATCTTTATTTCGCCTTACATTCTTGCTTCGTTGCTTTGCGGCTTTCAAACCCCTACTTCCTCAACAAGTTCAACGATGTTGCCACATCTTTCGGTACTACAACCAAGCAGGTTATAGAACTTTTGAATCACTCATTTCCGACCAGTCAAACACAAGCATCACTCAATTTTCAATCAACACCCACCTTTGTCGTCTTCTCGACTATCCAAGGTGGGTGGCTGGATTTAGCTCAACGTCGTAGTCACCTTACCTTCAATTTGTCATCGCCATCACTGACCTATGTTCACATCCCTACGGACCACCTCCTTATTGTAGTCGCTGCTTCCTCCTGGAAAGTTCTTGGTCAACTTCAGGTTTCATAAAGATAAACCCAAGGTCGGCTTAGGACTTTACAAAGTAATTCCCTAGTCATGTGTTGAGATGGTAAAAGGGAAGAGGTCAAACTTTGGATTGTTCTTGAACGCGGACCGGGCTTTCGGCTTTGACGAGGCATCGCCAAGAAATCACTATATCAAGTACACTTTCTGTGTTTGACGAACTCAAGTCTCGTCACTCAGAACTAAACAAAACAATCTCGTGATCCTGCGAAGAAAAGCTCAATGTTGCTATGGACAATGATTCCATTATCGTGCATTCTGCGATAAAGGGTAAAATCTGATGCATAATTCCTTCGCACGACAGAGCTTGTTTCCGACACAAGTGAGCATCTGCATAGAATGTTTTCATACACATGCTTTAGGCATAGGAGACACAGTGTATGGATTGACACTTTGCACTGTCTCAGTCAATGTACAAAATCTGATTGGTCAACACACATCTACATCTATTGGGCTCTATACATTGGCTAAACGGGTTTTAATTAAAGTAGAGACTTGAAATAAATCATACCTGACCACATGCATTATCAGGCTTATAGTATAGAATGGTCGGCCTTAGACAATCCCTTTATCTTCACACTACTGTTGGCCCTTCCATTCCTTCAGAAGCAAGTTCAGCCTCTTCCCTGGAATCTACTTCTACGTTGACAAGGGTGAGGCATTCAATTATTAAAGAACTTCAACTTCAAACCGCTCCCTCAGACGAACCTCATAGTCCTTCATTCTGGGAGACGATCAACCCGTTCTTATGATCCTAAACAACCCCTATATGCCATGCCTTCTAAGCTGACTATGAAAGAACCAAGGTTTGTCTGCCTAAAACATAAAATTCTGAAGTATGAAGTTTTGCTTCTCGGTCCCCACCAAATGGCTCATTTCCTTCATAGGTTACTGATAGAGTTAGGGGTATGCCTTAGGTGCAATCCTGTAATTTGTTACATATATCTAACTCGATAACCAATCTTATTCAAAATAAAAAGTGTTTTCTTTTTATTATATACTTAATAGATTATGGTATAATTAATTAAGTAATTAATTTAAAGTATATTAAATAGAAAATCCCCAAATGATATGTTATGTGATAGTATTTACAATATGTTGTAATCATGAGAACCTTATCACATTGAAATAATATATTATTTTAAATATTCATATTCAAGGTGTTTTGAGATAGGATATCGGTACATCCCTTGAGACTAGAGTGCGTAACGCTCTCTAAATATTGGATAGTATAGTACTCATGGTTTCTAGAGGCACCAAGGGGTTACATACTGATAGTTATTGGATAACTGTGGAATTACTCACTCGAGAGTTTTATATTAGTTAGGTTTAACAGAGAATTTCAAAGTGATGATGTTACCCAGTTCTCTCGACTTAGAATAGTGTTGAACTTCAACGTGGACACTTCACTTTGATTATAGTTAAATCATGGCATGACATCTACCGAATGACTATAATTGGGTTTGTGTTGAAGCATTTGAAGGAAAACACTATTTAATAGCGAATTTGTCTCCTCGGTTATATGGAGTTAGTACCACGATCAACTGTAGTTAACTTAAAGTCAAGTCTCTGGCCAAAGCAGTATGGTTAACAATAATTGTTATTATTGAACCAAGGACTTTTTGTTTCGAATATTCAAGTTGAATGTGGATGACGTTGGAATTTTGACAAAAACCAAATTCCATAAGTCCTAATGTGATATAGTTTTGATGAAGAGGATTGGGCGTCATATAATCATACTACTGGGTACCACTTATAATAAGTAAAATTGGAGTTTAATGAAAAGATGTGTAAGCAATAAATTCAGCCAAAATTTCACACCGCTAGCTTAGGTAACATACGAACGTTAATATTCGAATTGTTCAATATTAATCGCTAAGTGAAGTTACACATTTGAGTCACACAACTGAAATAATGAATACTCTGAATTATCCATATGATTTAATTAGTTTATAATCATTGTACGTTGATTAAATTAATGAAAATTAATGAAATATTAATTATTCAATTTTATTCAATTTGTTTGAACGCCATTAGTATTTAATAAAGTGCGTATATAAAAACTATAAATGTGATATCGATATATGATGGTAGAATATTTAAATTGGATTTAAATAGAATAAATACTAAGTGTGTTTTTAAATAAATTAAATTAAATAATATTTGTGAAATGTCAATTATTAAAATTTTATTTCATTTGTTTTGAATACCATTACTATTTAATGAAGTGCGTATATAAAAGTTATAAATGCGTCCAGCGATAAACAATATCGATAAAACATTTCAATTTGATTTAAATCAAATTAATGCTAATGGGATTTTGGAAATTTTAAGGGCCCGTGTGGCACCATCTATGCCTGGCCATGCATGTAGAAGAGGGAGATGAATTTATTGTGATTTAATATAAAATTAAAAGGGGAATTATTTAAGGAAGGAATATGAAATATTTCTAGCATTCCTTTAAAACAAATCTCCCTTCATTTCTTTCATTAATTTCATTATTTCATGACAAAACTTTTCTTTTCCCCACCCATCTATCATGGCTGAAAATTTAACGGCTATGAGGGAAAAGTTCCAAAATCAAAAAGCAAACTAAAAATAAAATCAAAATGCAGTTATCTGTCGATTGTTGCAAGGTCCAGAGATTGATTCATTGAATCTAACAATCCATTCATCATTCATGGTGCTTCTTTTGGCTGCATCTTAAAGTAAAATTTTATTTTATTTAAACACAAATTCATCATGTTTATATGATTTGAATCTTCCACCTCATATATCTCATTTTGCTGTTTGAATATTGCAATGTCATTTGGATCCATATTTGTTTCCCTTGAATTAGTTTTATGTTGTTTCCCTTGAATTAGTTTTATGTTGTTTCCCTTGAATCGGTTTTATGATCAACATTGATACGAGTTTACACTTATTTGTCCTTCTCATCAATTGTTTGCATGTTGTTTATGTCAATAATTTTAGATCCATTGCTCTTTTTGTTAATTTTTTCATACTGTATGTTTGATTTAGATCTGAATCCCTTTACCATGAATTTATATGTGCCTAAGTTATCTAGCTCTTTTATGTTTTAAATTATTAGTTGAACAAAATTTTACTAAATAAACCTCTGGTTTATTGATTTAAATTCCATGCTAAAGTTTGAAAATTGAATATACATGTTGCAAGTTGTTCTAAAACAATTTTGGTCATTACTTACATGAGCATAATAATTGATTTATTTTAAAATCTATGAGTGGACTTTTCTGTAAAATCTTTAAACTTTTGATTTTTTTCTTGTGATAGCAGTTGGATCTAAGTTTGTTAATTTTATTGGTTATAGGTATATATATTTCGAATTAAAAACTAATTGAATACATATGTTACATTTTGTTTTGAATTTAAAACATCGATTCAATTACTATATATATATATATATATATACGTAAATGTGTATATATATTAATATATATGTATGTTAATATATTTTCCTAATTTAAGGTTTACAAAATGGACTTTTATGTAAAATTGTAAATTTGATTTTAAACCATTCCTTAATTAAAACTAACTTTAAATTGTTTTCTTTAAATTTAAAACATGTCAAATAATCAAAATCAATTTTAATGTAAACAAGTATACACACACACACACACGTGTGTTTATGTGTATGTGTATATGTATGTATAATATAAATATATTTTAAAATATATATTATTTTGGACAAAAAGGTATACATAAATGGGAAATGTGTCTGTTGCGGTGTAAATCCCTGCATCTAAACATGTTTGCATTAACTATGTACACTTCCCATATGTTGCACTTGTACTTTCACACATGGGTGTGCATGATGCACTCATTACAACATATATTCAGCTTAAATTATACTCAAACTATTTTAAATAAATGAAATAAAATGAAGAGTTTATCTGAAATTTTCGATTGGATTTAAGATATATTTAGGATTCATAGACTTAACTAAGATCAAAATGGAATTTTTTTTTGAAATTCACCCATTTAACCCGCATTCGACTAGCCCGGTTCCTTCAGTTACATTGCACGTTAATGATACATGTTCCTTTCTGGAGCTGTACCTCCCTTCCACAAATTCCTGAAGTTTATTCTTCAATTGCAAGGGCTAGCTCCATCTCGAGTACACCCAAACGGCTATACCTTTGGAAACTCTCACTACATCAACTTTGTGATGCATCTAGGTCAGCCACCAACCTTTAAGGAGCAATATTTTCATCAAAACATCAAAAGAAGGAAAGAGACTCCATCATTGATGATAATTTAATCTTTCAATTAATGTAAGGTTGTCAAAGGGCTTCACAATAAAAGAAGTTATTTTAGGTACGAGTACTTCTTCGTCTGATGCCCTGAAGGCTTTAATCCCTGTTGGCTTTATATATGTAATTTTTCTTATCTAACTTATTCATTACACCTAGGCATCTTCCGCCCAAGTGACTAACTTTCCTTGTACATCTTTCATAGATATCCCTTATCGAACTCCAACTCTAGCTCTGGCGGAGACTCTACTATTCCTACAGGGAATTAGTTCAAATCTAATGCATACCTCCTACCAACTTACCAACAGTCACATGTATCGGTTTTGGTTTCTTTATAATGGAAGGAGAGTCCAGCCTAACCCACTTCCTTCTAGAGTGACTCGAGCTACTTGCGATCCTCCAGCTCCTTGTGGAGTTTATATAGAAATTGAAGAGGTCCCCAGCTCTAGCGACAATGAATCAGGTGAAGAAGGAGATCAGAAGGTTGATGAAAACCTCGGAGAGGAATAATAAGACGAGAATTTAGGAAAAGAGGTGGTAGGAGAAGAAGAGAACATAGGTGATGAGATAAGCAAAGGAGAGGGGAAGGAGAGGAAAAAATAGGAAGAAGGAGAGGACGAGGGGAAGAAGATGAGGATGAGGGTGCTAATGGAAACAAATCATTCGTGGAGACATCCCTTGAAGGCACCCAGGTCACGTCACCCATAAGCTAAAACGAATCATCATCAAGACTTCCTAGCATGTGTCCGAACTGTGCTAAGGCCCTACTGGAGTGTCAACCCCCTCCTGACTGTAGGTGACGCCATCTTAAGCTCTTTGAGCGATATTAGAAGCTTTCCAAACTTCACACCCGAGGATTCAATATTTGAAGATATCTTGGCATACAGTCCTCTTGTCTTCAACTTTCCATCATCTGATATGCCCTAACCCTTTGAGGGTGAAGAAACTCCATCTATACAACCCTGCGTACATGGTCCATAGGCTGCTTAAGACACGCCAACACTTCACACACTTCCATGATCACAAGCATGGTCACTCTGCACTTATTCTTAATCTAGCCACCTGATTCTAATATAATCCTTTTCCTTTTCTTAGGTACTATGGTGGAAAATAGTCGTCTTGAAACTATTTGTGAGGGCTTTGGCCATTACTTCTCCCATTCTCTGGGAGGTTCCTACTCTCACCATGGCCACTACTATGAATCTGAATGTGAGAGGAAAAGGAGAAAGGACAAAGAATGGTGTGAAGCCGAGGAAAGAGAGTGTCGCCATGATGAACATAGGGAATAATGAGACCGCTCCGAGTGCGACCCCCATCACCAACAACACTTGTCTTCATAGTCTTCCCAACTCTGCCAATCTTCTTAGTATGGTCTTCCTTCATCTTCTCGACCTCCTATTACTACTATCGTTGAGTGGCCTATAGCTCCAATCACATCTCCCTACCAATCTAAAAGCATCACCCCCTCCTCTTCTCGATCACACAAGGTGGTATAGGAAACATCAACAAGCCATACTACCCATCTACCTCTTCCAAAATGCCAAGCTCTTGCCCCTAGCACAAAGATGTAGACAGCTTTCCTTGACTTCTACCTTAAGCGGGTTAAATTCATCACTGATGTCAAAGATCTTAATAAAAGCTACATGCAAGAAGGCATCAATAGGAAAAATGAGTCGTAGAGCAGTATTTTCAATGACAAAGGTTGGCCAAAGGCCTCTCGGATGTTAATCGAGCAAATCAGCTAATCATTCGAAGTTTCGACACCGAGAGAGCTGATCATAATTGCATTTGTGAAGATTACAGAGGGAGTTGGCCAACCTCAAGAAGGGGAATAAAGAAAAAGATATGATCATCAAAGAGGCCGTGAAAAAGCTTGCTGAAAAGACTGCCTCCCACAAGTCAAAATGCATAATTCTTAATGAATAATTGAGATCATCCCACATTCATGGCGATAGCCTCGAAAGATAAATTAAATGAAAGTGGTCCAAAAGGCTGGCTGTAATGATCTGTATTTTACATATCGGAGGATCATGAAGTATTAATATTATTTTTATTAGGTTCATATGATCCTATAACTTTGAGAAATGACTACTAAAGACATTTTCCTTAAAATTTTGATCGGACGATTTTGACCCTAAAAATATTGTATGACCTATAACTTTTGATAGACTCTGAATTATTGTCTAAAACCACATCCAATAGATCGAGCTGATGGTTTCTCTTTCCATAGAATGGTCATTATAGGAAAATGGACTTATCATTTGGGAGATATGGCTATTTGAATTTTCATTTGATTTTGTACAGCTTAATGGGTAATTAAGGAGATTAGTGGCCAAGCCCAAGGCCATTTCAGGATTAGTACCCAAAGGAGGCTGATGGGACTTCTTCTCACTTTCACACTTTACAAAATAGTCAAAGAGCCACCATTAACATTCTCTAGCCTTAAAACTACACTAAACATTGCTTTAATCAGCCACATTTATCATCAAGGAGGGGATTAGCAAGATTAGCACTTGGATTTGGAGATTTACTATTGGAGGCATCTTGGAGCTGCTGTTCATCTCGAGGTTAGTGCACTTTTGGATTTTCATTGGATTTAGGTAAGTGGTTAGGACCTCTTACTTGCTATTAGTTATTATACACCTTTAAATGATGTTTTAAAATGATTTTTAGATTCTAAAACAACTTTTAAACCATAACTAATCATATAAGTTAATTTGAAATGATTTTACAAAGTTTAGTGAATTTGTGTTTTTATGGAACTCCCTTGTTCTCATAGTTATTCTCTAGTTCTACCCATAGATTTAGGCTTTACTTTGATGTGTATGGATGTATGCTTATTAGGATAATTGTATATAATGATTGCTTGAATTCATGACTTTTTTTTGGTTACAAATACTAATCGAATGGCGATTTAGAATTAGGAATGAAGTCATGGTTTAGTGATGATCCATAGAGGTGATTTGACCCAAATTTGGCGCGATCCGTGTGTGGTGACAAGGAAGGCCTCACAAGGCTACACTTCAAGTTTCAAGTTATTTAGAGTTCATTTGCTTGGGTTATGGTCAACTGAAGATGGATTGGTGGTAAATCAAAGGCTTGAATGGTGGAGGTTGGCTTTAAGGCATGCTCGTGTTTTAGGAAGGTTTTCTTTCGGCCATATGGATAAGTGCTTTGAGTCGCTAGTGAAAGTGCATGGGTAGCATGAAGAAAGGGAGAAGATAACATGTTTGGGGTCTTTCGCGAGATGTGCTTTGGGTAGGAGGGGAGTTACTTCGGGTTTCTTTTGTGTTTGCTTGGAAAAACACTTTGGGAAGGAAAAATAGTTAAGTGGAGGATCGACGGTACCCATGGATCCTCGGTTTAGCAGCATGTTTTAGTGACTTGGATCTGTATAGTGTGTTTGTGCATGGATCAGTGGAGCTTTGTTCATCGTGGGTTGGATGTGACGACCCGCTCTTCTCAACCCTCGAAAATCGACACAAAATACTCAACAGTATAATATGCCGACGATCGAATGCCGGAAAAGACAGATTGTAGAAGAATAAGAGAGAGATAGAAGAAGAAAGAACTAAACAAAATCAGAACCTCACAATCGCAGCGGATAAAATATAATATATATAACAGATCTTTACACAAAATGAAAACTATATCTGTTTATATACAATACATCATCATCAGAGTATATCATAAAACAATCATCAATATCCAGTCAATCAGTCAATACAACAATCACAGCAGCGGAATAATACAAGTACGAGAAATACGCCTCGAACTCCAGCTCCTCTCCTGAGCTCCATAGCAACCTATCCTGTAAATATACTCGGTCTGACCCGAGCATTATAATAAAATAACACCCGAGTCAGTCTGGAATACCAACACATCATAAATACACCCAATTGATTGTTAAAGTTTCAAAAATCCTTTGAAAACAAAAGCATCTCGTAAGACCACGCCACAAATAAACATGTCGGGTTTTTACCTTACGATAGCTAAAACACTTTTTATATCAAAATCCTCTGATATTATAATAGTGTCTATATACAAATACTTATAAAATAGCCGAAATTGTTACATTCATTAAATTCCGGCATACTAGCCACAAAGTGGGTAATACAAACAAAACTCGTAAAGGCGCGTAGGGAGAATGGATTTCCAACGAATGACTTGGCACTGGGGTACCACCTGTCACAGTACGTGGCCTAGATCACAGTACCGAGGACCCACCCTAAGTCCCCTGCAACACAAGGCCGGAATCACCTATGGGCAATTCCGAATATAATCACCCCACGGTTGGGATCAGCAACCGCACCACTAAGCCGAAATAAAAGGGACATCTAGACAGGGATGACCATACTCTCCAGTGGGTGCTACCCACGAAGCCTTGCTGCATAACCCCTGATTTTCAGTCATTCCCGGTTGATGAGGCTTGAGGCTAAGCGTTACCTTTATAGAACATATCCCTTTGAATGCCCATCGCCCACCTGACGATGTCACGAAAGCATTCGTCCATACAAGTCCGTCCCGGGTTCGAACGGAACCGAAGGCACTACTCCTACTACATCCATTTTGGAAATATCCTCAGGATTAGTAGCGACTAGCCCTTGCACTTCACTGCTCCATCTTCGACTCCGAACACGTTACACGAAACGTACAAACCGGATCGAAGTGGTTTTCGAGAAATAAATCTCGATCCCGGTCTCTTCGAAACGATCAGCGCTTTTGGCCAATATTGATAGTCGGTGATTTAACTATCAATTCACATTCACAAGCATCCATAAGCATCCATCACACAATAAATAATCTCACACATTATTTATTCTTCCCTTTAATATCTTTAAAAGATATATTCACATTTCAAAACTCATTTTGAACGAATTCCCAAATTTCCTCCTTTACATGGTAAACCATTTTACCATTTTTTTTTCCATTGGAAAAACCAAGTATAAAACCTTTTTGCATTTAAAAACAGTTAAAATACTTTATACTGAAATATGCTTAAAATATGTAAATTACTTCTATCTATTTACTCAAATATAAATTTCAGAACTATTCTAAATACTATTATTTAATAAGATATAAATTCGATTTAAATAAGGGTTTAGTCTACTAAATTTAAAAGTGGAGTTTAAAAGAATAATACTAGCCTTTACCAATAACTTAATCATATATCTTTAAAATAACTTGAAATTTCTTCTTTCAAAGTAATACTTTTCTTAAAATACTCTTTAAACAATTTAAAACTTTAACTTTTAATTAAATAAAAACCTTTAAAACTTTAACTTGGTTTCCCCGGGGAAACACTATCCCGTTCAAACATTCCAAAGTATCCTTCATATAAATCCAAACGATTTATTTCAAATTCAATTTATGTTTACAACATAAATTCTCAATTCCATACTTATCTATAACTTCATCCGAAGTTCACACTCAATTTCCCATATCCGGAAATCAAATTTTTAAAATATAGTTTTAAAACATTTTTAATAAAACATTTTGGTGAATTCTTCAATGAAAGCCAGATTTCCCATTTACTTAAATAAAATCCCAATAGAGAAAACGGTATTTTAAAATATTCTATTAACACTTAAAATTGTACATTTATATTCGGAAGCTTCATTTGAACATATTTTACTTTTCCGGATATCACTATTCATTATTAAAATAAACCACTGTTATTTTACTCAATTTATAATTTCATAGAATTCATTTCCAGAAAATTATATTTCACATTTAACGATTGATAAATTTTCCCCAATATTTAAAATCCCAATTTACCAATTTACATTTTCCATTCCAAAACAGAATCCAACTTTTATATTCCTTTAAATTCCTTATTTAACAATTTCTTTAATTCCTTTTAAATCCCAATCTATTCATTTATAATTTAATTCTGGAATTATAATTTATACAACAATTTCACAGAACAATTTAAAATTCCAGATTTATCAATCACAACATATAACAGGTATCACTATCAATTATAAAATAATTGCTACATTGTGAGGAATCCAGTTGGATCCCTCCAACCTGTTTTTCCCTGCATCCACAAATGTTAGCACATCACAATATATAAATATCAATCCAGAATGATAATAACAGTTAAAATCAACCAATCACACAGATTTTTAAATATTAACTATTTAAAATGACTAGCATCCAGATGTGAGTGAGAAAACTCACTTTGAGTTTCGGCGAGCGTTCGAAATTTAAATTAAACCGAACGACGTCCGATTTAACTCAAATTTCTACTTGCCCGGAATGATTCCGGAACAGCTCCATTTCGTAGTGTTCGTCTTTGCGATCCCGGCGCTTCGAAAATCGTCAAATTCTGAGAACGTATGAACGAGTTACGGTTTTATAAAGTTTGAAATAAATTTAAAAACAAATTTTTATAAAGCTATACCATCTTAACCGTTCTCTCAGCAAATGAAATCACGGCCGTTCAACATGAATCGAGCACCTCCCTCCTTCTCTTGTACGCGAGCAAGCATCTCGAACCAGATTAAACAAAGAACCCAAAGTACGCGACTTAGGGTTGCAAACTGGCCAACATACAAACATCGAAAAGTCGATCAGACGTCACCTCCACCATCGCCGCCATTGCCTCCATCTCCGCCCCAAACAGCTCCGAGCTCGGTGGTCAGAATCGCACGCACCATGCGATCGAACGGTGCACGAACGCGATGACTTCCCGGCCTCCACACTCCACTACGACACCTCATCACCGTATCGATATCATCGTCTCGAAGGGTTCTTCCATCTTCATGTAGAAGGTTTCGTGAATCGTCGCGTGTGGTGATGGGAAAATGAGGAAGAAGCGCACGCGATTTCGGCCATTAAACGCAAAAGTGGCGGCCGGCAAATGTAACTAGGGTTTAGAGAAAAATGTTAATATATATATATATATAATTTAATATTATTTAATTAATAAAATATCTCAATTTCACCGTTAAGCAAACGACCTCCAATTCTCACGTTCCGACAGGCTATCCTGGGGTTTTTCCACGTTCCGGACACAATGGAACAGGTTTCGTAAGCCAATTTGATCGTATGCACGAGTTACAGAATTAAACGATCAATTTAAAATTAAATCGGTTAAATCGATTTCGATGCGTTTCGAGCTGCCACGGTCACACGACAACTCCGATTGCTACGAAAATTGAAATCCGATAATAACTAACTATTACGGATCCAATGGAACTAGTTTCGTCGAATTCCGAGACTGTGCCCTGGAAGCCTATTTTAATGCGTCTATTAAATCAGGCGATTTTCGAAATTTACGAAAACGCTTAAAAATTTTACTTTTAAAATTTATTAACTTAACCATAAATCATATAAAATTTATAAACACGTTAAAAATCATTCCGGCTCATTTCGGATCAAAATCTGATTAAATTGCATTTTAATAATATTAAATTATTATTTTTCCATTAATCAAATTCAACCCGAAATCACTATAATTAAAAATTACAGCTTATTTCATTGATTGAATCTGAATCTATTCATTTTAAAATCAATTAAGAATTCACATTAACATTTAAAATGAATTAAATGTTCAAATTCAATGGCTTAAAAATACGGGATGTTACATTCCTCCCCCCTTATAAAAATTTCGTCCCCGAAATTTGCCAAGGTAGGAACATACTTCCCAACTCATTTACTTACCCAATTGGCTTAGTTAAAAGCTTATATTCACTTTCTAAAACCCTTCAGCCCAATCCCACATTCATTTGCTTCATTTACATTCAAAAGCTTTAGTTTCACTTTATTTCAAAATAACTTCCCAAGTTAATAAATTTTCCAAAGTCCCAAAAATTTTCTAACTTCCAAAATTTTTGGAAAATTTTGGCGGAGTCTCCTTTGTACGGAGGAGCTTCTGCGATATCGCAGGATACACAAATATATATACATCGGCTCACACGGCCGGAAACCAAAATATATCACAATATATATATCATTTCCCAATTATATTTGCGTAGGCGTACCTTTTAGCAAATTTTTAATAGCGAGCGCTAATATAACGCATATACGCGCTCCAACTCTCTCGAACGCCTCCCGTACCTGTACTTACTCAACAAACTCATCAGTTTTCAAAGATATGAGCATTTTCATAACATTTCCAATATAAATGCAAGCCAAACATATCCATTTCATAACCAAACCAAGCAAACTTCATCATTAACAATGTTAACCATATTTTATCAACAATTCAAAGTTTTCAATCACTTTTCAAATTACTTATTCAAGTCCAAACTTCATTCTATTTCTCTTGAATGACTTACATTCAAATTCTCTATATGCAATTTATATTTGTTACAACCAATTCATTTCTATTCAAAAATATGATTTACATATGTCTTACTTACATCTCTTATTTAATTTAAATTCCCTATTTGATTCACCATCAAATTTTATTTTAAATTTGAAGCATTTGCATTACTTTTATGATCCACCTCCATTCACATGCAACATTACTCATTAAAAGGTCAATTCATTCCTATTGATTCAAAATCAATTCCATTCGCTATTTTTGAATCAATTCACTTGCATTTATTTACAAACCCTTTGAATTAGATTCCAATCCATATTAATTTATTCAAAAAAATCAATTTCAATTGCCTGTTAAACAACTCAATTCCGAATACATGCCAATTTCATTTCATTCAAACAAAATAATCACCACTTAAGCTTATAACCATTTAAAATTAATTTCAACTTAGATTTATATTAATTTTATTCCGTTTGCATGGTTCACAATCCCAGTATTTTTATTCCAATGCAATTTGTTAATTAAATTTCCCTTACACCTTTATTTCATTAACCAACTCAAGTTTATATTAATATCATTCCATTTTGGATTGTTTACAACCCATACATCCTTATTTCATCTCAATAATTAATTAAAACTCATTTCACTTGTTTTCCAGTTTTATTATCTAACAAATTGCACTCAAGATTACTTAATAAAGCCCATTCAAAATCACTTTGTTTTTCTTTCAAGTTACTTAAGTTCTTTCACAATAGATTCATTATCTTCTTATATCAATTTTATTTTATTTCCATTTGATTCTCATCCAATCAAATTTCAATTCATTTACAACTTTAATGCTCTTTGTTTATTTATCCAATCCATGTACAAATTTATTTTATTAACAAAGAGACCACTTAAATTATTCTTCTCATTTGAATTTTATTTACAATTCAAACCATTACTATTATAAGCTAATTCCATTATTCATTCTCGCTTCCAACATTTATTACCAAACTTAAATCCCATCCCAAAACTGGATTTTATTTACCTTTCAAACTTTGGCCAACAATCAAAATTTCATCCATGCCAATACAAACTCTATTTAATTTAGCTTACACAAAAATTCATTCCCACGCAATTCCTTTGAATTTTGTTTAGCCAAATTAAATTCATCCACTTCCTTTACTACTTCAATAAGAATTGAATTTCATTCAATATTGTTTATAATGCAACTGGATTCTGTATTTCATTTCACTTCAATCTATTTCTCCATAAATAAATTCAAAACTTATTTTTCTATTGCAAGTTCATTCACCTCTCTTTATTTCTCACATTACTTCATCTTACTTTGCATTTCGTTTAGAATTAAGTCTTGAATTTGCCACAACATATAACCATTTTTATTTGTGATTATAATTCCATTTGACTTGAGTTTACACCTAACTTTCCATCTTTAGGTTCATCAGCTTATTTATTTATAAGTTTATATTGCTCATTTATGTCCATTTCCATTTAATCACAACTTCAAATTATAACACTTAATAACTTAAGAATATGAATTCATTTACACAATTATAAGCATTTACATTTCACCTTTATTTCACCTTTATATCAAATTCAATTCCATTCCAATTCATTTAGATTTAATTCCATTTCAAATTCTCAATTTTATTTAACTTATGCCAAGTTAAATTCAACTTTTATTCACTTCAATAACTTCATTTACTTCCATTTACCCAAATTAAATTTTAATTTCAGGATTAAAATTTCCATTCTTCCTTTCTCACTTAAATCAACTTTACCTTCAAGGTTATAGTTGATTTATTCCAAACTTTAACTTTCATTTCCCTCTTATTTCAATCAACTTCATTCAGTAAATTCCATAGTTGATTCTTTTTAACTTCCATAGTTCAAATAGGATTTCCAGAATTTCAATTTACCCAGATTTATTTCAAAACCAATTTGAAATATAAATCAACACATTTCCATTTGATATCCAAATCAAATACCAAATTCCAAAACAATCTTCTTTTACCCAAAACAATTTTCCCTTTTAAAATTGTTAAAACAACTTGTATATAAACAAGTATAAACAAATATCTTAACCGACCACCACGGAAGCAATCCATCACATTAGAAACTCGAAAATGAATTCTGATGATGTGGCCAGCATCATCAGGATTATTTTCCAGCGACTGAAGTGAGTTCAATGCTTTCCACTTCCAAAATTCACCTCAAATCAATTTCCATTCAAAAAGATTTTCCAAAATATACTCCATTATTGACTTCAAAACCTTTGGAAAACATTCCAACATTCCCAATTTTTCCGGAATCAAAATCCTGGTTTAAATCAAATTTTAATTATACTTCTCCTTACTTAAATCATATTTAGTTAATTCTGTTTGGTTATAAACCATTTTAATATTTCAAATTCTTACTTGCTTATACTTCATTTCAAATTTTAGATCATACCTTAATTTCTTATTTGATTATAGAAGAAACAACCAAACAAACATCCAATACATATATAATTTAGAAAACTATTTCTTTATATCAAAATATAATTTTGGGTAAAATTATTTCATTTACCCATTTTAAAAACAATACTATGTCGGTTTACCTTTTTTAAGAGTTTAGAAACCCCTATCGATACGGTTGTACTTCCCGCACCGACCAGAATTCATAAACACTCAACCGATAAGTCAACACAGTATAAAAACAATTTTATATTCAATAACAAGTACGCTCTCATAGCTATTATTACACTCAACTCATAATAGAGTACTATTGACTCTATTTAAAATGAGTAAATTTACCCACCAAAGCCTAGGTTGTCGCCAACCAAGCTCTGATACCAAGTGTGACGACCCGCTCTTCTCAACCCTCGAAAATCGACACAAAATACTCAACAGTATAATATGCCGACGATCGAATGCCGGAAAAGACAGATTGTAGAAGAATAAGAGAGAGATAGAAGAAGAAAGAACTAAACAAAATCAGAACCTCATAATCGCAGCGGATAAAATATAATATATATAACAGATCTTTACACAAAATGAAAACTATATCTGTTTATATACAATACATCATCATCAGAGTATATCATAAAACAATCATCAATATCCAGTCAATCAGTCAATACAACAATCACAGCAGCGGAATAATACAAGTATGAGAAATACGCCTCGAACTCCAGCTCCTCTCCTGAGCTCCATAGCAACCTATCCTGTAAATATACTCGGTCTGACCCGAGCATTATAATAAAATAACACCCGAGTCAGTCTGGAATACCAGCACATCATAAATACACCCAATTGATTATTAAAGTTTCAAAAATCCTTTGAAAACAAAAGCATCTCGTAAGACCACGCCACAAATAAACATGTCGGGTTTTTACCTTACGATAGCTAAAACACTTTTTATATCAAAATTCTCTGATATTATAATAGTGTCTATATACAAATACTTATAAAATAGCCGAAATTGTTACATTCATTAAATTCCGGCATACAAGCCACAAAGTGGGTAATACAAACAAAACTCATAAAGGCGCGTAGGGAGAATGGAATTCCAATGAATGACTAGGCACTGGGGTACCACCTGTCACAGTACGTGGCCTAGATCACAGTACCGGGGACCCACCCTAAGTCCCCTGCAACACAAGGCCGGAATCACCTATGGGCAATTCCGAATATAATCACCCCACGGTTGGGATCAGCAACCGCACCACTAAGCCGAAATAAAAGGGACATCTAGACAGGGATGACCATACTCTCCAGTGGGCGCTACCCACGAAGCCTTGCTGCATAACCCCTGATTTTCAGTCATTCCCGGTTGATTAGGCTTGAGGCTAAGCGTTACCTTTATAGAACATATCCCTTTGAATGCCCATCGCCCACCTGACGATGTCACGAAAGCATTCGTCCATACAAGTCCGTCCCGGGTTCGAACGGAACCGAAGGCACTACTCCTACTACATCCATTTTGGAAATATCCTCAGGATTAGTAGCGACTAGCCCTTGCACTTCACTGCTCCATCTTCGACTCCGAACACGTTACACGAAACGTACAAACCGGATCGAAGTGGTTTTCGAGAAATAAATCTCGATCCCGGTCTCTTCGAAACGATCAGCGCTTTTGGCCAATATTGATAGTCGGTGATTTAACTATCAATTCACATTCACAAGCATCCATAAGCATCCATCACACAATAAATAATCTCAAACATTATTTATTCTTCCCTTTAATATCTTTAAAAGATATATTCACATTTCAAAACTCATTTTGAACGAATTCCCAAATTTCCTCCTTTACATGGTAAACCATTTTACCATTTTTTTTTCCATTGGAAAAACCAAGTATAAAACCTTTTTGCATTTAAAAACAGTTAAAATACTTTATACTGAAATATGCTTAAAATATGTAAATTACTTCTATCTATTTACTCAAATATAAATTTCAGAACTATTCTAAATACTATTATTTAATAAGATATAAATTCGATTTAAATAAGGGTTTAGTATACTAAATTTAAAAGTGGAGTTTAAAAGAATAATACTAGCCTTTACCAATAACTTAATCATATATCTTTAAAATAACTTGAAATTTCTTCTTTCAAAGTAATACTTTTCTTAAAATACTCTTTAAACAATTTAAAACTTTAACTTTTAATTAAATAAAAACCTTTAAAACTTTAACTTGGTTTTCCCAGGGAAACACTATCCCGTTCAAACATTCCAAAGTATCCTTCATATAAATTCAAACGATTTATTTCAAATTCAATTTATATATACAACATAAATTCTCAATTCCATACTTATCTATAACTTCATCCGAAGTTCACACTCAATTTCCCATATCCGGAAATCAAATTTTTAAAATATAGTTTTAAAACATTTTTAATAAAACATTTTGGTGAATTCTTCAATGAAAGCCAGATTTCCCATTTACTTAAATAAAATCCCAATAGAGAAAACGGTATTTTAAAATATTCTATTAACACTTAAAATTGTACATTTATATTCGGAAGCTTCATTTGAACATATTTTACTTTTCCGGATATCACTATTCATTATTAAAATAAACCACTGTTATTTTACTCAATTTATAATTTCATAGAATTCATTTCCAGAAAATTATATTTCACATTTAACGATTGATAAATTTTCCCCAATATTTAAAATCCCAATTTACCAATTTACATTTTCCATTCCAAAACAGAATCCAACTTTTATATTCCTTTAAATTCCTTATTTAACAATTTCTTTAATTCCTTTTAAATCCCAATCTATTCATTTATAATTTAATTCTGGAATTATAATTTATACAACAATTTCACAGAACAATTTAAAATTCCAGATTTATCAATCACAACATATAACAGGTATCACTATCAATTATAAAATAATTGCTACATTGTGAGGAATCCAGTTGGATCCCTCCAACCTGTTTTTCCCTGCATCCACAAATGTTAGCACATCACAATATATAAATATCAATCTAGACTGATAATAACAGTTAAAATCAACCAATCACACAGATTTTTAAATATTAACTATTTAAAATGACTAGCATCTAGATGTGAGTGAGAAAACTCACTTTGAGTTTCGGCGAGCGTTCGAAATTTAAATTAAACCGAACGACGTCCGATTTAACTCAAATTTCTACTTGCCCGGAATGATTCCGGAACAGCTCCATTTCGTAGTGTTCGTCTTTGCGATCCTGGCGCTTCGAAAATCGTCAAATTCTGAGAACGTATGAACGAGTTACGGTTTTATAATGTTTGAAATAAATTTAAAAACAAATTTTTATAAAGCTATACCATCTTAACCGTTCTCTCAGCAAATGAAATCACGGCCGTTCAACATGAATCGAGCACCTCCCTCCTTCTCTTGTACGCGAGCAAGCATCTCGAACCAGATCGAACAAAGAACCCAAAGTACGCGACTTAGGGTTGCAAACTGCCCAACATACAAACATCGAAAAGTCGATCAGACGTCACCTCCACCATCGCCGCCACTGCCTCCATCTCCGCCCCAAACAGCTCCGAGCTCGGTGGTCAGAATCGCACGCACCATGCGATCGAACGGTGCATGAACGCGATGACTTCCCGGCCTCCACACTCCACTACGACACCTCATCACCGTATCGATATCATCGTCTCGAAGGGTTCTTCCATCTTCATGTAGAAGGTTTCGCGAATCGTCGCGTGTGGTGATGGGAAAATGAGGAAGAAGCGCACACGATTTTGGCCATTAAACGCAAAAGTGGAGGCCGGCAAATGTAACTAGGGTTTAGAGAAAAATGTTAATATATATATATATATATAATTTAATATTAGTTAATTAATAAAATATCTCAATTTAACCGTTAAGCAAACGACCTCCAATTCTCACGTTCCGACAGGCTATCCTGGGGTTTTTCCGCGTTCCGGACACAATGGAACAGCTTTCGTAAGCCAATTTGATCGTATGCACGAGTTACAGAATTAAACGATCTATTTAAAATTAAATCGGTTAAATCGATTTCGATGCGTTTCGAGCTGCCACGGTCACACGACAACTCCGATTGCTACGAAAATTGAAATCCGATAATAACTAACTATTACGGATCCAATGGAACTGGTTTCGTCGAATTCCGAGACTGTGCCCTGGAAGCCTATTTTAACGCGTCTATTAAATCATGCGATTTTCGAAATTTACGAAAACGCTTAAAAATTTTACTTTTAAAATTTTATTAACTTAACCATAAATCATATAAAATTTATAAACACGTTAAAAATCATTCCGGCTCATTCCGGATCAAAATCTGATTAAATTGCATTTTAATAATATTAAATTATTAATTTTCCATTAATCAAATTCAACCCGAAATCACTATAATTAAAAATTACAGCTTATTTCATTGATTGAATCTGAATCTATTCATTTTAAAATCAATTAAGAATTCACATTAACATTTAAAATGAATTAAATGTTCAAATTCAATGGCTTAAAAATACGGGATGTTACAGTGTTTGTGCATGGATCAGTGGAGCTTTGTTCATCGTGGGTTGGATCGGAGTGGAGCTTGGATCGATAATGATGGTTTGGGGTGGAGCTTGGATCGATAATGTGGTTCAAGGTAGAGGATATCAAGTGCTTAGAGCCATTTTTGTGTTTGCTTTAAGATGTTCACATGTTCAGCTTGAGGCTTGCTTCGGGTCTTCGTGCATGAGTTACTTCAAGTCAAATCTCCATTTTTTCAAGCTAAGGCCTGGGTCAGTACCGAACCATGAGGCACAGTGGCGATTTTCGACGACGACGGCGTGCAATTTGATTATTATCATTCTTGTGATAAGGAGTGACAACTTCAATGATGGGATAGTTGTACATCAAGATGTAGAGTAGGTGACTATGAATCAGATTAAAGGAACAGTTGGAGGAAGGTTATGGGACAAATGAAGATATTTTACGACTAACGATGGCTGTAGAGAATAGTCCCAACCGCGACGACTTCAGACGTGAGTTATAAGGATGGTTCCAGGATGTGCTCTACTACTGGTGACATGTGCAAATGAATTATTAATATTCGTAGGTTTCGAAGTGTACTGGTAAAGCAGGGGTATGTGAGGATGCTCACTTAGGAGTGCGATGTTCCCCGGATCACACGATGCTTCGATCCATTTTACCTTGGACCGAGTGCGATGGCAGTCTAGTCCTTGGCTTACTAAGTGACATGGATTCGAGTACCGAGAACCGGGACGTTGAGTAGTCCTTGTAGTACCATATATCTAACATACTAAGTGATTGAATGTGAGGATGGATGATGTATACTATGTTTGCTTGATAGCTTATCAACCCAGGGTTGTCACAAGATGCATATATTATTGATGTAGATATTTATACACCCCTTAGTAGTTTGATGTATAGTACACCCATAATGACTATGATATAAAGTAGCGTATATCCTGTGTATATGATAACTCTATAGATGTAGGGAAAGGTTAGGTATGATTGACTTTATAGCATTTGAAATTTTCTACCACTCACAACAGACTGTTGTCTGACTCGGGATTTTATGCTTTTCTTCCTATTATTCCAGGTACTCTTAAATGAGTAGATTAGGGATATCAAGTCTGGTGAGTACATGGAGCTTGATAGGGGATGAGCAGGAGGTTATACTCTTGTATTATTATATTTAGTTGTTATTGCTTATCATTCCGCCGTGCAACACTATGGGCCTTATTAGTGTTATTATTTATTTAGAGAAAGTTATCTATATTGAGTTTATTATTAGTTGTATAAGCTCTATCACTTATGTTGTATAGCTATATGGATCTGAATACTCTGATTTTTGTGATTCATTTAGTTATTACTGTCTCGCCTATTTTATATCTGAGATGGTTACTATTACATTTTATTCGATGCACTGTGAGATATACAATATGTTTTATGATTGATTTACTCTACTACAACCTTGATAATCGTCCTACATCGGCCCGATACCGTTGCAGTGCATTATACATGTTATACTGGGCGCCGAAAGTGTAGGGCAGTCATCACATTTGGTATTAGAGCTCAAACTGTGTAGTTTAAACTAAGGGATATTGTGATCCAATAGAGATAGGTGAGGAGTTCTCACCTTAGACTGGATCAAGTGTATATATATAAGAAGTGCATACTTGTTATATATTTTGCTTTTCAAAACTATATAGTAGTATATATATATTGTGAAGTCACATTGCACAGACGAGTACTGCTTAAGTAGAAATCCCTATAGAGAGACTGATTGTCTTTATTACTTATTGAAGGACGAGTTGTCAAACAAGGAATGCTACTAGGAACTCTATCTTTGGAGTCGAAGAAGGAGATGGCCCAAGAGCTACTAATCCCAACCTGCAGACGATGTTCAATACCATGATGCAGAACAAGCTACAGAAGGCTCAAGTAGTCGCTTTGAATGTTGCCATTGATGGTGGTGCTCCAGTGCAGGCCCCAAAAGCTTATTTCACTAAGCTAAACAAAGACTTTGCTGGTCTAGGTGGCAAACCACTCCAAGGAATGAAGTCGGTGATGGAAGTGTAGGATTGGCTTGATACCTACAAAAGGAACTTCGATGACTTAGAGCTAAATGAAGCTATGAAAAGGCGATCAGCTTCTTAACGGCTTCAAAGGGGAGCTATGAATAAGTGGAATGTTGTGTGGTTTGCTACTCCCAAGGATTAGTTTATTTGGGACTGGTTAAAAGTTAGATTCGAAGAGAAATTTATGCCTGCATCTCTGAAGTCTATTCTATTTTGTAAGTTAATGGATCTAAAGCAAGGGAATATGACTATCTCCGAGAACATTTCTGAGTTTGACGCCCTATTGAAATAAGTGATGTCCTTCATTGACACTCCATTAAAGAAGAACTAGAAGTTCATCATTAGCTTAGATGACTACTTGGGAGACAAACTCATGAGCCATATTCATGAGACTTTCAAGATGAAGTCGAGGAGGCTCAGAGACATGAGAGTCTTTATCCAAAGCCAAAAACTATTATTCCTAAGTAGAGCCAAAGTCACAATCAGATGGGGAAAGCTAGAAGAAATGAACAAGAGGAAGCATTTTCATAATAAAGAAGACAAAAAGAAGAAGATCAAAAGCAGGCTAATTTGCTATAACTGCTTGGAAAATGGTCACTTTAGTAGAGACTTCAAAGATGAGGGGAAGAAGTGTTTTGTCTATAATCGGTTTAGGCATCTCAAGAAGGACTGTCTAGAGCTATCTAAGCAGAAGCGGGTGATGAAAGCATATGCACTCAATGTTGTCCCGACTTTGTTGAGTGCTCCATCAGCAAAAGAGAAGGGGAAGGCGTCGTTATTCAAGGTATGCATTTCATTTACGATGTTCCTACATATGTTTTATTTTATACCGGGGCTTCACGTTTCTTCATACATAGTGACTTGGTGGATAGATTAGGATTGGAACCTGAAATTATTGACCAACCTTTGATTGTCACAAACCATGTTGGAGGCTCCACTAGCCTGTGTATGGTTTGTCGTGGTTTGGTCTTATCGAGTCATGGATGTTCTTCTGAATGTGATTGATTCGTTTTGATTTTTGCAGGGTTTGATGTTATTCTGGGTGTGGATTGGCTTATAGATACGGGGTGTGGGGGATTATGAGAAGTTATTGGTGATGGTAGGGGTAGACGATGGGTGAATGGTAGTGTTAGGCTGCTTACCAGACGATGAGGTGATGGTTAGCATTCTATATTTTCTCGATATCACACATGATGAGTTGTCCTTGGTGCTTGTTGTTAGAGAGTACCCAGACGTATTCGAGGAGGTGGCATAACTTCTGCCACACAGAAAGATCGAGTTTTGTATTGAGTTAGTTAAAGGTGCCATACCAATTGTGATGCCTTTGAGGACGATGGCACCTTAGAGCAGCGGGAGCTCAAAGTGCAAGTGAATGATCTATTGTGATGGGGGTTCATTCATAGAAGTATTTCTGAATGGGGAATGCCCATAATATATGCCACGAAGGCGGATGGTTCCCTTAGATGTAAGATAATTACCGTGAGCTGAATAAAGTGACGAGGAAGAACAAGTATCAACTCCCGCTTATTGATGAATTATTCGATCAGCTTCATGGTGTTAGAGTATTCTCTCAGCTGGATCTTGCGATGGGATTTCACCAACTGATAGTAGCAAAGGAGAGTGTGTCGATTAGAACATTTCAGTCGCCGTCAGGTTTCTATAAGTGATTGGTTATGCCATTCGGGCTAACTAACGCATCGGCATACTTTGTTGATTTCCTGAACCCTATTTTCAGGGGTTATATAAATAAATTTGTTCTTGTATTCGTCGATGATATTCTCATCTACTCATGGACAAAAGAGGAACACAAGATGCATTTGAGGATCATCCTTGAGGTGTTGAGAGAGCGTCGACTGAAAGCGAAGTTTTCTAGTTTTAACTTCTAGAGGAGGAAAGTGTGATTCTTGGGTCATGTTGTTTTTTAGCAAGGCATTTCCGTGGATCCTGCAAAAGTTGCAGCAGTTCAAGATTGGACTAGATCCAAAAATGCTACGAATGTGAGAAGTTTTTTGGGGTTAGCTAGATATTATAGACGATTCATCCAGGACTTCTCCAAATTAACCGCACCATTGACTCAGTTTGCGAAATAGAATCAGACTTTTTCCTAGGATGCGAGATGTGAGCATACATTCATGAGTCGGAAAGAAAAGTTGATGAGTGCACCAGTACCATTCCAAATGGGAATGAAGAGTATACACTAATACTTGTTGTACCAAATCTGGTGCGGTACTGATATAGAGAGGCAAAGTTATTGAATATGCTAGTCGACAATAGAAGCCACATGAGAAAAAATACCCGACTCATGATTTGCAGTTAGCAGTGATTTTGCGCTGAAGATTTGGAGGCACTAACTTCTAGGAGAGATGTTCGAACTGTTCACCGACCATAAATCATTGAAGTGCCACTTTTTGCAGAAGGATCTTAACTTTCATCAACAGTGATAGTTAGAATTCTTAGCCTCCTACGACTTTGATATGCATATACACCGGGGAAAGGGAATGTTGTTGCTGATGCATTGAGTAGGAGACATGCTAGCTTGGGAGCAATGTTCCTAAAGTGGATGTGGTTAGAGTATATTGCTAGTTATGATTTTCGAACGAGATGCAAGCTAGACCCAAAGATATTGCCAAGCTTGACCATTAGGCCTACTCTGATTGAGCGAATCAGTACTAGTCAGAGGCGCGATGCCAGGTTAGACGAGATTATTGCTAAGATTAAAGCTGGAATAGATTCTGAAGAGGAGAGACGGTACAGACTTGATCGAGATGGTTATCTCCGTAAAGATGGGAAATTGTTGTTCCTAATATCGATGAATTGAGGGATGAGGTATTGTGAGAGTGCCATCATTCGAGATTGACTATCCATCTGTAACAACCCGAAATTTAAGCTACAATAATTAATTAAGGAATTGATTAAATAATAAAATAACTTTGTGAAATTTTCAGAATTGAGACACGGGAGTTGCACCATTGTGTCCATGGTAATTTTCTAGTCAATTTCCATATATAGATTGTCAAAATCCGAGCTAGAACGAAGAAGTTGTGAATTAAACAAGAAATCAGAAAACAAAAGAAAAAAATAATAATATGGGCTAGGTCAACCCTAGGGTCGACCCTCCCATCAGCTAGGTCGACCTATAGGTTGACCTAACTCATATGGGGGTCGACACCCAGGTCAACCCGCCAAGGTATATGGACGAGTAATCGTCCAGATTACAAAGTGACGTGTTTTGTTGTTTTTATTCCATCTCGTGCGTCCGTGCTTCCATCTGACGGTTCCCATCGAACCTATGATATGGTTGCGCTAGATTTAATCTTCAAATCCAACGGTTTGAGATCCACAAGTGACACTATAAATAAGACCCTAGGCCTAGCTATTTTTCTCGTTCATATTTTCCCCATTTAGGTACATTGCCTGAGGCTGGACCTTAAAAGGAATATTTTTCCAAGGAGAAGATCTTTTTAATTAAAAAAATTTATACCCTAGAAGTGGATCCAAGAAGGCCCAGGAAAAGAGCTAAGGACCATAGGTGAGTGTTTAAGTAATCATTTTAGATTTTTAAGTAATTTAAAATAATAGGGTTCTTAATAGTTGTAGTTTTTCTGCAATTTTTGAGACCGCTTTTATATAAGTTGTTTACAGTTAAGTTTTAAAGTCCTTTTCAGTCTATTTTATTCAGCTATTTTATTCATTTACTTACAGTTATTTACAGTTATTTGTATTTCATTTACATCTGTTTTATGTTAGAATTTAGTCTGTAAATGTTAGTTTCTTTTTGTTCCTTTTTACGCGAATAAATTAATAAAAAGAGGATAATTCGCTAATATGGACTAAAATATAAGAATACTAAATTTACAAAAAAATTGATGTAAATAAGAAGAACTATAATAAAAAGAATATAGACTGAAATAGGCAAATTTTACATTTGCAGGCAATTTTATAACTAGTAGTTATAACTAAGAAGACAGAATAAAAGGGAAATTATAACGTAGGTTATAATTAAGCAGAAAGAACAGAAAGAGGCTTATTTTAAAACTTAGAGTTAAGTTAATAAGCAAATATAGCAGAGATAACAGAAGAGGCTTATTTTAAAGACTTAGAATAAGTTAATAAGAAAATAGAGCAGAATTAACAAAAGAGGCTTATTTAAAAGACTTATACTAAGTTAATAAGCAGAGATAGAAGTAGGACCCGTACCGGCAGCATTCCCTTCAGTCAGGAACTGATGGTCTCATAATAGATTAGGTGGGGCTGGGACACGCTTATGCTGTTTAGGGTAGATAAGTGGTCAACTGATAGAAGCCCAAATCAGGGGATTTGGGCAAGGGGCGCAAATAGATTTTGTTTGTTAGGACCCATACCAGCAGCATTCCCCTTTCAAAATATGACTGATGGTCTCACAACACACTTAGGTGAGGCTGGGCAGGACCCTATCAAACTAGGATGGTGGTTTCACAATAGATCAGGTGAGGCTGGGCATGCTTATGTTGTTTAGGGTAGATAAGAGGTCAAAAGAGGGAGCAACAGATAGTGCGATCCAACGGTGGCCGAGCGTGCAGCCTCGGAGCAGGGATATAAGTCGCTATTGAGTTCCAGAGCGCTAAGCAGGTGTCTTTTTGTTGTGGGACCAACAGGACGAGACTAGCTCACATTGGCACAACAAAGATAGAAGGCCGATCAAAGGGTAGAATTAGGACTTCAACCTAATTAAAGTAGGATTAGGATTTCAGCCTAATCAAAGCAGTTATCTAAGACAAGTGAAAATAATCGAAATAATTAAAGCAAGCAATTAAACAGTATTTTATTCTAGCTTTATCTTTTCCTTTATTTCCTTTTATACTAGAACTATTGATAAGTCTATTATCTTTACCTTGCTTAAAAATACTAGTAGTTACTTCCACTCACCGGACTTATAGTCGGACCCACTCCTTTATTTTCCCTATTTTCCCCTATAGGCCAGCAGAGGCAAGGACGGTAGATTTTCAGCTTTCTTGGAGGGATATTCTTGGAGATTTTTCATGTATTCTTCTTTTTTAGTTTTCTTTTCATTTGACTTTTGGGATGTACTGGTACTTGTTGAGAGGGAGGATTTTATTTATGTACTCTGATATTGCGACTGAGATGGTATTTAGATCGAGATGATGGTTTCTCTTTCCATAGAGTGATCATAATAGGAAAATGGACCTACCATTTGGAAGATATGGCCATTTGAAATTTCATTTGATTTTGGATAGCTTAGCGAGTAATTAAGGATATTAGTGGTCAAGCCCAAAGCCCATTTCGGTATTAGCATCCAAAAAAGGCTTATGGGTTTCTCCTTCTTACTTTTAGACTTCCCAAAATAGTTAGAGAGCCACCATTAAAATTCTCTAGCCTAAAAACCACACTAAGCCTTACTTTAATTACCAAATTTGCCTTTAAGGAGGGGATTAGCAAGATTAGCACTTGGATTTGGAGATTTATTATTGGACGCATCTTAGAGCTATTGTTCATCTCAGGATTAGTGCACTTTTGGAGTTCTTTTTATTTAGGTGAATGGTTAGGACCTCTCACTTAGTAATTAGTCATTATACACCTTAAAATGATGTTTTAAAATGATTTTTTGATCCTAAAACGTGTTTTAAATCTTAAATAACTACATATGTTAATTTTAAATGATTTTACCAAGTTTAATGAATTTGTGCTATTATGGATCTCCCTTGTTCTCATAGTTATTCTCTAGTTCTACCCTGAGATTAGGCTTTACTTTGATGTGTATGGATGTATGCTTGTTTGGATATATTATATATAATGATTGCTTGAATGTATGATGTTTGTTTGGTTAAAAACATCGATCACATGGTGATATAAAATTAGGAATGAAGTTATGGATCAGTGATGATCCACAGAGGCTACTTGACCCAAATTTGGTGTGATCCATGTGGGGCGACAAGGAAGACCTAAGAAGGCTACACTTCAAGTTTCAAGTCTCAAGCCGTTTGGAGTTTATTTGCTCAAATTATGGTCAATGGAAGACGGATGGATGGAGAATCAAATGTCTTGGATTAGTGGAGATTGGCTTCGGGACTTGCTCGTATTTTGGGAAAGTTTTCTTTGACCCACAAGGTGAAGTGCTCCGGGTCGCTAGTGAAAGTGCATGGGTCATGTGAAGAAGGCAAGAAAGATTGCAAGTGTGGGATTAGTCGCGAGCTATGCTTGGGGATATGAGGGGAGTAACTTCGGGTTGCTTACGTGCTCGCTTGGAGAAATACTTTAGGAAGGCAAAATGGTTAACTGTAGGATCGGTGGTACCCATGGATCGGTATCGATCCATGGGGTGGCTCAATTCGGTGGCATGTTTTAGTGACTTGGATTGGTGTAGTGTGTTTATGCATGGATCGATGGAGCTTGGTTTTGTTAAGTGTAGGACAACGGGTGTATACTAAGAGTTCTTGTTTAGTACAAACGACTGATAGAACCTCACACCAATGATCGACCAACGTCCTTTCAGTTATCCAAAACTACCTATCATTACTACGCTCGAGAGGAGAACCCCAAAATACAAACTTTTACTGCAAACTAGTAATACAACTCATAATATACACCCAATGTCCATCGCTCGATCGTAGTGCCAAATGTCTCTTATCGTAGCCTCTTATAATCCTGCACCATGTCATGCCAAAACCATGTGTACAAGAACTCCCGTTAGAATCAGCCTCGCTCATTTGGTATCTCCATAAGTGCTGCATGCCATCACGACGAAATAACCCTTGAGTGTCTGTGAAATACATCGCCCTAGCCAATTCTCTTTATTTGGTACTCAATTATTACCAAACTGCAATAACCTGTTCTCCTATAATAGGGGATTTACGGCCCTACATTCTTTTGATAGGGGATTGATGGACCTACCATTTCTAGTATGTTTACTTAACTCAGAAATAGGCTAAAACAATCAATTTTCCATTTATATAATTTTGTCCGAACTTATATAAATTTTATTATAAACCTGGACCTCCGGCCAAGGTTTAATTTATGCATTTTTCATTCGAACGGTCGACCCAGACAAACCCCTGGTCGACTGCTATTATTCGACCATTGGGAATTCCAAGTCGACCAATCATACTCTAAAATTTGGGGTTTTTTAGCATATTTTCAATTGTCATTTTAGTTGGTTTAATTTCGTTAATTACTATTTTTCCTTTGCTGCTATTACACCAACAAATAATTATAACGACCTGTCAATATTTCATAGATTTGTACAATTTTAATATTAATTATTTAATATAGGATTTACAATTAAATAATAAAAAGGTGTGCAAACATCAGATTTGCCAATTAATAGTGATTTCAACACTACCCTAAATTATAGATTTCAAATTAGAGTTTTGCAATATAATCATAAAATAGGTGTATAAAGCAATATTCATGTTAACCATTTACTATAATTTATCTTCTAAGGTTTTAGCACATTCAATTCTAAAAGCAGTGTATACTTATAAACATCAAGTTAACCTTTTACTGTAATTTCCAATCTAAGATTTTAGATAGGGTTTCACAATTTAAATAACAGAAAAGGGTATACTTGCATTAAGTCAGGTTTATCAAATTATAGATCTTAAATTTAATCTAGTTACATATTCCAATTTAACAATCAGAGAAGTGAGCTAGCATTTAACCTAGGATTTTTCCATTTACCGTTACTTTAGTTTCAATTTACTAACAACCTAAATCAAATAGGATTGATTAAATTTAAATGTAAATAATCATCTAATTAAATTTGTTTCTATTTACCTTAGATCTAAGCTCTAACTTTGTTCCTTGCCTGTTGATCGACATTCGTTAGCTAATGAATTTTAGGATTTAGGTTAGGGTAGAATGTAAAGGAGTTAGGATGAATTTAAGGTGTTGATTTAGGCTAGAGAATCTTTTGCTAACATCACGTACACTAATTAATTACTTCATTCCCAAGTAAAGATATTTGATTAAATCTAGGCTATTAGATTAAATACATTGGACCTAGATGCCTTCTTAAATAATAAGTTTTATACATATTTAAACCTTCTTTTAAGGTTAATCATATATGTACATTCCTATAACATCAATCAATTTATATTTGCTTCCTTTTACTATGCTCAATAAAATCTTCTCATTATCCTCATTTATGTCAATAAATTCATTAACTTATACATATACATACATGTATTGTTATTAACCATTTAAGCATAAATATACAAACATGTGTGTGTGTGTGTTGACAATGATAAATAAATTTACTTTTCTTTTTCAATACTTAAGTAATATCAAACTTTCCATATCCAGGTTATTACATTTGCCCTTTCTAATGTAACGGTCACATTCTCTTAATCAGGGCTACTAATTATAATTTAAGTCATTCTATACATATATACACACTATTAACTTTTGTATGGAACCCTGAATTTGTATTTAAACGAGTAAATATGTGTATTAATTAAAGGACTTATCCTTTACAATTAAAGAAATAACATATTCTTTGTTTCTTTTTAATTAAAGATTTTTTTCTCTATTTGTTATCTTTGTTCCATAACATTGCATGTACTCTTATTCTACTTAAACATATCATTGCACCCCCTTTCTAACCTATGCTATCTATGTTTAGCAATATATCCCATTATTAATTAGTGTCTTTATCTATACACTCCTCTTAAGATAATCTTTTACATTCATACATATTTATTTTTCAAACATATAATTTTAAATATATCATTTTCTTTTCAAAATATGTAACTTTTATTAAATGTCTTCCTTTTTATATATATTTTGTTACACTGTCTTTCTTTTCAAAATAACTCTTTACTTTTGTGCATACATTGTTATTTTTATTTTTCCAACTTATTAAAGCAAATGTATATGTTTTCTTTTTAAATATTTTATTACACTCTCCTTTTTAATACATGCAACATGTATTAATTGTAGCAATACATTGCATAAAAGAGTAATTAATGTCCTCTATATTTACATTAAATATTCCTCTTATTTATTAAAGTTTATTGACAAAATTGTACCCTTTTTGTAAATATGTTGATATGTTCTTTCCTCTTTTCGTTTCTTTAGTATATCCAGCCTATTAAATACAGCAGTGATTAATGCTTTCCCTTAGAAGCATTTTTACAGTTTGTCGGCATAAATATTATTCCATTGTTTTCTTTTTCAATGCGCACTCATCGTTATACCATCTTTCTTTTCTTTTCTTTTTCCTTGGGGGTAACTTATACATATTCAACTTATTTTTTAACAAACAAGTTTTCTTTGTTCTTTCTTTAATCTTTAAACTTATTTTTAAAATAGGCGTAGAACACAAAATGCACGTTATAGTAAAAATTTCGTATCTTCTTCATACGGTATCCGTTTCTAACAAGTTATATATGAATTTGGGCTAGAAAAATCTACTTGACCCAATGGAAAAGTCAGATTCCCCAAATTCCTTTATTTAAATAAATTTACTACTTTGTCCTTTAATGTAAAATTATGTTTTTACACTTATTAATATTTTAATTTACTATTAAAATTTTAAGGTGTTACATCCTCCCCATTTAAAAGGATTTCGTCCCCGAAATCTCAAATGATGGAAAAATGTAATTTATGCACATAACAATCAATGGCTACAACCATATACTCATCCATCATCCATGAGCAATCATTGTCGTTAGAAATTTTCGAATGCAATATGTATGCATATATACATGCAATGTGAAATGCATGTGAACTTATACTAATGTAAAAGGGTAGTCGACCTCCTATCATGCAAGTGCTCATGCCATGCATCTAAATGTATGTAATATCCTAAATTAACATACTTGCAAGTCTACATGTATACGCAACCATTTAATTCATATGCATAATGCTCAATTAAGATAAAAAACCACCAAGCATCCATATGTATAATATCTAACAAGCTAAACAACTTATAGAAAATAATGTGAATGTGTGTGTACTACTTAGAGGATACTCTATCCTAAACGTGCAAAGGAGAACAATTCAAACAATATATCCAACTACATTCACCAGCATCCATCATCCATTACATGTGCTACTGACATTTTTGCAACCATTCCTATCATCCAATGGTCTCTACCTAAAGGGTGATTGAAAGGAATCCAATCATTTCCTTCTCCAAGTTTTATGAGAATTTCCAAATCTCATTTTCCATAAAAGTCGCCTCTACATCATCAATGCATGCAACTAAATAAATTTATTTTTCAAATGTAACTTCTCACTATTTTATTTCAACTATCCCAAAAATAATGTGAACCTTGTAACATTCCATATATTATCAAAAGGGGATTTGTGTTATGTTAACCTACCTTTTGGCAAGGCAGTACATAGGCGGATTTAACCCAACGGACTTCATGATCATTAAGGCATAAAGCCCGAAGAGATGGTTAATAGAATTGGAGATTGATTATATTTGAAACTATAGACTATAGTTGAATGGATTCAGATGGACAACACTCTAAAATGGTTAAGTATGAACTAGCACTCCCTCTAGGAGAGGGATCAGATCAGAATATTCACTTTACAAAAAGAGATCGGAATAGAGCGATTAGAGTGGGGGGATCAGATATAACAGGATGCACACAACATAACTCAATGATGATCGCTTCATAACTTAACGACCACAAGGCGGATTGAAGTGGAACTTTGGAAACTTTAGTGAAACTTGTTTTCTAAAGTCATTCCTCTAAAACTTGTACACATTCTTACTATCTATGATTGGAAAGTATTTCCAACTTTCCAAAAGATATTATAGGCACGAATAATGGGAATTTTGATATATAGACAAAATCTTTGGAAAACTTCCTGAAAACTTTTATCTATATATGCATAAATATTTTCAAAACTTGTTTTTTTGAATTTTTTTTTGAAAAATATTTTGGAATACCTTATGAAACACCACTTTTTTTTCAAAAATCTTTCAAGTACGTTCTCTCAATACGTGCCTAATCCCTAAGAAATTCTAAACCTAAGCTTCGATATCAAATGTAATAATCTGCACTTTCCAACACAAATCATGCCAAGAAATACGAGCTATTGGGTTTTTAAAACATTAAGGAGCATAATTATAGGGATAGAGGTCTAAGGCATTCTAAACTTTAAGATCACATAGTGGAATTAATTAAAATATAAATATAGAAGAGAGACATTTCAAAGAAATAACTTCCAAAAGTACTAGATTTACATATGCACTATTTTCAAGTTACAACACATTTTGAAAACATTTTTTTTTTTTTTTGAAGACCTAGAGAACCAAGCTTTGCTTGTAAACTCTAAGGAAGTATGCACCGAACCCACAACACGTACTTCAGGTAATTCACAAGGTTATGTAGTTGGTGGGGATTGAACCCTCGACCTTTAAGGTGAGCGCCGCATGTCCTAACCACTGCACCACCTTGGGGGTTACATTTTGAAAACATTATATACAATAGAAAACTAAAATAAAAACAATAAATTTATGGGAAACTCTATCGTGAAGCTCCTTCCTCCACATAATTTACTCAATTCAATTGCTAACCTATCATTCTGTGGTGGGCGAAAATGAAAAAATGGGGATGGGTCAGAAATAAACTTTGATGAATGAATACAAGTTTACTATGTGGTGATCGAGTGCAGTTAACTTCAAAGCTATTCTACATGACATAGGGTGTGCTACAAGTGTCCGCGAATTCCTAAGGTCCATTACCTAAGGATTCTTTTTTAATACAAAAGACCGATTGAACCTCACATCAATGATCGGCCAATGTCCTTTTAGTTATCTAAAACTACCTATCATTACTATGCTCGAGCGGAGAACACCGAAATGCAAAATCGTACTACAAACCATTAATGTGACTCATAGTATGCACCCGCTGTTCACCTTCCGCTCGTAATGCCAAATGTCTCTAGTCCTAGCCTCTTATCATCCGACACCGACTTCCACCTGTACCATGTCACGCCAGAACCGTGCGCACGAGAACTCCCATTAGGATCGGTTTCACTCACCTGGTATCTCCATAACTACTGCGCACCACCATGACAGATTACCCCCTGAGTGTCCACGAAATACATCGTCCAAGCCAACTCTCGTTCCTATTTGGGTACTCAACTGTTACCTAAACCGCAATAACCTATTGTCCTTTAATAGAGAATTTACAGCCCTGCATTCTGTTGATAGGGGATTTATGGCCCTACCATCTTTATTATGTTTACATAGCTTAGAAAAAGGCTTAAGCAATTAATTTTCCATTTATATTTTTTTGAAATTATACAAATTTTATTATTGTAACGACCCGTAAAATTTCAACTTTTTTTAATAACGTAATTAGTTGAAATTTTGTGAAATTTTAAACGATAAAATTTTGAAATAAAAATTTAATATTTGTAATACGTCTAGTTAAACATAGCAACTGGTAAATTTTCGTCCGAAAATATGGAAGTTTATTTCGCGCGTAAATTCACTTCAATTTAATCAGTTAAAAAGCGATGAAAATAAAATGTTTCTGAAACCTAAATATTTTTACATAGAAAAATTCTAAACCGTCTTCTGAGCAAGATGTCAGTTTGTCGTTTTTCCAAATTCGGACTTCTTTGGCTCCGTCGATCTTATTTTTCAGCGTTTTTCTTGCATTTTCCGCCAATAGAAAAATTCGAATTTTTATAATTCAAATCGTACCACTGATATCTGTATACCGTTTTGATCGTCTCGTTGTACTGATCTTCACAGTATATTCGTTTGTATAGTTTGAGGTATGGTACGCCACGAAATCAGTAAAATGATTACCGTATCGGTAATCGTTTTCGAACCTTTTGACTTCCGTGGTCTTGCATTTAACCAACGTGTAAAACTAGATAGCCACTTACTTTTTTATAATTCCTTTGTACATTCATATATCCACCGTATAATCAAATAGCCTCTTGCCATAGATTTTTTTTTTTGAATTCAAAGGTTGTCCCTTTCTATTCCCAACCTGCTACCAACTCATTTGCATGGCCTTCATTTATCAAGCCACGTTTTATTTTCTTACTATTCATTTTCTATTTTCAAGAACAACTCTCACTGTCCATTCACTTCCATCCTTCACCTTCCTCCATCTTTTTTTCGTGCTCCACCATCCACCCTCCTCAAACCCAGCGATCCAAAACCCATCAACCTCTCGCCGATAAGTCCACACCCACGGCCTTGGCCAACGACCTCATCCCTGTCGCCTATACGAGATCCGTCCTCCTCCATGACTCCAGATGCCGATCGACCCCAAGCCTCTCCTTCCCAACGGCAGACCCAATCCCCTCGGCTTCCTCCCCTTACCTCCAACTTCACCACCGAAGCCAAATTTTTACACTGCGCCTACATTTGGCGTCCGCCTCCTCCACCACACGTTTCCACCTTGTGCTCAACCCAAGAAATGGCCGCTCCACCTTCATCATCTCCGCCACTAAGTCACCAAACTCCGCCTCCACTTCCTTGCCAACCCGGTCTTCCGCCAACCTTACTCCCCTTCCCATCTCCATCCGAAGCCATGGAAATAGTAGCCGCCTCCTCTTGCTCCTCTTACCGACCACCACTTGAACCTCAAACCCCTGCACTCGAATCTTCTCTTTGCTATTACATGAATAGGTACAAATTCTAATATATTATAAGACATAATGTTACTTATATTACATGAAAAGGATATGATATGTTGATTTAAATGTTACAATATAATGTACAGTTATGTTGTACTATTGAAATAGTTGGATAATAATAATATACAATCTGATTTTATATATTAGTTTGTACAAGATATATATGGGTTAGTTATATTATATATATATGTTCTGTCTGTTGTATATTAAATGAAAGCTATATATATTTATATACATTGTATAAAGTTGTACAAACTATATTTCATATAAACTGTTGTCTGCATGTACTTACAGTAAGTATATATTTTTTTTTAAAAAAGCTAGTTTCTATTTTATCTCAGTTTATATATATTTAAATCTAACTGGACTTGTATATATAATATACATATGCCTATAGTTTGTGATATGCTAGAGTATATATGATATATATTATGAAAGTTGTACAGGTTATTGATAAACTGTGCGTGTACATGTATACATAGGCTATAAACTATTATCTGTTGAAAAAAAAGGTTTTACAAAGCTTAGCTTCTCTTTATACACAGTTGCATATATGTTATACTGTAACAGCATGCTAGCCTATGTATATTTAGTGGTCTGCATATTGTTTATATAAATTAAATTGTTCGCATGTATGTTTCTTTACTGGCTGGTTGGAATAGGTTCTGTTTGTTCATTATAAACTGAAGTGAGTATATGTCCTGTAAAGGTTAGTTGATTTAAAGCTTAAATTATGTTAGTACAGTTTGTATATTAATTTTGTGTCACATATAGCATATATATTTACTTGTGTACGTATGCTTTGTGTGTGTAGTTGAGTCTGCTTTGTATATTAGTTTTAGGATATTGTTATACAGCTTATTAGTTTGTATATATGTGCATATTAGGCTTGTCTACCGCATATACATATGTTTGAAATGAGGCTTACTGGCTTGTTTTATGTTTGTATTTGTTTATAATAACGGTTTTAAGGAACGGGTTTAAAAAAAATTATTTGTTTCAAAGTATATAATGTATATACGTTGATTTGATATATGTGTTTTAACATATATTTATAAATTTTGGGAACCACATATATATATTTAATTCAATATGTGTTTGATTTTTTTAATACGATTTTATATAATAGTTATATATAGCTTTACATATAAGGACATTTATACCACTTATCTTCATCAATTGGGTTCTGATCCGTCTTATCAATTTCTTTTATCAGCTCTGTTGTCGAATTCGTGCCACTTTGCTTTGCCTCAGAATTCATCGCTTGTTCTGTTTTCATTTCTCTAGCCTCGGAAGGTGAGCACTCACTCACGATTAACGTTCTTTTATTTATTAAATTTGATTTCAATTGAAACGACAATTGAAATATTGCTGTTGTTAGTTATTTACACTGTTATTACCTGTATCAGTTCACCTGTGACATCTGACACCATTATCTGTTAATTATTTATGCGATGATAATACAGTTTGGCTGTTAATTGATTGATTGATTGATGTTGACATTGGACGTTAAATTGTTAATGTTGTAAGTGATAAATAATTTGAAATTGAAATTGACGTAGGATAATTAAAATTTGAATCGACACATATGTTGAATTTGATTAGTTGAATATGATGCCTTTTAATTGTTAAATTAATTGACATGTAGAATAGTGATAATTACACTTTGAACCATTGAACGTATATTTGATTAATTGTTGTAGTGTTAAAATTATAAATAGATGACAAGTGAAAAACCGTAATGTAATAATCTTTAATCTGCATGAAATGATAGTGTAGATTCTAGAAATAATTATATTAATTTGCACAAACAACAATGCGAATTAATACGGTTATTTCGGGATTATTTGAATTGATTATTGGATTGATATTGGTTGTTGTTATTGCTTGTTTATTTACTTTAACACCATCCCAGTTATCACACTACAAGTTCCCTTTGCTATGCTACGGTTTTGAATTAACTTGGAATCGGGTTGAAATGATAAATACCCAAATTAAACTTTGACTTTGGATAGAGAATTAAATAAAAATCCGATTGGTAAATAATTTGATTTAAAAATAAAACGAAGATTTTATTTGAATAAATAATATGGTTTTGAAATGAAGTTGAAATTTAAATTTTAATGAAAGGAAAATGTTAATATTTAATCTGAAACAAAATTTTAACAATGTAATTGATGGAAGAATGTTGTTTAATTTGAGAAATGATTTAATTAAGTTTGAAATGATTTAATAATCAAGTTTTAAATTATAATTAAGTTTGAAATTATTAAACTTTGAAATTATTTAATAATTAAGTTTTGAATGATTTAATAATTAAATAAGATTGAATTATTTAATGATTAAATTGCATTGAATTCTTTAATAAGAAAAATTGAACTTTTGAATAAGTGAATTTTACTTCGTAAATAATTGAAATTGAGTTTTCTTTATTAAGTAAGTTTTTTTGAAAATTATTTAAGAAAGTAAATAAGTGAAATTGAATTTCTTATAATAAGAAATAAAATGTGATTTATTGAAATTAATGTAAGACTTGAAATTTAAAGAATTTGATTTGATGAATTTAATTTAATTCAATTTGTAAGTTTTGATATAATGAAGTTGAATTTAAATAATGGATTTAATGAATTGGAAATTTAATAGAAATTGTTTTGAATGGCAAATTTACTTAACGAATATTAAATGAAATCGATAAATGAATTTAAATTGATTTAAATGTTAAATTAAGTAATTTAAATGTTTTCGAAATGAAACTTATATACGAACTTGAATCAATATTTAAATTGTTTTAAATAAAGATTTAAATTGAATTATAAGATTTTGAAATGATAATTTGGAAGTTTTGAAACGTAAATTATTGGAAATTGGTTTTGAAAGACAAATGAAATGTTGATTTACGAATTCTATTTGAAATTGAAATTGATTTGGTTTTTGAAATATATAAACGACCAATCGGTGTAATAATTACGAAAGTTATTAAAGAGACCGGGATCGGTAATGGATATACTCTCTATCTAAACCGAAACCACTTTAATAACTATACACGGAGTGATGATCTAGAATGAAGTGGTTGGAATGATGTACGTGATGACTGAAGAAAGAGAACGATAATGGATAGCCTTGACACTTGTGTCAAATTGGAAATGACTAAAACAGGAGCCGTGCCGGGCCAATGGAGGATTAGCTACCTCAAGTGGACACACTTCTTCGAACTACTTATTACTTGTTGTCGATTGGTGCACCCTTGATTTTGGGAGTGTTGTTTCACGGTGTTGCGGGCACTGCGGCGTTGCGTTCTCACCAGTCCGGATCAGGCGAACGGTAGTATCACTACCTTGGGTATTGCCTCATGTGCCTTGTCATACTTGTATCCCTTTTTTCGCGACCACTACGAAATTGTTTTGTACCTTTAGTATATGGATTGCCCTCTGGTGACTACGGTCTTGTATATGCTTTTGGGAATAAAAATGTGTTAAGGGTGGAATGGGCCATGACTTAACGCTATTTTGATATCTTTATATTACTGATAGACATTATCTACTTAGCGTACATTACTACCTAGTAGATAGTTTAACGGATCCTTAAAGGATGGTTATTCCAAACATCCTTTGAGTTACTTGTATTTCAATTGCTATTTCACTTGAGTTGGATTTATTAATATAATAATGTTAATCCTGACTCGAGTGTCTTGTGTTTTTGCTTTACGCTCGGGTCAGACTGAGTGTACCAGTATTCAAGACTCACCTTTGAAGTTGGAGCTTTGCTTGAAGATCCAGCCATCTATTCTGCTTTCAGTATTTGACGATTCCAGTGATGTATTCTGATTTGTGTCTGATGTATCGTGTTACTCTTCCGTTGTATCTGGTTTAACTCTGATGTAATTTATATATTCATATAGTAGCTTCATGAACTACTATCTCTTTTATTTCCGCTGCAATTATTACTCTGTGTCTGTGATCTGTGATTATTTTATTTACTGTATATGTTCTGTTTTGCCAAATTTAAATTAACAACGCGGTATTTTGAGCAATTCAACTCCGGCATGAGTGTCTACCTATACACTTATAATGGATGCGAATGGTCCAACATATTGGGTCGTTACAGTTGGTATCAGAGCTTTGGTAGCTCTAGGCAAAACTTAACATATAGGGTAAATGTATTTACAGAATCACTCTCATTTGAGTTTCAATCTCTCCCTTTTTAACTCGATTCCTTTGAATTTTGGAACGTTCCCCTCGGTTCCGAAATTCATTCGTGTCCTTCACTATTCGTCTTCTTTCAATTCTGGAGCACCCCATAACTCTATTTTGAATGATATCTATAATAGATCGGCGGTCTCGCCAATCTTCGAATGATTCGTAAAGGAGCAAAACTCCTTTACAATATGCATCGATTTACCGGAGATTTCTGTATCCTTGGTTTACGATGTTATCTATTCCATGCTATACCTGAATTTCATCTCTTGAGATCGAGTGTTGGTTTACCTCGGAATTCAGCATCGATCTTATTCTTGAAGTTACGGACGACCCGGTTAAGGTTGCCCATGAATTAAATAAACTCATCCATCTCCCGATTGTGGTAATCGAATTATCTTATCTTCCGATTCAAACTTATTTTCGAATCAAATTTCTCTTTAATTTGAGTCATCAAATTTGAATTCCTATACTTATTTTGAAATCCATCCTTGTATCGTCGTGTGAGGTAGTGCATTTGTTATTAATATAAAAATGTTTCTATATTGTGTTGTTTGAGTTGTTGATGTTGATTTGGGTTTCCGATCGATTCGTCTAATCAACGCTATCGATAGGATTTCCAAAACACTTGAGCAGAACAAATTGACACAATATCGTTTTCAAATTTGGTAAATAAAATAAAAGTTTTGTATGATTATATTATACATAAATATAAGTTTTCTGAAATTAAATTGTTAATGAATTTATTGTCCGAAAAAAAAATATTATTGGATTTTCATTTATTGTTTTGTAAACCATTGACTATTTCATAATAAAATGAATGAATTTATAAACTTAGTTATAAATTGATTGGAATTTGAAATGAATTTAATTCAGAAATTTGAGAATTTATTAGTTTCCGGTGATTTCAAACTTTGATTTGAAAGTTTTAAAGTGTATAGAATTTAAAATATTTCGAATATAAATCGTTTTCAAAGAATTTTAAAATGATGAAACCAGTGCTCTTCTCTTTGTCGCTGGAAAATAATTTCGGTGATGGCGGCCGCATCATCGACATTCATTTTCGAGTTTCGAAGTGGAGATACTAGTCTGTAGCTTTGCTACGGTTTGTTTTGAAAAATTTATTTTGATTTGATTTCTTCAGTATATTTTGATTTACATATATATAGGTATCTTATTTTAAAATTTAATTTGATTTGATATAAATATATTATATATATCTCTAAATTGTTTGAAGTTAATCGAAAATCTAATTCTTAAATTTTGTTAAAGGATGATTTTAATTATAAATAAAACCAAAATTTGGAATAAATAATTAAACTCGAATAATTGAATTTGGAAAATTTTATTTGTATATTGTTCAACTGCATTCTAATACAACTTACCTAAATCATTCAGAAGTTGAAAATGTAATTGGATAATATACAATATAAAATGATTTTGTAAATAAAATTTAAGTGTTTATAATAAATATTATACACTTAGATTTTAATTATAAAAAAAGAGAGATAAGAAAAAACGCTAATAAAGATGATAGTATAATAAGTTAATTGAATGAGATGAATATAATAATTTTGTTCTGAAAGAATTAATAAATCGAAATTTGATCAATATATGAAAATACCTTGAATCTAAAAGCAATTAGTAGATGTAAATTAATTTAAATCAAAACTTTTATGGTTTAAATTAATTTATATGGATTAAATATATGTGATTAGATATATTAAGTAGAATAAATTTAACAATAATTTGGAATAAAGAAGAATTTAAAATTGCTGGAAAAAGATATGATTATAATAAAAGACTATTCAAATTTATGGTTTTAGAAATTGTAAATTGAAGATAATGGGATAATAAAATAATGAATTTAGAAATAGTTGAGTTTGATTTAACTTAAGAAAAATCAAATGGATTAAATCAATTATTGAATATCAATTAATTTAAATTTGAATTTATATGGTTTAAATTAATTGTTATTTTGTATTTCAAATCTGTTTTTCTTTCTGGTTGTTTCTATTCTCCTACCTCGTTCCTTTTCGGGGACGAAAAGTTTTGAGTGGGGGAGAGTGTAACGACCCGTAAAATTTCAACTGTTTTTAATAACGTAATTAGTTGAAATTTTGTGAAATTTTAAACGATAAAATTTTGAAATAAAAATTTAATATTTGGAATACGTCTAGTTAAACATAGCAACTGGTAAATTTTCGTCCGAAAATATGAAAGTTTATTTCGCGCGTAAATTCACTTCAATTTAATCAGTTAAAAGCGATGAAAATAAAATGTTTCCGAAACCTAAATATTTTTACATAGAAAAATTCTAAACCATCTTCTGAGCAAGATGTCAGTTTGTCGTTTTTCCAAATTCGGACTTCTTTGGCTCCGTCGATCTTATTTTTCAGCGTTTTTCTTGCATTTTCCGCCAGTAGAAAAATTCGAATTTTTATAATTCAAATCGTACCACTGATATCTGTATACCATTTTGATCGTCTCGTTGTACTGATCTTCACAGTATATTCGTTTGTATAGTTTGGGGTATGGTACGCCACGAAATCAGTAAAACGATTACCGTATCGGTAACCGTTTTCGAACCTTTTGACTTCCGTGGTCTTGCATTTAACCAACGTGTAAAACTAGATAGCCACTTACTTTTTTATAATTCCTTTGTACATTCATATATCCACCGTATAATCAAATAGCCTCTTGACATAAATTTTTTTTTTTGAATTCAAAGGTTGTCCCTTTCTATTCCCAACCTGCTACCAACTCATTTGCATGGCCTTCATTTATCAAGCCACGTTTTATTTTCTTACTATTCATTTTCTATTTTCAAGAACAACTCTCACTGTCCATTCACTTCCATCCTTCACCTTCCTCCATCTTTTTCTCGTGCTCCACCATCCACCCTCCTCAAACCCAGCGATCCAAAACCCATCAACCTCTCGCCGATAAGTCCACACCCACGGCCTTGGCCAACGACCTCATCCCTGTCGCCTATACGAGATCCGTCCTCCTCCATGACTCCAGATGCCGATCGACCCCAAGCCTCTCCTTCCCAACGGCAGACCCAATCCCCTCGGCTTCCTCCCATTACCTCCAACTTCACCACCAAAGCCAAATTTTTACACTGCGCCTACATTTGGCGTCCGCCTCCTCCACCACACGTTTCCACCTTGTGCTCTGACCCAAGAAATGGCCGCTCCACCTTCATCATCTCCGCCACTAAGTCACCAAACTCCGCCTCCACTTCCTTGCCAACCCGGTCTTCCGCCGACCTTACTCCCCTTCCCATCTCGATCCGAAGCCATGGCAATAGTAGCCGCCTCCTCTTGCTCCTCTTGCCGACCACCACTTGAACCTCAAACCCCTGCACTCGAATCTTCTCTTTGCTATTACATGAATAGGTACAATTTCTAATATATATTATAAGACATAATGTTACTTATATTACATGAAAAGGATATGATATGTTGATTTAAATGTTACAATATAATGTACAGTTATGTTGTACTATTGAAATAGTTGGATAATAATAATATACAATCTGATTTTATATATTGGTTTGTACAAGATATATATGGGTTAGTATATTATATATATATATATATATGTTCTGTCTGTTGTATATTAAATGAAAGCTATATATATTTATATACATTGTATAAAGTTGTACAAACTATATTTCATATAAACTGTTGTCTGCATGTACTTACAGTAAGTATATATTTTTTAAAAAAAAGCTAGTTTCTATTTTATCTCAGTTTATATATATTTAAATCTAACTGGACTTGTATATATAATATACATATGCCTATAGTTTGTGATATGCTAGAGTATATATGATATATATTATGAAAGTTGTACAGGTTATTGATAAACTGTGCGTGTACATGTATACATAGGCTATAAACTATTATCTGTTGAAAAAAAAGGTTTTACAAAGCTTAGCTTCTCTTTATACACAGTTGCATATATGTTATACTGTAACAGCATGCTAGCCTATGTATATTTAGTGGTCTGCATATTGTTTATATAAATTAAATTGTTCGCATGTACGTTTCTTTACTGGCTGGTTGGAATAGGTTCTGTTTGTTCATTATAAACTGAAGTGAGTATATGTCCTGTAAAGGTTAGTTGATTTAAAGCTTAAATTATGTTAGTACAGTTTGTATATTAATTTTGTGTCACATATAGCATATATATTTACTTGTGTACGTATGCTTTGTGTGTGTAGTTGAGTCTGCTTTGTATATTAGTTTTAGGATATTGTTATACAGCTTATTAGTTTGTATATATGTGCATATTAGGCTTGTCTACCGCATATACATATGTTTGAAATGAGGCTTACTGGCTTGTTTTATGTTTGTATTTGTTTATAATAACGGTTTTAAGGAACGGGTTTAAAAAAAATTATTTGTTTCAAAGTATATAATGTATATACGTTGATTTGATATATGTGTTTTAACTTATATTTATAAATTTTGGGAACCACATATATATATTTAATTCAATATGTGTTTGATTTTTTTAATACGATTTTATATAATAGTTATATATAGCTTTACATATAAGGACATTTATACCACTTATCTTCATCAATTGGGTTCTGATCCGTCTTATCAATTTCTTTTATCAGCTCTGTTGTCGAATTCGTGCCACTTTGCTTTGCCTCAGAATTCATCGCTTGTTCTGTTTTCATTTCTCTAGCCTCGGAAGGTGAGCACTCACTCACGATTAACGTTCTTTTATTTATTAAATTTGATTTCAATTGAAACGACAATTGAAATATTGCTGTTGTTAGTTATTTACACTGTTATTACCTGTATCAGTTCACCTGTACGTCTGACACCATTATCTGTTAATTATTTATGCGATGATAATACAGTTTGGCTGTTAATTGATTGATTGATTGATGTTGACATTGGACGTTAAATTGTTAATGTTGTAAGTGATAAATAATTTGAAATTGAAATTGACGTAGGATAATTAAAATTTGAATCGACATATGTTGAATTTGATTAGTTGAATATGATGCCTTTTAATTGTTAAATTAATTGACATGTAGAATAGTGATAATTACACTTTGAACCATTGAACGTATATTTGATTAATTGTTGTAGTGTTAAAATTATAAATAGATGACAAGTGAAAAACCGTAATGTAATAATCTTTAATCTACATGAAATGATAGTGTAGATTCTAGAAATAATTATATTAATTTGCACAAACAACAATGCGAATTAATACGGTTATTTCGGGATTATTTGAATTGATTATTGGATTGATATTGGTTGTTGTTATTGCTTGTTTATTTACTTTAACACCATCCCAGTTATCACACTGCAAGATCCCTTTGCTATGCTACGGTTTTGAATTAACTTGGAATCGGGTTGAAATGATAAATACCCAAATTAAACTTTGACTTTGGATAGAGAATTAAATAAAAATCCGATTGGTAAATAATTTGATTTAAAAATAAAACGAAGATTTTATTTGAATAAATAATATGGTTTTGAAATGAAGTTGAAATTTAAATTTTAATGAAAGGAAAATGTTAATATTTAATCTGAAACAAAATTTTAACAATGTAATTGATGGAAGAATGTTGTTTAATTTGAGAAATGATTTAATTAAGTTTGAAATGATTTAATAATCAAGTTTTAAATTATAATTAAGTTTGAAATTATTAAACTTTGAAATTATTTAATAATTAAGTTTTGAATGATTTAATAATTAAATAAGATTGAATTATTTAATGATTAAATTGCATTGAATTCTTTAATAAGAAAAATTGAACTTTTGAATAAGTGAATTTTACTTCGTAAATAATTGAAATTGAGTTTTCTTTATTAAGTAAGTTTTTTTGAAAATTATTTAAGAAAGTAAATAAGTGAAATTGAATTTCTTATAATAAGAAATAAAATGTGATTTATTGAAATTAATGTAAGACTTGAAATTTAAAGAATTTGATTTGATGAATTTAATTTAATTCAATTTGTAAGTTTTGATATAATGAAGTTGAATTTAAATAATGGATTTAATGAATTGGAAATTTAATAGAAATTGTTTTGAATGGCAAATTTACTTAACGAATATTAAATGAAATCGATAAAGAATTTAAATTGATTTAAATGTTAAATTAAGTAATTTAAATGTTTTCGAAATGAAACTTATATACGAACTTGAATCAATATTTAAATTGTTTTAAATAAAGATTTAAATTGAATTATAAGATTTTGAAATGATAATTTGGAAGTTTTGAAACGTAAATTATTGGAAATTGGTTTTGAAAGACAAATGAAATGTTGATTTATGAATTCTATTTGAAATTGAAATTGATTTGGTTTTTGAAATATATAAACGACCAATCAGTGTAATAATTACGAAAGTTATTAAAGAGACCGGGATCGGTAATGGATATACTCTCTATCTAAACCGAAACCACTTTAATAACTATACGCGGAGTGATGATCCAGAATGAAGTGGTTGGAATGATGTACGTGATGACTGAAGAAAGAGAACGATAATGGATAGCCTTGACACTTGTGTCAAATTGGAAATGACTAAAACAGGAGCCATGCCGGGCCAATGGAGGATTAGCTACCTCAAGTGGACACACTTCTTCGAACTACTTATTACTTGTTGTCGATTGGTGCACCCTTGATTTTGGGAGTGTTGTTTCACGGTGTTGCGGGCGCTGCGGCGTTGCGTTCTCACCAGTCCGGATCAGGCGAACGGTAGTATCACTACCTTGGGTATTGCCTCATGTGCCTTATCATACTTGTATCCCTTTATTCGCGACCACTACGAAATTGTTTTGTACCTTTAGTATATGGATTGCCCTCTGGTGACTACGGTCTTGTATATGCTTTTGGGAATAAAAATGTGTTAAGGGTGGAATGGGCCATGACTTAACGCTATTTTGATATCTTTATATTACTGATAGACATTATCTACTAAGCGTACATTACTACCTAGTAGATAGTTTAACGGATCCTTAAAGGATTGTTATTCCAAACATCCTTTGAGTTACTTGTATTTCAATTGCTATTTCACTTGAGTTGGATTTATTAATATAAGAATGTTAATCCTGACTCGAGTGTCTTGTGTTTTTGCTTTACGCTCGGGTCAGACTTAGTGTACCAGTATTCGAGACTCACCTTTGAAGTTGGAGCTTTGCTTGAAGATCCAGCCATCTATTCTGCTTTCAGTATTTGACGATTCCAGTGATGTATTCTGATTTGTGTCCGATTTATCGTGTTACTCTTCCGTTGTATCTGGTTTAACTCTGATGTAATTTATATATTCATATAGTAGCTTCATGAACTACTATCTCTTTTATTTCCACTGCAATTATTACTCTATGTCTGTGATCTGTGATTATTTTATTTACTGTATATGTTCAGTTTTGCCAAATTTAAATTAACAACGCGGTATTTTGAGCAATTCAACTCCGGCATGAGTGTCTACCTATACACTTATAATGGATGCGAATGGTCCAAAATATCGGGTCGTTACAATTATAAATCTGGGCCCTAGGCCAAGGTTCAACTCGTGCATTTTTCATTTGAACGATCAACCTAGACAAACCCCGGGTTGATCGCTATAGGTTGACTGCTGGGAATTCCAAGTTGACTGCTCGTACTCTAAAATTTAGGGTTTTCTACATATTTTCAATTGTCATTTTAGTTGGTTTAAATCCGTTAATTAACATTTGTCCTTTGCAGTGGTTATACTAAACAAGAAATTATAATGACCAATCAATATTTCATAAATTTCACAGATTGTGCAATTTAATTTTAATTGTTTAATCTAGGGTTACAGTTTAATAATAAAAAAGTATGCCAAGATCAGATTTGCCAATTTACAATGATTTCAACACTACCCTATATTAAAGATTTCAAATTAGAGTTTTGTAATATAATCATAAAATAGGTGTATAAATCAATATCCAAGTTAACCATTTACTATTTTATCTCCTAAGGTTTTACCATATTCAATTGTAAAAGCGGTGTATACTTGTGAACATCAAGTTAACCTTTTACAAAAATTTCTAATCTAAGATTTTAGATTGAGTTTCTTAATTAACAGAAAAGGATGTACTTGCATCAAATTAGGTTTATCAAATTATAGATTTTAAATCTAATCTAGTTTATAAATTCCAATTTAATAAACAAAGAGGTGTGCTAGCATTTAACCTCAGATTTATCCATTTACCGTTACTTCAATTTCAATTTACTAACAACCTAAATAAAATAGGATAGATCAAACTTAATTGTCAATAATCGCCTAATTAAATTTGTTCCCACTCACCTTAAACCCAAGCTCTAACTTTGTTCCTTGCCCGTTGTAACGACCCACTTTTCCATACACTTTAAGCTGATAATAAACCACACGTGTCCAGCCCAAATTGAATGGAAAGGCGATAGTTAGGGAAAGAAAGAATAAAGAAGACAAGAAGAACCAACAAGTACAGAATCTCACAGCGCAATGAATAATCTATATTATATAACAAATCTTTACACAAAAACCAAACTGTAATTTATATATATACAGACATCAATCAGAGTATAGTAACCTATTCAGCACAGACAGTTATAACAACCTGTCCTCACAATTGCTGATAAATACAACCATGAATGCAGTGGAAGAAAAATAACCATCTACGTGAATACGTCTCAGGGTCTCCGGCTCATCTCCTGAAGCTCCAAATATCCAAGTAAACCTGGAAATATACTCGGTCTGACCCAAGCATTATAGGAAAATAACGCCTGGGTCAGTCTGGTACAACCAGAGTGAGAACACAATTAAATGGATTCTTAATGTTTAAATAGCTTTTCAAAACAAAGGAATCTCGTAAGACCACGCCGCACATAACACAGACGGGTTTTTACCTTACGATAACCAAACCCATTTTATAGAAAATCCAGTGATATTATAATAATGTCTACGGGTGAAAATAATAATACTCATGTAACTGTGATGCTCGTGAGTGTACATCACAACAATACTAGATATATAATCAAAAACCGATAAGGCTCGTTCGCTAATTGTGTAGGATTTCCATGGAGGTGCCCTCGGTACTTCGAGGGACGGACCTTCTTCACTAGGATCAGAGATATCCTTCCAAAGCAACATACATCCCTAGTGATGTACCATAGGAAAAACATAGCTGGTCTCGCTAAGACCGAGTGCATCGCCCAATGCATGCATAACAACTATAAGTGACGTCCAGGTGGAGCAGACTACACCCTATGGGTTTGCCAACCCTACTGGCCATGACTCCTATCTCTGGTTTTAGTCATTCCCACTGATAAGACTACACCGGCATTCCGGCTTATGCACCGCCACCAAATAGATCACGGAATCCCATATGGATCCCAATACCCCAAAGGGTCCTGGAATCACACATAGATTCCCATATCTCAATTAGATCTTGGAATCACACCCAGATTCCCATATCCCAACGGGTCTCAGAATCACACATTGATCCCAACATCTCAAAATATCACGAATCTCCTACATAGGACCATATATGGTGTAAAAACCCGCATATTTTATAATTGTATATTTAAATATTTTATTTAAATATAGCGTCGTTAGTAGGATTAAAGTCCGAAATGTCACTTTTTGCAAACAGTTGAATTGGGACTCGAGACCACTTCCATTGAGTCCAAAATGGTGTTTGCGACTTTTTTGAGTATAAGCATCGATATGTTTGGAGTAAGTTGAATTTTGCTATTTTTCACTTGGGCTTTGGGTTTGGGTTTCAGCCCACTAACCCATCTAAGTACCCTAACTCAGCCCTCTTCTCTTCATTCACTCTCATTTTCCTAACATTTTCAAGCTTTTGAGAATAATGGGGGAAAAGATTGGAAATAGAAATTCCTAAGCCCTAGTTTCATTTTGCAAACTCAATTTTTGCTCCAAAATCAAAGAGAAGCTTAGGTAAGCCTTCTCTTCATCTTCTCCATTTCGTTTCCTCTTCAATTTCAGAAATGTTCTAAACCCTAACTTAGGAAATGTTTTCTTTTGAGCTTAGATTGAAGCTCCTTGGGTTGAAATTGAAGAGTGATTGTTCGAGCCTTGCTCGGTAGCTTCTTTCTTGTGTTTTTGGGTTTAAAGGTGAGTTCTTTAACTCACATCTTTGTCTATAGCTATCACTGTTGTTAGGTATGAATTCCTAACATTTGTGCATATTCATTTGCTTTTGATTTGAATTGATTTGGTGAAATTTCCAAATTTTGTTGTTTTGGTCCAATGTTATGAAAATCCTACTATGGATGTTTGGACATTGGTATTCGGGGTGTATCGAAGAGCCTATAAGGCCGGGTTGTTGCTTGGCGTAAATCATTAGTCGCCGTTGCTCGTCCGATCGCTTCCGATACGTTTTGGCGACTTTGGCCTAGGCAAATTGTTGCCCAGACCAGGTGACCAGACGTCTGGCGACCAAGTCCAGACGTCTGGTTTGGACCTGGAGCAAAAACTTATGCACGCAGACTTTATAAAAAATGCCAGATATTAATTCCAGACATCTGAAATCTCAGATCAGACGTCTGGATGAGTCTCAGACGTCTGACTTAAAGTTTCAGACGTCTGGGGGTTCTGTGGATAATTTCCAAAGAACGAAACCAGACGTCAGGATTCAGAACCAGACGTCTGGACATGGCTCAGACGTCTATTTTGATAATTCCAGACGTCTGGGTGGCTTTCTGAACTATTTTTCAGAAAACAAATTCAGACGTCTGGATTCCAAATCAGACGTTTGGAAATGTTTATTTTTGCCTAATAACGCTGTTTTGTGTGGATTTCCTATTCTAATCGATTTTTGTTGATCCGGATAGTTGTTATCACTTCTAATCGACTTTGATGACTTCTTTCTTTGGATTTTTGGGAATATCCATTTTGGATTTGATATCAATTTCTATGGTTTTGATTCACGACTTCGAATGTGAATCTTTGGTGATTGATTGTTTCTACAATCATTTTTGTGATTTGTCACTTCTAAATACAAAGGTTTCTATACTAGTAGTAAATACTCAAACTCTTTCATCCAAATGATTTCAACACTATTTTAAATACAAAGCTCATTTTTAAAACCGTTTTCCAATCTATTAGTATATACAAACCTTTACCTCATTCGTACGAGAAATCTTATTAAACGGCTTAGTAAAACAAGTGGTATGAAACGCTTGCGTTTACTTCGTTGGTTAATTCTTGGACTTGTTCGATTGAACTCTTGTGACAATTTTCGAGTGGAAATCTACAATTTGTTCGTAAATACTTAAGTTAAGCTAGTGGTTATGGGACATGAAGCTAAACTCTTATATTTACTAGCTTAGTGTAATCGACACTTCTTGATGATCGATGATGATCATTTTGTGATTTAGACTAGCATTGTGCGATGTCTATTTGTCCACGTGGGGGACTATACCCCGTTCTTTTGAGCTTCGTCTCATTTTTATAGGCTTGCGTCCTATAGTTTTATTGGAGTTCGGTTCATCGGGCGTTCGCTGTACTACGTCGTTGTTCCGTACTATTTGTGTTCAGGTTCATCGGGCGTAACGCTGTACTACGTCGTTGTTCTGTATTGTTTGAGTTTGGTCCATCGGGCGTAACGCTGTACTACGTCGATGTTCTGGATTATTTGAGTTTGGTTCCTCGGGCGTTCACTATACTATGTCGTGGCACCGGCTCTATGGTTAGCGACCATGGGTTAGCAACCCGTTTCTGATACATGTGTTGGTGAGTTTTCATGCTCCCGATTGTGATAGGCCTTCCCCCTTTTGTGATTTCTGGATTTCTCGTTGTGATTTCTAGGATTTGTGTTTCACCTATTTTCGTGGATTGGCATTGATATGTTTTGTCAATATTTGTGTTTTGGTGAATTATTTAAAGAATGTGATTCTTTTTGGTGCTTTGAGATGATTTGAGTTATTATATGATTTTTGTTGTTATTTGATGTATACTTGACATAGTATGACATTTATGTTATCATACGTTTATGGTCATATCTCTTATCCAATATCATTTTATCTGATATTTATAGCTAGACTGATCCGTTTATTATTTACTTTTTAAATAATACTCGGGTCGGACCGAGGTATTTCAGGTGCTCCTACTTGACTTCTTATCTGGGATTATCATCTGATTCTTTTGGCTAACTACTTAAGATTAGTAGTTTTTTGTTATTATACATTTGAGATATGGACTCCTTGATGTATAATTATTCTTTTTCCTAGCACTTGTATCTATTCTTCTGTGATGTAGTGGATCTTGTTTTACCACTACTTTGATGTACACTTCTTTGTGTTATATTCATATCTGTTTCCGCCTTTGTGATATGAATATCTGTGACTGATTTATGTTATGCTTATTTCTATATTTGTTTCCGAGGTCTACTTAGCCACTGTGTGGTAGCTTTGAGTTTGTATTGGTATGTCGGATTTTCTCTTGAAATGAAATGCATGTTATACTATCTGACATATCGGAACTCGCACAAAGCAATTACACGGATGGTCGCTCCTCAACAGCCTTATTCTTCGTGCTAGTTGACGGCATTACCCAGTAGTATCCTTGGCTAGCGTGAGTATAGAGGTGGGGCGTCACATATGGTTTTCGGAGTGTTTACGAGTTCGAGTCATCTCTTACGAGTACACTCTTCCGTTTCCTGGGTACTCCATAAAACCAAACGCCGATTTCCGAAATGCTCAATACCGGTTCTTTAGGAAATAATCAGACAATACATAAGAGCGGAGATCACTCCCTAACTGTTTAAGTGGACGGATCTCCTTACCATTCGTCCTAGAAGAACGAAACGAGTTTATACGTACAGTATAGCACCACTGATGGTAACTATACCATATAATCCCCGTGTTTCCCCTAGATATTTCCATAGTTAAAATCCTTTGGTGTTAAGTAGGAAATATTTCCCTACCACCAAAATTAAGAAGGATTACATATTTAGGCCAAGATTTTATAGTCGATTATTTAACTATCAAATAAACAAACATTCCAAACAAAGATTATATTTCCCATGGAAATCCCTAAGCCTCTTAAATTAATCTTTCATTAATTTAAAATCACATTTCAAATACTTGGAAATCACTTCCATATACTTATCTCAACAAAATAAGTATATTCACAACCATTACATTTTCGATACTTAGAAAATATAACCATATACTTATCTCAATGGTATAAGTATATTAACAAATCCTTTCAATTTCAAAACTTAGAAACTTGAAAGCTTCAAAAAAATAGATATGGAAAGTACGTTCAATATCGACTATGGATCGTAGCTTACACAATGGTTACTCACTATCCCAGCGAATTCATAGTAAACTGTAGGCAATCCCAGCCCCTCGAATTACGCCATAAAGATCAACCATTTCTTCCAAAATCCCTTTTATTTTATAAATATTACCAAATCTACTTACAAAGTTTCTTTATAAATATCCAAACCAATTATAAAACATTCTTAAGGAATCTCAAACCCCGTTTACAAAACTTCTCCTTTTAAGATCTTTTAAACTCATTTATAAATCCTTTTATAAATATCCAAACCATTTATAAAACTCTTCCCATGTTTTAAACAACTTATTTAATTACTCCTTGAGTCATTTAGGTTCCCTTAATAACCCATATATTATTTAAAATAACTTTAAATAACAAGTTATTATTTTAAACATCCTTCCATTTCCTTCATATTAGACCTCATTTAAAATACTTCCTTTAAAATCTCGTTAATAATATATTAGATAAATTTTTAAACACTAGTATTATATAAATAAGTTAAGTTCAAAACAACATTAATATGACAATTAATTAACTTTAAATGTTATTAAAACAATAATTAATTAACCTTAAACTAATATTAATATAAAAATTAATTATCCTTTAAATAAGATTAAATAACTTAAATCAATATAATTAATTAACTTTAATTAAAAATTAAAGTACAGATAATCATTTTAAATAAATAATTAAAATATAATTAAAACACTTTTAAACCATAACTAAATAACTTTTAAATAGTAATTAAACATTTTCAAATAACATTTAAGAAATAACTTTTAACAACCATATTAATAATTAACTTTGAATTATTATTAAAACAATTATAAATTATCTTTAAAATATTATTACTAATAAGTTATTTCCTTATTAAATCTTATTACTAAATAATGATTATCTTTAAACCTTATAATAAAAATAATTTCTCTTTTTAAAATAACTTTCAATTCAATAATTAATTTTTCAGATTCGGAGGAGGCTTAATGATCACCATGGTACTTAAACAAGCTACCATATTATTCAATTTAACTTTTCAAGTTAATAACAGAAATTTACATAATCAACGACTATGGAAATAAATTCAATAATTAACCATCATGGTTTTAACATATCACATATTCCAAGTGGCATATAAATTAACGACAAGTAATCAAATGTCCAAATCTATAAAATAGCAGAACATGGATTTATTCTGCTAATAAAATGTCAAATTAATCTAATTAGCGGAACGGTGTTTTATTCCGCTAAACAAATGTCCAATTATCATATTCAATCCAATTTAACTCAACATTAATTTATTTTTCAAAATAAACATCGATAATTAACGGTTTTAGCAAGTTCTCGATGGCGAACGATTGGAAGAATTTTGGTTTTCAAGAAAATGGCGAGAGACTTAATTCTTATCCTTTCGCTTCCCATCCAGATTATAAATTTCCATATACATCTTTTCGTCATGCGAATCCTGTTCGCATCTCTTACTCAATTAATAAAAAAGATAGATTTCCTCACTCTCAAAATCCATTTCAGAAATATCACAATTCTAATTGAAAAAGGGGTTTTCAATGTTATCGGTGTGGAGATAAAAATCACAAGATTAAAGACTGCTCTAATTCATTTAAATGTTTCAACTGTGGAGTGGCTGGTCATAAGAGATCGTCGTGCCCCTCAACTTTCAATCCCTTTCTTAATTCTGAGCTGATCTTCCCTTATTCCGATCGTATTCACTCGAAGCCATTGAGTCTGAAAGATCATCATTTTTATTTTGTTCTTGATTTCTTGAGATTAAGGGGTCTGTTCTTGGATTGCTGTGTTGGAAATATTGCTGAATGTAGCTATTTGTTCAACAAATTTTTTTGGCACTTCGATTGCTTGACTGCTGATAACATAGGTAAGTATTCGAATCTCGATAATTGGAATGGTTCTCAAGTTAAAGATTTTCCGAATAGTAATAATGCTTTTCATGATTTGGAGGATTTGCATTGGATTGAAACCGAGAAGTTTTATGTATCTGACTTGAATAATGATTTCCATTCTGATATCTATTTATCGGATCCTGGTGTCAGAGGTTGTTATTCTCATTATTCTGAATTGGTGGATTTGTCTTTTGGTGAATTTTCTGATTCAATTGTTTCGAGTTCAACTGTTATGGACGTTAATGAGGTTACAATTAGCTCCGTTTCTATTGAAAGTTGTAGTGCTATAGGTTGTGATTTTGTTGATGCTTTTGTTCCTACTGACAGTCTTTGTGTTGAGGCTAGAGAGGATTACGATCAGGTTAATATGATTGATGTGAGTTTTCGCCAACGTTTTCCTATAACCGATAGTGAGATTCATTTTTCAGATTGTGATGAGGAAGGGAATACGGTTAATGGTTGCGGTTCAGAGGATTTTCTTTGTGTTCATTCTTGCTCTGTGGGACTTTGTTCATCTGAGTGGATAGAATTGTCAGGATTTGAAAAGGATGATGGATCCACTTTCGATGATGTGGAGTTGTTTGATTCTTTGTATAAGTCATTCAAGGATAATGTTGAGTTGAATTTGGTTAGCTCTGTTGGTCTTAAAAAGTCTGTCAGATTTAAATGTGTACACGAGTTTGGTATGATACATTGTACACTCTGTTCTCAGAAGATGAAGCTATCCGGTGTTAATGTATTGATTGTAGGCTCGCAAGCTATTGTGTTTGAATCAGATTCTAGAGGAGTTTTTGTTTTTTCTTTTATTGTTTCTTCTGCTTCTGATTTGAGGATAAGGGATTCTATTTTATGCAGGGATGGTCACTTCTATTTTGATTTTTCTTGTATGTTGGTGCCTCAGATAGTTATTCCCTGGGATGTTTTTACCTTTAAGTTTGGTATTCTATTGTCTATCAGTGAAATGGAATCCTCGTTGGAGTTAAATGTTCTTTTGAATAATGTTGTTGAAGTAGCGACTGAATCTACTTTTTGTAAAGAAGTGAGCAGTTCAAAAGGTGATTGTTCAGTAGATCAAGTTGCAAGTGGTTTGGAGAGCAATTTTATTATTAGCAATGTGAGTGAAGATATGGAGAATTCCAAATTACAACAATCTGATAGAGCGTTCTATTATTGTACTGGCGGGTTCAAGTTTGTTATGTATTGTTTTCTTGCGGCTTATGGTAGATTTCCTCGTTCTCCTTCCCATGCTAAAGTGTTACTTCGTGAAGCCAAATTAAGGAGAAGAAATTGTAAGAGATTTTCAGTTGGAAGTATTAGGAGAAGTCCTCGTTTAAATCGTAAAGTTACTTAGTCTTCTGATTGAGGATTGTCGTTTTATTGGGGGAATTATTGTGTTTTTTGTTGTTTTGGAGTTTGTATATGGTTTGTGTAGATGTTGTATTTTGTGATGTTTCAGCTTTGTTGTGGAGGTTGCATTTGCAGTTGTGGAAAATTTTCAGTTGGCTGCTGCTCTTTAGGTGTCGCTCTTGACCGAAGTTCAGATTGGTGTTGTCTCTTTAGGGTTGGTTTTTAGTTTTTAGGAGTTTTGGTGGGTTTGTTTTCTTTTTTCCTTTGTACGGGGGTTTCTTTTGCTACCTGCCAGGCTTGTTGGCAGCTCTTTACTATTGTTCTTATATATATGTGTATGTGTGCTCTCCTCTCTTGTAGAGGACCACACATTTTTCTCAAAAAACATCGATAAATAACGTATTAAATTTAAACAACGTTATTAAATTTAATAACGTAATTTAAAACCTATATGTTTAAATATGTCATAAATTTTCACATGTCCGAAGCTATCAACAAATTACACTCGTTTATACGAGTACAACGCAAAAAGAATCAGGTCTATCGGGTTTCAAATGGTTGATATATTCCATTTCCAAGTTATCTAATTTTATATATAATTAAACAATTAAAAAATAGTATTTCTCACCAGCACTCAAATACGGCCCAAGGCCCAAGCCAAAGCAACTCATAACCACACGAAGCTACAGTATCATCTTCTTCATTCGCCCCCTCCACACTTCGATCTCCAGCAAACATTTGCACACGTGCACATGCACGTGCACACACAAACCACCGCCCCTTTGTCCAATACAACCTCACTGACAAACTCGTCTCCCCATGCTTGACCTCCCTGGCATCTCCATCCCTAGCCCACATCATCCTAACTCGCCATGACCCCCAGACCTGCTCTCGACCATACAAATGTCGCTCCCCCAAAATATGCACCGAGCTCCTCCAAAATTTATAGAAACGCGCGCCTTGCCTCGCCGAACAACCCCGTATCCTCCAAATCTTTAATCGATGCTCGAATCGTCCCTAAATCCAAACTCTAGAAATCGACCAACTCCCATCGCCGTCACGGAATCGTGCCGAAATGCTACCAAAAATTCTCTACCTCCATACGATCTCAAAGACACTAGCGGCGCCGAACGATTCAAAGTGGATTGAGAGAAATCCTTTTTTGAAGTTAATGAACAATATTGTTTCCTTTCAGATTTCTGGAAATTTCTCGATCGATGTTCAATGAAATCAAGCGCCGCCAATTTTTAAAAATACTATGGACATAGACGAACAGCTTCGCGGTTGAGGGTTTTGGAAAATATCGAACGGAATGAGAGTAAATGATTTTTGAATGGGTGAGAATGGGTTTTTTCTAAATTTTGAATGGTTTTTTACAGAGAAGATGACCAACACGAAACTGAAGAAAGCTTGTTCTACTCTCGGAGAACTGCATATATATGCACGGGTACTATGGTCAAAGGTACAAATCTGTAGAGGAACAAGGCAGACATGGAGGATAAGGGAAAGGGGGCTGGTAGAGGAAAAGATCAGCATAAAGGTGGCTGCAAAGATGGATAGTGTCATGGGAGTGTGATATTTTTATTTATTTATTTATTTTACGGTACACCGCCACATAGTATTGCATCCACGTAAGAGTCGCGGACGATAGAAAACAAAATTCGACAGCGCACACAAAATTAACATGATCACAAAACAAAAATAAAATAGACAAGTTATTAAATTCTGTAAAGTTTCAAAATGCCAGCGTTTGCCGTAAAATACGTCAAATGGAAAATTTACTTATTTTCTAAATTAAAAATTATGGAAAAATTCTATAAATTAAATTAAAAATACATCATTGAAAATCAAGTCTCGGTTTGGAACTGATGATTTACCATAATTTAAATTCAAATTCAAATATTTAAACAAATTAAATATTCAAATTCATAGACCCAAAAATACGGGTCGTTACACTCTCCCCCCTAGAAAGAATTTCATCCCCAAAATTCCAACACACAAACACTCAATGCTATTCATAAGCCCGCATGATGTTCATAGATCATCTATATACAAAATCTAATTCGATCACTACTCGAATACATGACTCCACTTCCAAACCAGTATTATTCACTCGATTTACTAGCACGGACCCTGATCAGGCTCCTTGATCAGAAACATCCGTTCTCCTTACATAGCACAAACTATGATAGAAAACTTTGGTTCCATATCAAGAACCCTCATCACGTGCTCGCCGTAAAAAATCGAGTAATAAATCCTTATTTGGAAAGGTGTGAAACACCTCAAAGTCTTGTACTCGAATATTAGATCAAAACTATATGGAGAGAGAAATGATCTACATCCATTCTACGTACTTATTTTAATTGGTTATTCCTAATACCAATTCTATTACTACTAAATTATTTATGAAAGCATTTTTATAAAATATAGCTTACCTTATAAAATTCCCTATCATCCTCTAAGGGTATACAAAACTATAATTCAAACTTTTATTTTGAATTCACTTAAGAATTTAAAACACCCATTTTTTATTCAAAACACTTTTTGAAACGATACTATATATTTTGGAGACTTAAGAGTCAAATTCTTGGATATTTATTTCAAAAACCTTTGAAATGATATTATATATTATATATATATATAGCCCGAGTAACCCCCAAAAATATACCAAGGAACTGAGTACTACCAAACAATTATATATTTCCTTACCAAGAAGGATTATAATCAAGTGAAACGTTTACCATCTGAATGCATCTCTTACCCATTTTTAGTTATTTTTGAGCCACTCGAACTAGTTTACTTTAAAACACATTTCTGCCTTTTCAAATCCACTTTGGAACAATACCAAATATATTTTAAATTGAATAGTTTCCATCAAACTACCATTTTCCAACTTACCACGGATTTGTCCGGATTCAAACTCGTCCTGATCATACAATGTCAAAGGAAATAATTTACTACGTGCACAATATCATTCTCCTAAGCAAACATTTCGATCGTCACTTAGAAGATTATTCTAATTAACACAAAACAAATTGTGATGACCTGGATTTTGACGTCGGATAATTGGACAATTAACTAATTTAAATTATTTGGATATTAATAGATCAAACAAATAAATTTCTTATATCTAAAATATCAGGACATATGAGTTAATTTAAAGGCCCTATTATATTTGAATTTTTAAAATCTCTGGTGATGGTAAATCTTATAGTAAATAAATAAGTAATATATTTGTGACAACCGGAATTTTGGCAATATTATTTTAATCAGAATTTAATCTAATAAATTGAAATACAAACCTATCATTTTAAAAACAAAAATATGTATATGTATTTGGTAGAAACTATGATTGAAATTTAAAATATAGAGTTTTAAAAAAAATATTCAAAATAAAATCTAGCTAGTTCACCTTAAAGTAAAATAAAGTTCTACTATTCAACTTTTGATATATATGTATATATATGTATATGTATATATATTGATGTAATTTTGGTAATAATGTTTAAGAATAAAATAAATCTTATTCATATATTAAGCATAAGTATAAAACAAATATATGGTTATAAACCTAAGTGTAAATATATATAAACATAAGAAAACTATGATATTGACATAAGTACAAAAATAATATAATTGTAATGAAGTGCTTGGTAGTTTAAGCTAAAATAGAAATAAAATAAGCATGTATGTCCAGAATAGAAATAAATAAGTATATAAGATAAATCATATGGTTATATGAACCATTAAATAAGAACATAAGGTACAAAGCAAAACCAGGCAAGAAATGTATGTATGTGAATTTAGATATGCAAAAGAAAAAGAAAAAAAGGATTATATGTACGTACATATCAATTGGGATACGGCAGTAAACAGGTAAGGAAACATTGCATTAAATGATATCATCTCAAGCATTAAACAAATCATCTCAGCCTCCATAAGAAGGAAAATATCTCTGACCAAATAAGAGGCAAAGAAAAAAAAGAAGCTTGCTGGGTACGACAGGGAGCAGCTGTATACTTTCTCTTATGTATACCTCTGTACCTCTCCTTTTGTTCACTTTCATTCATTAAAAACAAGCAAAGGAGGTCAGAGATTCAGGCAGGAGCATAACCAAGCCGCCATTAAGAATTTACAAATCAAATAAAAATCAAAATCTATTTCAACCTGTAACTTGAGCAAACATACTTGATTCAAGAGCACGATCAACTCAGCAAGATTCAAATTCAATAACTCAGATCAGTAAGAAAATCATAATCAACAAGCAAAGCTAAATTTCCAGTTTCAAAAAGCAGTTTCAGGAAGTCAAAACTTTGCTCTGCTATCTTCTACAGGTGAGCAAACTCACTAGTATCTGCCTATATCCTTTGATATTGAGATAGATGCTTGAAGTATGTTATCGAAATGTTTGTTTAATATGCCTCTATGTTTAAATATGTAGATAATTATGGGTGTGCATGTTTGTATATAAACATGTACAGGTCCCTGTTGTATTTCCAGACCTAAGAACAATATATTGAAAATTTCATATCTTTTTTTCTAAACGGAATTAGGCTTTGGTCATTAAAGAGAAATTGCTTGAAATAATGTAATTTCATTTCTAAAAATAGTTTCAGATTAAAGCATTTAGTAAATATTCTGAAAATGGAAAATTACAGTGAAAAACTATTCAAACCAGAAAATCAATATCCACAAAATCATGATTTGATTTCATAATCGTTTTCGTATTAAGAAATAAGGATTTTTGATGGTCATTTCGTGATTTTTAAGCATCGGGTTGTCAAGATATCTCGAGATGAACGGGATTCAGTTTTTAGGCAAATTCCGATGATCGGAGGAGGTAGGATCGTCGGGATTGAAGCTAGAGGAGGCTGGAAGGTCGGGGCTTCTGGGAAAAATGGAGATGAGATTTATTGATCGTTGTGGCGATGGGTTGACGTCGAATTGGGGTTCGGAAATTGGTTTTGGTTATTGGAATTGTTGAGGCTCGATCGTCGTCAACGTGGCACTAGAAGTGATCGCACCCCGGGAAATCGATGCGTTGTTTCGTTGCAAGGTTTAGGACAAGACGACGTGATTTCTGGCGAATGAGGGAGGCGACGCAAGGTAGTTTTTGGTGATCGACTTGGTTCCTAGTTTCACTCGAACTGCTCGATTTCATTTTGAGGGATGGTTCGATGTTGTGGTGGTCGGAATCGTGGAAGGGTGTCGTCGTCGATTTGTGGAAGGTGGCGAAGTCGACTGGAGATGGTCGGAGTGCCTGGACACGTGCACGTGATATTGTTTGTTTCTAGTATTTTCAAAGGTTTGGGAAGAAGGGTTTGTCTCGAGGCAAACTCGAAGTACTTTGCAGTTTTACTCGAAGCAAGTGGGGTTGCGAGTGTCTCGGGGTTGGGCTCGAGTATTCCAAGCATTGGCTCGTGTTTTTGTTAAAGCCTAACTCATCAGTTTTTTAAAGGAAATAATTATATAACAAGTTTTAAAAATTTATCAATTTTATTCAAAATGGTTTCTCAAAACACTTTTCTTTTCTAAATAATCAATATTGTTTAATTTGAGATTACTTGAAGGGTTGAAAATAAATTATTTCAAATTTATTAAGTTAAAAGTGTTTTAATCTATATAACTTTTGTTTTTAAGTTTATAAACTTAATTTTTGTAATTAAGTGAATATTTGAGAAAATGAAATGTTCTATAATCCTTAATCCAACTTAAAGATTTTAAATTAATTAATGTATTGATGATGATTTATTTCCAAAGGTTATTAAATAAGGATTAAATGATAATTAAAATAATAAAGATAAATAGTTTATCTTTAAATTTGATTAAAGTCTTAAGTGATTAAAGATTTATTACTTAATGAAAGTAATTAAATGAAAACTGCTTAATGGAAGTAATTTTAAAAGATAATTACCCAATGAAATGAAAAGGATTAATTATTTAAATTACTTAAAGATTTATTCATTAATGCGATTAATTAATTAAGGAGATTAATTAAAAGTTAATGTGAATGGTTAAGGCTAATTAATCTATGGGGTAATTAAAGGTTAATTACTTAATGTAATTAAAGGATAATTAATCAAGAATGATTAATTAAGATGGATGATTAAAGAATGATTGATTAATTGAATTCTAATTAATTAATGTTAAGTGAGCAGGATTACGGTAATCCAAGTAATTAATGATGCCGATTAATTTAATTGGAGATTAATTAAATTAATTAGGAATTATATATAATAAATCTTGCTTATGGATGATTTAATGATATTGGATGACTTGGATTGTGAATATCTCTAATATTGAGTTATGATGTACGGTGATATGATATGATGGATTGAACAGTAATAATGGGGAGTATCAATTGATAATTAATTTTTCTGTGTGACTATGATACCTTGTTGATTTGTATCCACTTAAACTGGAATTAGAAATGACATTGAAATCGAAGAGACCAGGGTCGGGTAATTAGTAAATACCTGAAACCACTTCGATTAGTAATCAAATTCCTTATAAATTGATATGTAAAATTAAACAGGCTGGAATTGGATAAAGTAACATGGAAATTTAACCTAAGAACTGATGTGTGTGATAAATGATTGACTATAATAAAGTAAGAACTCATAAAAGGTACGAGTTCCCTGGTAATTCACTTAAGTTATATAGCTTGGTATTTTATATTATGGGTTTACTCACGCTGGTTTCCAGCCTGACCCGGGTGTTACTTTGATGTAATGCTCGGGTCAGACCGAGTATTACAGATTTTCAGGTAAGGATGTTCTGGAGCCCAGGAGGCAAGCTGGATGGCAGGAATGTATGGAGAGTATTTCGCTGTGATATATTGTTATTTATCTGAGACTGTTATTATAACTGTCCAGTGATTCTAAAATGTTGTAACTCTGATGTATAATAATGAAATTGACAGATACAGTATTCTTTTATAAACTGTTATTATTTGATATTATATTTTGATCCGTTGCGAATGTGAGAATCTGTGTTGTGTTTCTATTTCTTTTTCTTCTCTCTCTTTCTTCTTTTTCTGGCTATCTTGAATTTTCGGGATCGAAAATTTTGGGTCGTTACACTTGGTATCAGAGCCAGGTTAAGCGAAAACCTTGGCTCTGGTGGGTATACTCATTAAGGATAGGGTCAATGGTACCCTAGAATGAGTTGAGTGTATATATATATGAGAGCATACTTGTTATTTTCTTATATAAGGGTTTTAAATGATTTTATATAAGAATATATTTTGATATATATATATATATATATATATATATATATAAAGCAATATCTCTTACTAATAAATATTAAGGTAATTGGTTGTTAAATTATTTGGAATTAAATTAAGTGGTAATAGAAATACAACCAAAATTGAAATTAAAGAAATATAAGTTTGAAATGGATTCAAACTGAAATTAAAATCTTGAATTGAAGAAGAATTTCAGAATAAGATAATAATGAATTAGTTTTCAGATACAATAATCTTGGTTATTATCAGAAATGATTAATAAGATGAGTATTAATGAGTAAGCAAAATAAAATGTTTGGGAAAGTAAAACATTTAGGTAAATATGATTATAATTTGGACTAAAGATGATCTAAATTGTGAAGCTTTAAATCTAGGTCCCGAAATTTGAAAATTGTTTCGAAGTGATAAAGAAATTTGAATGAAAGGGCTTGATTCAAACAGGAGTTGTTTGAAAATTTAAAGGAAATAATATGTATAGATGAGGGATATACATAGTATCAAAGATAATTTGAAATAAACTCTAGAGTGATGAGTTTTAGTTTTCCTGAAGTGTGATGTAAAAACTTAAAATGAGATAAGTTTAGAACTTTTAAGATAGAATATTGATAGAAATTTAAAATTTGAAATGGGAATTCAAATTGAGTAAGGTTAATGGGATTAAATTGAATTTAACTTAGAAGAAGTTAAATAAGTTTGGAATGAACAACCGGATTTGGAAATTTCAAGATGAAATTTGAGATTTAACTTGGAAAAGTTAAATAATTGATTTGAATGGGAAGTTTGTATGATCTTAAAATGGGTTTGAGATCCGGAAATTGGAAATAGATGGATGTTTTAGAATAAACTAGATGATGTCATCCTATTGTTATTAATAATCTTTAAATTGTGAATTGGATTTGTTTAAATGAATAAGGAATGAAGTGTGGTAATATATCCATTATTGTGATAATCGGAAATTAAACTTTAATTTGAAATTAAGGATATGGAATTACTTTGAACTGAACTATTTGAATAATTGAATTTGTAAATTAAAATTGTTTTGAATTCTTATTTGAACTTGAAATATGTTAAGTAAAGATAATTTAAAATGGAATTTTGAGATTGGACTCAGAATTAAATTCTTTAAAGATTAGGATTATTGATTTAAAAATAAAGGTTAATTTGATTTAAGGGGTTAAATAAACATTTAAAAATTTAACTCGAATTTATATAATTCGAGATGGTTTAAAATTGATATTTAAATTGAATTACTTCAAACCGAAATTGATTTGAATTAATGGGAATTGTGATTTAAGATGGATAAGTTTATAATTCAAATGGAAAATTTGAATTGGATTAATTTGAAATAAAATTGAAGATTGAATGAGTTCAAATTCAAAATGGGAATTGGGATTAATTCATATAGAAATTGAAGTGGATTCAATTTGAAATTAGTCTAAATTAATTTGAATAATTTGAAATTGTAATTAAAGTGAATATGTTTAAAATCAAATGGAATTTGATCTGAATTTGGAAAGATATTGAGGTTAATTCAACTTGAATTGGGACTGGATCAATTTAATGGAAAATTGATTGAAATGGAGATTGGGAAGTTGAACAGTTTGACTCTAGACTATTTTCAAAATAAATTGTTTTAATATAAATCTATTTTCCTAATTATTTACTATACAACTTTTCTTTTTAAACCTAAAACTATCTTAAGCTTGTTTTACAATTACTTTTGGAACTATTTAACTATTTCACAACTGTTTTATAAACTAATTACTATTTTTCTACTACTTTATAACTGATTACTGTTTTACAACTATTTTGCAATTATTTTACTATTTTCAATTATTTTATGATTACTTAACTGTTTTACAGCTATTTTATAAACTAATAATTAGTTTTCAACTACTTATCTATTTTTTTTAAAATTTCAAGCTATTTTCTAAATATAAACTGGTCGGAGTTCAAACTGTTATTGATTAAATACCCAACTGAGATAAGAATTGAGTGATAATCCAAATGGGGATTAAGGCAAATGTGAATAAGTGAATAAAATCAAAGTAAGAATGAATAGAAAGAGAATTGATTTAACTGATAACCAATAAAGATAAATACGTAGGATGTACGTATATTCTATTCGCAAAGTGGTTTGATCCAGATTCGAGCACAAAATTTCGAGATAGTATTATCGATCCGAGTTGGGATATTCGCTCGATTTTCGACGGCGAACCTGGATATGGATTTTGATTGGTTCTGGATATTCTTTATCATAGATGTGACTATGCAAGGAGAATGACGGTTTCTGATCAGGAAACCAGATCTGAGTCCGCACTAGGAAGTCGGGTGGACGATACTAGTTCGGAAGTAAAATTGTGTGATCGAAGAGCGATCAGATTTATGTGGCGTACGAATGATATGTGTACATCATACGGGTTTGAATAAAATTGATATTGAAAATTTGTGGATAAGAACTGGAAATGATTTTTGAAATTTAAAGTAAATTTTGTGAAATATATGATGAAGTAAAGTGGGAATTGGATATTTCTATGGTAAAAATTTACTTTATGGAAGTAAGCAATATGGTAAAGACTTTACGAAAGAGTAATCAAAATTTGAATATTGATTTGGCATAAATAAAGTTATATATCTTTGTTATATATGGAAAACTCCCCTAATTGAATCTATTGCCAGAAGAGAAGGGTTTTGGAAATATTTGAAGTATAAAAATGAATTTATACAAGTATGAATTGAACCAAAGGTTTTCCAAGATTATTATATATATGTATATATAAAAAGGATTTTATGAAAATGATTTTGAGGGAAGGTTTTGGGAACCTTTTGATTTGGAAAGGCTTTTGATTTTCGGGAAAAATCAAATTTGGAAGTTTGGATAGCCTAATTTGAGTATTATCGATTTTGGGAATCGATTTTGTAAAGGAGCTTTATATGAAATTCATACTCGGTGTATGATTTGAAAAATACTATATGTGTATAGTATAAAGTGTTTTGAAGTGGCTCTGAGGAAAAAGGCGCTCCCTTAAATGAACTTATCAGGAGTGCCATAGGGTGGTACTGCCTTGAGCCTCTAAGGGGGAGGTTCTAAAGTTGATCCTGTGAGGAGTTCGGACAAAACTAGTTCCTGAAGATTATTGTGTAGCGAAAGTCGAGGGCGTTGATGCCTACAGGGGCATTTGGGTTATGCTGTGACGACAGTTTAACTCGATGTCACTGCGATCTATTGCAGACCATAGCGAAAGTCGTGTGTGCCGCTGAGAGCCAACAGTCTACGATTGATTTTATATCGGTAGACTGCGACCTATGTAAGAGTGGAGAAGTTTCATTTTGACAGCGAAAATCGAGGGCGCTGATGCCTACAGTTACATGGACTTTTGCTGTGATGGCAACGTAACCCTGGAATGTAACTGCGATCTGTTGTGGGTTCCATGGCGTAATCGAGGGGCGTGGAGACCTACAGTTACATGGACTTTTGCTGCGATGACAACGTAACCCATGATGTAACTGCGACCATGGATGGGGGTGATGATTTCCAGAGCATTCTCACCAAAGATATTTCCTCTATTTTCAAAACTGTTTTCTATATTTTCAATAAAATTATTTTCCAAAGTATTTTCACTAGGTGTTGGAAGCGAGTTTACTAAATACTTACAGATTTTCAGTCTTACGCCTGATCAACGTAGGGCCGAATTTCTATAAGAACAAGGATGGACTTGTTGAAACATCGAGTTATAAAAGTATTTTTATAAAAACTAATCAGTAGTATTATACAGATTTTTAAAGTATTTTAAAAATGATCGAAGAAAATTTATCTGATTTTAAGCATTTTAATAATTCTGGCTTGTTTCCTTTTCGAGGACGAAAAGATTCAAAGGGGGAGGAATGTGACGACCTGGATTTTTACGTTGGATAATTGGACAATTAACTGATTTAAATTATTTGGATATTAATAGATCAAACAAATAAATTTCTGATATCTAAAATATTAGGACATATGAGTTAATTTAAAGGCCCTATTATATTTGAATTTTTAAAATCTCTGGTAATGGTAAATCTTATAGTAAATAAATAAGTAATATATCTGTGACAACCGGGATTTTGGCAATATTATTTTAATAAGAATTTAATCTAATAAATTGAAATACAAACCTGTCATTTTAAAAACAAAAATATGTATATGTATTTGGTAGAAACTATGATTGAAATTTAAAATATAGATTTTTAAAAAAAAATATTCAAAATAAAATCTAGCTTGTTCACCTTAAAGTAAAATAAAGTTCTACTATTCAACTTTTGATATATATATATATATTGATGTAATTTTGGTAATAATGTTTAAGAATAAAATAAAACATATTCATATATTAAGAATAAGTATAAAACAAATATATGGTTATAAACCTAAGTGTAAATATATATAAACATAAGAAAACTATGATATTGACATAAGTACAAAAATAATATAATTGTAATGAAGTGCTTGGTAGTTTAAGCTAAAATAGAAATAAAATAAGCATGTATGTCCAGAATAGAAATAAATAAGTATATAAGATAAATCATATGGTTATATGAAGCATTAAGTAAGCACATAAGGTACAAAGCAAAACCAGGCAAGAAATGTATGTATGTGAATTTAGATATGCAAAAGAAAAAGAAAAAAAAGGATTATAAGTACGTACATATCAAATGGGATAAGGCTGTAAACAGGTAAGGAAACATTGCATTAAATGATATCATCTCAAGCACTAAACAAATCATCTCAGCCTCCATAAGAAGGAAAATATCTCTGACCAAATAAGAGGCAAAGAAAAAAAAGAAGCTTGCTGGGTACGACAGGGAGCAGCTGTATACTTTCTCTTATGTATACCTCTGTACCTCTCCTTTTGTTCACTTTCTTTCATTAAAAACAAGCAAAGGAGGTCAGAGATTCAGGTAGGAGCATAACCAAGTTGCCATTAAGAATTTACAAATCAAATAAAAATCAAAATCTGTTTCAACCTGTAACTTGAGCAAACATACTTGATTCAAGAGCAAGATCAACTCAGCAAGATTCAAATTCAACAACTCAGATCAGTAAGAAAATCATAATCAACAAGCAAAGCTAAATTTCCAGTTTCAAAAAGCAGTTTCAGGAATTCAAAACTTTGCTCTACTATCTTCTGCAGGTGAGCAAAATCACTAGTATCTGCCTATATCCTTTGATATTGAGATAGATGCTTGAAGTATGTTATGGAAATGTTTGTTTAATATGCATGTATGTTTGAATATGTAGATAATTATGGGCGTGCATGTTTGTATATAAACATGTACAGGTCTCTGTTGTATTTCCAAACCTAAGAACAACATATTGAAAATTTCATATCTTTCTTTCTAAACAGAATTAGGCTTTGGTCATTAAAGAGAAATTGCTTGAAATAATGTAATTTCATTTCTAAAAATAGTTTCAGATTAAAGCATTTAGTAAATATTCTGAAAATGGAAAATTACAATGAAAAACTATTCAAACCAGAAAATCAATATCCACAAAATCATGATTTGATTTCATAATCGTTTTCGTATTAAGAAATAAGGATTTTTGATGGTCATTTCGTGATTTTTAAGCATCGGGTTGTCAAGATATCTCGAGATGAATGGGATTCAGTTTTTAGGCAAATTCCGATGATCGGAGAAGGTAGGATCGTCGGGATTGACGCTAGAAGAGGCTGGAAGGTCGGGCCTTCTGGGAAAAATGGAGATGAGATTTATTGATCGTTGTGGTGATGGGTTGACGTCGAATTGGGGTTCGGAAATTGGTTTTGGTTGTTGGAATTGTTGAGTCTCGATCGTCGTCAACGTGGCACTGGAAGTGATCGCACCCCGGGAAATCGATGCGTTGTTTCGTGGCAAGGTTTAGGACAAGACGGCGTGATTTCTGGCGAATGAGGGAGGCGACGCAAGGCAGTTTTTGGTGATCGACTCGGTTCCTAGTTTCACTCGAACTGCTCGATTTCGTTTTGAGGGATGGTTCGATGTTGTGGTGGTCGGAATCGTGGAAGGGTGTCGTCGTCGATTTGTGGAAGGTGGCGAAGTCGACTTGAGATGGTCGGAGTGCCTGGTCATGTGCATGTGATATTGTTTGTGTCTGGTATTTTCAAAGGTTTGGGAAGAAGGGTTTGTCTCGGGGTAAACTCGAAGTACTTTGCAGTTTTACTCGAAGCAAGTGGGGTTGCGAGTGTCTCGGGGTTGGGCTCGAGTATTCCAAGCATTGGCTGGGGTTTTTGTTAAAGCCTAACTCATCAGGTTTTTAAAGGAAATAATTATATAACAAGTTTTAAAAATTTATCAAGTTTATTCAAACTGGTTTCTCAAAACACTTTTCTTTTCTAATCAATATTGTTTAATTTGAGATTACTTGAAGGGTTGAAAATAAATTATTTCAAATTTATTAAGTTAAAAGTGTTTTAATCTATATAACTTTTGTTTTAAAGTTTATTAACTTAATTTTTGTAATTAAGTGAATATTTGAGAAAATGAAATGTTTTATAATCCTTAATCCAACTTAAAGATTTTAAATTAATTAATGTATTGATGATGATTTATTTCCAAAGGTTATTAAATAAGGATTAAATGATAATTAAAATAATAAAGATAAATGGTTTATCTTTAAATTTGATTATAGTCTTAAGTGATTAAAGATTTATTACTTAATGAAAGTAATTAAATGAAAACTGCTTAATGGAAGTAATTTTAAAAGATAATTACCCAATGAAATGTAAAGGATTAATTATTTAAATTACTTAAAGATTTATTCATTAATGCGATTAATTAATTAAGGAGATTAATTAAAAGTTAATGTGATTGGTTAAGGCTAATTAATCTATGGGGTATTAAAGGTTAATTACTTAATGTAATTAAAGGATAATTAATCAAGGATGATTAATTAAGATGGATGATTAAAGAATGATTGATTAATTGGATTCTAATTAATTAATGTTAAGTGAGCAGGATTAAGGTAATCCAAGTAATTAAAGATGCCGATTAATTTAATTGGAGATTAATTAAATTAATTAGGAATTATATATAATAAATCTTGCTTATGGATGATTTAATGATATTGGATGACTTGGATTGTGAATATCTCTAATATTGAGTTATGATGTACGGTAATATGATATGATGGATTGAACAGTAATAATGGGGTGTATCAATTGATAATTAATTTTTCTGTGTGACTATGATACCTTGTTGATTTGTATCCACTTAAACTGGAATTAGAAATGACATTGAAATCGAAGAGACCGGGGTCGGGTAATTTGTAAATACCCGAAACCACTTCGATTAGTAATCAAATTCCTAATAAATTGATATGTAAAATTAAACAGGCTGGAATGGGATAAAGTAACATGGAAATTTAACCTAAGAACTGATGTGTGTGATAAATGATTGACTATAATAAAGTAAGAACTCGTAAAAGGTACGAGTTCCCTGGTAATTCACTTAAAGTTATATAGCTTGGTATTTTATATTATGGGTTTACTCACGCTGGTTTCCAGCCTAACCCGGGTGTTACTTTGATGTAATGCTCGGGTCAGACCGAGTATTACAGATTTTCAGGTAAGGACGTTCTGGAGCCCAGGAGGCAAGCTAGATGGCAGGAACGTATGGAGAGTATTTCGCTGTGATATATTGTTATTTATCTGAGACTGTTATTATAACTATCTAGTGATTCTAAAATGTTGTAACTCTGATGTATAATAATGAAATTGACAGATACAATATTCTTTTGTAAACTGTTATTATTTGATATTATATTTTGATCCGCTGTGAATATGAGAATCTGTGTTGTGTTTCTGTTTCTTTTTCTTCTATCTCTTTCTTCTTTTTCTAGCTATCTGGAATTTTCGGGATCGAAAATTTCGGGTCGTTACACAAATCGGGGCTTATTCTCCGAACCAAAATCCAAAGAAATACACATTTCCATAAAATTCCTTTCAAATATATTTATACTTAGATATATTTCTAAGTGTACTATTTCCAAAAAATGATACGCCAAAACCTCTTTTAGAAACTATTATTATCATCATTTCCAAAGTCATTTATACTCTAAAACTATCTCAAATAAAACTATTATTTCCTTTCTCCAAAATCATTTGAAATAATAATATACATTTACTTTATAGTAAATCAAACCATACATTTTGAAATCAAACCAAAATTTATTTTATTCCAAGAACATTTCAATTACTATTATTAGCCTGTAAACCATGAAAACCATTCTACCAAAATCAACGGGATTTAAATTCTCGAATAATCAATTTTATAAAATATTCTATTTAAAAGGAAATCATTCCTTAAAAAAAATTCCAAAATTATTTTAGCTTTCTTATATAAATCAATTTTCAAGTATTATTTCAAAAGTATTTAAGTGTTCTTTAATAAACTTCTTTTATAAAACCTCGATTAAAAGCAACTAACTTTTATATTCAATACTTCCAAATATTATTGCAAAGTATTCCAAACTTTCTTTTAAAACAACATTTATTAAAGCTTAATTTCCTTCAAATCAATCCTTTATATAAAATTGTTTCTAAAATATTCATTCCAAAATATTCAAATTTTCCGTTACATAAACAATCCTTAGACATCAAATTTTTACCCAACATTATCAACGAACGCCTTATATTCAAATTGTGAAACTTAATTCACAAGGTATTCGTTTCAATGTTCCCAAATTTCTTATCTATCCAACCCAGGCTTCAAAAAGAATGATTCAAGATAGATCAATCGATAATTGTCAATGCTCAGAGATGGACGAGTTTGACCGATCAAATCCTAGATGATAATGATGGAATATTATGACTCTTAACAACCAAGCACAACCAAGAATAACTATGGAAGAATTTTCTTTTACATATAAAATATAATCTTAGGTAAAATTATTTCATTTACCTAAATTTTAAAACAATACTATGTTAATTGGTCTTGTTCAAGTGTTTAAGAAATCCCTATCGATAAAGTTGGCCAAATGCATCGACCATAATTCTTAAGTCACTCAACAGATCAAACAACACAATACAAAACAATTTTATATCACTAACATATACGCGCTCTTATATATATACCCTCAAACTCATCCTAGGGTCTCACTTACCCTATCTCCAATGAGCCAACCCTATCAAGCCTAAGTGTTCGCTCAACCTAAGCTCTGATACCAACTGCAATGACCCATTTTCCATACACTTAAAGCTGACAATTAACCATACATATCCAACCCAAATTGAACAGAAAGGCGGATAGTTAGGGAAAGAAAGAAGAAAGAAGACAAGAAGAACCAACAAGTACAGAATTTTACAACGGAATGAATAATCTATATTATATAACAAATCTTTACACAAAAACTAAACTGTAATTTATATATATATACATCAATCAGAGTATACTAACTTATTCAGCATGGACAGTTATAACAACCTGTCCTCACAATTGCTAATAAATACAACCATAAATGCAGTGGAAGAATAATAACCATCTACGTGAATATGTCTCAGGGTCTCCAGCTCATCTCTTGAAGCTCCAAATATCCAAGTAAACCTGGAAATATACTCGATTTGAACCGAGCATTATAGGAAAACAACGCCCGGGTCAGTCTGGTAAAACCAGCATGAGAACACAATCAAATGGATTCTTAATGTTTAATAACCTTTCAAAACTAAGGTATCTTGTAAAACCATGCCGCACATAAACACGGACGGGTTTTTACCTTACTATAACCAAACCCATTTTATAGAAAATCCAGTGATATTATAATAATGTATAAGGGTGAAAATAATAATAATCAAGTAGCTGTGATGCTCGTGAGTGTACATCACAACAATACTAGATATATAATCAAAAACCTATTAGGCTCGTTCACTAATTGTGTAGGATTTCCATGAAGGTGCCCACAGTACTTCGAGGAACGATCCTCCTGCACAAGGATCAGAGATATCCTTCCGAAGAAGCATACATCCCTAGTGATGTACCGTAGGAAAAACATAGCTGGTCTCGCTAAGACCGAGTGCATCGCCCCATGCATGCATCACAACTATAAGTAAGGTCTAGGTGGCCGACTACACCCTATGGGTTTGCCAAACCTACTGGCCATGACTCCTATCTCTGGTTTTATTCATTCCCACTGATGAGGCTACGTCCGGCATTCCAGCTTACGCACCATCACCAAATAGATCACGGAATCCCACATAGATCCCAATACCCTAAAGGGTCTCAGAATCACATATAGATTCCCATATCTCAATTAGGTCATGGAATCACACCCGGGTTCCCATACCCCAACGGGTCTCGGAATCGCACATGGATCCCAACATCTTAAAATATCATGTATCTCCTCCATTGGACCGTATATGGTTTTCGGAGTGGTTACGGGTTTGAGTCATCTCTTATGAGTACACTCTTCCATTTCCCGGGTACTCCATAAAACCAAACGCCAATTTCTGAAATGCTCAATACCGGTTCTTTAGGAAATAATCAAACAACACATAAGAGCGAGGATCACCCCCTAACCGTTTAAGTGGATGGATCTCCTTATCATTCGTCCTAGAAGAACGAAACGAGTTTATACGTACAGTATAACACCACTGATGTTAACTGTACCATATAATCCTTGTGTTTCCCCTAGATATTTCCAGAGTTAAAATCCTTTGGTGTTAAGTAGGAAATATTTCCCTACCACCAAAATTAAGAAGAATTACATATTTAGGCCAAGATTTGATAGTTGGTTATTTAACTATCAAATAAACAAACATTCCAAACAAAGATTATATTTCCCATGGAAATCCCTAAGCCTCTTAAATTAATCTTTCATTAATTTAAAATCACATTTCAAATACTTGGAAATCACTTCCATATACTTATCTCAATAGAATAAGTATATTCACAAACCACTACATTTTCGATACTTAGAAAATATAATCATATACTTATCTCAATGGTATAAATATATTAACAAACCCTTTCAATTTCAAAACTTATAAACTTGAAAGCTTCTAAAAATAGATATGGAAAGTACCGTTCAATATCGACTATGGATCGTAGCCTACACAATGGTTACGTCGCTATCCCAGCGAATTCATAGTAAACTATAGGCAATCCTTGCCCCTCGAATTACGCCATGAAGATCAACCATTTCTTCCCAAATCCCTTTTATTTTATAAATTTTACCAAATCTACTTACAAAGTTTCTTTACAAATATCCAAACCCATTATAAAACATTCTTAAGGAATCTCAAACCCCATTTACAAACTTCTCCTTTTCAGATCTTCTAAACTCATTTATAAATCCTTTTATAAATATCCAAACCATTTATAAAACTCGTCCCATGTTTTAAACAACTTATTTAATTACTCCTTGAGTCATTAAGGTTCCCTTAATAACCCATATATTATTTAAAATAACTTTAAATAATAAGTTATTATTTTAAACATCCTTTTTTCCTTCAAATTAGACCTTATTTAAAATACTTCCTTTAAAATCTCATTAATAATATATTAGATAAATTTTTAAACACTAGTATTATATAAATAAGTTAACTTCAAAACAACATTAATATAATAATTAATTAAGTTTAAATGTTATTAAAACAATAATTAATTAACCTTATACTAATATTAATATAAAAATTAATTATCCTTTAAATAAAATTAAATAACTTAAATCAATATAATCAATTAACTTTAATTAAAAATTAAAGTATAGATTATCATTTTAAATAAATAATTAAAATATAATTAAAACATTTTTAAACCATAACTAAATAACTTCTAAATAGTAATTAAAAAATTTCAAATAACATTTAAGAAATAACTTTTAAGACCATATTAATAATTAACTTTGAATTATTATTAAAACAATTATAAATTATCTTTAAAATATTATTACTAATAAGTTATTACCTTATTAAATCTTATTACTAAATAATGATTATCTCTAAACCTTATAATAATTTTTTTTAAATAACTTTCAATTCAATAATTAATTTTTCAGATTCGGAGGAGGCTTTACGTTCATCATGGTACTTAAACAAGCTACCATATTATTCAATTTAACTTTTCAAGTTAATAACAGATATTTACATAATCAACGATGGTAAATAAATTCAATACTTAACCATCATGGTTTAACATATCACATATTCCAAGTGGTATATAAATTAACGACATGTAATCAAATGTCCAAATCTATAAAATAGCAAAACTGGGATTTATTCTGCTAATAAAATGTCAAATTAATCTAATTAGCGGAACGGTGTTTTATTCCACTAAACAAATGTCCAATTATCATATTCAATCCAATTTAACTCAACAGTAATTTATTTGGCCAAATAAACATCGATACTTAACGTATTAAATTTAAACAACGTTATTAAATTTAATAACATAATTTAAAATCTGTCCGTTTAAATATGTCAAAAATTTTCACATGTCCAAAGCTATCAACAAATTACACATTAATGTTGTACTCGTTTATACGAGTACAACGGTAAAAGAAACATGTCTATCAAGTTTAAAATGGTCGAGACATTCCATTTCCAATTTATCTAGCTTTGTATATAATTAAACAATTAAAAATAGTATTTCTCACCAACACTCAAATACGGCCCAAGGCCCAAGCCAAAGCAACCCACAACCACATGAAGCTACAGTATCATCTTCTTCATACCCCTCCCACCCGCCACACTTCGATCTCCAGTAAACATTTGCACGCGTGCACATGCACACACAATACACCACCCCTTTGTCCAATCCAACCTCACTGGCAAACTCGTCTCCCCATGCTCGACCTCCTTGACATCTCCATCCCTCCCCACATCACCCTAACTCGCCGCGACCCCCGGACCTCCTCTCGACCATACAAATGTCGTGCCCCCAAAATATGCACCGAGCTCCTCCAAAATTTACAGAAACGCGCGCCTCGCCTCACCGAACAACCCTGTATCGTCCAAATCTTCAATCGACGCTTGTATCGTCCCCAAATCCAAACCCTAGAAATCGACCAACTCCAACCGCCGTCACGGAATCGTGCCGAAATGCTACCAAAAATTCTCTGCCTCCATACGATCTCAAAGACACCAGCGGCGCCGAACGATTCGAAGTAGATTGAGAGAAATCCTTTTTTGAAGTTTATGAACAATATTGTTTCCTTTCAGATTTTTAGAAATTTCTCGATCGACGTTCAATGAAATCAAGCGCCGCTAATTTTTAAAAATACTTTGGACATAGACGAACAGCTTCGCAGTTGAGAGTTTTGGCAAATATTGAACGGATTGTGAGTATATGATTTTTGAATGGGTGAGAATGGATTTTTCTAAGTTTTGAATGGTTTTTTACTGAGAAGATTACCAACACGAAACTGAAGAAAGATTGTTCTACTATCGGACTGCATATATATGCGTGGCTACTAAGGCTAAAGGTACAAATCTGTAGAGGAACAAGGCAGACATGGAGGACAAGGGAAAGGGGGCTGGTAGGGTAAAAGATCAGCATGAAGGTGTCTGCAAAGATGGATGGTGTACTGTGTGTACTGGGAGTGTGATATTTTATTTATTCATTCATTTATTTATTTTTACGGTACACCGCCACATAGTATTGCATCCGCGTATGAGCCGCGAATGACAGAAACAAAATTCGATCGCACATAAAAACTTGACACGATCATAAAACAAAAATAAAATAGACAAGTTATTAAATTCTGTGAAGTTTCAAAATGCCAGCGTTTGCTGTAAAATACGTCAAACAGAAAATTTACTTATTTTCCAAATTAAAAATTATGGAAAAATTCTATAAATTAAATAAAAATACGTCATTGAAAATCAAGTCTCAGTTTGAAACAGATGATTTATCATAATTTAAATTCACATTCAAATATTTAAACAAATTAAATGTTCAAATTCAAAGACCCAAAAATACGGGTTGTTACACCCGTGAATCGGCAATCTTTAGCTTGCCACCTTTTAGATCTTGATTACTAAGGTGCTCTTGCTTTAGTTTGATCTTCTCTTCTTTTCTTTTGATTTTTATTTGATTTGTTTTGAAGAACTTCAGGGTTAGAGAAGAGGGAAAATTGATCAGAGTTTCATTACAGTAAACTATAGTGTGTTATGTTGATTTTAGGGTTTAGATTAGGCTAGAATTTATAGGAGTTATGAATGAATTTGGGATGTTAATTTAGGCTGGAGAATCTTTTGCTAACATCACGTATGCTAATTAATTGATTCATTCCCAAGTAAAGGTATTTGATTACATCTAGGATGTTAGATTAAATACATTGAACATGGATGCCTTCTTAAACAGTAAGTTTTATATATATTTAAACCTTCCTTTAAGGTTAATAATACATGTAATTTCCTATAACATCAATCAATCAATCTATATTTACATCTTTTTACTACGCTAATATAACATTCTCATTATCCTCATTAATGTCACTCTAATCAATTCATTAACTTATACATAAACTTACATATATTGTTAACCATTTAAGCATAAATAAATAAATACACACACACACCCGCACACACATACATACACACACATTGACAATGATTAATAAATTTACTTTCTTTTTCAATATTTAACTAGTATTTAACTTTCCATATCCAGGTTATTACATTTTCCCTTTTTTAATGTAACGGTCACATTCTCTTAATTAGTGCTACTAATTATAATTTAAGTCAGCCAATTAAAGATTATAATCTAAATTTAAATCCTTAATTGACATTCTATACATATATACATATAAACACACTACTTAATTTTGTAGGGAACCCTGGATTTCTATCTAAATGTGTAAATATGTGTATTAATTAAATGACTTATCCTTTGCAATTAAAGAAATTGCATATTCTCTTTCTTTTTAAATAAAGATTTGTTTCCCTATTTTTTATCTATATTTATATAACAGTGCATGTATTCTTATTCTTCTTAAACATACCCACCTCCCTTTTAACTTATGCTACCTATATTTAGCAATATATCTCATTATTAATTAGTGTCTATATTATACACTCCTCTTAAGTTAATCTTTTGCTTTCATGTTAATTTATCTTTCAAACATACAATTTCAGACATATTCTTTGCTTTTTAAAATAAGTAACTTTTATTAAATACCTACCTTTTTATACATATTTTGTTACACTGTCTTTCTTTTCAAAATAGTCCTTTACTTTTATGCATACGTAATTATTATTATTTTTCCAACATGTATGAAAGTAGATGTATACTTTTCTTTTTAAAGTATTTTGTTACACTCTTCTTTTAATACATGCAACATGTATTAATTGTAGCAACACATTCCATAAAAGGGTAATTAACGTCTTCTTTCTTTACGCTAAATACCTTCCGCTTATTTATTAATGCTTATTGATAAAATTGTACCCTTTTTATTATATTGATATATTCTTTCTCATTTTCGTTTCTTTAGTATATCTAGCCTATTAACAACAGTAGTGGTTAATGCTTTACTTAGAAGCATTTTTACTTTTTGTATGCATAAATATTTTTCCATTGTTTTCTTTTTAAAAGTACACTCATCATTATACCGTCTTTCTTTTTTTTCTTGTTCCTTAGAGATAACTCATACATATTCAACTTATTTCTTAAAAAATATTTTTTCTTTATTCTTTCATTAATCTTTAAAGTTATTTTCAAAATAGGCGCAAAACACAAAATGCACGCTATGGTAAACATTCCGTGTCTTTCTTTTTGTTTTCTTGTTCCTTAGGGATAACTCATACATATTCAACTTATTTCTTAACAAATAATTTTTCTTTATTCTTTCATTAATCTTTAAAGTTATTTTCAAAATAGGCGCAAAACACAAAATGCATGCTGTAGGAAACATTCCGTGTCTTCTTCATACGGTATCTGTTTCTAACAATTTATATACAAATTTGGGCTAGAAAAATCTATGTCCTTTAATGTAAAATTACTATTTTGTCCTTTAATGTAAAATTATGTTTCTACCCTTATTAATATTTTAATTTATTATCAAAATTTCCGGGGGTTACATCCTCCCCACCTTAATAGAATTTCATCCCCGAAATCTATAAGGATGGAAAAATGTAACTTACACACACAACATCAATAGCTACAACCATCTAACCATCCATTATTCACGGCAATCATTGTCCTTAGAAATTTTCTAATGCAATATGTATGCATATATATGCAATATGAAATGCACATGAACCTATACTAATGCAAAGAGGTAGGCGGTCTCCTGATATAGTCGGCCTCCTATCATGCAAGTGCTCATGCTATGCATCCAAATGTATGCGATATCCTTAATAAACATACTTGCAAGTCTATATGTATACGCAGCCATTTCATCCATATGCATATATGATAGGATAATTGTACCATGATTAATGTATGCATGTAAAAGTTTTCTTTTTGTAAAGTTCATTGATATATTATAGATTACTCATCACATTGTGAGATTCTTCTATGTCTTTTCTTTTCTTTCACCCCAATGATCTGTCTTTTTGGCACTTGGATGTTCAACACATGAATACCATGGATGCCTTAATGTCGACTTCTGCGGATTAAAAAGGCGGTTTATCACATTTTATATAGTTTGTCTGACTATATTATAGAAAATCATAAACTAACTTATTGTTCTTTTTTCTTTAAATATCAGACATCTACTGTTACACATTTCTAGAAAATATTTTTACTGTTTTATCACTTAAATTGGAGTAGACAATAACAACCTAATTACAGCAGCCTACATATATCTAACAATACTTTAAGTGCATAAGGTTTTTGTCTTCTTTTTTTTCAAAATGGCTAACTATAGTTCATTTTTCAATTTAGTGTCTAACTTCAATATAAAAATGCTTCACCTACACCTTTAAGTGACTATGAGTTCTTGCAACTATTACCAATATGAAAATAGATTTCTATTTTAATAGGAGAAATTTTCCTAAAGTTTGTATAGTCATCCTCATGCCCCCTTATACTGTCAACATCGTATTCCTATTATATGGCTCTCATGTTACTATTCTTCTTTATTCACTCTTAAATCCATAATTTACTTGCTACTGCTAGGTGGTATAGAAAACCTCTATTAACATTCTAGAGTCCTCTAAAACTTGTACTCATTCTCACTATCTATGATTGGGAATTATTTTCAAATTTCCTAAAGATAGTATAGGCACGAATAAAGGAAATTATGATATATAGAAAAAATCTTTGGAAAACTTCCTTAATACTTTTATCTATATATACATGTATATTTTCACCCTTTATTTTGAAAACCTTTTGCTAAAAATTTTCGAAAACCTTTTGAAAAACCACTTTTTATTCAAAAAATTCAAGTACGTTCTCTAAATACGTGCCTAATACCTAAGGAATCCTAAACCCAAGCTCTGATATCAAATGTAACAACCGGCACTTACCGACACAAATCATGCCAGAAAATACGAGTTGTTGGATTTTTAAAACATTATCGAGCATAATTATATGGATAGAGTTCTAAGACATTCTACACTTTAAGACCCCACAGCAGAAGGAATTAAAATATAAATACAAAAAATAAACATTTCAAAGAAACAACTTTCAAAAATAATTGATTTACATTTACACTGTTTTCATGTTACAACACAGTTTGATAATATTATATACACCCAAAAACTACAAGAAGAACAACAAATGATATAGGAAACTCTAACGAGAAGCCCCTTCCTCTATGTATTTTGCCCAATTCAACTGCTAAACTGTCATCTTGTGGTAGGGGAAAATGAAATGAAGGGGGGTGGGTCAGACATAAAGTCTGGTGAATGAGTATAAGCTTAATATGTGATGATCGAGTGCAATTAACTTCAAAGCTATTCTACATGACATAGGGTATGCTGTAAGTGTAACTCCTAAGGTCCATTACCTAAGGGTTCTTGTTTAATACAAAAGACCGATCGAACCTCACACCATTGATCGGCCAATATCCTTTGAGTTATCCAAAACTACCTATCATTACTATGCTCGAGAGGAGAACCTCGAAATGCAAACTCATACCGCAAACCAATAATGTGACTCACAGTATGCAGCCACTGTCTATCTCTAGATTGTAGTGCCAAATGTCTTTGGTCGTAGCCTCTTATCATCCTGCACCAGTGTCCACCAGTACCACGTTGTGCTAGAACCGTGCATACAAGAACTCCCATTAGGATTGGCTCACTCACCTGGTATCTCTGTAAGTGCTATGCACGACTACTGTTATCTCGCCTTTTGGCAAGGCCGTGACACCAAAAAGTTGACTGGAAAACTAAAGACAGTTCGTCGTAAGGTTCGTTATACACCGTTTCACCATGGATATCGATGAAATTTGTCCGAGCCCGGATCAGACCACAATTGATAGGACACGACAAGCAAAGCCATGAAAGTCAGCAGTCCAAATTTTAGGATAATCGGAGTTCGTATGGACGAGATATGATCGATACAATATAAGGGAATATACTGTTCGTACCCATCAAAGAGTTGAGGCGATGTACAGTTCGAGTCCATAGAGTTCGTATCCATCGGAATGGCACCGCCTCAGCATGTTTGAATCCATACAGTATTGTACAGTTCGAATCCATCGGGTTCGAATCGATCAGATTCACTCATGTCTGGTTGTTCGCATCCATTGATGCATCTTGATTTGAGTCGGTCGGTCTTGTATCCATCCCCAAGCGCTGCTTCGCATCGATCCACTTCGCACCATCAACAGTGACAAGTCACCATTTCGTATCCATGAACCATGTGCCCTGTTCGCATCCAACCACCAAAGAACCTCAGTTCGTCTCGATTCAGTTCGTATCGATCAGTTCGTATCCATCGATGCAAACTGGGTAAAGGCATTTGATGCAAACAAGGCGAGATATGACGCGGTCAACTAGGAGCAAAATGCGGATCGATGCGAGATGTGCGCGCCATGTCGTCTCGAAGGCACGTGCATCCATCGATTCGAAGACGTGGGTTCGAAGCAATCGACTCGAAGTGAACAGCCAACCAAGGAACATCAGCTCGTATCGATCATATCTCCCAAACCATAAATCCAAATGCCACGAAATTTTCACAGCATCTTCCACGTAATGTAAAGAATGTTCCTGCCAAGTTTCAGCCAGATTGGACTAATTCTTGATGGATACGAAATCAATTCATATCGATCAGAGATCGAGTCGAAACATGGTGGGACCGGTCACGTGGGCCCACTCACGTGCCAGAAGAAGTCTCCCGAAGTTTGAGCGCGATCTCAGCCTCCTACGCATATAAATAGCCCCCTGAAGCCTACAGAAAAAGGGCTTTTTTGCGATTCAACGTCCAGACTCTGCCGGATTCAATTCTACATCTTATGATCACTGTTGTATTCGAATTTCAGAGCTACCATCAATTGTAATAGGCTGTAACAGATTGAAGTTATCAAGTGAATCAATAAAATCATAAGCTTCAGAGTGGACGTAGGCAAGATCGCCGAACCACTATAAAATTTGTGTTGTTTATTGCTGTTCTTTTCAATTTCCTGAGTGTTCTTCATTTTTATTTCTCTACAATTTTGTTATCCGTAAATTGTGATTGCGTACTGGTGCTTTCAACAACTATCGGGTGTTTGTGACCAATTTTGGTGCAAACAACTACGATGGAATATCCCCTGAGTGTCTGTGAAATACATCGCCCTAGCCAACTCTCGTTCTTATTTGGGTACTCAACTATTACCCAAACCGCAATAACCTATTGTCCTTTGATAGGTGATTTACGACTCTACATTGTCTTAATAGGGGACTTAAGGGCCTACCATCTCTAATATGTTTAATTAGCTCAGAAATAGGCTCCAATCAATTTTCCATTTATATAATTTTTTCTAAAATTATATAAATTTTATTATAAACTTGGGCCTCAGGCCAAGGTTTAATTCGTGCATTTTTCATTTGAACGCTCAACCCAAATAAACCCCGGGTCAACCTCCATCGGTTGACCGTTGGGAATTCCAGGTTGATTGGTTGTACCCTAAAATTCAGGGTTTTCTACATACATTTAATTGTCATTTTAATTGGTTTAATTCCATTAATTAGCATTTGCCCTTTGCAGCGATTACACTGAACAAGTAATTATAATGACCAGTCAATATTTCATAAATTTCATAGATTTGTACAATTTCAATTTTAATTGTTTAATCTAGGGTTTACAATTAAATAATAGAAAGGTATGCTAACATCTGATTTGCCAATTTACAGTGATTTCAACACTACTCTAGATTATAGATTTCAAATTAGAGTTTTGCAATATAAACATAAAATAGGTGTATAAATCAATATCCACATTAACCATTTACTATAATTTATCTCCTATGGTTTTAGCATATTCAATTGTAAAACCAGTGTATACTCATGAACATCAAGTTAACCTTTTACAGTAATTTCTAATATAAGATTCTAGATAGGGTTTCATAATTTAATTAGTAGAAAAGGGTGTACGTGCATCAAATCAAATTTATCAATTTTTAATTTTTAAATCTAATCAAGTTTACAGATTCCAATTTAATAATTAAATAGGTGTGCTAGCATTTAACCATAGATTTATCCATTTACCATTACTTCAATTTCAATTTACTAACAACCTAAATCAAATAGGTTGGATTAAATTTAACTGTAAATAATCACCTAATTAAATTTGTTCTCAATCACCTTAGATCCAAGATCTAACATTGTTACTTACTGACAAGCACCATTGTCCCAGGGTTAAGTGATTCGACTTTGGTGTGAGAGGTCACATGTTCGAAACTTGCATAGCGTGATTCGAATATTTATTGACATGTGAGTTGTGATTTGTTGTCCTAGTGACATGTTGTATCTAAGTACCATTTCAAAAAAAACATTATTACTTTGGTGTGAGAGGTCACATGTTCGAAACTTGCTTTAATTTAATCTTCTCGTCTTTTCTTTTGATTTTTGTTTGATTTGTTTTGAAGACTTTTAGGGTTAGAGAAGATGTCAAATTAATTAGAGTTTCATTATAGTAAACTATAATCTGTTAAGTTGATTTTAGGGTTTAGGTTAGGCTAGAATTTATAGAAGTTTGGAATGAATTTGGGGCTTCGATTTGGGCTAGAGAAGCTTTGGCTAACATGAAATACGCTAATTAATTACTTCGTCCCAAGTATAGATATTTGATTAGATATACAATGTTATATTAAATACATTGAACCTGGACGCCTTCTTAAACAATATGTTTTATATATACTTAAACCATCCTTTAAGGTTAATAATATATGTACATTCCTATAACATCAATCAATCAATCTATATTTACTTCCTTTTACTATTCTAAATAAAGTCTTCTCATTATCCACATTTATGTCACTCTAATTAATTCATTAACTTATACATATGCATACATATATTGTTAACCACTTAAGCAGACACACACACACATACATCTTGACAATGATTAATAAATTTATTTCTTTTTCAATACTTAACTACTATCTAACTTTCCGGGTTATTACATTTTCCTTTTTCAATGAAATGACTACATTCCTTTATTAGTGCTACTAATTATAATTTAAGTCGGTCAATTAAAGATTACAATCAAAATTAATATCCTTGATTATCATTCTATACATATATACATATATACCACTATTAGCTTTTGTAACGAACCCTGGATCTCTATTTAAATATGTGTATTAATTAAAGGACCTATCCTTTATAATTAAAAAATGGCATACACTTTCTTTCTGTTTAAATAAAGATATGTTTCCCTATTTGTTATCTTTATTTCTATAACATTGCATGTATTCTTATTCTTCTTAAACATATTGTTGCACCCCCATTTTAACCTATGCTACCTATGTTCAGTAATAAAAACCATTATCAATTATGTCTTTATCTATACATTCCTCTTAAGATTATCTTTTACTTTCACATATGTTTATGTTTCGAACATACAATTTGAGACATATCATTTTCTTTTCAAAATATGTAACTTTTATTAAATGCCTTCCATTTTATACATGTTTTATTCCATTGTCTTTCTTTTTTAAAATAACCCTTTACTTTTACGCATACATTGTTATTTTTATTTTTCCAATATATATGAAAGTAGATGTATACTTTTTCATTTTAAAGTATTTTGTTACACTCACCTTTTTAATACATGCAACATGTATCAATTGCAGCAATACATTCCATTAACGGGTAATTAATGCCTTCTTTCTTTACGCTAAATACCTTCCTCTTATTTATTAATATTTATTTACAAAATTGTACCCTTTTTAAACATGTTGATATATTCTTTCTCTTTTTTGTTTTCTTTAGTATATCCAGCCTATTAACTACTTCAATGATTAATGTTTTCCCTTAGAAGCATTTTTCCATTTTGTGGGCATAAATATTTTTCCATTGCTTTCTTTTTAAATGCATACTCATCATTATACTATCTTTCTTTTCTTTTCTTTTCTCTTTGGGGTAACTTATATATATTCAACTTAATTATTAACAAATAAGTATTCTTTTTTTCTTTCTTTAAGTTTTAAACTTGTTTCCAAAATAGGCACAAAACACAAAATGTGCGCTTCAATAAACATTTCGTATCTTCTTCATTTGGTATCTGTTTCCATAACTTATATACGAATTTGGGTTAGAAAAATCTATTTAACCCAATGGAAAAGTTAGATTCCCCAAATTCCTTTATTTATAGAAATTTACTATTTTGTCCTTTAATGTAAAATTACGTTTTACATTTATTAATATTTTAATTTATTATTAAAATTTCTGGGATGTTACAACATCAAACTAAAACTCCAAATTCCCCTAAGTGAAATGTAACAACCTGCCAATCCGTACAATTCAAGCTGACAATAAATTACACATGTCCAACCCAAATCAACGAGGAGACAAATAGTTAAGTGAAAGAAAGAAGAAAGAAGAGAAGAGAAGAGAAAAGAAACTAAACAACACTCAATCTCACAATCGCAGCGGAACAACATATAATATAATATCAGTGACCTTTACAAAAGAGAAACTGTTACATACACACACATCCATTAGAGTACAACAACAATCACAATCATTAGCATGGGCAGTTATAACATCATGTCCTCACAATTGCTGATAATTTCAATAACAAAGCAGCGGAAATAAACATATACGAGAATACGACTGGAAGACCTCCAACTCGTCTCTTGAGCTCCAATGCATCGAAAGCAATCTGTAAATATGCTCGTTCTGACCCGAGCATTATAATAAAATAACACCCGAGACAGTCTGGAAAACCAGCGTGAGAAAACACACCCAATTGGATTTAAAGTTATAAAAACCTTTGAAAACAAAGGTATCTCGTAAGACCACACCGCACATAAACACGGACGGGTTTTTACCTTACGATAACCAAAATATTTCATGAAACCCTATGATATTATAATAGTGTCTAATATACAAGTACTTATTAATCATAGCCGAAATTGTTACATTAATTAAATTCCAGAATACTAGGTTCTACAACCAAAACCAAGGGCTTGTATTGGAGAATGGATTCCAACTATGAAAGGGTAAGGGTCTACCCATCGAATCCGTACACCTCTAGATAAAATGTACGGGAAGCTACAACACGTTGCACCTCTGCTACTCAGGACCGGCATGACCACCTTCTCGAGTAGCACCGAATATGATCACCCCTTGGTTGCAATCAACAACCACACAATGGGGTCCCGAAGCATACATGAATATCGCTCAACACTTGGGATGATCATACCCTACTTGGGTGCGACCAACTTAGCCCAGCCGCATGCCCCTGCTTTATTCATTTCCCGTGTGTGAGGCTCGAAGAGGCCATGCTCTTACCATTTCCTCTTAGAAAACCATCTTGTAATGCAAATATTGCCCTCCAGGCAACCAATGCAATACCAGCATTCATCCATACAAGTTCGTTCTAGGACTGAACAAAACGCTTGAGAACTCCATCTCCAATTCCATCATCTTCAAGATGTCTTTACTCGAACACTTGAGTTGGATCAAAGTGGTTTTCGAATAACATATCTGATCTCGGTCTCTTCGAATCAACATTTGACAGTTTCCGATAAACTCAACCCCGGTTCTTTAGGAAATAACAGTCAAAGATAAGATCGGAAATCACCTCCTAACCGTTAGTGGAAGGATTTCCTTATCATTGTCCTAAAAGAATGAAACGAGATTTAGATGCACCGTACAGCATCATCGGAGATGACTGTGCCACATAACTCACGTGTTTCTTCTAAATATTTCCAAGTTACTTATGGATCCAAATTCGATAGTCGGTTATTTAACCATCGAATAAACAAATATTCAATCAGAGATTTAATTCCATAAGAAAAACCAACATTTAGTTAAGCACCAAGCAACACTAAGCCTCCTTAATTAATCTTTTCAATAATTAAAACCATCTTGTAAATGCTTGTATCAAAATACTTTTACAAAGATATATTCAAAACTCTTATATTTTCAATACTTAGAAAATATCCATATACTTATCTCATCGGTATAAGTATATTTACCAAACACTAAGGAAGATCTCCTTTTTATAAAATTCTACAATCATTTATAAACTCCATTATAAATTCTAAAACCCTTTATAAACCATTTATAAATTACTCCTCAAGCCATTTCTAAACCCTTTATAAAACAATGCAATTATTTATACATGTGTTTTACCGAATCGTTTAATTCTCCTTCTCATTCGCTCGAATAGTGCAAAAACATGTATTTTTATATAGAAAATAATTTATTATAGAAAACTAGCTTTTAAAACTATTTTTGAAATCTTTTGGAAAATAAATTTTGAAATTCTCTTATTATAGAGAATATATAATTCTAATTCCTTTTTATAAATCTATCAACCCATTTCTAAAATTCATTTATAAATATCCATCTATTTATAGACCACTTTACCTTGTAAATAATCTTCCTTTAAATATTCAAACCATTTTATAAGTTCCTCTTATAAAAATCCAAGTACGTTTACAAAACTCTATTTATGAATCTCGAAACCATTATAAATAAATAATTATTGTTAACTTTTACCCTTTTAAAAATAATAATTAATAATTCAAACCATTATGGGTAAAACAATCGCTAATCTTTACCATATAAATAATAATAATAAATTACCAAAATATTATTAGTAATCATTATTATTAATTTCAAACCATATTGAAATGACCCTCCCATTTTCACCCTAATTTCATAAGGATTTTTTTTTTAGATTTAGTGATGATATATAGATATATCATTCATTACAAATATTATTTCCCAGGGTCATTTTCTTTCTCCAATAAACAAAATATATCCAGGATCAAAATAACTTACCAATATAAATATATCAGTGTATAACTAATAACAAACACATACATATGAAGATGTATATGTTCCTCTTGTTTAGATTCAGAGTATATACTTTATCTTTTTGTACAAGGACAATCTGTTTGATTTTGATTTTTTTAGCAATTCAGATAGATTATTGTATCCTGATTTTTGGCCATAAAATCCACTGGAAACATGTATTTTAGTCTGTCATTATAATTAAGAAATGATCAAGTAATAATCAGTGAAAAGCAAGCTTATAATATGGTTGATGGTGTTAAAATCTGTATAGTGTCAAACTCAGGCTAAAAGAAAGCGGATCCTAAGTGAACACAAGCAACATCTAGGCGTAATGGAAACGCGCCTAACTTATACATGAGAGGTCACGAGTTCGAGTACTATGCTGGTCGGTTCAAACACAATTTTTGTTTTCTTTTTTTTTTTCCTGTATGGTTTGAAATCTGATACCTACCTATATTTGTACATATATATTTAAATTTTTCCTATAACCTAACATACAAAACAATTCTTCTTACTTTACTATTTTTGAAATCCATTCCTACAACTGTTCTAGGAATTTATGTTTGTATTTTTGCCCAGATATCAACATGTGCATAGATATACATGTATATGTCAATATCTTTGCTCATTTTCTAGAAAACTGGGTGAAACAATTGCTAAATGTACTAAGCTTTTGAAATGCATCTTTATTTTCAAGATACAATCTGTCATGATCAACCAATACTTCATTTATTTGAAGCTGGTTAACCCATGAGTCCTGTATCTGCTACACACTAGTTCAAAACAATGGAGATACCATTCAGTGCATTCTGTCTGAAGCCTTTAAAAACATTTTACTTTTCAAAACAATGGAGAAATGAATTCAAACTTATTTACAAAGCATTTCAGTAAAAAGAAGATAAAATCCTTTTAAGTTTACCTCTTGCTAAATCCAGATTTTGTTCTAAAACTCAGTGCTCTGTTATATCTCAAGATTAGCCAATACATATATAAATTATGCAAAACAGTAGCTCACATAATTGTATATTTCTTACCAGACTTTTATAGCTGATACTTGAGCTTATTTTTCTTGTATATGTTTCAGACCCTACTTCAAAAACAAATCAAACCTTAACACATAACAATTTCAACAGACCAACAAATTTAATCTGACACTTTACAGAACATAAGGGCAACATGATCTCTAACCATAAAATATTCAATACATGACTGGAAATCTTAGAAACATAAAATTTTTCCCGAATACATGCAGATATAATCAATTTAAGCTCTTATTGAAACTAGCTAGCATGTTCATTCACTCCTCCATAATAGCCATTACTTCATTTTACTTAGTGCCTGGGTTACCTGAAAGAGCATGAGTGGCTGCCTCATTTTAAAAATGAGACACCCCATATGCCATGAGCAAACAAGGGTCAGATCTATGATCTGGTATGAGTAACATCAATTCATTCATGCTATTAAGCAATAGAGATTATAAGAGCACCAATTAGTTATATTAAGCAAATTCCTGCAGTCAATTACTTTAACATAGTATAATTAATTTGATTCAGGTATGATATATTCATTTATCATTCTTACACTTGCATACAAAATCATGCAAACATAATTATCTATTTGCAACAATTGCATTCACTGGAACCATCTTGGTTCCATGCCATTCAACCTAAGAAATATCCATATTCCTATTTCTTCATTTACAGGTTGTATTATTCAATTTAAATCCCTGCCTCATCTGCTATTAAGGAATCACTGGGACACATTGCAATGAACTAATTCACATCATTGCACAAAGATCTCAGGGCTTAAACAAACCATGTGCCAACTTGCATACTTCAAATATGACAAGCATTCCAGCAGCCTTCTTGGCCTTCCCTTCCCTAGTTTATTTACTAGTGTATTGTCTTAAATCCTATCATCAAATATGCTAAGTGAACATGTCACTGCAAACATGGAAACATCCATAAATTTTTCCTAGCATAATTCTCCTTAGAAATAAGCAGATAGTTATTTCCTGAATGGGGTCAATATGTCTTGATCTTAGTAAAATATAAGAACATTTTCAACTGTAAAAGAGGCATGGCATGTTATATTGATCTGCAAGCCTTTATGATTGATTCAGATTCAAGATCTGGTTCAATCATAATTTTAGCTTGTGGGTTTTCTTTTTTTTTTGATTTGATTAAGGGCTCAGCACATAGAAAATTTCTATTGCACCCTTAACATTTTTCTTTTCAAGCCTCAGCACTTATACCAAGTATAATGCAGCTCCAATCATTTTCATAAAGTTTCCATGCCATAGATCTATAACAGCTGAGAGTATTCTCTATATAATTTTTAAGATCATAAACTTTAACATTTATGAGTATAAATAAAACAGTATGATACTCATCCAAAGGCAAATGTCTCAACCAATCAAAGTTCATCAAAATCATCCATATTAAATCATATCAGATTTAAAATAAGACATCCAAAAAGCATTGATGAAATCATATACATCAAAACCAGAAATACATAAATGGCAATATAAAAAGTGGCTGCCTCAACTCAGGTCTTAATGCCATGAACTCAGTGAGATTACTCACCTAAATGTTTCTTCTTATTAATCCAGAAAATTCTTGTTTGAGTGTTTTCTCCTTCCTTCCAATATATTTTTTCTTTTCTTCTTTTCTTATTTTTGTGCAGCCCGGGGTAAAGACAATTCTACTGCCTATTTATATGCATTTTTCCTCAAGGGTTTTGTTGAAACAGAATTCCATTTCTGTCCTGGCTAGCATCATGCATTTTTCATTCATAATACCCCGGCCATATTAACCAATTTAAAGGCTGCATTTTCTTTCTTTTACTTTACAGAAAATGGCCACTCACCTAGTCATGTTAAAAGTGTGACTATCCTATTTTATATTTTAATTATTTCTGAAAATCCCCTTTGCTATTTTTGCTTACACAAGCATATTGACTTGTATCACATTTCATGTCATTTTAATGTTATGGTTTCACTTGCTTATATATATATATGTACTTTTCAGTATTAAAAAAATGTATATTTGTATACATATCTTATCTAGGCTTATTTTAATTCCTCTTTTAAATTCAGAAACATATGCACCTATATGTATACAAGTTTACAAATCCTTATAACATATACATATGTATAATTTTCTTTTCTGGGTTTTAATTAAAATCTGTTTACTGATTTAAAGTAAAACTTACTTTTCTTATTTTCTAAGATGATCCATATAATTCCAGAAATCAAATATCCATGTTGCAAAATCATGTTTGTATTGCTTTTTAATTCTTGTTTTAAATCCAAGAAATCTGGAGTTCTTCCTTGTGCCATTTCAGTGTGCACGTGCACACATATACTTGCACACTATTCATTCTAGAAATTTCACCATATTTAAATCTAAATATTTCAAAAATTAAATCATTTTACAAAAATGATTTTTCACAAAATTTTGGGGTATTACATTCACCCCTCCTTTTAGGAATTGTGTCCTCACAATTGTTCTAACATTTATAACAAGCATCATTTTCTTTTCTGAAAACTTATCAAATATATGCATAAGCAAACAAATTCAACCATATCAACCATGCATAACAAAATTTTCCAGAAAAAAAAAAATTACCTTTTAATTTGCAAAAAGCTTAGGATAATCCATTCTAATCTTATCCTCTAACTCCCATGTGCAGTCATTAGGATCACTACTCCACTGGATCTTAACTAGTTTCAAAGTTTTGCTCCTTAATTTCTTTTCTTCCTTGGCTACAATCCCCACTGGTTCTTTTTCATAAACCAAGTCAGGGTTTATTTGAATTTTGGTAGGCTCTTCCAAAATGTCTTCTTTATCATGTACCCATCTTCTAAGTTGGGACACATGAAAAACATTATGCATTGCTTTCATTTCCTCTGGTAGTTCTAATTTGTAAGCCAATGAACCAATTCTTTCCAGAATTTTATAGGGTCCAACATACCTTGGTGTAAGCTTACCTTGCTTGCCAAATCTCATGACTTTCTTCATAGGTGAAGTCTTGATGAAAACAAAGTCTCCCACTTCATATTCCACTTGCTTTCTCTTCCTATCTGCAAATTTCTTTTGCCTATCTTGAGCTGCTGCTATTCTTTTTCTTATTAACCCAATTTTCTCTGTAGTTTCTTTAACATAGTCAGGTCCAAGAACAGCCCTTTCTCCAGTCTCTACCCAGCATATAGGTGATAAACATGGCTTGCCATATAAGGCTTCAAATGGTGCCATCCCTATGGTGCTTTGGTAACTGTTATTGTATGTGAATTCAGCTAGATGGAGGTGGTCTTCCCAGTTGCCTCCAAAGTCCAGTGTACATGCTCTCAATAAATCCTCTAAGACTTTGTTCACCACCTCAGTTTGACCATCTGATTGTGGATGGTAGGCAGTGCTTAAGCACAATTCACTCCCCATAGCCTCTTGAAAACTTTTCCAAAACCTTGAGGTGAAGATGGTATCCCTATCACTCACAATGGTTTTGGGTATGCCATGCAACCTTACTACCTCTTTCATGAATATTTGAGCCAATTTTGGAGCATTTCTTTCTGTTTTAACTGGGATAAAATGTGCTACCTTAGTTAGCCTATCCACTATTACCCATATACTTGTGTTTCCCTTCTTAGATCTAGGCAGACCATCTATGAAATCCATAGATATACTGTGGTATGCTAAGGGGTTGCAATAGTCCTGATGGCCTTTGTGTCTCTGCCTTGACTTGTTGGCAAGTCATGCACCTTGCAACATATCTGGCCACATCTGACTTCATTCCCTTCCACCAAAGATTTCTTTTCAAATTTTGATACATCTTGGTGCTACCTGGGTGTATGGAGTATTTACTCCTATGGTACTCATTTAATATTTCCTCCTTCAATTCTATATTTTCTGGAACACATATCCTATTTTTATTCCTTAAATAACCATTTTTATCAATTTGATAATTTATTACTTCCTCCCCTTTTGATATGAGCATTTTCCTTTCCACCATGTTTAGGTCTTGTTCCTGCATTTTCCCAATCTTAAGAAGTAAATCTGATTGCAGAGATATCATACTTAATTTTCCTTTACCTTCACCTTCTTCAATAGGCATCATTTGTTCCTCACTGTTTTCCTCAATTTCCAAATCAGTAAGTATAGACAAATCCCTAAACTCTTCCATCATCAACATGGCTACCTTGGCATGTTGTCTACTCAAGGCATCTGCAACTTTATTTGCCTTGCCTGGTGTATATAGTATATCTAGATCATAGGCAGCTAGGAACTCTACCCATCTATGTTGCCTCATGTTCAAATCTTTTTGTGAGAATAAATATTTCAGTGCCTTATGATCAGTGTACAAAATGAATTTGGCACCTAACAAATAATGTCTCCAAAGTTTCAAAGCATACACAACTGCTGCTAGTTCAAGATCATGGGTTGCATATCTGGTTTCATGTGGCTTTAATTGCCTAGATGCATAGGCTACCACCTGGTCTTGCTGCATCAACACAGCCCCTAACCCAGAGCCACTTGCATCAGTGTACACAACCAAATTTTCATTTCCTTCTGGCACTCTCAATACTGGTGCATTAATCAGGGCTTCTTTTATTTTGATAAAAGCTTGCTCACATTTTTCTGTCCATACAAAGGCTTGGTTCTTTCTAGTTAAATTGGTAAGTGGTGATGATATTTTTGAGAAATCTTTTATAAATCTCCTATAATATCCTGCCATCCCCATAAATGATCTAATCTCACTGATGGTGCTAGGCCTTTTCCATGCTTGGATTGCCACTACCTTATTAGGGTTTACTGATATTCCTTTGGCAGAGATAACATGCCCAAGAAAATGCACTTCTTCTTTCCAAAATGCACATTTTGAAAATTTTGCCTTTAAATCATTTTCCCTTAGTCTTGACAAAACTAAATGCAAATGATTTTTATGCTCTTCCACTGTCTTAGAATAAATCAAAATGTCATCAATAAAAATCAGTACAAACTTGTCTAAATAATCTCTAAATATTCTATTCATCAAATCAACAAAATATGAAGGAGCATTTGTCAAACCAAATGGCATAACCAAAAATTCATATAAGCCATATCTTGTGTTAAATGCAGTATACTTAACACTTGAGTCTTCAACCTTCATTTGATGGAATCCTGATGCTAAGTCTAATCTAGAAAATATTTTAGCTTCACTGAGTTGGTCAAAGAGATCATCTATTCTAGGCAATGGGTATTTATTCTTGATGGTTACTTTATTTAGTTCCCTGTAATCTATGCACATTCTCAAGGTACCATCATGTTTTCTTACAAACACTACTGGAGAACCCCAGCAGGAATTGCTTGGCCTTATAAATCCCTTGCCTTCTAATTCTTCCAACTGATTTTTCAATTCTTTCAGTTCACTTGGCCCCATTCTATAAGGTTTCTTGATTATTGGACTTGCTCCTGGAATGAGATTAATTTGGAACTCAACTAGTCTGTGGTGTGGAACACCCTTAACTTCCCCAAACACATCCAAGTATTCATTAACTATGGGAATTTCTTCAATGATTAGTTCACTCAGATCTTTTTCTAAGTCAACTAAATGATACAATTTCCCTTCCTTAGCTATTTCACATAGAACTGTGATTCTCTGGCCTCTAGAATTTTGCAATGATATGGTGGATGAGTCTAAATTAATTATGGCTTTAAATTGCCTTAACCAATCTACCCCCAATATAACTCCTATATTTGGGTAATTTAAAACATATAAATTGGAAATAAAAATATTTCCTCCTATGTTTAACTCCACATCCACACAGTTCATGTTCAAAACACTAGAACTCCCTAGGGGACTTTGTACAAGCAATGGGGTTTCAACCAATATGCAGTTTAATTTTAACACTTTAACTAATTCATAGGAAATCAAAGAGTGTGTTGCTCCAGTATCATATACTACTGGTATGGGTATGGCACAAATGAGTAATGTACCTTCCACTTGGCCATGATTTTCAGCATCAATTTTCACTGCAGATTTGCCTTTACCTTCCAAAGTTGCCAATTTCCCTTGCTGTTTATTCTCAGGACAGTTCCTCTTCATATGCCCCTCTTTCCCACATAGGTAGCATTTGAAGGCTCCTCCTTTTAACTCTGGGCACCTTGGTTTGATGTGTCCTTCTTTTCCACAATGATGGCAAACCAATTTCTTCTTAGTATCATTGGCTTTTGTGTCTTTACTCTTCCTGTTGTCTGCCTCCTCCTTCTTTTTATCATAAGGGTGATATCTTCCCTTATCCTTCTTGTTATTGCTCTTAAAATTCCTATATTTCTCTCTTTCTTTGTCATGTTGTTCCAGTTTTAAAGCCAGATCAATTACTTGATCAAATGTTCTATCTGCATATGGTAGCATAGCTCTGCTAAGTCCTGGGTTCAGTCCTTTTATATACCTATCATTTTTGGATGCTTCATCTGCCACTAGCATTGCTCCATAATTGGATAGCCCCACAAACTTTTGAGTGTATTCAGTGACATTCAAAGTTCCCTGCCTAAGTTTGATAAATTCTTCAAGCAAAATGGTCTTGGCTGATGCTGGTACAAATCTTGCCTCCAACATCTCCTTGAACTGATTCCAAGTGATTTCATTTTCATTTCTTCCAGCTATGATCACCTCCCACCAGCTTAAAGCTACCCCTTTCAGTTGTCTAGAAGCTACTTGCCTCTTCCTTTGGTCATCCAACTGCATGTCATTGAAAATCCTATCAAGTGTTCTCAACCATGCTTGAATTTCCATCACACTCTCAGTTCCTTCAAAACTCTTGCCTCCCAAATTGGAATAAGTCTTCAGTAGTTTTGAAAGCTCTTCATGTGGGTTCTCAGGCCTATGCCCAATTCCATCTCTTAAAACCCTCACAAATTCTTGCATATCAAGCATTTGAGGTGCACTGGGTCCTGCATTGTGATGAGATCCTCTTCCTACCATGGTCTGCTAACTAAATTCTGGGCAAATGGTATTAGTATATTATGAGTACTTCTATAATTTCTATTCTCTTATCTAAATTATTTCATCCAAAACAAACAGACATAATACATTTCTATAATACTTAACAATCAATGCAACCAAGTGCTCTGATACCAACTGAAATGACCCTCCCATTTTCACCCTAATTTCATTAGGATTTTTTTTTTTAGATTTAGTGATGATATATAGATATATCATTCATTACAAATATTATTTCCCAGGGTCATTTTCTTTCTCCAATAAACAAAATATATCCAGGATCAAAATAACTTACCAATATAAATATATCAGTGTATAACTAATAACAAACACATACATATGAAGATGTATATGTTCCTCTTGTTTAGATTCAGAGTATATACTTTATCTTTTTGTACAAGGACAATCTGTTTGATTTTGATTTTTTTAGCAATTCAGATAGATTATTGTATCCTGATTTTTGGCCATAAAATCCACTGGAAACATGTATTTTAGTCTGTCATTATAATTAAGAAATGATCAAGTAATAATCAGTGAAAAGCAAGCTTATAATATGGTTGATTGTGTTAAAATCTGTATAGTGTCAAACTCAGGCTAAAAGAAAGCGGATCCTAAGTGAACACAAGCAACATCTAGGCGTAATGGAAACGCGCCTAACTTATACATGAGAGGTCACGAGTTCGAGTACTATGCTGGTCGGTTCAAACACAATTTTTGTTTTCTTTTTTTTTTCCTGTATGGTTTGAAATCTGATACCTACCTATATTTGTACATATATATTTAAATTTTTCCTATAACCTAACATACAAAACAATTCTTCTTACTTTACTATTTTTGAAATCCATTCCTACAACTGTTCTAGGAATTTATGTTTGTATTTTTGCCCAGATATCAACATGTGCATAGATATACATGTATATGTCAATATCTTTGCTCATTTTCCAGAAAACTGGGTGAAACAATTGCTAAATGTACTAAGCTTTTGAAATGCATCTTTATTTTCAAGATACAATCTGTCATGATCAACCAATACTTCATTTATTTGAAGCTGGTTAACCCATGAGTCCTGTATCTGCTACACACTAGTTCAAAACAATGGAGATACCATTCAGTGCATTCTGTCTGAAGCCTTTAAAAACATTTTAATTTTCAAAACAATGGAGAAATGAATTCAAACTTATTTACAAAGCATTTCAGTAAAAAGAAGATAAAATCCTTTTAAGTTTACCTCTTGCTAAATCCAGATTTTGTTCTAAAACTCAGTGCTCTGTTATATCTCAAGATTAGCCAATACATATATAAATTATGCAAAACAGTAGCTCACATAATTGTATATTTCTTACCAGACTTTTATAGCTGATACTTGAGCTTATTTTTCTTGTATATGTTTCAGACCCTACTTCAAAAACAAATCAAACCTTAACACATAACAATTTCAACAGACCAACAAATTTAATCTGACACTTTACAGAACATAAGGGCAACATGATCTCTAACCATAAAATATTCAATACATGACTGGAAATCTTAGAAACATAAAAATTTTCCCGAATACATGCAGATATAATCAATTTAAGCTCTTATTGAAACTAGCTAGCATGTTCATTCACTCCTCCATAATAGCCATTACTTCATTTTACTTAGTGCCTGGGTTACCTGAAAGAGCATGAGTGGCTGCCTCATTTTAAAAATGAGACACCCCATATGCCATGAGCAAACAAGGGTCAGATCTATGATCTGGTATGAGTAACATCAATTCATTCATGCTATTAAGCAATAGAGATTATAAGAGCACCAATTAGTTATATTAAGCAAATTCCTGCAGTCAATTACTTTAACATAGTATAATTAATTTGATTCAGGTATGATATATTCATTTATCATTCTTACACTTGCATACAAAATCATGCAAACATAATTATCTATTTGCAACAATTGCATTCACTGGAACCATCTTGGTTCCATGCCATTCAACCTAAGAAATATCCATATTCCTATTTCTTCATTTACAGGTTGTATTATTCAATTTAAATCCCTGCCTCATCTGCTATTAAGGAATCACTGGGACACATTGCAATGAACTAATTCACATCATTGCACAAAGATCTCAGGGCTTAAACAAACCATGTGCCAACTTGCATACTTCAAATATGACAAGCATTCCAGCAGCCTTCTTGGCCTTCCCTTCCCTAGTTTATTTACTAGTGTATTGTCTTAAATCCTATCATCAAATATGCTAAGTGAACATGTCACTGCAAACATGGAAACATCCATAAATTTTTCCTAGCATAATTCTCCTTAGAAATAAGCAGATAGTTATTTCCTGAATGGGGTCAATATGTCTTGATCTTAGTAAAATATAAGAACATTTTCAACTGTAAAAGAGGCATGGCATGTTATATTGATCTGCAAGCCTTTATGATTGATTCAGATTCAAGATCTGGTTCAATCATAATTTTAGCTTGTGGGTTTTCTTTTTTTTTTGATTTGATTAAGGGCTCAGCACATAGAAAATTTCTATTGCACCCTTAACATTTTTCTTTTCAAGCCTCAGCACTTATACCAAGTATAATGCAGCTCCAATCATTTTCATAAAGTTTCCATGCCATAGATCTATAACAGCTGAGAGTATTCTCTATATAATTTTTAAGATCATAAACTTTAACATTTATGAGTATAAATAAAACAGTATGATACTCATCCAAAGGCAAATGTCTCAACCAATCAAAGTTCATCAAAATCATCCATATTAAATCATATCAGATTTAAAATAAGACATCCAAAAAGCATTGATGAAATCATATACATCAAAACCAGAAATACATAAATGGCAATATAAAAAGTGGCTGCCTCAACTCAGGTCTTAATGCCATGAACTCAGTGAGATTACTCACCTAAATGTTTCTTCTTATTAATCCAGAAAATTCTTGTTTGAGTGTTTTCTCCTTCCTTCTAATATATTTTTTTTTTCTTCTTTTCTTATTTTTGTGCAGCCCGGGGTAAAGACAATTCTACTGCCTATTTATATGCATTTTTCCTCTAGGGTTTTGTTGAAACAGAATTCCATTTCTGTCCTGGCTAGCATCATGCATTTTTCATTCATAATACCCCGGCCATATTAACCAATTTAAAGGCTGCATTTTCTTTCTTTTACTTTACAGAAAATGGCCACTCACCTAGTCATGTTAAAAGTGTGACTATCCTATTTTATATTTTAATTATTTCTGAAAATCCCCTTTGCTATTTTTGCCTACACAAGCATATTGACTTGTATCACATTTCATGTCATTTTAATGTTATGGTTTCACTTGCTTATATATATATATATGTACTTTTCAGTATTAAAAAAAATGTATATTTGTATACATATCTTATCTAGGCTTATTTTAATTACTCTTTTAAATTCAGAAACATATGCACCTATATGTATACAAGTTTACAAATCCTTATAACATATACATATGTATAATTTTCTTTTCTGGGTTTTAATTAAAATCTGTTTACTGATTTAAAGTAAAACTTACTTTTCTTATTTTCTAAGATGATCCATATAATTCCAGAAATCAAATATCCATGTTGCAAAATCATGTTTGTATTGCTTTTTAATTCTTGTTTTAAATCCAAGAAATCTGGAGTTCTTCCTTGTGCCATTTCAGTGTGCACGTGCACACATATACTTGCACACTATTCATTCTAGAAATTTCACCATATTTAAATCTAAATATTTCAAAAATTAAATCATTTTACAAAAATGATTTTTCACAAAATTTTGGGGTATTACACATATTAATAATTTAAATAATTAACTTTCAAAATTATTTAAATATTTAGAAACAACTTTAAGCAATATTAACCAACTTTAAAACAATATATATTTCCTTGGTCAAAATCCATTTTTAAATCTTCAACCAAGTCATTTCCATATTTATAAAACTATATTTAAGAATCTCTTTCCATTTTATAAAAACTTCCTTTCATAAAACCCATTTATTTATCAATTCCATTTATAACTTATTTTCTATATGAATCTCACTTGTTCACAAATCTTATTTAAAACATCAATCACCCTCCGGTTTAATGTTACTTCCATATGGATAAATTCCGTTTATGAATTCCTTTATATTTATAAAAATATCATTTAACATTCCAAATTTATCCTTGTCTTTAATTTCCAAAATAGAGTTAACTATTTCTAAAATATCATTCTGAATCTTATAATAAATCCACCGTTTGATTTATTCTCCAATTTATTAAACAATAATAGTTCCCTTTAATTTATAAACTCCGTTTATAAATTCATACTTTTATTACCAATATATGATTTTACAAATCTTTACTTCCTTTGTAAAAATATCACTCTTGTAAATTATCCTATTTATAAATTTCACGTTTATAAATAAATCATAATATATGTACTTATATACATATATATCATTTTATACAAAGATGATTAATAAATATTATATTAATATATTTCTAATTTCTTTAAAACATATCCCTTTATTATAAATGACAGACTTATTCTCCAAGGTTTAAAAATCTATATTGTACAGTTCGGAAATCTCTATTTAGAATATTTTATAAAACCATAAATTTATAATCTCTAAAAATCAAACTTTTATTTTAGAAAATTTATTAAACGTATAAAATTTCCAAAACCAACTTTGAAATCCCGTTTAAATCAAATCGTTATTTATAGTATTTAATATACCAAAAATAGAGCCTAGTGCTACTAAAGCACTAAATAAACAAAATCATATTCATGTCATCCAATATAACATCCAACATATCATATATCGCAATATATATGAAAATAAAATCAACAGTGTGGGTAATCATGTTGGATCCCTCCAACCTGTCCCCCCACATCAAATACAGTATATAATCAAATAATATATAAATCAACCGCTTTGAGGCGGGATTCCTATACAAAGGGTCATCCGCTCTTACACGGGAACATAATAGGGTCTCATCCGCTCCAATAGGCGGGAATATATCCAATCCAACTGATAATATTTAGTAAATTATCCAAACAGTCAATAATTATCAATAATAAATATCCAAGCATGCAATAGATAATTTTTTATCGACTAAAAATATTCCTGGTTAACCAAAAAGGTGAGATTAACTCACATTGATTTTAATAGTTGCCAAATCGTTCTAGTTCGAATTAAAATTGAATAGTCATTCAATTCTAACTCGAAAATCTCACTAGCTCCGAATCCGTCCAATCCAATTCCATAGCGTAGCCTTCGTCGATACGATCGCAACGCGACCCGTCGTGTTCAATTGGACCTTGTGCGAATAAGTTATTACATTTTTAAGTTTAAATAATTAAATTTATATTAATAAAACTATAAACTAAATAACTACCATTCCCTTTCTTCCCTCTTCTCCCTGTTCGCTCGAGGAACGCACATGCTCATTTTTTTTCTCCGATCAAATTGATCATGCCACCCAAGGCACGCCGCCGCCGCATGCCTCGCCGACATTCGCCTCGCCAGCAGCCCCCTCCCAGCACGCGCGCGAAAGCGAAACCCTAAATACGAACCCAAAAATGATGCTACAGTCGCACCTAAACTGCCGCCACCATGCGTCAAATCAACACAATCCAGCCATTGAATGTCTTCCCCATGGCGTTGTACACGTTTCGTTAGTTGATGTCGTAACTTGAAACCGCCTCGAGTGGCTCCAATTCGCCACGGCCGTTGGATTTGGCCGCTTAAATAAAAAAGAGAAAAAGAAAACCAACCTCTCTGATAAAAATGTGATATAAAAAAAGGGAGGAGAGGGGTATGGCCAGGCATGGTGCCTGTACATTCAGGTATGGCTAATGTATGGTATAGGTATAGGCTGTTATAATATTATATATATATATATATTTAAATTTAAATTTCAAGCTATAAAACGTCCGAAAATTCCAAACTCTAAACTAGACGTGCCGCCTAGCGTTCTATATGTTTTACCCCTATTTCGAACGTAATGAAACTAGCCTTGAGCCCCAATGCGATCATATGCTGTGTAACGACCCGTAAATTTCGATAATTAAAATTGTTAATTTAATAAGATATTGTGATTTAAAGTTGGAAGAAATAAAAATTTGTGATAATAATAAGAATATAACTGAAATAAAGGTGTAATACTATAAATTAAGATAGTTGATAACTGCTTTAAATGAAAATTCCAATTGATTGAAAGGATTAAAAGGTTACAACTAATATAGATTGTAAATAAATGATATTAATGTATGTGCTAAAAGGAATCGGATTAAAGGAGCAATTAATGAATTAAGTATTGATTAAATAAATAGAATATTGTGTAATAATTGGAATTGAATAAAATTGCGTAATAAGGGTGGTTATAACATTTGCTTGTAATTAATAAAACCTGTAATTGTTATTTGTTACCAATTTAAAATTAATCAATTGCAATAAAATGTAAATAAATGTACAGTAATGTAAGTTAATACAATAACTACAAATTTTGAATATAATAAAATGTATGGGAATGTAAATTTTATTTTCATGACAATAATTGATGAAATAAAAAGAATGAAACCAAGATAAAATAATTAATTGGGATTTAAATCATAATTAATGGTAAAATTGACATGAATTCAATATAGTTGAAATATAGTTGTTAATGCAAATAAAAATGGAAATTGTAGCATATTAGTGAAATAAGAGATGAACAAATGATAACTATGTATGTAGAATAATAATTGGTTGAATATAAAGGTTGGAGTCAAATTTAAAACAATTTATTTGAATTAAATTAAAATTTATTTGGATATAATTACGGTTGGAATTGAACACTATAATTATTGAATTAATGAACATTGAATTGATTTGTAAACTTATTTTAATTTATTATAAATGTCTTTGAAATCAAAATGAATAAAATTTGTTAGTTAATAAATATTGAATTAAAAAGTGATTTAATTAATTTATTTAATTAACTGAAATATAGCCATTTTGCCACTGACTCGAATTTCGAAGAAACAAGTTTCATCGGATCCGTAACGGTGAATTATTATAGGATTTCAAGTTTCGTAACGATCGGACTTGTCGTTTGATCGTACGGGCTCGAAACGCCTTGAAATCAATTTAAATTAAAATCAATTGAAATCAATTTAAAATAAACTGATTTTACCATAACTTCTTCATACGATGGAATTAGGACTTGAAACCTATTCCATTGAATTTGAAATCGTCAAAAACATCTATTTTGATATATGGGATGACCCAATTTCGTTCCGGAGACAGAACGGGCTTTTCGAGCCATTTATCGTTCAACGTGTAAATCAAATCTTGTCCATCCATTCTATTTTCAGCTTTGTCTATAAATAGCCCATTAAAAACCCTAGCTACTTCTTATTTTCATTTGTCTGTACGTACATTTCCTTCTCAACTCCTCATTCCAATGGCAGACAAACAAATTCCCAAATTCAATTTCGAATCAAATTTCAATCAAAAATAAAAACTCCTCAAACCCTATCAAACTATATATCGATTTGAAGCTCTCGACGAGCGCAAGTCAAATCTACTGTCCTTTTTTTGATTTGGGTTTCGATGTGGCCAGAATTGGATGATTTATTCTTGGTCGTTCATCACGTTCCGATGAACTTCATCGGATCGTCAAATCAACTGTACTGTTGCGTGGAGATCAGCGAGTGGAACCCATCAGAGTTGGTCGTTTGGCTGACCATCGGTCAGATTGTCGTCGAAAATTTGATTTGGGATGAAACCCTAGGCGGCGGCGCGGTGCTTTGGATGATCGCATGATGCAGGGGTGATGCGGCTGGTGACGTATGGTACGGCGGTGGTGGTGGCTCGGTCGTTGGTGGCCCTCGGGCGCGAGCGACGCCGGTCAAAGGTCAGGTTTTGGGGTGCGTTCGTTGTTGACTGGGGAGGGGTTACGTTAGTGGACAGGACGATGACGTGGTCGCTTGAGAGTGGGTGATGTTTTATTTATTTATTATTTTATTCTGTTTTAATTTGAATTACAAATTTTCTAATCTTAATAACTTGTGAATACGAGGTCCAATTCACGCACGTTTTCTCCGCTAGGATCGTATTGAAATTCCGCACATCTTGACGCTGGGTTGGACGGATTCTGAGACTGTTTGAATTTTGGGTTTAAATTGGATTTAAATTCGATTTAAATTCGAAAGGTGAGTGTTTTAACCCACTCATAACTTCTAAAATTTCTTATGTTTGTTAAATTTAATTTATGATGTGATTAGAAATTTATTTATGACTATTTGGTATATTTTAATCGCCATCTCAATTAATTTGAATTTATTTGAATTAAATCGTTATTTAATTTGTTATTGAATATAAGTTGTCAGCTAAATATCTGCTATTGATTATCAGTTTTATATTGATATTTATTGATTGATTTGGATGATGATTGTGATGGATGTTGATTGTTGATATTAGATGAATGGTTGTTTTATTTTATATCGTTATAAAATGCAAGTTCCCTATGGGTTGAAATGGTACATACCCGAAAGATCAATAGATTAAGGAAAAATCATTATGGGTTGAAATGATAGACTCGAGTGATTTTATGGATTTTATTATTAATTCGGGATTTGCGGTTTGAAATGATATATAACCGTAAAATTTTAAATTGCGGATTGAAATGATAAATATCCGTATCACTTGACTCTAGGGTAGAAAATTATATACGGACACCGGATTGATTAAATTTAATGATTTTGAACTTCTAGATTTTCGAATTTAATTAAATGATATCTTGAAATAAAATTTGATTTATGTAAATTGAAGTATTATTGGAAAATCAAGTTTTGTGGTGAAATGTGAATTGGTTTAAAAGGAATTGCTTTAAGAAATTAAATTGGAAGTTTAAAGTTAAACTTTTAAGTATAAATGAAATTCTATCGAAATTAAGTTATTGAAGTTGTTTGAAAATAACTTTGAAATATTTTGAAATTGGAGTAATCCGAATTGATATTTGAACATGGATTGGAACGATATTAAATTAAATAGTTTATTGAAATGTTAAATTGAAAGGTTTGGAATTTGGTTTGTTGACTTGGAAATTGAAAATGGTCCAAATGCGTTGAAATGAAATGAATAGTTTAATTTGATATAAATTCCAAATTCATGTTTTAATATAAACTATTTTAAAAATATATTATTTTAAAATTTCTAATTATTAAGATTTTCAAAGTATTATACTATTTTAACCTGTATTAATTATATTGAATCATTTTAACCTATTTAAAACCATTTAATTTATTTAAACTAATTAACCTGTTTTAACTTATTTTAAATCTAATTAATCTATTTTAAAGCTACATAATCTATTTTAATTATATTTAATCTATTATAAATCTATATTAACTATTTAAAACTATTTAAAACTATTTTCTTCTAAATTCCAAACTAAGTAAAATGGATGGGTTTATATTCAAATTCTCGATTTTTTTAAGTGAATATGGTTAATGATGTTATAACCTAAGTTGGGATTTAAACAACAGATTTGGTTTAATATGATATTTTGAAATGAGAGTTTAGCCTATTTTGAAAATATGAATTTTGAAAGGAAATATAATTTTGAACTATGATTTCAAATGTGATATGATTTCAAAGGTGAATATGATTCGGGAAGTAAGTAATGATTTCGAAAGTGATATGATTTGAATTGAATATGATATTTTGATATCAATTATGAAATGATTTTGGAAATGTAAAAGAACCATCCGGTGTGTAATAAGCGATTGGTTGTTAAAGAGACCGGGATCGGATATTGTCATACTCTCTGCCAATATCGAAAACCACTTTGACAACTATGTACGTGGTGGAGATTTCAGAATGAAGTAGGATGGTTGGCGACGATCCTATATGAGGTATATACGTGGACTGACTCCCATGAGTTAGCTTAAGGTGGCTAAAACAGGAGCAATTGACGGGCCAAGTGAGGTCATTCCTCCGATCGGGCACATTTCTTCGATACTATATTCTGATTTTGTGATTGATTTGGTAGCCACCCTCGATTTTTGATTTGGGAGTGTGTTCCGAGGTAGGCGGTAGTAGCTGCTATGCGTTACCACCAGTCTGGAAGTGTAATTGGTATATCTACCATGGCATTGCCTAGTTGTGCCGTGTCACCTACCCTATCGAGACCACAACGAGTTTGTTTTGTACCATACCTATGGAGTGCCCTCTGACGACGTCCAGTACGGACGGGATTACGGTACTGTATAGACTATGGAAATATATAAAAATGTGTTAAGGGGGAAATGGGTAACGCCTTAATGCTATTTTAATAGTTTACCATACTGTATACATATTATAGTAGCGTATTGTACTACATAGTATATAGTTTAACGTATCCTTAGGAGATGTGAGTCCTGAACATCTCTTAAGTTACTGCACTCATGTTAGACACTGGATAGGAGATGTCAAACCCTGTAAACATCTCTGACGCCGTTCCACTCATAGTTATTTACCGTTGATTTAACTCACATAAGATCTTTTATTTCTGACTCGAGTGTTTTGTCTTTTCAATTCGCTCGGGTCAGCCTGAGCATTTCAGGATTTGAAGACCTTATTTCTGGAGGACGAAGACGAAGATTTGTACTACTATTATTTACCATATTTATTCCACTGCATTCATACTATTCCGCCGCATTATTTGTTTATCTCTGATAAGTGTAACTCTGATTTTTGTATTGTATAAGTATAATCAAATGTTTTGTATACAGCTTCATGAACCGTTATTTGATTATTATATTTTGTCATTCCGCTGCGAGATTCCGTTTTGTTTTTTTTCTTTCTCTGCTTTTTCTTATTCACCCCAATAACAATCTGCCCTTCTGTATGGTTTGAGTAGGCATGTGTGCCTGCTTAAAACGTCCAAAAAGGCAGGATGTTACATGCAGAAGATATCTTTTTAAACCCAGTTATTTATATTCATTTCTAAAATTATTTTCTACGCGTTTCAAACTCTCACGACCAAACGATATGTCCAATCGCCACGAAATTCGACGGCATATAATAAATCTCTATTACGAATCCAATGAAAATGGTTTCGTCGAAATCCGAGACCTTACCCAAAAGGCTATTTTTACACGTTAATTAAAACGACTAATTTCCAAAATTAGTTAAACCACTTTTAAATCCAAATTTAAAAGTTCACTATCCTCCTTCTTATTCAAATAGAATTTAAATCAACTTTAGAAATTATTTTCATTCATATAAAATTAGAGATTCAATTATTTAAACAATCCCAAATATTAAATTTAACAATTAAATTTTAAAATAATGGCTATATTTGAAATTCAAGTTATTTAACTTATAAAAATAACTTTTCAATACTTAAAATCAATTAAATATTTCAAATTCAAATGACTAAAATTTTAGGTCGTTACATGAAATGTTTACTCTTATGTTAGAATCTCAATTATTCTATATTAAAATAGTGGAATTGAATAGTTATTGCAATTTTAATGTTTTACATTCTATTCCACTTCTCATGTTTTTCTTTGGATCTAGTTAAGGGTTTTTGGAAAGAAATAGGTTAGAAAATGGTGTGTAATGTACAGATTCTCTTTACTCGTAGTTTGCACTGCCTATTTCCACAATTTAAAAGGGAATTCCCTTTTTCATTTGCATATGTAGAAGTTGAATAGAGCGTAAAAGGATTTGAGTTGCAAATTCTACTAATGTTAATTCTACTATTTTAGTATAAAATAAGTTTGGTATGGATTCTATTTTTATACAAGTCAATTGTTGAATTGAGAATGTTGGATATATGGTATGTTTGTTTATATGGAATTGGACTTATATAAATTTAAAAGTTTTGACATTTAAACCGATTAGCATAGGGCGCAATCTTCGCACGCTTAGAAATATTTAAGGAATGTAATTATATATATGAGCATATAAATAATTTATAATTAATAACATATTAATTGCGCAGTAAATAGGTTATTAATTAATATTAAATCCCCTTTTAGGAAGAAGTGAGATAATTATGGATAGTAATATTATGGAATGCAGTGAGGTATATGGTAGTATGTTAGGTGAGTGAAAATTTTGACTAAGTTATAAAGATGGAGGTCGGTCAAAAAGCACACAAAAGTCTGCTTAGCTAATCTGGCTACCAGCAGTGTGACTTTGGAGCTGATATGAGACATCACCTATAATAAGTAGGCACAAAGGACGCAAGGTTAGTCCCAAATTCTGTAGGGTAACCTGCCCAGCTAGTCTAGCTATCAGTACCGACGGATAGTTGGACTAATGTGAGACACTACAGTTTGGGTTACGGTTCATAATACGTAGGACTTGTTTCGAGGTTGAAGGTAGTAAGTGACTTATTAAGGGTTTGCCTCCTCCCTATTTAGGAAGTATTAAATGGTTAGGGTTAACAGTTAGGCACGGTAGTGGATTTCTCAGGAAGGGTCCGCTTTGGTTTTAAGGTATTAAGTAGCTATTATAGGGTCCGCCTCTCCCATAAAGAAGTATTAAGTGGCCTTATGAGATTCCATGTGATGTCATCTAAATAGTATCGAATAGGAGTCTACCTTAGGATAGGTAGTAGATGACGGGAACCTGTTGAAAATGCGGTACTAAATGGTCAAAGTCCGCCTAGTTCTAATTGAAAAGGTATTAAGTGACTAAGGTACTATCTCTTACATTGTTAGGGAATTATTGACGGTAGATGTGTGGAACTGGGAATGGCCTTTGGCATATAGCTGAAGATGGGTAAGTGAGTTGGATGGGAAAGGGTATAAGTTATAGAGTTGGACTTACTGTTGGAGAAATTACACATAATATAGTTACAATACGTAAGGCATATTCTTTTTTAAATTATACTGGTAAAGTACTAATATAAAATGGCTTGAGATTTTTATTCATCAGACCTTGTTGTTCTGACTCCCTCCTCATTACAACACATGTTAGAGAAAACGATGCAAATTTTGGAGATGTGGCAGAGACGGAAACTTATGGTAGTTATTTATCTATCTACTTATATTATTTTAATTTTTGATGTACCTATATAGACAGGATGGTGTATTTTGGATATTGTACTACAGATATTTGGATTTATTATGTGGTATTGTGTTGTTTGTTTCTGACATTTGAGTTTTTAATAAAATTGGTATTGTTTCTAATATTATATCTTATCCTTCCGTTGTGAGATTCTGAATGTGTAGATAAATAACTCTGTGTATTGTTATTTGTATCGATTTTACCATCAACGGCCAGCTTTAGAATGGGTATAAGATTCGATGGACCTTTTCTGGGTCAAAAATTAGGCCGAAGATATTCTAATGATGGCTATCGAGAACTGTAACAACCCGTACCTCCATGAGCCTAAATTTCGACAAAAATTAAAAATCCAAGTCCCTCGAAGCATGGTCATTGGATTTGGTACCTGCAAATAAGCATGACATTAATGGAGATTGATAGAAATCTAAAATCACAGCGGAAACAATAATAGGATAAGAATACTGACTATGACTACTACCGGAATTAATGGTGTTTCGTGGATAGCAAATTGTCACATTAACATCAAGCATGAGAGAAAAAGAAGACTTCTCCAACAATAAAGCACATCCAGCTCCAGTGACCTGTTTCTCTAAATCTATCATATGTCTTGTAATAAGGAGGGGGTCAGAACAACGTTCTGGTGACTGAAAAATCTATAAACTGTCATTTAAGACCTATTCCCAAGGTGGTTTCCTAACAATATTGTCAGTGTTTGGTAGGTTCTAGCTACAAAGACCTCTAACCACTATTTAAGGCTTCCGACATTTAATGCCCAATTGTTACTGCATCTATTATAGATAAAATCGTAGCCATGTAATAAACGGTATCCAAGCCACTTAATATCTTTTAAAAAGGACTAGGCGGACATCAAACCATTTAATACCTATATTTAGGTAGGTCTCCATCACTTAATACATATCCCAGGACTCCTCATTGGTACTATCGTTATTACGGCCTTAGCAATATTAGAGACTGTACCCAAGCCACTTAATACCTCATTAATAAGGACTAGGCAGACCCCGTCATTTAATACATAAGCCCAAGGCGGACTCCTCACCGGTATTGTCTAGCTGACATTGCTTGGAAATCTCATTGGGCTACTTAATACTTCTTTTATAGGAAAGAGGCGGACCCTACAGTCACTTAATACCCTAAAACTGAAGCGAACCATTCATGAGGTATCCATTATCACTCTTAATTGCAAATATGGAATCTCATTAGGTTACTTCTTTCGATAGGGAGGCGGGCCCTATAGCCACTTAATACCTTAACACTAAAGTAAACCCTTTTAGAGACATCTTTATTTATTTGAAATCTCGATAGGTTACTTAATACTTCCTTATAGGAGAGAGACGGACCCTATAACCACTTAATACCTCAAACCAGAAGCGAACCCCTATAGAGATATCCCTCACCGCTATTGATTCCAAACTTGGACCATTTAATACTTTTCAACTAAGAAAGTAGGTCCAATCTCTCACATCATCATGAGTCCTAAGATTAGTGTTATCTCACATCAGTAGTAAGTGCACCCGACTACTAGTAGCCTCAAACTGAAGGTCAGTCTTCCATCGAGTGACTCTACTGACCATGCATCACTAACCTACTAAGTCTAATTAACCATCCTAAGTCTTTACTTATATTATCTTAGGTAGACATTAGACTTAGCTTATTAATTCCATTTTTATTTAAGGCAATAAGATTTACCTTAAATACTTATCTACCTATAAATCCCCTTTTAATGGTCATATATGTCAACTTGTCCATAAAATCCTAACAGACATTTTCTAAAATATTTATGTATGATTAATTTCAAATTAGTAACATTTTATATCTATTCATTTTTATTAATTCAACTTCTTGATTTATCAGTCCCATTAATCCATTTATCCTATTAAATTATTGCAACTCCCATATTTATTACCATTTGTTTCCCATTTATTGAAGTTACAACCTTTTAAATTCCTTTCCCATTAATTAGTTATCCTAAACGCGAACATTACGTGTGAGCGTCGTTATAAGCTTCTTGTTTAATTATTATAAGCGCAGTAAATTACGTACAAATAATTACTTTTATCAAATATATTCTAGTTATATATCTTCACTAGAATATTCTCTTCCATATTAAATTATTGGAATTATTTCTAAAAAGATTATCCACTATAGTTCCCATAAATTAGTCCAAAACAAAAGAATTAGCTTTAAAATATAAAAGATTACATCGTTTGAAATTACAAGGAATAATCATTTCTTTTTATTACTGAAATAGACGGTGTAACTACAATGAATTCATACTTTACACATCTATTTCTCTTTTTGTTTGCATCTATTCCTTGCTAGATCAAATGTTGTATTTTTCTAAAAAGGGAAAGAAATCAAACTAATTTACAAATATTAAATGGATCTAAATTCCAACAACTCCAAACATAGAAAAGTTTACATTCCAACAAGGTTAGGGTAATAATCAAATTTATAACATTATTATACAACCTGTTTAAGATCTGGAATAAATTTCATTCAAATCAATATTCCAAATTCATACTTTTGGGACTGATTTTCAGATCAAGTTGTGAACAATTCTAAATCAATTCATAAATAAGAATATGTAGGCAATATTTATTATATTCAGATCATATTCAATTTGTTGCCTACAACTCATATACAATTATCTAGTTAGGCATAAAATCAAATAAACACCAACGGGATAATTTTCATATTATAACAATCTATAAAATTTCCACTCACCTTTTAAAAGTGATCCAAATCTCCAGATCTGAAGTAGAACCTTTGATTCATCTCTAAGTCCATTTTAATCCAAGAAATGTGTATAAAAAGGTATATATAATACATTAGAATTACAGATTTGAGAAAAGATTTGTGATTAGGAGAGAAAATAGATAAAAATATATAAATTACCTCAAATATTCATATAGTTGATCTCTTCTCTTCTCCTTTTTATTAGATTTCTATTATTCTTCGATTTGTATGAATATAGATATAAATATCTTACTTTTATAATTTAGAAAGAAAGTGGAGAAGAAAAAATGTCAGACGCTACTGCCTCTGGAAAAATATAAGAAGAGAAGGGAGGGTTAGGCCTGAGTTTATAGGCATAAGAATCAACCTCAACCGTACGATTTAAAATATTAAATCCGGGTCGTGCATGGCCTAGGTTTACTGGAGCCGCCACACATGAAGTTGTCGACCGCCTCCTTCTTAGGGGTTGATCGCCCCTGGTCGACCGCTCCAATTTGCGGGTCGACCTGTGGGCCCTAGGTAATTAATTAAAAACGTCAATTTTTCTTATTTATTTATTTATTTATTTTCATTCCAAATTCGTTTTTCGTCCGTAACTTCTCCGTTTGGACTCCGATTGCAAAACTCCAAATATGAAAGTTGCTCAAAATTTCACCATGAACGTAATGGTTCAAGTTTCATGGTCGCATTCCATCGTTTGCACAGATTCCATTTTTTAAGCCTAATTAATTAACTAATTAACTAATTGAATAACTAACGCCAAATTACGGGGTGTAACAAGAACAGTCCCAACCGCGATGACTTCATACAAGAGTTGTAAGGACGGTTCAATGATGCGCTCTACTGCGGATGACGTGTGCTAAGGGATTGTTGATATTCGTAGGTTTCGAAGTGTACTCGTAAAGTAAGGGTATGTGAGGACGCTTACTTTCGAGTGCGTTGTGCCCCGGATCACACAATGCTTTGATCCATTTTACCCTAGACTGAGTGCGATGGAAGTCTAGTTTCTGGCTTATTATGTGGCGTGAATTCAAATACCGAGAAACCAGGATGTTGAGTAGTCCTTGATTATGCGATGAGGTCATACTAGTATCATATATCAAATGCACTGAGTGAGTGAATGTGAGAATGGATTATGGATGCTATATGTGCTTGATCGTTTATCACCCTAGGGATGTCACATGATGAAGATATTTAGACACCCCTTAGTACTTTGATGTATAGTACAACCATGATGAATATGATATAGAATAGTTTATATCTTGTGTATGTGCTGACTTTGTGGAAGCAAGGACGGGTCAGTTTGATTCACCATTTGCCCTAGTATATTGACTTTATAGCATTTGATATTTTCTACCACTCACATCAGACTATTTTCTTACTCAGGATTTTATGATTTTCTTCCTATTATTCCGGATACTCTTAAATAAGTAGATTAGGGATATCAGGTCTGGTGAGCACGTGGAGCTTGATAGGGGACGAGCAGGAGGTTATACTCTCGTATTAGTATATTTAGTTGTTATTGCTTATCATTCCGCCGTGCAGCACTATGGAGCCTACTAGTGTTATTATTTATTTAAAGACAATTATCTATATTGAGTTTATTATTAGTTGTATAAACTCTATCACTTATGTTGTATAGCTATATGGATCTGAGTACTCTGATTTTTGTGATTCATTTAGTTATTATTGTTTCACATATTTATTTTACAAGTATTTTTATATTTGACTTGAATAATTTTTGTTAACAGAATTATTCAAGTCCTTTTAAATGTTATAAGCTTGTAATTTAGTTATTACTGTCTCACCTATTTTATTTTACAAGCTTATAACATTTAAAAGGACTTGAATAATTTTGTTTTACAAGTGTTTTTATATTTAGGGAGTAACTCTGAAATCGAAGGAACGATTGCCTCATGGTAATTCCTTGGGTTGTTTCCTCTATGCCCGAATTAGCATAGTCAATAGTCAACATGCACGGGCTAGGCTCGTAAGGGGATCATAATGAGTGCTTGGAATAGGTCGAGTGGATATGGACCACTAAATTAGGGGGTTAACCTCAAGACCAAAAGAATAAACTAAGTTGAGTAAATGAAACAAGAAAAGATTGAGATGATAGATTGACATAGGGTAGCGCCTTGAGTTTTTGCTTCGTTCCCTAAAGCAACATTGTCAAATAATCAAATGTCATAATGATATTTTGGCAATGTCTTCAAGATTCGTATTCATTGGATAACTCTCCATGTTCAAATAAATAACTTAAGACGGTATAATATATGGATACAACTACACTAGATTTTATAGGATAACGGCAATAGTAAACAGAGGTATTGCTGAAAGGTTAAAAGGGAGATAGTCAGAAAAATAACTAATATTCAGGTTAGAAGAGTGTTAGAAATTTACTTGAATAATTGTGCGAAGAAACGTCGAAGTAATACTGGAAAAAATGCAAAAAATAAGCAATAAAGGGCTCGAGTACATTAGGGGTCACGTTGGTTCTAGGGAGTTCTCCAATTGAACGCAGAGTGGTCATAAAAGGAGAACAAAGTGGTAGGGAGAAGAGAGCTTGAGTTTGGCACATGGCGCTATCAAAGAAAAACCCGTGGGAGCGCTCAAAGCATCCTCGGGGAGCGCATGAATTATATCCAAGGTCAAGCTTGATGTTGGCAAGAAACGATTGAAGAATGGGGACTCGAAACGTGCTTTAGGGAGTGCTCGAGTATGACCTAAGGTAGAGCTTGTGTATGACCCATAGCGGTCGAAATTGGTAAGAAAATAGAGCTTTCAAATTGCACATTCACTTAGGGCTTAAATATACCGTATTTTCTTTTCTAATAAGACTTGGATTCCACTCACATATTGAAGGTTGCTTTATAGATAATTTTCGACACCATTTAAGAAAATAATATTGCAAGATTTAACTATAAATAAGAGTTTAAGATGAAGAAATGGAAAGTCATTTTCCTCCAACACATGCCAAACCTTTGTAAAAATTATACTTTTAAGTAAAAACCATAAACACAGGCCAAACCTCTATAAAATATTATGTTTCTCATATGTTTTCATGTTTATCTCTCTCTACTTTTAATTCTCTTTTTCTCGTTTTGATTTGGTAAATTTTGCTATTTCATATTCTCCTTTTAACATCTTTCAAACACACTAAACAATCGCTATAGATAAATCTTTTGCAACTCATTTAGATCTTATTGTAATCCCAATAATATAATAACTGCTTTTTGTGTCAAAAATAACACAAAATTTTGGCGCTTCCACTGTGAATTGGGTTAAATCTACTCAGATATAATTGGAATTTTCTACTATTTTCTAGTTTTTCCTTTTTTCAGAAAAAAGAGTGCTTTTTTTTATTTTTGACAAACTTACATTTTTGAATCTAGTAAAACTTGATGTTTTTAAAAAAATGCCTTTTGGGAAGTTGGATTTTGAAGATTTCATACTCTTTAGCTCTAGTTAAAATAAACGAAACGCCAATCATAGAAGTGGATAAACCAATTGAACCGCATGTTCAGCCATCAACAATAAGCAAGACCAGTTGGACAACCTATGTAGCATTAGCCAATATGGTTTAGAATTTACTATAAAGATAGAATGAGCAGTGAGCCCTAATCTAGGAGTAGGTGGCCCAATTATGAGCTAGAAATAGGCTTAATAGAGGTTTGGATGTAGTCCCTTGGAATCCAAAACAAAATCAAGTGGGAGGTTTGGATGTTTACTTTAAGATGTTGTTGAAAGGGCTCGAGCTTGCTAAAGTGAGAAAAATGATAAAGTTGTCAAAGAAAGAGACGAAGGCGTTCAAGTTGGTAGAGACAATTAAAGAGCAGAGTTCCAAATAGAAGCTAACTTAAACACTAAAACAAAGCCTCTACATGTCGAAACTTGGCCCAACGAAGTAGTTGAGTGGAAATCCTGGATGGAATGAAGCTAGAAATCATAGACACGGTTCAAAGGTGTGGAAGGCATAGTCAAGATGGGAGTACACATTAAAGATCAGTATCCTTTGAGATTGGATTGAGACATTTCAAAGGAGACCATCGTTTTCGAAGGGACTAGTCCATAACAACATGGAACTCTTACAAATTAAAAGCCAAAGAATAAAATCATCTACCAAGAATGAAGAAGTAAAATTATTACAAAGGCAAATATATCAACTTGAAACAACAAGACACACCGGGAGAGATTTAGATTCAGATAATGAATACTTAACTCAATTAGTACCCTATATTGCCAATTTTCGAATAGCAAGGATACAAAATCCCTTAATTGACCTAGTATGATGGAATTAAAGATCCAACCACTACCTCAGAAGTTATATAATTGTTATGGAGGTTATACCTGCCACATATCCTATGTGTGTACAATATTCCAAACAGCTCTTATGGGACTTGTTGCAAAATGGTATATTATCGTTTTAATCCTAAAACTTAGTACTCTTGGCAACACTTCATCAACTTATTCAAAGAACATTTCTAGATACATAATGTAAAGATGAAAGATGCTATATCTTTTGCGAACATTAAGTAAAAGTAAAAGGAATACTTAAAGATTTTGTAAAGCTATTTAACCCGGCGACAACCGAAGTTAGAGGATTAGACAATAACTTGAAACATTATGCACAAACTGCAAGGGTAAGTAAGGATACTAAATTTGCATAAAGATCGGTCTTAAGTCAAAATTTAGTTCACCCTAGTTGGTCACATAGAGTCATCAATGGTTAGGTCACTTAGTCAAGCATGCTAGTATTGAGTCTGTATGAAGTCATTATGCAAATAGAGCTATGTTAAGTTCCTTATTAAAAGGTTATAAATTCAATCTGAACTAACCACCATTAAAGTCTAATCTTAAGATTTTTATTATTTAAAAGATAAAATGAAAAATGAGGAAGAATAACAGTTTGTAATTCCCCTTTCCTAGTAGGGGGTGCATGCCTACTTATAGAGAACCTTAACCCTTGGATTCGTGATACATGTCACTTGTAATAAATGAATGGTTATGATTTGATGATGTGGCACATGCTTCGGATGGCATGTGGAACAATCCTCCTTTAACGTTTTCACGATGGTGTAACGTAGCTAATCCAACCAGGTAACACCACATGGCTAGCTGAGGCGTTGATTTTAGGTGCATATTTTCAACATGCGACGGCTCCATCTATCAACTTGTGATAGCTTTCCTCAACATGTGATAACTTCTTTCTCTATTCAACCTGTAATGGTTTTTATTAACATTCAAAAACTCCATTTATCAACCTGCGATAGCTTTCTTCAATATACAATCACTCCCTTCTATATTCAATCTAGAATGGTTTTTGTTAACATGCGATAGCTCCATTTATCAATATGCGATAGCTCCCTTCAACATGCAATAACTCCCTTCTGCATTCAATCTATAATGGTTCTTATTAATATGCGATAGCACCATTTATCAACATGCGAGAGCTTCCATGCGTAAATTTTTTGTTTTGTATCATTTAGTGTTAGCTATTTTCTCATCAATATACAACAGCTACTTAGTCTTCCACTTGTGACTGTGACTTCAAACTCAACTAGCAATAGCTTCTCCGTTGTCATCTCACAACAAATACTTCATGACAGTTATCCCATAATTAATTTACGATAGCTACTGCAACCTTAACTAGCGATGGCTTCTTTATTATCATCTTTCGACAACTACTTTTACCTTCTTGTGACAACTACTACATTATCAACTTGCAACAGCTACTTTAACCTCAAATTACGATAGCCCATTGCTATCATCTTATGATAGCTTACTACAATCAACATGTGATAGTCCTACTTTTTAATATGTGTTGGTTTATTCTCAGTGTTTAATTACCTCCATTCTTCAACGTGTTATAGCTTTCAAAGTGCAACGGCTTTGTATAGCCAACCTTTAAAGGTTTTCACACCTTATTCATTTTTTGCAATTTTTTGGGTCTAACACTTGCCCCCTATAAGAAGTTTTCTTATGCTTTAGCTTAAGTAAACTTCTTTTCCCCTTCTCGGATTGTTATTCCTTATTGCCATATTTTTCAATGTCGATTGCTTGTGTACCTTATTCGACAAGTTTTTTTATTCTTGCTCCTCCTTTGATTGAGAATTTTAGTCAGTTTTTTGATGATTTTTGGTATTTGTTCTGAGTCCAGTCACTTACCAAGTCTAGAATTTAGCTAGTCATCTTCCTTGAATGGTGGCTTTTAAAAAACTTTATTTAATCACCAAAGTTTTATGGATCGACTTCTGCAGATATGTGCTTTTGGCTTGGCTTGGTGGCGGGACTGAAGGCTTTTTGATCATCTCCATTGGATGGATGCTTTGGCCAGGCCCAACGGTGGGACCGAAGGTTTAATTGACTAACACCCTTTGGATGTGGTTAGGCCAGGCCCGATAGTGGGACAAAATTCTTTTTGACCATCTTTCTTAGATGGATGCTTTGGCTAGGCTCGGGGGCCGGACCAAAGGCTTAATTGACCATCGCTCTTGGATAGGTGCCTTGACCAGGCCTAAGGGCCGGACCGAAGGCTTAATTAACCATTGCTCTTGGATGGGTGCCTTGACCAGGCCCAAGGGCTTGGTGCTTCGATCAGGTATGGTGGTGGAATTGAAGGCTTTTTGACTATCTCCCTTAGATGGGTGCTTTGGCCAAGCTCGGGGGTGAGACCAAAGACTTAAGTAACCATCACTCTTTGGAAGGGTGATTCGGCTAGGCCCGATGGCAGGATCGAAGGCTTTCTGACCTTCTCCCTTGGATGGGTGCTTTGTCCAGGCTTAATAGTGGGACCAAAGGCTTAATTGACTATCACTCTTTGGATGGATGCTTCGGCTAGTCCTACCGGTAGGACCGAAGGCCTTTTGACCGTCTTCGTTGGACAGGTGCATTGGCTAAGCCCGACGATGGGACCAAAGGCTTAGTTGACCATCACCCTTTGGACAAGTGCTTTGATTAGGCATGGTGGAGAGATCAAAAGTTTTTTAACCATCTCACTTGGATGGGTGCTTTGGCCATGGCTGACGATGGGACCATAGGCTTAATTATCCTTTTATAGATATGAGGTGTGCTTTTGCTCAATAAATCTCGCTAACATCGTCAAGTAAGGGCTGCATATTGCATCTCATTTTGAGGGATATTATTTCGAAAGATCTTTTTTGTAATCCACTTTATTCATCCAATGCTGTAAAATATGGTCTCAAATGTTTGGAATTCCAAGTTCTTGCTATTACATTACCATTTGGTTTACTTAACCGGTATATTCCTGGAGGAATCACTTCATGAATGACTAATGGTCATTCCCAATTTGGTCCTAGTAGGCCATCTGCTGGGTCCTTTGTGTTTTCTGTCACTCTCTTTTGCACTAGATCTCCCTTTTCAAATGACCTTCCTTTTATCTTTGAATTGTAATATTTGGAAATCCTTTATTGGTATTCAGCTATTTGTATGGTAGCTTGATCTTTCAATTTGTTAATCAAGTCGAGTGACTCTTTTTTTATCTCTTGATTCGATTTGTAGGTGTACGTAATTCTTTGATATAAAGGGACTTCAACATTGACTGGTAGCATGGCTTCAAATCCTTATGTTAAAGAATATAGGGTATGCCTAGTGGCTGTTCTCGTGAAAGCTCTGTATGACCATAAGATGAAGGGAAGTTCCTCTACCCAGTTTCCCTTTGCTTTTCCTAGTCGCTTTTTTAAAATATTCTTTATAATCATTTTCATTGCATTCACTGACCTATTAGCTTTTGAGTGTGCTACTGATAAAAAACATTTTACTATTCCATTTTTCTCATAGAAACGGGTGTCACTTTCTAATTGAGTCCCATTATAGGAAATGATTTTATTTGAAAGTCTAAATCTAGTAATTATATTTTTAATGACAAATTTCAAGACGTTTCGAACAATGATATTTCACAATGGTTCTGCTTCTAGCCACTTAGTAAAGTAATCAATGGCTACTATGGAAAATTTTGCTCCTCCTTTAAAGACCAAAAGAGGTCATATCAAGTAAATTCCCCATACATCAAAAGGTCATTGGCTTGCGACAGGAGTTAGCTCATTTGGAGGTAACCTTGGGATTCTAGAAAACCTTTGGCACATATCATGCCTTTTCACATATGTTAATGCACCCTTAATCAAGCAAGGCCAATAATACCCTTGCCTCATTACCTTCTTTGCTAGTTTTATCCTATTCGAGTGATCCCTAAAGAATCCTTCATGGGTTTCTTTTAATAGCTTCGCTCCTGTCACTTGGGTGATGCACCACAAATAAGGTGCTGGATACCCTTTTTGATATAATATCCCGTCGATTATGGTATGTTATGGGGCTTAATGTCTCATCTTTCGTGACTCATTCTTTCCTTTGGGCAGTGTTCCTTTTTTCAAGTACTCAATTATGGGCGTCATCCAATTGTTAGTATATTGATCCTCATAAGCGTTTATTCTCACTCTCTCCTAAGTTTTTTTTGGTCATTATTTTCCCAAAGATCCTCCTTGCCATATTGCAGTTATTGGGCTTGTAATCGAGTTAGAACCAAGGCTTCACTATTTGATCCTTCTTTGTCAAATTCGATGCTAGGATTTTGTTAGAACCTAATGGGAACAACTTTTACTTCTGGTGCACCTTGTAACCTTGTTAATTTCATAAAATAATCTGCTTGTGCATTCTTTTCCCTTGGTATTTGATGAACAAAGAAATCTTCCTACTGAACTAACATCTCATGGATTCTCTTTACATACTGAGCCAATCGAATATCTTTGGTTTGATATACCTCTGGTTTTATATACCTTTTTCAGTTTGTTTACCATCAATTGTAAATCGCTAAATATCTCAATCCTTGGGATTTTTAGTTCTTGAGCCAAAATTAATCTTACTATCATAGATTCATATTCAACCACGTTATTATTGCAGAAAACCATAGCTTCATTGCATAATGTAGCATATGCCCATCGACCGTAATTATCATGTAACTAGCTCTAGCTCCTTGCTCATATGAAGCACTGTTCAGATATAATTTCCACCCCGATTCAAGCTTCTTTTCTTTTTCCAGTCGTTCTTCAATGAATCTTTTATATTATGCTATAAAATCAGCCAAAGCCTGCCCTTTAATTGACACTTGGTTATTGGCTCAATTCCATTCCACATTTTATCAATCTTCCCAATGTCTTAGGCTTGCTGAAGATTTGCTTTAGCGGGTAATTGGTTAAAACTTTGATTGGGTGTGCTTGGAAATAAGACCTTGACTTCCTTATCGATACATTAGGCAAAAAGCCACCTTTTCTATAATCAAATTTTAACTTAAGCGTCTTTTAATCTTTTGCTCTTATAATATACCAGGAATTCAATTCTATTTTCTTCTCTTATTAAGAATGAACTAATTGCATGTTCTAATAAGTATATATAAGAATAAGTTTTCTCCTTCTATGGGGCTACAAAGTATCGGTGGCTTTTCCAAATGGTCCTTTAGCTCCTGAAAGGCCTTCTAACACTCTTATGTCCATTCAAAGGTTTTTTGCTTCTTAATCACATCAAAAAAGGAATGCATTTATAAGTTGCCCTAGATATGAATCACTCGATTGCGACGACTCGCCATTCGGTCCCATTACTTCCTTACTCATCTTCAGTTCTGCCATATTCCAAATTGCTTTGATTTGATAAGGGTTAGCCTCTATTCCCCATGCACTCAGAATGTATCCCAAGAATTCCCTGGATTGGATCTCGAAGAAACACTTCTTTGAATTCAATTTCATTTGCTTTTCCTCAATATTTCAGACATTTCGTTCAAATCTCTTAAGTAATTGGTTTCTTTCTTAGACTTCACTAACATATCATCCACTAATACCTCCATGTTTATTCCAATTGGATTTTAACCATTCTATTCACAAATCGTTGATTTATGGCTCCTGCATTCTTTAATCTAAACGACATCATTTTACAACAATACATTCCCAGTCAGTCACAAAATTTGTGTGTTCCTCATCAGGTTTGAACAAAGAAATTTGATGATACCCTAAATATGCATCCATGAATGACAACAGCTTGTGGCATCGACCAACTGATCAATTCTTGGAAGTGGATAGTAATCTTTTGGACATGCATTATTTAAATCTGTACAGTCAACAGACGTTCTCCACTTCCCATTAGACTTCTAGACCAACAATGGATTTTCTAGCCACTTTGGATTGAACACTTCTCTTATGATTTTGTTTTCCTATAGCTTTCTTATTTCTTCTTGTAGTGTCATAGTACGAACTTTTTCAAATTGCCTTTTCTTTTGCCTTATAGGAGTAAACTTTAGGTAATATAAAGTGCATGACACATATCGCGTGGTTAATTCTTTCCATACCGACATGAGTCCAAGCAAAAGCATCTTTACTTGGTTGTAAAAGTGAAATTAGTTCCTCTCTCTTGCCCTTATCTATCCTCTTCCTTAACTTTACTACCTTAGATAGAATCTTAAGAATCTAGGCTTATTTCTTCCATGTCCTTCATGGATTGTGCGTTCTCTTAGCTGTCTCTAAAATCCATATCTAATACAATTTCCTCCAAGACTTTTTAGAATTCTTATATTCATTGACTTGATTCAATTCTATGTAATTCCTTTTCCTATCTTCTGATTGACCCTTCTACTCGGCATTCGATGCTTTTTTATGGAAGACTTTGTTTGTTTTCTTTAGATGTCTATTCTTAAAGACTAATATGCAAGGGCTTAAGAGTTTTAGGTTTGTTTAGTTTATTTAACACTAGCCCATAGCAAGATAACTTTCTTTATTATACTTCTCACTTGTGGCAAAGTATATTTCAGGAGAACTAAATTGTTCTCTACATACAGTGCCTCATCCCGCCTTAGAAAAGAACTTCACAGGCAAACGTTTTAAGGACACAAAGGCATCAATCTCGTTCAATGCAGTTTGTTTGAAGAATGAATTTTAATAAGATGGCTGGTTCATCATCGCAAAAAGAGTTTCAAAAGTTCTAGAATAAGGTGGGGCCCCAATTTGAACATATAATTTGATTTGCCTAATTGGAGTGGAACCAAAAAGTTGAACCCAAAGGTAGGTTCCAGACTTGGTTCAAGCTTTTCATTTGGAATATTCATTTGATCCGAAACACTTTTAAAGATGACATTAACTGCACTTCTAGTATCAACCAATAGTTTAGATAATGGTGAAAGTTCAATTTTCACTGTTACCATAAGTGGATCATTATATGGGTGTCTAACCACCTTAATTCCTTCGTAGTTATAACCTGGTCCAGGAATTGAATCTAACTTTTGCGATTCATTGCTGGTGGTTATTCACTTATTGAGTAGATCCCCTCCTTTTCCTCTCTTATATATCAGTTTCTTGCAACCTTGCTTATTCCCCCAACATGCGGTCCACCTTGAATCACATCAATATGACTGATTGATTGTAGCAGATCCTAAGGAAGTTCATTTTCTAAGATATTGGCATTATTGACTGGGAGTTTCTCATTACGAGAAAGTTTCTAATCATTTTTAACAATTTCTTAAGCACTCCCCTTCTAATCATATTTTGTATGATTTCAGCCAAAACATGGCAATCATATAACTTATCCCATTCACTTATGAAAGGCACGATAATCTTCTCATTTATTTGGCTTCGGGTTTGTCTTTGATCTGAGTGACGGGGGGTACTTAATATAATCTTTAGTCATAGCATGGATATAAAGGATAGGTTAGTTCAATTCAACAAAATTCGCCTTAGAAAATTCATCCCACTTCCCTCTCTTGTTTGCGGCCATAAAGCCTCCCTTTTCTCTTTGCTTCTTCTTATCTTGGAAAATTTCATCCATTCGAATGAACTTGTCCACTTGAAAGTGGTAATCTTGTAAATCCTTGCAACCATGAATATAGAGTTCTTTCCAAAAAGGGGTGTTCTCAATTAACCTTGACTTTATAACCATTAACTTCTCTCAATCACTTACTCTTCAAATATTCTCTCAACAACTCTCCTGGTCTTTGCTTCATGTTAGCTAACGCAATCGCATCAAAAGTTGGTTCTTTAGAAGTGCAGAATTATGCGAAGAATTCATAAGAAAATTGCTCCCATAGGTAAATAAACTTCTCATGATAGCCTCAGTACCACTTTGCAATTGATCCAAAGAAGGCGGTTAGGAATATCCTACATTTCTCTACTCTAAGGTCATCATACAATTCCATTTGGCTTTCAAAAGCGATTAAATAGTCATTTGGATCAGTTGTGCTACCATATTTGATTGATGAAATTTTAACGTATGAAGGCAACGGGACCGCCATTGTTTCCTCAGTGAATGGAGCTTCCCTAAAGTTATCATTCACTTTATGGTCCATCATTCTTTTCCCCTTCAAATCTGCCATATCTTTTACCACTTTGTTAGCCTAGTCCTTCAAATATGTATCATCATCTTTATACTCCCTTTGCTCTAGTCTATATTCTTTTTGGGAAGTTAAACTAGCAGACTATACGATGGGAGAGTTGGCCTCTTTATTTGGATTTTGTGTTGGGCGATCACCATCCCTTTTTCATGGTCCTAAAGTACTTTTCTCAACGTTCTTACTTTTCGAGTTTGAATCTTCAACATTTCTACTAGGGGACTTAACTTATTCCTCATCATTTCCCTTCGCTCTTCGAGATATTCTTTAAGATTTTTGAGCAAAGAGCATTTCAATTAGCTTATGCATAGTTTGAAGTTGTTTCTTCATAGTTTTAAGGTCATTTTCTTCTTTTGAGACCTCTATTGGTATTAAAGCTTGCCCTTTCAATGTTTTCCATATTGAGTTAAGGGGCTAAATTTTCCTCAAAGTCTATGCGATGCACGACTTCTTCTTGGACTTGAACGTTAAATTTCTTGATTGATATTCCCATTTCATAAGATTTTGATGGTCAATAAATGGTCAATAAGTTGTCCCCGAGTTCAACCCTCAATGAATTAGGTAAAAATTTAGTTCAGCCTAGTATGCTTTAGTCACACAGAGTCAATGATACCTGAGTAAGATAGGTCACTTAGTCAAGCATGCTAGTAGTGAGTTCGTATGATGTCATTATGAAAATAGAGCTTTGTTAAAGTCCTTGGTTAAAAAGTTAAAAATTCAATCTGACCCAATGACCATTAAAGTCCCAACCTTAAGCTTCTTTATCACGCACAAGATAAAATGGAAATGAGGAAGAAGAATAATTTGGAATTTGTCCATTCTAGTGGGGGTGCATGCTTATTTGTAGAGAACCTTTACTCCTAGATTCATGGCATTTGTCACTTGTAAGAAATGAATGGTTACGATTTGCTAATGTGGCACATGCTTGGGATGGATATGGCATAATCCTCCTTTTTCAAGGCTACGTGGCATAGCTAATCCATCTAGGTAATGCCATGTGGCTAACCGAGGCATTGATTTTAGGTGCATATTTTCAACATGTGATAGCCTATCTATCAACCTGCGATAGCTCCCTTCAGCTTGTCATAATTCCTTCTATATTCACCCTGTAATGTTTTTTATCAACATAGGATAACTCCATTTATCAACCTACGATAGCTCCCTTCAACATGGGATAACTTCCTTCTGTATTCAACCTTTAAAGGTTTTTGTCAACATGCTCCATTTATCAACCTGCGATATCTCCTTTCAACATGTAACAACTCCCTTTTGTATTCAATCTATAGTGGTTTTTGTTAACATGCGATAGCTCCATTTATCAACCTGCGATAGTTCCCTTCAAAATGCGATAACTCCCTTTTAGATTCAATCAATAATGGTTTTTATTAATATGCGATAGCTTCATTTATCAACCCACGATAGTTCCCATGCAAAAACTTCCTTTTGTATCATCCTATGATAGCTATTTTATCATCAATATACAACATCTACTTAGTCTTCAATTTTCGACGGCTGCTTCAAACTCAACTAGCGATAACTTCTTCATCATCATCTCTCAACACCTCAACGAACAACTCCTCAGTCCATTTCACCCAATAAGTAGAACAATGACATAATTATGAAATTTAATGAGAACAAAAAGGATCCGAGTAGGAGACAGTTGAATAAATATAACATTAAATTCCTTATTTTATTGCATTAACATAGAAGGAGAACACAATTTTCTACCTAAAACACATAGGGGTATTTTGAAGACCACCTCCCTAGAAGGAACCAAACAAGTATAGGAGATATGGAAGGTGCTGCCAATTCTACAAATTAGCAAGACAAGATATGAATGAATATAACACCTTAGGGACTAGATAAAAGAATTAATCAAGCGACGATAGCTCCAACAATACGTACAAAATCCAGGACAAATGCCCCCAATAACCTCAACAAGTGCAATTAGTTGCACTGGTGCAAAAATTGGTTTCACCTAGTAATTCTCAATTCAGGTAAGCAGGGCCATAGGATCTCCACCAAGACCACTTGAAGTATTAACCATCAGCGGAGAGTCGCATTCGATTTTGGGAAAAGGAAAGAAAGCTATGGAGGAATATGATGCTTCCCTAGAAATTAACAAACATGTGACTTAATAGAGATAATATTAGAGAAACGATCCAAGGTCAATGTAGAAGTCTTTACTTTCAACTAAAGGGACCAAAGAGTTGTAACTTACCCATATTTGGACCCCATGATCATTTCTCCCCTTTTAGGGTCAATCTGAGTATGAATAATTTTTATAAATGAAAGGAGATCAACAAAATTTCTTTTCAATAGTACCCTCGATATAATGCAGTTATTAATGGAAGATCCACGCCTTTGCTCAGTACTAATCAGTAGATTCTTAACGTACCCCCGTTGGAGCCAAACAATGACGATGACAATCAGAATAGCACCAATGACATTAAATAGGAATGTAGAAATTATTGATAGCTCTTTAGCTTACAATGTATGTTTCAGATGACCATCCAACAAATTAACAACATGGTGACTGATGCTACAATTCTTGACTTCTTACAAAGTAAGAGAAGTGCATGGTAACTAAGTGGCGGTTAGAGAGTGTTATGTGGAAAAATTGAGAAAGGCGGATGGAGATGCCAAAGGAAAATGTGTTATGTTGTCTTATGTACTAAATATGTTAGTTTATAGAAATTAAAGGTTGGCCAATGCTCAAGGGCTAAACAAAAGTTGACTTTAAAATAGAGTCAGACACCGACACTGAAGTAGTTCCTTGAGACAAGTTGATTATAAAGCATGTGGTCCCATCAGTTGTTTGAAAGTAATTTCTCTTTTAGATCAAGATCCAACTAGGATAATCCAAATTGGGACCTTCTTGGATCCCCTTGCTCGAATGTGATTATTGGATTCGTGAAAGTAAACATAGATGTATCTACATGGATACACCTCTATATGGGAGGGTAGGGAATATCACCTCTTATCATTAGTCATGCTTTAAATTTAAACATAGGCTTTGTTCCAATATAGTAGGAGTAAGGGCCATTGGATGTCAAAAAATTTTTTATGCTTAAATAAGAAGTACAAAGATAGCTACAACAGATTCATCAGAGGAGCCAATTATTCTAAATGGATTGTTAACTGAAACACCCCACACCCCTTAATATACCCAAAACGACACATTAAAAGGCGTGGTGCGTTGTAGGTATAAAAAAACAAATAGAGACTAAGATTCACAAGACAAAAATAGGTAAAAACAGCGGAAACTAGAATAATAACTTATTTAAAATAAAACTTTCATAATTGCTTCATAAATAAGTCACTTACCAATACAACATCCATATCTCAAAAGCCATAATGTCTTAAAAAATTCATAGTCTCAAAATCAGAGTACATAATATCCCTCATAATAAGCCAGTACATAGAAAGAACAAAAACTGAAAGAAAAGAAATACATGGTAGCAAACTCCTCCAAGAAATATCCAAGCAACTACAATCTACTGACTTCTCCGTTGATTGCCTATGGGGGGAAAGGGAAAAATAGAGGAGTGGGTCAGACTAAAAGTCCGGTGAATGATAGTAATTACTAGAGTCTTTAAGAAGGATAAAAGTAATAGACTCTACAACAGTTCTAGCATAAAGAAGGATAATAAAAGGAAATAGGAAAGCGATAAACTGAAAATAAGTACGATTAAATATTCCTCAATTTATACTATAGGTTAACTTTGATTGTCTGCACTTGTTTCTGATTTATGCTTTGATCAGGCTGAATTCCTAATCCTATAATTAGGATGTAACCCTAATTCTACCCTTTTTGATCGGCCTACTAATCCATAGACTTTACTATGGACCAGCCGCTATATAACTTCCTACAAAGCAGCCAATGGTATCTACGAAAGATGCACAAAGTAACCACTGTGGATCCAAACGACATATATAGCTCCCTACACAAAAGGAAATGGTGTCTACGAAAGACACCCATACTAAGCGCTTGGAACTCATAGCTATTACTAAGCACTCGAATGGAAGTCGCACGTGTAACTGCCACCATGCCCATGCTACCTTTTGCTCCACCTATTGGGTCTTCTTATTACCTCCAACATCCAGCATAGCGTGCCCCTCATCTCACTTCAGGCTAATGCGAGATCACCGTGTGTCCATAGAAAAATAGGGTAAATGCTGTTGGTACTGGCCCTTCATCCAAACAATATCTAGTTGCGCCCCTTATCCAAATCCCCATGATTTGGACTTCTATTTGACTGATTACTACCATTCTTAGCATAAGCGTGCCCTAGGGAATGCTATTTAGTACAGGTCCTACTTTCATCTTTGCATATTAACTTAGATAAATTGTTTAAATAAGCCTTTATTATCGTCTTTTCTTTCTACGCTTATTAATTTATCCCAAGTCTTAAAATAACCCTCATTCTATTCTTTTTTTTTCTTATTATAACCTACGTTATAATCATGCTTATTACTTAACCCGAGGTTTAAGTGTGAAAATAAACTTCTTTCATCTTTTACTCTATTTAGTTATAATTCTGAGTTATAACTATGCCAATTATCTTTAATTAGTCCAATTCAAATTATGATTAGGCATAATTTCAGTCCAGTTCCATTATTTATTACAGTCTTTATAATTTACATCTTATTTTCTTCATTCAGTATTCATATTATATAATCCATGTTCACGTTTAATTTATTCTAATCTATACGCGAAGAAAAGGGGGATGAAGAGAATAGACGCTTGCATAAAATCCAATACGTCGAAAAAGATGTAAATAAGAAATAAACAACAGTAAATAAACTCAAATACTGTAAATCAATAAAAAGCTATGCTTAACAGTAATAAATTATAATTAACAGAAATAAACTAAAATTACTGAAAAGAATAGCTAAAAGGAAATAGACTGAAAATAATTCTAAAAACTATAAATAAACTACTTAAAAGGCTATTCCAAAAATCATAGTAAAACTACAACTATTGGAAACCCTATTATTTTAAATTACTTAAAGAAATCTTAAAATAATTACAATCACTCACCTCTGGTCCTAAGCTCTTCCTTTGGTCTTCCCGGATCAACTTGGAGTTGTATAATAATTTTTATTAAAAAGATTCTTTCCTTGGAAAATTATTCCTTTTAGGGTCCTTCCTGAAAAGGTGAACCCAAGCGGAGAAAATATAGAATGAGAAAAAGTGTTAAGCCTAGGGTCTTATTTATAGGTGTAGAAGTGGATCTCAAACCGTTGGATTTGGGGTTTGAATAGGATGTGACCATGTCATAGGCTGAATAGGAGCCATCGGATTGAAGCACGGAAGGAACAGATGGAATAAAAGAATGCAAAACAACGTGTATGAAACTTCTGCTGACTCATTGCTGTGATAAATCTTACAGTGCACCTTGTCAGCGCCTTATCTTATATTTAATTCAATTAATTACACCCTCAATAATATACAAACTATAAATAACGTTTTCTTCTCCTCAATTAATTTCTAATTTGTGCATTTTATTTCAGGTTAAATTTCCATGCGTCTCTCTTTATTCGCATGTTTCATTTCAGTTTTCAATATCCCATTTAATTTACATGTTTACGTCTAAAATAAATAAATAAACAACATATCAATATATTTCCACATTTACATCTGAAATAAATAAATTAACATGTGAATTGTTATATCTACATTTTTTTTCATATTCACATCTGTTGTAATTAGATAAATAACATATGTCCACAAACGTGTATATATGTTGTGTATTAATTAGTAACCTTATTCTTTACCTTTAAATTGAGCAATCAATTACATTAATTAATTGGTATAAATGTTTTGATGTTCAAAAACCCAATGGATCCTTATTCCTTACTAACAAAGAAATAACATACCTTATATTTTCTGTAAGAAATGCAATCCTTCCATAATACACTCTTGCCTTTTCTTTTCAAAATATAACGTTTATTTTATTAAATTTCTTCTTTTTTATAAATATATGGTTACATTTCCTCTCATTTACAATAACCTATCTCATTTGAACATCGTCATCTTCACTTTTCAAATTTATAAAAGTAGATGCCTTCTTTTTAAATATACTGTTATATATATTATTATTGTTTCCCTTTTTTCTTTTTTTAACAAAACAAAATCCCTGTTTATAAAATCATACATATATTTAAAAATGAAATGTTTATTTCATTTATCTCAAAACATGCATTTATTTCTATTTAAAATGTTCATTCCATTTTGACACAAATGCAAGTTCTTATATTAAACTTAATCATTACAACTTAATTCCTCTTTCCCTTTCTAATTGAAACATTTCAATAAATCTACCGCCAATTAATTTCAATACTAATTTCAAAGAATTCTAATTATAAACACTATTTCTTTTCACTTATAATTATTTATTAATTTCTCCTTAAATTTCGGGTTGTTACACTAACCTAGAGGAATCCAAGAGAAAATTGCCACACGTGTACTGATTTCTAGGATCTGAACAAAGCTTGGCCAAATGACCCCTTCCCACTTCCCTGAATAGACCAATTAGTAGAGTCCACTACATGCCACTACAGGACACGAAATTTTATTTTTTTGATGGAATCTTGCTCCGAATATAACCAAATAGTCATGCATGAACCTCATTAGGAACATAGTAACTTTATCACTGACCAAGTTTTATTCTCTTACTGAGTAATACACTATGGATGAAGAATGCAGGAGTTACCTACCAATGACCCATCAATTGCATGTTTGGAACCATATCGAACGTAATGTGGAGGTAAATGCTAGTGACATGTCAGTGAACTCCAAAAAAGTTGGGAGTACATTAGAGACCTTACAGAGATGTTCAATGTTCCATGAGAGTACACTGTGTGCCAAATCTTCAAAAAGGTTTATTTGGGTTGGCCTTAGGAATATTTTTGGGATACATTATTAGCACTTGGGAAATTAAAGCGAACCATGAACAAAATAAAGCACTTAAAAGAATTTCATAACCATAAACAACCAAGTATGGGATGAGTTTGACTGAAAGAGTGGCTACATTAAAGCAACTCATATCTAAAATGATAGACAAATATGCACCATTCTTCGAGCTTCTAAAAATAATGCAAAATTCAAATGATGGATGAATGCAAAAAGGATTTCCAAAAACTGTGTGATTTGTTGGCCTAATCTCCAATTTTATCGAAGCTAGTAGAAAGTGAAGAACGATATATTTTATTACTAGTAACATTTAAAAATAATTTATGCAACATTGGTATGAGAGGATGATAAAATACAAGTTATGTTTATTATGTAAGCAAGAGGGTAGTTAATGCAAAAACTTGATATTGTGGAATCAAAGCATAGATGTTAAAAAGCTCAGGACGTACTTTCAACAACATGCACTCATAGTCTTATGGGACCAACCACTAAGTTGGATCTTACATTACTCAGAATCTTCTAGTCAATTATTAAAGTTGTCAATAAAATTGAGCCAATATGGTATACCAACCAACCTCGGGCAACAATCAAAGGATAATCACTGACGTGCTTTATAGTAAAATGTATTGGCCTACTAGAAGAAGTGGATGAAGACTTGCATAAAATTCCTAGGTGGGAGTTATACATTGATAGAGCTTCCTAATAGCATAAGTTGGGATCCAGGATTTTATTATTAACTTCTAAAGGATGACGTATTTGTTATGTGTCAAGGCTGGAACTCAATGCCATACATATTAAAGCAGAATATGAAGCCCTAATTATTGGGTTGAAAACCTTCAAGGAATTAAATGTTAAGGAACTAAACATACATAGTGATTATTATTTGGTCATAGTATATAACGAGTACCAAACCAATGGAATGTGGCTAGCATCATACTTAGGTAAAGTCAAAGAGCTATTGGGTACACTAGACTACCATACAATCAAGCATATTCCAAAGGAGGATAATTCCAAAGCTGATACCCGTAAGACTCTTATTCAGAAGATACCTCTCCATATTCCCAAAAAACAATCGAAGACAATGTAATTTACTTATATGCATACTTTGGTTTTTACCAAAAAAATCAACAAGATATAGATTAAAATATTAATCAAAAGTTAAAGAGAAATACCTAGAAAATATTTTATAATCTACCTAGAAGAATGCCAGAAATTTTCTCAAAGTAACATCAAAGAAATAGGGAAAAAAGCTCAAAATAAGCAGTAAAGGGCTCAAAACATAAGGCTCGAGTTAAACTTGGAATGGTGCACAATTGAGACCCGATGTGGCTTGGAGAAAAACACTTGAGATCGATATATGGAGCCGATAGAGAAAAACCCCAAGGAGTGCTCGAAGCATTCCCTAGAAGCATTCAATTAGACCTGAAAACAACCTCTACGTTGGTAAGGAGTGGTCGAAGAACAAAGAGGAGCTCAAAGTGTGATCCGAGGAGTGCTCGAGTATGACCCCTGGAGGGCTTGAGTATAACCAGAAATGTTCGAATTTCCAATAAAATGGGGCATTCAAATTTCACATTGATGTAAGCCTTAAGTGCACCATATTTTCCATCCAAATGATATCCTTATTCAGCTTGAATATTGAAGAAAACTTCATGGGGAAACTACAACACAGTTTAAGAAAATAATATAGCCAAATCCAGCTATAAATAGTTATCTAAGACTAAGGAATGAGCAAGTCATTTTCCTCTACCAAAACACTCCTAAACTTTGCTACTTTCTCTACTCCATAATTAAATAATGCTTACAACACCAATACCAAAATTGTAAACAAAATAAAGAGGATGAAGTTGAATGAAGATAAAGAAGATGTATGCCAGACTTATGGGGATCCGCTATGAAAATATTATGTCACCCTTCTATTTTATGTCTATCTCTCTCTACTTTTAATTCTCCTTTTCCCTTTTTCATTTGGTAAGTTTTATTATTTTGAAGTCTCTTTTGAATATCTTTCAAAGATACTAAGGATCAATACACATAAATTTGTAGAAACCTTAATTATATGTCAATGTAATCTCATAATAAAATCATTGGATGTTTGTGCTAAAATTGACACAAACATTAGAAGTCTAAATGCACTGGCTAAGCCTTGAAAAGGGAATAGAATGAGTGCATGGGTTAGACTGGGTAGGGATGCCCACTAATATAGGGATATGACCCTATAAACATAAAAAATGATAAATAAACTTTGGTAAGTTATATTCTTTGGTAACTAATGAATAATACCTAGGTGGATGATAGTAACCTCCGTAAGGGACATAATACTGCATTGAATGATAATACGGTTTGCAAGAGATAAAATACTAACAAGAGTAGCCTCTAGAAATAAGAAATAAGCATGTATATATACACATTTCAGTAATTAAATGTAAAAGACGAATGGAAGGGACCTTAGGGGTGTGTGTGTATTTCGATAAATAAATTATGAACAAATCGTATGGGCCTTTGGTATTTTTATATGAAACCTTTTAGTAAGTTGGTTAGATGGGGGAGAATGGTACATAACTCTTTGGAAAAAAATACACGTGTAGGTAAAGATCGGGAACGGATTTTATATATATGTAGAAACAGCTTAGGTAATAAAAGGACATGTTAGTTTATAGATAAAATAGAAATCGATACATTATTATATAAAATATCTACTTGTATAAAACATTAGTATGCTAGTGAGGAAAAAACCATTTAGCTCTTTTGCATGGTATTACTATATATTGTAATAACTATGATTTATTGTGGTTAATATTATTCATGTTAACCTTACGTCTAACATGATTTTTTTTGTTTTCTTCCTTAAATTCTAAGATACTCATTTGAGTATTCTAAGGATTGAAGGTCGAAGGATCTGACTACATGAGGCTGGTTATTTAACTATTTATTGTGTTATGTATAAATTATGATGCAGCGTTAGTTGCTTTGTTATTGCATAACTTCGATCATTCATGGTGGTATTATTGTATAACAATCATGTCATTATTTTATGTATCATATTTTTCTCTATGGTGGAAACTTAGATAATTTAATTTGAGAGAAAATGACTAATTAATTTGTTTATGTACTATGACTCTTTCTCATTTTTATGCATGAAGGGAAAATAAAGATCTTTTATTGTCACTTAAAAACAAGAGTAGAGTGACTGTAGCACTATGATATTTATTTTTAGGTCTAAAAAATAATAGGTGTTACATGTTTAGAGAGACTAGTGAGTTTTTAGTACAAGTTGGATTACATCTAGGGTAGGAGTTAAGCCCTTAACTATTTTTTTGGTCTTAAGTGGAAAAAAAAGAAATTCAAATGGATGTACTATAATGCATGATGTTTGTAGATGAATGTGTTAATGGACACCTCAAAAAGAAAATATATAACAAAAACTATAAAGAGGGAACTAGTTTAAAGGGAAAAACCCTGAGATCGATTTTATCTAAAGGACACAAGTTTTAAAATCTAATATGAAGGATACTAAATCCTATATTAATATAGTATCAGATGAAACATAATGGAATATTAAAGTAGCATCGAATAAACATAATGCTAAATTAAACTAGAATCAAATGAACTAAACTATCACTTATTTCCACAATTAATGAAATGCCAAATTAATATATGATTGCAAATATATAATGCTAAGTTCATTAGCATTACACGTACATAATGCTAAGTCCATATTGGTAGAGTTAACGGTATGCCCTAGGGGTAATTATGTAATTTATTACATATATCTGACTCGATAACCAATCTAATTCAAAATAAAAGGCATTTTTCGTTTTATTATATACTTGTTATATTGTGATATAATAAGGTAAGTAATTAATTTAAAGTATGTTAAAATCTTAAATGATGTTGTGTGAAGTAATTACAATGTATTATAATCCTGAAAAATTTATGACATTAAAAATAACATATTATTTTAAATATTCTAGTTAAGATGTTTCGAGAAAGGATATCGATATATCCGTTGAGACTAGAGTGTGTAACGCTCTCCCAATGGTGGACAGTGTATTACTCATGACTACTGGAGGTGACAAGGAGTTATGTACTGATAGTTATTGGATAACTATGTAATGACACACTCGAGAGTTTTCTGTTGGTTGATATAACTAAGGTCAAACAAAGAATTTTGAAAGTGATGATATTACAAAGTACTCTCTACTTGAGAATGCTATGGAACTTTAATGTAGACACTCCACTTTGATTAGAGTAAATCATGGCATGACAAAAATTTAACGACTATAGTTGGGTCTAAGTTGAAGCATATTGGAAGTGAAACAGTAATCAATAGAGAAATTTTCTCCTCGGTTATATAAGGTTAGTATCACAGTTAATCGTTGTCAACTCAAAGTCTCAGCCTAGTGCAGTACGATTATTAATAATAATAATTATTGAACTATGGACTTTGTGTTTGGACAAACAAATTGGAATATGGACGATGTTGGAATTTTTACCAAAACCAAATTCCATAAGTCCTAATGTGATATAGTGTTGAAGAAGAAAATTGGTTTAATAAATATTACTACCAGGTATTGCTTATAATAGTAAAATTGGATTATACGCAAAAAGATTGGTAAGTAATAAATTCAGCCACTATCACACCATTAACTAAGGTGATGTATGAATGGTTATATTTGAATTGTTCAATATTAATTGCTGACTGAATTTACATCTTTGAGTCACACAATCGAAATGATGAATACTCTGAATAAACCATAAGATTTAATTAATTAATAATCATTGTAAATTAAATAAATCAATTCACTTGTTTGAATACTGTTACGGCCAAATTTTCCATGGTATAAGGATAGATTCAAATAGATGAATTGGACTTTAAAGTGATGAAGGAATGGCTCCAGGGACTTGGAGAAACATCAAGAACGATGAAGGAAAGAAGCATGAAAAAGTTGGAAAAGTTTGGAAAACTTGTCTCATGTAGGTACCGACATGAATTAGTCAGTACCGAGATGGTTTTGGGCATGACATGGTAAAGCCTGTGGGGAGAGAACTCAAGCCATGAAGAAAAACTTAGAGAAAGTGGCAAGAAAATAGATTGGTACCGACATGATCGGGTTGGTACCGAGTTGTTTTCTATCTTGGGAAGTGCAGAGTTTGACTCGATTTCATGCCTGGACATTTGAATCATGGAGTTGGGATGTTTTCAAACTTGGATGGTGAGATTGTTGCAAAGATTTGCCTATAAATAGCAAGCTACCTACAACTGGGAAAGTACTTTTTGAAGAAGGAAATTTTTTATCTCCTTCTTCTCCAAATCCTTGTAAATCCGAGATCTACTAGATTATGGTCGAATTTGAGTTGTAATCCTTGTATTTCGAAGAGAAAACATAAGATGTCGAGCTGGGATGCCAGCAGCGGACGATATTGGAATCGAAGTTCATATTAGAATGTGAATGCACAGCGACATGAATTAGAACCAGAACCTCACCGTAGGAACGAGGGGGGGGGGGCAGTTGGACCTATAGATCAGAGGCCTCCATTAGATGACAATGACTGAATAGTTGAAATGACCAAGAGGATAGTAAGAGGTGGACCTCCATACCAGAGTTTAAAGGATGTAAACAGAAATCCATTCACCCTTAACATCCGATCCGTGAGGAATCCACTGGATTTCAAGCTATTGAAGTTAGAATTGTACAATGAGAGACAGATCCGACCATTCATCTAATGAGATATGTTTGACATATGGAAGTGTTGGATGCATCTAAAGAAGTAATGGAATGGTGCTTCCCATTATACTTAATGGAGTTGGTTGCAATATGGTTCAGACAGTTAGAGAATGAGTCCATAAGCATGTAGGCTGGATTGGTAGACAAATTCTTGATACAGTTTAGAATTTACATTTCTCGACCGAAGAATGTGATGATGCTTTTGAGTGTGAAGCAGTGGGTCGAAGTGACCTTGAGAAGTTATTTGACTAGATTTAACACACCAGCCGCTGTGGTTTATAAGCTAGATCCATCAATAGTTTTGATAGCGGTAGTGTCCGGAATTGCGAAAAAGACTGACATCAAAATTGCTTTGGAAAGGGATCCACCGATGGATCTTACGGAGTTTTATCATGAGGTTGAGAGATATCTGTGCCAGGAGGATGCTAAGGCCAAAAATGCCGAAGTTAATGTTGTAGATAACGGAGGACCATCCGGAGCAAGATATAGTAAAGACAAAGGAAAGCGAAAAGCTGACGAAGGCTTCGGAGGACTGAAGCGGCAAAGGAGGAAATCAAAATTATCTTCCTACATGGACCTAATCGAAACCCCGAGGAGGATTTACCTAGATACTGGGGGAGATCCTCAATCCGAGGCTAGCTAAGAGAGAACCCACAGATAAGGAGAAGAGGTCTGGTAAGTTTTGCAAGTTCCATGAGCTGGATGGGCATGAAACAAACAAATGCAAACATCTACATGATTTGATAGAAGTGCAGGTTCAGAGCAACCGATTGCTGTGCAAATATGGCCATGCTTACAATTTTTCGCAATGTGGTCAAAAGAGTGGGAAACTGCGCAAATATCAGGTTTCCAAACATAATCAACATCTACATACACATCCCGCCCCTCAGCAATACAGATCTTCAACCTAGAAGGAAGCAGCTTATCTGGCGTTATTTCAATTAGAGCCTTAGCATAAACTAGCATCTTCCTTGCCACGGTATTAGCATAAAAACATTTGAGCTTGCCAACAAGGTTAACTAACAAATTTAGCCCTATTAGAGGTTGCAAAACAGATGGGATATGCATGAAGTGAGCCCACACCAGAATAGACAAAATCTGATCCCTAGCATTATCTACTATGGGACTCCAAGTAAAGTTTAAAGGCTTACCAGCAATGATGGACGGCTCCACTTCAAGGACAGGCAATCTTTCTTCTTTGATAGAGAACTTGAAATAAAACATAGAGTCAATACAATGAACACGAAGTCTACCCTTAAGTTTCCAAAAACTACGACAATGATCTCTTATAGCAAAGTATGGCGGGTTAGAGTCAAGGAAAAAACTGATCAAGCAATCTGACCAAAAATCAATGCTTGCTTGCAAAACTACAACGGGAGGGTCGTTGCTCAATCAATTTCAACAACATCAAAAGAGCAGGGTATGTAAAAACCTACATTTCTTGGCAAAGATGTGAACAAAGAGGTCCATTTGCATGAGGCAGTAGGAGGAACTATTTGGTTAGCATATATAGATTCATGATCAGCAATAGAATTAATAGGGATTTCAATCGGAGCTGCCTTAGAAATAGAATGAGATTCAAAAGCACACATAGTCTGATCAAGCTATACCAACAAAATAGCTAGGTCATTAAGACCTAAACCAACCACAATTTTCCATTGTTTCGCCATATATCATCATAATTTTTAGCAGCCACAAGCAAGGAGGATACTGGCGAGGCATTAACAACGTTTAATGAACTCAACCCAAGAAATAGGAACAACGGCAAAGTCAATGTTCACAAGGGATTTTGCATGTTCACATAGGTGATTCAGAGAGATATTACTAGAGATTTCATTAAGAACGGATGCATCAGTTCGAAAATCATGAATATCATGCAAAGCATTGTGTATCCCACTATCAAGCGGAGAACCATCTGCAATAGAGTCAGATAGACCCGAAGCGACCGAAAGAGAAGGTGCTTTAGGCGACGTCGAATACAGTCAGTCACTACGGTACAAGAAGAATCGCCACTAGAATCAACGACGGGCGGATTGAAGCGCGACTTGGCCTTTTGATTCTTGGCCATATAGAGAACCAGCATGGCGAGATAGGCAACGATGGCAAGATAGGGAGGAGGTGATGGCGAAATGGAGGCGAGAAGGGGAAGCAACTGGGGCGAGCAAGCGAAAAGGAGGGAAGACCTAAAATCGCCGATTTGGGTAAAAACATGGAGGCCATTATACAATGATTTAGAAAAACTATTTATTAACTTTTTATGCAGAACCGTAAAGCGGAAATAAGTTAATACATATATAATTATATATGTATAAAATTAAGTGAAACCATAAAGAAACTAAAATTAGATTTAAGGAGTAAGTACGTACATATAGTACGTATACTGTGATTTCAGATGTGTCTGACACTTGAGTCATGATGTTATTTTATAAGAAATATATTATTTCCTAAATTGACGCCACTCAATATATGTATATTGAAATTATGAAGCATTAATATATAAGTTGTCCTCTACCATTTATATATCAACATATTACTTGCATACTCTTTAGTTGTTGATAGTCCTTAAGTTGGAGATGTTATGTGTAGTACTATTAATATATTAACTAGACTAGCTAAGATACATACACGTATTTGTTGATATTCCTCAAAGTATGTTCATTATACTAATGAATAATCTCTTTTGATTTGTTGATATTCTTCAAGGTCGAGATGAGACTAACAAAAATACCATGGTTTAGGAGTTATATTTGGTACAACAGATAAGTGTTATCCATCGCTTGTGGGCCTATGGTTTGTTGATATTCCTCAAGTTCAGAATCCTAAGGCAACCGAGTCCAAACTCCCACTAGAGAAATAAGAAGATTTCTATGTTTTTCTTAGAGTTTTGAGGAACATAAAAATACAATGGGACCCTTATTAGAAAAATGAAAAGGTAAGATTTAACCTTTCTAATATTATACGAAAATCTGCTATATCTAGTTAAAATAATCTACAACGATAAATTTATGCAACTTCTAAAATTGATAAAATGTTTATCAGTTAAGATATACAAATGAACTAAATTAAAGATTGAAAAAGCAATATAAAATATACTTACCTTTAGATCCTTTGGCATGTTGTCGCTTCAAGACCCACGCAAGAGCCAATTTGTACAACCACTAAAACATTCGTGCCTTGGTCGCCTAATTGTTTTTTTGTATAAGAATATGGTTATTTGATTCCTATTCAATCACATATAGATGTTATATGGTGAACGGTTGTGGTTCATAATGTGTGAAACTCCCATGAAATTAGTTCATTAGAAATAAGCAAGCAAACCATAATGTGAAGTCGTGTATTCAGTATGATTTATAACAACGAGGATCTCCTTTGAATGGTTTGATCATTTTCAAAAGGAAAGCGAATGTACGAGAGTGAATGTAACTTAGGCACAGTCGGGATAAAGAGATTGAATGGTCACTTCTGCTTTAAGAAAAGACATCAAAAATGAGAATTTTATATAAAAAACTAAATGATACTTAATATGGAATAACAATTGTGATTTCTGTTTTAAATATATTTCATATAGGAAATTGTTTTCTATAATGGATATTTCTATGAGTTTAAGATATTTGATCGAAAACTCTTAACTGTAAATTAGTTACAGTAAAAGAAATAAATAGCCCATAATTACTAGTTGGATGAAACTTCATATTTTATAGCTATTATAGAAATAGTGGAAATAGTGGAAGCATACCATATGACACTTGTAAATGGATGCATCAAGGTTCGAAAAATTGTTTTCCAATATATACCAAATATTATTTAAGAAATAATAAATGTTTTCAGTATTCACTAAGAATAAAAATAGTTTTATTTTATATGAATATTATGAATATTCATTATTAAATAAATCTAGAACAATAGTATTTGTTGCATCAGCTACATAATACAGAAGTATTTAAATTTATAATTATTTTGGAAATATAGACTGAGCCACAATTTTAAGAAATAATTCTTTAATCATATGATTATGAATCAAATGGTACTAGTGAATTGTATCTCAAATGATTAAGGGCAAAGCAACCATTTAGTGGGAGCAACAAAAAAAGTTGGTGAACTTTTTGGATTAATACATAGATATATGTGTAGTCAAAATCTAATGATACCAAAATATATCCACCTACTTTGTTTAATTCACAATTGAATTATCATATAAATAAACATGTGTATTTCATACACAAGTAATGTATTTATGATAAGTTCATTGAATATAGAAAGAAAGTAGAAAATATAATATACAAAGGAAATAAAATAATTCAATTTGATCGAATAAGTGAGTATATCAAAAGAGTACCCAATGTACCTAAGACGAATGAGATTCTATCTCAAAAATCACTTCTCCCAATTTTACATAATGATGTATTGATAAGGAGTAATTTGACTTTATTGGACAAAGAAAAACTGATGATGAGTGAAGTTGAGTTAACTTCTTTCTGTTAGGTCTATACTTAAGAGTGAGTACATAAGATTAAATAATTTCATTTAAAGCATAGTTTAAAAGATCATACAAGATAAGAGTTTATAAGAAACCCCTACATTTTCTAAGTTAAGGAGTTGACAAGTTATGTGAGCCGAAAGACTACACGTAATATTTGTTCGTGAGAGATATTGTGTGGACCACCCTAAAGAGGTTTGGAATCGATCAATTTTGATTGACTAATTTATGTGACAAACATAAGTTTCGTAAACTTAATAATAAATCAGTTTTATACTTATATAAATGTAGCTCATTAAAATGTTTATAAGTACCTATCTTGTTGCAGTGAGAAGCAATTATTGTTTCAAGAAACACAAACTTTATGATAGGAATTTCATTTAGAAATTATTGGTAGTAAAATGGATTTGGATACAATCCAAAAATAAAACTGATTTCAAAGGATGAAATGAATTGACCAAACCTAAATGGACACAAATAATTACAATGTCTAATAAGAACTCTTGCATATCAAAGAGAAACTATGATTCTCTTATCAATTCGAGAAAAGAATTTCCTCAGTTGTCAATAAGCTATTAAGGGTATTGATTCTACCATATGACATGATGCGCAAATCCGTAATGGATCCAAGTACATTAGCAAAGTATGATTTTGATAATTGTATCCGAAGGGATATGATCATTCTGCTGCAAAAATGACTTCGAGAAGAAGGCCAAAGCAGTTGGAATATAAGCTACATTGATAAAATAACATTGTAAATTTCAATTGTTGAAATTAATATAACAGATTCGTCATTTAACATGTTTAACTTAATTTGGACTTCACTCGCAAAATTATCGCTCAATATGATTTTGAATTTTGGTGTACGTATATTAAAACAAAAGCTCTAAATACTAATTTAGAACATATGATTTACGCTTAATACCAAAATTCTTGAAGTCAATGGGAGTGATTTTGAGTTTTTGGGTTATGGATATGGTTTAAGAAATGATACAAAAGAATTATTCAATAAGCATCGGCATCATCCTGGTATTCTATCAAAGAAATCAAATAGTTTGATTTTCAATCAAAATGCAGAGGAAGAGTGTGTCTGTATGAAAGAATATTAATTAGGTGCTAAAGTATTTCTAATGCTATAACTAAGCAACAAAGTTATGATTGTTAAAGATGTATTCTTGTTAAAATCATATTAGTTTGGTTGGTTAATTCTCGATATAAGATTTGAAAGGACATCTTTTATAATCGGTGTAAAAGAATGTTGGGAATGTCCCATAACAACATACACATACACCATGTTAAATTGTTAATATGGACCATGTATGATGGGCTCCTTATGCATTGGCAATAGGAAAATCGTACATGCTATATTGTCTACAAGATCATACATCCCTTATGTATTTGATACATAGAGCAAGTATCAAATCCGAATTAAGATCAAGAGGATAATTTAGAGTTTCCACGGGTATTTGTAAAATACTAGAGAATTGTTTATAGAAACAATGAATTCCTTTTGAAGGAAAGCACAGACTTAAATTTCATAAGTGAAATCGAGTATTATATGTTGATCCCAAATTCATGTTCAAGCTTAAATTAAGAACTTTAAGTTTGAAATTTTCCAAATAATAAGTAGTGACTGATTCAACAAAATACTAATTACATCACCTTATTATATGAACTAAGGGTGATAATAGATGCGTAAATTTATAACTGAACTAGGGATGATTCCAAATGTTGAGAATACCATGACATTGTTATATGATAACAATGATGCGCTATAGTTCATAAAAGAACCTAAAGCTCAGTAGAAGTTGAAAGACATGCTCTGAAAGGTTGCACATGATAAAGGCAGATTATCAACATGGGAAAGAGTTAGTAGATATAGTACATAGTTAAGACAAAATAACATACCCGTTCACCAAGGGACGGACCCGATTGCTTTTGTGAAAACTGATCGAATGTGTTGGAATAAGATTTCATAATTGTCCCTAAGTGAAAGTGAGATGTTGATAGAGTTAGGGATATTCCCTAGAAGCAATTATGTAATTTGTTACATATATCTAATTCGATAACCAATCAATTTCAAAATAAAATGTGTTTTCTTTATATTATATATATACTTGTTGTACTGTGATATAATTAATTTAAATTATATTAAATAAAAAATCCTTCAATAATATGTTATGTGATAGTAATTACAATGTGTAGTAATCATGAGATATTTATCACACTAAAAATAACATATTATTTTAACTATTTCTAGTCAAGATATTTTGAGATGGGATATCGATATATCCACTAGGACTAGAGTGTGTAACGTTCTCCAAATGTTAGGCAATGTATTGCTCATGACTAATGTGGGCATCAATGAGTAATGTGTAGATACTTATTGGATAACTATGAAATGACTCACTCAAGAGTTTTCCGCTGGTTAATAGAACTAAGGTCAAATAGAGAATCTTGAAAGTGATGATATTACACGGTTGTTTCGACTTAAGAAACCTGCTTAACTTCCATATGGACACTCAGTTATATGAGGTTAGTCACGGTCAACTGTAGTCAACTCAAAGTAAAGTCTCTTGCAAGAGCATTACGGTTAATAATTATTGTTATTATTGAACCAAGGACTTTGTATTTGTAAAAAAATTTTGAATATGGATGATGTTGGGATTTTGACCAAAACCAAATTCCATAAGTCCTAATGTAATATAGCATTGACAAAGCGAATTGGCGTAAATAATTGTTACTACCGGGTACCACTTATAATAGTAAAATTGGATTTTTATCGAAAAAGATGTATAGGCGATAAGTTTTGCAAATATTTCACACCACTAGCTGATGTAACGTGTGAATGTTAATATTTGAAATGTTAATACCAATTGCTGAATAAATTTACACATTTGAGTCGTACAACCGAAATGATGAATACTTCAAATAAACCACATGATTTAATTAATTTATAATCATTGTAAATTAACTAAATTAAATAATATTTTTGAAATATTAATTATTAAATTTTATTTGACGTTTGAATACCATTAGTATTTATTGAAATGCGTACACATAAAAAAGTTACGTATGCGCATATCGATATGCGATATCAGTGGAATGTTTAAATTGGATCAAAATGGAATAGATATTTAATGAGTTTGGAGATTTTTTAGTCCCATTCCTTTTTATGTTATGGCCGGCCAAGTAAGGGGAAGGAAGAGTATCTCAAATTTAAATGTAAAGGCTATCATAATTAAAGAAAGGTTAATCGCCTTTATCTTTAGTTATCATTTGTTGCCTCATTTAAGAGATTTATTCATTTAGTCTTTTGCAATTCTGTCTTCTTCCATCCTAGAAAACAATAATGGATTCCAATGCCTAAAAATTTCAAAAATCAAAATCAAAATAAAATCAAAACAAAAGGTGGTTCTTATCTCTTGATTCCTGCAAGATTCAAAGATCGATTCAATTGAATTTAGGAGCATCGATTCATCATTCAAGTTGCAACTTTTGACAAGATCCTAATGTACTACTCTGATTTAATTTTTTATCAATATGTTTCACTTGTTCTTATGCTTGGACTCTATATGATTCATCTCATCTTTTAATTGTTCATCTTGCAACAATGTAATTCAAATCTCCTTATCATCTCAATTAAAAAGTTTGTTTATTATGTTAATTTGATCCAGATCCATTTTTGTCCTTTATCTCCATTCGCTATCTATTCATTATGACTGATATAATTCAATTTTTTTTTATTTCCTTGGATAATTTGTTATTGTTCTCTGCAATATTTAGATTGGAATGTTCTTATCATGAATTTACTTGTGTCTAAGTTGTACAATTCCGTTTTCTTTTATTTTGGAAATTTTATTAAAAAAACTAAGTCTGTCTGAAAAACTATTTTATAATTTTTTAATACTCGCATAAATAAATATAAATAAACTGTATATTTTAACTATTTAATTTGCCCTAAAAATTGATTTCTTATGTTATATGGTGGTTGTTTTGAATACAATTATTTTAGGTATTATTTCCATAAGAATAAAGGTTATTAGTCTAGAATTCTTGGAGTGGACTTTTGTGTAAAATCTAAAGCCTTTTCACTACTAGATAATGTAACTTTTACCTAACTGGTTTTATCGACATCATTCTGACACCCAAAGTAAGGCCGTCAACCGAGGGTCGGAATGCCGCTGGTAACTTACTACTTACAAAAAAATACCGATGCCTTTTTGATGCCCTTTACAACATGTCGGTGGAACATCGGTCTGGCGTGCCCCAACTATACTAAGTTAATCGAGCCTCTCCCTTATCACTTTTCCTACTACAAAATTAAGACACAAACCCACCTGAATTCCCCTCGGTCCCTTCCTCCGCCCTCAACCTCGTTTGCTACTGCCTCCTCCTCCCTTAATGCCACCGCAAATCTCAACTCTAGCCTTTATTGCCTTTCATCCCTTTTGCCTCATCACTGTAAATCCAAAGCCGCCACCTCATCGATCGCTACAAGCCTAAGCCGCCATCTCTGTAGTGCAGCACCTGCTCCGAGTCACTACACAATGCTCCAAGCCACCGCTGGCACCATAAATCCCAAGCCCTACTCCACCTCCATCGATATAATTTATTACTGCGATTCATTTTCTATTCAATGTTGTGGTTTGATTAGCTTAGTGTATGATATAGATTCGTTGATTTATATTCATTAGTATATGATCATTAATATTGGTTCGATGGTATGATAATTCATAAATGATTTGAGATATCATTGGTATTGTTTTTAAATATAGAAAATGCCCAATCCTGTATGTAAACGGGTTTAAATTTCACACAAAGGAGTTTGGAGCCAGTAAAACAACTTACAAGTGTGGGGTATGTTTTAAAAGCGATGAACATGGTAATGATTTACAAGATTATTATGGAGTTTTACAGGAAATAATTTGTTAATCGACGGAATTTTTATCGGTTTAGAAAACCGTCAAAAAATTTCAAATTAAAATAACCGCAAGCGCACGGCGTACACTTGTAGTACGTGGCGAATACGGGTCGATCCGCAGTGATTTTAAAATTCTATTCAATCAAATTAAACCAAAGTCGAAGAGAAAGTTAAGCTAGAGAATTAGAAAATGAACTAACTAAAAGAAAAGAGATGCAAATATAAGAGTTAAATGACAATTTAGAGAATAAATCCACTCTCTAGATCATGTAGTTCAACACATGAAATCATGATCTCTCTTTTATGGTCATTAGTGCTTTAATTGATGTGCTTATCATAAGTATGGCATATTTGTGCTATTGATTAGCCAACATAAGCCATCAAACTATAACACACCCCTTAAACCACTTACTAACTTTTATGAACTTTGACAATGAAAATGAAAATGAAATCTATTTTAAGTATGACCTATTAACTATTGATTAGAAATATAGACCATCAAATTTTAATTTCAAATCAATTTCTTTTGCCATAATAATATTTTGATGAAGAGGCAATTAGTGTTAGGGATTGTTTAAGACAGCCTATTTGATGTCAACAATATAGGCTATCAAATTCAAAGCAAAAACAACTAGTAAACCATTTCTACCATCATCATTAAGCACAAAAAGAGAGCATGAATTAACAAATAGTTAGAGCTACATAATTAGAGAGCTTCATTACCCCTAAATTGAAGGGGTTTAGCCTCTCATATTTGTCATTTGATTAACAAATGTAGCTAGCAACATGAAAGCAAAATGAAATAAAAATGAAAGCTTAATGAAAAAGAGAGCTAATTAACAAGAATTAGAACTATTCTACTTGCATGAAAGTAAATCTACACTACAACATGAAAGGAAATAAACAAGAAAGAGAAAAGATCATATATTAAATTGCATAAAAAAAGAAAAGAAAATTACATGAAGATAAAAATGGCTAAGTAGCCATGAAAAAGAGAAAGAGAAGAGCTTGTTTATTTGTGAGCCTAAACTAAACTAAAGAGAGACTGAGAAGAAGAGGGTTACATGAAACATAAGAGGTACTTATACATGTGTTAAACCCTAATTCATATTTTTGGGGAATGCTCAAATTGCCCTTGAGGTAGTGTGGTGGCCAAGTAATCATTAACATCCACTAATCATCATTTAAGTGTGCATGAAGCCATTAATTCCATAAGCATGTGCATTAGCCTCTAATTTGTACATTAAGGTAGGTGGGTAGGTGGGGTCCTCCATGATCTTCACTTTGAATTATTTCCATCTTCATTTGTTCTCTTCACTCTTGTGCATGCATACATCTTCATGAAACCACTTGTATATGAAGCCAAATTCCTATAAAATAATATAGAAATTTCCAATTAAATTTTCTCAAATTAATATATGCACAAAAATGACCATTTTGCTTTTGGATGAAGATGAATATGTGACGATTTGAAAATAATATGAATTTTGGTTTAAACAAGTAAAATACCCGATATGATCGTTTATTTAATTTAAATAGATTAAATATGGTGGTAAAAATATGCACATTTACGTGCAGATCATAATTGAACTCGCTTATTCTGCAATATGGGAGCTTAAAATATTTTTATTCAAATGTGATTGATTCGATACCACTCCTGTGTAGGAGTATGTCATATACATAAAGATTATCATCTTGTTGAGGCAAATCAAAAAAGGAGATGTAATGGAAACAATACATTTGTGCTAGCAACGCAAAGCAACACAAGTTTATTATGCACCTTATCCTACCATGAACAACAACAAGCACGATTGGTAGGCTGTCAGTAAAACAAAACCTAGATGGTCATTCAATAGGAATATGATCATAACCGACGATCAGCCATGCCAAAATGATCCGAAGGACAATGAAATAGTCCAAATAACAGAAGATGATGATAACGTAGGTCCACTTAACAATGAAGTATTTGACGGAGTTGAATTATATGAAGATGTCAAGGTTGATGATGATGATAATTGTAACGTTTTGACATTTCGACGCTCGAAAGTCGACATTAATACGTCCACTGTATCAAATGTCGCACAAACGAATGTCGGAAAACCGAATCATTAGGGTTAAAAAGAAGAGGTAGAAGAAGACAGAAGAAAAAATAAAGAAGAAGAACATAAACAACAACAATATCAGAATCTCACATTCGCAGCGGAACAATATATAATAGATAATCACTAGTCTTTTAAACAAAGAAATATATCAGTTTTATACAATACATCAATCAGAGTCAATATACAACTCAATACAACAATGGACAGTTACATAAACTTGTCCACATACAGAATACACAGCGGAATAAATAAAGAAGTACGGTAGTACGTCTCGCTATCCAGCTCATCTCCAAAGCTCCAGAATATCCTGATAACATAACTCTAGGCTGCCCGTGTGGAAAATTATGGGCACCCAGAGTTTAGAAAGGGAACAATAAACTCCGAGTCAGTCATGGTGACTGGTGTGAGATCGTAAAACAGTTATTTTCACAAAGAAAATAAAATTAATTCGCAATGCTTTTGGAAAATGAAACTACCATAAGGCCTCCCGCCACACACACAATGCAAACGCAGAATTGGAGGAGATTTCTCCTTTTGATAGTCAAAGATGCTTAATACGCAAAATTCTTTTTAATATTACCATTAATGCATAGTGTCGAAACCATTTCGAAAGTATAATATTAATTTTAGCCAACATACAACCATTATTGTATGCCTACTATAGCTACTATGTTCAATAGCAGGTTACCGCCACATTCCATAGCAGGTTATACAACTAAAACCGTACAAGGTTCGTATTGTTTATTTGGATTTTCCAACAAATGGTCAGGCTAAGGAACTTCCTAGCACCGAAATGGAAACGCCTCTGGAAAGACACCCCGAGAGTCAACCTGCTCTCTGCAAACACAAGGCCACGCTACCTCACGCTGTACAGCTGTAACTAGGTAGCTAACACACAAGCTATGCCATCCCCCGGTCGTTACCGACCTTTATTCGAGGATCCTCAAACACAAAGCAACAACCACAAAGTAAAATAAATTTGCAGCATCAACATAGGTAAAATATCTGGGCTCCATACCATGATATCACCTTTTATCTAGAAGGAAATGCCATACTCTAGGAGCGCGACCCCTAAAAACCTTGCTGCAACATTCCTGTTTCGACCATTACCGGGTTGTGAGGCTCGACGAAGTCTCGTCCACAAAGCTACGCTTTTTCACAAAGCCATGCTTTGATCAACAAATGATCAACAACACTTCGTATGCCACATTACCAAATTGGGAATGTATCACTAGTAACCATCAACTACATAACCTTTGAGCTCATACGTCTCAGAGAAGGGTGTTAAGCTAAGAGAATAAATTCTCCGCCACCAACAGAAATGTATTTGAAAGAAACCATCTTTACATCTCAAAGTGTAACGTCAGACACACATCCATACAATTCCGTTCCGGGATCGAACGGAACCGAAGGCACTTCCAAAGAAGCCCTTGCAATCCGGGTATTCACTAATCACGTCCGGACTTCCCATCACAAGAAGAGTGATATAAATCTCTATACCGGAGCAACTCGGCGCAGAGACATTCGACAGGTTGTCCTTTCATTTTCGAAAATACCCGGTCTTCACACCAGTCTTCAAATGTTATCCATTCACGACGTATCACTATTAGGAATGGGTTATATGGCACAAAGTCCTCTCCCGGCTTAACCGAATAATGAGCGTTTGTTTTAAAACAAATTCAAGTGCCACTTCAAAGGCAAAATATTGATAGTCGGTTATTTAACTATCAAACAACATTCACAACAATCAACCAATTTAAATAATTTTTTCCAAATTATTAAATTTCAAAATATCTTCACAGGATATATATTTTCCCACACTTCATCACTTTGAAAACCAATTTCAAATCATATTTTCACTCGCGAAATAAAATTCCCGAATGTTATCTATTTTCACTTTTCCTTTACAAATTCCATTGTGAATTTAAATTTCCAAATATTCACTTATACACGATTTTCAAATCGTTTTCCAAATATTCATTTTCAACACCAAATCAATTACAAATTGATTTCTAAATTTATTTCCAAATACCAAATCATTTGCAAATCGATTTCTAAATTTATTTCAACACAAAATCCATTTTAATTCAACATCAAATAAATTTTCATATCAATTTCTCAAAGATTTATTTTCAAATACCAAATCAATTTTCAAATGGATTTCAAATAAATTTATCACTTTTTAAAATAAACTCCTTTATCTCTTCCAAACTATTTAAAATTCCATTTTTCAATAAATTCTTCAACTTTCGAATAATACTATTCACAATCCATTTATTAATATCTTTTCCCATATGTTGGAAATAATTCGATAAGATTTCAAAAGTCAACTTTATACTTTTAAATTTCTTCTTTGAAATTCAACCAATTATTTCAAAAGAAATTTACTTAAAATTTCCAACTTTAATTTCAAAAATCCAATTTCATTTATTTCTGGTATCCAACGATACCAAAAATACATTCGGCTAAGCCTTCACACATTCAATCACAAATATAATCATTCACAGATTATAAATAAATTATCACACAGCATATGAAACAAATTCATACAATATATATGAAACAAATTCATACAATTTGAGGAATCCAGTTGGATCCCTCCAACCTGCTTCCCTGCATCCACAGATGTTAGCACAATACCAATTCCACTTCGAGGTGGAATATCGCGGTATATGGGATTTATAAAATATCATCTGCTATTATGCGGCGCATAGGGTCTCATCCGCTATATAATGCGGGAAATCAACAACTCCAATATATATATATATATATTGCTATATACTACTATCATATATACTATCATTCAAGCACACAATCAACACAATCAATAATTTTAAATATAACTATTTAAAATTTAACAAAACCCTTTGTTTGAGTGAGAAGATCTCACCTTTGATTTTATTTTGCAATCCATTTCCAATCCAGTTTGTTTTCTCCAAATTTTGGACCTTGTATAACAATTATATAATTTTATTAATATTCGAATCAATCGAATAATCAATTTTCCATTTTTACAAATTTAATTACCAATGATTTTATTTTAAACTCAAAAATTTAAAATTTAAACTGATTCCCTTTAAATGAATTTTTTTAACTAAAAGTTAAATTTAAAACTAAATTCCCTTTCAATAAAATACTTTCGAGTTACCACAATAATTACATAAGTTAACTAAACGAATTACTCACTAAATAAATTAGTAAATTGTAATTTGTTGTTTTTATTTTCCATTTTTCAAACTGCATGTAAAAATAGGCTACATGGGTTATAAAAATCTTATCTTTACGTATATAAACTCTTATTATATATTTTATCACATCAAAATCGAAACTGAGGAATAAAAAAAAATAAGCTGTAAATTGCTTAATACCTTACTGCTCCTTCACCTCCACACTACTTGCTTGACAAATCACTCGACTGCTCGACACTTGACTACGCGACACCCAACGCCAAGCTAACAGCGACCCGAACCAGGACTTCGCCTCGTTCACCACTCCGACCTCGACGTGAGCCTCCACAATGGATCGCGAGACCAACCACCCCCTGACGCGACCTCGCCCAGTCGATCCCAATTTCGACTCGATTCCTCGAGTCGTGATCTCAGCCCTCCCCTACGCGAGCTATTAAAGTCGCGTGCTGCCCTTCACTTATCATATGAATCTTGCTTTGGGAATTCTGAAGCTCGGCATGATGAACGAAATCGATTTCATCTCGATTTTGAAAGGAAGGAGGGGGAATCTTTTCGAAAGACAAAAGCATAGCAGAGATTTAAATCGGCCATTCATTTAACTGAACTCGATTTGATTCGTTTTTGTGAATAAAAGGGGAAGCCGCGATTTTAAGAATCACATAAAGGAAAAAAAATGAATTCATTTGTTAAATTGGTTCGGCCATTGTTTTTTTCTTTTGAACGAAAGTGTTTCGTTTGTTTTTAACGAAATGGAGAGGAGACAAGAGAACGTGATTAAGCAGAGAGTAGGTCGACTTGCTCAGGAGTAGGATGGCTGAGTTGAAAGGAATCTCAGTTATTGACTTTAGATATATAAACATATTTTTTTTTAAATTCAAATTCGAATCAACTCGAAAACGAAGTCAAAATGTCGACTTCCTATCAAGGCGTGTCGCTAGGCGTTCATAATGTTATACGCTTATTCCGAACACAATGGAAAAGGTTTCGAGTCCAAATTCGATCGTATGGAGAAGATAGCTTTTTGGACTCAGCTATTTCCAATTTAAATTTCAACGCGTTTGCTTATCGTACGGTCAAACGATCACCCCAAACACTACGAAAATTGAAATCCGATAATAATACAATATTACGAATCCAATGAAACTGGTTTCGTCAAATTCCAAGACTGTGCCCCGGGACGCTATTTTTAAATATCGATTTAAACGATATATTTCAAAACTGAACAAAACAGTTTTAAATTCAATTCTGAAGCTTTTATTATCTTCAGTATTATCAATATAGATTTTACAAGACTTCATATTATTTTTAATCAGCTTAAAACTGAAGATTCAAATTTTTACCCAGTTTCAATAATTAAATTCAAAAATTTAATTACCAAATTCATTCCGATATTTGAATTTCAAATCAAACTAACTTCCAGATATTTAAAATCAATTAAACATCCTGATTTCAAATGTCAAAAATTCAGGGTCGTTACAATCTTCCCCCCTTAAAAGAATTTCGTCCCGAAATTACAAGTCAAGAAGAATGCTCCAATACTCGTTTATCATTTTACCAAAACCAAACAGTTTTATCAAATTTTCAAACCAATCTTCTTTTTATCATAAAAGATCCATTATTACTTTAACTAATTTTCCAAAATCAACCATAAGTTCCAAATAATATGGTTTTCTTAACAATTCAATTTTCATTTCAAATTCAAAATTTGAATTCAAAATTTTCTCAAAAATTTTCTAACTCTCGAAATTTTCGAAAAAATTCGCCAGCGTCTCCTTTGCGCGGCTAACTCGGTACTACAAAAGGTCCCTACGGACTCCCAAATCCCAAAAGAAAACAAAATGCCAAGTGGCAAAATCAGAAACTCATCAAATTTCATACTGAAATTGAAATGCATACCTTATTGTCGAGCAATTTAAATTATCTTCAAAATCAAAATCCAATTCCATTTTCCTTTATACCTCCTGTATATTTTACTTAACAACAATGTCCAAATTCACTTATTGGATTTCCAATACCCATTTACTTAAGAATTTTCTCCATTCATTTCTTAAGTTCAATATAAGTATTTACATACTTCTTATATTTATTTTCACTTCACAAACAAAGTTATATATATATTTATTTCCATTCAACTTTGCATTTTTAATTCCATTTGAATTCAATTTACAATTTCAATTCTATTTGAATTCATTTTATCTTCAAAAACCAAAAATTCATTTAGTGAAAACTCGATGTTCACTTTTTCCAAGACTTTTAACTTCGACCAAAACAATGGTTTTCATTTTCTAGTTCAATTCCTACGTTTCCATTACAATTTGAAAATCAATTTTCCGTTAACAAAATTTTCCAATTTTTTCAAAAAAAAATTCTAACTCCCAAAATTTTCGGAAAATTTTGGCGGAGTCTCCTTTGTACGGAGGAGCTTTTATAATTTGACAAAAGATATAAATATATATACATCGACCCACTCGGTCGGAAAAGCAAAAACAGTTCATATTTCCTATTTTTGTATTGCATTGGCGTACCTTTATTAGCATTTTAAGCGAAGCGGCTTATTATTAGCATTTTGCGCAACCCAAATGCATCCAAACGGCTTCCAAAAACCTGTACTTACTCAATTTAAACACGTAAGTGACATATATTGTAACAATGTAACAACCCAGTATTTTGCATCAATTGATTATCGAAATTAGATGATTAAAATTGCTATTGAAATTTAAAATCAATTTGAAATTCTTTTATAAAAATGGTTGAGAAATTATTTTGGGCTTTAAATAAATGTATTTCTGTTATTTTATTCTTTTTATTTATTTAAAGCCCGGCCCTATTTTCTTTTGTTATTTGCCCTAACATGTCGGCTCGCTTCATTTTGTAACTTCGATCCCCTTTGTTTTTCTCTGGCCCAATCTCCTGAGAAATAAAAATGGCGATGGCTTCGGCGATGTGATGATTCTCCTGCGAATCTGGTTCGATCTTCTTCACTGCTTGCTCGATTGAATTAGGGCTTTGCCCTTGTTCGTTTCACTGGCGAATTGAAGCTTCTGCTTCGTCTTCCCTTTTTGTGGCGATTCTGGGATTAGGGCTTTTGGTTTCTCGAAGGCGATTGCCTTCGTTCTGCTCGATCGAGTAAGGAATTGTGCTTGCTTGTCGAATTAAAGGTGAGTGAATCTTCACTCACATCTAATTCTTCCTAGTTGCTATACTTCGACTGTTCGTTTCATATATGTTGATACTGCTTTTCGAATTGACTTTGAACTGTCGTTTGAGTGATTTATCGACTTCGTGAATAACTTGATTTAGTAACAACTTCAGTTTTGATTTATTTTTGTTGAAATTTATCGGCTTTGAATACTTTGGCCAATTGATTTTCATTTCGGTGTTGAGGACTTTCTAGCTCGGGCTGTTTTTTTTTATTTGGCTTCGGCCTTGACTCAAAACTTTTTCATGTTGTTGCAACATCCACCGTGTTGTCCATTTTGAATTGATTTTATTTGACACTGTGATTTCGTTTGTGACTTATGCCATCTGACTTTGTTTATGAACCCTAGCTTCGATTTTGATTGTGAACTGCATATCATTTTGACTTGATTTATACTTTGAGTTCGTCTCTGGCCAGTTGTGCTTATTCCTGACTTCTGCTTTGACATGAAACTGCTACTGTGTTTTAGAACAGCAACTCGACATCGATTCTGTTCAATTGCTTATGGCTTTGATTAGTATTTTGTGATAATATGGACTTTGAATTGTTCGAACTGGCTCTAGTTGACTTCGGCATTTCCATTGCTAGTTTGAAATCCCCCTGTCTTGGTTCGAAACTGCTATAACTTATATTGTTTTAGGAGGCAGCAGTGCCATTGACCTTTGAGTCTTCATTTGATAGTTGTATTTACCTTGAAACCCATGTTGACTTCACCCTGAACCTTTCTAGTAGTTTGGGGTCTCATATGTAGTTTGTACTTGTCGACTGCTCGTTCCTGTGTCAGTATACAATGTGTAGTTATACCTGTTTATAGTGGCACTGCCTATGTTTATTTTCACTATTACATTTGAGTTGTCGCTGTTGTCTTATAATGTTTAGTTCGTTCATCTCGTAACCTGGTACTTTTTTTTTTGAAGTTCTGGTCTTGAGTGGTAGACTTGAGTCTGATGTGTACTTCACTGTTTGCACTGTTGCACTTATGTGTACATGCTGCTTGTTTAGTTGTTTGTGTTTGATAGCATTCCTGCACATGCTTGAATGCAATTGAGTCTGGTACATTTGCATATGTCTGTGCCATTTGGTTTATAAGTTTTGTATATATGTGCATATATACATATATATGTATGTATGCATATATTGGTGGATTTGCTTTTTGGTTCATATGGTTGTTACTGATGACTTGTATATGTTGCCCTCATGTTCATGAACATTAGTTCTTGCTTCATTTTGGAAATTGCAGTTCCTCTGCACATTGAGTTTTCTTGCTTCACTTTGGAAATTACAGTTTCAATACTGTACACTGCTTAGTTGTGTATGCAGTTTTCTTTTTGTTGCTATGCTACAGTTGTATTATCTTATCTTTGGGCTTTTGATTGTCATGTTGAATTTGAGAACTTTGGGTATTGACTGCGGTCATGGCTTGTTTGATATCACAGTTTTGATCTGAAGCGTGAACTTGTTCACCGCTTCCTTTTCGCTTGAGTTGGTTGAGTTTGGTTTGTTGGTTCTTGATTGTTTCAAGTTGATTTGTGAAATTTTACAGCGAGTTGAATCCGGTCTCAAAGACCCGGGTTTGACCCTGTACACGAATGTAAACTTTCGGTGTACATTCGTATGTAATTCGTTCCTCTTGATTTGAGTTAGTGCCTGTTGTTTTTGGTTTATTTATGTTGACTTCTACAGTTTTAATTGCTGTTAGTTTTCACCGTCGTGATGATTTCACGTACTGTGTGGCGAGGTAGTGCACGCATGCGTGTACTGCAGCCACACAGAAATTTGATTTGACTGATCTTTTTTTTTTGAGATTGCTGATTTGTTGTTTAACACTAATTAGTGTTATCTTTGCCGTTATCCGATTCTCTTATCGAGAGGTTGGATATACGAGATTTCTGTGACTGTCGTCTACTTGATTATTATTGCTGCTGTGCATTAATAACTGAGTTTGAATTAGACTGACCCGTGTATTATTCTCTTTGAATCTAATACTCGGGTCAGACCCGAGTTATTTCAGGTTGTAGATTTCCTGCTTTGGGTTGCTGTTTGAGCTATGAAGACTTTTTCATACCTTTCGAAGTGGTCTTCGTCTTTTTGTAGTAGTCAGTGTGTTGATTTAGGTTGATATGTATTCATGTATATTAGACGATAATGTACTTGTATATATATAACTTCCAGGGTCGACAGTTGTAGTTGTATCATTTGTATCGTGTCAAAATGTATTGTAACTGACATCAGTTATTATATATATGAGACCTTTTGTTCCATCTGTGTTCCGCATTTATGTTATCTATGTTATTTTTATATTTATTGTCCTAAACTATTATAGCCACTGTGTAGTAGCTTTGTGTTTGTATCGGTACGTCAGATTTCCTCCTAAAATAAGAATGCATGTTATACTATCTGACATATCGGTGCTCGCACAAAGTAATTACACGGATGGTCGCTCCTCAACAGTCTTATTCTCCGTGCTAGTTGACAACATTACACCGTAGTGTTCTTGGCTAGCGCGGGTATAGAGGTGGGGCGTCACAGCTTGGTATCGGAGCCTGGGGTTTAGGACAATTATAAAACATAACTTAGATGGAGCATGTGTTACAACTATTTGTCGATGTTTTATCTCTCGTCTTTACATATGATTATCTTTGATTGTTAGGTATGAATTCCTAACGCTTATTCATGTGCATTTGATTTTGATTTCGTGAAAGTATTTTGGCTTCTGCCTCCGTTTACTTTGCGAACTCGGGTTGGGTTTTTGGATGATGAGGAATTTGTTCTTGTGTTTTCGGCTTGAATTGATTTAGCCGATGTTGAGTTTGTTCGAATCTCAGCAATTTTGAACTTGATATTTTGTGTTTTCCTCGGCTTGAATTCCATTCGACTTCGGTCACTTTGTTTTTGAGAAATTGCTAATTTCTTGATTTTCAAGACTCTGACTTTGTTTGCTGTTGGATTCTTTGATGATGATGTTGATTCATTTTGTACTCGACAGTTGCCATTAATTGTTGACTTCGACATTGACTTGATTCTTAATTTTTGTTGAAGCCATTTATGCTCGTCTTGCTTTGTTTTTCCAAGTGTTAATCGATTCTTCTTTTCCAATTGGTTGTTATCACTTTTGTCGACTTTGATAACTTCTACTTCCGGAATTTTTGGGTATTTCTACTTTGATGAATTTGGAATCGAATTCTTTGGATTTTATTCACGTCTTCGAATGTGAAATTTTAGTGAATTGACTTGGTTTCCAAATTTATTCGATTCTTGATTATTTCCCCAATTTGTTGCTATCATTTATTAGCAACTTTGATGACATTTTCTTCGGGATTTTTGTGAACATACTTTTTGATGGATTCGATATCAATTTCTTTGGATTCTAATCACATCTTTGTATGTGAATTTTTGTGACAATAATTGTTTCTACAATCATTTTTGTGATTTGTCACTTTAAAAATATAAAGGTTTTCTATACTAGTAGTAAATATTAAAATCCTTTTCTCCAAACAATTTCAAAACTATTTTACTACAAAGCTCTTTTTCTTAAACCGTTTTCCAATCTATTAGTATATACAAGCCTTTATTTCACTCATATGAGAAATTGAATTAAACGGCCTAGTAAAATAAGTGGTATGAAACGCTTGCGTTTACTTCGTCGGTTAACTCCTGGACTTGTTCGATTGAACCTTTTGTGACAATTTTCTAGTGAAGATTTACAGTTTGTTCGTAAATATTTGAGTTAAGCTAGTGGTTATGGGACATGAAGCTAAACTCTTATATTCACTAACTTAATGTAATTGACACTTCTTAATGATCATGACGATCATTTTTGTGATTTAGACTAGCAAATGTGCGATGTCTCTTTCTATGCACGAATAGACTAGACCTCATTGGTGTGATTTCGTCTCACACATATCTCTTGGGCTTTGAGGATTGTCTAGACACCATTTGTGTGATTTCGTCTCACACATATTTCTTTGTTGCATGGTTAGACTAGACCTCATCGGTGTGATTTCGTCTCACACATATCTCTTGAGCTTTGAGGATTGTCTAGACACCATTTGTGTGATTTCGTCTCACACATATTTCTTTGTTGCACGGTTAGACTAGACCTCATCGGTGTGATTTCGTCTCACACATATCTCTTGGGCTTTGAGGATTGTCTAGACACCATTTGTGTGATTTCGTCTCACACATATTTCTTTGTTGCACGGTTAGACTAGACCTCATCGGTGTGATTTCGTCTCACACATATTTCTTGGGCTTTGAGGATTGTCTAGACACCATTTGTGTGATTTCGTCTCACACATATTTCTTTGTTGCACGGTTAGACTAGACCTCATCGGTGTGATTTCGTCTCACACATATCTCTTGGGCTTTGAGGATTGTCTAGACACCATTTGTGTGATTTCGTCTCACACATATTTCTTTGTTGCACGGTTAGACTAGACCTCATCGGTGTGATTTCGTCTCACACATATCTCTTGGGCTTTGAGGATTGTCTAGACACCATTTGTGTGATTTCGTCTCACACATATTTCTTTGTTGCACGGTTAGACTAGACCTCATCGGTGTGATTTCGTCTCACACATATCTCTTGGGCTTTGAGAATTGTCTAGACACCATTTGTGTGATTTCGTCTCACACATATTTCTTTGTTGCACGGTTAGACTAGACCTCATCGGTGTGATTTCGTCTCACACATATCTCTTGGGCTTTGAGGATTGTCTAGACACCATTTGTGTGATTTCGTCTCACACGTATTTCTTTGTTGCACGGTTAGACTAGACCTCATCGGTGTGATTTCATCTCACACATATCTCTTGGGCTTTGAGGATTGTCTAGACACCATTTGTGTGATTTCATCTCACACATATTTCTTTGTTGCACGGTTAGACTAGACCTCATCGGTGTGATTTCGTCTCACACATATCTCTTGGGCTTTGAGGATTGTCTAGACACCATTTGTGTGATTTCGTCTCACACATCTTGTGTGATGTTTCACCATCACATATGTGGGGTAGCGCCCCACGGTCTTCAAGCCATTCCTGTGTGAAAATTTAATGGATAGCTTCCATGAGATAGCTTCTCGTTCCTGTGTGATACGCATAGGTGAGTTTTCATGCTCCCATTCATGTGTTAGGCCTCCCCCCTCTTTGTGATTTCTGGATTTCGTGTGTCGATTCTAGAATTTTTGTGATTTCTGGATTTCGTGTGTAGATTTCTGGAACTTGTGTTTTCTGGATTTCTTGTGATGATTTCTAGAATTTATGCTTCACCAATTTTTGAGATTTCTATTGATAAGTTTTATCAATTTTTTTGCATTGGTGAATTTGTGTGTCATTGACTTGTAATGAATACAAGTTTAGGGTATGGTATCCCTTTCTATCTTTGAGAAGATTCTTGTGACATTTTTTATGAATGAAAATTCATTGGTATTATATTTTGATACCAGTTATTTTGATAAGATTTTGAAGTGTTAACTTCAGTAACCGTCAATTTTAAAATGGATTTACAAGCGGTTCTCCCGCTGTTAACCCTTAATTTTTGACGACTCAAGAGGGCTATGACTTAAGAGCTGCGCGACTCAAGATAGTTGCACGACTTAACAGTTTACGACTCAGTAGGTGTACGACTTAAGAGCTTCACGACTCAACGAGTTAAGCTATCTACGACTCATGGCTCAGACGACTCAACGAGTTAAGCTATCTACGACTCATGGCTCAGACGACTCAACGAGTTAAGCTATCTACGACTTAAAGAGTTAAAAGGTCTCCGACTTAACAACTCAGCGAGTTAGGGTCTATACGACTCAAGAAGGTGCTACGAATTAAAGGATTTACGACTTAAGAAACTCAGGACTTAGCTTAAGTCGTCAACGACCTAAAAGCTATCAGGATTGGAATCCAGAGTCCAGGCCTATGCTACCTTTATCTGGTAAGTCGGCCACGACTTAGCACTTGTCTTCGACTGAGCCACAAGATGAACCTAGTAAGGCGCCCACGAGTTATCTTAAGCCAGCCACGAGTTACGACTCATCTTAAGTCAACTACGAGTTACGACTTATCATAAGTCGGTCACGACTCATGACTTGGCAAAAAACGAGAGTTGAGAATTCGACTCCTATAAATAGACCACCACTTCCAACATGGGGAGGACTTTTGGCCATTCATTTCTTCAAGCACCGTTACTCTGTCGAAGTCTCCACTCATTCAGCAATCAAAGATCTTCAAACATTCAAGATGCTACAACAAGCTTCGAGAGAAATTCCTTACATCCAACACGGATTCATCGAGTTTCATCGTCGAAGATTGAGCTAGTAGTCAAGATTGTTTCTTGTGATCAAATTGTATTGTTTTCATAAGAGATTTGTACCGATTTGTAACCAAATTCAGTAATAAAGAGATTCACAGTGGTTGTAGGCTTAATCTCAAGCCGAACCACTATAAAGTGCTGTCTTTTACTGCTTTTCTGCTAGTTTGCTGCTTAAATTCTGTTCCCGTCACACGGGTGGTGCTTTCACGATTCTATTACACACACCGGGTGTTAGCGTTCACTTTTTAACGTTAACACGAGGCATGTCCCGCTGAAACAGAAACGATGCAGCATGGATCCAGAGACATCCGCCGCACTTAAGAAGGAGGTGGATAAACTAAAAAACAATGGGTTTATCCATGACGCCCTCTACCCGAAATGGGTATCTAACCCTATTATCGTGATAAAGGAAAATGGGAAGTGGTGTACATGCGTCATCTACTCAGACCTAAATAAAGCATGCCCGAAGGACAACTTTCCACTTCCAACGATCGACCGGCTGGTAGACTCAACCGTTGGACATGAACTGCTTTCGTTTATGGATGCGTACTTCGGTTACAATTAGATCCCGATGCACGTCCCAGACCAGGAATAAACCAGCTTCATTACTGACCTAGAATTATACTACTACACTGTGATGCCTTTCTGATTGAAAAACGGTGGAGCTACTTATCAGAGACTGGTCAACCAGATGTTCAAAGACTAGATTGGGCGATCAGTGGAAGTATATGTGGATGACATGCTCATGAAGTTACAATGATCAAGTAACCACATCAATGATTTAGCGGAGATATTCGGTGTTCTCCGGAAATATGGAATGAAACCCAACCCCTTGAAATGCTCTTTCGGCGTTGTGTCAGGGAAATTCTTGGGTTTCATCATTAACTCTCATGGATTAAGGCCAATCCCGAGAAGATTCAGGTGATAAGAGATATCCAAACACCAAATAGTATTAAGCAGATGCAAAGCCTGAATGCGAAGGTCGTCGCCCTAAGTCGGTTCATCTCCAAAGCCACCAATAAGTGCGTTCCCTTCTTACGATAGGTCATACAGTGACCATAGACGTCTGAAAGGTTACTAAAATGGAACATAGAGTTGAGCCAGTTTGATATCACCTATCTTCTTCGGAGAGCTATCCAGGGGCAAGCGCTGGCAGACTTCATAGCTAAATTCAGTACACAAGATGACTGTCCTAAGAGCAATGAAGAACCTAACATCCAATGGAAGATGTACATGGATAGAGTATCTAACGATCGGTGTACTAGCACCAGAGTCATACTAGTCACTCCTGAGGCACGCTCGATCTGCTACGCCCTTAAACTCGACTTTCCTGCAACAACTAACAAAGCTGAATATAAGGCCTTGATTGTCGGGCTCAAACTTGCTAAGGAGCTGGGAGTAAAAGTTTTGAAAATTTTCTGTGATTCACAGTTAGTCGTGCTCCAAGTCAGGGGAGAATATTAGGCCAAGTGAGTGCGATTTGCTCCTTACCTCAATCGGGTCCAAGAGCTACTAACCAATTTGGAGCATTACAATATTACACATATCCCTAGAGAACAGAATGAGAAAGCCGACTCGCTGGCTAAATTGGCATGTTCCGGGGATGCATAGCAAATGGGCTTGGTCCCAGTTGAAGTACTTAATGCTCCGAGCATTAACCAGATGGAAATTAATTGGGTCTTGGAGATGGAGCCAGAGAGGGAGTCATGGATGAGTCCGATAAAAGACTATTTACAGAGGGGAATCCTTCCCCGACAAAGGAATGAGAAACGACAGGTTCTTTGTAAAGCTTCATGATACATCCTTCAAGAAGGAGTCATGTACATACATGGTTTTTCCATTCCCCTACTTTGGTGTATCGCCAACGATGAAATCAAGCAAGTATTAAGAAAAGTCCATGAAGGAGAATGTGCTGATCACATCAGGAGACAAACCTTAGTGAAGAAGATACTTCGCTATAGTTATTACTGGCCAACTGTCAATCGAGATGCAGCCGATTATGCTAGACGATGTGATAAGTGCTAAATATTCGCAAAGATTCCGAGAGCCCCACCGATGGAGATTACCCAAATGGTCAGTCCATAACAGTTTGCTACTTGGGGTATTGATTTCATCGGTCCTTACCGATTTCCAAAGGTAGCACGAAGTACTCCATTGTAACAGTCGATTACTTTACTAAATTGGCCGAAGCTATAACGTTCACAAAAAGTAATCAACTTTGTTGTTTAAAACATCATATGTCATTTTGGTCTCCCCAAAACAATCATAATTGACAACAGGACCCAATTTGACAGTGCTGAATCAAAAGACTTCTGCCGCTGGCACTGTATTGAGAAAAGATTTGTGGCAGTTGCTCACCCTCAAGCTAATGGATAAGTCAAAGCTATTAATAAAATCATAAAGTCCATTCTAAAGAAGCGCTTGGAAAAGCCTAGAGGCAAGTGGGTTGATGAACTCCCGTTACTGCCCGCAAGTCCACGATTGGCCACACTTCGTTCGCCCTTGCCTACGGCTCTGAAACCATGATTCTCGCAGAAATTGAAGTCCCTTCTCATCGAGTGACTTACTATAACCCAAGAATAAACAGAGATCTCCTTTTGGAATCTCTAGACATAGTCGATGAGAAGCGCAAAGAAGCTGACTTGAGAGAAGCTGCATACCGACACCTAGTCGTCCGATACTACAACGTTAAAGTCCAAGCTAGTACTTTTGAAACATGCGATCTCATCCTAAAATGGATCTTTCCTAACCCCGTTAGTATGGGTCTAAGATGGGAAGGATCGTATGTCATCAATCGGGAGTTTGGAGATGAAACCTTCAAGCCAGCGAATGTCGATGGCATTGCACTCCCTAGAGTATGGAATAGCAAGCATCTAGATGCTATTTCACTTGATTTTGTTTATTCATTTGTATTTCATTTAGAATTTCCTTTTGCATTTTAGAGCCATGTAATAAGACAGACTCTGTCACTTTCTCTTTCAGTTGGCAATAAAACTTGAAGTTTCTTCTATATTTGTGAATTGTTTGTGCGTAGTATAATAGTTGTGATATGCGACCGACTTACATCTAGTATGCCTAATATAGACCAGCTACTACCCTGAGTCTGGTGCCAACCAAGTTCTCGGGTCCATGATTAAATTGATCAGAATGAAAGTGACTCGACCGTTCATCCGTTAAATCTCGCCTATGATCCGACAGTCCGAGATAAAACATAGAATGGATGTGACTTGACCATCCGTTATCTAGCTCCATCCCCCGATCGGACGGGAGGGATATAAAGTAAAAGTGGACGTGATACGACCGACCATACTTCGACTTTTGCTCCTGACTTGGGGGCAAAGGAATTAACCAAGGAAAATATGGTTTGACCCTTTACCATATCAACTCCAATCTCCAAGGTGTGGGCTGGAGCACAAACATCTAATGGATGTAATGAATCGCCCATCACTCTAGTCCCTAGAGCGTGGATCGGAGTATAAAAAAACGAATGAGTGCGATTCGACCATTCATTTGATAGCTTTGACCTAAGCCCGACAGGAGGAGTATAAACCCATAATAGATGGGATCCGACCGCCCACAAGCTATCTCCGCTAACCTGAGACTGGGGTAGGGATAAAATCACTTAACTGCTGAATACGATAGCGTAACACCGTGGCTTGCGCCTTGTGTTTGATACAACTTAAGGCCATGACCAAAAGGAGGCCTTAAGATGAACTTATCGGATCGACGCCCAAAGAAACGGGCGTTCGAATGACATTGCAACTTAAACGACAAGCGATAAATTACAAGTACATTGAATGGAAAACGTAATAGCACGAACACTAAAAAAAATCATATAAAAGTTAAACTAAAACGGAAGAAGTTTTATTCACTAGCAAAAACTTAGAAAGCTAAGTACAAGTTTATTCCTAGAACTATAAACCAAAAGCAAGGGTCGTACCCTTACAATCACGGTCAACAAAATGAAACTAGCTACCTAGCTATACATAGCCCCAGCCGAGTCGACGGCTATTTCTTATCCGTCTTGGGCTTCTTTGGAGTAGACTCACTAGAGCACTCACCCTTGCCTTTCCTCTTCTACCTTCCTCCACCCTTGCTACCCTTAGGTGAAATACTTTTAGAGACAGAAACAGAAGCAGTCTCACTTGGGGATATAGAAGGGTCGACCTTTTTAGGGATGATACCACCGGGTAGTATGACTTGGAGTGAGTGACATCTACCACGGCACGCTCCCTCTTGAATTGCATGTCCAACTTTTCCATCTCAATGCGCTTCTTCAAGCTTTGTTTGTTTGTATGCTCAAAGGCATGGGTCACCATGATACCATTTGTCTCATCTAGGACCAGTTGATCGTCGGTCTTTTCTTTATTTGAGGCCCCTATAACTTCAGCATCCGAGCTGGGAGTCTCAGTGGATTCAATGGTCGGGACCATCTTTGAAGTGGCGACCGCTGTAGACCCTATCACGACCCAAATTTTTAGTAACATTATTTAGGATATTTAATTAGTTAAATTAAATAAAATAATGTGATGATTAGGTGATTGAGATTTGTGTTAATAGAAGGGTAGCCGTGCCATATAACAAATGAACTAAAGAGGAACTAGAATAAAACAGGTAAGGCAAATAGATAAGGGGTAAAACAGTAATAAGTATATTCTTATACCCTAAACCTTTAGGCCATTGATTCTACACATTCATTTACAAAAATTAAACCTAAGAGGCTAGTCACCATTAAGGAAGAACAAGAGGAAGATAAAGCAATCAAAGGAAGGTAGCTTAATGAATTCAAAACCAATATCAAATCTCAACTCCTTAATCACAAAGCTAAGGTGAATAATGACTACATTGTTAGAACCCTTAGTTTATGATTTTGACGATGACAACTATACAATGGAAATTATATATATATCATACAACTATATAGATATGAATTCAAAGCAAGACAAACCACTACTGTGATAAGACGATGACTAAAGCACCGAAAAGATTCATCTATAAAGTTGCACGAGGATCGAAGAGAGATACACTCAAGAATAAACCCAGGAGAACATCACTTAACAGGTTCAGACGTCTGAATGCAGAACTTCAAACGTCTGAACGTAGAAGTTGAACAAAAATAATAATAGGTTCTCAGACGTCTGAAAACACCATTCAGACGTTTGAAACTGGGATCGGGGCAGATAATTCAAATTACAACTGTCATCTCCGAAGAGACACAACTCCATCTCTCCTCCACAACTCTTCACCAGTGAATAGTGACAACTCTAGACTGAAAGGGAAGAGGTGTAACTACTAAAAGCAACCTTCTACAACTATATAAACGAGAATCAAGAAGGATCAAAGCACTTAACTAATTAACTCGAATCTCTATCTTGATCATCTCTTGTTCTAATCATCTACTTGTTATCAAATCTGCAAATCTGAGATCATACACTTCCATACTCTCTCGATCAATATTGTATTCAATCATTCAAGAGATATAGGAAGTTCAATTGTACTATATAGTCAAAATCCGTGTAATAGAGAACACATTCTTGAAAAGGAAACTCTGCTATTCTAAACCTGTTCTTCCGGGTGAAGTGAGGGTTATTTGGTGAAAGGAAATTCCAAAGAGGAGCTTCGGGACTGGACGTAGGACGGGAGGTCCGAACCAGTATAAAATCCCTGGTGTGATTATTCTTATTTACATACTTTACTATTGTTACACTATAGTTTAAATTAGTCATATACTTGTCATTTGTATAATCGATCCACCATACTATAGACTTTCATACATCTCATGTTTTTGATTGTTTTCGGTTTTAGATTAGATCCAAATTATTTTGCAAGTTTTTTCCATGTTTTTTATTGTTAAATTGGATATATATGCTAGTTGACGATTTATGCTAATTCATATGAATTTTATGATTTGTTTTAATGTGAAAACCCTATTAAATGACATTCAAATTCCTTGCGATTTTAGAATAAGGTCAGAAATGATATTTTAGAGATTTGTTTCAATTTTCATAATTTTCTAAATTAATGTGCATTTAATATTAATTTTATAGTGAAGAAAATGGTTATTTGGGTTTAAAATTAATTATGGCTAATATATGTATGTTTTGGGTCAGAAATTAATATATGGTAGAAAAAATATTAAAAATGATTTATGGTAATTTTTATAGATTTTTCCTAAGTGTTTTAATAGTATATAAAATTATTTAAGGTATGAGACTTAAATGTTTTATATATTTATAAAAGGAGAAGGGGCATTTTGTAAATAATTTATTTGTTTATTTCAGAAATTTTGGCAATACTTTTAGAAAAGAAATTAGCAACCAATCATGTTTTGACAAACAAGGCAGGTTAGTTGAAAAGAATTGCTTTAAAAGGTTAAAAATTGGTTTATACATGCTTTTTACATGTTTCGCCACTTTCGGCACCTAGCCTTCGACACCTTACTTCCGCCTCCATCACCATTGAAACCAATGTGCATGGTATCAAAGACTTGGTATGCAATGAATTGGAGATAGGCGAAAGGTATGTAGTCGAAACATGGGGTTTCGAAGGGGTCGAAGCTTTGCTTTGTTTTAAAAGAAAATGCGCCCGCTTTGCTTTCAAAAGGAATGCTTTCGACTTAGTTATCTTTCAACTTGGTTAAATGGTTTTAAGGAATGGTTCCGAAAGAGGTTGCGCCTTTTGTTTTATAAAGAAGCTTTTGACAGGGTCGAAACCCCTTGCTGCCGCATCATACCTTCCGAAGTAATGCTTTCGAAAGGGTTTCTTTGTTATAAAACCCAAGCCGCTTCTCCAATGCTTTCGAAGGGATTGGTTTTGACACCATCCACTTCTTTTACTTAGAAAATGGCTTTCGAAAGTGTTACTTTCAACTTTCTTCTTTTAAGTCCCTTTTGAGATTTTGAAAGATAAACCCAAAGGTTTCGAAAGGTATAGTTTTGAATGGTTTTGAAAGGTTATTCCACATGTTTTACTCGAACCCAAGTGCTTTCAAAAGGTTTGATGAATTTAATTCTTTCGAAAGGTTTAAGAGAGGTTTTGAAGGGGGTGGTTCCCCAATGTTTTCGAAAGATTATAAACGGAAGGTTTCCAAAGGTTTTCAAAAGGCATATTTAAAGTGTTTTGAAAGGCTTTCGAAAGAGAGGTTTGGAATGTTTTCGAAAGGACTATGTAAATGGTTTCGAAAGGTATGTTTTGACCGTTCGACCTAAGGTTTTACTTGTATCGAAAGTGGTACTTTCAAGGGTTTCGAAGGGGTACTTTCAATGGTTTCAAAAGGTATTGTTTAAAGGTTTAAACAAAGGTTTAGATTCTTACATTAACAAAGTTTTGTGTTAAGTATATATAACATGACAAGGTGATTTGAGTAAGGCATAGAGTATATTTTCCTTGTTTAAAGTTTGATTTAATGAATTAAATCAATTTGAGAGTAAATGTTTTCAAGGAAAATTTTATGGGTAGATGACAATATGACTGCTATGTAAACAAAGAGTTTGAGAGTAAGCATTACACAATCTCCATTTATTTATTTTTTGAAAAGGAAAATAGATTGCCTATTTTTTATCATATACACTATGTTGACATAGTGCCCCGAAAAGAAACCAAAAAGAAAATAAAGTCTTTTCTTGAAAAAGGTAATTTTTTACTAATTTTTTGTTTTCATAATGTAATAATAATAAGAAAAGCAAGATTCTGATTCCTTCGTTACCAACAATTTTCGGTATTTTTGGTCATATCCATTATTTGGTTCTGTGGGGTCTTTAGAAAGTCCGTATTTACTGGAAGATCGGAACAAGGAAATAAGTTGATTAAAATTTATCACCCTAAGTAAAATGACTCAGATATTAGAATACCAGATGAGACTGGTATGGGGTCGTGCCTTATACTTTAGCTAGTAGCCCCTAGCTAAAATAAGTCCAAAATTCCAGTGTGTAGGGCTTTGTCACAGGTAAGAATAAAATGATGTTACACAGAGAAAGGAATCTATAGAGGAGAGATAGGTTATTGGTGAGCCCGCAAAACCATTAGGATTAGTTGACCCTGGGAGAACTAAGTTAGCGGCAGACCATCTAGAAGAGGAGTATCTAATAGAAGTTAGATTATTTGTTTATTTTGTCTGGTAGGCCCGAGTCAGCCAAAGGTTAGTAGTTAGCTAAACAAAACTATAGTGTTTAGACAGATAATCCATTTGTTACCTGATTTATATGCTTACATGATATTTCTTTATTGTTTTAACCAGTTTTGGTTGCAGGGTTAAGATTTGCAAAAGATGTGTTTTAAAAGGGTATTAGTGAGGGGAAACCCATTCCGCTAAGCGGCATGGTCTCACTTAATATTATATAATCGAGATGTATAGTACTATTCACACGAGGATTTATGTCTGACTCGAAGTTTATGTTTTCCCCCTTAAACTCTCGGGTGCTCAATATTGATTTGAGTAGGCTGAGGGTTAAGAATTTTCAGGTTTTAGTAGGTGGACGAATAAAGCATTCGAAGATGAGCGGGAGGCTGATGCTAGCTATATTTAGGATATGTTTTGTTTTATTTCTGTTGTGTTGTATTAATTCAGTTATTACTATTTAGTACTCTGGTCATCCAAGGGAGCATCTTCAAATGTCACTCTTGGCGTATTTATGTAATAATTATATTTGATCTGAACCTGGGAAACGTTTGGGGTTATGTAACTTGGATATGAAATGTTGTTTTGAATTGTAATCAGAAAAGTGTTTTAATCTATATTGATTTTATTTCATATTCAAGTGCTTCTGATATTATGGATACTATTAACATTATCGTATTTGGTCACAGGAAGTAATACTATGGATGAGTGCAGCATCTGTAGCGTTTTGCTTCGGGCCTCCAGATAGGGGATGTTACAACTTGGTATCAGAGCATAGGTTTATGAAAAACTTTAAACTAAAATTATTTTTTGAAAACATAATCCTAAGGAATTAGAGATAAAATCAGGGTATGGGATAACGCTATAGTAATGTACTTGTATTTTCTATATTTAAGTATATGCTATATTTCTATTATCCTATCTCTCTTAGGCTATTCTTCTGTATCTTACGAGGCTTGAATACAGATATGGATTCTAGAAGTGGAAGAGTTAACCTTGGAGGGGGAAGCACCACTACAAATGGAAATGCCAGACCAAATACGAGAAGGAACCAAGGTCAAGCACAAGCTGGAAATGTGGGTGATGGAGTCCCGCAAGTTGACATGGGAGCAATGTACCAGTTCTTTGTCAATATGATGCAAGTTGGAATTGTTACTGGAGTAGTTGAAGGAGGAAACCAAGAAGCTCCGGTGGTGAATAACTATTCTATTTTGAGTAGGGATTATGCTCGGTTGGTAGGAAAGCCTTTCATCGGAACTAAAGACGCAATCGAAGTAGAGAATTGGCTGCTTCATTGCAAGAGGATTTTCGCTGATTTGGGGCTCAATGATGTGCAGAAGAGAAAACGCGCTTCGAGACCGTTACAAGGAGCAGTGATGTACTGGTCGAACAGCGTTACAGTTGGAGTTAATGAGAAGACAATGACATGGGATGAGTTCAAGAGGAGGTTTGGAGAGAGGTTTATGTCAAAAATTGCTAAGTCTTCTCTTCTCAGAAAGTTTGCTGAATTGGAGCAAGGATACATGACTGTGCTTGTGTACGCGACGAGATTCGAGGAGCTTGCAAGGTATGGCTATGCTACAGTGGATACTATGATTAAAAGGAATGAGAAGTTCATTAGGGAGTTGAAGCCTAAGCTTGCTAGGGCAATGTTACCGCATATCAGAGATCTATGTGATGTTGTAATGGAAATGGCTTTGAAGAATGTAGAGATGTTGCTTTTCTGGAGAGAAATAAGGCAAAGGAAGTCTAGGTGGGGCATAGTCCGAAAAGGAAGTTCTTCCATAAGGAAGGTGCTTAAAAGGGTGGAGCTGCAAAGAAGGGGAAGTCGGAGGTTGTCTGTTTTAAGTGTGATAAGAAAGGGAATTTCGCTAATGAATGTCGTTCTAGAGAGGGAAAGAAAGTGATCAGGAAGAAGAATATCAGGTGCTTCAACTGTGATCAAATTGGACATTACAAGAACCAATGCAAGGAGCCTGCTAAGGATGAGAAGGGCAAAGTATATGCATTAGAGCGAGCTACCTCGAGGCTAACAGCAGAGGAAACAGGAAAAGCTCTGTTGAGAGGTATGCTTCTGATTCATAGTATGTCAGTTAGTGTTATGTTTGATACTGGTGCATCGCATTCTTTTGTAGTATTTTGAAATACTATTAATTGCTGTTTTGATTTGAGAATAATTTTGGTTTAGAAAAATGATTTTCTTTTAATCTGATTTTTTGGATATTCTATGGTATTTTATATAAAAATAGTTTTTGTACCTTTCTATTTTTCTCCAACCTTTTTTGAAATGTTTTAAAAGTATTTCGTAAAGTATTTATTTTTATAGAAAAGTTAATATAATAATGAGTGTTTATTTTTAAGAAAAATAAATGGGTTTATCTTTTATTATAAAGTGATTTTGTTTTTGAAAGGAGATAGTAGTACTTCGGAATAAATATTTGTGAAATGCTTTATATAAATTGTTGTATAAAAGGATAGATTTTTAAATTATATTTTATAAATAAAAGGATAGATTTATAAATTATACTTTATAAGTAAAAGGATAGACTTATAAATGATATTTTATAAATAAAAGGATAGATTTTTAAATGGGGTTTTCTGAAATGGAAAAAATATATCATTTTGATAAATAGGAAAATAATTCACATTTGTGAATTTATAGTGATATATGAAATGATCGTTCTATGGAAAGTATTTAAACTTGTCTAGAAATTAAAGTTTTGTGATAAGTATATAAGATTTAAATCTTCATATTTAGAAAAGGAATTTTATAAATAAATTATGAGATTTATAAAAGGAGTTTTATAATTATATTTGTAGATTTATAAAAGAAGGTTTATAAATAGAAATGAGTTTTATAATTGGAGTTTTATAAATGAATTTGGAGTTTTATAAAAGGAGTTATAAATAAGCTTGGAGATTTATAAAAGGAGTTTTATAAATGATATTTTATAAAAGAAGTTTTTAAATATAAAAGAGTTATATGAATAAAAAGGAGTTTTATAAAGGAATTTTATAAATGGGATTTATAAAAGGAATGAAACCCAATTTTCATAAATGATCATTTTAAATTATGGTGGTATGGGAAGTATTCTTTTAATACTTAAAACCAAAATGAGAAAAGCGGTTTGAGTTTTATTGTTACTTATATTTTAAATGATATTTGTTAACCCGAATAAATACGATTCTGGAAATGAAATATTTCTTAAGATTTACGAATATACTTATACTGTTGAGATAAGTATATGGGTACATTTTCTAAGTACCAGAAATGTAGTGTTTTGTGAATATATTTATATTGTTGATATAAGTACATGAACATGTTTTCTATGTATTGAAAGTGAAATGGTTTTTGAATATACTTATACCGTCAGGATATGTATATGAATATCTTTCAAGTATTGAAAAGAGTATCGAGGGTTGTGAATAAATCTTTTGTAGAAGTATTTTATATAAGAATTTACAAAGTAGTTTTAATTAATGACATGATTAATAAAAGAGGCTTAATGGTTTCTTATGTGCTTAACCATGGTTGGTTTCCATTTGGAATTAAATCTCTGGTTGGATTGTATGTTTATTTGATAGATAAATAACCAACTAACAAATCTTGACCATTTTTGAAATTATCTTGTTGCTTCGGAGAGACCGGGATCAAATATATTATCTGAAAACCACTTTGAACTGGCATAAGCGTTCGAATTGGAAACATCTTGGAAATGGTCGAAGATGGAGTCCTTCGAAGTGCAAGGGCTATTTTCTACTAATCCTAAGGGTGATCCCAAAATGAATATAGTAGAAGTAATGCCTTTCGTTTGTTCATATCCTGAACAATTCGTACGGATGAATGATGGCATTGCATTTTTGCTTGGAGGACAGTATTAGCATTCCAATTGGGATTGCTATACAAAAGGTAAAACGTAGCCTCAAGCCTCAACCCTGGAATGACAAAAATAAGGGAAGATGCAGTAGAGCTATGTGTGTCATACCCATTAGGGTATGTCATCACCCTTCAACATCACTATCTATTAATTTATGTATGTTGCGAGCTCGAGGAAAAAGGTTGCAAAGCAACCGAGGTGATGACATATTAGGTACTATCCAGTAAGGGGTAAGCCGGTTCTATGTTGAAAGAAGGTCTAGGTGAGGCCCTCGGTACATTTTCTAGAGGTGTACTATGGTAGGTGGTACCTCAGTGCCTTGTCATTGTATGGAATCCATTCTCCAATACGTGCCTTTACGAACTTAGTTGTATACCTAATATGCTGGAATGTAATTAATGTAACCATTTCGACTATGATTTAATATTTATTTTAAACCCTATACATTATTATAATATCACAAGATCTCCTTTGAAATGGTTTGGTTATCGTAAGGTAAAAACCTGTATGTGTCTATATGTGGTGTAGCCTTACGAGATACCTTTGTTTTTGAAAGGTTTTATAACAATAAAATCCATTTGGTTTGTGTTTCTCACGCTGGTTTACCAGACTGATCTAGGCGTTATTTTCTTATAATGCTCGGGTCAGACCGAGTATATTTTCATATTTAGTTATGGATGCTTTGGAACTTCAGGAGATGAGCTGAATGCCTCCAAGACGTATTCACATATATTTTATTTCCGCCGCATTTGTTGTTTTGTATTCATCAGCATTTGTGAGAACAAGTTGTTATAGCTGTCCAGACTGATGATAGGTTAGTTTACTTTGATCGATGTATATATATTACAATTTTCTTTTTGTAAAGATTTGTTGAATATTATATATTACACGTCACGATGTGAGATTCTGTTCTGTCTTTTCTTTCTTTCATCCTAGTAATTTGTCTTTCAAACACTTGGATGTTCGGCACGTGAATACCATGGATGTATTTGTGTAGACTTTTAAGGGTTAAAAACGCGGGTCGTTACACCAACCATGCACAAATTTCAATGATACGAAGAACCACTTGACGATTCTACGAACCAACTTCGCCATCGAACTAATCATCTCATGCCTGATCTATCGACACTAACTTCATCCCCCTTGGCACCTCCTTGTCGATCGTGACTTGTTGCCCTCCATGCTATAGTGAACGGACGTGAATCACCTCGGGCCACCTGAACACCTTCGGCCAATGCCATTCAGCTTCCCATCGCATGCCGAGTCCAACGACACCCTCAATTTCGACGCGTTGCTTCAATTTCCGACTTTAGCTCCGCTTCACTGTATAGTGAATGTCACATTTCACCATACTGAGCCGCACCCCGTTAAACAACCACCACATGTTCACTTGCACTACATAAACTCAACGCCACTGATGACTTATCCTATCGTTGCCTTTAACTTTGACATGACTCAACCCTAGCTTCATTGCCTCAAGTTGACCATGACTAAACTTTGCCGCAACCACTTTTTAGCCATGGATTTAAAGCCCTCGACCACCGAATTCAGTGAATCCAAAATTAGCCTCTCTCAATGATTGAAGCACTCAAAACAATTGTAAGAATTAATTTAGTGGTGGCGGCTGATTATTGATGAAGGAAGGAAGGAAAAGAAAAGTAAGAGAATAAGGGTTTAAGGTGTTAATGTATATTTATAGAGAAATAAATATTATATTTTAATTTTCAGAATTAATTGCTATGTGTTTCGAGCTCGCACGATCATATAGAACGTCTGATCGCCACGAAACTCATCGGCGCACAACTCATTAGTCCACTACATCCTAGGAGTATATACAAAACAATACTATTCATATTGTATGTCACTCCACTACATCCTAGGAGTATATACAAAACATATTATTCGTTTTAATTATTTAAAATTCCGATGAAAGCCCAAAGTAAATTTGGATATAATCACCGAGTCAACCTTCTAGATTTCTTTATCCATCGGGCTAGGCATGTTGCAAGGAAGAGTCAAACTCTGGTATCCATATGCAAGACTAGAGTCTACTTTTCTTAGACAACCCTACGGTAAAGACGAGTATTGGTTGTCCCACTAACATTGAATGTTCTACTTAATAAAGATGTTTTACAAATTAAAACTTTTTAATTTCTACTATCTTCCAATTTAAGAGTTAAAAATACTCAAATTTTTATATTTTCACAAAAACTCTTAGCTTCAGTTTCTATATCAATTCGGAAGTTTTTAGCTATCTAAAATGGCCAAAAATTCTATTGTATCCTAATAATTGAAAATTACTAATCAACAAATCAAACAAGATGCACAACCAAACTACCCAAATGCATAGGATACATGCATTCATAATATAACTTAACCAAAAACTTAAGAATTAGACCACGGATTTTATTTCAAATCATTTTGAAATAATATAAACTTATAACCTTTGTATATCAAATCATACCTTCAGAATTTAAATCAAAATTTGTTTTACCAAAACAACTTTTAGTAAAGCTACTATAGTAGCATCCTCCATTTTGAAACTTGAAAATAAACGTCGATGATGCTATACTCATCACATGAATTATTTTCCAACGGCAGAAGTGAGTTCAGTACCTTCTGTCTCCTTCAAAATCCTTTTAAAACCATCTCTATTCATAAATACTTTCAAATAATACTATTATTATTTTCTTCAAAACCTTGAAAAATGGTTTTTAAAACATCAGGATTTATGTTCTCAAATTCTTTGTTTAAATCCTTTTTATTTATAAACTATAATTTTATAAACCATACTTATCTAAATTCACTACCTTATCTAAATCATTTCACAAATGTTTATTTTTAAAATATTACATCTTTCTCAGAGACTATAATAAACAGCTTTTATTAAAATTAAATTTTAAGCCAACATCATCACCAAACACCTTATAGTCAAACTGTTAAACTTAATTCATAAGGTGTTTGTTTCAATGTTCCTACAAGTTACCATCTATCCAACCCATGAAAAGGTAAAACTGCTCATAAACTAGTCGAGCATAATTGATCAAATAATAAATGATAATAATCAAATATTATCATTTCCTAACAAACAAATACATCATAAGTAACTATATCAATTTTTTGAAAATTATTCTTTTATATATAAAATATAATCCTAGGTTTATTTCATATACCAATTTCAAAAATAGTACTGTGTCGGTTTGTCTTATTCAAGTGTTTAGAGAGCCTTATTAACTACATTAGCAATACATATTGACCAAAATCCATAAACCACTCAACAGACTAATCAACCAAATACAAAACATTTTCGTAACAATAACAAATATGCACTCTCATATATATAATACACTCAACTCACTATAAGGCTTCCATTACCCTATCACTTAATGAGTTATACCGAACAAAGCCAAGGTTCCCACTTAACCTCCAGCTCTAATACTAGGTGTAACGGTCGGCCTTTTTGAGCCCCAAATTTTGACACTGATACATCCAAGGTATTCACGTGCCAAGCACCCAAATTACGGAAAGACAGAATGTTAGGATAAAAGAAAAGGAAAACAAAAAAGGACAAGATAGAAGAACACAATATCAGAATCTCACATGGGGAACGATAATATATAATATATCAAAAGATTTTTACCAAAAAGAAAAGTTTAATATACATACAACAATCAGAGTAAACTAACCTATCATCGTCCCGGACACTTATAATAGCCTGCCCTCACAAATGCTAATAGATACAAAACAAGTAATGCAGGTAAAAATAAATACGGTAGGAAATCATCCAGCTCCTCTCCAAGAGATTTAATAAACCATGGCTAAATCTGGAAATATACATGGGTTAAACCGAGTATTATAAGAAAATAACACCCGGATCAGTCTAGTAAACCAGCGTGATAAACTCAAATCATATGGATTACTATATTTATAAAACCCTTCAAAAATAAAGGTATATCGTAAGACCATGCCGTAAATAAATACGGATGGATTTTTATCTTACGATAACCAAACCATTCTATTAGAAAATCCAGTGATATTTTAATAATGTATAGGGTGTGAAATATAAATAATCAAGTAATTGTGATGCATGTAGGTGACCATCACAACAATAATATGTATACAATCAAAACAACTAAGGCGCATTCGCTAATTGTGTAGCATTCCACGGGGGTGCTCTCAGTACTTCGAGAATGGTCCTCTGGCATAAGTATCAGAGATATCCCTTCGTAGCAGCGTACATCTCTAGTGAATCGCATCCGCCTGCATATCCATATAAGTATCTCTAGAATGGAGTCGCATGCACCCTATGGGTTTGCCAACCAAAATAGCGATGTCTCTTATCTCTGGTATTAGTCATCACCACTGGTGAGGCCACGTCCGGCATTCCAGCACATGAGTCACCACTAAAATAGATCTCGACACACGAGTCCCCACCTCAAAAAGATCTCGGAACCACACATGGATCCCATATCTCAATACATCTTGGAATCATATATGGATTACCACATCCTGAATATATCACGAACAACTACATGTGTTCGACCATCTCAACAGATCTCGAATCTCCACATAGATTCTGGCATTTCAAACCAATCGCGAACCTCATCCAAAACATAGAATGGGTATATGGTTTTGGATTGGTCATTGTAACGACCCACCCTTGTAGTACCCTGAATCAATGTTGAGGTACAATGTTAGACTCCATAATACCACAAATGACAGTTTGTCGGGTTAAAATAAAAAAATATTCAACCTCAACAAGGCACAACGTTAGAATCTCACAGCGGATGATAATATAAAATATAATGAATATACATGAGCAATTGGATAAACAACATATAAAAGACTGTACTGATGGAAATAACTGATAAATGGATATCAATACAGAAAGTCAGAATACAATATCTGATACACTAAGTCTCCTATATAAATAGCCTAACCGTCATGTACTATTACAAAATCAAATATACATCTAAGCACTGCCTTCGCTTCCAAAGTTCCCCAACTGTCCTAAAAGCATATCCCCAAAAGCATCTGACTCTCCAATTACTCAATTGAGTACCTAAGAGTTGTCATGACATAAGCATACAAAGACAACGTTAACGTGGGTACGACATAAAGCCTGGTGTGAGGGGAACAATCTCAAAGTAAATCCATATAGAAATATATAGGGGATTTGTGAAGTATAGTTGATCCTCTCTACAAACTTCGCTTAGGGTAACCCGAACCGCTCTTAAACAAGTAAAGTAAAACCCAACTCCAAAGTAGGGGATCATACCATAATCTTCTCTTCTCCTGCAACCAAAGAGTCGGCACAACTAATAATGTAACTGAAGCGTAACAACATAACATGATAGGGGTAACCTAATGTAGCCATGCATGAGTAAACTTCCTTATATAAGTCTAACACACAATGTTCAATAACGGTAATCAACCAACCGAAATAACATACACAATCATAACAATAGAACACACCCAAATAATAAGTTAATACCCATCATCTCTGGTGGGTGGGGTCCTTTAGGGACACCAACCAATCCAATGATCACCATCAAAACATCTGAAATGCAAAACGAATACAGCTATATAACAATGCTACTAAATTAGCATCTCCATACCCAAAACTGAAATACGGATAACCATAACTATTACCCATCCTGAACTGCCATTAGCTACCAGTGAGACCTATCGAGAGCCACAACTAACGTGTGGACTTCCCTGAAAACCAATACCTTAAAAGAAGTTGACCTGTTGGTCCCGTCGTAGCGTCCAAGAGTGCTACGGAACAGTATATGACCTGTTCTAGACTGACATTCCAATCTCTCTCTGCCCCTACTATGGGATCACATCTGCAGGTTGTGTTGTCTCAAGGGTACAATAGATTCTCACGCTACATCCTTTACTTCCGATTGTTAATACCGACATACCGGAAACGTATGTAAACGCTAAACCTTGTCTACATCCTTTCCACATGGGTACATAATACTGAAGTATTATCGCTCCTATATGGACCGATAAATCTTTATGAATTGTCATTAGCTACCTATGAGGCATATCGAAAGGCACAACTATATTATGGACTCCCTTGGAAACCAACACCTCAAAAGAAGTTGGCATGTAGGTTCCGTCGTAGCCACCAAGAGTACTACACAACAGTATATGACCTACTCTAGACCGACGTCCCAGTCTCTCTCCGCCTCTGCTCCGGAACCATGTATGCAGGTCATGCACCTCAAGGTATAATGGATTCCCTTACACTAATCGATAGTCCTAAGTCGGACATACTAATATATATATATATATGACTTAAACCGCATACCATGAATATCTATAAAATATTTTGTGCCTCTCCCCAGTAGTCCCAAGTCGGACATACCAGAACTATTACATATGCCTGAACCCGCATATCAATGGATATCTACAAAATATTCCATGCACCTTCCAATAGTTCGAAGTCCGACATACCAGAACTATATACATATGCCTGAAACCGTATATCAATGAATATCTATAAAATATTCCGTGCCTCTTCCAGCAGTCCCAAGTCGGACATACCAGAACTATATATAAATATAGAGATAACTATATGCAGTTATATATACAACTAGTCCATCTATAAGGGACTAATTAATACATCTCGTGCCCATTTACATACATGAAGGCAATACCGAACCAAAACAACCATTTTACCATCTCAAATTCAAATTAGTCAATTAGTCAAACAATCTATTTATCTATCATTTAATTCTAATCTACAATCAGTTCAATCAATTCAGCCAATTCAACCAATTAAAAACAATGACATGAAAACTATACAATTCAATCATTAATCAACTCGTTATACCATATAGTAATCTAGGAGATGACCCATCTATTAATATATTATTTCCAACCATAATATATTATTTCTAAAACAACAATAAGCTTATAAATCACTTGAAAGCTTAATATTATTTAATTATACAATTATAATTAAATATACACTTTCATACTATTTTTATAAAATCGTAACCATTTTATAAAAACATCATTATATACTTAAAACCGATTTAAGTAATATAATTCACCTTACAATATTTTATAAATCCTTTTATAAAATATTATATTCGCTTAAAAATCAATTTAAGCCACAATATACTTAATTTATCATATTAAATCAAGTAGGTCTCAATAACACTATTTTATTAAATCATATAAGCATTTTATAAAATATCCCATTTACTCAAAACTAATTTTTTTAAGTAATTATAGCACTTAATTTATCAAATAAAATTAAGTGTAAATCCATGTATCAAATCTACAAAATCATTCAATCATTTTCAAGTCTTCATGCTTATCTTAATATTCATACTTTTGAATCCCGATTGGTAATAAAATATGTACCAATATTTCTATCACTAGTTTAAACAACAAATTTGGGTTAAATTAATTTATAACCATGTTATAAATTAATATCATCCCCCACCAACTCTATTCAATACGAATAGACCTTTATACACACACACACACATAGATACACACACACACAGATATATATATATATATTCGAGATTTAAATCAATCATCTCGAATGTGCACCCAAACTAATCCAATCAAACAGGAAAATTATTAAATAAATACCACAACTGTTGTCGACAGTTACATAGGATCTCAGCAACTATTCTATGTCAATAATGATCCATCCAAACATGATATAATCAATGAACCACATTACTCTGCACCATTCTAATCATATAAAATGGTATACATAAATTCTAGGATTTATACGATAATTAATTATAGAGTTATTGTTCTGCTCACCTTAACCACATTTTTCAGTCATCCAAATTACGACCAAAGCTGTTCCATTGCGTAGGTGATGACTCAACGAGTCTAATGCAAGAAACCGCGTTCCAATCTGACCTCTTATAACAAGATACAAATTAATGAACATGTTGGAATTCATTAAAACAATTAAATTATTATTATTTTTGCTAATTATGTTCCCACGCTAACCTCTTCGTTCCTAAACCCAGAACACGCACATGACCCAAATCAGTGCCTCCACTCTCCCCTCGTCGGCCCGCCTCAGCCAACTTGAGCAAGATCAGAGGCCACCACCCGAACCTCCGCCCTAAAACTCATTGAATACCACTGGTCTGATCGCCTAAACCTTCACCGTCGCCGAGATCCCTCACCTTAAACGCCATCACTTCTCGCTCCCGCCATCGCCAATACATGCCACTAGGGATGAATCGGTCTTAGGTGAAGGTAGCCTGACCAAGGCGGTCACTTCACCTTCAGGCGTCGCCACCTGGAATGCAACGATGAAGGAGATCCAAGGCCAAGAAGATAGCGGCCATTGATTTCATTTCATTAAGGGAGAGAGAGAAAATGGGAGAGAGAAAGTGCTTTATTTTATGAAAAATAAAATCAAAGAATATTGTATTTATCCAATTTTCTCTCCATGTTCTCGACTCGGATGAGCTCTAGCTAGCTCGGATCGAGACGATTCTCGAACCATGCGACTCTACGCATTTTTCGGTTCCAATGATATAAAATACGACACCATCTGAGACTGACCACCATATGGTTAATTTTGCACATATCGTTCGCAAATATCTATCAGAAAATTTGCAACTCCAAACGAAACGTGTTCACCATCGTTCATAACCAAATATCCCTATTATGGACTCAATGGAAAAGATTTCGGGACCTATCTTCGTCGTATACAAAAGTTAGCCTTTTGGATCGATCAACGAATCGAACGCAGGCTACAGCTAAAAATCCATCAGTCGAAACATATCAATGCTTATACTCTTTCTCAACCGCTCAGATGATCCGGACTCAATGGAAGTGGTCTCGAGTCCTAATTTGTCCATTTGTGAGATTTGATTTTTCATCCCATCTATTAAATTAGCAATTTAATATATAAATAAATCAATTGTTTAAATATTCTAGTGCATAAAAATGCGAGTGTTACATTCTTCTTCCCTTAAAAATAATTTCGTCCACGAATTTCCAAGGCAAAATGTAACTCTACCCCAAATGCTATAACAACCGAACACCAACGTATCCATAACAATCATTCACTAGTATATACCCTTGTAACGTATAATATTCATAACTAGCTAGTCGTATACCATCACATCTGTATACCATTCTACCTAAAACACACATGGAAATACACATGTCTACTAACATGACACATCACACCAATCGAGCATCTGTAAATAGTTAAAATCTAAACAACGAACTACTAGCTTCAAACGATTGTAACAAAGGAAAAAGACTTGGTGTAACACCCCAAATTTTAAATAACATTATTCAGGAGATTTAATTAGATAAATTAAATAGAATAATGTAAAGACTAGAGTGATACGGTGATTGAGATTTGAAAACTAAATAGAGGTCGTGTCTTAACCAAATGAAATGATAAGAATGTGTTTATAAAATGGCTTTATAAGTTAACTACTCAAGAGAAAAAGGCAAGGGTATTATGGGAATAGCCGTATATAACTCCATAACCCCTTACCTTATTCTCATTCATACGTTCATAAACCAAAAACAAAAACTAAGGAGAACTAAGGTCGGCCATAACCCTAGGAGAAAAGAGGATCAAAATCAACTAGAAGCTAGGGATTCAAGCGAGGAAGATGTTATCTCGCTTTTTGGCCAAAGCCAGGATATCAACAAATTGGCTAAAAAGGATGGATATCAGGATCGGAGATCAATTGTAAACAAGGCTAAGATCAATACCATCAAAATTGGACCGAGCTCCAATCGAGGTGAGATTGATAAGGAATGATAAACAAGGCCCAGTGATGCTACGTTTCGAATTTCATGTCAAACAGGGTTCATACGCTCTCAAGTTATGAATGGATCAGTATTCATGAAAAACCATTTCATATCGATACTTTCGTATCAATCGATATGGATACGAAATGTACACAACTCTGGGGTTTAGCATAACAGCTTCAACGCTCTACCAGGATGGATATGTATATGGATAAGACACACATGCTTTGTGCATTTGGTTTGGATCGATTACAATTCATATCGATAGATTTCGTATCGATCGAATGATGCGGCATCAGATCGATACGAGAGAAGGGATAGGGTACCGGATTGATACGAAGGATAGCGGCATTGGATGGATTCGGAGGCGTATTTCTTATCGATCATTTGTATCGGTCGATACGAAAGAAGTGGTCAAGATGGAGCGTAAAGTATGGATCACAGCACAAGACTCGGATCGATACGAGAATTAAGGAGCGCATTATTTATGGATACGAAATGATGGATACGAATCTATGGATACGAAATCATCAGCCTACACTTGCAAACTCGATCTTGGATCGATTATATCTCACAGTCTACAACTCCAAATGCATTGAGATTTTCACAGCAAGTTGCACAACACATAGGGAACATCCATGATCGATCGCAGCTCAATTGGAGCAGTTTATGATCGATATGAACTCACTATAGATCGATCGAGGATCGATCCTAAATGACTCCAGATCGATCATGTGGGCCCATCTGGACTTGAGAAGGAGTATTACGAGATTCAAGGCAGATATTTCCAGCTCCACACCTATAAATAGCACCTCCATTGCAACTAAAAGGGGGTCTTTTCTCTCGGCTCCTCTATTATCTTCTTCTCTTTTGGCTAGACTCTACCATTTTTGGCTATTGATATTCAAAAGGATTGTAACCAACTATAATCACAGTATAAAGGAAATAAAAGGATCAGTTCAAAGTGGACATAGGCCGAAGATTGCCGAACTACTATAAATTTCTTGTGTTCTTTACTTTCTTGCTCATTTTACATTTGTTATTTCTTTATTTTTACTCTCTACATCATCTGGATCTGAGAACTGTGACTGGATATTAAGGATTTGTGTGTTAACATTGGTGCTTTCATTACATTCGGGGTTTGTGACCATTTTTGGCGCAAACTGCTTTGGTGCTTTCACTGAGAACTCAAGCACACGCTACTTTGGAAAAGGATTGGATCTAAAGCTATGGTTAGGAAATCGGCTAGAAGGACTTTACTAGAAAGGAGCCATCAGGGGAGAAGTCAAGGGGCTTCATCTGGAGGTGGAGAAGATCAGGCATCCATCTACATTGCAAGGGATGAGATGTGGACAATGATGGATTCCATGTAGGAGAGATTATTGAAGAGCCAACAAGAGATGATGCAGAATCTCTTCAGGCAAATGGGCACAGCTGGAACCCAGAACCCAGGAAATGGAGCAACCGGAGCTGCCGGCAATGTAGAACAAGGAGTTAGAGCTGTAGAAATCTTTGGAGGTCAGATCCAGAACCAGAACGGAGAACGTGAAGGGAATCTGCAAAGGCCTGGGGACAGACCCTCGGGATCAGATATTGGAAGGCCCGTGAATGAAGCTCAGCTAGTTGGGGCTAATGTAAACGTGAATGAGCAACATGAAGAGTACTACCTAGAATACTCTCCAGGACATGGGGGTAGGATGGAAACGCATATAGGAGGCCACCCCCGGATGGAGATGAGTGGATGGCTGGATTAATAAGAAGGATTATGGAAGGAGGGCTACCAAGCGGAGGCTTGGAGGAAGTTATTCGGAGTTCATTCACTTCGAATATCAGAAATGCAAGGAACCCTCCAGAATTCAAAATACCAACGTTGGAGGCCTATGATGGGAAGTCAGACGTAACTATGCACGTAACCAGATACATCAGGCATATGGAAGTACTAGGGGCATCTAAGGAGGTTATGGCAAGATGCTTCCCTTTATACTTGACGGATTTGGTTCCACTCTGGTTCAGGCAGCTAGGGAATGGATCGATTAGGACATGGGGTGAACTAGTGGAATGCTTCATGAGACAATTCAGGGTCCACGTTACATGACCCAAGAACGTAATGACATTGGCATCGATGAAGCAAAGGACAGGAGAGTCCGTAAGGAATTTTCTAATGCGGTTTAATGCAGTCGTAGCTTTGGTGGATCGCCCCAGATCCATCAATGATTTTGATGGCGGCGGTAGCAGGAATTGCAGAAGGCACTGAGTTCAAAGATTCATTGGCACGAGATCCACCATAGGATCTCAGAGATTTCTACCACGAGGCGGAAAGGTTTATACAATTAGAGGATGCATGTGCCGAAAGGCAGGAGGTGAACGCCAAGCAAGGCGAAGGAACATCTGGAGAAGGACGTGGGATGGATAAAGGAAAGCGAAAGCAGGATGATGGATATGAGGGTTCTAACAAACGGAGGAGAGACCGGGAACCCAAATTCACCACATACACAGACTTGACGGAGAATTTGGAATGGATTTACTTGGAAACACGGAGGCAACTCCCCTATCGAAAACCACCCAGAAGGAATCCTACAGAGCGGGAGCGTAGGAGCAGGAGGTATTGCCTATTCCATGAGCTGGAGAGGCATACCATAGATGAATGCCGTCACTTGAAGGACATGATGGAAGAACACATCAGGAGTGGCAGATTGCCACAGTATGTGAGGAACCGGACAACAGCGGTAGAACACGAGCAGCTATCGCCTGCACCAAACAGGAATGACCCTAGATCGGGGTCACGACTCGTCATCAGCTGAACGTGATGGCAAGGGCCGGGTTTAGGATTTGAACTTCGATCATCGAATAATCTTTCTGGTTTTGTTTCTAAAATAAAGCGGCTATGCCACTTACACATGTAAGGGAACCGGAGCGATTCCCAGGCATGCTCTGAGATGGTAGTAGACCGTTCTGCCCGGAGAGGCAGCACTTAGATTTTTCAATTTTTTCATTGGACATTTGGAATTTGGATTTAATAAATGGATTTGAATTTTATGAAACAAATCCCTCACCAAAGAGTTAAGGGACCGATACTGGAAGTTAGTTGGAAATTGATCGCTTTATGCCCCTGACCGGAAAGGCAGGGACCGGAGTGTAGGAAGTGAGTCGCTTCACCGGAGAGCGACAGGATCGGCTCACTTGATGTTGCTCCCCATTCACCGGAGAGTGATTGGATCGGGGTTCGGCAAGAGCCCAGAGTGGCTGTAATCGGTCTAGGACTTAGGCCATGGCATCGCTTAATGTTCAGGGATACCGAACCAGAGTGCAGGGAGTGACGCCGCTTCGCCGGAGAACGACAGGATTGGCTCACTCGACGTTATTTCCCCATCACTAGAGAGTGATAGGATGGGATCCAGAAAGAGCCCGGAGAGGCTGTGATCGGTCTAGGAGGACTAGGACATCACTATACGCCCCCACCGGGGCCATAGTGCAAGGGATAGGTTGCTTCGTCGGAGCGCGACAAGGTCTGCCTATTCAATCGTTAAGTTTGGATCGAGCTTAGCAAGGGTCCAGAGAGGCTGTCAATGGTCTGGAGAGATCATAGGATTCGGTTACTGGCCTCCAAGATGTGAAATGGATATTGATTCGACTTTGAATGGCTGAGGATTGGATATGGACCCGGAACGATCCTGGATTCGATTAACGACCCGGAGAGGTCATGGATTCAGATAGTGGCTTTGAGCAGCTAAGGATTTGGCTAAGGACCCGGAATGGTACCGGACTTGGATATTGACTCGGAACAATCGCGGATTTGGCTATTGGACTTGGATGGAATTGCTTGGTAATTGATTGGATGATATGGTTGTCAATGGAGTATGGATTTTGGATATCGGATTTAAAGCTATTCAAAACACGCCTTCCTATCGCAAGGCATGTTTTGGGGGACAAATGTTATCCCGCTTTTTGGCCAAAGCCAGGATATCAACAAATTGGCTAAAAAGGATGGATATCAGGATCGGAGATCAATTGGAAACAAGGCTATGATCGATACCATCAAAATTGGACCAAGCTCTAATCGAGGCAAGATCGATAAGGAATGATAAACAAGGCCCGGTGAGGCTACGTTTTGAATTTCAGGTCAAACGAGGTTCATACGCTCAAGTTATGGATGGATCAGTATTCATGAAAAACCATTTCGTATCGATACTTTCGTATTAATCGATATGGATACGAAATGTACACAACTCCGGGGTTTAGCATAACAGCTTCAACGCTATACCAGGATGGATACGTATATGGATAACACACACATGCTTTGTGCATTTGGTTTGGATCGATTACAATTTGTATCGATAGATTTCGTATCGATCGAATGATGCGGCATTAGATCGATACGAGAGAAGGGATAGAGTATGGGATCGATACGAAGGATAACGGCATTGGATGGATTCAGAGGCGTATTTTGTATCGATCATTCGTATTGGTCGATACGAAAGAAGCGGTCAAGATGGAGCGTAAAGTATGGATCACAGCATAAGACTCGGATCGATATGAGAATTAAGGAGCGCATTATCTATGGATACGAAATCATCAGCCTACACTTGCAAACTCGATCTTGGATCAATCATATCTCACAATCTACAACTCCAAATGCAATGAGATTTTCACAGCAAGTTGCACAACACATAGGGAACATCCATGATCGATTGTAGCTCAATTGGAGCAGTTTATGATCGATACGAACTCACTATGGATTGATCGAGGATCGATCCCAAATTACTCCATATCGATCATGTGGGCCCATCTGGACTTGAGAAGGAGTATTCCGAGATTCAAGGTAGATATTTCTAGCTCCACACCTATAAATAGCACCTCCATTGCAACTAAAAGGGGGTCTTTTCTCTTGGCTCCTCTTTACCTTCTTCTCTTTTGGCTAGACTCTGCCATTTTTGGCTATTGATATTTAAAATGATTGTAACCAACTGGAACCATAGTATAGAGGAAATAAAAGGATCAATTCAAAGTGGACGTAGGCCGGAGATAGTCGAACCACTATAAATTTCTTGTGTTCTTTAATTTCTTGCCCATTTTACATTTTCTATTTCTTCATTTTTACTCTCTACATCATCTGGATCTGAGATCTGTGACTAGATATTGAGAATTTGTGTGTAAACATTGGTGCTTTCATTACATTCGAGGTTTGTGACTATTTTTGGCGCAAATAGAAGAATTAAGCAAGATCAAATCTCAAGTTCCTTATCCAAACAAGGTGAATAATAATCTAAACCATCTCATATATGTTTTAATGAACAACTTAATTTTTAAGGTTTTAAAACCGTTTGGTGATTTGAATGATGATATGCTTTGATTATATGCCATGTTTGATTTACACAAGTATGTTTGTAAAAGGTTTAATTCGATTTTAAGGCTAAATCATGTAAAATGAGTTTTGAATGCCATGAGGATTGAATATGTTATGTAAACATTATCTTAGAGAAGGGTTTAAAATTTCATAATATTCCAAGCTATGGATAATTTATTATGAATTTTCGAATGGAAGAAATAGACAATTTGGATTAAAATTATTTACGGCAATTATATATTGATTTTGGGTTTGAAATTTATATATGTTAGAAAACATATTAAAAATGAATTATGATTATTTTTAGGGATTTTTCCTAAGTGTTTTAATATGGTTATTAAATTATTTAAGTTGATGGACTTAAATGTTTAAATGTTTTATGGAAGGGAATGGCTTAATTGTAAAAATGGTTTCAATTATAAATTAGTGAATTCGGAAGCCTTTTTAGAAAAAAAGATTTTGATAAAGAAATGGAAACCAATTACATTTTGACAAATAAGGCAAGTTAGGTGAATTTTTTTTCTTTTAAAGGATAAAAACCAGTTTTGCATGGATTTACTACTTCGCCACTTCCACCTGTTGGCTTTCGACACCATGCCTCCACCAAAGAACCCATTCGAAACTAATGCACATGGTATCAAGCAATTGATACGTAGTGCATTGGAGAAAGGCAAAAGGTACAGTGTCGAAACCTAGCTTTCAATGGGGTAGAAGTTATCCACTACTTACTTCTATATAAAAGAAGCTTTCGAAGGGGTAGAAGTCATTTTTATATGCTTTCAAATACGTTAATTGGCTTTTCTTTTAAAAGATACCTTCGAAATGGTTGAAGTTACTTTTAAATAGCTTTTGAATGGATTGCTGCTTGCCTTTTTTTAAAAGTAGCTTTCGATTGAGATGATGCATATAAAGTTTTGAAAAGGAGCTTTCGAAAGGGTAGTTGCTTTTGAACCTAGTCGAAACCTAACTGCCATCTTCATACCTTTCGAGTTGGTTAAAGGTCGCTTCTCTTTATAGCCTTGTAACAATGAGTTCGAAAGGGAAGCTTTTGTTTTATCAATATTGAAGCCACTTCACAATGCTTTCGAAAGGGGTTTTAGTAGCTGATTTTATCAATGCTTTCGAAAGGGTTGTTTCGAAGCCATCTGTTCCCCAAATTCTTTTACTCGGAGATTAATGTTTTTGGAAGGGTTACTTTCGTTTATGTTCACTTTGACCCAGAAGTTATATGTAAGGTTAAACTCGATGATTCTGAAAGAGATACTTTCATATGGTTTTGAAGCCATGCTTCTATAAATTCTACTTGAACTAAGTGGTTTTAAAAGATAAGCTTTAATAGTTTCGAAAGGAATGTTTTAATGGTTTCGAAAGGAAGATTTCAATGCTTTCGAAAGGAATGTTTTAATGGTTTCGAAAGATGAGCTTTAATGCTTTCGAAAGGAATGTTCTGAGTGTTTCGAAAGGTATATATTTAAGTGTTTCGAAAGGTATATATTTAAGTGTTTTGAAAGGAAGGTTTGAATACTTTCGAAAGGTATGTTTTAATGGTTTCGAAAGAAAAGACCTAAGGTTTTGATAGCCTTAGTCTTAAAACAAGAAACCCATTCTCAACTTTTGAAAGTAAACCCATGGCAATATGAAAGAGTTTTGAAATGGCATTTAACTTTGGTGTTTTGAAGAAGCTTTCCTTGCTAAAGATAATAGGTGAAAGTTACTAACCATGTTTCCTTTGAAAAATGATTACAAGGAGATTGAACCATAGATGTTTATATTTTTTATGTTATGATCAGTTATCATGTATGCTTCTTTTGTAAACATATTCACTTTACAATTAACCCATATCTGCATTTTAGGGTATTAAGAGCAGAATAACCAGCTAGGTTGAACCAGTAGTGAATATATATTGAGTTAAATCATGTGTGAGTAGAATTGCATCCAGGAGGTCAGGTAGGCCGAAAGTTAGGATGCCCAAAGACTGATCAAAGAGTTGTTAGTTTAGATAGGTTCATAGTGAACCCATGAAAATTATAATTGGATGAAGTTATTGGTGGATACCAATAGGTCCTTAGTGATCACATGAAAATTATGAAACCGGACAGGTAGTCCGTAAGCTTGGAACATGTTATTAGTTAACCCATGAAAACTAATAGGTTAATAGTGACCCTAGAAACTATAACTTGAGACAGATAGCCAGAGGAATGGGATGGGAAATCCAGAATATATTGCATGTTTGCATATTATCATGATACATTTTATTATGTTATTTCTTAACCATTGTGGATGCAGGTGCATAGTATGTGGTTATTATAAATTTGGTTAAGATACTAGTGAGAGGAAACCCGTTCCGCTAAGTGGCGTGGTCTCTCTAGATATCTATATTGTTAGTACCAAAATTGGGCACAACACTCTTCGGAAGTGTTTGAAGAGATAAAATGAAGAAAGTAAATGTAAAAAAAGGATTATCTAACAAACACTCCAAACAATAATCAGAAAAACAGCAAAAAAACACAGAGATTTAGAGTGGTTCGGCGTGTTGCCTATGTCTACTATGAAATGATTAACTTTTATTAACTTTTGCTTGCTGGTTACCGCGGATTACAACAGAGAATTTCGAGTACAATAGTGAGTTTCGAATGCAACAATGGTTTCGGCAAAGTCTGGACGTCGAGGAGTCAAAAGATCCCTTTTATGTAGGCTCTGGGATGCTATTTATAGGCGTAGGCTGCAAATATCTCGCTCAGATCTCGAGAGACCTCTTCTGGCATGTGGGTGGGCCCACACGATCGATCCCACGTGATTTGCACTCGGTCCGTGATCGATACAAACGAATTTTGTATCGATCAAGATTTGGTCCAATCGAGTCGAAATTGGGCATGGACATTCTTTAGGTTGTACGTAAGCTCCTGTGGAAATTTGGCTGCATTTGGACTTGTAGATTGTGAGTCATGATCGATACGAATTAGGCTCTCCAACATGGATACGAGTTCGTATCGATACCTTCGCCTCCATCTCCATCGTGTCGATTAAAGACACATGCTTAATTGTTGACGTGGAGCGATAAACTGGGGTGGATCCACATTTCTTGCCGTGTTGACCGAGCCTTCATCCTTTTTGAACTCCATTCATGTCCATTCATATCCCTTTATTCGAATCCATCCACTTCAACCTCTGTTCGCATTGTTGGTTCGTACCCATCGAAGTGACTTCATTCGTGTCCATTTCCGTATCGATGCCAGTGGTGTACTTCGTATCGATCCTATACGTGTTGATCGATATGAAGTAACCTTAGATGATGGGAGTGTAGTGCATACTCGATCGATACGAAAAAGATGCAAGATGCTTGTTATCCCGCCTTTTGGCAAAGCGTGACACCAAGAACTTGACTAGAGACCAAAGACAGTTCGTCTAGAAAATTGGTTATACGCAGGCTCACTATGGATACCGACGAATTTTGTCCGAGTCCGGATCGAGCTAAAATTGATATGACACAACAAGTGAAGCTATGAGAGCCAACGTTCCAAATTTCAAGTCAATCCGAGTTCGTATGCTCAAGTTACGATCGATGCAAAATTGGATAAAAACAGCCTCTATTCTGATCGCTCAGTTCGAATCCATCAGGGAAGCCAACTTCGACTCGCTCAGTTCGACTCGCTCAGTTCGACTCACTTCACCTCCATCAGAAGTGCCTACTTCGACTCGCTCCACTTTGACTCCATCTCCGAACCACTGTTCGACTCGCTCCGCACCCTTCAGAGAACCGTTGTTCGACTCCTTCACAGGACCATTGTTCGACTCCATCGAGAGACGCATTTCGACTCGCTCTGCTTCGCATCCATCCGAAGACTTCTACCTCCATCGATGCAAACGACACATCTTTTATCGATGCGAACAAAGGCTGCTACCATCGATACGAACGAGGCGAGAGTCCTAGAATGACTCAATCAAAACAACATCAAAGGAGGAGTGATCCAGAGATTCAAGCGCCACGTCACCGAGTCGAACAAAAGCGAGTCGAACAAAGCGAGTCGAACAAAAGCGAGTCGAACAGAGCGAGTCGAACGAAACAGCCAACCGAAAATCCCATTTCGTATCGATCATATCTCCTAATCTACGAGTCCAAATGCTATAAAATTTTCACAGAAGACTACGTGCATGCTAAAGAATGTTCACGCCAAATTTCGACTCCATTGGATGAAATCTTGATCGATACGAAATCTGTTCGTATCGATCACGGATCGGACCGAAACTTCACGGGCTTGGGTGCGCGGCCCTGGTCACGTGCCAGAGAGGATCTGAGCGAAATACTAGCCTCCTACACTTATAAATAGACCCCCAAAGCCAACAGAAAAGGGGTTCTTCTTCTTCTTTGAGATCTCCAACGCCCAAACTCCGCCAGATCCAGATCTAGACTCCATTGCTGTTGCTACCAACGAGATTTACTGCTGCAAATCATAATCATCTACTGTAACTTACTGAATTCACTTGTAATCTTCAAAGAAAGATCAATAAAGCTAACAACTTCATAGTGGACGTAGGCGATACGCCGAACCACTCTAAATTCTTATGTCTCTGTCTACTTCTTTCCGTTTTAAGTTTATTATTCTTCATTTTCTACCTTCTACATTACTTAGATCTGTGATCTGTGATTACATACTGCTGGTTTGTGTTCACACACTGGTGCTTTCACGATATTTGGGGTTTGTGACCATTTTTGGCGCAAACATTTTGGTGCTTTCACTGAGAGCTGAACTCAGGGATTTTATCATTTGGAAGTTGAATTTGAAGGCTTAAGGATTCAGATCTAAAAAACTATGACAAGGCAATCAAATAGAAGACAAAGGGCGGAGAGAGGTCGGCATGAAGGGAGTCAAGAGGCTTCCTCAGGTGCAAACCAGACATCAATCTTCATTACCAGAGATGAGATAGAGACAATGATGAAAAGACAAGAGGAAATGATCCAGAACTTGCTCCTTCAGATTGGGCAGCTTAGAGCGCAAAATCCAAGGGCAACCAGAGTTCAGAACGGAGTAGGACCATCTGGCACAGCCCCAAAACTAGGGGGCACTTACCCAGAGCATGTTGACCCGATCCCAGGAGCGGTACCAGGAGGAGCTGCGCAACGCGGCATTGATAGAGAAGCGAATATTCGTTCAGGAGAGCAGATTCCAGGAATCCCTCGTGAACTCGGGGGGCAAATCGGAAACAACGGACAAGGACCACAACTTGAAGATAGTGACAGATTAGCGGAGATGGTCAGACGCGCCATGAGAGGTGGATTAGTGAATAGAGATCTGGAGGATGTGAATAGGAGTCCCTTTGCTCCTACGATCAGGCAAGCCAGGAATCCACCAGAATTCAAGTTACCAACATTGGACATGTATGATGGGAGGACGGATCCTGCGGTTCATCTAACGAAGTACATGAGGCACATGGAAGTGCTGGGGGCATCGGAGGAGGTCATGGCTCGGTGCTTCCCACTGTACCTGGCAGACATAGCAGCATTATGGTTCAAACAACTGGAAAGCGGTTCCATTCGAACATGGACCGATTTGACTGAAAGGTTCATGAGGCAGTTCAGGGTTCACATTTCAAGACCCAAAAATGTGATGAGTTTGGCAACACTGATGCAAAGAACTGGGGAGTCTTTGAGGAACTTTCTGACGCAATTCAATGCAGCGGCAGCTTCGGTGGATCGACCGATCCATCCATGGTTTTGATGGCAGCCGTATCTGGCATAGCAGATGGCACAAAGTTCAAGAATTCGTTAACGAGGGATCCCCCTATGGATCTAGGATAATTTTATCATGAGGCTGAAGGTTTTCTACAACTAGAGGATGCAAATGTTGAAAGAGAGGAAGGAGAAGGAGTTGATGTTTATGCAATCAAGGGTGAGAATCCTCCTAAAACAAATTTGGGAACTGGTAAAGGGAAACGAAAAGCTGAGGATAATAGTGATGGACCGACGCGACCACGAAAGGAACCAAGATTCACCTCTTATACGGAGCTAAATGAGACTTTGGAGCGAATCTACCAGGACACCCGGGGGCAGGTTCCTTATCGAAAGCCAATGAGAAGGGATCCGACCAACAATGAAAGAAGGACAGACAAATACTGCCTATTCCACGAGCTAAATGGTCATAGCACGAATGATTGCAGACACGTGAAGGATGAGGTTGAGGGACATATCCGGAATGGGCTACTATCGTAGTACATAAGAAGGGGAATGGCAATGACGGAACGAGAGCGGCCACCACTTGCACCTACTGGAGACGGCTCAGGATCGAGGCGTCAGCTTGTCATCAATTGATTGGGATAATGACGAATAAGTAGCAAACTCCACACCAACACCATTAAGTCATTTACACATGTACAGGACCGCGAACGATCCTCAGGCATGCTCTGATACGACTACTAATCGCAACGGTGTAGGTGTTTGCACTTTGACGTCCCTGTTTTCCATTTATCTTCCATTTCTAATGTTTGAACCTGATTTTGTTGAAAATTTCTGTTGAAAAACTCATTTTGAATGAAAAGTATGCCATTTGTGATGCCATAACGGCTAAGCCACTTACACATGTAAGGGATCGCGAACGGTCCCCAGGCATGCTCTGAGATGGAAATAAACCACCACCACAAATGGTTCAGAAACTCACTCGATCGTGAAATCTGACATTGATAATACCAAGTCCCCCCGTGCACACACCAAATTTGCCTTGAACGGCACCCGACCGCGAACGGTCACAAATCGCCTCGAACGACACTCGACCGCGAACGGTCACAATTCGCCTGCGAACGGTCACAATTCGCCTCGAACGGCACCCGATCACGAACGATCACAAATCGCCTCGAACGGCACCCCGACCGCGAACGGTCACCATTCGCCGCGAACGGCATCCGACCATGAACGGTCACCTATCACCTCGAACGACATAAGATCCCGAACGATCGTCATTCGTGGTCAAATAAAACTATCAATTTCTTTTCAGGTCATCAACAGGATATGAACATCCAGCTTATGGCATTACAAAACACACCATCTTATCACAAGGCATGTTTTGGGGGGCAAAATGTTATCTCGCCTTTTGGCAAGGCCGTGACACCAAGAACTTGACTAGAGACCAAAGACAGTTCGTCTAGAAAATCGGTTATACGCAGGCTCACTATGGATACCGATGAATTTTGTCCGAGTCCGGATCGAGCTAAAATTGATATGACACGACAAGCGAAGCTATGAGAGCCAACATTCCAAATTTCAAGTCAATCCGAGTTCGTATGCTCAAGTTACGATCGATGCAAAATTGGATAAAAACAGCCTCTGTTCGAATCGCTCAGTTTGAATCCATCAGGGAAGCCAACTTCGACTCGCTCAGTTCGACTCGCTTCGCCTCCATCAGAAGTGCCTACTTTGACTCGCTCCACTTCGACACCATCTCCGAACCACTGTTCGACTCACTCCGCACCCTTCAGAGAACCGTTGTTCGACTCCTTCGCAGGACCATTGTTCGACTCCATCGAGAGATGCATTTCGACTCGCTCCGCTTCGCATCCATCCGAAGACTTCTACCTCCATCGATGCGAACGACACATCTTTTATCGATGCGAACAAAGGCTGCTACCATCGATACGAACGAGGCGAGAGTCCTAGAACGACTTGATCAAAACAGCATCAAAGGCGGAGTGATCCGGAGATTCAAGCGCCATGTCACCGAGTCAAACAAAAGCGAGTCGAACAGAGCAAGTCGAACGAAACAGCCAACCGAAAATCCCATTTCGTATCGATCATATCTCCTAATCTACGTGTCCTAATGCTATAAAATTTTCATAGAAGACTACGTGCATGCTAAAGAATGTCCATGCCAAATTTCGACTCCATTGGATGAAATCTTGATCACTACGAAATCTGTTCGTATCGATCACGGATCGGACCGAAACTTCACGGGCTTGGGCGCGCGGGCCTGATCACGTGCCAGAGAGGATCTCCCAAGATCTGAACGAAATACCAGCCTCCTACACCTATAAATAGACCCCCAAAGCCAACATAAAAGGGGTTCTTCTTCTTCTTTGAGATCTCCAACGCCCAGACTCCGCCAGATCCAGATCTGGACTCCATTGCTGCTACTACCAATGAGATTTACTGCTGCAAATCATAATCATCTGCTGTAACTTACTGAATTCACTTGTAATCTTCAAAGAAAGATCAATAAAGCTAACAACTCATAGTGGACGTAGGCGATACGCCGAACCACTCTAAATTCTTGTGTCTCTGTCTACTTCTTTCTGTTTTAAGTTTATTATTCTTCATTTTCTATCTTCTACATTACATAGATCTGTGATCTGTGATTACGTACTGTTGATTGTGTTCACACACTGGTGCTTTCACGATATTTGGGGTTTGTGACCATTTTTGGCGCAAACAATGATGGATACGAAGTAGGGTTTTTCATGGATATGAACAAGGCCGACAGATGGATACGAACTACATTCTCAGGATTGGATAGATACGAACAAAGCCTTACCTTTGGTGGATACGAACTAGTTGGGGACGATGGATACGAAGCATGGTTACTCGGACCGATACGACCATGATGGATACGACCACGATGGATACGAACATGATGGATACGAAGTATGGTTACCCGAACCGATACGACCACGATGGATACGAAGAAGGCCACCGTTGATCGATACGAACATGATGGACACGAAGTGAGGTTGATCCCTTTTGATTTGCATCGATCATATCTCGAGCATACGAACTCCGATCGACTTGAAATTTTGAACGTTGGCTTTTATAGCTTTTCTTGTCTCGTCATATCAACTGTAGCCTGACCCGGACTTGGACAAAATTCGTCGATATCCATAGTGAACTTGTGTATAATCGATCTTCGGGATGAACTGTCCTTGGTTTCTAGTCACTTCATTAGTGTCACGGCCTTGCCAAAAGGTGGGATAACATTTGCCCCCCAAAGTACGTCTTGTGGGAACATGACGTGCTTTGAAAAGTTGCAGTCTTCATCCTGAATAATTCTATCTGTCTTGTCGAACGGTTGTTTATTTCTTTACCGAAAAATGTAACCTTTGACTGATCTTCAGTAACATAAATTTTTTTGACTGCCAATTGTTGTACTGTGTACTGTTGTAACTGAGTGCTGAACGATGGCAAACTGTTGTTGTAATCGTTACCAAAAAAGTATTCAACTCCTGACAATTTTAAAGATTAGATGTTATTCCATTATACATGAATGTAGGTTAGCCTGACTCCCGTTAACGATCGTACGTTAATGAGTCGTTGTCAGGCTATGTATATGTGTATATATATATATGTATATATATATCTCGAATTCCATATTGACCCTCTCCTCAATGAATGTGAAATTCGATTTGTAACAACGCTTGACGGTTGTTTTAGAGTGTCCCTTCATATCGATCCTCTCTTGGATCGATTCGGGATGAATGAATGTAGATTTCGTGTCGATAGAGTTGAATAGTCTAGATATTATTTTGCAGTGATCTTCGTATCGAGGGACTTATGATGGATACGAATAGAGCAGTTCGTATTGATGTATTTCAGATGGACTCGAATTGATGGATATGAATATCCCTCTTCGTATTGATTTGAGGAGAACCCTGCTAAAACCGGTCGAAATAACTGGGAGACGAATCGTTTTTTTTAGTTTTGTGTCCATATAAATACGTTTAGGACTTAGCAAATTTCTCACTTGCGTTTGATTTCATACACTGCCTTCGTATCGATAGAGAGACCGAGAAAAAGAAAACTGTTCTTGCCTTCGAATCGAACCAAACCTCCAATCCCTTGAACTAATCGTTGAAATCAGGTAATTAATCAAAGAACTCGCGTTAAGAATGACGAGACTCGAGTCCAATTGCTAATCCATTCACATACATGGCCGATTTTTGGCGATGTTGAGGTCGAAGTTGGTTCGGAGCATGGTCGAGGGAGGAAGGAAATGAAGTTATGTCCATTTGGGGAAGGAGGAGTGAGGAGGGAGACAAAAGAATAGGTGGAAGGCTGTTCGGCCTAGATTTCGTATCTATGAAGGGTTAGAGGAACTTGGTTTCACATTGAACCTCAACCGGGAGCTTCATATCGGTCATCTACCTTTGACTTCGCATCGATTGTTGATTTATGGATTTTGTTTTTATCATTTTGAATCGATATGGATACGAAGCATAGATGTGATGGATACGAACTCTATTGTAATCCGATCGATGCGAAGTCGATGCAGACTGATCGATACGAAACCATCGGGTTCCAATCGATACAAATTTGAGGCTTCCTTGATCGATACGAAGTGTACGTTTTGGATCGGTATGAAGTGGTTGAGTTCCGATCGATACGAAGCTAATAAATTTCAATTGATATGAAACCAAAGCTCTTTGCCGATTGATCCCAATTTGGACTTTGATGGATAACGAACTTCATACAAATTCGAACATTTGACTCCATCGAGCTTCGGCCTTACACAATTGGACTTAACTGCTAAACTGCATATTTGACTACCTTTTGAAGCTCGTCGATGAAACTATAACTTAACCAATTTGACTAACTTTTACCTGTATCGATCATCGAAACCTGGATGGCACGGTTGTGACGGTCAGCGATGACGGTCATTCCAATTGGATATCGAAGTCTTATCGCTTGAACATGTCTTTTTTATTCCGTAGAACTTTTTAAGCATTATGTAGCATTGCACAACACATTCACACACTTCACACTGGGGAACACACGGGCTTATTATCATCTAATGATGGTTTTTGATAAGTCTATTAGTTATGGAATCCACAAGTTCACCGCAACAGGAGACACCAAGTTCACCTCCTTTGGTGATAGAGATACCGGCTATCGCAGCTGAGGGTGTAAGCCCAGCTCTGGATGAGCTTCTTGGAGCTATATGATTTTAAACCCGCGAGACTTAGTTCCGTCGAACGTTTGTGAATATATGTTGGGAAGAATTTGTCTACGCCATGGGCTTTCATTTGACGGGGTTCTGCTTCTAGGGCCAAGCGACAGACCACATGCTCCCCCGGAGGGGTATACGGCCTTCAACCGACATTCTTGCACAGCCGGGACACTTCCTCCCTTTAACCAGTATATACAAGAAATGTTGGCTTTCTTAGGGATCCCTCCATCGCAATTGCATCCGAACGGGTATGCGTTGCTAAATAGCACCTTCATCGTCTTCATGGAGCACCTTTTGCGGCCCCCAACTCCAGAAGAAATTAGATATATATTCCATGTCAAAAGTCGAGGAGACGGCCCTTCTTTCAGATTCTTAGAGCCGGTTAGCAACTGCCAAATTGTGATTGGTTCTTGGGCCAGATTAAGCTATTTCAAAACTGAATGGTTCTATGTCCGATGTCCACCGGGCTTCGCCAGGCGATGGACAGATAGACGTAAGTGCTTCAACCTTACATTACTTGATTGAGTGACGTTATTTGGCATCCACTCTGACATTTCATGTCTTTTGCAGCCTCGATTCTACGGCCAGAGGGTGCCCACTTTAAAGAGATGACCCGAATTCTTCGAGGGGTGCCGAGTGAAATGAGAGAAATAGATTCAGTACTTACGGATGAGAACTTGAGGATTGTTGGGCTGATCGATCAAGATCAAAGCATTAGACCCGAAGGATCGATCAGAACGGTCTCGACAAAACAGGCTAAACGTAGAGCGCCCAAGCTTATTATAGCCGAGGAGGGTAATAAAGAAAGTACGCCCACTGATGATGAACCCGTTGCTGGGTCTTCAGTCGGGTTTCAAGCGATATAGGGAAGGAGAAAAGGCAAGGTCGTCGCTCACAAGCACCCTAAGTCTTTGAGGTGGAAATCAGTAGTGGTGTCCTTATCGGCCTCCGGCGTTAGAATCTTAGAGGCCTCTCCCTCGCCAATAGAGAGTCCTTTTGAAGGGCTTGCCGACATTCCGATTCCGGAGGACGTGTCGCTCCAATATGACACCGGATTGGAAGGGCTTCAGAGCGCCTTAGATTTAGGCGAGGCACTTCCTACAAGTGTAACCGATATAACCGGTCTGTCGGGGGGTTTACACATACATGTCATGACACTACACGATTTCCAGTCTCGAGCTATTCACTTCCAGAGATCACTAACTCTTTTGTTCTTCCTTTTTTACAGATTTAATGACTAGATGAGATTCCATGCTCGGCAGCCTCCGTTCAGCACGCCAATCGTCGAGTTCGTATTCTGAGTCCCGTCGGAGGGAGGATAATAGAAACCGCGATCGCGGTTATTCTAGTCAGGAAGGCTACGAGTGGGATAGAGACAGAGATTACAGAGAACAGAGATATCCATCACGATCGCGTTCTCCACCCCCTCGACTCCCTACACAACCTTCTACTCATGATACACATCTCCCGGAGCCTCCATGCCAAAAACCATCTTCTCATGCTCCGAGGTCCGAGTCTCAACACCACAGGACCGAGGCTATAGCTCCCACTGTTACTAAACAGGCCATTACTGAGCATATGGGGGAAGGGGCGATCAAAATCGCCCAGCTGAAGAAAGACTTTCCCAATATTTGTTTCGATGGCTTTATCTTCCATCCTCATCTATAGAAAATCCTGTCGGAGGCTGAACAAACGATGCATGATTATATTCATGACATTTATACACAGTATAAGGAGTGGATGAAAGCCACAGATAAGGCATCAGCGGTGGATTTCGAGCGGGCTAAAATAATTGAAAAGTTAGAATCTGATCTCGCTTAGAAAGACTGCATCGTCCAAGTGCTTAACAATGAAGCCGAGTCCTCTCGGAAATCAGAAATAGAGGCCACCCAAAAGGCCTACGAGGAGAACTTGGCTATGGAGAGGATGAGGCAGACACACTTCGCTTTGGTGGAGCAGATGGGCCACCGAAATACCATAGTCACAGCTGAACGGGACGCTGCTATGAAAGAACTTAACGAGCTCAAAGCCAAATTTTTCGAAATCACCAAGGAGAAGGATGATGCAAATAGAACAGCTCATGAAGCATGTGAACAGGTCGTAGTGCTTCAGGGCGAATGGAATGCGGCAATGGCTAAGGTTTGGAAGGTGGAGACTAAGGTCGAGGAGGAAGTCCAAATAGCGGAGTCTAGGCTAGAAGCTGATATTGAAGATCTCCTCATTGTTTATAATGCTAACGTCTTGAAGCATAGAAATCTAGCATGGCTCGATAATTATCCGACACATCTATACAACGCCTGGGGTCGATTAGTAGGAGATGAAAAGGATGCGCATCAGGGAGAATCAGTTGATGAATTTGAGCTTGAAAACCGAATGCTGAATGAAGACGAGCGAAAAATTCTCCACGATACGATGATCTCATATGAGAAGGAGAAGCTCGGCGCTCAGCATTTGGAAGTTGGGGAAGGTTCTGGTGTTGAGCACCGCAATACAAGTCCTGAAACTCTTGTGCCGACCCAGCATGAACCGACTTCCGCGGTTGATTCTCAATCCGTTCCTGCTTACAACCCGGCTCAGCCGCAGTTATCTCAAGCTAGCGAGCAAATCTCTGAGGCTGTTCAGCCGCCCACAAGTCAAACTGAGGAAGGTACTCTGAACATTTTGTACACTTGTCCCAAAACCGGAAGTGCACATGAAGCGATTATTAACAGTTCTTCTTTTGTTTTTATCCAGTGATTGATGCTACACCAGTCGTGCATCCTGCCACTCAAGAACCACATCATATGCAGAAGGCCATTATAACTAAAGCGACCACCACAACGACCACGGCACCGACTGATGGAGCATAGGGGAGCACACTTATTTTTGATGAGCAGATGATGGAGGAACTCCTCGGTCATCACAGTGACCCTTTTGCAGACTTGCCGTTCGTTATGGGTGGAAGCGTTCCAATGACAAGTTCCTCAGCCCCAACTACAGGAGTCTTCAGCGGTGCGCAAACACTTCACGAGGAGGAAATCCTAGCTGAAATCAGCGCTGAGATGGAGGCAGCCGCGCGGAGCAATGGTTTTGGCGGTGGAATGGCTGGACCTGGTCTGGCTCTTTTGCGGATGATATCTCCAGGAGGGACGGTCGTTGAGACGAGTGTGCCTATCCCACCTCCTTCTGTTGATCCTGTCCCTCCAACTCCGCCTTCAGGAAGCGTTCCAATACATTTGAGTTCGAAGAAGGATGTTGATATAATGTCCCCGACTGGAGATCGGCCGTCGAAAAGCAAGGGCTCAAAAAGCAAACCGAGTGAGAGCTCCAGTAGGTCCACACCAAAGAGGAAACCGAAGAAGAAAAGAGAGTAGATACGTCTCTTCGGCTTGTTTTTGAGTAGATAGGAATGTCTTTTGTTCTTTTTGCTAGTCGTGTATAGATGCGGGTTCGGCCGCTGCTAGTAGGATTTTTGTGATAAACTTGTACTTAGTTTTCTTCCACAAATAGTTGAAATGAAATTCCATTTTATCTTTAACTCAATTTTCGTTCATTTGCTTAAGTTTTTCAGCATTTGAACTCCGGTCTAGTATATTTGTTAAGTTTCGACCTTTGGATTGGACCCAAGTTTAGTTGTTAAATCCTGAAATCACGACTATGAGTGATGACTGAACGTCAAGTTGGACTCCGATGCTACACTGTCTCAATCAGTGATTGACGTTTATGTTCTGCCCCCAGTTTCAGGGACGAATTGTAAGATCAAGTGGCAATTGCACTCCGCTTTCAACTCATCAAGCTTAACATCGTCGAATTGATGCTGAAATAAAGAAATTCGAGTGGTCGAATCACACTCGTTCATCCATTGACGATTGCATCCACACTCCGAGGATTTGCATTCGTACGTTGGCAGTCGGGCTCGCCTGCTTGAGTTTTAAGGATACGTCCACGCTCCAGGGTCTTAAGTCATTTTCACGGGTGGTCAGTCACACCCGCTTAATGTTTGTAATGATGTCCACACTCTAGGGACTTTAGATGGATTCGTGGGTGGTCAGTCACACCCAATTTGCATTTACACTCTAACCACGCTCCGAGGACTTAGAGTTGTTTTACGGACGGTCAATCCCAATCTGATTTGTGTTCAAACTCCAATCCACTCTTTGGGGATTTTAAGCCAACGTTTATACTCTCATTTGCGCTCTGGGAATTTGGAGTTGGTGTTTATGTTGACACTCCGGTTCACACTCTGGGAATCCGAAGTTAGTTAATGTTTATACTCCAGCTCACACTCTAGGAAATTGGAGTTAGCCGGAAGATGGTCAGTCACATCTGTTCAGGCTTTAGGATTTCGTTCGCACTCCGGGAATGATGAATCTATCATGATCATGGATGATAGGTTCACATCCACCCTGAGTTAACAAGCGAGGTCATTAGATGGACGGATCCATCCTCCTCAAACTTGGTCAAGATACGAGCGAAGTCGTTAGGTGGACGGATCCACCCTCTTCGAGATCGTATTTGTAAGTTTATACTCCAGTTCACACTCTGGGAACCTGGAGTTGGTTAAAGGATTGTCATGTATCAATCCTTTTTTGGCTTCAGTGTGATGATTTGCCCCCGAGCTCGGGTTTCACTTAGCAAGTAACCAGTCGTATCACAGTCACTCCCTGTTTGAATAAATTCCACCGTCGGGTGGAATTTAGCTCTCCGTGCATAGTGATAGTTGTATGACGCATTCAATAAATCACAGCTCTGGCTCGAAGAGATCGCATTTTATTGCTGAAATAAGAAAATATGGCAAAATCAGTTGCCTTATTACAAATTCAAATTTTGAAATGCAGAAACAAATTGCAAATGAAAAATAGAATGAATAAAAAAACAGAGCCTGTCATGTGTAGTAGCGACGAAGACTTTCGCTGTTCCAGGCTCTCGGAAGAGTGAGACCGTCAACGGTTGATAATTTGAATGTACCATCTCCGAGCTTTCATTCGATAACATATGGCCCTTTCCAAGTTGGCTTCATATGCGAAGGGACCGGATAAATTCTCTTAAGGACGAGATCACCGAGTTCAAAGGTTCGGGGTCGGACCTTGGCATTATATAATCGGGCGACTCGACTTCGGTATGCGGCTGCCCTCAAATCAGCCTCTTTACGCTTCTTATCCAATAAATCCAGGGATTCAGCAAGTAATATAGCATTTGTCTTCGGATCATAGTATGTCACACGATGAGAAGGCAATTCTAATTCGACTGGAATAACGGCTTCTGAACCATAAGAAAGAGAAAACGGAGTGTGGCCGGTTGCGGACTTGTGGGTTATTCGGTATGCCCATAAAACCATGGCAAGTTCATCGAACCACTTGCCTCCAGCCTTTTCCAGTCATTTCTTCAGAATAGACTTTATAACTTTATTAACAGCTTCGACTTGTCCATTCGCTTGAGGTTGTGCAACTGTGGAGAATTTCTTCTGAATATGGAATCGTTGACAGAAATCCTTAAATTCAAGACTGTCAAATTGGGTCCCGTTATCAGTGATGATAGTATGTGGGAGACCAAATTGGCAGATGATTTTTCGCACTCAAAGTTGATCACCTTCTTTGTTGTGATTGTAGCAAGGGGTTCAGCTTCCGCCCACTTTGTAAAGTAATCAACTGCTACGATGGCGTACTTCGCACCACCTTTGGCTAGAGGTAGAGAGCCAATAATATCAATGCCCCATACTGAAAATGGCCATGGACTGACCATCTGAGTTATTTTGGTAGGTGGGGCCCTTGGAATTCGAGCATGCTTCTGCCATTTGTCACATTTTCTAGCATAGTCTGATGCATCGCAATTTACGGTTGGCCAATAGTATCCAAATCTGAGTGGCCGGTTGCGGACTTGTGGGTTGTTCGGTATGCCCATAAAACCATGGGAAGTTCATCGACCCACTTGCCTCCAGCCTTTTCCAGTCATTTCTTCAGAATAGACTTTATAACTTTATTAACAGCTTCGACTTGTCCATTCGCTTGGGGTTGTGCAACTACGGAGAATTTCTTCTGAATATGGAATTGTTGACAGAAATCCTTAAATTCAAGACTGTCAAATTGGGTCCCGTTATCAGTGATGATAGTATGTGGGAGAACAAATTGGCAGATGATTTTTCGCACTCAAAGTTGATCACCTTCTTTGTTGTGATTGTAGCAAGGGGTTCAGCTTCCGCCCACTTTGTAAAGTAATCAACTGCTACGATGGCGTACTTCGCACCACCTTTGGCTAGAGGTAGAGAGCCAATAATGTCAATGCCCCATACTGCAAATGGCCATGGACTGGCCATCTGAGTTATTTCGGTAGGTGGGGCCCTTGGAATTCGAGCATGCTTCTGCCATTTGTCACATTTTCTAGCATAGTCTGATGCATCGCAATTTACGGTTGGCCAATAGTATCCATATCTGAGCACTATTTTGGCAAAGGCTTGCCCCCCGGTGTGATCGCCACATTCTCCTTCGTGTACATCATGCAATACGCGCTTGATTTCGTCATGAGCGATACACCGGAGTAAAGGAACCAAGTATCCTCTTCTATACATGACTCCGTTCTGAATAGTGAACCGCGAAGCTTTTCAAAGAATTTGTCTCTTTTCACTCCTGCGCTCTAGCAGGGTTCCATGCTCGAGATAATTTCTGAACGGAGTCATCCATGACTCCTTATCGCGAACAACCTCAAATGTCCAATCTGTCTCCATTCGATCGATGCTCGGGGAGGCTAATGTCTCTACGGGAACAAGTCCCATTTGTTGTGCCTCGCCTGTACTGGCTAACTTTGCTAATGAGTCTGCCTTTTGATTGCGCTCTTGAGGTATGCAGTAGATGACATAATAATCGAACTGATTCAGTATCTCCTGGACTCGAGCTAAGTAAGCAGCCAACCTTCGGTCTTTGGCCTAGTATTCCACCCGAACTTGACACATGACCAATTGTGAATCACATTAAATCTCCACAACAATGATTTTCAAATCTCTGGCAAGCCTCAATCTGGCAAGTAAGGCTTCATACTCAGCTTCATTGTTGGTCGCGTGAAAATCAAACTTTAAAGCATAGCATATAGATCAACCTTCAGGAGTTTCAAGCACAACCCCTGCACCTGAGCAACGGTCATTTGACGCACCATCGGTATGCCGCTTCCAGATATGCTTGGTAGATTTACTGGTTTCGGGTGAGTCCTCTAAGATGGTAAATTCAGCTATGAAATCTGCTATGACTTGTCCTTGAATGGCTCACCTTGGAGTGTAAGTAAGGTCAAACTGACTTAACTCAATATTCCATTTGAGTAACCTACTAGACGTCTCAGGACGCGTAAGGACATGTCGTAACGGCTGGTCGGTATAGACGGTGATTGGGTAAGCCTGGAAATATGGACGGAGCTCCCTTGAGGCAATAACAAGGCAATAAGCCAACATTTCTAGCTTCGGATAATTTCTCTCAGCTTCGGTTAGTCGTTTGCCAATATAGTATACCGGCTTTTGTATTCGGTCTTCCTCCCGAATTAGGGCAGCACTTATTGCGTTTTCTGATACCGCCAAATAAATGTACAATTTCTCGTGATCAATAGGCTTTGACAAAATGGGCGGTGTGGAAAGGTGTTGAATGGTGCTCGGAATGCGCCCTCACATTCCGTAGTCCATTCAAAGTTTCGTTTTCCTTTTCGGATCAGGTCGAAGAAGGGAATGCATTTGTCAGTAGATTTTGAAATGAACCTGCTCAGTGCTGCTACTTTCCCGTTGAGGCTATGGACTTGCTTTATAGTTCTCAGAGTTTCAAGATTTCTGATCGTCCAGATCTTTTCGGGATTGGCTTCGATTCCTCGAGCGTTGACGATAAACCCAAGGAATTTTCCTGATGCGACCCCAAAGTGACATTTCAACGGATTAAGCTTCATTCTGTATTCTCAGAGAATATTAAACATTGACTCCAGGTCTTTGATGTGGTCAGTGGAGAATCGTGACTTGACTAGCATGTCGTCCATGTATACCTTCATGATTTTCCCAATCTGATTGGCGAACATTCGATTAACTAATCGTTGATAAGTTGCACCAGCATTCTTGAGTCCAAAAGGCATAACCTTGTAGCAATAAAGTCCCATATTGGTTACGAAGCTGGTATGCTCCTGGTCAGGTAAGTGCATTGGTATTTGATTGTAGCCGGAATACGCATCCATAAAGGATAAGAGTTCATGCCCGGCTGTTGAATCTACGAGTTGATCAATTCGAGGAAGTGGAAAACTATCTTTAGGGCAGGCTTTATTTAGATCAGAGTAATCGATGCACGTTCTCCATTTCCCATTTGGCTTTCGGACAAGTATAGGATTTGACATCCATTCCAAATATAATGCATCTCGAATAAATCCATTCGATTTAAGCTTGTCTACCTCTTCCTTAAGGGCGGCAGATCTATTTGGATCCATACCACGCCTTTTTTGTTTGACCGGGACGTGCCGCGGGTTAATGTTCAATGCATGGCTCGTAATGTCCGGCAAGATTCCACACATGTCAGAATGCGTCCAGGAAAACACGTCAAGGTTTTCCCGGAGAAATTCAACCAATTCCTCTTGCATTTGTTGGCTTAACTGAGATCCAATCTTTATCATTCTAGAATCATCGCTATCATCGATCGAGACATCGATCGTTAGTTCGGCCGGAGAAGCTTGATTATCTTTACTTTCATCTTCACTTTCAATGTCTCTCAGGTCAAGATCTCTTTGGAATTGGTTGGGGTGCCTAGGCCTAGGCCCGGGCGTCAATTTTCAATTATCAACAAAACGGACGCAGAGAGATTCCTCTATGCCCTTTCCTTTCTCCTTTCGCTGCGCCTCGCGCAGTTCAGCAACATAACAGGCTCATCCAACAGCCTGATCTCCTTGAACGACTCCCACTCCACGATCGGTGGTTAACTTTAGATTCAAACACCATAGAGCAATAGCAGCCCTGAACTCAGCTAGGGCCGGTCGGCCCAAGAAAGCATTATATGGCGAGTCTATATCCAAAACAACAAACTGCAGTATCTGGACTCACCGGCGTTCTCCAATTCCTAACTCCACGGGCAATTCCACCACTCCAGTGGGTATGGTCGCACTCCCATTGAAACCATGGATACGGTACTGACAATGTTTCAAATCTTTAGTCTTCATTTTCATCTAGGCATAGGCTCGCTTGAACAATATATTCATAGAACTTCCACTGTCTACCAAGATCCTCTTCATCCAAGCAGGACCTACTTGAGCTGATATGACAAGTGGATCGATGGTTGGGGCTTTGATCCTATCGGCATCTCTATCTCGGAAGACGATGTCGTTAGTCATCATCTTTTGTTGCTTGGCCGGAGCCCCATCTTCCAAACTACTACAACACTCGAAGCTCGCATGCCTAATAGAACTGGCATACGACTCCATTTCCTTCCAGCTTCAGTCTGTTGGATGAGGACCACCACTAATGGTATTTATCACAAACCTCCCGCCAGTACGAGCGGGTTCCTCCTTTCTTGCCTGATTCGGTGTATGGTTTTGATTCGATGGGCCCGCACCTCCAGGTTGTGGCGCCCGCACAAACTATTCCAACTTCCTTTCATGTATCAACTTTTCAATGAGATCCTGCAAATGACGGCACTCATTTGTGTTATGGCCATAGCTTTCGGGGAATCTGCAAAACTTCCCTGTCTGAATCTATTTCTCCGATGATAGTTTCGAAGCAGGTTTCTTGTACTGAATAGTATTGCAGATCTGTAAATACACATTCTCCAGCGACGTATTCAAAGGAGTGTAGTTATCAAACATAGGAGCCCTACATCCTGGACCACGATTCTGGTACTGTTTCCTGTTTTGATTACCATTGCCTTTCTGCTGATTTTGTTTATTCTGAATGTTCGATTGTACCTTTCCGGAGCTCTCCCCGGATTGTTTAACAGCAACATTACTCTGAATTCCTTCCATACTAGGTCATGCGTCATCGTTTTTCCTAGACAGTTTCGCATCCTCCCTTCTCAAGAATTGGGCTGCCTTGGAATAGAAATGGTCCAATGACGCAGGAGGTTTTCTGGCCAACCAGTTGCCGAACTCAGAATCGGGATCAATCCCTTTAGTCAATGCCATTAGAATGGAGTTATCATTAGGGTTGCTGATCTCAGCGCAAGCAGCATGAAATCTCTCTAGATAATGTCTGAGTGTCTCTTTAGAAGCTTGAGTGACACTAGACAAAGTATTAACATCTTTCGGTCTTGCGGCATGCATGCGAAATTGCTCAATAAACTTTGTTGCCAACTAATCAAAACAAGAGATAGATCGAGGTGGTAAACGGGTAAACCACATAGTTGCTATGCCCCCTAGAGAGATCGGGAAGCTTCGGCACTTAACTGCATCATCAACTTGTGCAGCATTCATCAACCATTCATACTTCAGGATATGTTGATTAGGATCAGAGCTCCCTTCATAAATGGGTAAAGTCGGCATCCTGAATCGCCGACGTGGTTCAGCATAGAGTATCTCAACAGTAAAAGTGGTATGACTCCGGGAGATTCCCCAGTCGTCATTGCTAAGACCCTGACTCTCACGGATCATTTGATGGATCATCGTCGGAATGTCGGGCATCTGGACATTTTGTGCATGTTGGGCCAAGGTGTAGTCGAGTTCGACAATGCGAGGAGGGGCCGGTCGCTATCGACGGTCCATGTCTCGCCTCCTCGGTTCTATGTCTTCGGAGACGTAAGGCTCAGGAGTATGGTTGCGTTGGCGGTTGGTCGGATCCGTTCGGTTCCGAGTGTCAACTCCCAAATCAGTAGCTGTGGTAGTACGGTTATCATTAATATGGTATGGGGTAGCGCCTCCTCGGGAGGAGGGTCAAGTCTGATGGCTGGTTGACGGGCCAACTCTCGGTTGCCCAAGACTCAATGTATGCTGATGCCCAGTGGCGTGTGTGTAACTTCCGTCCAGTCGCGGGCGTGTGGATCTATGATGGTAGTCAGAAGAGGCTGAACTTTCGGTGGACGAATAGGAAGCCTGATCCCTTCTGAATCTCCTTCGTCTTTGACGATTTAGCTGGTTGGTCAATTCTGCATTAGCACAGAGCTGTTGAGTAAGCTGTTGGCGGCTCTGAGTCAGTTCTTGCATTAGCATCTGGAATTCTTCCCTGGTGACAGGGCCTTGCGGATCTGGTGGTCCGGCAGCATTCTGGTCGGCAGGAGGTGGTTGAACGGGGTTCTTTCTGTCCTGTCCTTCTGGATTTGTGGCAGTTGAGGTAGTCCTTGTGTTAACCATGATGAATAGTGAAGCTCTTTCCTAGATTTGATGCAAATCTGAATAGGATGGAAGAACTTTTAACTTGAAATCTGGGTCTTCTTCTTAGATTTATGCAATCCGATATCGATGGTATAAGCAATAAGCAGGAGAATGAGTTCAGTTTTCAGTGAAAGCACCAAAGTGTTTGTACCAAAATTGGGCACAACACTCTTCGAAAGTGTTTGAAGAGATAAAATGAAGAAAGTAAATGTAAAAAGAGGATTATCTAACAAACACTCCAAACAATAATCAGAAAAACAGCAAAAGAACACGGAGATTTAGAGTGGTTCGGCGTGTTGCCTACGTCCACTATGAAATGATTGACTTTTATTAACTTTTTCTTGCTGGTTACAACGGATTACAACAGAGAATTTCGAGTACAACAGTGAGTTTCGAATGCAACAATGGTTTGGGCAGAGTTTAGACGTCGAGGAGTCAAAAGATCCCTTTTCTGTAGGCTCTGGGATGCTATTTCTAGGCGTAGGCTGCAAATATCTCGATCAGATCTCGGGAGACCTCTTTTGGCACGTGGGTAGGCCCACGCAATCGATCCCACATGATTTGCACTCGGTTCGTGATCGATATGAACGAATTTCGTATCGATCAAGATTTGGTCCAATCGAGTCGAAATTGGGCATGAACATTCTTTAGGTTGTACGTAAGCTCCTGTGGAAATTTGGTGGCATTTGGACTTGTAGATTGTAAGTTCTGATCGATACGAATTGGGCTCTCCAACATGGATACGAGCTTGTATCGATACCTTCGCCTCCATCTCCTTCGTGTCGATCAAAGACACGTGCTTGCTTGTTGACGTGGAGCGATAAACTGGGGTGGATCCACATTTCTTGCCATGTTGACTGAGCCATCATCCTTTTTGAACTCCATTCGTGTCCATTCATATCCCTTTATTCGAATCCATCCACTTCAACCTTTGTTCGCATCATTGGTTCGTACCCATCAAACTGACTTCATTCGTGTCCATTTCCGTATCGATGCCAGTGGTGTACTTCGTATCGATCCTATACATGTTGATCGATACGAAGTAACCTTAGATGATGGGAGTGGAGTGCAGACTCGATCGATACGAAGAAGATGCAAGGTGATGGATACGAAACAGGGTTTTTCATGGATATGAACAAGGCCGACAGATGGATACGAACTACATTCTCGGGATTGGATGGATACGAACAAAGCCTTACCTTTGGTGGATACGAACTAGTTAGTGACGATGGATACGAAGCATGGTTACTCGGACCGATACGACCACGATGGATACGAACATGATGGATACGAAGTATGGTTACCCGGACTGATACGACCACGATGGATACGAAGAAGGCCACCGTTGATCGATACGAACATGATGGATACGAAGTGAGATTGATCCCTTTTGATTTGCATTGATCATATCTCGAGCATACGAACTCCGATCGACTTGAAATTTGGAACGTTGGCTTTTATAGCTTTGCTTGTCTTGTCATATCAACTGTAGCCTGATCCGGACTCGGACAAAATTTGTCGACATCCATAGTGAACCTGTGTATAATCAATCTTCGGGATGAACTGTCCTTGGTTTCTAGTCACTTCCTTGGTGTCACGGCCTTGCCAAAAGGCGGGATAACATATATGGTTCGAGATGGTAGGTTATTATTCACACCAGGCTTTTTGTCTGACTCGAAGTTTATGTCTTCCCCTTAAACTCTCAGATGCTCAATTGATTTTGAATAGTTTGAGAGTTAAGATTTTCAGGTTCTCCTTTAGACGAATAAGCTTCCGTAGAGATGTAGGAGGCGAGCTAGCAATTTGGAGTTCTTTTCTATTTGATTCCGCTGTATTTTGATGGGAATGGCAAAGTTGTTTATTTTCTTATATTTAGACTCTGATCAACCAAGGGGGCATCTTCATATGTCGCTCTTGGTGTATTTTGTAATAAATATATTTCCTCTGAACATGGTTCACGAATTGGGATTATGTAATGAATTGGAAATATGATTTAAAGTGGAATGGAAATATATCTTGTTATTTAATTTTTTTCCATATCCATATGTTTCTGCTATATCAATGTATCTAACATTACTACATTTGGTCACCGAGAATTAATAACCATGGATGACTGCAGCATCCATAGTCGTTAGTTTTGGGCCCCCAAATGGGGGATGTTACAGTTGGGCTAGTCTCTAGGCCTTTATCCTCATTCCTAAAGTACAATCACAAAAAACCCCTAGTCCTTTCGACTAAACCAAACGCCTAATTTACACACACATTTCCGAAGAAATGGACATGGAAAACGAAGTGCAAACTTGCCATTCAAAAGAGAAGTTAATTAGCTATGCTACGCTACCGACTCCCTCGACTATCGGCTACGTCCAACAACCTTTTCATTGGCTTTTCTTTCAAATATGACTTGAGTTACGGAAAATTTCGATAGCACCTTCTTTACGCGGCTAGCTCCGAAAAACCTACAACATAACATCAATATAAGCCCATATCTGGGACCTTCCATATCTGGAGACAACATAATAACAATATATACGTATGAAATACCTTATAGAGTGTGTATGTCACATAGCAAACACACCCATTAAGCATAAACATGTACCATATTGCATAAAAGCTAACTCGACTCATGAAACCAAAAGCAAGTAGAAAGTCTTTGTATCCATGCACCTGCATTTCACTTTCATAACCAAAAAGAAAGTCATGTATATCAAAGAGAACCAATATACTCTCATATATGCACCACATACAAGCATAAGTAGCCAATCATTACAACATGCTTATCCAGACAATAAATGCATACATATCACCACAACATGGCAACCAAAGCATGAATGACAACCAAGCATGCAAAACACAACCATGAATGCAATTCAAAACATGCTACAACTTGCAATTTTATTAGAAGACAACTTGCAACCCTACCATGAATGCAACTATGGCCTGTTGAAAATCTACAAGTAAACTGTAGAACGACAAAAATCCATACACAACAAGTATCTAACTGTGCAACAAGCACATCCAATTCAACAAGCATCTCAAATAAATATGTTGTAACTAACTATGAAACAAACACATCCAATACTGCAATCATACCAAATAAATATTTTGTTACTGAAAACAACACACACATGTAAAATACAAGCACCAACAAAGCGAGCTCTACACTATGCTTTCTTACATTTTAACAAAAATAAAAAGGAAAATAAAAATTTTCTTTCTATAACTGGAGGCATATCTATATAAGCTCCATCGAACACGGACAAGCTTGACCCCATTAATCCGAAGTCACATAGCCATATTCCCAAAAATGAATAGGCCCTCAAGGTGTAAGCCACATCCGGTTTACTTCCACTTCCTCTAGTTGACTCATCACGACGACGTCACTAGAGTTACCCACGTAAACAAACAAAAAAATTAATAAACAACCACAATAACAAAAAAATCAATCAAACAAAAACAAAAATAAAGAATCAATAATTAAGCAACAGCAAGCAACAACAATAAACCAACCATCAAATAATAGCAAAAAACAACAATAAACCAACCATCAAATAATAGCAAGAACCAACAAACAATACAAGCATACCAAACAATGAAATATAACAAAGAATTTATACTGATACACATGGTGACTAACAACAGTCAAAATATGCAATCCAACTATATGCCCTAATGAGTCTATTCGACATCCACGATAACCCAAATGCTTAAGTGGTGCAGCTCCTCCCATGAATATAATACATGAAAAACTATCACACCTCCTGCTCTGAAAAGGAAAACTTAGTTGATATGTTGGACCTCTATCCTCAAAACTCCCGAATAAATCAAGCGAACTAGGTCTCAACTCCTTTTCCCTTTCGAACAAAACTCATCCTCCAAAGGAGAAACATTACAATTAAATCATCATTAAATGATGTTCTACTCCCGCTTGGCCTGCTCGGGTTCAAACACACCTTAACCACACAATCATAATATACTAAATGTACTATGACTTTCGCCTAGGCTACTATCATATCGCCACTTAGGAGATTATCCAACTCATCACAAAACTAGTCAAGTGGTCTTTCCCAAACTATCACAAGCTATCATAACTATACCATACCATAAACATGATTTGTAACAACCCGCATATTTTACGATTCGTATATTTAAATGTTTAATTTAAATATAGCATCGTTAGTCGGATTTTAGTCCGAAAAAGTCACTATTCGTAGAAGAACAGTCGAACTAGCGAAAAGTCTATGCGGATCGTGCTATTTGGAAGTGCCTATTTGAAAACACCTTCAAACAGGGATTCAGACGTCTGAAATGAAGCATTCAGACGTCTGAAATTGTTCGAGTCAATCCAGAAAGAAAATAGGCTAAAATTGCCATTTTCAGACGTCTGAAATGGACGATTCAAACGCCTGAATATTATTCTAGACAACTTCTGTTTTTCCAGATTCGGACGTCTGAATGAAGTTAGAAAACTCATATTTTTCCAGATTTAGACGTCTGGTTTGGAAATTTCAAACGTCTGAATGAAGAATGGAATTGAGAATCAACAATTTAGACTCGAGACCACTTCTATTGAGTTCAAAATGGTGTTTGCGACTTTTTTGAGTATAAGCATTGATATGTTTGGAGTTGAGTGAATTTTGCTATTTTTCACTTAGGGCTTTGGGCTTGGGTTTCACCCAACTCATCCTATACCCTAACTCAGCCACCTCTCCTCTCCATTCACTCAATTCATTTCCTAAAACTCTAGCTCAACTGAAAATAGGGAAAGAGAATGGGAAATAGAAATTCCAAGCCCTAGATTCAATTGCAAACTCAAATTCTAGCTCCAACATCTAAGAGAAGCCTAGGTAAGCATCCACTTCATCTTCTCCAACTCATTTCCTCTTCAATTTCAGAAATTTCCTAAACCCTAACTTAGGAAATGTTTTTCTTTTGAGCTTAGATTGAAGCTCCTTGGGTTAACATTGAAGAGTGATTGTTCTTGCCTTGCTCTATAGCTTCTCTCTTGTGTTTTTAGGTTTAAAGGTGAGTTTTTGAACTCACATCTACGTCTATATCTTTGATAGTGTTATGTAGCAATTCCTAACATCTATTTCTTGTCCATTTGCTTTTGAATTAAATTGGTTTGATGAATATTCCAATTTTGGTGTTTTGAAATCAAAATCTATGAAAATCCTTATATGACGTTTGGACATGTTGGTCGGAGAGTTTTGGTGCGTCTTTAGGGTTGGGTAGTCGTTTGGCGTCAACCCCTAGCAATTGTCACTCATCTGATCGCTTTTGATATGTTTTGGCCATCATTGGTCTAGGCAAAATATTGCCCAGAGCTTCAGGTTCAGACGTCTGAGATATCCAGTTCAGACGTCTGAATCTGCTTGTCTCGGCCCAATTTGCCTATTTTATGTGGGTTTCCAATTTTAATCGATTTTAGTTGATCCGGATAGTTGTTATCACCTACTATCGACTTTGATGACTTCTCTCTTTGGATTTTTGGGAATATCCATTTTGATGGATTTGATATCGATTTCTATGCTTTTGATTCACGTCTTCGGGTGTGAATCTTTGGTGATTGCTTGTTTCTACAATCATTTTTGTGATTTGTCACTTCTAAATGCAAAGGTTTCTATACTAGTAGTAAATATTCAAACTCTTTTACAAAGATGATTTCAACTCTATTTTTAATACAAAGCTCGTTTATAAAACCGTTTTCTAATCTATTAGTATATACAAACCTTTACCTCATTCGTATGAGAAAATCTAATTAAACGGCTTAGCAAAACAAGTGGTATGAAACGCTTGCGTTTACTTCGTCGGTTAATTTTTGGACTTGTTCGATTGAAATTCTTATGACAATTCTCGAGTGGGAATCTACAATCTGTTCGTAAATATTTGAGTTAAGCAAGTGGTTATGGGACATGAAGCTAAACTCTTATATTTACTAGCTTAGTGTAATCGACACTTCTTGATGATCGATGATGATCGTTTTATGGTTTAGACTAGCAATGTGTGATGTCTCTTTGTCCATATGGGGGACTATACCCCGTTCTGTTGAGCTTCGTCTCATTCCTTTATGGGCTAGCGACCCATGTTCTTTTATGGTTTTTGGTTCATCGGATGTACCGTTATTGTACTATATCGATGTCTCGGCATTTTGGTTCATCGGGCGTACCGTTATTGTACTACGTCGTTGTCTCGGTTTATCAGGTTCATCGGGCGTACCGTTAATGTACTACGTCGTTGTCTCGGTTTATCAGGTTCATCGGGCGTACCGTTATTGTACTACGTCATTGTTTTGAATCACTTGAGTATCAGGTTCATCGGGCGTGCCGTTATTGTACTACGTTGTTGCACCGGCTCTATGGTTAGCGACCATGGGATAGTGACCCATTTGTGATACACGTGTTGGTGAGTTTTCATGCTCCCGTTTGTGATAGGCCTTCCCCCTTTTTGTGATTTCTGGATTTCTAGTTGATGATTTCTAGAATTTATGTTTCACCAACTTTTGCGATTGGCATTGATATGTTGTCAATATTTGTGTTTTGGTGAATAAAATAAAGAATGTGATTCTTTTTGGTGTTTTGAGATGATTTGAGATATTGTATGATTTTGTTGTTATTTGATGTATACTTGACACGGTATGGCATTTCTTTGTTATCATACATTTTTGGTCATATCTCTTATCCTATCTTATTTTATTTGATATTTATAGCTAGACTGATCCGTTTATTATTTTCTTCTTAAATAATACTCGGGTCAGACCGTGGTATTTCAGGTGCTTCTGCATGACTTCTTCTCAGGGTTCGTCACCTGACTTTTGGCTAACTACTTAGCATAGTAGTTTTTGTTGGTATACATGTAACGACCCGTATTTTTAACACTTTAAAAATATGAATTAAAATGAAAATTTTGGATAAAAATCCGAAGGAAATAAAATTTTGTGTTGTTAAATGTGAATTACAAGTTAAAATACAAAACTGAATTCTGAAATAACTTATTTGTAAATTAAATATGGATGTTAACTTGTAGTGAACGTAAGTAATGAATTAAATTTGATTGTAAACCAAATTGGTTATGATTGAAAACAAGAATAAATAAAATGGTAAATTTAATAATGGGAGTTTATGTTATTGAAACTAATATAAATAAATGTAACTTAATATTACAGTTGATTGAAAGCAGATAATAACTGAAACTGTAATTCGATAAAGATGTTAACTTGTAATTGAACGTAAGTAAAGATTTAAATTTGAATGTAACAAGTAATTGAATTGAATTGAATTTGATTGTAAACAACGAATTAAATAAAATGTCACATTTAATATTGAAGTTATAATATGGAAATCAACGTAAATGAATGTAAATTAATATTGCTGTGAATTTAAATAAGATGATAGCTGAAGAAAATGAAAGTAAATGAATTATAAACTATTGATAATAATGTATAAGTAAATGGTTGATTCACTAATGAAAGTGTAAATCGAAATAAAAGAATTCATTTGGAATTTAATAACTTGAATTTGAATTACGATATAATTGAACGCTGAATCTAATATAATCTTTTATATTGGATCTATAATGGAAAACTGCATTGTAAAAGATTGTTAATTACTGTGAAATTAAAAATGGGATTTGTGAACAATTAAAATTTGATTTAAAAGTTAATAATTTAAAATTGGGAATTTTATATTGAAATTAAACAGTCGAATAATTTATTTTTCGAATATTGGATTTAATTAGACAATTAAATCGATAATTTAATAAGTTAAATTTCAGAAATAATTGAAAATCGAGTTGAATATGATTGAAAATGATTTGTAAAATTTTATCTTATCATATTGGAGTTATAGTAATGTTATAGAACTTTTAAAATTGAATTTAAAGTTAATTTGTGAAAATTGAATATTTTAATATTTAATTATCGACTGAAAAATAGCCATTTTCCGAACAGTCTCAGATTTGAACGAAACTAGTTCCATTGGATCCGTAATAGTTTGTTATTGTCGGATTTCTAATTTCGGAGCAATCGGAGTTGCCATTTGACCGTGGCAGCTGAAAACGCTTGGAAATTCATTTAATCGGTTTAATTTAAAATCGATCGTTTATTTCCATAAGTCACCCAGACGATCAAATTTGCCACCGAAACATGTTCCATTGTGTTCGGAATACGGGTAAAACATTACGAACGCCTGTCGGCACGTCTAATTTGAAGTTTGTTCGAAAATCTTATTATTTGTGGATAATAATATTTAATAATTTGTTATACGAATATATATACGCATTCATCCCGTAACCCTAGCTTCTATCTCGTGGCCGCCAGAGATAATGTCGATGGCCGAAATCTTCCCTTGTTCTTCCTCTTTGATCTCTCAATCCACAAACTATTTCAAAAATCTTCCAACAGCAAAACTGTAGAACTCTCCGAGCTCAACACATCCATACGGTGGGCGGTCGCGAAACTCGACGAGATGGCCAGAAATTGACGTTGAAGGGCCGGCATACGCACGTGATTTTCACCACCAGGGAACCACTGAGCTCGACGAGCTTCCAGCCGAAGGTGGAGCTGGCCATGACGCTTCGTTCGGCACGTGTTTGATGGGCTCTCGGCGAACGTTGGTCGAGCAATTGGTAACCCTAGCGTGGGTTGTTGGGTTCGTTCGTTCCAGGCAGTTGCGTACAAAACTGGAGAGGGAAGAAGTAGCGTGCGCCTTCGATTCTCTGAAGCAAGGTGTTTGCGGCTGTGATTTTCTGTGGGTAAATAAAAAAAAAAGAAGGAAATTTGTTTTGAATTATAAATATATATATATGCAATCTTGTAAAACTCATACCTCTTCCATACATTATCAGAATCAGACGAATCTTTTTGCGTTGGAATCGTGGTGACGAGCTCTACGTCATGGAATTGATTTGGAGATATTTGGAGCTAACTAAAATTTTAGGTTAAATCGAACGTCGTTCGATTTGATTTAAAATTGAAAATCAAGGTGAGTGTTTTACGCTCACATTTGACTAAATTTTTATGTTAGTTAAATAGAAATTCCTGTGATAATATGTTTGTGTTGTTTGATGTGGATGGATGAAATTGGCTGTTTATATCGTATTGGATGATTTATATGACTTTAATTGCCAGTTAATTTAAGTTTGATAGTTAGTCTAGAATTTAAATTTATTTGCCAGTTAAAAACCCCGACACCATTGAATAGTAAATTTTGTGATATTATGACTGCTTGGATTTATGGTTGTGATATATGATTTTATTTATTGTATATTGATTATGTAACTGTTTTCCTATTATTTATATTGATTTCATATACATTGTTAGTTTGGTCGTTGATTTGTATCGATTAATCCCAATTATTACCCTAGATGTTGCGGGCATCAAATTAACCAGGATTAATCGTTTAAAGAATTAAAATTGTAATAATAAAAATTTCACTTGGCCATAGGATAGAGAAATTTATACATGCACCGATTGGATAAATTTACTGTTTTCAAACATTGAAATTTGGTTTAATTGAATTTGTTTAAAAGAGAAAATGGATTTGAATTTTTGAAACTAAAACTTGAATTAGAAACCGTTTGAAATAAAACTGAAAGTTAAATTTAAGTTAAGTATGATTTGAATTTAATAAAGGAATTGCGAATTTGGAATGATCATACTTTATTCGGTGGTATAAATTTAAATGATCGATAACCGGAATTTGAATTCGAAATTTTTTATATATATATAAAAGGTTTAAATGGAAGTTAAGTGTTGTTAACTAATTTAATTGAACTATTCGAATCAAGTTGGATCGTGGAAATTTGATTGAAATTTATTTGAAATGAATGAGAATTTATCGGAAAACATAAACTTGAACTTTGATTTGAATGAACGGGAATTGAAATGAATTTGAAAGGAATCGAAATATTTGGAAATCTAATTGGTTTGACTTGGGAAGATTTTTAAACAAATTACATTAGAAAAAAAAAGAAACTATTTCAAATCTATTTTCATTTTTCAAACTAATTTGTTTTCTCAAACTATTTATTTTATAAACCATTTATTTGTAAAACTATTTTCTATTAAACTAATACAAATATTTATTTATAAACCATATGTTTTCTTAAATTATTTTCTATTAAAACTATTTAACTATTTAACTTTCTAAAACTATTTTAAACTATTTTCTAAAAACACCAAACCAGTTAAACGGAATAAAGGTTATTTTTAAACCCTTGATTTAAATGCGAATTGGATTTAAGGAATTTAATCAAAATTGGAATTCAAATCAAGTTTTGAAATAAACGATATATTGAAACGAACTAACTTATCAAAGAAAATTGTGGCTTTGAAATACTGTGTTGTTTTTTTTTAATAGATTTGTTTCCCAAAACAAATGCGATATTTTGATATGAAACATGAAATTGTTTTCGAAACGTAATAAAACCAAGCGGTGTAATAAATACGTAGTTATTAAAGAGACCGGGATCGGATATGGGCATACTCTCTGTCGATGCCGAAACCACTTTAATAACTAATATACGCGAAGTGTTGATCCAGAATGAAGTGGATGGTTTTGGTGAACGTGTTGACTGAAGAAAGAGAACGATTTTGGATGACCCCTGACATGACTAAAACAGGAGCCGCGCCGGGCCATTGAGGTTCGCCATCTCTAGCGGACACACTTCTTCGATACCTTATCTATTACTTATGTGATTCGATTTGGGTGCACCCCGCGATTATGGGAGTGTTGTTTCGCGGTGTTGGGGTAGTAGCTGCTATGCCCAACATCAGTCCGGATCACGCAACTACTAGTATCCTAGTTGGTATTGCCTCATGTACCTTGTCATACTGATTATCCTATTTGCGACCACTACGATTTTGGTTTGTACCTTTAGTATATGGATTGCCCTCTGGTGACTTCCGGTTTTGGGGAAACTACGGTCTTGTATATGCTCTTGGGAATATAAATGTGTTAAGGGTGGAATGGGCCACGACTTAACGCTATTTTGATATCTTACCTTACTGATTAGACCCTAGTGTATATAGCGTACATACTATGTAGTAGATAGTTTAACGAATCCTTGGGAGATGGAAAAACCCGTAACATCTCTTAAGTTATTGCATTCATATTTATCCATTTCGATTTAACTGACATAAGATATTTTAGTCCTGACTCGAGTGTTTTGTTTTTTCATTACGTTCGGGTCAGCCTGAGCATTTCAGTTTAGGTTGGAGATTATTCTGGAGGACGAAGACGAAGATTTGGTATATTTACTATTACTGTATCCATGCATTGTACTATGTTCCGCTGCATTGTTGTATTACTCTGAATGTATGTAACTCTGATTATTGTTGTATAATAATATTTCAAGGTTTTATTTAACAGCTTCATGAACTGTTATTTTATTATTATACTTTATCCTTCCGCTGCAAGATTCTGAGTTTGTTTCTATTCTTTCTTTTATTTTCTTATTTAACCCCAATAACCATCCGCCCTTTCGAATGGTTTAGAACCGGCATGTGTGTTTGATTTGTCGATTTAAACTGTCCAAAAGGTGGGTCGTTATAGTTGGTATCAGAGCTTTGGTTTAGCGATAAACCTTGGCTCTAGTGGGGAATAACTCATTGAAATAGAGGTAAACTATATGAATGAGTTGAGTGTATATGAGAGAGCGTATTTGTAATTTTGATATAAAATGTTTTTATATTGTGTTAATTTGTTCCGTTGAGTATTTATGAATTTTGGTTGGTACTTGGGACGCCAAGGCATCGATAGGAATTTCTAAACACTCGAATAGGACAGATTGACATAATATTGTTTAGGATTATATTCTATATATAAAAGACTTATCTTGAAAATTTATAAATTTTGATTGCATTAGTTGTTATGAGATGATAATATTAGATTATCATCGTTTATTGTTGATTAGTCAATATTTCTAACTATTGACTATTGGATGATTTTAAGAAATGAAACTTGTAAATATTATTGACAATGAATATAAATGGTAAATAAAATGAAATAAAAATGAATTTAAATTAAGATGGAGAATTTAAATTCCGGTGTTTTGAAAATTTATTAACAAAAATTTGAAATGTATAATATAAGTATTATATGATAGTATATTCGATTAGAAATTGTTTTCAAAGGATTTCAAATGAAGTAAGTGTTATACTCCCCTCTTGACACTAGAGAATGATTTCGGTGATGAATGCACGCATCATCGACGATTATTTTCGAGAGTCCAAGTGGGGGAGATCACTTAATAGTTTTTCTAAACCCTGTTTTGATTAAAATTGAATTTTATTTTGTATTCTCTATAGTATGATTTGATATATAAATTATATAAGTATATATTATTTCAAAACTTGATTTGAAATGAAACCGGAAATGAAATTCTTAAGTTCTTTAATATTTAATGACTTTAATATTTAATGACTTTAAACTATTGAGATAAACAAATACTTGAATCATTACGGAACTTTTGAATTGTGAAATGAAAAATGAACCTAAGAGCTAAGTGAAAATATCAATTGAAGTAGAAATCCTTAGAATTAGAAAATTATGAATTTTAAAAAAAAAATCGAAACTGTAAAACTCGCATAGTATTAAATTTCATTCTATAGCATAAATATAACTCACCAAAATATTTAAGAAGTTCAAAAATGTTATATGAATTGTTAATAGGATAATATACAAGTATAGGTTTGAATAACGAAATATGCATTTAATTAATGGTTTGCAAATATATATAAAATTGTTAGTAAATAATTGGAATTTAAATTACATTTAAAGGTGATTCACAATTATGTTAATATAAAATGGAAATACTATATGTGAATGTAAATGTGAAATTAAATTATAGTGAAATTTAAGTAATGACTTAAGAATTAATTAATTGAAAATTCAACTTTGAATAAAAAGAGGTTGTATGTTGTTTAACTACATTCTATTTGCATAACGAAAATTTACCAAATACTTAAAAAGTTTAAAATGCTAATAAGGACAAGTAAAGGAATAATATATCAGTGTGAGAGTGAATAATAAAATGTGAAGATCTATTGATAGTTGTAAATATAAAAGAAATTTAAGTTGTAAAATGAATTAAATTTAAAATTAATTAAATATAGAATTAGTAAATGGAAACTAATTAAATTTGAATAAAACTAAATGTCAATAAACATGGAAGTGTATGGAAAAAAAAATTGACTTGGAAATGTGTAATTGATTTAGTAGAATTCATTAGTGTTAATGGAATTGAATAAATGGAATAAAATTTTAAAATAATTAAATTCAAATTTGAAGCAAAGTGAAATTAAATATAATTGAATTCAAATTAAATTGAAGCAAATTGACTTGAATTTAAATTATGAATGAAACAAACTTGAATAAATCGGAAATAAATGGAATGTAAACTTATTTCCTGGATATATAAGAAAATAAACGACTTTGTGTCTATGATTGTTTCTTTAGAAAATTTGAATTTTGTGCTTTGAAATAATAAAATCAAATTTGGGGAAAAAAAAATCCAAAATTGTCCAATATATGTTGGAACGAAAACAGCCATAACTTTTAAATGTTTGAACGGAATTCGACGATTTTGGACTTTTCGGAAAGCCTAGAAACTGTGCTACATCTTTTGTTTAGAATGTTTTGATAAATACCTTCATCCACTAGGCTTAAAACACCAATATTAGTCGCTGGCCTGGGCGATGTAAAAATCTAAAGCACATACCCTTAGTATTTTCACCATAACTTTTTGCTGGTGTATCGGATTTTGACGATCTTGCACTTCCTGGAAAGCTTAGAGCCTAAGCTCCAACTTTTGTTTTATAAGCATTTCTTATTTCTGTCATTTAGGAGGTCGAAAATCTGAAATTACATTTCAGGCCTGCGCTAATTGCTCGGGGCTGAAGCGTATCATTTTAGTAAAATGGCCGTAACTTTTGAACGGATGGTCCGAATTCGATGATTTTGGACATTCCGGAAAACCTGAAACGAATGCAACAACTTTGGTTTAGATTCCATTATCAAATTTTATCGTTTAGGTGACCAAAAAACTGAGAACTGTTTGCTGTCCTGGAATTGGAATTTCAGTTTTGAAGCTAAACATGTTATATGTAGGTTGTTTATGCTAAGTATATCGATCTATCTTTATATGCATGGTTCTAACTTGGTTATTGAGCATTTTAGTAGGTAGCAAAAGGGTTGCGCTTCGCTTGTGGAGCTCGCTTTTGCGCTTAATGCAAAATGTAAGTTAAATGCTAATAAACGCTAAATAAAAGGTACGTTCTCGGATTACGGTTTATGTTGTGGTATATTATTGTGTTCCCCATGTTTTGGGATGCCTCATTCTTGTAATGAGATGTATATCATGCAATTATTACCACTGTGAAATTTTTCGGTCCTAGCCGCGCAAAGGAGGTACTGCCGAAATTTTTCAAAAATCCGGAAATTAGAAAATTTTGTGAAAAAAAAATATCCTATAACGAAATTTTGCACATAAGTAGAATATTTTTGAATAAATTATATCTAAATGATGGTTTCCCCTTCTCCGTTCCTTTTCGAGGACGAAAATTTTTAAGTGGGGGAGAATGTAACGACCCGTATTTTTAACACTTTAAAAATATGAATTAAAATGAGAATTTTGGATAAAAATCCGAAGGAAATAAAATTTTGTGTTGTTAAATGTGAATTACAAGTTAAAATACAAAACTGAATTCTAAAATAACTTATTTGTAAATTAAATATGGATGTTAACTTGTAGTGAACATAAGTAATGAATTAAATTTGATTGTAAACCAAATTGGTTATGATTGAAAACAAGAATAAATAAAATGGTAAATTTAATAATGGGAGTTTATGTTATTGAAACTAATATAAATAAATGTAACTTAATATTACAGTTGATTGAAAGCAGATAATAACTGAAACTGTAATTCGATAAAGATGTTAACTTGTAATTGAACGTAAGTAAAGATTTTAATTTGAATGTAACAAGTAATTGAATTGAATTGAATTTGATTGTAAACAACGAATTAAATAAAATGTCACATTTAATATTGAAGTTATAATATGGAAATCAACATAAATGAATGTAAATTAATATTGCTGTGAATTTAAATAAGATGATAGCTGAAGAAAATGAAAGTAAATGAATTATAAACTATTGATAATAATGTATAAGTAAATGGTTGATTCACTAATTAAAGTGTAAATCGAAATAAAAGAATTCATTTGGAATTTAATAACTTGAATTTGAATTACGATATAATTGAACGCTGAATCTAATATAATCTTTTATATTGGATCTATAATGGAAAACTGCATTGTAAAAGATTGTTAATTACTGTGAAATTAAAAATGGGATTTGTGAACAATTAAAATTTGATTTAAAAGTTAATAATTTAAAATTGGGAATTTTATATTGAAATTAAACAGTCGAATAATTTATTTTTCGAATATTGGATTTAATTAGACAATTAAATCGATAATTTAATAAGTTAAATTTCAGAAATAATTGAAAATCGAGTTGAATATGATTGAAAATGATTTGTAAAATTTTATCTTATCATATTGGAGTTATAGTAATGTTATAGAACTTTTAAAATTGAATTTAAAGTTAATTTGTGAAAATTGAATATTTTAATATTTAATTATCGACTGAAAAATAGCCATTTTCCGAACAGTCTCAGATTTGAACGAAACTAGTTCCATTGGATCCGTAATAGTTTGTTATTGTCTGATTTCTAATTTCGGAGCAATCGGAGTTGCCATTTGACCGTGGCAGCTGAAAACGCTTGGAAATTCATTTAATCGGTTTAATTTAAAATCGATCGTTTATTTCCATAAGTCACCCAGACGATCAAATTTGCCACCGAAACATGTTCCATTGTGTTCGGAATACGGGTAAAACATTACGAATGCCTGTCGGCACGTCTAATTTGAAGTTTGTTCGAAAATCTTATTATTTGTGGATAATAATATTTAATAATTTGTTATACGAATATATATACGCATTCATCCCGTAACCCTAGCTTCTATCTCGTGGCCGCTAGAGATAATGTCGATGGCCGAAATCTTCCCTTGTTCTTCCTCTTTGATCTCTCAATCCACAAACTATTTCAAAAATCTTCCAATAGCAAAACTGTAGAACTCTCCGAGCTCAACACATCCATACGGTGGGCGGTTGCGAAACTCGACGAGATGGCCAGAAATTGACGTTGAAGGGCCGGCATACGCACGTGATTTTCACCACCAGGGAACCACCGAGCTCGACGAGCTTCCAGCCAAAGGTGGAGCTGGACATGACGCTTCGTTCGGCACGTGTTTGATGGGCTCTCGGCGAACGTTGGTCGAGCAATTGGTATCCCTAGCGTGGGTTGTTGGGTTCGTTCGTTCCAGGCAGTTGCGTACAAAACTGGAGAGGGAAGAATTAGCGTGCGCCTTCGATTCTCTGAAGCAAGGTGTTTGCGGCTGTGATTTTCTGTGGGTAAATAAAAAAAAAAGAAGGAAATTTGTTTTGAATTATAAATATATATATATGCAATCTTGTAAAACTCATACCTCTTCCATACATTATCAGAATCAGACGAATCTTTTTGCGTTGGAATCGTGGTGACGAGCTCTACGTCATGGAATTGATTTGGAGATATTTGGAGCTAACTAAAATTTTAGGTTAAATCGAACGTCGTTCGATTTGATTTAAAATTGAAAATCAAGGTGAGTGTTTTACGCTCACATTTGACTAAATTTTTATGTTAGTTAAATAGAAATTCCTGTGATAATATGTTTGTGTTGTTTGATGTGGATGGATGAAATTGGCTGTTTATATCGTATTGGATGATTTATATGACTTTAATTGCCAGTTAATTTAAGTTTGATAGTTAGTCTAGAATTTAAATTTATTTGCCAGTTAAAAACCCCGACACCATTGAATAGTAAATTTTGTGATATTATGACTGCTTGGATTTATGGTTGTGATATATGATTTTATTTATTGTATATTGATTATGTAACTGTTTTCCTGTTATTTATATTGATTTCATATACATTGTTAGTTTGGTCGTTGATTTGTATCGATTAATCCCAATTATTACCCTAGATGTTGCGGGCATCAAATTAACCGGGATTAATCGTTTAAAGAATTAAAATTGTAATAATAAAAATTTCACTTGGCCATAGGATAGAGAAATTTATACAGGCACCGATTGGATAAATTTACTGTTTTCAAACATTGAAATTTGGTTTAATTGAATTTGTTTAAAAGAGAAAATGGATTTGAATTTTTGAAACTAAAACTTGAATTAGAAACCGTTTGAAATAAAACTGAAAGTTAAATTTAAGTTAAGTATGATTTGAATTTAATAAAGGAATTGCGAATTTGGAATGATCATACTTTATTCGGTGGTATAAATTTAAATGATCGATAACCGGAATTTGAATTCGAAATTTTGTATATATATATAAAAGGTTTAAATGGAAGTTAAGTGTTGTTAACTAATTTAATTGAACTATTCGAATCAAGTTGGATCGTGGAAATTTGATTGAAATTATTTGAAATGAATGAGAATTTATCGAAAAATATAAACTTGAACTTTGATTTGAATGAACGGGAATTGAAATGAATTTGAAAGGAATCGAAATATTTGGAAATCTAATTGGTTTGACTTGGGAAGATTTTTAAACAAATTACATTAGAAAAAAAAAAGAAACTATTTCAAATCTATTTTCATTTTTCAAACTAATTTGTTTTCTCAAACTATTTATTTTATAAACCATTTATTTGTAAAACTATTTTCTATTAAACTAATACAAATATTTATTTATAAACCATATGTTTTCTTAAATTATTTTCTATTAAAACTATTTAACTATTTAACTTTCTAAAACTATTTTAAACTATTTTCTAAAAACACCAAACCAGTTAAACGGAATAAAGGTTATTTTTAAACCCTTGATTTAAATGCGAATTGGATTTAAGGAATTTAATCAAAATTGGAATTCAAATCAAGTTTTGAAATAAACGATATATTGAAACGAACTAACTTATCAAAGAAAATTGTGGCTTTGAAATACTGTGTTGTTTTTTTTAATAGATTTGTTTCCCAAAACAAATGCGATATTTTGATATGAAACATGAAATTGTTTTCGAAACGTAATAAAACCAAGCGGTGTAATAAATACGTAGTTATTAAAGAGACCGGGATCGGATATGGGCATACTCTCTGTCGATGCCGAAACCACTTTAATAACTAATATACGCGAAGTGTTGATCCAGAATGAAGTGGATGGTTTTGGTGAACGTGTTGACTGAAGAAAGAGAACGATTTTGGATGACCCCTGACATGACTAAAACAGGAGCCGCGCCGGGCCATTGAGGTTCGCCATCTCTAGCGGACACACTTCTTCGATACCTTATCTATTACTTATGTGATTCGATTTGGGTGCACCCCGCGATTATGGGAGTGTTGTTTCGCGGTGTTGGGGTAGTAGCTGCTATGCCCAACATCAGTCCGGATCACGCAACTACTAGTATCCTAGTTGGTATTGCCTCATGTACCTTGTCATACTGATTATCCTATTTGCGACCACTACGATTTTGGTTTGTACCTTTAGTATATGGATTGCCCTCTGGTGACTTCCGGTTTTGGGGAAACTACGGTCTTGTATATGCTCTTGGGAATATAAATGTGTTAAGGGTGGAATGGGCCACGACTTAACGCTATTTTGATATCTTACCTTACTGATTAGACCCTAGTGTATATAGCGTACATACTATGTAGTAGATAGTTTAACGAATCCTTGGGAGATGGAAAAACCCGTAACATCTCTTAAGTTATTGCATTCATATTTATCCATTTCGATTTAACTGACATAAGATATTTTAGTCCTGACTCGAGTGTTTTGTTTTTTCATTACGTTCGGGTCAGCCTGAGCATTTCAGTTTAGGTTGGAGATTATTCTGGAGGACGAAGACGAAGATTTGGTATATTTACTATTACTGTATCCATGCATTGTACTATGTTCCGCTGCATTGTTGTATTACTCTGAATGTATGTAACTCTGATTATTGTTGTATAATAATATTTCAAGGTTTTATTTAACAGCTTCATGAACTGTTATTTTATTATTATACTTTATCCTTCCGCTGCAAGATTCTGAGTTTGTTTCTATTCTTTCTTTTATTTTCTTATTTAACCCCAATAACCATCCGCCCTTTCGAATGGTTTAGAACCGGCATGTGTGTTTGATTTGTCGATTTAAACTATCCAAAAGGTGGGTCGTTATAATACATTTGAGATAGAGACTCCTGGTTGTATACTTATTCTTTTGTCTAGTACTTGTATCTATTCTTCGTGTTATAGTGGACATAGTTTGACCACTATTTTGATGTACACTTTTATGTGTTATACTCTTATCTGTTTCCGCCTTGGTGATATGAATATCTGTGACTGATTTGTGTTATGTTTATTTCTATATTTGTTTCCGAAGGCTTCATAGCCACTGTGTGGTAGCTTTGAGTTTGTATTTGAAATGTCGGATTCCCTCTTGAAATGAAATGTAAGTTATATTATCTGACATATCGGTACTCGTGCAAAGCAATTACAGAGATGGTCGCTCCTCAACAGCCTTATTCTTCGTGCTAGTCGACGGCATTACCCCATAGTGTCCTTGGCTAGCGTGAGTATAGAGATGGGGCGTCATAGCTTGGTATCAGAGCCAAACTTCGGGACAATGTAGAATAATCTAGCAAGGATCATTGTCCTAAGTCTTCCTTAGGAATCGTGCCATATGATTTAATTCGAGCCTTCGTACCGTTCTATCCTATTTTTTTTTATGATGCCTTGTTTTTATCAATCAAGTTTGTTTGATATTCACTTTGTGAATAACCTTTTTCTTCTTCTTTCTTTCTTAAAGAAGAGAAATGGTTAGACCAGGCCATCTCAGCGCCGGTCAATCTAGTGCTACTCCCCAAGATGGAGTATTTATGTCAGCTCAACAACTTTTAGATCTTGTGAACAATGCCCAAGCTGCCGGACCCATTCCAGCGCCTACTCACCCTAAATCCGGGTTTGCATGCTTGTGCAGGGATTATACCGCTTTGGGTGGAAGGCCATTCAAGGGTTCCGAAACCATTATAGAAATCCAAGCTTGGCTTAGATCACGCGATCGCATCTTTTCCCACATGGATCTTATTGATTCACTTCGAGTCCAAGTGGCTTCTAGCATGCTCCAAGAAAGAGCATTAGATTGGTATGAGCTTCTGATTTTTGAGATTATCGAAGTGGATCTTACTTGGGAGCAATTTCGGGAAAGATTCGAATTGAAGTTTGTGCCGGAGGCTGAAAAAGTAACTTTGGCCCGACGCTTTATTGACCTTGTTCGAGGTGAATCTTCTGTGACTGACTACGTCGCATCTTTTGAATCTCTCTCTAAATATGGGGCCGAGTATATTAATACCCCATTTAAGAAAAATCAGAGGTTCGTCTATGGATTGAATAAGAACCTCAAAAAGCCTTTGCTTCTGAAACTAGAAGTTTCTTTTGATCAGCTTATTGATATCGCTCTTCGACTTGAAGAGGCCGATAATGAAAGTGATGTTGAAGTTGTGCGCGCCAAACAAAACTTCAACAATAACATGAAGAGGCCCATTAAGTTCAAAGGCCCCAATCCCAACAAGAAAGGGAAGCAAGAAACTTCGATAGCAAAGTCTCCTACCACTAGTCGTGGACGATGCTACAATTGTGGTTCTACGGACCACTATGCAAATGAGTGTCCGAAACCTTTTTTTTGTTGTTATTGCAAAGGTTCGGGACATCTTTTATCTTCATGCCCCAAACTTCCAAACAAGAGAGAGGGAAAGCTAAATGTTGTTCAAGATCCTAGTGACACTTTCCTTGGTCAAGGTATTTCTCATTCTATTCTTGACGATATTTGTTTTGTGATTATCTTATTCGAGTTCTTTTTGATTTGGATTCATCCCATTATTTTATATCAAAAGAACTTGATGATTCTTTCTCTTTTAATATTATGGGCTTGATGACTTCATTGAGAGTTGCGAATCCGATTGGTGGATCCGCAACACTCAGATTACTTTGTGAAAATGTCGAGATTATTTTATGTGATTATTCTTTTCGAGCCGATTTGCATGTTATGCGTTACTTAGGCTTCGAAATTGATTTTTTTTGGGAAAGAATTGGCTTGATCGTTATGAAGCCCACATCCTATGTCCTGAGCGGACTATTTATCTTCGACATTCTCAATATGTTAAACATATTTCTATTATTTTTAAAGATTTTGATTTCCAAATTTGGTGGCATCATTTTATTCTTTAAGCCTACATGATGAGGAGAATATTATTTCTCTCATTCAAGTAGTTAGTGAATTTTCCGGTATATTTGAGCTTGTCTTAGGATTATCACCTAAGCAATCTATTGAATGGTGCTAAGGTCTTTTCAGCTCGACCTTGCCACCGGTTTTCATCAGCTATGAGTTGCGGAGGGTAGCATTCCACTTGCCGCATTCCGCACTCGTTATGCTTCTTGTGAGCGGTTCGTTATGTCATTCGATTTGACAAACCTTCTACCTTATTTCATCCATCTTATGAATCGAGTATTCTATGAATATCTCGATGAGACCATCCTTGTATTTATTGATTATGGATGAAAACAACAATTTAAAATTTGCAAATCTTTTTAATAAGATATTTATAAGTACGATTGGATTTTGTTCTTAAAACGAGCAGAGAATATTTGTAAATTTTTTAAGAGACTTGTTTATCATATAGAAGATGATTTTGTATTGTTTTGCCCATTGAGTGCTTTAAGAATTCTAGTCGATGCGCTTGATCAACGTTATCGATAGGAATATCCTAAACGCTATGATGAGACAGTCAGACACAATAAATTGACTTGTAAAAAGTAAATTTTTCTAAAAAGATGAATATATAAAGTTAATTATAATTTTGAAAATCTTAGCTTTTTGGGAAAGGGAATCGATTAAAGGAACTCTTTTCCAATGCTTTTATTCTTGCAATTCTCGAAGGGAATCAAGACTTTATTTTTTTTACCGATACTAGTCGTATTGGTTTGGGTGCCATTCTCTTGCTATGGGAATGTGTTATTACATATGCTTCTTGACAATTGAAGCTTGTCGAGACTAGATATGCCATTCATGATCTAGAGCTCGTGGTTATTATTTTCTCTCTTAAAATTTGGTGCCATTATATTTTGGGAGAGAAATTGTTCTCTACCCCGATCATAAGTTTTTGAAGTATTTATTTTTCGAAAGGAACTTAATTTGCGTCAACAACGTTGGCTCGAGTTCCTTGCATCTTATGATCTTGATATTCTTTGTACTCCGGAAAAAGGTAATCGAGTTGCCGATGCCCTTTGTTGTAAGCAATAAGCAGTTGTTTCTTTGATGATATCCGAATGATCTCGAGACTTTATCCACTTGTGCGATTCGAGATCGTGAATCCAATTCATGTTCATCTCTTGTTTTGTGTAGCCTCGAGGCTCGTCCTTCTCTTTTGGACCATACCTCTTTGGGCTAAACTCTATGTCAAACTAAATTGCATAGAGTTCCTACTTCTATTGTTAGCAATCGTGATCCATTATTTTACTAGTGGATTTTGATAAGGTCTTAAAAAGCTTTGGGAACAAAGCTTAATTTTAGCACCGCTTATCGTCCTCAATCCGACGGACAAACCGAGCGTGTGAATCAAACTCTTGAAGATCTCTTTTGTGCATGTGTCCTTGGTTTTGGTGGAAGTAGGGAAGATCATATTCTCGTTTAATTTTCTTCCTATAATAGCTTCCAATCTAGTATTGGTATGGCTCCTTTCGAGGCACTCTACGGAAGGCCATGCAGATTTCCTTCGTGTTGGCTTGAAGCCAGTGAGAAGCTGATTTTAGGTCCAGATTTTATCTGCGTTCAATTGTGTTTCACCTATGAGGGGTGTTGTGCGTTTCAGTCGATTGGGAAAGTTAACACCTCGATATGTTGGTCCCTTTCCATCACCGAACGTATTTGTTCTATGGCTTATCGCCTTTTATTACCGGCTCAATCTTTTGCTATTTATGATGTTTTCCACGTCCCTTTACTGCGGAAATACCTAGGGATTTCGATTTTTATTCTTGAGTCCGGTGTAATTGTAGAAATTAAAGTTTCACCAAATTTGACTTATGAGCAACATTCTATTCGTATCTTTACTTCAGAGGTTGAACGCCTTCGAAATAAAGATGTTCTTCTTGTGAAAGTTTAATGGTCCTCAAATCCTAAGGATTGCTCTTGGGAATCTTAAGAATCCATCGAGCAAACACATTCGAACTTACTCTTTCGTGCTCTTTATGGCGAACTTCTTATTTCAAATTTTCTTTTGTGTTGATATGCTTTTATGGTTGTTACTCTTTATTTTCTTCTTAAGTATTGCGAGGACGCAATTTCTTTAAGGAGGGGAGTCTGTAACAACCCGCATATTTTACGATTCGTATATTTAAATGTTTAATTTAAATATAGCATCGTTAGTCGGATTTTAGTCCAAAAAAGTCACTATTCGTAGAAGAACAGTCGAATTAGCGAAAAGTCTATGCGGATCGTGCTATTTGGAAGTGCCTATTTGAAAACACCTTCAAACAGGGATTCAGACGTCTGAAATGAAGCATTCAGACGTCTGAAATTGTTCGAGTCAATCCAGAAAGGAAATAGGCTAAAATTGCCATTTTCAGATGTCTGAAATGGACGATTCAGACGTCTGAATATTGTTCTAGACAACTTCTGTTTCCAGATTCAGACGTCTGAATCGTTCATTTCAGACGTCTGAATGAAGTTAGAAAACTCATATTTTTCCAGATTCAAACATCTGGTTTGGAAATTTCAGACGTCTGAATGAAGAATGGAATTGAGAATCACCAATTTGGACTTGAGAGCACTTCCATTGAGTTCAAAATGGTGTTTGCGACTTTTTTGAGTATAAACATTGATATGTTTGGAGTTGAGTGAATTTTGCTATTTTTCACTTAGGGCTTTGGGCTTGGGTTTGGGTTTCACCCAACTCATCCTATACCCTAACTCAGCCCCCTCTCCTCTACATTCACTCAATTCATTTCCTAAAACTCTAGCTCAACTGAAAATGGGGAAAGAGAATGGGAAATAGAAATTCCAAGCCCTAGATTCAATTGCAAACTCAAATTCTAGCTCCAACATCTAAGAGAAGCCTAGGTAAGCATCCTCTTTATCTTCTCCAACTCATTTCCTCTTCAATTTCATAAATTTCCTAAACCCTAACTTAGGAAATGTTTTTCTTTTGAGCTTAGATTGAAGCTCCTTGGGTTAACATTGAAGAGTGATTGTTTTTGCCTTGCTCTATAGCTTCTCTCTTGTGTTTTTGGGTTTAAAGGTGAGTTTTTGAACTCACATCTACGTCTATATCTTTGATAGTGTTAGGTAGCAATTCTTAACATCTATTTCTTGTCCATTTGCTTTTGAATTAAATTGGTTTGATGAATATTCCAATTTTGGTGTTTTGAAATCAAAATCTATGAAAATCCTTATATGACGTTTGGACATGTTGGTCGGAGAGTTTTGGTGAGTCTTTAGGGTTGGGTAGTCGTTTGGCGTCAACCCCTAGCAATTGTCACTCATTTGATCGCTTCCGATATGTTTTGGCCATCATTGGTCTAGGAAAAATATTGCCCAGAGCTTCAGGTTCAGACATCTGAGATATCCAATTCAGACGTCTGAATCTGCTTGTCTCGGCCTAATTTGCCTATTTTATGTGGGTTTCCAATTTTAATCGATTTTAGTTGATCCGGATAGTTGTTATCACTTACTATCGACTTTGATGACTTCTCTCTTTGGATTTTTGGGAATATCCATTTTAATGGATTTGATATCGATTTTTATGGTTTTGATTCACGTCTTCGGGTGTGAATCTTTGGTGATTGATTGTTTCTACAATCATTTTTGTGATTTGTCACTTCTAAATACAAAGGTTTCTATACTAGTAGTAAATATTCAAACTCTTTTACAAAGATGATTTCAACTCTATTTTTAATACAAAGCTCGTTTGTAAAACCGTTTTCTAATCTATTAGTATATACAAACCTTTACCTCATTCGTATGAGAAAATCTAATTAAACGGCTTAGCAAAACAAGTGGTATGAAACGCTTGCGTTTACTTCGTCGGTTAATTTTTGGACTTGTTCGATTGAAATTCTTGTGACAATTTTCGAGTGGGAATCTACAATCTGTTCGTAAATATTTGAGTTAAGCAAGTGGTTATGGGACATGAAACTAAACTCTTATATTTACTAGCTTAGTGTAATCGACACTTCTTGATGATCGTTTTATGGTTTAGACTAGCAATGTGCGATGTCTCTTTGTCCACGTGGGGGACTATACCCCGTTCTGTTGAGCTTCGTCTCATTCCTTTATGGGCTAGCGACCCATGTTCTTTTATGGTTTTTGGTTCATCGGATGTACCGTTATTGTACTATATCGATGTCTCGGCATTTTGGTTCATCGGGCGTACCGTTATTGTACTACGTCGTTGTCTCGGTTTATCAGATTCATCGGGCATACCGTTATTGTACTACGTCGTTGTCTCGGTTTATCAGGTTCATCGGGCGTACCGTTATTGTACTACGTCGTTGTTCCGAATCACTTGAGTATCAGGTTCATCGGGCGTACCGTTGTTGTACTACGTTGTTGCACCAGCTCTATGGTTAGCAACCATGGGATAGTGACCCATTTGTGATACACGTGTTGGTGAGTTTTCGTGCTCCCGTTTGTGATAGGCCTTCCCCCCTTTTGTGATTTCAGTCTTTCTAGTTGATGATTTCTAGAATTTATGTTTCACCAACTTTTGCGATTGGCATTGATATGTTGTCAATATTTGTGTTTTGGTGAATAAAATAAAGAATGTGATTCTTTTTGGTGTTTTGAGATGATTTGAGATATTGTATGATTTTGTTGTTATTTGATGTATACTTGACACGGTATGGCATTTCTTTGTTATCATACATTTTTGGTCATATCTCTTATCCTATCTCATTTTATCTGATATTTATAGCTAGACTGATCCGTTTATTATTTTCTTCTTAAATAATACTCGGGCCAGACCGTGGTATTTCAGGTGCTTCTGCTTGACTTCTTCTCAGGGTTCGTCACCTGACTTTTGGCTAACTACTAAGCATAGTAGTTTTTGTTAGTATACATTTGAGATAGAGACTCCTGGTTGTATACTTATTCTTTTGTCTAGTACTTGTATCTATTCTTCGCGTTATAGTGAACCTAGTTTGACCACTATTTTGATGTACACTTTTATGTGTTATACTCATATCTGTTTCCGCCTTTGTGATATGAATATCTGTGACTGATTTATGTTATGTTTATTTCTATATTTGTTTTCGAAGGCTTCATAGCCACTGTGTGGTAGCTTTGAGTTTGTATTTGATATGTCGGATTTCCTCTTGAAATGAAATGTAAGTTATATTATCTGACATATCGGTACTCGCGCAAAGCAATTACACAGATGGTCGCTCCTCAACAGCCTTATTCTTCATGCTAGTCGACGGCATTACCCTGTAGTGTCCTTGGCTAGCGTGAGTATAGAGGTGGGGCGTCACACGATTTTTCAACAAATAAAGATTATCCCTAATGATTACTATGCCCAATCAAATCCTTTATTTGCTTGCAAGGTTCCTTTGTTAAATTATTGTCGGTCACCTGACTCCTCAGGTGCGAACCCCGATCCGGTTACTTGGTCCGACCATCAAAAATTCCTGGCATGACCAGAGTCGCACTTTAGAAATCTCCCAGTCATCTCAAGAATCTGACTCAAGTGCTCGCCTTTAAGATTCGAGTGAAAAACCCTTGCCCAACTAGTGTAAATCACCTAGAAACTTTGCAGTCGAACTAATGATTATGAATTGCTGTGTAAATGGGCTGATCTTTAGAAAATACCTCTTTAGCACATGGGATTACTCCCATCACCTAAGGTTCACTAAAGCCAGGAAAACACTTCTAACAAGAATGACTCTATACAGAATGTATAAGTCATCCGTTCGGTCTTTGCCCAATTCTGGGTTACTACTGGATCCTAATTGGATACAAAATCCAAGACAAGGTCATCTTGCCAATCTCTTCTACTATTATGCCCAAAGGGCTACACCACATTCATAACTTACAATAACCGTTGGAACATTCTTGCACAGCTGAACATCTCGTGTTATGGCAAAATAATCTCTTAACTCATCAGGCAACTTAGATTGCCTATCCGTAGTCGCTCTTGCATTCCATCTACTAATACTGATAGCCTAAACGACTATACCTTAGAGACTAACGATTGAAATAAACCTAAGTCCAGAGGATAAGTGGTGTATGCAACATATTATATAGTAGAAAAATATAGGTATGATCTCTCAACGTATCTTCACCTACCAGTTTGCTTAACTCAAACTGTATACAAGGTCCTAAGTGTTGATCCTTAGTTCTGAAAACAAGTGTAACGACCCGCCCTTGTAGTACCCGAATCAACATTGAGTGACAACGTCTAACTCCAGAATACCACAAATGACAGTCCGTTGGGTAAAATAAAAAAACATTCAACCTCAACAAGGCACAACGGTAGAATCTCACAACGGAATGATAATATATAATATATTGAATTTACATGAGCAATAGGATAAACAACATATAAGAGACTGTACTGATGGAAGTAACTGATAAATGGATATCAATATAGAAAGACAGAATACAATATCTGATACAACAAGTCTCGTATATAAATAGCCTAACATTCATGTACTATTACAACATCAAGTATATATCCAAGGTACCGCCTTCGCCTCCAAAGTGCCTCGGCTATCCTGAAAGCATATCCCCAAAAGCACCTGACTCTCCAACTACTTAATTGAGTACCCAAGAGTTGTCATGACATAAGCAGACAAAGACAAAACGTGGGTCAGACATAAAGCCTGGTGTGAGGGGAACAATCTCAAAGTATTGTAAAGCAAATCCATATACAAATATATAAGGGATTTATGAAGTATAGCCGGTCCTATCTACAAACGTGGCTTAGGTATAACCCGAACTGCTCTTAGACAAATAAAGTAAAACCAACTCAAAAGTAAAGGATCATTCCATAATCTTCTCTTCTCTTGCAACCAATGAGTCAACACAACTAGTAATGCGACTAAGACATAACAACATACCATGATAGGGGTAACCTAATGTACCCATGCAGGAGTAATTTAAACTTCCCTATATAGGTCTAACACAATGTTCAATAACAATAATCAACCAACCAAAATAACATATAAAATCATAACAATAGCTTATGCCCAAAGAATAAGTTAATACCCATCATCGCAGGTGGGTCGGGTCCGCTACGGACACCAACCGATCCAATGATCCCCATCAAAACATCTGAAATGCAAAAATGAATATGGCTATATAACAATGCTACTAAAATAGCATCTCCATACCCAAAACTGAAATACGGATATCCATAACTGTTACCCGTCTCGAACTGCCATTAGCTACCAGTGAGACCTATCGAGAGCCACAACTAACTTGTGGACTTCCCTAAAAACCAATACCTTAAAAGAAGTTGGCCTATAAGTCCCGTAGTAGCATCCAAGAGTGCTACGAATAGTATATGACCTACTCTAGACTGGCTATCCAGTCTCTCTCCGCCCCTGCTCGGGGATCACATCTGTAGGCCGTGTCATTTAAAGGGTACAATGGATTCTCGTGCTACATCCTTTACTTCTGATTGTCAATACCTACGTACCAAAAACGTATGCAAACGCTAAACCTTGTCTACATCCTTTCGGCACAGGTACATAATGGCGAAGTATTGTCGCTCCCAATTGGACCGACAAATCTTTATGAATTGCCATTAACTACCTATATGACCTATCTAGAGCCACAACTATATTGTGGACTCCCTTGAAAACCAACACCTCAAAATAAGTTGTCCTGTAAGTCCCATCATGGCCTCCAAGAGTACTATGCAACAGTATATGACCTACTCTAGACCGGCGTCCCAGTCTCACTCCGCCCCTGCTCCGGAACCATGTATGCAGGTCGTGCGCCCCAAGGTACAATGGATTCCCTTGCACTAATCGATAGTCCCTAGTCGGACATACTGAAATATATATATACACACACATATATATATATATATATATATGCCTTAAACCGCATACCATTGAATATCTATAAAATATTCTACGCCTCTCCCTAGTTGTCCCAAGTCGGACATACCAGAACTATTACATATCCCTGAAACTGCATATCAATTAATATCTATAAAATATTCTGTGCCTATTCAAGCAGTCCCAAGATGGACATACCAAAACCATATATAAATATAGACATATATAACTCCGCATGAACTATATGCATGTATATATACAACCAGTCCATCTATATGGAACTAATTAATACATCCCGTGGCCATTTACATACACGAAAGCAATACCCAACCAAAACAACTATTCTACCATCTCAAAGTCAAATTAATCAACCAATCAATCTATTTATTTGTCATTCAATTCTAATTTACAATCAATTCAGCTAATTCAACCAATTAAAAACAATGACATGAAAACTATACGATTCAATCATTAATCAACTCGTTATACCATATGGTAATCTAGGAGATGATCCATCTATTAATATATTATTTCCAAGCATAATATATTATTTCTAAAACAACCATAAGCTTATAAATCATTTAAAAGCTTAATATTATTTCATTATACAATTATAACTAAATATACACTTTCATACTATTTTTATAAAATCGTAACCATTTTATAAAAACATCATTATATAGTTAAAACTGATTTAAGTAATATATTTCACCTCATAATATTTTATAAATCCATCGATCCTTTTATTAAATATTATAATCGCTTAAAAACCAATTTAACCCACAATATACTTAATTTATCAAATTAAATCAAGTAGGTCTCAATCACATAAGCATTTTATAAAATATCCCATTTACTCAAAACCAATTTTTTAAGTAATTACAGCACTTAATTTATCAAATTAAATTAAGTGTAAATTCACGTATCAAATCTACAGAATCATTCAATCATTTTCAAGTCTTCATGCTTATCTTAATATTCATACATTTAAATCCCGATTAATAATAAAATATGTACCAATATTTCTATCACTAATTTAAATAACAAATTAGGGTCAAATTAATTTATAACCACTTTATAAATTAATATCAGTCACCTCTATTCAACATGAATAGACCTCCATATATCATACATACATACATAAATACATACAAACATACATACATACATATATATTCGAGATCTGAATCAATCATTCTGAATATCCACTCAAACTAATCTAATCAAAGAGGAAAATTATTAAATAAATACCATAACTTTTGTCATTTATCCAGGATCTCAGCAACTATTCTATGTCGATAATGATCCATCCAAACATCATACATCAATAAACCACATTACTTTTTTTTGAAAGGCAAGAGCATGAACTAATTTTATTGACTTAAACAATATTACAAACAATTACAGTGCCACAAAATGATACCCTATTACAACCAACTTGACAGCTAACAATGATAATAAAAACAACCAATACAAACTTACATTCAGCAATTCTCAAATAGACCAAACAATATAAAACACTGCATATAAAACACTGCAGTTTCAAGTCCATCTTCCAAGAGTTGATTGAATCCTTCCAAAACTTCAAATCCTATCTGCTTTAATGTCTCTGAGAATACTGCCATGAACCAAATTATAGAGCTGAGATGAATTTTTACTACCAATACCAAAAACCCTGTTATTCCTTTCAGTCCACACTGCATATATGAGCCTCTTAAGAAGTTTTAGCAGCAGCCTGGTCAAACGAGTCTTCCATCTTGTTGCTTTAAACACATTAAACCGTTCAATTGAACTAAGTGGTGATGGTTTATAAAAACCACCATTAGATAGTAATCTATACCATATTTGATATACAAAAGTACATTCAAAAAACAAGTGAGTATTGCTTTCGGTTTCTGATTTGCAGAGAACACATAAATCCTCAGAAATAATTCCCATTTTACAGAGCTTATCTTTGGTATTTAAGGCATTTGCCATCACTTTCCACAACAATAAGTTCTCTTTAGCACTTCCACCAATATTCCAAATTATTGAATGCCAAGGAAAATGAGAACCATTTTGACAGAGAAAAATATAAACAAGCTTAATAGAATGAAGCTTACCCTCGTCTGACCAAATTAAAACATTGTCATTATTATTGATGGGATTACTAGTGATGACATTCCATAAGCTCCTTAATTGAAATGAACTGGAATAGGGTAAAACTACACAATCATCCTGTAAGAACTCATCAACTGTAGCCAGTTCAGAAATACCAGAATTCCTCCTCAGGTTATACTCAACTACAGAACTTAAGATCAATCCTTGTTTAGCCCATGGTGAATGCTAGAAGGATAAACCTTTTGTCAAAACATAGTTACATTGTAAGAAAGGAATAAAAGTCTCCCTTAGCTTGAGAATACATCTCCAACTCCAACTGTAGTTTTGTGGAATAGGCATAGTCCAAAAATTCCTTTTACCAATAAGATTGTGATTGACCCATTGAGACCATAAGTTCCTATCTGATTCAAAGACCTTATTGAAATACACAGATAAAGCAGCTTTATTCCATAGAAAAATATTAGTAATACCAAGTCCACCATTTTCCTTAGATTCAAACAGTTTATAAAAAGATATAGGAATGAGCTTCCTGGAGAAAGGATCACCATGCCAGAGGAATTTATTAAGGGCACTAGAAATCATATTAATTAGCTTAATAGGAAGTATATAATGTCTAGTCCAATAAGTTGTCATAGCTACAACAATTGATTGAATGATTGTAAGTCTACCAGCTTGTGACAGTTTATCAATTGGCCATAACTGAAGCCTTTCAATAATTTTTTCAAAGAGTGGCAAGCAATTTTGTTTAGTAATTCTGGAGCTTAAGATAGGCAAGCCCAAATAGAAAGAATTTTTGGATAATTCATGAAGACCCGAGTACTCAATAATATCATTCCTTTGAATAGTATTTAAACCAGCAACCAAGATATTTGATTTCTGAAGATTAATTTGTAGGCCAGTAATAGAATAGAAAAGTTTTAGAGAGGAATTAATACACTGAATATTATGATAAGTAGGCTTTGTAAAAATGATAAGATCATCAGCAAAGAGAAGGTGAGTAATGATTGGTTTATTACATTTGGGATGAAGCTGTAGATCTTTTTTAACAACTAGATCCATCAAAATAGGATTGAGAAGCTCCATAACTATTATGAACAAATATGCAGAAATTGGGTCTCCTTGCCTAACACCTTGTACACCTTTAAAATAACCATGCAATCCACCCTCTCTTGAAATAGAGTATATAGGTGATGATATACATGTGTAAATCCAAGCTAGAAAAGGTTTTGGGAAATTCATCCTAGACATAATAGCTAAAATAGAGCTCCAAGCAATAGAGTCAAAAGCCTTCTTTATGTCTAGCTTTAACATGCACCTTGGTGAAATATTTTTCCTCTCATAACCATACAGTAATTCTTGAGTCAAGAGAATATTATCACTAATTGATCTACCACTAATATATGCAGCTTGATTATTGGAGATAATGGATGGCAAGACTGGTTGTAATCTATTAGCCAAAACCTTTGAGATGATTTTATATATGATATCGCAACATTATATAGGCCTAAAATCAGCAACTGAAGATGGATTAACAGTCTTGGGAATTAAAGCAATAGCAGTGGCAGCAAGACCAACAGGAAACTTATTAAAAAGAAAGAAATACTGAATAGCCTTAATAATATCTGACCCAATTATTTTCCAGCTCTGTTGAATAAAATGTGCATTGTACCCATCTGGACCTCCACAACTATCTCTATCCAAACTAAAGACTGCAGTTTCAATTTCATTATTTGAGAATTCACTAATCAGAGAAGAGGACTGAGAGGTAGTTAAGGTTGGAAGAGTAATGTTATAAAGGGGTTTAATATCAGGAATGAATAAATTGGTTGGAGCTAAGATAGATGAAAAATATTGAACAAAAGCTTCATTAATACCATCAAAAGTTTTCACCATGTTTCCAAACATATCCTTTATCTGAAAAATACATTCACGGTTCCTTTTTACTTTTAGGAAGTTATGGAAGTACTTAGTGTTCCTATCTGCTTCTGTTTCCATTCTCAAATGAATTTTCTGCTTGACTGAAGACACTTCCTTTTGAATAACTTGTTCTAGAGCATTCTTTAATTGCAATTCAATATGAAGTAAACTAGTATCAAATGGTCTAGCACTCAGGTCTACTTGTATCCTAATAAGCTCATTCCTAATCTGAGTAGAAAGTTTAGCATCCTTACCAAAATTAGCTGCAGACCACTTCCTTAGTTGAAATTTGAGTGCTTTCATCTTGAGAATGATATTTGTAAGAGGATCCTTACCATATTGTGAATTCCAAACCTGTTTCAAAATAACATGATAGTCCACCTGCTTAGTCCAAAAATTAAAAAATTTAAAAGAGTGTTTCCCTCCACAAAGATCATCAACTCCCCAATGAAATATTAATGGACAATGATCAGATAAAGAAGGCTGTAAGATGTGATACAATGATTTTGGCCAAAGATGAAGAAAAGGAAGATTTATGAAAATATGATCAAGCTTACATAAAGTAGAATTTCCACTCCTATTGCTATTTGACCAAGTAAAATTTGAACCAAGATAATTAACAGAGATAAGATTTGATTGAATTATAGCACTATTTAAAGGAGAAATATCCTTAAGAGATAAAGGATAGCCACCAAATTTTTGATTACTTGCAAACATACAATTAAAGTCACCACCTATTAACCAAGGAATAGAAGATGAATTTAAAGAAGGAAGATAGTCCAAAAAAATTTGTCTCAGAGATAATGAATTTTGAGCATAAACAGTAGTTAGATGGAAATTTATATTGGAAGGCAAATGAATACAATTGTAATGTATATATTGATCAGAGGCACTAATTCTGGAAAGTTTGAAAATATGAGGATTCCATAAAGTGAGCAGTCTACCATAATTAGATTCAACAAAGTTATCATCATGTAAACAAGATGGAGCAATCAAACGAGTAGCCTTGATGGTAGATTGAATGTCAATCTTAGTTTCTGAAACACACATCAAATGAATATTTTTGACCTCTATAAGATTCTTAATTTCTAACTATTTAGGGGGTAGGTTAGCACCCCTAATATTCCAAGAAGCAATGTTATTCATTTAATAGGAAGCGGAGGAAGCAAAGGTGAAGGATTCTTCCTAGTATGCCTTGGATGAGAATTATTTTTTGACGAGGATAAAGGTAGGACCTCATGAGGCTTATATTCTTTTCCTTTATTAAGATCAATAGTGTTTACATTACTAGTAGTACCAGAAGTATTCATAACAGCTGAACACTCACTTGAAGCAGAAGGAGGTGGAAGTAAAATGTGATTAGGAGGTGATAAATGAAGATAAGGTGAGGAAGGATTAGGAATCATGGCTGGAGATTTAGAACTGAATTGAGAACTACATGAAGTAGAAACAGAAGTAGAAGCATTGGAGAAAACAGATGATACCACTTTAGCAACAGAATCAGATAAAGGATTGGAAAAAATTTCAACAGATAAAGATGAAACAGATGGAATAGCATCACTAAGTATACTATCACTAGATGTATCAAGAGTAGAGTTGGATAAAGCTGAAAATGAGTTAGAAGTAACTGCAGGACAGGAACAATTATCAATACATACTAGAGTCTCTTTGCCATCTTTCATACTACTGATAGAATCAACTTTAGATTGAATATTTTCTTTAACTACTGAATCTTTCCTCTTCCAAACCCCTTTATTTCTTTTATTAACAGATCTCCAGCTATGATCAAAAGAATTAGCATCATGATCGCCTTGAATCTTATTGACATTCTCCTCCAAAGCATGGATTTTACTAACACCAGTTTCTATGATCTTATTAACAAATTCACAAGAGCCAGTGTCATGACCAAAGATCTTACAGTGTGTGCAAATTTTAGGCCTCCAATCATAGGATAGTTGAACATCAGGACAATTTATACCCAACTGAGGGATATGAATAGAATCAGGTAACTCAAAATCAGGCGATATCTCTACCAAGGCTTTTGCATACTTAAATCTTTGCAACTTTTCAGTACTACTATCAAAACAGATTAATCTACCCACATGACAAGCCAGCCAGTTAATTCCAACTAACGTCCACAGTATAATTGGAATCCTATGAAAATGAATCCATACCGGCACTTTTTTAACCTGAGCTTGAGATATACCAATAGATGGATCCCATTTTGTGATTATGAACATTCTACCCCTAATAAAGATAGGATCCGAGTTAAGAACAAGGTCCTTATCCTCTTGATTGGAAAAATTGAAGTAGAAATTATACCCATCTGATTTAAATTGAACTTCACCTTTAAGCTTCCAATGTTTTTTCAAGAAATTAACAACAGTTAGGAAAGAGAGCGTACCATCCATAAAGAACCCAACTAAATGATTATTCCAGTATTTTAAACCTTCCTCTCTTACAAGATCCGGAAGATCAATAGGAGGTTTGTCTCGCGAAATATCAAAATGAATAGGTTTATACGATCTAGCATTACGAGGTAACGATTTGAAGAGGGAAGACCAGTTTGAATTCAAAGAATGAGAATCACTGATATTGTTAGATACCAAAGAATCAGATTGAATAGCAGCAGAATTAGGAAGGGTAGGAGAAGAAAGAACAGAAGCTGAAGGAGAAGAAGAAGAGAAAAGAGGAGGAAAAGAGGTAGAATCAAGGGAGAAAGAAGAAGATGAGAAAGAAGACGATGAGGACGCCATTAAAATTTCAAATCCAAGCTGAAACCATCGTGGAGGGAAAAAAATTGATACTAATATAATAAACCACATTACTCTAAATCATTCTAATAATATAAACTGGTATACAAAAATACAGAGATTTACACGATAATTAATTATGGAGTTATCGTTCTGCTCGCCTTAGCCACATTTTTCAGTCGTTCAGATTACGACCAAAGCTATTCCATTGCGTAGATGATGAATCCACATGTTCAACATAAGAAACCATATTCCAATCCGACCTCGTATAAACAAGATATAAATTAATGAACATGTTGGAATTTATTAAATACTAATTACCTTTGCTAATTACGTTCCCACGCTAACCTCTACGTTCCCAAACCCAGAACATGCACGTGACCCAAATCAACGCCTCCACTCTCCCCTCGCCGACGCCGCCTCGGGCAACCTAAGCAAGATCAGAGACCAGTACTCGAACCTCCTCCCCGAAACTCGTCGAACACCACTGGTCCGGTTGCCCAAACCTTCACCATCACCGAGATCCCTTACCTTAAATGCTGCCATTTCTCGCTCCCACCACCGCCTACACATGCCACTAGGGACCAATCAGTCTTAAGTGAAGGTAGCCCTGACCAAGGCGGTCACTTCACATTCAGGCGCCGGCACCTAAAATGCCACGACGGAGGAGATCCAAAATCAAGAAGATAGTGGACGTTGGTTTCGTTTCATTGAGGGAGAGAGAGAAAATGGGAGAGCGAAAGTGTTTTATTTTATGAAAAATAAAATTAAAGAATATTGTATTTATCCATGTTCTCTCCGCGTTTTCAGCTCGCACGAGCTCTAGCTAGCTCCGATCGAGATGATTCTCGAACCATGTGACTCCATGCATTTTTCTGGTCCTGATGGTATAAAATACGACACCATTCGAGACTGCTCGCCAGATGGTTAATTTCGCACATATCGTTCGCAAATATCTATCGAAAAATCTGCAACTCCAAACGAAATGCGCTCACTATCATTCATAACCAAATACCACTATTTCGGACTCAATGGAAAAGGTTTCGAGACCTATCTCTATCGTATGCAAAAGTTATCCTTTTGGATCGATCTAAGAATCAAACGCAGGCTACTAGCTAAAAATCCATCGGTCGAAACATATCGATGCTTATACTCATTCTCAACCACTCTGACGATCCTGACTCAATGAAAGAGGTCTCGAGTCCTAATTCTTCCGTTGGTAAGAGTTGAGTTTTTAGCCCATCTATTAAATTAGCAATTCAATATTTAAATAAATCAATTATTTAAATATTCCGGTGCATAAAAATGCGGGTTATTACAGTTATGGTTTCAAGTCATCTCATATAAGTACATTCCTCCACTTACTGGGCGCTCCAAAACCAATCGATCGATTTCCGATAAACTTAACTCTGGTTCTTATAGAAACAAACAGACAATACATAGGAGCGGAGATCACCTCCTGACTATTTAAGCAGATATATTTGCTTATCATTTGTCCTAAAAGAGCAAAACAAGTTTATACGTACAATATGGCATCATCGAAGATAATTGTATCGTATAATTCCTTTGTTTATTCTAGATATTTCATGAGTTATATTTGGTCGATTTCAACAAAAATAAGAATGATCACATAAGGGAAATTAAGTCCCGTATACTTTCCATATACAAGTAATCACATAAATATGATTAAACGATCAGGTCATATAAATGACTTTAATCCCCTTTTTAATTAACTTTCCTTTATTAATTAAAACTTCCCTTTTCTACTTGTATATATATATATATAATATCTTTACAAGGGTATATACAAGTATTCTCCAATTCCTTATTCATTTGTACTCTTTTCAATACTTCAGAAAGTATTCGTATGCTTATCTCTACAGTATAAGTATATCCACAAATCAATAACAAGACTTACTTACTTTAAAATGGAATCAAAGTGGTTAAAACAAATGTTTCTCACACATTGTTATTATAAACCTCTTCTCTCTTTTATATTATAAAACTTATCATTTCTATCATTCTCTTTAAAATTCCATTATTAAAGATCTAAATATTTCCCAAAATAATTTAATAATATTTTACCATTTAAAAAATTAATCAAGGGTTTAAAAACAAATGTTACTAAAACATTGTTTACAACAAACCCAAAACAATGCACTTAATCATTATCTTTAAAGATCTCTTTTAAAGATCTAATTGCTTTTCAAAAGTGTAATTAAATAGGTTAAAACAAATGTTTCCCAAACATTGTTACTATAAACCCAAAATCACTTTTATGCTTGCCGTTAACTTTGAAACATTCCCTTAAAACTCTAAGTATATCTTCACTTATTCAACATGGTAATATACCCTTTTAATCAATTTTACAAAACCATCCATTTTAACGAAAGTGTTAAAATCCAAAAAAAATCCTTTATATTCTTTTATAAAATACAAACCTTCTTTTCCTAAACTTCTAAATATACTAAAATACCTTTATAAAGATATATATATAATACCTTTATAAAGATATATATTGTTTCTTGGAGATTTGACCAGGAAACTAGTGCTCGGCATCTCAGACTGTCCGGCATCCAGCAGTGTTCGGCGACGCACTTGGCATCTAGGAGTGTTCGGCGAAGTACACAGCATCCATAGTGTCCGGCATCCAGCAGTGTTCGGCGAAGTACACAGCATCCATAGTGTCCGGCATCCAGCAGTGTTCGGCGACGCACTTGGCATCTAGGAGTGTTCGGCGAAGTACACAGCATCCATAGTGTCCGGCATCCAGCAGTGTTCGGCGAAGTACACAGCATCCATAGTGTCCGGCATCCAGCAGTGTTCGGCGTCAACTGGCACTCGGCGACAACCAATGCTCAGCGCTAGCGTTCGGCATCATTAGAACTCGGCATCAAGAGCGCTCGGCATCCCAAGGTACTCGGCAACAGGAGTACTCGGCATCCCAAGGTACTCGGCGTAGTACTCGGCAACAGGAGTACTCGGCATCCCAAGGTACTCGGCGTAGTACTCGGCAACAGGAGTACTTGGCATCCCATGGTGTTCGGCGTAGTACTCGACATCCAGAAGACATTCAGTATGCACAACTACTCAAGATATCGGTATCGTTCGGCCTGCATACACCGTTCGTTCAAGAGCTTGAGATGGAGGCACGTTCGGCCTCAACAGAAAACCATCCTACACTTCCCACGACACCAACACACCGTTCGGCATAGAAGGAATGGTTCGGCGTAGCGGCATTCGGCAAACCTTGCTCGGCATACAGCGACCACTGTACTCGGGCTGGAGTGTTCAGCCATCAGCCCACTTGGGAAGTCCAGCCCATCTTTGTCTATAAATAGAGGGGCAGGGTCACAGTGAAATGGATCCTTTTTTGGAGAGAGAATACTAGGGAGACTCTGCCATTTTCGAGACTCATCTTCTCTACTTAAACAACTTCATTCAAGCATTTGATTCACGAATTGTATTTGTAATCAACTATAAAGAAGATCAATAAAGTTTAACCTCAAAGTGGACGTAGGCAATTACGCTGAACCACTATAAATTTGGTGTTCTTACTTTCTGCATTTAGATTAGCACTGTCTTCTCTCTTTAATTTGATTTCATCACTTATATCTCTTCACAATCTTCTTCTACGAGGTTAGTGACCAATTTTGGTGCTAACACTTTGGTGCTTTCACTGAGAATCGAATTCTCAGACCTCAAGGATCTGATTTGAAGCTACTGGATTGAACAAATCCCCCAAGGAAGATCCAACTCACTGATAGGACATCCGTTTATTCTACTCAGAGTTCATACCAATAGCTCTACAATGGCAAGACCACGTACCAGGTCAGCTTCTCATAATGCGGATGCCCACAAAACTGCTAGTGTGCAACAAGCAGGACCTAGCAATCAACCAGCGATTCCGAGTGCAGGAATTGCCGCTCAAGAACAGACTCCAGTTGTCACCAGAATAGAGTTCAATGACTTGATGAGAGAACTCAGGGAAAGCAGGAGACAACTAGGAGAGCAGATGCAAGCTAACGCCAACCTGATGGCACAACTCACTCAACAGCAGCAACAGAATGCTGGGGGCAATCCCGCTCCTTACTCTTCATCTGACAGCTCAACTTCCTCTGATGAACCTCCCAGGCGCAGACGACGTAAGACTGAAGCTGCACGAGCAGAAGCTGATGTTCAGACGACTGGAGACCGTAACCAAGCAAGAGCTGGGAACTTCAGGACCGGAGTACAAATGGAGGATGGAGGTCTGGATCATCAAAACGCTAACGATGTCGGACCTCAGGATGAACGATTGGCAGGTCGCCAGGAGAGGAGGCACCTGCATGGTCAGGCACGTAGAACAGACACTAACCTTCCGCCTTCCATAAAGACACCAGATCTGACAGCCATGATCAGGCAGTTGATGAAAGAAAATCAGGGGTTATCGAATGATGATTGGGGAGTGTCAAGAGGTCATACTCCGTTCACAGATGTTGTGTTGCAAGCGGCGTACCCCAGGAAGTTTAGTATGCCTACTATCCCTGCGTATGAAGGGAAGACTGACCCCAGACAGCACGTCATGAGGTATGAATGGATGATGGATTCAGCTAGAGCGAATGATGCCACCAAGTGTAGGTGCTTTCCGATCACTCTATCTGGGATCGCTACTATGTGGTTCACCCGACTTCCTCCGCGATCTGTATCAAATTTCGAGGAGTTGGCAAAGAAGTTTATTGAGCAGTTCAGGATACACACTACGCGCCCAAAGGACGTGATGTCTCTGTCAAGTGTAATCCAAAATCCTGGGGAATCGTTGAAGGAATATTTGCAAAGATTCCACGTAGCAGCAACTGAAGTCAGTAATCCCAATGACCATGCAATTCTGATGGCTGTAATGAGAGGTGTGGATCCAGACTCTGAGTTTGGAGACTGGCTAGCAGGAAAACCTCCGGCTACGCTAGAGCGTTTCTACTCTAAGGCACACCAGTTCATAAGAAGAGAGGAAGCTAGGTGGGTACGACGAGATAAGGCGCCAGGGCCTGTCCAGGAGTCAATAAAAAGCAACATTGCTGTGAAGCAGTCTGGAGACAGCTCGGGAAAGGTCCAACTCAGAGTATAAACATCTACTTAACTTCGTACTCCCAGAGTGCGAGACGGAGTATAAACATTAATCAACTCCGTACTCCCAGAGTGCGAGACGGAGTATAAACATTAATCAACTCCGTACTCCCAGAGTGCGAGACGGAGTATAAACATCTACTTAACTCCGTACTCTCAGAGTGCGAGATGGAGTATAAACATTAATCAACTCCGTACTCCCAGAGTGCGAGACGGAGTATAAACATTAATCAACTCTGTACTCCCAGAGTGCGAGACGGAGTATAAACATCTAATCAACTCCGTACTCCCAGAGTGCGAGACGGAGTATAAACATTAATCAACTCCGTACTCCCAGAGTGCGAGACGGAGTATAAACATCTACTTAACTCCGTACTCCCAGAGTGCGAGACGGAGTATAAACATTAATCAACTCTGTACTCCCAGAGTGCGAGACGGAGTATAAACATTAATCAACTCCGTACTCCCAGAGTGCAAGACGGAGTATAAACATCTACTTAACTCCGTACTCCCAGAGTGCGAGACGGAGTATAAACATTAATCAACTCCGTACTCCCAGAGTGCGAGACGGAGTATAAACATCTACTTAACTCCGTACTCCCAGAGTGCGAGACGGAGTATAAACATTAATCAACTCCGTACTCCCAGAGTGCGAGACGGAGTATAAACATTAATCAACTCCGTACTCCCAGAGTGCGAGACGGAGTATAAACATCTACTTAACTCCGTACTCCCAGAGTGCGAGACGGAGTATAAACATTAATCAACTCCGTACTCCCAGAGTGCGAGACGGAGTATAAACATTAATCAACTCCGTACTCCCAGAGTGCGAGACGGAGTATAAACATCTACTTAACTCCGTACTCCCAGAGTGCGAGACGGAGTATAAACATTAATCAACTCCGTACTCCCAGAGTGCGAGACGGAGTATAAACATTAATCAACTCCGTACTCCCAGAGTGCGAGACGGAGTATAAAGATCTACTTAACTATGTACTCCCAGAGTGCGAGACGGAATATAAACATTAATCAACTCCGTACTCCCAGAGTGCGAGACGAAGTATAAACATTAATCAACTCCGTACTCCCAAAGTGCGAGACGGAGTATAAACATTAACCAACTCCGTACTCCCAGAGTGCGAGACGGAGTATAAACATCTACTTAACTCCGTACTCCCAGAGTGCGAGACGGAGTATAAACATTAATCAACTCCGTACTCCCAGAGTGCGAGACGGAGTATAAACATTAATCAACTCCGTACTCCCAGAGTGCGAGACGGAGTATAAACATCTACTCAACTCCGTACTCCCAGAGTGCGAGACGGAGTATAAACATACATCAACTCCATACTCATCCCCAGAACTGGGGGCAGAACCAAAGCAAAGCATGCTAGTTGAACATTTGTCTAAAAGAAGATTGCAACGAAACGATTGAGAGATGACTGTCAAGCAATCAACTGAACGGAAATATTCATCATGAAAGACTGCGGTTTTTCAAAGCACGTCATGTTTACACAAGACGTCCTTTGGGGGGCAAATGTTATCCCGCCTTTTGGCAAGGCCGTGACACCAAGAACTTGATTAGAAACCAGTGACAGTTCGTCTTGGAGATCGGTTACACAAAGGCTCACTATGGATGTCGATGGATTTTGTCCGAGTTTGGATCGAGCCACGATTAACAAGACATAACAATCAAAGCCAGGGAAGCCAAAGTTTCAAGACGATCTGAGTTCGTATGATCAACATATGATCGATTCGAACAACCGACCATCCATCCATCAACCTCCACATTTGACTTGGAGACCTAAACTGCTTGGAATGAATATGGCCCGATCATCCACTCCAATCGAGTCATAGAACAAAGTTCGACAAAATACAGATACCCCTCATGAAGCTCAATGACGCCGGGATCCGTCAAAAGTGGACGTGATTTGATCATCTACACATCAAATCCTACCCTGAACACGAAAGGTTGTTCGAAAGCCCAACTTGAAGTAGCTATGGTAGACTGCGTACTCGCTAACCATCACTGTCAATATATGGACACGACTGCACCTTGGAACATATGCAACTTACTTTGTCTACTCAACAATCTATTATCCTTATTTTCTAGAAGGAGATACGGAGCAAATTGTAAGAGATTTGGCTATCTAACCCAACATGGATGTGATTCAACCATCTGTCATATACCTACTTCCTTGACTTGATTGGAAGAGCTATAATCACCATGCGGACGAGAATCGATCGTCCATTTTTCAAATTTCGTCCCTCATCCTGGGGGGCAGAATCTCATTTCGTGAGCAAACGTGGTTCGATTGTTCATTCGACGACATTAGCCTCGATACAGTAGATGAATACAAATTAAAGAGTGGAAATACGACTGCTCTCAACTTAAACCTCCAAGTCCCCAGAGTGTGGACTGGAGTACTCTAAGTCCCCAGAGCGCGGACTAGAGTATAAACGATTCGAAATCTCCGAATCCCCAGAGCGCGGATCGAAGTACTCTAAGTCCCCAGAGCGCGGACTAGAGTATAAACAATTCCAAATCTCCGAATCCCCAGAGCGTGGATCGGAGTACTCTAAGTCCCCATAGCGCGGACTAGAGTATAAACAATTCCAAATCTCCGAATCCCCAGAGCGCGGATCGGAGTACTCTAAGTCCCCAGAGCGCGGACTAGAGTATAAACGATTCCAAATCTCTGAATCCCCAGAGCGCGGATCGGAGTACTCTAAGTCCCCAGAGCGCGGACTAGAGTATAAACAATTTCAAATCTCTGAATCCCCAGAGCGCGGAGCGGAGTACTCTAAGTCCCCAGAGCGCGGACTAGAGTATAAACGACTTCAAATCTCCGGATCCCCAGAGTGCGGAGCGGAGTACTCTAAGTCCCCAGAGCGCGGACTAGAGTATAAACGACTTCAAATCTCCGAATCCCCAGAGTGCGGAGCGGAGTACTCTAAGTCCCCAAAGTGCGGACTAGAGTATAAACGACTTCAAATCTCCGAATCCCCAGAGTGCGGAGCGGAGTACTCTAAGTCCCCAGAGTGCGGACTAGAGTATAAACGACTTCAAATCTCCGAATCCCCCAGAGTGCGGAGCGGAGTACTCTAAGTCCCCAGAGTGCGGACTAGAGTATAAACGATTCCAAATCTCCGAATCCCCAGAGCGTGGATCGGAGTACTCTAAGTCCCCAGAGCGCGGACTAGAGTATAAACGATTTCAAATCTCTGAATCCCCAGAGCGCGGAGCGGAGTACTCTAAGTCCCCAGAGCGCGGACTAGAGTATAAACAACTTCAAATATCCGGATCCCCAGAGTGCGGAGCGGAGTACTCTAAGTCCCCAGAGCGCGGACTAGAGTATAAACGACTTCAAATCTCCGAATCCCCAGAGTGCGGAGCGGAGTACTCTAAGTCCCCAGAGTGCGGACTAGAGTATAAACGACTTCAAATCTCCGAATCCCCAGAGTGCGGAGCGGAGTACTCTAAGTCCCCAGAGTGCGGACTAGAGTATAAACGACTTCAAATCTCCGAATCCCCAGAGTGCGGAGCGGAGTACTCTAAGTCCCCAGAGCGCGGACTAGAGTCAGCGGAAGGTCCAAGTACTCGAGATATGTGGTACGAGAAGCACGCCATGTCTAGAAAATGTTTGAACAATACGAGAATGGACCGGGAGATAATGCAACTCATAAGAACTTGAGTTATGGCTACAATTAGTCAGCAAACTAAGGAAAGACAAGAGAATCACTCAAGCGAAAAAGAAGCTAAAAACTTTATTCAATAAGTCCAAAATGGGGATACATGATCACTCCTACAAAATTCAGACCTCTCTATACAAACTACAAGTTGTGGAAGATAAAAACAATTACAAAACTTAAGCAGGAAACTTGTTGAATAAGTGCATCGATTATTTCTTCGACTTCTTCTTCTTGTCTTCCTTTGGTGTTTCCGACGACTCCTCTCCCTCACGCTTTTTCTTGGACTTTTTGCTTGCTAGAGAAACGGAGTCAGGAGTAGGAGACGGAACATCTAGTGGTTTGGACCTGCCCGGGAGAATGATTTTCAAAGGTCTGTTCCGTGGGTCGGTAAGTTCCAGGATTCCAAGCTCAACTTTGACCTCAGCCTTTTTCTTCTCCTCTTCGGCAAGACGGTCCTTCATGCTCATATACGAGGTATGCTCAGTGGCGCCGGTGATTTCAATTTCGTCGTCCCCTTCGGCAGGAGAAGAAGCGTCGAGCTTATCATCATCCAGCGCCCCGATCACCTGAGCATCGGGACCAGGGAGTACTCCCGCGTGGACAGCATCACTTGTTTTCCTTGCCTCCTCCTTGGCGTCATCGCTCCTCGGAGTTTGCTCGGCGTCAGAACAACCTGCACGAAAACATAAAGAATGAGCGTTAGAACGAGTAGCCACTGTCGAAAAAAGACGGGATCTTTCAACTTCTAGAGAAAGAAGAATTTCCTACCAGGTCCCGGTTGGCTATCGGTGGCGCATGGGGTTTCACCCTCCAGGATAGGTGATAGCACATGAGCACTGAGCCCGGGGTCTTCGGGGACATAACCAACATGCTGCTCAAATGGATCAAGTGTCGGCCGACTGGCCGATTGGGCAGCAGATTGAGCAGTAGTATTAAGAGCAGTAATATTAACCCCAGACGGGCCAGATTCACCATCTTTCTCTTTTGGAAGGGGAGAGCCTTTGCTGTAAAGTGCCAATGCTGCGGATAAATCCGATGGCTCATTCCCCCTAAGGAACTCTTTCACCAAGGCCTCCTCATCAACCTCTTCGGAACCCGACTCGATCTTCCTGATCCTTATCAAGGTTTCCCAGGCCTCAGCTAGGGACTCAAGGTAGCCGTCGCCCAAGAATGTTAAGTCACGGTGCATAAGGACGCGGGCTCCATATTCAGCAATCAACGGGTCGAACATGTTTTTGACCTCTTCCCTGCCGGCTTCCGCGGCCGCCTCGAGGCGAGAATCAATCTCCTCCGCAGCCTCTCTTTTGCCCTCCTCACGGGCCTCATCCTTCATTTTCTCAACCCCAGCGAGTTCGTCATCGAGCTTTGTTTTCAGGAGTCGGGTAGCAACGATCTCATCACAGTATCGTTGTGATTCTTCTTGAGCAGCTACCTTATCCTCCTTCTCCTTGGAGAGTAATTCTTTTAGCTCTTTGACTTGGGTGGTGAGCGCGTCCCTTTCTTTTTGGACAGAGTCTTTTTCTAGGGCGAGGGCACCGCTGCGCTGGACTGCTTCGTCAAGCTCTTTTTTGTGAGCCGCCTCTAAACGAGTAACTGCCTCTACAGTATCTTTTGCGCTTTGTTCAGCGGCTTCCAGCTTCGACTTATACGAAGCGAGCTCTTCGTCTTGGAGTTTGATGATTTTCTTATCACTGTCGGCCTCCAGATTCAGACGATCAATCTCGTGTTGACGCTCAACGGATACTTCCGAGATCTTCTCCACCAAGTGCACAAATGCGTCATGTTGAACATAGACGTCGTTATTGCAGGCAATGGCACTCTGTTTCACATGCCCGGGAATATGATGAATGGCCGGGAGGAACTTCAGACCATCGAAGCAAATTTTTGGAAACTTGGCCTTAAGATCGACCATCTTTTCCGCAACAGTTGGGTCCACCGGAGTAGGAGGAGGAGGCTTTGAGAATTCCGCTCTTTTCCGTTGCTCTCGGACTTGCATTGTACTCGATGAACTGGAATGTTGTTTTCGAGGAGCATCAGATTGATAACCCTTCTGTAAAGACTTCTCCCTATCCGGCTCAGTTGGAGGAGGAAGATCACGGGACTGGGAAGATTGAGAGTGTGCCTTCTTGCGGTGAGACGACTCGCGGGGGCGATTGTCCCTATCTTCATAGTCGCCTCTGTCCCTGCGTCTACCTGAACCAGAATCTCGTCCAGAGTGATGAAATATAGAAGAGCCCTGAAGGCGATCGAGTCCGTGAGAACGCCCCATATCACCTGCAAAGAATGGAGATAACAACGAGTTAAGGGAAATTCATGAGATAGGAGAAAAGACTTGAAGTATATTATGGAATGCGCATGTGCGTGTGTGTCCTAGTGTTCCCCCCGACGGACCCGTTCGTTTATCTTTGCTAATCGGAGTGGTATCTCCTTGGGCCGGAAGTTGAACTCCCGCATTGCCTTTCACGGGTAAAGAGAATTTGAGGGCTTCAGGATCATCAAACCCGTAATCAAGTATGTCTTCGGGAATAGAAAGGTTCGATAGACCCCTCAAGGAACTTTCCAGATGCTGCGAAGAAGCCTCTTTCTCGGGCGGGGTAGGCGTAACTTTTGAAGTGCCACCAACTTTCTCCTTTTGAACTGTATATTTCAACTTCTTCTTTCCCTTCGAAGGGGAGGATGATGTCTCAATATCCTGAACTTCGATTGCCGAATTCCAAGCGGGACCCACGTTCTCGCCCTGAGTCTCAGGAGCTTCGTCTTCTTTGCGCTCGCCTTCTCCGTGCATATCGGGAGTGCGGCGCGACGACGACCCAGCCTGTTTTTTCCCTTTACCAGATGGATGTTTGGGAATGATGACACCCTCTGGAAGGCTGATCCGACGACCAGGGGCTAGCAAGCCAAACCCCGACAGCGATTCATTTGAAATGATAGTCCGGATGTCTCGATCCTCGGCAGGAAGAGCTCTAATGGCATCGACAGCCTCAGAATATCCTTGGCCTTCCGGACGCGGGTTGATACCTGAAAAGATGAAATGAAGAGTTAGGAAAAGCATGACTCCGATCAAATACGAATAGTGACTCAGCAGAGAGACTTACTGCCTTCAACCCATCTCCTAGCGAAACCAGAAGGGCAGCGCACATAGAACCATTCCTGTTTGTACAGGGCGAATTTACTACATGCCCCTGTCAAGATCTGGCATTTGTGGTATGGCTCGAGGAACATAAAGGAAGGACTGTCTTTCCGTCTCTTGAACATATAAATGTATCTGATATCACCGGCGGTTGGAGGTCTGGAGAAGACAGCCATGAAAAGTAAGTAAGTCCCATATAGAAATGCATGGCCATTCGGGTGCAGCTGCGACGGAGCTATGTCTATATACTGCAGTACATCCTGGAGAAATAAATTGAATGGAGGCACGCTGCCCATCCAACACATGAACTTGTTGCAGGTAGTGTACCCGACTGGGGGCAAATGAGGGCGATCGTGTCTTGAAGGAACTAACACGTCGGCAGAAGGAATCCCGTGAATGGAGCATATCCGTCGCAGAGCAGCTTCGTTGATCTTCGAGGCTTGTGAATCGATCGGATTGTCTAGTAAGATTGTTGCCTCCAGAGCATCAGGTGCCAAGTTACGAGCAGGAGAAGTCGACGGATTGGAAGTATCAGCGGCTCCTTGCCTTGATGATGGCCAAGGCCTGTCGGATATGGTGGCAGAGCTAGATTTTCTCGACATCCCCAATAAATAACGAACCTGGCTAAGTGCTTGAGAAAACTATACTTAAAAAACGTTGAACGTTAGAATTAGCAACACGAGTTTTCCCCCCACGTGGTGTGTGAACTAGTGCAAGCAATTGTGTACAAGCGATAAGAATCTAAAGATTTTAAAGATATAAAAATTAGCTTCAAATCGTCGCCTTCGAAGACCGTCATCGCTGACCGTCTCAAACAGCTCGCCTTGAGGTGAGTACAGTTCCAGATGCAGGAAACATATGATTTATAAAGTGACCGGCCTAAGTGTAGTCTGACATTTATACTGTTCGGCATTTGAATGTTGTTCGGCATTGAAATTGTTCGACCTAAGTTCTGTTCGGCATGTATGTGTTTGTTCGGCATTTGAATGTTGTTCGGCATTGAAATTGTTCGACCTAAGTTCTGTTCGGCATGCATGTGTTTGTTCGGCATTTGAATGTTGTTCGGCATTGAAATTGTTCGACCTAAGTTCTGTTCGGCATGTATGTGTTTTTTCGGCATTTTAGTAAGTGTTCGGTTTTAGTTCGTTCGGCTAAGTTGTTGTTCGGCGTTCTAGCGAGTGTTCGGCCACATTCAGACGAAATACTATTTGGCAGCCTCTATCGTTCGGTGCATGACAACATACGCCGAACCATAGTTATGCCATCCAACACCCTTACAACCTCCAACATTTTCCTTTTCCTTCATTTTTGACTTTGGGTTCGACGCGATGGAGCTAAGTGCAATAGCCACATGTGCAAACACCTCGAATCCTTCCTCCTCGCCTCGCATTATCGTTCGGCAATGAGGACAACCTACTCGAAAACTTCCTACAGGACACACTTGACTCATTTGAAACTTATTCAAGTTATACGAGGAGCGGTACCTAGATTGCAGTTAGGAGCTTAGGAAGGAATGTTCAAGTTGTAAATCTGTTCGACTAGAGAAGGTTAGAAATCTTGGAAGAATGGCAGAAACGAAAAGGTAAAGGAGAAGGGACGGGAAGGACCCGGTTATATAGAGGGAGGTAGAAGTTGAAAAGGCTATACCCGGTAGAACCGGTCAATACCAGAGTGCTCGGCATCGAAACGAAGTACCATTCGGCACATGAGCATTGTCCGGCTTCGAACGTACCGTTCGGCGTCAAAACCACGTTCGTCACGCACCTCCGTCACGGGCCTCCTCAAGAAAGCATCATCAAGGAAAATTGGACCAGATTCAAAGCGCATCACATTCGGCCACGCGATACACTTTGGGGGGCAAGTGTTTCCTGGAGATTTGACCAGGCAACTAGTGCTCGGCATCTCAGACTGTCCGGCATCCAGCAGTGTTCGGCGACGCACTTGGCATCTAGGAGTGTTCGGCGAAGTACACAGCATCCATAGTGTCCGGCATCCAGTAGTGTTCGGCGAAGTACACAGCATCCATAGTGTCCGGCATCCAGCAGTGTTCGGCGACGCACTTGGCATCTAGGAGTGTTCGGCGAAGTACACAGCATCCATAGTGTCCGGCATCCAGCAGTGTTCGGCGAAGTACACAGAATCCATAGTGTCCGGCATCCAGCAGTGTTCGGCGTCAACTGGCACTCGGCGACAACCAATGCTCAGCGCTAGCGTTCGGCATCATTAGAACTCGGCATCAAGAGTGCTCGGCATCCCAAGGTACTCGGCGTAGTACTCGGCAACAGGAGTACTCGGCGTAGTACTCGACAACAGGAGTACTCGGCATCCTATGGTGTTCGGCGTAGTACTCGGCAACAGGAGTACTCGGCATCCCAAGGTACTCGGCGTAGTACTCGGCAACAGGAGTACTTGGCATCCCATGGTGTTCGGCGTAGTACTCGACATCCAGAAGACATTCAGTATGCACAACTACTCAAGATATCGGTATCATTCGGCCTGCATACACCGTTCGTTCAAGAGCTTGAGATGGAGGCACGTTCGGCCTCAACAGACAACCATCATACACTTCCCACGACACCAACACACCGTTCGGCATAGAAGGAATGGTTTGGCGTAGCGGCGTTCGGCAAACCTTGCTCGGCATACAGCGACCACTGTACTCGGGCTGGAGTGTTCAGCCATCAGCCCACTTGGGAAGTCCAGCCCATCTTTGTCTATAAATAGAGGGGCAGGGTCACAGTGAAATGGATCCTTTTTTGGAGAGAGAATACTGGGGAGACTCTGCCATTTTCGAGACTCATCTTCTCTACTTAAACAACTTCATTCAAGCATTTGATTCACGAATTGTATTTGTAATCAACTATAAAGAAGATCAATAAAGTTTAACCTCAAAGTGGACGTAGGCAATTACGCTGAACCACTATAAATTTGGTGTTCTTACTTTCTGCATTTAGATTAGCACTGTCTTCTCTCTTTAATTTGATTTCATCACTTATATCTCTTCACAATCTTCTTCTACGAGGTTAGTGACCAATTTTGGTGCTAACATATATATATACACATACCTACATACATATACTAATTTATTTATAAAACTAAGATATTTAATAAATTACTGTAAACAATTTGAAAGATATTATAATATAAAAGCCTTTTATTTCTGAAATAAAATATTTAACTAATTTTCTAAAACTATATTTACTTAAATTGTACGTTAAAATTACTTAAAATACTTATACTATGGTTTAAAACATTTATTTTAAATACCACTTAAAATTACTTAATTTATAATTTAATAAAAACCATAAAAAGTCAGTTTAATGATATAAAACTATTTATTAAAAATCCATAAAAAATTATCAGCAATATATTTAACCTTGATATTTTTTTCGATAATAAGTATGCTTATGGTACTTATTAAAAATAAAAAGAAGCTCTAGGATGTCTTTTAAAGTTAACTTTAAAAATCGTCGAACACGACGATTTCAAAGTGCATTCATAGCGACTTTTTGACTTCAACCATCACAACTTTCGTTCATAATTTCTATAACTTTCCAAACTAATTCCTTTATATCAAACATTCCAAAATGTTTGTAGAAAAACCCTATATATATATATATATTTCCATAATATATTACAATTCAACCAACTTAACATATGTCAAATACTAGGGATTTCAAAATGCATTTATAGCGAAAATTTTGCTTCAACCATTCACACACAATTTCCAACTTAATCAAGTCACAAAATAAAATATGTAAACAAGTGGTCTGGGCCATGATACATGTTATAGATGACTAAAAAAGAGATTATACTACATACATTTTTGTCATTTGCTTTAAAAGCAACGGGGGGTCCAAAAATAATAACTTGCATTATTCATTATACTATTTATATTTTAACACAATAAACAATTATACACACAATAAATGTAGTTTCACTAGTGAGTAAACACACCTAAGCCCAAACCAATCGCAAACGTAGATAATACCGATACGAGTGCAATGACGAAGACGGCGCCTCGATTGGACCTCGTATGCAAAAGTTATGTGTTTTGTAAGAATACGAATTAAAATATTCATTAATTAACTTAATAATCACCTCACTTAATCACTCACCAAATCCAACTTTCCCCTTCTCTAAACACTTGCCGGTACACGCACCAAATCTAGCCCAACGCCAACCATTCACAAATTTCAGTGATACGGAGAACCACTCAACAATCCTACGAACCGACTTCGCTATAGAACTTCTCATCCCACGTCTGACCTATTGACACCAACTTCGTCCCCCCCCAATGCCTCTCTGTCGATCATGAGTTATAGCCCTCCATACTACAGTGAACGGACGTGAATCACCTCAGGCCACCTAAACGCCTCCAGCCATCGCCATGCAGCATCCCATCGTGTGCCAAGTCCAACAACACCCTCAATTTCCCCTCTGATACCTTGCTTCAATTTCCGACTTCGGTTCCTATTCACTGTACAGTGAATGTCGCATTTCACCATACGATGTCGCACCCCTTAAACAACTACCACAAGTTCACCAACACCCCAGAAACCCAACGCTATTGACAACTTATCTTATCGTCGCCTCTAACTTTAACACGACTCAGCCCTAGCTTCACTGCCTTAAGTCGACCATGATTAAACTTTGCCGCAACCACTCTCGAGCCTATGGATTTAAAGCCCTCGACCACACAAATTTAATGAATCCAAAATCAGTCTCTCTCGATGATTAAAGCACTCAAAACAATTGTAAGAATGATTTTAGGGATGGCGGCTGAATTTTGATGAAGGAAGCAAGGAAAAGAAAAGGAAGAGAATAAAGGTTTAAGGTGTTAAGGGGTATTTATAGAGAAATAAATATTATATTTTAATTTTCGAAATTAATTGCTACGTGTTTGAGCTCATATCACACTGGATGTTCGATCACCATGAAACTCGTCGGCGAACAACAACTCATTATTTCGGACCCAATGACACTAGTTTCGACAAAATCCAAGACAGTGCCTCAAGATGATAATTTTACACATTAATTAAAAAGAATTATTATTAAAACAAGTTAAATCACTTTTAATTATAAACTAAAATTTTACCATCACCATTTATTTTAAATAAGCATTCGAAATCATTTTTATTCACATTAAATCCACGACTTAAACATTTAAATAATTTTTTATATTTAAATAGAAAGTGCTTGAAAATCCGGGTAGTTACATTATATATATATATACATATATATATATATAAACACATATATATGCATGTATATGTATATCAAATAGTAAATGAATTTCAAATCTAATAGAAAATAATATAAACATGAGATGTTATAGATTTGAACAAAAATATTAACTGCAACATATCTCAATATAACATATTATAATAAGCATATGTAAATCTCTATGTGTATTAAAAATATATGTATGTACATATGTACATACATAAGTGTATATATATAATATTTGGGAACTAAAATTTTTCTTTTAAATCAAATCTAAATAAACTTGAGTCTAATTTATAAAATTATAACTGAGACAAAAACATTGATATAAATCTATAAACACTTTATTCATAATCGCAAAATTTACAATTTAAAAGGCATCAAATATTACAAACAATCTCAATTAATTAACATTTCCATAAATATACATTTCAGCAATACAAATATATAGATTAGGGATGATGGCAGATTGAAATTTAGAGAAGAGAATTTGCCTTTGTTAGATCAAGCCCTTTGTGACACCTTGATCCAAGAATTGAACCCTAGATTACTTGAATCTTCACCTGATCTTGCTAGAATCAAATGAACCACCTTATTTTATTTCAGTTTATTTAATTTGTGTAAAATAGAAAAACGTTTAGCATGGTAGATAGAGGTAGCAGCCATGGATGAAATAAGAAGGACAAAAAATACTAAAGGAAAAAATTAATCAGAGGATTTGTTTTAAAGGGAGAAAAAAACGTTTCTCATTCTCACTTTAAAACTTCCTCTTATAATTTCCAATCAATTTTCAATCAAGCCAATCCCTTCTCCCCTATGTATGGCTGTCATGTCATAATCTTGCATGGATTAATAATATTATTCATCAAAAACTCATTGAGTGATTATCTCTATTTAAAACCCGTTTAAATAAATACCAATATTGTATATCGATGCGTGCATGTATAGCTTTTATAAACCATCCAAATAATTACAAACAACACCTAAAAAATAAAATTAATAATTAATAATTCTTAAATATTAATTAGTTTAATTAATTTATGGCACTTTATAAACTAATTAAATCATGTGGTTTTTCAAAGAATTCATAAATGCGGCAGTGTGCCTCAAAGGTGTGAATTAAGTCAGCAATTAATAGTGAAAAAAATTCAAATATTAACGTTCACACCTCACCTTAGCTAGTGATGTGATAGTTTGGTCAAACTCATCAATTACAATTTTTTTTAGTAAAATCAAATTTGATATTACCTTAAGCAGTACTAATAGTGACAATAATCTACACATTTTCTCTTCGCCAACACTATATCACATTAGGATATATGGAATTTGGTAGTTGTCAAACTCCAAAATTATCCACATTCAACTTGATTAGTCCATAAACAAAGTCTTGGTTTCAATAATAACATTTATTATTAACAGTTCTACTCTGGTCGGAGATTTTATCTTTGAGTTGACTACAGTTGACCGCGATACTAACCTTATACAACTATGGATGTGAATTCTCTATTAAATAGTGCTTACCTTCCAATGCTTCAACTCAGACCCGACTATAGTTGCTCGATTGATCGCTATGCCATGATTTAGCTGTAATCAAAGTGAAGTGTCCATGTTGAAGTTACATGGTATTCTCAAGTCGAGAGAACTTTGAAACATCGATACAGTGAAATTTCCTGTTTGACTTAGTCGTTATCAACCAACAGAAAACTCTCAGAAAAGTCGTTCTATGGTTATTCAATAATTACTATTATGTAACCACTTAGTGCCCCTAAAAGCCATGAGTAATACATTGCCCAACATCTGGAGATCTAAACACTCTAATCTCAATGGATGTATCGATATCCTTTCTCGAAACATCTTGACCAGGAATATTTAAAAAAATGCTATTTTATATAGTGATTAACTACCCATGATTGCAATATTTTTGACCATGATCATATAACATTTTATTTAAGGATTTTCTTATTAATATACTTTAAATTTAATTAATTAATTAATTATATCATGATATGAAAAATTATATAAAAGAAAATAAACACTGTTAATATGAACAAGATTGAATGTAGAGTTAGATATATGTATCGAATTACATAATTGCCTCTAGAGCATACCACTAACTCTTTCAGTCGATGCATCATGTAGGACAAATGCAGCAAATGGATAAGAATTGAAGTGCTATGGGTTGGACTTGATGAACAGGGTAAGCTAGAAGCAGGGGATAAGTGTACGATGGGACTACTGGTGGTTAAGGGGATAGAATTCTATGTGAACAGTAAGATTACAGCCAGCAATGGCTTGTTCAGTTGAAAAAATGGACTGAACTAGACACATCGCAACTAGTATGGCTTGTTCAATGAACCATGGCTAGTTCAACCTATTTTGTGGCTAGTTGAGTGAATAGTGGATCGATTGACAAAACGGCGAAGCCTTCGCCATTTTATGTATAAAATAGCGGAGTCTTTATTGTTTCACAACGTTTAGAAAATGACTAGTCCAATAGCTATTTTATATCCTTTTATATATCATCGTCCATTCTTTCATTCAAACCATACTAAATCTCTACTAAACACATTCTTCTTTTACTACAAAATTTCTTCTATTGTACAATCACGTCGCCCGGTAAAAAACAACAATCGGTAAAAACAAAGCCGAAAAAACCAATGTCCCTCCTCAAACTCAACTAATGAACCTATCATACACTCCCATTGGTTATCGAGACATTCGTCCTCACAACAAATATTAAATTCTTCTACCATAATACAAACATGGTTTTGTAGCATACCAAAATGTCCACTACACTCCACATAGCATCCCTCACCATAAATAGCCATACTATCACTCTACTGCACCTTAACTTTCTACTGCCAACCCACCCCTCATCAACTTGGTGCATATGAAGCGTATGCATCATTCATGATGTTGATGACAAGCTGATAGAAAAAACACCATCTTAATGCTCAACAATTAGATTCCCATGGTCGAGTCGTTATACGGAATTTAGCAAGACAATTCTCCCATAATTCCCCTAATGTCACTATTGATGTCGAAGATGGAAGTAGTTCCGGATAAAAAGAAGATGCAGAAACGGATGATGAAGAAAACGCTAAAGAAGTCAATGAAGAGGATGTGAAAGAAATGCAAGTTGCTTAAAGACCGGAGTATAAAAAGAAGGAGAAAAGGTAGTGATCTTTGAGGGGTATGTTCGGTGGATTTTCAAGAGGAGAAACGCTAGAAACTTTAAGAGGAAATGAAGAAATCAAAGATGATGAAGTTGGTGAAGATGAAGCAGAACCGAACGAGGCACGAAAGAGGAAAGTAAAATTTACTCCACAACAATATGTATCACTTCCTAAATCTTGGATTAGAATTTCAAACGATACTATTACATGAAATAATATGAAAGGCAAATAAGTTTATGCAAATGGTTGTTGACTACTACAATACCGTAGAGCCAGTAAAAAGGACTTTGACTTCATGAGATGATGATATGGAGTAATGAACCCTACATGTCGTGGTAATACTATCCAAGGAAGAATCTAATTAAAAAGTGATGCCACTCCTTCCAATGTTGTAAGTTTTCTTACCATTTTAATCTTAATTTTTGTGATTGTGTAGATTAATTTATATATCTTGGTTTTATAATAGATAGAGGAAGCTTGTAAGGCCTACCAAGCTCAGTACGACCACTCATTTAAGTTTCGAGAGTCGTAAGGCATTACAAGGCAAGAATAATGAACTACTCTCATGCCATTCTAGGTAGTAAGCCAAGTTTCCAAGAAAGGTCACCAATATTTGGAAACGCAAATGGTCATCCACTTAGAACAAATAACTTGATTCAATTAGAGCAATGGAATGCAGAGTTTGAGAGATTTTTAGAGGCCAAAGAAAAATTTGTTTTTGAAATGAAGGAAAGCAAGCAAAATTTTCAGGATAGTCAACTACACTCAAGGGACAAATTTCAACAATTACTTATAGAAGATCGTGAGTTGAAGCAAACAAATTAAGCAAAAATGGAAGCTAGGTACATGGAGAAGAAGATGATTAAACTTATCGCTTGCAATTTTAGCAAGCTTCTCCTCTACAACATGAAATGCTTAACAATAAATTAGAAATGTATTAAAGAGAAAAAGGAAGTGGAAGTCACACTTCTAGATATGGCTATTGTAGATAGTTCTGGTCTTGAATTATTTGTTTTATTTATGATGTATTTGTGTGATTCTTGTGTTTAAACTTGTATGTTTTCTGTATTAAGGAATTATTTTGTATTGGAAGTTAAGAATCTTTGTTTGTCAAGCAAAATTAAGAATTCAGTAAACAGAAAACTTAGTAAGAAATTCAACAAACAATTCATACAAGCAACTTCACAAACAACTCAGTTAAAAATACAACATACAACTCATACAATAAACTTCATAAACAACTCATTAACAATACAATAGACAACTCACACAAACAACTCACTAAAAATATAATAGACAACTTACAAAACAAATCCACGATAAACTTCAACAAGCACTTCCATAAATACACTTCATATTACTACACAATCCTAAAATTTCTTCCTTTATGCACCCAAAGGTGGTCAACCGGTTGATTACGTAATTCAAAGTATCCTACTTGATCCTTGATATTCTTTACTTTTGAAACGTACTCTTCTATCAAGTTGATGTTCCATTAGGGTCTTGTATTTGAACCCTTGAACTTGTCTAGGTAATTGTTTTGTTGGTTTTTGATTCACTTCTTTCAGCCTCCATAATCAGGTTATGAATTATAATATACGCATACACAATCTCGAAAAGAACTCATGCATTGTGAAATCGACCAGGATTTCTAGAATTCTAAACTGCTTGCAAAACCCCAAAACTAGGTTCAATATCCTTTCCGTGGCTTGCTACTTTCTTTGTGAAATACCCTTCCTTGTCATTGCTTGGAACTCTGAACCTTTGGATTAATGTTCTCCACTTCAGGTATATTCCATCTACAAGGTAGTATCACATTCGATGCACTACATCTCCAACTGTATACTCAATGTCTGATGACAATCCATTCGCCACTTCCAAACAAGTAAGACTATTTTAAAATGTTAATATCATTCAACGAACATGCACTTCAAAAAATACATGTCAAATGCACAAGTCATCTGACGCAACAATTTCTAAAACCATAGTTGGTACGTTTTTATGCCCAGTGAATATTCCTTTCCAACCGGTTGGACAGTTCTTCTAAGCCTAGTGTATGCAGCCCAAACTTCCTAGCATACTGGTAAATCCTCTCACTTCTCCTCTGGCTAGCAACCTAGAAAGATCATTCGGCCCTGACATGCATAAGTATTTAGCATCGAACTCTACGATTACATTTTTACAGAATTTCTTCATGCACTTTATTGTCATTGATGATGTAAGCCTAAAATATTCATCCAATTAGTCAGTTGTCATGCCATAGCTCAACATTCGCAAAGTAGTCGAAATTTTGATTTGTGGTGGAGTCCTAGGTTCTAATGCCTCATTTAGTCTATAGGTAAAGTATGGGTTCTTCTCATGAGGTTTTAAATAAATTCTGCCGAAATTTTTGGACTCGTGTGAAACCGACGATGAAACCACATAATGTTATAGGTAGGATTTTCAATGAAGATGTCCTTCATCAGCCTTTTATGTCCATTTTAGTAGTCCCTTTTGTATCGGTAGTCAATTCTTCCATGAATGTTACCATGGTGGTTTTTGGAAGAGATTTCAGTAAAAAAATGAAAAAAATCAAATGTGAATTATTATGCGGCAAAGGCAACAGTTTGATTGTGCAACTCTTCTTTCTCCTTGATCATTGCTTCCATGTTTGGTTTATAGTAGTATAGATAGGGATCCATTTTTCATTAGATAGATTTAAACTTTTCTTGTTTAGTTTGAGTAGGCATGTCTTTTGTTTCTGTAGAATGAAATATTATATAGGTGTGTGTGAAAGCTTTAACAACCCAGATGGTCGACAAGTGTGCATACCGATGGCAGATAAATCATGTCATGTGGATCGCCATAGTAAAACAAACACACTTTTGTTTTTTTCACCAACGCAAATGGTTGAGATGTGTACATTCCAATGGTGGATAAATCAAGTTGCTCAGGTTGCCGAATTGAAACAAATACACTTGTATATCAACAGTGTGAATGGTTGACACATGTACCTTCCGATGGCAAATACTTAAAGTCATGCGAACAAACTTGTGTCTGTTCCTATAAAACGGATAGGAAATAAAACGACATAGTTATTATCATTTTAATAAAATGGCAAACACTTCGCCATTTTAAGATTTAAAACGGTGAAGTGTTTGTGGTTTCATTAGAATAGTGATAACTACAGCTTTTTATTTTAATTTCAATTGTTTGTTGAACTGGTCTAGTGGCTAGTTTTCATTCTTTTGGGTGCGCCACTTGTTCATCCATTGTAAAAATAAGAGAGTAGGGGTAAATGAATATGTTTGTGTTGGTAGATCATTTCCAGTTCTGGATGGAATATTGGTATTATATTCTATGATATTATTGGTTAGTAACAGTGGAACATGAGCAAATGTAGTACAGCTTAGAATATACTTACCTATCCAAGATGTGACCAACTAGGGTGTCATCAAAATCATTGAAAGCATTAAGATCTCCACATGATTTCAAAGCACGTACATAATGTTGCCCTATGGTAGGAATTTCAGCAGCTACGAAGATCTCACTGGATTCATTGCCATCATCATCAAGAAGACTGTTTTCATCTTCGCAATACTTTATGATCCCTTTGTCACCCCTGATCTAGTCACTACTGAAATGAGAATCTCCTTGGGGTTTGAGACAATGGTTATATCTCCTAGAACAACAAAATAGTTGCAATCATTAGTCTTTATGGAAAAGGAGTTCAAGCTGGATTACTTTTTAAGTGGCGCGATGGAGATGTTGGCAGTGATCTAGCATGAGGTAAGAGATCTTTGACGATGCGAGGAATGAGCCATATGCAGAGAAGTGGGCTATAGGTCTAGGCCTGGAAGCAATGGAGGAATAGGGTGTTGACTATAGGTAAAAATTAGAGGCAATGGGATGAAGGGAAGTCGGATGGAGGCCCAATTGCGGTCGAATATGGAAGGAGTGGAATAATTGATATTGGGCAGCCATATTCTACGGACTAAGAGATAAATTTCTGGGCTACAGAGACTATATGGAGAACTTCTAAGTAAACGGAGATAGGAGAACGGGCCTAGGCTTGAAATTGCTGAGATTTCTGGACAGTTTGTGCGGTTGAACATAGAGGAGTAATCAAAGCTGAAGTTTGCGGGGAATCCACAATTGAAGGTTAAAAGGGATTGAATGATGTTGATGTGGGTGTATATGATTGTTGGTGCAACTGATATGGGATTGGGATGTGATGATGAGGCATTTTGTATACTAGTTGGAGATATATAGGTCCTTTGTTTCTCCATAGTTAATCATAAACATATGAGTGTGTACCAAAGTTATTTATATATGTCCTTAAGCATTTGACTTACCACTTAGTTGTTGACCACTTGCAATATCTCGCTCCTTGGTTCTTATTAACTTGCGTAGAGAATGAGGATTACGCCTAATAATTTTAATTACCAATATATAGTTTGCATGTTGCACTTTGTTTGTATCATATTTTATGGCACTTGGGACACAAATATGGGAATTTTTTCATATTCAGTATATTTTCAATAATTAGTTTCACCCTCTTGAGTAATAAACACACGGGATGGCAGAGTAGTCACAAGATCTAGTTTAGCACACACCTTATCCAAGCTCTATCAGTTAAGATTAACCATGGCCTCATCTGCATTAAGCAATCTACCAATTTGTTTGCTTAACTCTTCAAGCGATTCTTTATTGTAAAGATGTACCAGAAGATATGGAAATGATAGCCAAACCGTATATAAAGAACTATTAAGCAAGTGGTTGATTTCAATTGATGGTTTGTTGCCATAGGAGCGCCCAAGTAAGGTATTGGAAGGTCTGGTGAAGTGCTCAATTTTTTCATTTTAGAAGAAGACTGTTGGCACTATTTTGTAAAAAAAATCGATTTGCAAAAACTTGGAGTGTTGTTACCTAAGATAATATTGGAGAAGCTTTTGCACGTCGCTCTTGATTGTTGATGAGGAGGCACAACTTGATGATTATCAATCGAGGCAAAGGCATTTATTGACTGTGTCTCTCGGTTCTAAAGGGAAAATTAGGGTTTGGTGTAGATCTGGTCGGAAGTGAGAAGAACTTGCTAGGAGATGACAATGGAGGAGGGGCGTTTGGCGACGCTATAGCCAGAGTGACCAAGAAACTTCAGATCTAGAATAGGGGATATCTGAGTGTTAACGAGAGGGTGAGTCAGAAGTTGGTTTATGGAGGCTATGTAGGTAGATGTGGGAAGAGGCGCGAAGTGTGTAAAACATGCGGTGTGTCAGATGCATACAAAAAAGAAAGCGTGCCTAAGAAAGTATAGTAGCAAAACAATGGTAAAAATATTTAAACCATTAAAGGCATAATATTTTCTTAATATTCTATGGTTTGGACTCATATATAGGTAATATTATTCACCTAAATCTAAAGTTAAGAATATCCCTAAGCTCTCTTAAATTTCCACTTCTCAAAGTCGCTTTCATTTTTCTCCATATTGAAAATTTTCGCTATGAGAGATTTTAGTGGGATGCCATGGATTGAAGCTTTCATTTTTTTCGAATATGAATGAGAAAACAATATGGGATGAAGAGTTGTGGGATTTCATTTAGGTTCAATGGGATTTGACTGAATTCTCATCCCATTTAACAATTAATCACGTGTAGGTAATTAATTATTTTTGGTAAAACTTCAATATCTTAACCATATTAATTAAATGACACATTATCGTACTAATTATGTTAAACTAATACTTACTAAAGTGTGTAAAAATACAGGTTGTAACAACATACAGATTGTACATTCATTTCATAGTTTGCATACATATCTTGATTTTATTTTGAAAGAGTGTACTTGTATAAATTAAGGGAAAAAGAATGCTGAAAATATTCATCTAATAACTTACACTTGGCCCATGTAAACAAAAGAAAATTAAAACTATACAAAGCAGAAAAGGAAAGTTTCAGTTCATCATAACTATCTAGGGTTTCTTTATTTAGCCGCCTCAAACTGGTTTGGCTAATTACCGTAATAATAAAATGAAAATCTGAAGAAATTAGGTTCCTTTGAAGCTCAACCTTTGTCTCAGCATCCTTCTAGAGTAGGAGCTTCTTCTCATCCTTGGACTTTAACTCATGTTATATGTGGTGAAAGTTATTCAACCAAGTGGATTTTCTTTGCATTTAAAAGGAATGCCCCAAAATTTTACTACCTTAGCGTACAATTGAGATGTGCCTAATTTTTTGTTTGATTTATGCATGAAAATTCTTAGGTATATCTTAATCTATCTATAAATACTGAATTTATTTTTTGACTTATCGGTGAAGATTCTTGAATTTCTTTATTTCCAAATTATCCAAGTTGTGATGAAAGTCATAAGTCTGATTATGTCTCTAAACCTGTCCTTATGCCCGAACTTCTAATTGAAATGATTAATTTCATTTTGTAGTTCATAATTACTATGAGCTTGTAGTCCACACTTGCACCAACTCTATATGCACACAGTGTAGTTACACTCAAAAATCAAGTGCTTTACGTCTTCTATTTCTTGGTTGCATAATACACATTTGTCATTTTCAAAGATGACATGTCTTTGAATAAGTCTTTGTTTTGTTGATAATTTGTTGGTGATTGCTTTGAATAAACACATTTTCATTTTTGAACAATGAATTTTATCCCAAATGAATTTAAGCCAATGCACTGCAGTTGAGTGAGGTTTGATTAGATCTAATGTAGTTTGAAAAGGAAAATTGCCTTAGCATCATTCACTCAGTAACAATGATAATTGTCTCCTTGATGAATTACTACTTTCTTTATCTTATTAATTAAGGATATTGTTTGTAGCATGTTACCTGGTTGCCATTGATTGTTGTCAAGTATGCTACCGACCTTTAGTTCAGTTCCTCCTAGCAGTTCTAAAGTAGCAGTACCTAACCTTTCTATTAAGTTTGACCTATTAAGCCATAGATCAAACCATAAACTAGTGGATTGGCCATCTACAGTTCTCCTTTCCATTCCTTGGAGTGCCATTTGCCTGAGTGAAAGCATTATTTTTCAATTTCTAGATTGAGAAATATTGATTTGCAGTCCCAGAAAGAATTATGTTGCAAATATTTATTTCTGATCCATGTGGACCATAAAGAAGATTTATTTAAAGAATTCTGTACCAACTTTATTCCACATGCCTCATTAATTTCTTAAAAGTTATATAACCCCATGCCACATTCTAATTTCTTTGACATATTATTTCCCAAGAAATTTTGCTGAATTTTCCCTTCCATATGCAAGCTGAACAGAACTTGATTATTTTATTGAGAACAGTTGTAGGGACTTTAAAACTTTGACACCAGAACATAGTTAAAGGTTGAATAGTAGAGTGAATGGGTTTAATTCTTCCAGCAATACTTAAACATTTGCATTCCCATCCTTCAATTCCTTTTCTTATTCTGTCTATTAAATTGTTGCAGCTTCAACCTTTAAGTATTTACTGGACAAATGTAGTCTAATGTATTTTATTGGTAGTTCTCCTTCTTGCAAACCCAAAATGTTACTTATAGCATATTTTTGAGTGCAATGTTTACTAAAAAAGAATCTTGTCTTTGCAACATTCATTCATAGACCTACAAATGCATGCATTTTACCAAATATTTTCTTAATTGAAGTTGATGCTTGACAATCTACTTTACAAGAAATGAGAAGATCGTCTGCATATATAAAATGAGTAAGAATGGCTTTACTTTGTGTATGGGTTTGACTTTTCTACTACTTACTCTAAGGTCCATACGTACGGTGAAATACTCCATGATGATGGTAAATAGATAAGGGGGTAGCGGATCCCTTTGTGTAATACCATTAGTACTAGTGAAATATCCTTTTGAGATGCCTTTGTACAGTAAAGAGAATGAGCTATGGTTATTAGTTCATTGATTATTTTTGTCCACTTGGAAGAAAATTCCATTTGTTGCATCATGTTTATTATGAATTCTTTATTCATAGAATCATATGCCTTTCTAATATCTAGTTCGATGCACATGTTGTTGGCATTTGTTGAATTGAATCCTCTAATTTGTTAGTGAGCTAACATTATTCCTTCAGCAGTATTTCTTTCTGGTATATATACATGCTGGTTTATGAAATAAGTACCTGTAGAGCTGGTTTTAATCGATAAGCAAGCAGTTTAGGAAGCACTTTATATAGGAAATTATAGCATGTTATAGGTCTATAATCATTCATAGATTCAGGGAGGATTTCTTGGGGATTAAAGATAGAAATGTGTGATTAATCTTCTTTATGATTTTTCCTTCATCAAAGCAACTTTACATAGAATTTAGAATACTCTCCTTTAATTTATCCTAGTGTTTGATAAAACTTTGAAGAGTAGCTATCAGGACCCCTGATGCTTTTTCAATATGGATATTAAACACTGCATATTTCAATTCCTCCATTGTGAAAAGGGTATTTAAGTAATTTTTGCCAAATTCTGTTATTTTTGTCTTGCAAGTAGTGTTTGGAAACTCTTGAGTGAGATCGATTCTATTGTATAAAGTCTTGAAAAAACTGATAGCTTCATTGATTAATTCTATTTTTGACGTTGAATTGACCCCTTCTTGATTGACTAAGTTGATGAGATAGTTGGTGTGAGTTTTTTTTGACATTTTGGCATAGAATAATTTTGTTGCATCATCAACCTGAGTTAACCAATCACATTTGGATTTTTTCTTTAGGGAAATTGCTAGCATGTGTAGTTTCTGTTGATATTCCATTTTTGCTTCATAGTATTTCTTAGAATTTTCTTCATTGTGGTTTGTATCTAGACATGCTTTCAAACCAATTCAATACTCCCTACACTTGTCTACTACTATTTGCAGATTAGTTTAATCTTGACTTCATTCTTCCAAAATATGCTTGACTTGTTTTTGTACTAGCGGTAAGTTGAATAAATGGTTGCCTACTTAAGGTGCATTTAAGTATTCATCAATTGTAGAATCATAATCATCATATTGACACCAACGGTTGTAGTATTTGAAAGAGCTTGCACCTTTTAATTCGTTACTTTGATTTAGCCACATTATTCAAGGAGAGTGATCACTTGACATAGAGGAAAGAGCTGCTGCTTTTGAATACGGTAATTTTGTAAACCAACCATGATTTACCAGAATTCCATCTAATCTGCATCAAATATCCTTTTAGGTCCGGATCTTCAAGTAAATTTAAAACCACTTACTTCATATTCCATTAGCCTACATTTGATAAAACGGGTATTGAGTTCATCAGTTTTGCTGGTAGGAAAAATTCTACCACCAGATTTATCTTTGGTAAGCCTCATGCAATTAAAATCATATATTAGAAGCAATGGAAGATTGATTATCATACTGCCATTTACTAATTTATCCCAAAGATTTTTTCTAGGGGTCTCATGGTTTTCTGCATATATAAATGAGATGACAAGTTCAGCTCCCTCTTTATTTTGCAATAAGACTGTAATATGCTGGTTTCTTAAAGATGATTGCGTACCATCCCAGTATTGCTTGTCAATGAACACCAAAATTCTACATTTGTTACAATATTTTGTACTATTAAGTGCTAACCAACTATTTCCCCGGTGTTTATCATAATAAGACAAATTGTTTTTGTTAATCTTAGTTTCTAACAAAGCTACAACAGAGCATTTATTATCTCTGTCTACTTTATTGATATCTAACCACCTTTCTGGGTTATTAGCCCCTCTAACATTCCATGTTAGAATAGTCATTGATTAAGATCTCTAGCAAGCTTTTCGCACCTTCTTACTATGTGAGGTGAGGAGTTGAATTCTCCAATTTCTCACTGTTTTTTATTTTTGTTTTTCTTGGCATCATTTAATGCTTTCCACAATTCATTCTTACTCACTATTAATTCAACAAGTGGGATGTTAGGCAATTTAGTGGGAATAACATAAGTTAAAGTCGTAGAACTTGAATCATCTCTTTTCTCCATTAGAACTGTTGCGACTTCAATGGAAGCATCCATTGGTTCCTGCATTACAGTAGAATTTTCATTAAAATTATTGTATCTTGCATTGTAATTATGTAACATATAATGATCGGGAGAAGGAAGTGAATTTTGGGTTTCTTTGCTCGATGATGACTTCGGGATAGCTTGAGCTGCTTGCATTATCTCGATCTCTGATGTGAGTGCAGTTGAGTTGGTTGTGTATGATGCAGCCTGCTTTGAGTCTACTTTATGTACATTGACAATTGTTCTTAAACATAAGGTATGATTGAATATTTCAAGCATGGCATTGTCCTTCCTCTAATATTCATTTGCAAGTTGATCGAGTTGATAAGATTTCCCATTGTTTGAAGTCTTGTGGCATTTACTACTGCTTTTTCTGTTGTGATTTTTGTTGTAAACTGATACGTTTCCTTCACTTTACCTTTTTTGCATGTTTAGATGCAATTTTCTTATAGATACAAGTACCTTCTTTGATGTTTGTATATGTTAAACTTTAATTCTTAGCGCATTCATTTTCTTTATTTGAGTTGATTTGATCAAGCTCTGAGTTTGTTGTATTTGATGATGATGCATCAGTATTTGGACTGTCATTGTTTCCCTCATCTATGTGTGCTTCTAAATTTCTTTCTGAGGTAAATATTTCTAGATGTAAATTCACTGCTTTTATGACAGGTTCATTCTCTATCTCCTTCTCTACTTTAGAGTCACTATTTTTGTTGCATGTACTATTTCATTGAGGATTTCCATCATTACTATATGTCAAAAACTTATCTCCATGCTCTCCTATTTCTTCTACTTCATTTACATTTATTACCTATGCGTCCTTTTCCTTTTCTTTCCACACTTTTTTTAATGGGCATTTTGATTTATTGTGCCTAAAACAAACACATGATTCATACCTAGGTAGAATCCATTCATATGTTACGGGTTAAAAAAACTTCACCATTATATAAGGCTACAAGAACTTCGTTAGGAAACATCGAGTTAGCCTTCATTTCAATGAGGCAACGAGCAAAACTGATTCTTTTGCAAGTAGTAGTTGATAGGTCAGATTCAATAGGAATGCCTAAAATGCTAGAAATATCGCTAAGCCCTTTCTCATTCAGTAAACATGGATTGATATCTAGAAATCTCACCCATATAGGTATAGATGAAAGCACATCTCTACCAGTTTTCACGATGGATTCAATTTTTCATTACCATTATTCTCCCATCGAAGAAAAAAGGGCCACCTTCTAGAGCTTTGATACAATCTTCTTCTAATTAAAAATTTACTATATAAAATCCATTTTCTATAAAGAAGATTTCAAACTCTCCTTCAGGCTTAAAAACCCTTCTAAGAAGGGCTTTAAAATGAACATAAAAAGGTCGTGGACTAAGAACATATACCATGATTGAGTTTTTGCAGTCCTCCCCTCCTTTGATCACCGTTTCTTCTTTGATAAATGAAACGGAGATCTTGACATCTACTGGATCAATGAAGTGTAGTTTCATTTTTTAATTTTTCTTCGAAGCCAATCCTTTAGCAACTTTGCTCCATGTAGTTTTATTTATGGCTGTAAAATTTATAGGGTTTCACTTTACTTGGCCAGATTTAGAGTTTCCACCTATGCTTGAACCACCACCACCTGAAAATTTCCTGCCTCCAGCCAAATCTCCTTCTGTCCTCCTTCTATTTCCTAGGTCATCCTAATTTTGTTTGTTTACTCCATCGCCTCGAAAACTCCCTTCATAGTTGTTTTATTGTCTTAACCTTCATTAGAATATGATTCGCCTGAGGCTCCCTAACCCCCACCTTCCTCCGAAGTAGATCTGCAGTGTCCTCCTTCGTCCTTCCCTACTTCATTAATTTTGTGTTTTCCCTTTCTCCTTCTTACTTCCTCCCATCCCTTGTCGTCTTTCCCATCATTTGGAGGCCTATCCTGATTATTGAAATTGAATTCCTTTGAAGAGTTTGGATGTGTAGAATTAGGATTAGGGTTTGCATTGTTGAGAGCCATTACAGTTTATGGAATTTTCATTAGTTACATATCTTGAATATATTTTACCATATTTGTGAAATATGTTTTTTTATTTTTACTAACCTACATATTTCTTTATACTATATATCACATGCTTTTTCTAAAAAAATGAACACCGTATGTAAACCACTTCATTGCTCCTAAAACGATCTATTAATCATCTTATCAATTATTTAACCATCGTTGTCAACCTACCTGACTCAATCCAAACTTGTTATTTGATATCGATGATTTATTTCTTAATTTTTGTTTAGTTACCCCCTTACCATTTTATTGTGCGACTCACTGTTTAAGTTCTATATAATTACCATACTTTTAAATATCTCATTGGGGTTTTGGACCAATGGTCCCTATTTTCAAAGCTCATGCACAAAAAGTCTCTGCTCATAAACACATGTAAATTAGGTCCCTATTTTGTTATTTTTTACCAAACCATCCTCTTTTAGAAAATCGACTTTAGCATTCTTTTCAGGGGCAAAAGCGGTATAAATTAGCCAAAATCTAAAAGTAGGGACCTAATTTTCATAACTTATTCGGGAGGGACTTTTCTTACATCATCTTTAAATTTCAGGGACTTGACAGCGATTCCTTGTTAAATATATGTACCATCATTCAGTTTCTCCATATGTTTGGCACATTCCTACTTATTTTATTAAATAAGTTCACAAGTCATTCAGTACATTTACATCCTAATGATTTTCATGCCTTTGTAGGTATATTATCTGGCTTACTACTTTATTTCTCTCCATATTTGTACTTTTTCTACTTCCTTGCTCTCTATTTTGTATAACGTTGATATGTCTTTATCAACTTGTTCTATATCTTCTCTATGATTTTATCCATTAAGCAGTTGTTCAAAATATGTTTTCCTTCTATTTAGTATATCTACATCTTTTACCGGTAAATTGTTATTTTATTTTTAACATATTTTATTTGTTCTCAATCTTGAGTTAATTTCCCTTTGCTCTTTGCTAATTCATAAATATATTACCCTATTTGTATCTAATTTGTTGTACGTATCCTGTTATTTAGCTTACCTACTACTTTTTTGCTTCACTTTTAAATTTTGCACTCCTCAAATCCCTCTAGTTGTCTACTATTCTGCCATGATTCAAAACTTTTTATTATTTATGCATATAGCTTATTGTACTTCTTTCCCTACCACCATATTTCAGTTTTGATAAACTTCCTTGCAATCCGTTCTCCTAAATTTCTTTATCCTTTTCTTTTGTTTTAATTGCCATGTTTCCCAATAACTCATTTAGTCATTTATATCATCATACTGATTCCATTTTATTTCTTCCATCATATGTTCATTGAATTTTGTTATACCTTTATATCTTAACTTGGCATTTAACATTTCTATGTCCTTCATTTATATTCCAAAGGTTTAATCCCTTGATTGATATGTAAACTTAACAAAATTCAATGACCTGATAGAGTTAAGGTTATGCCATGGGTAATAGTATAATTTAATTATATAACTTAACCATTAAAGCATATGTTGTTCAAAATAAATTAAGATTTTGGCTTTATTTTCTTTTGTATATACTATATATATTGATATAAGTAATGTTTATAACATCAAAAATGGATAAGTAGAAATTCCCCAGTAGAAAGTGTGTATCCGATCATAGTTAAAAATATGTACCTAACCATGAGTGTTGGATCATACAAATAAACACTTTTCCTTAAATGTTCCTAGTCGAGATATATTTAGGATGTGATAATGGTACATATGTTAAGATGAGTGTATGTAATGCTCTTCATATGATATATAATGATTTATGTATGATAATTAGGAGCACCAAGGTGTATTTAATTGTAGTTGTTTGGAAAAAATAAAGAATGACTCGGTGACGGTCTTCTATAGGTCAAACATGTCTAAGTAAAATAGAAGATCTCACGTAATGGTGTGTATTTTTTGACTTGAGAATACTTGTGACAACCCACACCTCCTGACATATTGATACAAAGCCTAGGGTCACTTCAAACTCGCATCGGTGCCAAGAAGTACGAGCTATCGGGTTTTTAAACATTACAAAGACTAAGAATATACAGATATGATCTAGGACATTCTACAGTTTCAGTCCTCACAGTAGAGTGCAACAAAATATAAATATAGAAAATAACCATCTCAGAAACACAATCTTAGAAATAGTACATAGTCATAATCTAAAGTACACAGAAATATAGTATATAGTCTGACAAGTATTGAATATGATAAATAGTTACATGGAGAGTAATGTAAAATAAATATCAACTCCAATGCCAAGCTCACCTATCCACGTACTGATCTTGGGCCTATCGCCTGCTGCCATGTCCTTCTGTGGTGGGGGAAAAGAAAAGAAAGTAGTGGGTCAGACAAAAGTTTGGTGAATGTGTACATCATTAATATATGGTGATCAACTGCAATTGACTTTATTAATACTCAATGTGACCTAGGATATCCTATTAGTATCCATGGAGTACTCATTTAATTTACCTAAGGGGTATAGTTTTAAAAACACCTGCACTAAACTTGTGAAGGCTTATACTTAGGTTCGAACAACTTATCAAACCTCAAAACAACTAAGGATTGACTAATAGCTATAGGAACTATTCCAACGTAGGATTTACCTACAATTTAGGACTACATTTCCCAAATTATGATTACATGCATATTTACACATTGAGGGGGAACCTGCAATGCCAACTCGCGTCGAAGATGTCTGCTGCATCAGTGTCCACCTCTCAGTGGCAACATAACACCTCTTATTGCATATCGTCGGGATCCATCAACAACGCGGTATTATGAGGCGTCTATGCATATCAAGGAACTCCTATTAGTGTCGGGCCACACACTTCTTGAAGCATCATCATCAATGTTGCGCGTCCACCATAGAACCTCCTGTGAGTGCAATTTGCAATAGAATCACCCCAGTCAAATATTGACCCTACTGGATAAATAAAATTTATCCAGTCCTGTAACGTCCTAGCATCGCCAACATAGGGAACTAATTTCCCTGCTTACTTATGTCCATATATATAATATATATACAATACAATTTAATTCATAACTTGGGCCTTAGGCCGAGATTTAGGTCGCATGTAGTTTCGGTAACTGGTCAACCGTTGGTCACTGGAGCGGTCAACCATTGGTCACTGGAGCGGTCAATCACTTGCTATTGACTAGTTCAGGCGAACCTATCGACCGGTCATCGTCTTTTATTGTATATTTTCATTATCATTATCACTGTTTGTTTATTATCTATCATCTTCATTGCCAAATCGATTTGTAGTACCTTTAATTGTAATTTGACATATAGTAACCCTAATTATAGTTAACCTAATTTCTTAGATTTACAATTCATAATCGCCTAAACTTAATTTCATATGCGTTAAATCAATTTAACCGAAGTTCAGCATCAATAGGTTTATCAATTCATATTTAATTACATGAAAAGAGGTATATTCAACTTCCATCAATTCTTAAATAACAGATTTAGATTAACATATCTAGATTAGAAGAAAGAAATCATATTTATATAGGTTATAATCGCTATTAAATTCCCAATCTAATTAAACAACGTTCCAATTCAATTTAAAACAATTCTAAATCAAAATAGGGTATGGTAAAATTAATTACACGTAAAATCATCTTACTAATCATGAACTTACCCACCGCTAAAAGCTATCCCTCTTTGATTTGAGCAGAATCGCCCCTGCTTGGTGTAGATCTCCTTTTGGTTTGCTTTGATTTAATCCCTTCTTCAATTTTTATAGTTTATTTTATATTCTTTTTGAAGGAATCCAATTTGAGGAGAGAGAAAATTTTGGCAAAGTTTGGGCGTACTACTTCTGATTAGTGAATTCTAGTTTAGGTTAGGGTCATATTTATAGAGGTAGAAACTAATCTCAACCGTTAATTAATATTTATTTACATTCGGGTTGTTCGGCCGCTCAAAACCTTTCCCCGATAACGATGATCGGTCGACCGTTAAGCTTAGGCCTACTAGGGGTCGATCGGTCAAGGCCACGATGTCGACTGGTGGAGCATTCTATATTTAATTTTCTTTCCTTATTTATTCGTTTAATTATTTCTATTCTAAATTTTTAAACCTTTATAACCTTTTCATATTAGCTCTAAAATCAAAACGTTATATATGAAAATTGTCTAGATAATCGCTACAAATGCAATGGTACAACTTTCATGGCTAGATTAGAACATTTGTATTCCATTTTTACCCTTGTTATATTATTTAATTCTTTTATTCAAATTTTCGGTTGAATTTTCGAGGTATTACAATACTGTGGATTATATATGTATCATATATGTATGTATGTATGTATGTATGTATGTATGTATGTATGTATGTGTATGTATGTATGTATGTATGTGACTCTACTTTGATTACGGTTAACCATCTTACAATTAGGATCATATTATAGTCATAGTTAGGTACAAGTCAAGTCAAACTATATAAAGTGAAACGCTATTTAAAAGAGGATTTGTCTCATTCGATATAGAAGGTTAGTTTCACTATAATTCATACTCGACTTAAAGTCAAAATTTATGACCATGGTAAATCTATTAATTGATAAACATTATAGGATTGAACCAAGGATTATACAGTATGGACTTCATAATTAACTATATTATTAAAGTATTAACCATTGATTAAGCTCTAGATATCTTAGTGACATACTGATGATAAAGAGTAAACGTACATTATATACCATTGCTTAACGATGCAACTCAAAAGGATTTGAAATTAAAATTCATTTAAATGATTTGTATGTAGCTGAACTCGTGTTTACTGTTGTGCTTTAGCAAAGTTGCATCGATATATATATATATATATATATATATATATATATATATAGTGTGTGTGTGTGTGTGTGTATAGTTTATATATTATCGAGAGATGAGTTCACACCTGTGAGTCACACAATAATGTCTATCAACATATTTGCAAAATTTAACTTGGCAAAATTAACTTACATAAATTTTAAATGGAGAAAATTAATAATAATTTTTATTAATTTTTTATGGTTTTTGTTTACTTATTGGAGGGCCTGAAATCATTTAAATGATAAATAATTGTTATATATAGATTTAATTGATTAATTGGGCCAAAATAAATATGCATTGAATTAATAATGGTTACTAATTATGCCCAAATTTAATAAATATAAGGGTACTTATGGTCAGCTATGGAATGGTCAATTAATGACTATATCTTGCTTGAATTAATATATGGCGACTTGTATGCCATGTGTTAAGTAGATGGAGAGAAAGGTGAAAATATCTAGATATTTCATAGTCTAAGAGAGGCTATAAATAGCTCCCTAGTTTCTTATTCAAAGTAAGAAATTTTAGCTTAGCCTCCATTGGAGTAAGTTAAAGCTAATAGCTCAATGTGCATGTTAAGCTAGGAGGAGGAAGGAGAAGGCCTTCATGCAGGAAATGGCTCGCAATACGACATGCAATCGACCGGCTAGATCAACTAAGAAGTAATATTTTATTCATTTAAATTTATTTAATATTACCATAGTTAATATTCAAAACTACAATTAAAAAACATTTTTTTATATTTATTACCATTTTAAATTATTTGTAAACTAATTATGCGAATTAAAAATTATAAGTATATTAATAAATCCGATTAACATTTATTTTAAAAACTTTTTTGTTTTGGCAAGTGTCTGATGTTACACCCATTTTTAAATTAAGTATCTAGCGCATATTCAGGTATACAAAGCCAACAAGCAGTGCAGCCAGCAAGGAATGGGACAGGCTGAAAGCTACACTAAATAAGACTTGCACAAGTTCTAAAAATGTAGCATGCACAGCCCAACAATTCCTAGCTAAACTGCACATCCAAAGACTTCACATAACGACACCATGATTAGCTCTTCAAAAAGAAAAATGTTTCTCGACGATATCTTCTAAAGGGCTGCACATACAACGTAGCACAACATCATAAGTTCCAAACAGCAAACTCAAGTTTCTCATGATACTGTGCAAATACAAGCTCAGCATCAAATAACTTATCGCGTCATTCCTAGTCCATTATTTCAAATTCATATCTTCCTACCTCTGCCAAAATTATCCGCCTAAAACCAAATTTATCCTGCCAAAAACACTTTATCCTGCCTAAATCTATATCAACAATTCGTGCATGACAAATCAATTAAGCGAATGAGGGATATGTGGCATGATCAAATGATGGTAATATGGTACAAGGAATGATGTTAACAGTCCATGTGATATCTTTTCAGCTATAAAAGGAAAGGACTGTAGTAGGAAAAAGAGATCCAGCTTTTATTCAGACAATTAAATACTATCAAATTTGTACTATGATCTCCACTGACTATGAGCTTGTACCAAGGAAGAAAACAAAAGAAAGTGTTTGATTTAACCCGTGGATGTAGGATTCCTTAATATCCAAACCACGCAATTCTCTATTTTCACCTTTTTAGCATTTACTTCACTACAATTTGCATTTGAACTTGTTTAATTTGAATTAACCTATTTAGGCATTTTAATAAATAGTTATATACAATCCCCTTAATTGTGTAAGAATCCTGCAACATAGTTATTACTTTAAAGGCAATTTAATACTTGTTAAATTAGCTAATTTATAATCATGTAAGCATTCAGTGACGTGATTACTTCAATTAATTTGGTGTTTGTGAGATCTAAAAAATCTCATTAACATTTTGGCACTAGAAGGAGGGACAGGCCCCCAACAAATTTTTTCACAAACTTCCTTTACACCTTAAACAACCACAAAATTCACCCAGCAACTCCACAAAACACTAGTTCCTTCACTCCTCCCCAGTTGAGGTGGAACACCTTAGCGCCAAGATGAAAAACCATAATAACACTGCTATCTCTGACACAAATCCCATCCTGGAAGCCCTAAGCCTATTTCTGACCCAAATTAGTGAAAGGATATATGGGTTGGAGAGGATGGTATCCTAGTATCAGCCACCAAAACCTACCTGCTCCTATGGCTCCTCTGCTCACCACCAGCATTCGTTGAGCAAACTGTACGGGTAATAAAAATCGCAATCTCAATACTGAGAACAATGATGCTAGTCATAAAAGAATGAGGGAAAAGATTAAATGAAAAATACAAGCCAACCAATCATCAAATCCAAGCAGCCTAATATAAACCCCCTCTTGCTTAGAAAGAGTTGTAAACAGGTTGAGTAAGAAAATGATGAGGCGACTCAGTCTATGAGAGTGGATCATCAAAGAAAGATTCCAGATGAATAAATTAGAGCATTAAATGTCCAGGATCAACGAGTGCAGCTTTTCCAAGAAAGCAATAAAGTGGGGGAAAGGAAAACTCCTCTGCATTCTATGATGATATAGCAGAGGCAGACTTCCCTAACAACTTCAAGACTCTAGCTATAGAAAAATATGATGGTACAACTAACCTAGATTACTGACTATGCACTTCCAAATATCATATGTATATTCTGCAATTAGTAGAGCTTGCTAGATGTAAGTTGTTTTCGATCTATTTTCCTAGAGCAGCTTCAAGATGGTTTTGGAGATATGAGCCAGAAGAAGTTTATTTATCGGCTCAACTGTCATCCGACTTCCATTAGAAATTCAACATCGAGAGGGAAGTATCACCAGATCCAAACACACTGCCATGCACCATACAAAACGACATTGAGAGTATGTAATTTTATCAATCGGTTCAAATCCAAGGCTATGCGAATCAGTGTCACTAGCGAGGAACCGATTCTGATGGCAGCATATTTTGGGATAAAAAGATATAGCGTTCTGGGACAAGAATGGTAGAAAGCCTTGCAAAAGCATTAAGGCTTTCTATGAAAGAGCTAGGAACTTTATCTGAGTTGAAGAAGCTCAAAAGGCTGAGGGTCTTCCAACTGATAAAACCACCCTCATTCAGAATGAGAGGAAAATTAGGCTAGAGAGCTACAACTAGCCAACGAAGAGGCAAAGGGAGTTCAACTTTACAAATCACACTCCCTTGACTCGTACTCATGGAAAGGTCTTTGAAATGACGAGAACTGAGCCGACATACAACTTTCCTAAGAAATGGAAGAAACCCGAGCAGAATAAAGATGGTGTCTATTGTCGTTTTCATATGGTGAATGACACCATATAGACAACTACTACCACTTAAAGAACGAAATAAAAATACTAATGCAAAGAGGCTATCTGGGCAGTTTTCAAAAAAGTGCTGCAACAACTCCAGCTCAAACTCAATCACCTGACCCCATGAGGGATAGGCAGGGAACCTTGGGATCCTTATAGGATCCATTCATAGAGGACCTCACTTAGCTAGAAAATGCAAGAGGTCCATGGATAAATATGTCTAGGAAGCACTAATTGAACATAGAGCCATGTACCATATTAAGCAATAGTCTACGCCAAACATCACCGCAGATTCAGTTGGGGTCATTTTTCCACATCAAGACTCCATGGTGGTAACATTGTAGATCTCTAACAACATCGTCAAGAAAGTAGTTGTAGACTCTGGAAGCTCAGTTCATGTCATCTTTAAAGCTTTATATGATAAGGTGAAGCTTCAATCAAAAGTGTTGAAGTCCAGCACAGAGGCCATCTGCTTCAACAGCAAAACAACTATCCCAATGGGCCTAGCCATGCTCCTCATTAAGGTTAGAATCATGCCTTTACACAAATCTATCCAGAAACATATTCTCATAACTGATCAAAAACATCTCTCCATAACGCTTTCTTGGGAAGGCCTACGTTGATAGATCTTGAAGCGGTTATCTCACGGAAGGATTTGCTAATGAAATTTCACTCCACAGCTAGGATAAGATGTATTGGAGATAAATAGTCCTTAGTTGAGAAACTATATTTTATAACTTTAAATCATAGTAGAAAGTTTTTTCAAATTATACCGTTGTGTCTCCAAGTACTTGTAATGATGATAAAGTACAAAATGAAGCAGTCGAGGGGACTACATGGTATATGACACAAGACTAACATTGAAAGAAGTCAACTGACTACCAATGTCCCAATACGAAAATAGAATATGGGTTATATTCACATGATCGGAGTCATCGGACTAACGAGTATGCTGTGTGGTATTTCAATGATGCTGCACATAAAACAAATATCACTTATCAAAGCCACATGAACTAGAAGTTAAGATAGATCCTAGATTAGGAATTGGAAACGAAGACCTAAAACCAGTGGACGATCTAGAAGATATACAACTGAATCATATATATCCATCAAAATTTGTGAAAATTGGAAATATTCTAAGTACAGAACTACGCATAGAACTGGTCATTTTATTGAAAAGATCAGTCGATATATTTGCCTTGACCCACTCAGACATGTTTGGAATAGACCTGAGGGAAACAGTGTAGTACTAATGTAAATGGATCTTAAAGTACTTTAACACTAAAGGGAAGTGAATAGTGTTTTATAACTTTTATGGAACTTTTTAACTTATTTCAGGATTTGAATCAAACACAGATACATATACTAACTGGAAATCACAAATATAAATGTAGTAAAAGTAAAGTAATGAGTTAGAGGGATGACACTAGGAATTTTATACTGGTTCAGATTTCTCCTACATCCAGTCCCTTTATTGTACAGATTTCTTTTCAATCGCCTACTTAACCAAGTAGCAAGTAAATCAGAATATGGTCTCGATTTCAAGGCTATGAGATACACCGCCCCGCCTCATGAGTTCGGAGTAAACTCTCTTGATTTACTAGGCAACAAGATCACCCACAAGATTTAGATAGCCTACTAAGCACACCCACTTGATTTGAATAGGCAATAAGCACACACAAACAAATAAGAGTAGAGTTGTATATTTTAAAATACAAACAGTTGTACTTGGGATACAAGTTATCCTATAGCCCTTCTGATAGCGGTTTGATCTTTGAGTTTGTAGAGAGAATGCTTCCAAAATAATAGATAGTTTGTAGAGAATCTATCCAGTAGATTATGGATTGATTCTATGTAGATTTGGAAGAATATAGAAAGTAATTTTCATGAAATAGAACAAGAGAGTAAGGAGTAATAAGAAAGTAAGAAAATTAATTAAAACTTTTGTTTGCACTCCTTATTATATAGTGAATGAACAGAAGTATCCATTCGTGAAGAGGTGCATCCAAAAGATACTTCTTTTCAAAATTTAAAAAACAAACCAATGGTCACCATGTCGATTTATCTATGAGGGGTATGTCAACATACCCTTGTTAATTTCGAAAAATGGTTTTTCTTTTAAATTGTTTTCGAACTTCTATTTATTTGTAAAATAATTTTAGACATAATTTTTAAATGCTTTGAACACATAAAAACTTTTATAAAATACTTGCAAAAATATATTTTGAATTTAAAATAATTTATTTTGATTAAAATATCAAAGATCAGAAATTTGTGATAATGATCGGAATCTGCTATTAAGGACTTTAACAATTTTTTCTAATGACTCATACTAAATACTAGAGTCTTGAGCTCTTCAAGTCTTTTGTCTCTAAACACATGAGCCTTGATCACCGTCTCTAAATCTTCTTCTTGGTCTTTATACTGATCAGTCATCAAGTTTAATTATTCTATACCTGTGTAATATTCTACAATATATATTATACAACTTGAAAAACTTCAGTATCTATATTTATTGGTTGTTGTCATCAAAATCAATATCTTTGGTATTAACAATCTCCTCCTTTTTTATGATGATAACCATGTAAATATTCATGTATATAAAATATAATATACCACCTCCTTCTAGTTAAATAACCCCTCTCACTTAATATATGCAAGTGTTATATTATATTTTTTTCTCCCCCTTTGCCATAAAAAAAACGTGTGAAAATTAATACACCCTCTAAATGCGATATACTAATGAATTATGGAGTCAAAATCAATAGTTAAATGCTAAATTTGGGAGACATTTGAATAAGATAAAACAAATTTTATTAATAAATCAAATTATTACACAATTTAAACAATCCTTAACAAACAAATTCAATCCATACAATCAAAATTAATCAATTAATCCAAATCAAATATTATATACAAAGTTATTCCAGTCCAAACCAAACTATATTATTTACAAATCAGTCAAATTTAAATATATAATCTTTAAAATATATAATTACAAATAAAAATACTTTGATTTTCCTTGGAGCATCAACTCATCCTTTAGATCTAAAGATTGGATTTGTTATGATGACATCCCAATATTCTTGTTATACGTTTGCCATGGAGTTTGAGCATTCTGGGTTGATGTTTTGATCATCTTTGATAAGAGGAAATTAACCAACGAAGATCACTAAATTGTTTCTCTTGTTCCTTTATCATGTGCATTTGACTTATTTCCAAATGCCTTTGATTTCAGAGAATGAAATGGAGAATATATTTGAAAGATTGAAGTATTTCTTCTAATTTTTCACAAAGTTTTGATGTGGAGAACTCATTTTCATGGAAGGAAATATTTAGAATGTGACGACTCGGGTTTTGCCCGCTCGAAAATCAACATCCGTACTTCACATTGTACTAGAATGCCGCAGATTCGACCGTTCAAATCCGATTCGCCGGAGCTATAACACAATTAAGTAAATAACACAGCGGAAGAAAAGAATAATACATTGATATACAATATCTGATACAGCAGAGTGATACAATGAATATCATATACAACTCCAATGAATACAATATCCAGAATGATATACAACAATGATATCGATATACATCAGAGATGATACAACATATAGCAGCGGAACAATATCAATAGAAATGATAACTCCAAAATGATCTTCAGACAAGAATGAATCCACAACTCCAAGATAAGCAACTCCGATGAATGAACTAGCTCCATATAATCTACTAAACCTGAATATCTGAAAAGAAACCCAACTCTAGACTGCTCGTGTGGAAAATTATGAGCACCCAGAGTTTAGGAAGGGAACAATAAACTCCGGATCAGTCATAGGACTGGTGTGAGCAACAAAAACAGTTTATCTTTAAACAAACACAAAAGGTTTTAAACATTGAAATCCGCAATGCTTTTGGAAAATGAAACTACCATAAGACCTCCCGCCACACACACAATGCAAACGCAGAATTGGAGGAGATTTCTTCTTATGATAGTCAAAGATGCTTACTACGCAAAATCATTGGATTATTATTATTAGTGCATAGTGCAGAAAACATTTCGAAAGTATAATATTAATCTTAGCCAACATACGACCAGTATCGTATGCCTACTATAGCTACTATGTTCAATAGCAGGTTACCGCCACATTCCATAGCAGGTTATGCAACTAAAACCGTACAAGGTTCGTATTGTTTCTTTGGATTTTCCAACAAATGGTCAGGCTAAGGAACTTCCTTTCCGCCGCATGGGATCGCCTCTGGCGGGACGTCCCGAGAGACAAACTGCTCTCTGCCAAACAAGGCCGGGTTACTCCTGTAACAAGTAACTCACGACTATGCCACCTCCCGGTCCTTTGGGACCTTTATCCGAGCTCGGTATCCAACATCACACATCATAAAGAAAGTGTATCCACATGAGTAAGTATCTGGGCTCCATACCATGATACCACCCCTTTCCAGAAGGAAATGACATACCCTAAAGGGCGCGACCCTCATAACCTTGCCGCAACATTCCTGTTTCGACCATTTCCGGGTAGTGAGGCCCTGACGAAGTCTCGTCCACAAAGCTACGCTTTTTCAAAAAGCCATGCTTTGGGTCAACAGATGATCAACCTATGATCACAAAGATAAATGATCAAACAAATGATCATATCACAAATGATCAAACACCGATCATCACACAGCAACACTCAGCATGTCACATTACCAAATTGGGAATATATCGCTGATAAATTTCAACTACATAACCTCTGAGCTCGTACGTCTCAGAGAAGGGTGTTAAGCTAAGAGAATAAATTCTCCGCCACCAACAGAAATGTATTTGAAAGAAATCAGCTTTATATCTCAAAGTGTAATGTCAGACATACAATCCATACAAGTCTGTTCCGGGATCGAACAGAACCGAAGGCACTTCTCACGAAGCCCTTGCAAATCCGGATAATTTTCAATCACGTCCGGACTTCCCGTCACTAAGGATGATAAAACCTCTATATCGGGGATCAGCCGATGTAGAGTAACTCGACGGTAATCCTTCCGTTTTCAAAAATATCCGGTCTTCAACACCGGTCTTCAAATGCTATCCATATACGACGTATCACATATTCGGAATGGGTTATACGACCCAAAGGTCCTCTCCCGGCTAAACCGAATAGTGAGCGTAATATTTAAAAACATATGGATATGGGATTTCAATTAAGTCACAACTTATTACCCAAAATCTTTCTTTTCAAATGGTTAAAACAAATTACCATTTACATCTTTTTAAACAAAAAGATTCATTTTAACAACCCTCAATGGTTTAAACAATTTTCACACTTTAATCTTTTAAACAAAAGATTCATTCACAGATTTTCCAAATTAATTCCCATTTCAATTTGATTAACTCGTTAAACCTTTAAATCAAGATTTAACTTATAGCTTTCAAAACAATCCCATTTCGAATGGTTTAAACAAATCATTATTTTAAATCTGTTAAAGATAACAGATTCAAATCATAGCTTTTCAAAACAATTCATTCATAACTTGGAAAACCATTTTCACTTCCATATTGAAATTCCTTTAATTAAACTGGAATTTCATTGCTTATCGGAAAGCTTTTATTCTTTTAAAACAAACAGTTTTATTTTGGAAATCTGATTCATTCATACAAGTTGAAATCTTTGGGTTAAATCTAAATTCTCAAAATTACCTTTTAAATGGTTTAGATTCATACAAACACATTTATAACATTTTCAATCTCTAGTTTCAAATCATAGGATTCAATTTCAAACTTGAATTCAAATTTAAATCAAATTATTTAAATTTTCAAAACTCGATTAGGTTATTCAAAATAACTTTTATCTTTGAAATTCCATTTCAAAAGGTTTTCACTTTAAACCCGAATTTCTAATTTCAAAATCAATTGAAAATAAAATTTCAATTTCAAAAACATCAAATTTAAATTATCTGTGACTTAACCGATTTCCACGTGAAATCCATATTTGTGTGTGTATAGTGTAGTCCAGGGGTTTCACACAATAGTGCAACACGATGAATCACCACAGATCAAAATACAGGATATAGTTCGATAAAGCGGTATAAGAACAACGCTTATCGTTCATTCATAGATCAAAATAATATACAGATGAGTAAACTACAGATCACAACATAAATCAGGATGTATCACAAAGCATCATATATCAGGGATATCAAACAATCAAATAATCCAATAGAATCCAAATATCCATAGTTAAGATCAATAAATTATCTGATTAATTTTAATCAGATTAACTTCTTATGAATTACAAATCCTGGTTAATTAACATTAATAATTTACATTTGATTAATTTTTCTTCAATCATTTGTTAATTAACCATCAATAATAAATTACTTAACCTTTAATTATAATTCATCAACCTTTAATTATAATTAAATCAAACTTTAATCATTAAATAATTTACTTTCAATTATTCAATTATTCTTTAATTAATTATCTTTAATTAATTACATTAATTAATTAACCCCTAATTAATTATCCAAAAAAATTTAATTAACCTTAATTTATTTCAATAAGTGATTATTCTAATCACATATATAAATAAAATACGAATTTATTACTTTGAGTAATTATACTTTGACAAATCAATTTAAGTTTTTGATTAATTACTTTAAGTTAAGTAATTTCCTTTAAGTATTAGTTAACCCCTTTTTTTTATATTCCAAAAACTGCTGTTACAAACACCCGAGCAACTCATGCCTTAGCTCGATTGACACTTCGAGTTAAACACCCTATTCCCCGAGTCACCCTCCCTGTACGCAACATCATCTTCTCCTTCTTATTTTTTTTTTCTTTAAAACTTAGTTTGATTTTTAAGTTCAAATCTGGGAATACGACTATCACTCGCGTTCTACTCGTACCCATACCCGAGTTTCCCACCAAATCTCACGAGTTCTTCCCCAAGACCATCCTTCTTCCCCAATTTCTTCTACTGACACAAATTACCAGCTGTGCACGTGCACCACTACATGGTGATGCTCCGACCACCGAGACCGCCTTCGATAGGTCGACAGTGACCTATACCCTTAATTCCGATCATCAAAACGTTCAAAAATCATCAAAGCAAAATTTGAGCCTTCGAGCTCGATACTGGAACCAGAATACCACCTGGAAGTGGCCTCGTTCTTGCCACCACAACCACCGGAACGCGTGAAACTCCGGCCTCAACTTTGTCACTCTCCCCTCTACCTCCCTACAAGACCACGTCGAACTCGATGCACTGTCGACATCGCGCGAGGAGAAATCACCAGCCATCCCAAAATTAGGTCACCGTAGTTCGAACGTCTTCCGCCGCCACCCTGGTCAACGTTCAACCATCACTATATTTTTCCTGTGACCACCCTAGGCCCCTCCATCCCCACGAGGCAACTCGACCTCCCAAGATCATCACATCGCCGGAAATCAATCAAAATGTCGTCTCCGTTCAACCTCGAACTGCTACCAAATCACTACACTAAAAATCCCGAATCTCATCTTAAAAATCATCGTTTTTGATATAGGTTCTAACTAAATACCTGAATCAACAATCGGTGCCATTCGAGATTTGACCAATTCTAAGTTTGTTCTAACTTTTGGGTTCCAGAGAAGAATTTTGAGTGTTTTAATCTTAAACCAATTTTTAAAGCTTAGCTTATGATGATACAAGCAACCTTTGTTCAAATTTTAAGTTCAGCCCTTAACTAGAGAAAGAGTAATTGATTTTTGAAACTAACAGTTTTGTATTTATGAACTAAAACAGAGAAAGTTTAAACAACAGCCTGAATAACATACTTCCAGCTTTCCATATATACATATATATATTTATATAGGCACACACAAACATACCTTAGATATACTTGCATAAGTTTAAATATTTTAAATTTTAAAAGAAGATTGTTACTCACAATCTTTCTGCATGCATCAAGGGATAAATTCAGGTTAAATGTGTTTTACTTTCCTGGCAAAGGTTTGAACTTCAACAGAACAATCACATATATGTATATACATACATCCAGTCATGCAAACAAATAAGCAGTAAACCATTTGCACAACATCATCAAACAATCATCAATTTATTGATCTAAGGTTCTAATTTAAAGGGTTGCTCACCTTGAAAGTGGCAGAGAAGAAGAACAGAATTGATTTTGAAATGTTAAACCAGGCTTGACATTTTACTAACTGCAGCTCCTCTTTTTGATCTCTGATTCGAATTGGTTCAAGTTGTTTTAAGTTGAAGTTTTTCTTGTTTAAGTTTGAAACTATATTCACTTCAGTTTTGCATAACTTATGGACGAACTGATGTTGAGGGGTTGGTATATAGGAGAGAAGTTGACAGGGTATGATATTTTGTACAATCTATATCAGAGATTTTTTATAAAAATGGAGGCTGCATTTAATGTTTGAGTACTTCATGTCTAATATATGCTTACTTGTTTTGCTCGGCTGGTATAAGGAAATTGGTTCTACAAATTCTTTTCCTCTTCTTTGTTTATAAAACAAAATTTCGGCTGAGATGATATTGTATGTACTTGCTAAGTTTCTTTATTCTTTTTTTCAAGTGTACAAAATAGGTTTATACTTGTTTGACTTAGCTGCTAAGCATACAACTCTATTTCTATTTCAATCTCTAACCTAAATATTTAAGATTTAAATTCAAATCAAATATATACATATATTTATAGTATTTTTAAATGTAAACGATTTATACAAAATATACTTGAATTCGGGGAAACTCGCATCACCGCATTGATTATTTTCACAAATTTAATCCAAAAATAAAGTAAATTATCAATTTAAATATAATTAAAATTCGGGGTCGTTACATAGAATGTAAGGAGATGAAAATTGAATCGATGCATGAGTTTTTTGGGAAGAAAATGATTTGAATAGAGATAAAAAGTCGGGTTAAATAACTGATTTAAAATTAGTTACAAAAAATTTTAAATTTTAAATTTTCAAAAAAAGGCTAGTACATCAACATATGTGCCTTAATTTTCATGTTTATGTTTTTATTCTAATTCTTGTTTCTACTTAATACTATTTTATTTTAACGATTGGCTGAGACTAAGATAACATAATTGAATAACAAGAAGTAAATTTCATTAATCAAAATAGAAAGATACATGAATTCAAAGAAAAGTACATGAAAATGACACGAAATAAATTAGAAAAATATGCAACAAAGGATACAAAGGTAGACAGAGATCTAAAAGGATGATGATGATAAAGAAGAGTTTCCACCAAGCTTCCACTTTGGTAGAGAGAGAAGCGAATTTTTTACTAAAGGAGCATTTAAGTTTCTTTTGGTTGTTGAGAAGCTTTTCTTGGTTCTTAAGAATCTCTTTGTTGAAATAGTGAGAAGGGTTTTCAAAGCTTTCTAGGGAAGTGTCCATCCTCATCTTCCACTTCTTGTTCTTCCTCCTCTTCAATTCCATATCGTCACATTTTTCTTCTTCTTCTTCTTGTTGAATTTCTTGCTCTTTTTCCCACGTTAATTTTTCTTCCTTTTCAACAAGAGTTTCATAAGGCTCGAATTCAAGAGGGATGTGCATAAGAGAGAGGTTGGTTTTTTCAAAAACTTTGTGAGGTAAAATGTTTTCACCTCTTAGATCGATACCAAAATAATTGAAAATTCTAGTAAAATACACACTATGGTAAAGTGTGTTCTCATGCTTAGAGATATTCTTTTGAACAAAGTCATCCAAAATCACTTGAGTCAAATTTATATCATATTTTCCCAAAATAGCAAAAAAAAGCTTTGAAAACTTTTTGAGTATGGTTATTGTAATTCCGCATCCTCGGTGTAATACTTTATTATAAAATAAGACTCATTGGTCTTGCTTTAGGTCTAAGAATCTTGTCTTTAAAACTGTACTCTTCATCATTAGAAAACAAATCATGCATAATTTCTCTATTACCACAATCAATTTCAAAAGTGGAGAAGTCATTTCCACTACTTTTACAACTAAGAATTTGTCCTAAAATTTCGCATTCCAAAACAATAATAATATCTTTGACACTACACTAAATTTGACCTTCTTCTCCTTGAAATAATTTTTCATTTAAATTTGCATAAAACATTTTGACCGGATCGGGATAGCAATCAAAATAATTTTGAGATAAATCGGTTAAAACAAAATACCATTTTCAAAAGCAAGGTCTTGTAAACCATAAGAAAAAAATTCATTGAAATTTGCAAACCTTCCCAAAAAAAGTAGCATATTCAATATAAGTTTCCATGGACTGTTGATCGTTATAAAGTTGACTTTTGATCTTTTAGATAAGCCTAATGACTTTGGATAAGGAGGGTTGGCTTGAGGAAGACATTTTTGTGTAGTTTTGAAGATAGAATAGTGAAGAATGATTTTGAATTTTGAAATAAAGTGTGGGTGAATGAATAGATAGAGATGGGAGGATTTAAAAAAGAGTGAACTAACATTTTCGGTTTTTGAAAAGATGCCTTTTTAGTTTTTGAAATTAATGCAAAAGAGAGATAAATTTGAAATTTGAATTTGAAAAGATTCTTTAAATTTCCATTACGTATGTCGACATACCTATGTGACATATGTCGAAATATAGGCCGAAAATTTCAAACTTAAACAAAGGCAATATATTCCTATATATATGTATACAAAATCAGCTTAGGAAGCTACTATGAGGAAGGATCCGAAGGTTTTTGTAACGACCTGGAATTTTAGCCATCTGATATTGGGAAAATTAACTAATTTTAATTATTGGAATATAAATTTTTATAAGTAAAATATATAAATTTTGCTGATAAGTGAAAAATATGAATCTATAAATTGATTAAACTATATTAAATTTTAAAATGTAAATTTCTGAATAAGAAAAATATGTATATACGTATGTAAACTTCTTCATTTCAAACTCGTGATAAAATATCTATATATCCATATACAAATATATACAAGCTTCATTTTGATGATTAAAATATATTATATATATGTGTATATGTTATAAAAATATTGCATAAGTAAATATATATACATGAATATATAAACTTCATAATGGCAAGATATATATAAGTATGTATATAATGATATATATATATATATGGGTATATGTTTATAAAATAGTGCATATGGAAATATAAATATCTCTATATATGTGTAAACATGTGTATATGTAAATGTATATATGGTGAGAATATGTGTATGTAAGTGTGTATATATATATACATCATCATGGAAAACTTCAAGTCAAGCACACCAAAACTTCACCTCAAGCACATATTAAATCAAATCACACACAAAAGATCAAATCAATGCATAGGAAATCAAATTAGGAAAAATCAAATGAAAAGAAAATGAAGCCTGTAATATGAAAGGTAGCAATCACCCTATATGTATGTTTCAGCCCTCCTAGATTGCACTGTACACTTTCCATTCCTCTATATATATTCACAGCCAACTTTGTTCACTTGCTCACATATATAAAAAAAGGTTCTGCCATTAAAACAAAAATAAGATGAGGGTTGGAAGCTTGAAGCAGGAGTATAACCATAGCAGCAGTTGTTCATCTTTATTAAAAACAGTGAGTAAACACTTATTTTGGTTTATTGGGTATTACACATGCACATATATGAAATGGTGATATTGATGAACCTTGATCTGTGATAGTTATATATGTATATATGTGGGTATAAGCATAGGTATATGTATGCAGATACATGGATAGTTCACACTACAACTCAAAAACCTACACTTCTCTCTGTCATTTGTTTTTTCTATATAAAACAATTTAGGCTTTAGCTTTGAAAATGAATAACTCAACATCAAATCAGATTTAAACTATGATTCCTCAACAAAAGAGGTTTGGTTTTAAGTATAGAATATCCTAAAATTTATTTTTTCCAATTCTACCAAGCAGAGAGGACGAGAATGATAATTTACAGTAGGAAGATCAACTAGGGCCAAAATCTAATCTTCGAAACGCGAATCATGGATCATCTAATTGTGTTTATCGTTGAAAAATAGGATTTTTAAAGGTAGTTTGGTAAATTTTAAAGGTGTGGGGAGGTAGAAATCTATAGATGAATGGGATTGGAGATATTGGCAAATTCCGGTGATAAGGTTGATTGCACGGCAAGGAGGTTGGCGTGGAGGGGAATTGGTCGAAGGGGCATCAGGGAAAAATGGTGGGTGATTTTATTATAGCGTGGGTAAGCGTGGCGAGGTCGATCTAGGGTTTTAGGGTTGTTTTGGTTGGGTTTCGAGTTGATGGAAATGACGACGTCGATAGGGAAAGACGAACGTGCGCACCAGGGAGAGAAAGAAGGGGAGGTAATGGCGAGTCTCTGGACAAAGTTTGGAGGTCGACGGTCAACCGTGGAGGCATGGCGAGGCGTTGGAGTGGTTTAACCGAGCTCAGGAGACGAGCTGGATGACAGAGACGTATTACACGTACTTGATTATATTCCGCTGTGTATTGTAGGTTGTATATTCAGCACTGGTGAGGACAAGTTGTTGTAACTGTCCAGATTTCTATGTTGATGGTTGTACTCTGATAATTGGCATGTATATTAACAGTCACAGATTCTTTTGTATAAAAATCTGTTATTATCTATTATATTTTGTTCCGCTGCGATTGTAAGATTCTGTGTTGTTGTTATTTCTATTTCTTCTTCTATCTCTTTCTTCTTAACCCCTAATGATCTAGAATTTCCGACACTTGATTACTCGGCATTCTATACAGTGAATATATTAATGTCGATTTTCGAGGGTCAAAAATCCCCATTCGTCACAGTTTGTTAGCACAAAATCACTTGGGACAAAGTTAATTGTCCCAAAGTGGCATTGATTACGTATAAGGTGATGTTGGGAAGACTTCCAACCAGAGATAGATTGGCAAAATTGGGTGTTATGCAAGGCACGTTTGCGTCTTGTGTAAAAAAGCTAAAGAAACGCACAAATGTGTTTTCTTCGAACGTGAATTCGCTATGGAAATTTGGGGTAAATGCAAATCTAAAGCTAATCTACGTTATTCGAACTCTAATTTGCAAGAATTGTAGATTACCTATACTCCGCTAGGCAAATGATAAACTATGAAGCCAAATTAACCAAGATTACCATCATTGTTGCTATTCGAAGCATTTGGAGAGAGCGAAACTGTCAGATATTCCAACATGCAGAATGAAGCATTGATAAAGTTAGTAGCTTGGAAATCATAGACATGAAATTAACTTCAAAACGAATCAGAGGGAGATGGCTTACTGACGGAATCAGCAGCAGGGGAGATTGAAGAAGTGGATCGAAGGTCGTAAGCGGTAAAAATCCAAGACACGGGTAGTTGTAGCTATCAGCCACCATGATCGAGTTTGAGGAAGAATGAGAATGTTGTGTTGTTTGGAAAGTGGGAGTTTATATTTTTTAATGTAAAGTTGCCTTTTGTTCATATATTCTATAGTTGAATTTGTATGCGGTCATTGAGCTGTTATCATTTAGGTTGAGAAGCTTTAATAAAGTTTACCCACTTTCAAAAAAATGTAGATATGTATATAAATATATTCTCAGATAAACTTATTATTATCATTATTAATATATATATATATATTTATATATATATATATATTCCTAAATTTAATAATTCCAAATAAAAATAAATGTAAAAAGTACCATTTTTGTTGTCGTCCTCTGATCTAATCTGGTTAATCTTCCATTGCTGTGAAACACATATTGACATTTTCTGTATCTGGTTCGTTATCACTTAATGCAGTATCAGAATCATCTAAAGTTGTAGTATAAGCCTTTTTTCTCTTTTTGGATGGATCAATGACAACCGTAATCTTTGATTTCTTCTGATATGGACAGTCTCTTTGTAAATGACAAGGTTCATCACAGTTGTAACATTTAATTACAGTCTCATTTCTATAATTTTTGTTTTCAAGTCTACGGAAGTTATTCATCTTCCTGTACTTCAGGAATTTTCTGAAATTTCTGGACATAAGAGCAATCTCCTTATTATTATCGTCATCATCTGAATCCCAATCGTTGGTTGTAGCATTAAATGCAATTGATTTCTTTTTGGTTGCCTTGCTTTCCTTCCTACCCTGCAACTATGCTTCATAGGACATTAGATTATCAATTAACTCTTTAAATTTTAAAGTACTAATGCCATTAGCCTCTTCTACTGCTAATGTCTTTTGATCCCACTCTAGAGAAAGTGAATTAAGGAATTTTCTGACTTGGTCTTCTTTTAAAAAAATTTATCTAATGATACTAAAGAATGAACTATATTTTGGAATCTAGAATACATATCAGAAATAGACTCATTTTGTTTCATTTTAAACAATTGAAACGGATTAGTTAGCATGGAAATTTTTGTCTGTTTCACTTTACTGGTGCCCTTAGGTGTAACTTGCAGTGTTCTCCACATTTCATATGGAGACTTACAAATAGAAACTTTATTAAATTTATTTTTACCTAACGAACAGAATAAAATATTCATGGCCTTAGAATTATTAAGTGCTTGTGTTTTTTGGTCTGGTGTCCATGTTAAGTATTTAGTTTGAGGTTCAGTGTACTCATTTTGTGTAATATTCCAAATATCTAAATCATTAGGCTGTAAATAAATCTTTATCCTACATGACCAATAGGTGTAATTATTACCATTAAATAGTTGGGGTCTAGTAGTTAATTGTCCTTCAACAAAAGTGTTAAAAAGTGAACTACCAGTATTATTAGTCATTTATACTTTTCAAAAATCAAATTATGAGTTTTTGAAAATCTAACGCTCTGATACCAAATGAGGGAAACGATGTAGTACTAACGTGAATGGATATTAGGCTACTTAACACTAGAGGGTGGTAAATAGTGTTTTATATCTTTTATGGAACTTTTTAACTTATTTCGAGATTTGAGTCAAATACTAACAGACAATCACAAATATAAATAAATGCCGTAAAAGTAAAGTAATGAGTTATAGAGTTGATATCAGGAGTTTTATACTGGTTCAGATTTCTCCTACATCTAGTCCCATACAATTTCTTATACATATTTCTTTTCAGTCGCCTGCTTTAACCAAATAGCAAGCAAACCAGAATACAGTCTCAATTTCAAGGCTATAAGATACACTCTCATGTCTCACGAGTTCGGGATAAACTCTCTTGATTTACTAGGCAACAAGATCACCCACTATATTTAAACTGGCTACTAAGCACATCCGCTTAATTTGAACGGGCAACAAGCACACCCAATCAAATAAGAGTAGAGCTGTTGATTTCTAAATACAAACAGTTGCACTTGGAATATAAGGTATCTTTTAGCCCTTCTGATAGCTGTTTGATCTTTGAGTTTGTAGAGAGTATACTTCCAAAGTAGTAGATACTTTGTAGAGAATCGATCTAGTAGAGTATGGATTGATTCTACATAGATTTTGAAGAATATAGAAAGTAGTTTTCAAGAAATAAAAGAAGAGAGTAAGGAGTAAGAAGAAAGTAAGAAATTTAATTGAAAAATTAGTTTGCACTCCTCTTTATATAGTGAATGGACAAAAGTATTCATTCGTGAAGAGGTGCATCCAAAAGATATATCTTTTCAAAATTTAAAAAACAAACCAACGGTTACTATGTCGATATACCCTTGTTAATTTTGAAAAATGGTTTTTCTTTTGTTTTCAAACTTCTATATATTGTAAAGTAATTTTAAACATAATTTTTAACCGCTTTGAACACATAAAAACTTTAATAAAATATTTGCAAAAATATATTTTGAATTTAAAATAATTTATTTTTGTTAAAATATCAAAGATTAGAAATTTATGATAATGATTGGAATCTGCTATTAGGGACTTTAATAATTTATTCTAATGACTCATACTAAACACTGGAGTCTTGAGCTCTTCAAGTCTTTTGTCTCTAAACTCATGAGCCTTGATCATCATCTCTAAACCTTCATTCTTGGTCTTCATACGAATCAGTCTTCAAGCTTAATTATTCTGTACCTGTGTAATATTCTACAATATATACTATACAACTTGACAAAACATCAGAATCTATATTTATATGGTTGTTGTTATCAAAATCAATATCTGAGGTATTAATAAGACCCAACCATTATTTTCATGCTCTCAATATTGATCCAGATTTGCATCCCCCAAGACAAAAGAGATACTCTTTGGATCAAGAAAAAGGTATAATTCTCTACACGGGGAGGTAACTAAATTAAAAGTAAATAGCTCTATCAGCGAAGTTTATTATCCTAAATGGATTGCTAACCCAATCCTAGTTAAGCAGCACAATGGAAAGTGGCAAACTAGCATAGACTTCACTAATTTCAAAAATGTCTACATTAAGGACAGTTTTCCTCCACTAAGAATAAATCAGCTCGTGGATGGTATCAACAGAGATGAGCTGCTCACCTTCGTGGATGCTTACTCAGCCTACAACTAGATCTCAATGATAGAAGCGGATCAAGAGCATGCCAGCTTCATTATTAATAAAGGGTTGTATTGTTATAAGGTTATGCCATTTGGATTAAAGAACGCCGATGAAATCTACCAAAGATTAATGAATATGATATTTTCAAATCGGATCGGAAAGAATATAGAGGTATATGTGGATGACAAGCTAGTGAAGTCCAGGAAAGCTCCCCGTCCATGAAAATGGATCGGGTTCCTTCACATCTATCATATATATTATCATTGTGTTTGATGACTCTGCGACCTCTGTTATTTTCGTTATATTGTGTATTGTTCTATCCTGGAAATGCACGTGTTTATTGTTTTGTACCGATACTTAGTATGTATAGGCGAGTAGTATATGATTTCAAAATATCTACCGGTGTTTACCCAATAGAATATTCACGTGACAGTCCTATATCGTTTCATTCATCGTATCATTGGATAGTATTACTATGTAATACGTTTTGGTAGTATGTGTATAGAGGTGAAATATTACAAATATCACTAAGCGTTAGTGCTTTAAAATGAAAGGCTATACTAACATATATATTATATATAGCATGCCTAATTTTGATGGTCTAAATTTATCAAAATATGGTAAGTTTGCAAAGATAACATTAACGATACGTAGACCACGCTTGTAAAAGATTATAAAATTTCTACATATTAGCACTACAAGTCATAGGTAGTATATAACATACTTACATGTCAATATATGTTCGAATCACGCTACACAAGTTTCAAACCTGTGACTTTTCACATCAAAATCGAAACGTCTAACCATTGGAACAGTGGTGCTGGTCTATTATACACACATGTGCACGCATGAAATTTGAAGTCTAAATTATAGATACTTGTCATCATTTTTCAATGATAAACTGATTTTGTTAAATAAAGTTTGGGTTTTTAGTGAACAAATTTCCATTTTGTTCTTTCAATGAAAAGATATTTAGATTTTTGTATTTTAAGAATGATGAAGTGTTTCGGCAAAAATCAGAAATCCAATTTGTATCTTACTATATTGTGCATTGAAGTAATTGAGTTCTATTTTGGAAGCCCATTGGACTTTGAAACATCGAAATAAGAACCGGAAGCTGCATCCTAAGATAAAAAATTATTTTGCAGTAATAAATATACTAATACGTACTACATGGATATAAAATCCAGTTGTCTGAATTAAATAAAAATCCATAAACGACAATAACTTCCTACCATCGGATATTCAATCCAACGGATAGAATCAACTCATTTCTTATCTGGTTTTATACAAGAGCAGGTCGTTCTATCGAAACAAACAAAACAGTAGACAATCATAATCCCCAATATTAATTTTAACATACGCCTTCTCTGTAGTGTATTACGCGCACGTTAGCGTAGCATCCTAAACTTCATAGTCGATCCCACGTTGTCTCATCTCAAAATTCACGCAAAAATCACCCCCTCCCTTTTCCTCCCCTTCTCTCCTCGCCGGTGTACGTTAGTATCACCCAATTTGATCAGATCCCTTAATCCCTCACGTAAACCAACTGCCCAAATGCGTCCCCTTGTGTTCTCATGCATCTGAACGTGCTAACTTGAGCTGCCCTACGTCGCCATGTCGAGTGCTGACGGATCGGCGGCGCGGCTGCTGGAGGTTGTGAAGGTTCCAAGAGAGTTGCTGGCGGCTTGCATGACGTGTCCGATTTGTAAAAAGCTTCTTAAGGACGCGACGACGATATCTGAATGTTTACATACCTGTGAGTAGAGTTCTTTTTACGTTCATTTGATTTGGGCTTGGCGTAATAGTCTGTTTTCTGTAACGGGTTTACATCAAAATTTAATTTTGCTTGGTAATCGTTTTGTAATTTGGTTTGATCGTGTTTCTTCCTTAGGAGTTTGTGCGTAATTTTGCTTCTAGATAAGTTAATTTGTTACAGTATGATGTTATCAAAAATGTGGTCGTGCCAAAACACTATCTTGATTGGTTTAAATACGAGCTATACTCCTTTACTGTGATTTTGATATCATACATACATTGGTTTTAGAAGCCAGATGTTGTTGACTTTCATGCTACTGAGAAATAAGACAGTATCCAAATTTCCATCAGTAAATATTGAGTCTTTTTTCTGATTTTACATGCAGAGTTGACTCTTCTTATATTTTCTGTTCAACTGCGGCTAGTTGAAAGTTATTTCACACATCATGCAGATTTACTTTTTTTTTTACTACATTGGGAGAAAGTTTATTCTTTTCAGTGTACACTGTTAATTCCAAACTATTTGATTTCATGAATGATGAAGTTTTGTCCAATTCTTAATCAAAAGGACAAGTATTGCATAGTCGTCCATATATTATTTGCTTCGGTCCTATCAATATTTCTCTGTGCAACATTTCATATCTCATTTTAAAAGTTATCTTCAACTACTGCTATCCTTTAATTATTTGGCACTCGTTTTACTCAGAGTTTCTGTCTGATCCTTAACAATGGTTAAAATCACAATTTAAGTAAAATTTACCATTTTGTCATCTTGCTAATTTTCACTGTGCTTAGTTATTGAAATGCATTCTTTCTATGCATGCAGTTTGCAGAAAATGCATCCTTGAAAAGCTAAATGATGAAGAAGTAGAATGCTGCCCCGTATGTGATGTTAGTCTGGGTTGTGATCCTGTAGAGAAACTCAGGTCAGCTTCTCATTCTTGTTTATACTACTGGCTGCCTGCTACAGCTATTATGCAGAATATAGTAGAAAATGTATTTTTTATCTTAATTTTCTTCCATCGAAGTTGGATAGTATGAGCCGTAGGAGGAACTTTAATACGAAGTTGGACGCTATAATACTGGACCAGTTATTATTGGAATTTAACTTTCTAGGGAAATATGAGAACAATCCATTTTTTCTGAAAGGTAAAGAACAGGTAAAGTTACAAGTGGTAGATTGGCAGATTAAACCTACCATATCGTCTAATGCAAATTACACCATTTTTTTACAGTGTTATTTCAGGGCACATGTGTGATTTTCATTAAAATGATCTTCGTTCATAGTCATGATGTATAATTTAATACCAACCTCATGATAATATTTGATCAAGTACCTACTCAACTTTAACATCATCTTCTATAATCATGCAAAGCATCAATTTCTGTGTTGCCTCTTATGGTTGTGAAGTTGTGTGATTTATGAGGTATACATGTTTTCATAAATACTAAACCGTACCACGATAACGTTGAGTTCTTAGATTTAGGATTCGAAAGCCTAATGCAGCAACAGTAGAAACTAGTGTAATAAAGGCTAGACTTGTTCAACTTGAAAAATAGTTGCTTAGCAAGTTTGTGTACCAAGTCTCTGCATAGTCTACTGCCATGTTCATCTTAAACACTATTAATGGATAGATGTTGGAATTCAGTGCTAGCCAATGAAATTTGACAACGTTAATCAAAATCATCGTTATTTACCATGCATGATGTACGAAGGTGCAAAACCTTCCTGAAACCTTGGTGCATGGCATATCGAACGATGCACACCTATGTGAATTATTGCATGTGCACCATCGTTAATTAAACAAAACTAGTATAGTCTAAATGTCTTTTCCAAAAGATATATTACTACAGAATTATTATTAAACATGATGTTATAGGCATAAAATTACAATTAGAAAATTTGCCGAACAAACCATATATGATATGTATTAGACTATGGTATGTTAACTTGTTATATAAAGCGAATATTTCATAATATTCATTAGTTACAATTTGTCGAAGAATAAATAATACCTTTTTAGTAGTTTATCTAAAATGAAAACCATCATATATTGAGTAAAGTTTATTATGAAAAACATGAAATATATGTGTTTTTATTGTTATTTTTGAAACAAAAAATGCTTTTACAATCATTTAGTCATATCGTATCATTGGATGTTTAGTCATTTGTTTAGAAGTTAAATTTCAAGCCAAAGACTTGTGGTTATTGTTCTGCACTTAAATTTTAAGTTATTATCTTACAAATAATTCTGTATATGATATTTTATTATTATATTTTGCTTTGTGGCATATTTTGATATATTTATTTTTGTTTTTTGTTATTGTGATACATTTATTTTTATTTATAACTTTTAAACGTTATTTAGTAAATTTTGACCAAATTGAACTACAAAAGTCTATAGTTCAGATCTTATGTCAATTTGTTCAAATATAAACGTATTTGAATGATAACGTTTACAATATCATGTATACAGTATATTCAAACATCAATGTTAAATTTTACTGACACGATTAGTGTTGCGTTATATGATAAAACAATAAAGCATATTTGTTTGTTTGTTTGGTTATTTTTTTCCCCTTTTTTTCAAAAGCCGTCAATCAAAACAAAATCCCTCTGAAAACCTAAGGTTTCGATAAGATAATAAGGGCTACTTCCTTAGCACAAGCACTAAGCTAGAATCATTTCTTCCTTTTTGCTTCTTTTTAGTAAGGGAAGCTGTTTTCCATTTCACTGAAGTAGTCTGAATCGGAAATATTACATGAAAAGAATTAGTTTTTCTATATCAGCTACTTCATGTTTTAAAGCAAAGAGAATGTAGCAAAAAGATAATGCATTTTTGAATTGAGAAAAGGAACTTTAATAAAAACAAAAAAAAGTTGGTTAAAAATAAAATGGTGCAATTTTTACGTCGTGTGCCATGTGCGCCTTTTCATGTGCACCACACCTCAGGTGCAAAAAATGCAACTGCAGCTCCAAATCATGCACCATGGCACACCATTCATTACTATGATCAAAATAAGAGTTAGACTTGCTTGAAGTATTAGATATAATTTTTTACCCATAAATCAAGGGAGAACTGAATGATTCCTTAACAAAGGCTTCACATGATACTCTATTTAGATGCTAAAGAATCTAGTTTTTATGAGTAAGAATTAAAAGTCGTTGATTTAAAGCATGTATAGATTGTTAAAGGCGCTTTATTGTTTCAATGAGTGGGATTGAACCACATCCATATTTATCCGATCACTATCTAAAATTATGGTATTTGCCTATAGAATTGATTTGAATTAGTAGGACCCCAAGTCTGCATACAATAAACAATTCTGAACCATAAATTGGTTGAATTTAAAATTTAGAGATATTACTATACCTGCAGTCATTTGCTGCATAAATATATCGTAGACGTTCATGGCTGTATGCAGTTCGAATGAGTTAACTAGATGTTTCAACTTAATTTATAGTGGAAATTAGGGACACATCCCTCTTTTCTAAACTTATTTATAATAGACGACACAATGAAATTATTGTTCTACTAGGGTATATTTCACAAATTAAGCCATTGACAAACGTAATAAATATTATATATGGACATGCGCATGTTTCATAGTTCAGTACAAAAGATCTTTCAGTTCATCAACTTCCAATCATGTTTGATAATAATGTTATATAATCAACCAAACCTTAAGTTCCTTTGGAGCAAGTGCTTCCACTACAATTTTATTTATAAAGTTCCTCCTTTTATTTATTTTCAGAACCGATCACAATTTACAAGATATAAGAGCAAAAGTATTCCCTTTAAGAAAGAGGAAGGTCGACGCTCCTGAAGTTGCTTCTGAAGTTGCTCCTTCATTGACATTGCCTGTTAGAAGAAAGGAAAGATCGCTTTCTTCATTAGTGGTCAATACTCCTAGAGTTTCATCAAACTCAACAGGAAGAAGAACAAAAGTCATGACTAGAGGAATCTCAAGACTAAGTCCTAAAATTATCGAAACTGTTAACAAAGAGGATAAAGAATTTACTGAAAACTCGAGTGCACACGAGACTACAACAAAACTGACTTATAATAAGAGGCAGGTGAGTAATATGCTATCAAAAACGAGTTCTGCTAATACCAAATTCAGTCCTGGTAGCTTCTAAGTTCTAATAAGCTAATTAATCATTGCAGAATTTGGGCAATGCTGAAGCATCAAATCGTACGCCAAATAGGGAGTCGGAGAATGGTGAGGAGCCTTATGCAGATAAGTCAGAGCTTTGGAAGCCTTTAAATTGTTTGGTTGAAGCAGCCAACAGAACAAGGGCTCTCAAATCAGGGCCTTCAAGCCCTAGTATAAAGGTGGATCAAAATAGTGCTCACGAAGATAATAAGAACAATGTTACCAATTCCATGATTCAAGATGATACTAATGATGAAGGTGTTAATGGTAGTGGTTCGATGGCACCAGTAATTAGGAGACGAAGGCGGAGACGTCGGGATGTTGCTGGGAAGCCTACAATTCAGGCACTTATAGATGCTACTCGTGCTACTGCACCATGCGAAAGGAGATTGGGTCCTATTTGGCTGTCCATAGTCCCCTCGTTTGATCAGTAAGTTTTTTTTTTTTAATATGTTTTATTTACCGTTATAGGAATATTGTCTGTAGCCCCTCAGACTTTGGAGAATGTACTTCCTGGCCTGCATATTTATTGTTGGTTAAACAAGTGCAATTAGGAACACTGTCACTGTTCTATTTACAGATTGCAAATGCGTTAAACCGACATGCATGATGTGTGTAAATAAACAACATTTTGGTATATGTAATCTAAAATAAATTTATTCATTTTATATCAAAATGTAAAATATACAATCAAGAGACAATGATGAAACACATACACCTTTTTTTTTTTGACATCGGCTATTATGTATGCTTAGGGGTTCAAACTGAAGACATCTAACAACTCCTAAAATTTGGTGTGTTTTAATGTTGGACCAGTTGGTATGGAAACACAAACATTGATTTATAGAATTTTACAATTATTCAAATATTCACTTTGAGTTCACATCTGTAACTTTTATTAGGAATTATAAACCTATTTAAAAGAATGGTAAGTTCTTTTGTGAATATGAAATAGTTATCTGTTACGGTGCACACATGGATTATAATGAAAATTGCAGAGAAAAGTGTGATGTGTATATTGTTCGTTGGAATGTTGAAATTTTGAGCACTAGTTGTAATTAACTTAGAAAGGGACATAATAGTAGAAAGCTAGAAGGGCTAGTTTTGTTGTTTCAAAAAGACAACCTTGAATAATATGAAATCAGTTCTCATAAAGAATAATAATAAATATAGGGATACATCAAAAGTATGTGGAGTAGGAAGTGCTCTTCTCCAAATTCAAAATGGCTGAATTTATTGTTATTTTTCTTATGAATTACTTTGTGTGATGGTTCCAGGCAACAAAATGCAACTCCGCCGCAACAGCCAGCTTGTTACTTGAGAATTAAGTGAGTTGACATTTTTTGGGGCTATATTTTGACTTTGTTTATATTTTATGTTAGCAATTAGTGTTTGAAACCATTTGACCATTTCCCTATATCAGGGAAACTAAATTTAGGCATGTAAACGGATACTTTCGGATACGGATGGTGTCATATCCGCATCCGCGGATACGGACGGATACCGGATAATTATCCTATCCGCTAACGACCGATAAATCAAGAAAAATAAATATAAATTTTAAGTTTAATATACATTTTTTTCAATCCAATTGATCATAAAATTGTTAAATATAAACAAATATGGCGATAATAAATAGTTTTGAGCGGTTAATAAGCATTAAATGTATATAATATAAACTATTAACTTGATAAAACAACAAATAAATATCTTTCATTATACTAAAATACACACAATTTGTACTATAATATTGACATAGACCGGACGGATAATTTTCGGATGCGGATGTCTTCGTATCCGTATCCGCATCCGTTTTTTTAAATATCGGATATTATCCACTTTTTGGATACGAATGCGGACGGATTTCGGATTTTCCGGGTATCCATTGACAGCCCTAACTAAATTGCTTGATTTCTATACAAAATGGTATTCACCTGTATATTAATCAATGGTATGTATACTTGAGTTACCCCGAATATTCTACCAAATACAAATATAGAATGCATTGACAAAATTAATGTTATTGAAGGTGCATATATTATAGATTGCAATTGGCACAATAAATTAGTAGTAATCTTGACTTTAATATCCACATTTAAAATTAATATTTTTCTGCAGAGTTTCATTAGAAAATGTTTATGCATTGACAGTTACCTTTTTGTGTTTTCTTAATCAAAATCAAATCATTTGGTGCACGTTCTTTGTACCACAACCCACAACTATTTTTCTCTTAATTCAAATCTCTGGTTAGTTACATCATTTTAAACTAAAGTTTTGTATTTACTTCATTCTTTGTTCCTGATTGAACATATATTAGCCACTATAATGCAATTCGTATGACGCTTTTGACGTTTTTGCATGTAGTTTGACAATCAATTTTCATTTTTTTCGCAAAATACGAATATATCCCAATAATAGATTATCGTAACAGTCCTATCAATTTTCAAATTATCGCAGCAGAAGTAGAAAATATAATAATTATTACAATATAGCTACTGTATTTTACAATTTGTCAAGGCCTCTGCTTACCTTGTTTGTATGCTCATATTTTCATTGCAGAGATGGTAGCCTTCCAGTTTCTTTTATCCAAAAGTATCTTGTTAAGAAGCTGAATATTTCAGCTGAAGCTGAGGTAAGCTCTCATATTTGTTTTAGTTATACATCTTTGTCTTATGTAGATATTGCACTCCTATTTTTACTTTCAAAAGAACCTAAAGGAATTTTAAACAGACATTCAGACAAACATACATGGACACATCCCTGATAAACCTACAATAAAATCAACCCAAGTGAATATAAACACCTAAAATGGGGAATTTTAGTTCTTCTTAAAAGGAGTTTTGAATAGTAATTCTAACCATTTTTTAGTAAATAGTAAAAAGTAAAAATGCTTAAAGTAATTTTTAGCCTCAAGGACACGACCTCAATATTTTATCCACAAGAACAAACATTCTCCTAAAAATTATTCATAAGGACAAACATTCTTTCAAAATTATTCATAAGGACAAACATTTTTCCAAAACTGCTATCGTACTAAAAACTGATACCTAAAAACTGCTACCGATAACTACAAACTGATACCTAAAAACTTAAAATCTGATACCTAAATAAAGTTGTCCTTCAGGCTAAATTACTGAAGGTCTGTCCTTGAGGCTAAAATTCTGAGAAATTTTGTCCTTGACAATAATTTCCTGTTATTATTTTAACTGCTTTGCCATTTCCAAGTCAAGAAATTAAGTTATTGTTGAACAGTTCAAATTATAGAAGTAACTTATCAAGAATTTTATTAATTTTAATTTAATTTTATTATTATTTTATATATACAGCAACAGATAGAGATACAGTGCCAAGGACAAAGAGTAGACCCAAAACTACCCCTTCACAGCTTAGCAGATATATGGCTACAACATAGGCCAACATCAAAAGCTCATGCATCCCTTGGAGCCTCTGCCAAGGATTTTGTCATGGTTCTGAATTACAAGTACAAACCTCAGGCCCTTTGAAATATTTTTACTTCAGTTTTTCCATATTACCCTGAAATTTTATACCTATGAAGTTTACCTGTATACCTTTTTCCGAGTTTTAGTAGAGAAGTGATCATGCCTCCTTTTTTTTAAAATTTTTTTACTGTCTTTTCCATTTGTTTTGAATAATGTCAAAAGTATTATACTTTTATATGTATTTTTGTACTGTAGAACTATAATTGGGAGGGATCTGTTCCGTTGGTTTTGTTGCTGTGTTTGAATGGTTCACGATTCCTAAATTTTATGCATTTGTAATGTTTATAGATTTTTCCTTTTAATTTGTATTGTGATGATGATGGTGATGTTACACCGTTCATTAACAACAATTTTGATTAGGAAAATAACAAAAATAAATGATGAATCCTTGGATTTCCAGGGGCACATAAGAATATGGTATCTGGGACCATATGATCTAGTCCTCTATTATAGGACTTATTTGAGGTTCTTGTTGAATGTTACAATGATGTTAGGGAAAGTGTGGTCTTCTTTGATAAAGCGTAATGCTAATAGTACCATAGTTTTAGAGGCATCGCGTTGGCTCGTTGATAACCGAACAGAATTTTTTATATTTTACGATCAGTAGGCATACGTTTCATAACTGTTGCAAATTCTATATTATGATAACCGTACATCGATGAATCAGTGTAGTTGGTGCGATAATAGTAAATATACAATTATTAATTATTAATGGTTGATGTAGCAGTATCAAAATGTTAAAATTAACCGTAACAATAAATTTACCAATGATATTGTTCTTAATTTATCATGTTATTAATCCTAACATTGCACGCTTTTTGAAGATATATCGAGTCTTAAGAAAATGTTTCTACATTTATTTATGACGATGCTTTTAATTTAGCTTTTTTTTTCTAAATTAAATTTTTGGGATGAACCAAACTATCATTTGAGATAGTTGTAAATTTGCTGTGGTGAATCTAGTATTTTTTTATGAACTAAAGAAAATTAGCATGTTGATACATGTATTACCTCTAACAACAAATTTAGAGTCTGTTTGGTTTAATTTTGTGTTTTCAGCCTTTATAACAAAATATCGAACAAGAAATTTAAAATTTTAACTCATTATGATGACGAAGGAATAACGGCGAAGGAGATGTAGAGACGCCGGAGGGAAGACAGGAATGACGGAAGGGATTGATTGTTTTTCATTGTTTTGTTATTTCTCAAAACACGGAAAACAAAATATATTTTTTTTCTTCATTTTATATGTTAGTTTATTTTTCAAATTTGTTGTTTTTTAATTAAAAATAGATGTGTTGTGTAAGCAATTTTTGGACGAAAATACAAAAGTGAAAGGAGCAAACCAAATGAAGTCTTAGGGTCTGTTTGGTTTATTTTATATTTCGGGTTTTGAGTTTTTAACATTAATTACAAATTATGAAAAGAGTGAAGGAACGACGAGGAGGGTGGAAGAAAGATGGAGGGAATGACGGAGTGGATGGTGGGACGACGCAGTGATGAATTGTTTTTCTTGCTTCCGTTATTTTTCAAAACATAAAAAATAAAAAAAATTGTTTTCTATTTTGTATGTTAATTTCGATTTTTAAATGGATTGTTTTCCGCAATTTACGTGCATGGGCAAGATAGCTCATTTTGAACTTAATAATAGAATAGGTAAGACTAACTGTTACCACTAACAGCCCTAGCAAATTTGACCTACTTAACTTTAGATGATTAGCAGACAAAGAAATAAAATGGCTAAGAGGTGAAACTATTTAGGAGAAAAACCAAAAGAAGACGACTGTTGAAGTTTTGGGCTGGAGTGTATATGAACAGACAGCGAAAAATATACATGAATAGGAACATAGCGGACATATTTGAGACGAAGTAGACACAACCCACTATTATTGATGTTATTAGAAATTTTGGTTTATAGTAGTTCAATCCACTATTAAAAGTTGAGTATTGATAGTACAAATGCTTAGTGGTTTTCTGGGAAATTTTGGTTTATAGTAGTTCAACAGTGTTTAATTTCTCATTTGTCATGATGCATGTGTGTTGGAAGTATTTTAAAATGTCACGGCACGCGCTTTGCGCGTGAGTTGTTTTTCTACAAATTGCATATGTTTTAACACATTTTAAAAAGGGTAAGTTTGGCTCACATCCCTAATAAGTTTCAAAATAAACAAAACATCCTTCACATACAAAACTTAGGGCTCGTTTGGTTTCATTTTGTATTTTGAGTTTTGTGTTTTCAATTTGCACTAAGAAATAAGAGAATGAGATTTATAATTCTTAGCCGTTGGGACGACCAACGGACAACGAAAGAGTTTGATTGTTCTCCATGCTTTTGTTATCTCTCGAAACACGAAAAATAAAATAAACTTGTTTTCTATTTTATATGTTAATTTCATTTTTCAAAATTGTTTGTTTTTCAACTATACATACAACGGACGCGTTTTTGTATAGACCAAAACACAAAACTAAAAACGACAAGTCAAACGGGACCTTACATTTCCGTCCCCTATTTTCAAATTCGCGCAGGCAAAAATACACAAATACTCTTTACGTTTTTAACATTTCAAATGCGTATAACTTTATGTACAAAAACCGGATCAACAAACCGTTTTCACCAAAAAATCACAAATTTTATGATCTTTGAAATGAGATCCATTGTTGTACCAAAAATTCATATTTGTAGTAAATGTGCAATTATTTCAAATATTTGCAGACAATTCAGCAACTTTTAAACCTTTTTGATTTTTTTTCAAATTTACAAATAATTGCAGATATTTCTGCAGCTATATGGTATAGTTGCATAAATGTCTGCAACTATTGGGTATAGTTGCAGAAATTTATGCAACTATACGGTATAGTTGCAGAAATATCTGCAACTATTGCATATAGTTGCAGACATTTCTGCAACTATTGCATATAGTTGCAGAAATGCAACTATTGCAAATAGTTGCAGAAATATCTGCAACTATTGCACATAGTTGCAAACATTTCTGCAACTATTGCAAATAGTTGCAGAAATATCTACAACTATTGTACATAGTTGCGAACATTTCTGCAACTATTGCATATAGTTGCAGAAATGTCTGCAACTATTGCGTATAGTTGCAGAAATGTCTGCAACTATTGCGTATAGTTGCAGAAATGCAACTATTGCTAATAGTTGCAGAAATGTCTGCAACTATTGCGTATAGTTGCAGACATTTCTACAATTATTACTTATAGTTGCAGAAATGTCTGCAACTATTGCGTATAGTTGCAGACATTTCTACAATTATTGCTTATAGTTGCAGAAATGTCTGCAACTATTGTGTATAGTTGCAGAAATTTCTGCAATTATTGCGCATATTTTTGCAGAAATTTGTTGCGATTATTCATAACTGCAAATATTAAGAATATCATATTTCATAAAAAAAATTGATTCATCTTTAATATTATTGCAGTTTACCATTAAATCGAAAAATAAGAAGAAGATTCAGCTCCACAGTGAAACGTAAGGGTAATTTGGGAAAAAATGGCGGAAAACAGAAACAGCGATGTAGAAAATATATATTTTATGACAGGGACCCGCTTTGAATTTAAGTTCCGTTTTAAGGATGTGTGGCTAATTTTCACTTTTAAAAAAACATAAATATTTAATCATATTTTGTATTGAAATCATGTGTAATTTTTGAAACTTAACGGTCGGATCAAAAGATTGCGCTTCTATTTCAATTATTAATAAAGATTATATCTAACAGTTATATATGTGTATGTGTATATGTGTATGCCCGTTAATATATATATTTTGGCACGTGTATATAAGCTCTTTAATAAATTATTAAAATTTAAAGTTCTATGTAGTTTGATAAAAATAAACTGAAAAACATAAAGAAAAATGTAATTTTTTTTTTGGAATAGGGTTTGAATTTGTAACATTGTTTATGCTTAAAATTTCCATTTAAAAATAGATGTTAATATTTGTTCACAGTAAGATTCGAATTCATGGCCTCTTGTTTGCATGGAAGGACATTTTTGAAATTTCACGGTCGAACCAAAAAATTATGTTTTTATTTCAACTATTAATACAGATTTAAAAGCGGGATATTGAGAAAGTTATACATTGATTTTGATTTACAACATTTTTACCTTCTAGAGGCTTTGAAAAAAAGTATAACTTTTTTTACATAGAAAAGTTCTAATTTTTTTAAAAACTCATTGAAGTGAAATTTTACAAAATTTGAATTTGTTTTCAAGTTTTGATTTTATTTTAATTCTTCACATTTAAATTTTAGTAAGTTATGAAAAGACTTGAATTTTATAGAGTGGAAAATAGACACAAGATAGAAATATGGAAATTTTTGGCCATAGAAACACGAAAATTTATATTTACACCAAAGAAATTTTTTTGATCAAAATTTGGTCATAAGCACACATCGATGAAGGCTAAATCGTGACATCAAAGGGATGTAGTGACTATTGGCGATGGCTAGAACGGATGTGGGTGCAAATAGGGCTAGTGCAGGTTGATGGCGACAAGGCTGGTGTTGGCGAATGCAGTTGAGGAAGATTTAAGATTTTTTTTTTGAATTAGAAGAGGTTATATGGAATTTTTGATCGAGATAGATGGTGATGGTATGCTAATGGTCCATAGTGGAGATTCAACATTAAGGGTGGTGGACGAGGAGGCAATGGTAAATATAACTAGAAACCTTTGCTTTGATTCCATTTTTGCATCGGGTTCTTTATGCAATGGAGTAAAATGGGCAATTTGAAACAAAATTATTTTATTAAAGTTGCACAAAGATCGTGTTGTGTTATTATAAATAATTTTAATCAACATCAAATCATATTTGATATGTTTGTTTTATGATTTGGTAAATATTCAAATTTAGCGTTATCATATTGTTAGAGTTTAAAACATAATCATGAGTATCAAAATAATCAATAATATTTGAAATAAATTCATATAAATACATATAATAGTATATAAGTAATACACATGCATACACACACATGTATGTATGTGTGTGTGGATAGTTATCATGATCTATAACTTTTCATGTATGTATGTTGGTAACATGCACCATATACATATATATTTGATATTGAATAGTTGGAACTGGCCCGATCTACAGTGGGTGAAATGGTTAAATTTCAAAAACAATTTCCTAATTGGATTTCAGTGGGCCTATGGAATCCAATGGTTGTACTAGATCCAAACAAATAGATTGATGACTTAGATTCACACCTTGATCTATCAGTCTCCTATGTCTCCGAGATCTATACCACTGTTGCTACTAATCGATGCGTCACCACTCGAAAATGTTTTAGCTTCTTGTATTTTGACAAATGGGGTCGGGAAATGGCTGGTTTGGGAGTAGTTATGTGCGACCATAACTATGGAGGAACGAGGCAAAAAGTCTAAACTAAAAGCGGTGACTTGAATTTGTATTTATAGGGAGAACTAGGAGATCAATTCTCCACATTTCTCTTCTGCTAATTCAAACTCAGAGCCACATCACTCTCCTCTTTTCACCCCTTCTTTGGCCGACCTATATTGGTTCCATAATGGACCAATTAAATACTTAAATTCGTTTGTAATTAATTAAACCTAATCTAAATGTACCCCGATATCCTATATTGATACACGCATATATATATATATATAACTTTCATATACGTATCCAATTAATTATTAATAAAACCCAGAATATTTCTAAGGGCTCCCCCATTTACGAAATATACCATTCGAGAATTACAACATAAGTTATTAATATTTCGTAATATTAATTTATTTAATTAATTTATAATGATTATAAACCAACTAAATTGGGTAGTGTTTCGAAATCGAAATGGATTCAGTTATGTGACTCACAAGCAGCGATTAATATCTGAACAATCTAAATATTAATGTGCACACTTCACTTTAGTCAGTGGTGTGACAATTTGACTTAATTCTTCGCTTACAAATCTCATCGGTAAAATCCAATTTTACAATTTAAGCAGTATCTTTTAGTAATGATTATTTACACATTTTCTCTTCATCAACACTATATCATTTTAGGATGTATGGAGTTTAGTTTGATGAAAATTCCAATATTATCCATATTTAACTCGTTTAGTCTATAATCAAAGCCATTGATTCAATAGTAATATTTATTATTAACTGTACTACTCTTGCCAAAGATTTTCACTTTGAGTTGACTACAGTTGATCGTGATACTAACCTCATACAACCAAGAAGACAGATTCTCTATTGAATACTATCACTTCCTATGCTTCTATTTAGATCCAACTACAGTGCTTGATAATAGCCATGCCATGATTTAACTATAGTAGTATCAACATAGAAGTTCCATAGTAGTCTCAAGTTGAGAGAACTATATAAAATCATTACTCTAAGATTATCTGTTTGAAATGGTTGTTATTAGTCGACATGAAACTATCTATAGTTATCCAATAACTATGAGTACGTTACCCCTTGGAGCCCTAGCAACCATGAGTAAAACACTGTCCAACATTTGAAAAGAGTTACCTACTTTGGTCTGAATGGACGTATCGATATCCTTTTTTGAAACATCTTGATCGGGGGTATTTAAAATAATGTTATTCTATGTTATGATAATTTTCTCATGATAACAACCTTTTGTAATTATTATCACTAACATATTATTTAAAAAATTTCTAATTAATATACTTAAAATTAGTTACTTAATCGATTATATCACAATAAAACAAAGATATAAGAAATTAAACACATTTATTATGAACAAGATTGATTGTAGAGTTAGATATATATGGCAAATTAAATAATTTCCTCTAGGGCAAACGCCTAACTCTCTCAATCCCCTATTTGCATTTGGGGTCAATTATGAAATCTTAATCTCATTCCTCCGATCTGTTTTCTCAAAATTGGTCAAGCTAGTCTCTAAGTGAATAGCTATATTTTCTTAATAATCTATTTTTTTAATCAACACTCTTTCATTGCCGATAAAATGACTTTAACTTGTGGAACTTTCTGTCTTCCCTACTTGTGAGCCTTAGGTCCTTTCATGATCTATGTCATGACATTGTTTTCATAAAATAATATCATAGGAATCTAAACATTTGTAATCACTACTAGCCTGGTTATAATTTGTGCATTTATATATACAGCTTTTGTTACGACGCTATTCAAAGGCGATGTACTTAGCTTTTTGGTTGAATCATCTAGAACCTCTTGCTTGGAACATTTTCACTTAAAGCTCTCTAACTAAGGTTGAATATGAATTTAGGATTGACATACTATACTCGATATCACTTATGAAGTTTCAGTCTGAATACTCCTTCATAAGAAGTTTATTATTTCCATAAACAATTCTTTAGTATTTCATAAATACTCAATGTTGAGCCAAAAAAGTGGCCCAATGCCCAAATCTGAAATAAAGTAGAGAGATCAAGCTATAAATAGTAAAATAAAGCAAGAAACACAAGGTTTTTTATAGTGGTTCGACATATCTAAGGCCTACGTCCACTTTAGTGTTATTATAGAGAGTTATTGTCACAAGTACAAGGGTTTTATAGTTCCAAACGAGTTAGAACAGTAAAAAATAGCTTTCTTTATGACAAGGTCGAGTGGAGAGAGAATGTGAAGAATATGAAGTGCCCAAAGTCCTCTTTAAGTTGCCATATACTTGCTATTTATATAGAAATCGCCCAACAAAATCTTCGGGTCATGGAATACCAGTTCAAACTTTAGATTCGAGAAAGTAGGAGGGAAAACGTAGGCCCCATAGTCGAAAAATCATATCGGTACCGATCAGAAGTGATTTGTACCAATCTGATTTGTTGATCACAAATCGTTTCATTTTCTTCAACTTGGTCTTCTGGCTTTGACCGATCAAGCTCCTAGCATTTTTTCCTTAGAAATCAAGTTGTTGCCTAGAGATTCCAACATCTCTAATACTTGTCCTTATCTTCAGAGCGTTTTGGAGTTATCCGCCTATTCCTTCAAAAATAGGCCACGGGACGTTCACTTTTTCCAATCACCAACTTAACCAAGGCTCCAGAGTCAACCTCCTTGCACAAAATCATGTCGGTACCGACCACTCCCTTGGCCTTATTTCTTTCTCTAACTCTTTGAAACCTTTTCTATTATTCTCCTAAGCATGTTTCCAAGTCCTTGAACCATTTCGTCTTCCAGATTCGTTTCAAAGCAGCTTGGTCTAAAAGTCGTATAACACTTGCCCATCAAAATACGCTTCTGTTGGAAAAAAATATGCTTTGGAATAAGACAAGTGCATACCATTATCCATAAAAGTCCATTGGTCATCCAGGAGTTGTATTAAAATGTCATCTTCGTTCCAAGGGCGTCCATTCCATTGCTTTAAATAGTAGTAATCCCACTCTCCGAGCTAAGGTCAAGACCTACACTTTGAATATTGTTCTACACCTTAGTCAGATACATATATTTTTTCTCTTTCCCTTCCTTTCTTTTCCTTTTCATTTTGGGTCAAAAATTCATGTAAGTACCGACCGATTTTGCTAAGTCAGAAAATGCCTATAACTGCCAAACACTTAGCAAAACTTTAGCCCACGTTCTTATTTTATTTGCTTTTTACCTCTCCTCTCAAAAAGCCATGACCTAAATCCTTCAACCACCACTGCTCGATGTTGACTGTCCAACACCGTTATCGTCTCCTCCAAACTACGACTATCTCCATATCTTCATTTCGATCGACCTTGTTTTTTTAAGAGAAGTCAATCTGATCTCTTTTCAAGTCCAAATCTAGGTCAAAAAATCTAAGGTGGGTGCTTGGTGATGGTGATGTTGTGGTCATATCATGGTGGTCATAGGGTCACCGCTGGCCATGTTGGTGGTTGCTTCCAGCCTTGAGTCGGTAGGGGGTTTAAACTTCGACAAAATTTTCCACCAAGGCATCAACCCGACATGACCTGGAACTTTCTAAGGTTCGACCTAGGCTTTCCTTGAAGCAACTGCCTAAAGGACGTGACCTGACTTCGAGTCGTTCCTCCTACTTCAGGCCAGCTTCAATGCCTTGCCTACCTCGCCATGGTCTTATGCCTTAACAACCTTAAGTGCTTGAATTAGCCTACACTAAAATATTGGTCGAGAATATGTCATCGTTTGAACTCCAATGAAATGGTTCTCTCCCAATAACGATCACATAGAACGTATTCTATCATTTGAACAATTCCATTGCACAACATTTACAGTCGTTGCACTTCCTGTGTTCCTACAAAAGAATGCTTTGCGTCTCTTTGGACAACAGTTCTATTATCTAACAATAACAGGTAAGATCCGTTACACAGTTTTATCATGCGACGGGGCTCATTTTCCAGCATGAGTGGGCTATCTACACAGAATGCTTCATTCGTCGTGCATAGGACACATGACACACACTATGTGATTGACACTTCTAATTGTCCTAGTCGACATTTAGAATCTGATTGGTCAACACACATTGAAATCTGTTGGATTCTGAGTGCCGGTCACATGGGTTCACATTTAAATTAGAATTTCAAAATAAATCATACCTGACCATATTCAGTATCAAGTTTCCCAATCCAGTATGACATGAAATTCTCCTCATTCAACTTTGGTGTTGGGCCGTCAAATTCTCCTAAGGCTGCTTCCACCACTGTACAAGCCTTGACGTCAACGGTCGCCAAACCCATACGTTCAATCACCCCAGAACTGCAAAGGATGATAGTTCCAGCAGCTCCAACGCAGAACCAAACTCCTTCTCTTAATAAACAAGTTGGCTTAAGAGTTTTAGATGATCCTCCCGAAAAAATTTCAGCAATTCTAACTGTCAAGTCACTTCGGACTACATGCTTCCAACAAAGAATACCGGAGAGTGACATTCTGCTCCCAACAATTAACCCATGGGCGCACAATCCTCCCCAATGCTATATTGTTTGCAACAGTTATATGTGCCTAGGCAGCGTTGTACTTCCCTTCAATCCATTCCATTATATGTTCCTCCAAGATCTTGGGCTCACTCCTACTTAGATCCACCTTAATGGTTACACTTTGTTGAGTTCTCTGTTCGTCATATTCATGAATCAATTTCAATAATCTCCAACCTTTGGGGAACGGACACATGTCCTGAGCTTCAAACAACGGAGCGGATCACCATCTCTCATGATCATAGAGGCCTGATGCCAATGCAAAGTGATCGAGGCACTTCATGTAAATGATCATACTTCAAAATTGAGCACTTCTATGTTCGATGTCCATACAGCTTCAACCGGCTCTGGCCATCCAAAAGTAAGGCGTCTTCTCTTCCACTCTTCCCAGTATTTAGATTCTCACTATCCAAGTGTCTAACTTATTATCCACTTTCTTTACATATAACTTAACTCGAGAAACGAGCGATGTGCACTCCGAGACCCTAAAGGCCATTAAAAGATTTAGTATCCAATATCGCTTCACCACTTATCTCTGATGAATGAGAATCTTTGCTACTGCAGCCTCCTACATCCTAAGAGCTCCGTCGTTCCGACCAAGCTTCCATCAAGAGGATGTAGAATATATACCAGGTCTTTTGTCCAGATTTGTAGCTCCAGCGAAGACAATCGAGGGGGTGCTAAAGGCCCATCAGGAGTAGCAAACATTGATGAAGTTGCCGATAGAGCAGCAAAAGTAAACATATCCGAATAAGTGCAAGGGGAAGGAGAAGAAAGATTCGAGATGGGACAATGCATGAAGGAGGAGAAGGAATATTAGGAGGAGAAGAAGAAGGAGAAAGCGAGAAAGAAGATGATAGTGATGAGGACTTCAGACTAAGGGGAGATGAGTCGTACCGAGAGACTTCTCCAGATGGTACCAAACTTCCTACCTCATCACATCCGAAGCAAATAATCATCATGATCTCCTAGCAGCCTATAGAACCAAGTGAGACACCAATAATTGAGGGGACTCCTCCAGCCAGTTACTCAAAGAATATCTTCGACTCACTTAGTGATTTTGACATGCCAATTATCAATCTTCTAAAAGAGTTTCCTTTGGGATTCAGCTTTCCATACGAGGGCCTCCTAGCGGAGGGAGGCGAGACTCCACCTTTACTACCTTCTGAACACAGTCTGAAGAACATTTAGGATAGCACCAGCACTCCACTACTTCTAGGATCACGAACACTCACACCTTGCATTCGCCCTTACTTCAGTGTTCCTAAACGATACGATCCTTTCTTTCATTTCAGGTACGATGGAAAGGGACCGTTTTAGCTATCTTCACCCTGGAGTTTTGGAACAAAGGATACTAACTCCTGATCCATTCTCATCTCATGTCAGTTCCTACAATTCAAGAGAAACAGATGAAAAGAGATCATAGAGGAAAGACAAAGAATGCTATGCAGAAGGAGACCGCCAGGAAGAAAGAGATAGGAAGAAGAGGCACGTGAAAGAGAAAGAGTCCCATGACCAACGAAAGCCTAAGGACTCGCATGACCGCCTTGGTTCCTCTTTTATCCTTCCCCCACCTCAATCTCAACCGCAGCTTTTTTCACAACAACCTCTAGCATCGCTTTCTCTGGCCACCCTATTCCTTTACCCTATCAATCTAAAGAAGTCTCTATTCCCCTAGCTCCACCTTTACCCCTAGCAAGAAAAATGCAAGCTTCATTCCCATTTGTAACGACCCGTAAATTTCAACTGTTTTAATAGCGTAATTAGTTGAAATTTTGTGAAACTTTAAACGATAAAATTTTGAAATATAAATTTGATATTTAGAATGCGTCTAGTTAAACATAGCAACTGGTAAATTTTCGTCCGAAAATATGAAAGTTTATTTCGCGCGTAAATTTACTTCAATTTAATCAGTTAAAAAGTAATGGAAATAAAATGTTTTTGGAACCTAAATATTTTTACATAGAAAAATTCTAAACCATCTTCTGAGCAAGATGTCAGTTTGTCGTTTTTCCAAATTCGGACTTCTTTAGCTCCGTCGATCTTATTTTTCTACGTTTTTCTTACATTTTCCGCCAGTAGAAAAATTCGAATTTTATAAATTCAATCATACCACGGATATCTGTATACCGTTTTGATCGTCTCGTCGTGCTGATCTCCGTAGTATATTCATTTATGGGTTGTGACATTCGGTACATGGTGAAATCAATAAAACAGTTGACTGTATCGTTACACGTTTTAGCCTTTTGTATTCTGTGCCCTTCTGTTTGTGTCTGGTAAAACCAATAGCCATTAGTTTTCACATTCCATATAAATTAATGGCCGACTGTTACTATTCCCACCATTTTAATTTATTATCTTTGGTTCGTTTCCAATTTGTTTGCTTCCATGCCATTTAGTACTGTTCTTCATAATAAATATACGTACATCATGCATGTTCAATTGATAAGAAAACTACACGTCATCTATACCAATTTGTAATAAATATCTAGCCTATACATTTTCTATCCTAGCTATGGCCTGTACATGCCTTAAAATAAGATGTACACATATTAAAAACTAGTTTGCATTCTTTTTTTTTAAATCAAGTATGCATTACAGCTGTTAGCTGTAGTTTCCTCTTCCCAATTTTGAAAGACCATTCCCCTTCTTTTGTTTTGCTTCCCTGCCTTTTTACCGAGTTCTCTTTCCCTTTCAGGATTCAAACCTTTGGCTTCTCAATGCACGTTCATTTTTCTCTTGCCTAACTTCTTCTTCTTTTCAGCTCATTCGCATTTTTCTCGGAAAGAAAAAAAAAATCGAGCGACACATATTCACACGGAAGTTGTAGTGCTCTTCCTCACCGCATAGCATGACGTGCCCCATCCCAAATCTCTGCACCTCCGACCAAACTTCCACCTCCAAGCATACGGCCTCACTGCACCATCAGCCAGCACATGGACCCCGCTCCACCTCTTGCGCTCACCCCTCTCGGCCTGCTCTCCACTTGACCTCAGCTCGTAGCCTATGCTCCCCTCCGAGCTTCCCACCACCGCTGACTTCCGACCGAGCTCAGCACACGTCTTCACTTCCTTTCCTTGCTAGGCCTTCGCTCCCTTCTTTTAATGGGTAACGTATATATTATTTTATTTAACATTTAAATACTATGTATATATATAAGCTGTAAGGGTTTGCTTAATAGGTTGATATGTGTTCTGTTTTCAAGTCATATGGTAATATGGTTACTGTATATATAAGCTGTAAGGGTTTTCAAGTTATATGGAAAATATGGTTACTGTATATATAAGCTGTAAGGGTTTTCAAGTTATATGGAAAATATGGTTACTGTAAGTGCTAAGTATGGTTACTGTACATATAATATATTATATATGTATAGAAGTATATAAGTTATAAAAATTATAAAGGTGTATAATTCACTCATATTAAGAAATTATATATATTAAAAATGTATGGAAGTTATCTAAGTTATATTAGTTTAAATCACGTGTATAACTTACCAGTTGCTATATGTTAGTTTTGGATTTATATAAGATATATATGTTTGTCGTATTCTGGTATATATACACAATTCTGTTTTGTTTTAAATGTTACATGTACAGTTGTTATTTATATATATCAGTAAACATATGCCTTGGTTCCGCTGTTCACAGTAGTGCTACCTTATATAGGATATGTGTATATGTAAAGCAATGTTGATTTTAAGTATAAACAAGATACGTATATAAACATACGTTTATGTGTTTTGGATGGATTGTTTAATGGTATTTGGTTTATGTTAGTAATTTGAATACATATCTTAATATTCTCAATAAATATACATAATATATATGTATGTATTTTGTATTTTTTAATAAGTATATGTATATATGTATTTAATTCAAATTTTATTATGTATATATGTAGATTCTTTTTTTATGTGGTGTCAAAATAAAATTAAAAATAAAAATGATGATGACTGTTGAAATGTGTGTATATATATATATATATGTATATAGGTATATATATTTATTTTTAAAATGTGTTTGAATTTAGAATATGATAGTTGTATATTGATATAAGTTCATTATACCAATGTCTCCATCGACCCAGTTCTAATTTGTTCATCGATTCTTTTTATCAGCTTTGTCGACAAATTCGAGTTCAATCGTGCTTCGTTTTGGAATTCGTGCTTTGGTTGTAACCACGACATTTTCCGTCCTCTCTAGCCTCGAAAGGTGAGCAATCACTCACGATTAACGTTCTTTTATTTATTAAATTTGATTTCAATTGAAATGACAATTGAAATATGCTACTGTTATTTATGCTATTAACTGTATCAGTTCACCTTTGACATCTGACACCATTATCTGTTAGTGGAAATTAACCATAAGGGCCTCTTTAGCATGTGGAATTAGTTTCTAGGACACACAACTAAAATAATTACTTTCAAGGACAAAATGCAAAATAATTAGTTTCTAGGGCATAAAAACCTATGAAATTATGTCCTTGAAAGTAATTGGACTGCTGACTTTATCCTTGAAAGTAATTATTCTGCTGACTTTGACCTTAAAAGTAATTTCTTTGAATGTGTGTCCTAGAAACTAATTGGACTGCAAAGTTTGTCCTTCTGGTGAAATGCCTCTATCTATTATATATGCAATGATAATCCAGTTTGGTTGTTAAATGATTGATTGTTTGATGTTTACAATTGGACGTTAAAATTGTAATGTATAAAGTGATAAATATTATGCAAATAAATTTGACGTAGGATAATTAAAATTTGAATCGACACATATGTTAAAATTGATTTAGTTGAATATGACCCCTTTTAATTGTTAAATTAATTGACATGTAGAATAGTGATAGTTACACTGTGAACCATTGAACGTATATTTGATTAATTGTTGTAGTGTTAAAATTGAAATCGAATGACAATTGAAGAACCGTATAAATATTAGTGTAATAATCTTTAATCTACATGAAATGATAGCGTAGATTCTAGAAATAATTTTATTAATTTACACAAATAACAATGTGAATTAATACGATTATTTCTGGATTATTTGGATTGATTATTTGATTGTTATTGATTGTTGTTATTGCTTGTTTATTTACTTTGACACCTTCCCAGTTATCACACTGCAAGTTCCCTTTGCTATGTTTTGATTTTGAATTAAATTGGAATCGGGTTGAAATGATAAATACCCAAATGACTTGACTTAGGATAGAGAATTTAATAAAACCCGATTGGTCAATAATTTGATTTAAAATTTAATAAAGATTTTATTTGAATAAATAATATGGTTTTGAAATGAAGTTGAAATTTGAATTTTTAATGAAAGGAAAATGTTAATATTTAATAATCTGAAACAAAATATTAACAATGTAATTGATGAAAGAACGATGTTTAATTTGAGAAATGATTGAATTAAGTGTGAAATGATTTAATAATTAAGTTTGAAATTATTAAACTTTGAAATTATTTAATAATTAAGTTTCGAATTATTTAATAATTAAATAAGATTGAATTATTTAATGATTAAATTGAATTGAATATTTGAATAAGTGAATTTTACTTCGTAAATAATTGAAATTGAGTTCTTTATTAATTAAGTTTTGGAAAATTATTTAAGTAAGTAAATAAGTGAAATTGAATTTCTTTAACAAGAAATAAAATGTGATTTATTGAAATTAATGTAAGACTTGAATTTTAAAGAATTTGATTTGATGAATTTAATTTAATTCAATTTGTAAGTTTTGATATAAGGAAGTTGAATTTAAATAATGGATTTAATGAATTGGAAATTTAATAGAAATTGTTTTGAATGGAAAATTTACTTAATGAATACTGAATAAAATCGATTAATGAATTTAAATTGATTTAAACGTTAAATTAAATTAATTTAAATGATTTCGGAATGAAACTTATATACGAATTTGAATCAATATTTTAATTGTTTTAAATAGAAATTGAAATTGAATTATAAGCTTTTGAAATGGTAATTTGGAAGTTTTGAAACGTAAATTATGGAAATTGGTTTAGAAAGACAAACGAAATGTTGATTTATAAACTCTGATTGAAATTGAAATTGATTTGGTTTTGAAATAAATAAACGACCAATCGATGAAATAATTTCGAAGGTTATTAAAGAGACCGGAATCAGTTATGGATATACTCTCTAACTAAACCGAAACCCACTTTAATAACTATACGCGGAGTGTGATCCAGAATGAAGTGGTTAGAATGATGTACGTGTTGACTGAAGAAAGAGAACGATAATGGATAGCCTTGACACTTGTGTCAAATTGGAAATGACTAAAACAGGAGCCGTGCCGGGCCAATGGAGGTCAGCTACCTCAAGCGAACACACTTCTTCGAACTACTCATTACTTGTTGTCGATTGGTGCACCCTTGATTTTGGGAGTGTTGTTTCGCGGTGTTGCGGTCGCTGCGGCGATGCGTTCTCACCAGTCCGGATCAGGCAAACGGTAGTTTCACTACCTTGGGTATTGCCTCATGTGCCTTGTCATACTTGTATTCCTTTATACGCGACCACTACGATTTTGGTTTGTACCTTTAGTATATGGATTGCCCTCTGGTGACTTCCGGTTTTGGGGAAACTACGGTCTTGTATATGCTCTTGGGAATAAAAATGTGTTAAGGGGAATAATGGTAACGCCTTAACACTATTCTGATATCTTATATTACTTATAGACATTATCTACTTATCGTACACTACTACATAGTAGATAGTTTAACGGATCCTTAAAGGATGGTTATTCCAAACATCCTTTGAGTTACTTGTATTTCAATTGCTATTTCACTTGAGTTGGATTTATTTATATAAGAATGTTAATCCTGACTCAAGTGTTTTGTGTTTTGCTTTACGCTCGGGTCAGACTGAGTGTTCCAGTATTCGAGACTCACCTTTGAAGTTGGAGCTTTGCTTGAAGATCCAGCCATCTATTCTGCTTTCAGTATTCGATGATTCCAGTGATGTATTCTGATTTGTATCTGATGTATCGTATTACTCTTCCGTTGTATCTGGTTTAACTTTGATGTAACTTATACATTTATATAGTAGCTTCATGAACTACTATCTCTTTTATTTCCGCTGCAACTTATTACTCTGTGTCTGTGATCTGTGATTATTTATTTACTGTATATGTTCAGTTTTGCCAAATTTAAATTAACAACGTGGTATTTTGAGCAATTCAATTTCGGCATGAGTGTCTACCTATACACTTATAATGGATGCAAATGGTCCAAAATATCGGGTCGTTACAGTTGGTATCAGAGCTTTGGTAGCTCTAGGCAAAACTTAGCATATAGGGTAAATGCATTTACAGAATCACTCTCATTCGAGTTTCAATCTCTTCCTTTGACTCAATTCCTTTGAATTTTGGAACGTTCCCCTCGGTTCCAAAATTCATTCGTGTCCTTCACTATTCGTCTTCTTTAAATTCTGGAGCACCTCATAACTCCATTTTGAATGATATCTATAATAGATCGACGGTCTCGCCAATCTTCGAAATTTTGTAAATGGGTGAAACTCCTTTACAATTGACATTGATTTACCGGAGATTTCTTTATCCTCGGTTTACGATGCTATCTATCTCCTGCTATACCTGAATTCTATTTCTTGAGATCGAATGTCGATTTACCGCGGAATTCCACATCGATCTTATTCTTGAAGTCACGGTCGACCCGGTTAAGATTGCCCGCGATTTATATAAATTTACCAATCTTCCTACTTTGTTACTAATCATCATATCTTTGTTTCGAACTTATCTTCGAATCAAATTTCTCTTTGATTTGAGTCCATCAAATTTGAAACCCTATCCTTATTTTGAAAATTCATTTCTGTATCGTCGAGCAAAGAAATGTATTTGAAAACTAATATATATATATATAAATGTTTTAATATGCTGTGTTGTTTGAGTTATTGATGTTGATTTGGGTTTCCGATCGATTCGTCTGGTCAACGCTATCGATAGGATTTCCAAAACACTTGAGCAGAGCAAACTGACACAATATTGTTTTCAAACTTGGTAAATGAAATAATTTTGTATATTATAAATATGTAAGTAAATTTTTCTAGAAAAAAAAGAAGAAAAAAAAGGTTAAACAATTTGTTGTTTGAAATGATAATATTTGATTTTCATCTATTGTTCGATAAATGAATTTATAAACTTGGTTTACAAACTGATTCAAAATTTGAAATGAAATTAAATTAAGAATTTGAGAATTTAAATTCCTAGAAATTTCAAGCTTTGGTTTTTAAAATTTTAAAATGTATATTATTGAACGTATTTTCAAATAGAAACCGTTTTCAAAGAATTTTAAAATATTGGAAGCAGTGCTCTTCTCTTTGTCGTTGGAAAATAATTTCGGTGATGGCGGCCGCATCATCGACATTCATTTTCGAGTTTCGAAGGGAGAAACCATTCTATAGCTTTGCTACGGTTTTGTTTTGGAAAAATATTTTGATTTGAATTTCTTAAGTATGACTTGATTTATATATGTATATGGGTATATTATTTTAAATTTAATTTGATTTAATATATATAATATATACATAATTATTTCTAAAGGGGTTGAAAATTTAACGAAAATTTAATTCTTAAAATCATGTTAAAGATGTTTTCAATTATAAATAAAGCTAAATTTTGGATAAATATTTCAACTTGAATAATTGAATTGGGAAAATTTTATTTGTATATTGTTCAACTGCATTCTAATACAACTTACCTAAATCATTCAGAAGTTGAATATGTAATTGGATAATATATAAGATAAATTGAATTTATAAATAAAATTTGAGTGTTTATAATAAATGTTATACACTGAATTTTGATTATAAAGATGTTAATAGAGTTAGATAAGATAATAAGTAAACTCAGTTAATAATGAAATAAATTTGTTTTGAAAGAATTAATAAATTTGTTTGAAGGAATTAATAAATTGAAATTTGACCAACTTATGAAAATACCTTGAATTTAAAAGCAATTAGTAAATATAAATTAATTTAAATCGAAACTTTTATGGTTTAAATTAATTTATATGGGTTAAATATATGTGATTAGATATGTTAAGTAGAATAAATTTAACAATAATTTGGAACAAAGAAGAATTTAAATTGCTGAAAAAAAAATATGATTATAATAAAAGACTATTCAAATTTATGGTTTTAGAAATTGTAGATTGAAGATAATTGGATAATAAGATAATGAATTTACAAATAGTTGAGATTGATTTTAGTGAAATCAAATGGATTAAATCAATTATTGAATATCAATTAATTTAAATTTAAATTTATATGGTTTAAATTAATTGTTTATTTTGTATTTCAAATCTGTTTTTCTTTCTGGTTGTTTCTATTCTCCTACCTCGTTCCTTTTCGGGGACGAAAAGTTTTGAGTGGGGGAGAGTGTAACGACCCGTAAATTTCAACTGTTTTAATAGCGTAATTAGTTGAAATTTTGTGAAATTTTAAACGATAAAATTTTAAAATATAAATTTGATATTTAGAATGCGTCTAGTTAAACATAGCAACTGGTAAATTTTCGTCCGAAAATATGAAAGTTTATTTCGCGCGTAAATTTACTTCAATTTAATCAGTTAAAAAGTAATGGAAATAAAATGTTTTCGGAACCTAAATATTTTTACATAGAAAAATTCTAAACCATCTTCTGAGCAAGATGTCAGTTTTTCGTTTTTCCAAATTCGAACTTCTTTGGCTCCGTCGATCTTATTTTTCTACGTTTTTCTTACATTTTCCGCCAGTAGAAAAATTCGAATTTTATAAATTCAATCGTACCACGGATATCTGTATACCGTTTTGATCGTCTCGTCGTGCTGATCTCCATAGTATATTCATTTATGGGTTGTGACATTCGGTACACGGTGAAATCAATAAAACAGTTGACCGTATCGTTACACGTTTTAGCCTTTTGTATTCTGTGCCCTTCCGTTTGTGTCTGGTAAAACCAATAGCCATTAGTTTTCACATTCCATATAAATTAATGGCCGACTGTTACTATTCCCACCATTTTAATTTATTATCTTTGGTTTGTTTCCAATTTGTTTGCTTCCATGCCATTTAGTACTGTTCTTCATAATAAATATACGTACATCATGCATGTTCAATTGATAAGAAAACTACACGTCATCTATACCAATTTGTAATAAATATCTAGCATGTTCATTTTCTATCCTAGCTATGGCCTGTACATGCCTTAAAATAAGATGTACACATATTAAAAACTAGTTTGCATTCTTTTTTTTTAAATCAAGTATGCATTACAGCTGTTAGCTGTAGTTTCCTCTTCCCAATTTTGAAAGACCATTCCCCTTCTTTTGTTTTGCTTCCCTGCCTTTTTACCGAGTTCTCTTTCCCTTTCAGGATTCAAACCTTTGGCTTCTCAATGCACGTTCATTTTTCTCTTGCCTAACTTCTTCTTCTTTTCAGCTCATTCGCATTTTTCTCAGAAAGAAAAAAAAATCGAGCGACACATATTCACACGGGAGTTGTAGTGCTCTTCCTCACTGCATAGCATGACGTGCCCCATCCCAGATCTCTGCACCTCCGACCAAACTTCCACCTCCAAGCATACGGCCTCACTGCACCATCAGCCAGCACATGGACCCCGCTCCACCTCTTGCGCTCACCCCTCTCGGCCTGCTCTCCACTTGACCTCAGCTCGTAGCCTATGCTCCCCTCCGAGCTTCCCACCACCGCTGACTTCCGACCGAGCTCAGCACACGTCTTCTCTTCCTTTCCTTGCTAGGCCTTCGCTCCCTTCTTTTAATGGGTAATGTATATATTATTTTATTTAACATTTAAATACTATGTATATATATATAAGCTGTAAGGGTTTGCTTAATAGGTTGATATGTGTTCTGTTTTCAAGTCATATGGTAATATGGTTACTGTATATATAAGCTGTAAGGGTTTTCAAGTTATATGGAAAATATGGTTACTGTAAGTGCTAAGTATGGTTACTGTACATATAATATATTATATATGTATAGAAGTATATAAGTTATAAAAATTATAAAGGTGTATAATTCACTCATATTAAGAAATTATATATATTAAAAATGTATGGAAGTTATCTAAGTTATATTAGTTTAAATCACGTGTATAACTTACCAGTTGCTATATGTTAGTTTTGGATTTATATAAGATATATATGTTTGTCGTATTCTGGTATATATACACAATTCTGTTTTGTTTTAAATGTTACATGTACAGTTGTTATTTATATATATCAGTAAACATATGCCTTGGTTCCGCTGTTCACAGTAGTGCTACCTTATATAGGATATGTGTATATGTAAAGCAATGTTGATTTTAAGTATAAACAAGATACGTATATAAACATACGTTTATGTGTTTTGGATGGATTGTTTAATGGTATTTGGTTTATGTTAGTAATTTGAATACATATCTTAATATTCTCAATAAATATACATAATATATATGTATGTATTTTGTATTTTTTAACAAGTATATGTATATATGTATTTAATTCAAATTTTATTATGTATATATGTAGATTCTTTTTTTATGTGGTGTCAAAATAAAAATAAAAAATAAAAATGATGATGACTGTTGAAATGTGTGTGTATATATATATGTATATAGGTATATATATTTATTTTTAAAATGTGTTTGAATTTAGAATATGATAGTTGTATATTGATATAAGTTCATTATACCAATGTCTCCATCGACCCAGTTCTAATTTGTTCATCGATTCTTTTTATCAGCTTTGTCGACAAATTCGAGTTCAATCGTGCTTCGTTTTGGAATTCGTGCTTTGGTTGTAACCACGACATTTTCCGTCCTCTCTAGCCTCGAAAGGTGAGCAATCACTCACGATTAACGTTCTTTTATTTATTAAATTTGATTTCAATTGAAACGACAATTGAAATATGCTACTGTTATTTATGCTATTAACTGTATCAGTTCATCTTTGACATCTGACACCATTATCTGTTATATATGCAATGATAATCCAGTTTGGTTGTTAAATGATTGATTGTTTGATGTTTACAATTGGACGTTAAAATTGTAATGTATAAAGTGATAAATATTATGCAAATAAATTTGACGTAGGATAATTAAAATTTGAATCGACACATATGTTGAAATTGATTTAGTTGAATATAACCCCTTTTAATTGTTAAATTAATTGACATGTAGAATAGTGATAGTTACACTGTGAACCATTGAACGTATATTTGATTAATTGTTGTAGTGTTAAAATTGAAATCGAATGACAATTGAAGAACCGTATAAATATTAGCGTAATAATCTTTAATCTACATGAAATGATAGTGTAGATTCTAGAAATAATTTTATTAATTTACACAAATAACAATGTGAATTAATACGATTATTTCGGGATTATTTGGATTGATTATTTGATTGTTATTGATTGTTGTTATTGCTTGTTTATTTACTTTGACACCTTCCCAGTTATCACACTGCAAGTTCCCTTTGCTATGTTTTGATTTTGAATTAAATTGGAATCGGGTTGAAATGATAAATACCCAAATGAACTTGACTTAGGATAGAGAATTTAATAAAACCCGATTGGTCAATAATTTGATTTAAAATTTAATAAAGATTTTATTTGAATAAATAATATGGTTTTGAAATGAAGTTGAAATTTGAATTTTTAATGAAAGGAAAATGTTAATATTTAATAATCTGAAATAAAATATTAACAATGTAATTGATGAAAGAACGATGTTTAATTTGAGAAATGATTGAATTAAGTTTGAAATGGTTTAATAATTAAGTTTGAAATTATAATTAAGTTTGAAATTATTAAACTTTGAAATTATTTAATAATTAAGTTTCGAATTATTTAATAATTAAATAAGATTGAATTATTTAATGATTAAATTAAATTGAATTTTTGAATAAGTGAATTTTACTTCGTAAATAATTGAAATTGAGTTCTTTATTAATTAAGTTTTGGAAAATTATTTAAGTAAGTAAATAAGTGAAATTGAATTTCTTTAACAAGAAATAAAATGTGATTTATTGAAATTAATGTAAGACTTGAATTTTAAAGAATTTGATTTGATGAATTTAATTTAATTCAATTTGTAAGTTTTGATATAAGGAAGTTGAATTTAAATAATGGATTTAATGAATTGGAAATTTAATAGAAATTGTTTTGAATGGCAAATTTACTTAATGAATACTGAATAAAATCGATTAATGAATTTAAATTGATTTAAACGTTAAATTAAATTAATTTAAATGATTTCGGAATGAAATTTATATACGAATTTGAATCAATATTTGAATTGTTTTAAATAGAAATTGAAATTGAATTATAAGCTTTTGAAATTGTAATTTGGAAGTTTTGAAACGTAAATTATGGAAATTGGTTTAGAAAGACAAACGAAATGTTGATTTAGAAACTCTGATTGAAATTGAAATTGATTTGGTTTTGAAATAAATAAACGACCAATCAGTGAAATAATTTCGAAGGTTATTAAAGAGACCGGAATCGGTTATGGATATACTCTCTATCTAAACCGAAACCCACTTTAATAACTATACGCGGAGTGTGATCCAGAATGAAGTGGTTGGAATGATGTACGTGTTGACTGAAGAAAGAGAATGATAATGGATAGCCTTGACACTTGTGTCAAATTGGAAATGACTAAAACAGGAGCCGTGCCGGGCCAATGGAGGTCAGCTACCTCAAGCGAACACACTTTTTCGAACTACTCATTACTTGTTGTCGATTGGTGCACCCTTGATTTTGGGAGTGTTGTTTCGCGGTGTTGCGGTCGCTGCGGCGATGCGTTCTCACCAGTCCGGATCAGGCAAACGGTAGTTTCACTACCTTGGGTATTGCCTCATGTGCCTTGTCATACTTGTATTCCTTTATACGCGACCACTACGATTTTGGTTTGTACCTTTAGTATATGGATTGCCCTCTGGTGACTTCCGGTTTTGGGGAAACTACGGTCTTTTATATGCTCTTGGGAATAAAAATGTGTTAAGGGGAATAATGGTAACGCCTTAACACTATTTTGATATCTTATATTACTGATAGACATTATCTACTTATCGTACACTACTACATAGTAGATAGTTTAACGGATCCTTAAAGGATGGTTATTCCAAACATCCTTTGAGTTACTTGTATTTCAATTGCTATTTCACTTGAGTTGGATTTATTGATATAAGAATGTTAATCCTGACTCGAGTGTTTTGTGTTTTGCTTTACGCTCGGGTCAGACTGTGTGTTCCAATATTCGAGACTCACCTTTGAAGTTGGAGCTTTGCTTGAAGATCCAGCCATCTATTCTGCTTTCAGTATTCGATGATTCCAGTGATGTATTCTGATTTGTATCTGATGTATCGTATTACTCTTCTGTTGTATCTGGTTTAACTCTGATGTAACTTATACATTTATATAGTAGCTTCATGAACTACTATCTCTTTTATTTCCGCTGCAACTTATTACTCTGTGTCTGTGATCTGTGATTATTTATTTACTGTATATGTTCAGTTTTGCCAAATTTAAATTAACAACGCGGTATTTTGAGCAATTCAATTCCGGCATGAGTGTCTACCTATACACTTATAATGGATGCGAATGGTCCAAAATATCGGGTCGTTACACCATTCCTTTGCTTGATTGGGCCTAATTTAACCACGACATTAAAGATATTCCCAGGGAAGAGGCCTACTGTAGGGTTGGAGGAATCCAGAAGCTAATAGACTAAGGTTTCGATTGAAAGAAACTTGCCCTTGCTCTCTCTAAAGTCAATAGAATCCACCAAACTGATATCCAATCCTTTGAGTCAAAGAGAAAGAGCTATGACAGAACCATAGAGGAGTATAAGAAGGAATTGGGTAACTCCATAGATGAAAGAGATGCAGCCTAAATATCATAGAAGAACTCCAAAAAACTAGTTGAGGATATGATGAAATCCCACAATCGGCTCATGATCGTGATGAAGGACCAAGTTAAGACCGCTCATAAAGAAAATGCCTATCTAAAGACACAGATCAATACTAAGGACCAGGCCCTCCTACAAAAAGATAAGGCTCTTCAGGCTAAAGAAGTCGATATTTAAGCCGATATTGAAAAGCTGGAGTCCTCCTTACTATTGAAGAAAGCGGAAAAACCAGAGGCTTAAGTCGATCATGTTGGGGCAGTAAGTCAGCTAATTGAGTTCAAAGAGCAAGTGGAAAAGGAAAAAGGAAGATTTGAATTCCACTCTTCAGTAGTTCTTTGCTAATGTAATTTGATTCAAGAACCTGGAGTGATTAGGAAATACTTATTCCATTACATTAGCTGACACCTGGGAAGAGTTAACGTGCCGAGCGGTTGCATCAGGTGAAGACCTCACCGAGGATCAATTAAAAGCCAAGTACCTCGATGTCGATGACATTGAAAAGCTAGAAGAGGTAAAAGTGATCCTTGTTGCACAGGATACTGTTGTCGCTGAAGCTACCACTAAAGCTCCTGTCGGTCCAAGTGCATCAAGCCATGCGGAACCATCATCTCCAAAAGTCCAAAAGCTTGCAGTTGACATTCCAACATCCGAGGTGCCTAGCTCTGAGGCCGCCCTTACTACAACTCTGGTTTCCATCGCCGAGGTCAACGATGATCACTATATTCATCTCTGTCCCTTAACCTATCCAGTTGGCATAAAAAGAGGGTGAAGTCGCCATATCTCCTGCTAAGGAAACTCCGACCAGTGAAGGTATTTCTCTTGTCTCTCTATTGTTTGAGATACTTTAGTTCTCACCTGAGACCATCACTAACCTTTACTTCACCATTTGTGAACTTACAGGTCACCCATCGCTTCCTCCTTCTCCACCATCGATTACGCAAGGCTTGGGTCCCATTGTAATCTCTACCATGTCAACCTCCATCACCGTGGTATTGGTCACTCCAATCCTTCCCTCCAGCTCCATCCCTGGTCTCGACTCGGAGAAAATCGTGGCTCTAGAGGGATTAGACAACACTTCGCAGTCCCTAGGGGAAGGGCCCAACCGATCCTATTCCCATGGCAAAGAGGTTGAAGATTGACGTGTCCAAGGTAAAAATCAAGATCGAGCCTAGACTAGGAAAACCAGTTGATGTCGAAAAGCCCATGCCTACTTTGAGAGTTCTTTCTGTTACCATTAAGCCTCCCAAGGGTAGCAGTGTCGATGCCTCAATGACATCCGACCCTCCATTTGATACGACCGAAGATCCAACCATTACAATCACTAAAGCAGAAACCACTCCCTCTGAAGGCAGCACTCCCAAGGAAAAATCCAAGGATGGCAACAGTCATAAGAGACCATACAACGGTTTAGATAGTAAGGATGGCAAGTATGAGAAGAAGAAGAATACACAGAAGAAATAGGCAATTCTACTTGGCTTTTAGTGACAATGAGATAGTATCTGCTTGTCTCTTTTTGTTGTACCTTTTGTTTTCTTTTTGTATATAGGCCATGCTTGTGCGGGACTGGCCCCTGCAAATAATGTATATAAAAATTGATGTAATGAAAGATTGTTTTTCTATTTCAATCTCTGTTCCATTTACATTTCGATAATTTTATGTTATACGTGCCTATATACAGTCCCTGCGTATGCAATATAACTGCTTGTACTGCAATTTATCTCTATTATACATGCCTATGTCTGTGCAATGCTTTTACTTACTACACCTCTATAAATATAAGTAAACTCATGCAATTCCCTTAGTTAAATTCCGTTATTCAGTTCCGTTTTCTGTTGCCAAAGTTTTTCCGTTTGGCCAAGCAAAACTAATTTTTAACTAACTCCGTGGCTTTCTTGTTTACCCTAGGTTGAGTTTCCCTCGACCATTAACAAGTTATAAATAATTTGAATTCCGTTCCATTTCCTATTTCTACGAAACATCAGTTTGGACATTTATATCCTGACTTTCCCAACCTCGCCAATTATCGGGCATGATCAGTATTATCCATTGACTTCCACCACTTGACCTCGGTCAGGCATGTCTCGCTAGGCCGCAAGTGAGGTCCTACTTTCATGTGATTATGTTATATGCCGAGTCCTGTCTCCGGGACTCAACATTCTAGATGCCAGAATTCGAGCATCTCCCTTCAACCTTGCTTATCTTTAGGCATTGGTCTAAGGTTAATAGCATGGGACAAATTATCTAATTGCCCCTAATTCGATTATACTAGCTCGGACCTAATCCTAAAGCAAAGGAGTCCAACGCACCAATTTTTGGGTACCTATTCTCGGTCTCACCTATTTCCTGGCATTGATCGAGAGCACTCATCAAGTATCCTCACTTATCCTCGGTCGAGCAAGTCTTTTTGGGCCACAAGAGTGGTCGTGAAAGTTCTAGTTGTGCATTAGTTCCTATCTCCAGGAACCAATGCTTTGGATGCCTATCTTTGGGCATCAGCTCTAAGTCTAATCTATCTCCGGGTGTTGACTGAGAATGTCCTTTGAACGCCCTCGCTTATCCTCAACCTAGCACATGCTGCCAGGCTACAAGTGTGATTATTAAAACTTCAACCACACATCAATTTCTATCTTAAAAAACCGGCACTTTAGTTCCCCTATTATGGGCATCCCTCATTGTTTTTGCTTATCTATAGCCATTGATCAACACTGGAGGGATAAGGTCGAATTATTCGATCAACCATTGTAATTATACTACTTTGTGCTGATCCTTGATCAAAAGAGTTGGTACCTATCTCCGGGTACTCAATTGTACTGCTAATTATGCAAAATAAGATATTGCTTACAAGAACATGGTTCCATTGATTCAAGAAGCAACATTATTTACAAACGAAATAAGTGGAAAGTCCTGCCTTGTTACATTGCCTCCCAATTCACTAGGGTGGCTTATTTGCTGAAAATAAACTAAATAAATCTAAGTGAAATAGCATCATAGAAAATCACTATTCCATGTCCGTGGAATTGGGATTCCATCGACAGTGGCCAGCCTAAAAGTTCCATCTCTAAACTTTTGTTCGATCGCATAAGGACCTTCCTAATTTAGCACTAAACCGAGTTTGATCTTAAGGATCTGAATAATATCGTTCATATCGATTGGAACATGGACTGTCAGCTCAGCTGGTGCTTCCCATACTTCCTTTGACTACTTCCTTGGACTCATAGACTTGTAGAGTTTTCTATGGTTCCCAAGCTAGGGCTTGGGCATTAATTTCTATGCATCCGCTCTCTTAATGCAGAGAGCCTTTTCTATAATTTACCTTTCTCACATCACTTTGCCTCTCTGAGCTTAATAACATAACATTTTCGACCAATGCTCTGGTCACCTCGAATTGATCTGACCCTATTCTTCATGGGGAGCTTCATCAACAAGCACCAAGGAGCTAGTGGTATTATAAAATCAACAAGGGTCGGTCGGCCTAAAAAGGGGTTATATGCTAAAATTTATCCATACCAACAAATTTCTAAACCCGCACAACCTTGCAGTCTCCTTCGCCCAACTCCACAGACAAATCAATAGCCCCCGTGGACTCCTTTGCCTTTTTGATAAATCCTTGAATCTTAGATTTACTGGGCTTAACATCCTTTGAAATGATCTTTATTTGGCCCAACATTCGTTTAAACAGAATGTTCATCGAGCTTCCGTAATCCACCCGAACCCGATGTACAGTAACTGGCCTAATCTTCGTTGGTATCACCATGGGATCGAATATTGGTACCTCGATATCGTCAGACTCCTGATTCACAAAAACAATATCATCTGTCATCAACCATCGCTGCTTAGCCGGAGCTCTGTCCTCAATGGCAAGGCAGCTTTCCAGTGGTATATGTTTCAAAGAACTTGCATATCTTTCCATGTTATTTCACTCTGTCCCAACTAGATTAGGTACTCCTATGATTGTATTAATCATTATTCTTTCATCATTCCACCTGGGCCCCTTACAGCTGGTTGCAGGTTGATCTTCTTAGGCATCTGGCCTTCAGGGTACAACAACATTTTGTCCGCCTTCTTGTGGATTTCCCATATATTATTGTAGCTTTTTTTCTGTATCAACTCTTTAATGAAATCCCTAAGATGCCTACATTCTTTTGTATTATGCCTATGAGTTTAATGGAAACGACAATACTTCCTAAAGCATTTTTCTGCCTCAGTTACCTCTCTTCTAGGCGGCCTCTTATATCTTTATATGCCTTGTGTAGCAAGGTATATGTTTTCACTCCAACCATTTAGAGGGGTATACTGTTCCGGTCTCATATTCATTGGATGATTTTTGGCATCATTCCACCTATCCCCAACACCTTGATCTCTCTTTCTTTGCTTATCAGAATTCCTAGCATTCACAACCATATTATCGATGCTCTCACTGGTCTGCTTAATAGCTACATTGCTTTAAATAACTTCCTTCGACTATCTACCACTAGTCTTTTCGGCAACCTAGCTTGCCTTTTCCAAGCACAAGAACTAGTTAGCCATTCAGTCGAATTCCTCCATATTAGACTTCATCCTCAACCATTTCCCGAAATTCATGTCTGTATGTATCCCTAGAAGTAAAGCCATCAAAACCATATCCTCATGTAGATTGTTTACTTCAATAACTACAACATTAAACCTATTCAGGAATCCCTTTAGTGACTCCTTAGGTCCCTGAGAAAGGCTCGACAAGGACATCATATCCTTGGGCCGAGTAGAGTGGAGCCTAAACTTCTCCGAGAACTTCTTAGATAACTCATCGAAAAAAGAGATGGATTTTGGAGCAAGCCAAGTAAATCACATCGACGCAACCTTATCTAAAAAGATTGGGAAACACCTGCACCAAACTGCGTCTGTTGTCCTAACACCATCCATGTGCCATTCAAGTATGAACAAATGTTGTCTGGGAACAGTTGTCCCATTATACGATGGCATTGAAGGCATCGTAAAGTTTCTAGGATACTCTTCCCTCAGTATGTTCTTCGTGAATGGAGTTCTACTAGGCGCAGAACTCGATCTTCATTCTTTCTCTATTTTTCTCTTCTAGCAACTACGTAATCAAATCAAATCCACAAATTCTCCTCGTTAGCTTGGTAATTCGAAGGACAACTATCAGGAGCAGCACCAAGTGTTTGACTCTGCAAACAGTCTCAGTTCGCTCGATGATGTCTAGGTTGTCCTGTTTCTAGGAGATCGAGTCTTCTTTAATGTCTAGTTGGCTCTATAGTAGTCATTTGAACACTAGCATCCTGAACCATGACATTTGGTCCAACTTCATTGCATGCATCCTGCAAATCATCCTCAAATATCTAACAAGTTAATGCCCTCGGGCCACTGCCCCTTTAGGGTTCTCAAATTCAGATCAGTACCGACTTGATTCTAGTGAGTACTGATATGAATTACCTTAGTAGGGGCTCGGCCACTTCCTCCATTGTCCCCTACTGCTCCAGTAATCTTTTCCCTCATAGTTTTATTTCCATCCCTTCTATTCTTACCAGAAGTAGATGAATTTTCCTCCTCAAAACTAGCAGGTGATGCTTCTCTCCTATCCCTCATGGGCCTTTGAGACTGCTGGGTCCACAAGGCAATACTAGCATCCATCTTATCGAGAAGAGCCTTCTAACTATCTATCATCCATTGATTCAACTCTGCCATTCTCTTATCAAACCTCACCTTAGTCACCATCCCTTGAGGAGCAGATGGTCCTGGCAACACGACTGCCGGTTGGTTAGTCACTTCATCATGGTGGAAAGCTCCATCTTCTCCACCAACAACCGCTTTAGTAGATATTTTAGATCTCCATGGTGTCATTACTTTTCCAATATGAAATTCTTCTAGATTTAAAGCAAAAACCTTCTGGATCTAACTCTTGGATGCTCTAATCCATAATAGATAGCTAGATCTACGCTTGGGATGCTCTATTCTCTGTGAAAGTACTAAAAGGTTGACCCAAAAAGTGGCACAATGCTCAAATTCGAATTAAAGTAGAGAGATCTAGCTATAAACAAAAAATAAAGCAAGAAACACAAGGAATTTTATAGTGGTTCGGTGAATCTAAGGCCGACGTCCACTTTAATATTATTATCAAGAGTTTTTGTCACAAGTACAAAGGTTTTACATTTCCAAACAACTTAGAACTGCAAAAATAGCTTCCCTTGTGACAATGTCGAGTGGAGAGAGAAGGTTAAGAAGATAAAGTGCCCAAAGTCCTCTCTAAGTTGACATGTGCTTGTTATTTATAGAGAAATCGCCCAACGAAGTCGTCGGATGACGAAATACCAGTTCAAACTTCAGATCCAAGAAAGTAGGAGGTGAGACAAAGTCCTCAGAGTTGAAAAATCATATCAATACCAATCAGAAGTAAATGGTGCCGATCTAGTTTGTTAATTGCAAATCTTGCCATCTTCTTCCACTTAGTCTTCTTGCTTTAATCCATAGAGCTTGAGCACTTTTATATTGGAAATCATGTCATTGTCGAAAGGTTTTAACATTCTCTAATACTTGTCCTTATCTTTAGAGCCTTTTGCCATTGTTTATCTACTCCTTCAGAAATAGACCCCATGACGATCACTTTTTCCAACCACCACTTAACCAAGGCTCCAGAGTCAACCTCCATGCACAAAATCTTATCGATATCGACCCAACCCCTCCCTTGGCCATATTTCTATTTTAACTCTTTGAGACCTTTTCTGTTGTTCTCCTAAGCATGTTTCTAAGTCCTTCAACTATTTCGTCTTCATCCTGACGTCCATATCGTTGGAAAGCAGCTTAGTCTAAAAGTTGGATAACACTCGAGAATACAACTGAATATCATTTAGTGATCTTAATTCAGATTTGGTACCCAGTCAATGTACCAATTACATAATAAATTACGATATAGTAGACAACATAGCATTTATGATAATATTACCAATATATAAGGAATCCATCTAATACGCTCTATATTAAGCATTTTAATATGTTGTATGTGTATATCGTTTTTGATAATCTCAACATCCTTTTATATTGACTATAAATATTGTCCTTTTCAAATTCAATGTTCTAAACGACCAGACTAAGACTAATTAACATAAGCACTGAAAGAGTTAGTGGTATGCCCTATGGGTAATTATGTAGTTTTTCACATTTATCTAACTCCGTAATCAATCTTGTTCGTAACAATGGTGTTTATTCTAATATGCTTTGTTATATTAGGATACAATTAGTTAAAGTAATTTTTTTAAAGTACATTAATAAGAAAATCCTTAAAAAATGTCATGTGATGGTAATTATAAATAGCTACAATCATGAGTAATTAATAAAAAAATAAAATTTTGTTTTAAATAATTCCTTGTTGAGATGTTTCGAGAAAGGATATCGATACATCCGCTGAGACTAGGGTACATAACGCTCTCCAAATGTTTGAAAGTGCATTAATCGTGGCTATTGGGGGTACTAAGGGGTCACGTACTCATAGTTATGAATAATTATGGAGTGACTTATCTGTGAGTTTCTTGTTGGTTAAATACAACCAGGTCAAGCGGTAAATCTCAAGATGACGACATCACATAGTTTTTTTGACTTGAGAGTATGGTGGTACTTCAGTTTGAATACTCCACTTTGATTATAGTTAAGTCATGGTATAGAGATCCATTGAGCAACTATATTTGGGTTTGAGTTGAAGCATTGGAAGTGAAGCACTATTCAATAGAGAATTCATCCCCTTTATTGTATGAGGTTAATATCATGATCAACTATAATCTTAGAGTCAAAATCTATGGACAGAGTAATACGATTAATAATAAGTGTTATTATTGAACTAAGGACTTTGTTATTAGACTAACCGACTTGAATGTGGACAATATTGAAATTTTGGCCAATATGAAATTCGATATATTCGAAAGTGGTATAGTTTTAACGAAGAGAATATGTGCAAATTATTGTTACTAAAGGTACCGCTTAAAAAAATGTGATATTGGAGTTTACCAAAAAGATCAATAAACGATGAATTTGGCCAAATAGCCACACCATTAGCTCAGGTGATGTGTAAACATTAATATTTAATTGGTCAAAATTAATCACTAACCAAATCCATACCACTGAGTCTCACAACCATATGTGAGAATTATCCGAAAAACCACACATATTTAGTATTGAGAAATATTAACTACTATTAATTTATTTGATTTTTTGGGTATTGTTAGTAATTATTTGAATGCATATATAAAAGTTATATTTGTACATATCGATATATGATATCGACATACTTTTAAACGGGGTTTAAATAAGAGATAATTATTAGAAAAGTTTTAGGAAAATTTTCACCATAAGTGGAAACATAGGGTCGATTATATAAGGAGATAGAAAAGGGTGGAGTGATTGAAAATTAAGGAGGAATTAATAAGGAAAGTTTTAATGAAGAGAATTGGAAAGGTTCCATTCTCCCAATCAAAACAAATCTCCTGATTTCATTTCCACTGCTGCTTTTCTTTCATCTTTTTCCTTCCATCTATAGCCGCCATTTCCTTCTCCCTATTTTTAGATAAAAAATCAACTCAAAAATAAATCAAAACATCAAATATATTTAAAGGGTAAGTGTTTCATCCAATTCCAGTAAAGTTGGGTGTCGATTCAAGAATCTAATCAGGATTTTTCAAATCAAAGTATCGCTAATAGGCCAGGTCTGTAATGTACAATCTAAAATTGATTTATATTCTTTGTCATAATATACTTATAACGGTTGTATACATACATGTTATTGCTTTACCTTGATTTGAAATTATCAATACAATTAAAACAACCAGTTAAATGATATGAACTGTTTTAACTTAATAGATTAAAACCAAAAAATATATATGCATAAATATATGTTTTCAGGCTATGAACATATGTTTTAAATTACATATAATATTCTAAACATAGTACACAATTTTAATCATTTAGATGTTTTGCTTGAATTTTTAATCAATCCTAAAATATAGAATGTGTTCAAGCAGAAACCCTAAAATATAGAATATGATATGAACGGTCTGGACTTCTTTGTTCAAGCAGAAACCCAGGAATGCTGGGAAGTACACGCCGGTTGAGATGAAGCCTACTTACTCTGACGGTGCCTTAGACCTTCCGGCTGGCATAGTTGAAGCAGGATCCCAAATCTGGAGTGAGTATCTCGTGGGTTTCTTTTTAGACACGCCGTTGTCCTTTACTTCAGTGGTGCAAAAACTCAAGCAGGTTTGGAAACTTAAAGGATCTGTGAAGATCAAATCTGATGGTGTCATCTTTCTTTTCCTGCTTTCTTGCGAAGAAGACAAGCTAAGTATTTTAAATGGGGATCCAATTATTATGAAGAACAAACTCTTTATTGTCAAGCCTTATGATTCCAAAATTAGTAACGTATGTGGTTCCGTTCACTCTGTTCCAATATGGGTTCTGTTCCACAACATCCCCCTGTTTGCCTGGACTCATGTTGGCATCAACTGGCTTTCGAGTAGGTTAGGAAAACTACTGTGTATGGACTCGATGACTGAAAGCCTTGAGAGACTCCATTTTGCTAAATGTTTAATTGAAATACGTCCAGACAACGTTTTAGTAGATGAGTTTCTAGTAAAGCTTGCTGATGGTGGAACCCAAAAAATCAAAGTTACTTACATGTGGAAACCTTTAATCTGTACAAACTGTGTTTCTTTTGGACACTCTAATGAGAAGTGTGAAATGCAAGTGCCTCCTGACCCTCACACAACCCATATGAACCATATCAAGCATGACAGAAATGTAGCTAAAGTCCCAGTGAAGCATAAAGAAGTGTATACGGAAAAAGCGCCTTTAAGGTGGCATAAAGTAGGTAGATTTAACGGTAGAAAAACGCATGTTCCTCCTACTTTCTCTGCTAATCCCGTAGTGATTACTGTTAGAAGTCCATTTAAGGCTTCTAACATGGTTGGAGCCTCTAAAGCTATGGAAGGTGTCGATGAAGATGTTTTCTTGGAAACCAGTAAGGAAAAACAAAAGAAGGAGGTCATCACAACTGGAATAGAAAGAATAGAAAGCAGTTCAGAACAAAATGATAAGTCCATAACTCAAAAGCCAAAAGAAAACGCACGTGCAGAGGAGCTCATGATCATAACTCATAATAAATTTGACATTTTGAACGACCAGGGTACTGTGGAAACTGAAGAAATAATGCAAGCTGTTCCACTTGAGGAAATTGCAGCAAAAAGTTTGTGTTCACCGCAAATAGCAGTAGCAAATTCTTTAAACAATCTGGGTAATGTTAATAATCATGAAGAGTATGATTCCAACGCTATGCATCTACATGAATCCACTGAGTTCGGTCCAATCCCAAACCAGCTTTCAAGTTTCACTGATGCTTCCAACTCATCTTCCAGTGTCATTAACGCCATCCCCCTTCCTACCCCACCTGCCTCAAGCTTTAAATCTAACTGTCCTACTTATCTTGTCTCCCCTTCCACTTCTAGCGAAAATCAAATAACCATGCAAACTTCCCCATGCAAATCACATTTCAATGTCACTTCTCTCCCTAACTCAGCTCTCCATCTCAACGCCTCAGACACGTCATCTCCCTTAGCCTCTGAAGCCAAATCTATCACGAATGATTGTGTGCACGTGCACACGAAAAACCCTATCTCTGCTGACACAGCTCCCCTTGTCCTCTCGCAAGCTACCGATACATCTTCCACTTCAGTCCCTCACCTCTCTGTGATTGAAGTTCCTCAAACCAACGAGATTGATAACTCTCATCAAATCCCTTCCCCTTCTGGTGGGTCTTCCTCCATCGCCGTGTTACTGCAGGCTGTGCACGGTGTGCCTGACAAGGATAACCCCTACAGTCATATCTCCCCTCCCAAAGCCTTCATCCCTTTGCCTGATTCCTCCTCCTCTATTCTTGGCCCCCCACCATCCTCATCCAACTCTGTCCCTACTGTCAACAACATGAATTCCCCCCTATCTGCATCCATCCCCGACTTTACGAAAACCTCTGGTGCCCTGACAAGGCAAATGAAGAAAGCTTTAATAGAATCCCTTGAGTTTACTCAATGACACACAATATATGCGTTTGGAACATCCGTGGAGCTCATGATGACTCTAAAATCCATCTTTGTAAAGAATTGATCACTCAACATGACCTGAGTATTCTAGCAATCCTTGAAACCAAACTGAACTCTGCTCTTTCTCGTAGAGCAGCCAACCTAATTATGCCAAACTGGAAGATAGTTCACAACCTCGAACAAGCTCCTTTTGGTCGCATCTTAATAATCTTTGATCCGGCTGTCCACCTCCTAACCCCCATCGTCTCCTCTACTCAATTCATCCACTGCCATAGCAAATTCATCCCCAATAACACCTCATGCTACCTAACCTTTGTTTACGCTGAGAACGCGGCTAACTCCAGGGCCACCTTCCTTGCAACCCTGCCTAGTTTAAGACAGAATACCCATCCTTGGGTGGTATGTGGCGACTTTAACTGCTCCCTTAGCCTTCTGGATAGAACTGGCGGCTCTCCCCTCTCCCTTGCTGAAATTAAACCTCTCAATGACGCTATCGAAGATGCTGAATTGATTGAAACTAAAGTCTCTGGCGCTAGATACACTTGGAACAACAAGAGAAGACATGGTGTTAGAACTTATTGTAAAATCGACTACGCATTCTCAAACCATGTTGCTTTGACTGCCTGGCCTGCCATATTTAACCACATCCCCAATCCTTCCCTGTCCGATCACTCGCCCCAAATCATCCACATGGGTGGCGCTGTCATGAGAGGAAGTCCTCATTTTAAATTTTTTAACTCCTGGACTAAAGAACATGATTTTTTTGATATAGTGCGCAAAGTTTGGTCCTCTCCTAACTTTGGTAACCCTATGCTTGTTTTACAGAAAAAACTCAGGGCTACGAAAGAGGCTTTGAGAGCATGGGCCAAATCGAGATTTGGGGATGGCAGCAAGCAATCGACCATCTGGAAACATAAACTTCTGAAGATTCAAACAGAAATGCAACAGGATCCCAACAACGTTAGCTTGGCTTCTCTTGAAACTACCACAGCAAAGCAATATCAGCTGGAACTTCAGAAAGAGCTGGCCATGATCAAGCAAAAGACGCGCTCTCGATGGAATGAGGAAGGCGATCTAAACACTGCTTATTTCCACGCAACTCTTAAAGCGAAACACAGTCGTGAGAACATCCATAGAATTGTGGACTTGAATGGTAAAGAACAAACGAACAGAACTGACATCGACAAAGCGTTCATTGATTTTTTTGCTCAACTCCTTGGTAACGATGGAAATTTCAGCCCTCGTATTGATGATATAGACCCCCTGATCCTTCCGAAGCTCAATCAACATGACCATGCATATCTTTGCAATACAGTTACTGAAACTGAAATTAAGGATGCCATGTTTTCTCTTAACTCATTCTCTTGCAGTGGTCCGGATGGCCTCAACGCATTTTTCTACACGTCTACCTGGAGCATTGTAGGTCGAGATGTGTGCCGAGCAATTAAATCAGTCTTCAAGAACTCAAAGATTATGGACACATACAACAACACTAATATTGCTCTCATTCCAAAATCTCCCACTGCCGAGACTGTTGCTGATTTCAGGCCAATCTCCTGTTGCAACGCGATATATAAGTGTATTTCGAAGATTATAGCATCTCGCCTGAAGGCGGTTCTCCCCAACATCATTTCTCAGAATCAATCCGCTTTCCTCCCGGGCAGAAACATATTAGATAATGTCTTACTATCTCACGAACTCCTCAGAGGGTATGGGTGTAAAAACAAGTCCCCTAGAGCGATGATGAAATTTGATATCAGTAAAGCTTTTGATTCTTTACAGTGGGATTCGCTGGTCAGAATTCTTGGTTACATGAACTTTCCGGCCCATTTTATTGCCTGGATATATACTTGCATATCTACGGTTAACTACTCCATCGTCATAAATGGTTCTGCGAAAGGATTTTTCAAAGGAAAGCAAGGCGTTCGTCAGGGCGACCCGATGTCCGCATATCTTTTCATTACAGTTATGGAACTACTAACCCGCATGCTCGACAACTTAGTTACCAATGGATTGTTCCAACTTCACCCAAGATGTAGAAAACCACGCATAACCTCCCTCATGTTTGCCGACGATCTCGTTGTCTTTTGCAAACCCGATCCTATTTCCATTCACTCCATTATGCATGCCTTGGAAGCTTTCTACAGACAAACTGGTTTGAAAATTAACCTGGTCAAATCTGAGATTATGCTAGCTGGCCTTAATGACGAGCAAACTCTCTCCATTCTCAACACCACGGGATTGCAGCCCAACGTTAACACGGCAACCTATCTTGGAATCCCTCTCGCAACTTCCAGGATCTCTTCCAGACAATGTTCCCCTCTATTTGCTAAAATCATGTCTAAACTGGAGTGTTGGACCTCCAGATCTCTGAGTCAAGCGGGCCGTGTTACCTTAGTTAAATCGGTTATTTTCGCAATGCAGGTTTATTGGGCTAAGACCTTCATTCTTCCTCTAAAACTAATCAATATGATCAGAACTGCTGCCATGAGATTCATATGGAAAGGATCCATTCACGGGAGGTTCACCACCCCGATATCATTCAAGCTTATTGAGAGACCCCTTCGTAAAGGTGGTCTAGGAATCTATAATATTGCAGTCTGGAATAAGGTAGCTCTAATTAAACACTTTGATAACTTCTTAAACAAGCGAAACAGCCTCTGGGTCCTCTGGTCAGAATATAACGTTATTAAAAGAAGGGATTTCTGGAGTATGCAACCCCCTCAAAACATAAGTTGGACTTGGAGATCAATCTTTAAGTTGCGTAATTGTATCATCCCCTACGTCCAATGTGGCATAACAAGCAGTGTCCAATTCTGGAACGATCCTTGGCTTGAACACGGTTGCATCCTTCGCACGAAGCTTACGTATAGTGACATCATCCAATCTGGCATTCTCCCAGATTCCAAGGTCATGGACGTGTTTAGCAATGGTCATTTTACGCTCCCTAACACCTCGAATCAGGCTGTTCGTTGCATATGGAACCAGATCATAGCCTCTGAGGTCCCCCTATCCCGCAACCACAATGTTCACTGGAAAGGTATAGGTAATGTTTTCAAAAACAAGCCCATGTACATGTTCATGAATGGGCATGACAATCTAGTTGATTGTAAATGGCACAAAAGAGTTTGGATCAGGGATAACAATGCTAGAGAAAATCTCCTATTCTGGAAAGTAATCAATAATGCTTTGCACACCCGTGTTAAGCTGTTTACCCTAGGTATGGACGTGCCAATTCTCTGCACTTTCTGTAACTCTGAACCGGAGACTAGAGACCATATATTCTTCGAGTGCTCTTTCGTCTTACGGATGTGGTCTAAGTTATTACAAAGGTTAGGTTACTCGGATGATCAGCTGTGGTGTGGGAATATTTGGAATGCACTTCTCAAAATCTCAGACATGAACGTTAGCAGGAATAGGTTTCTCTTCTTTGTTTTAAAGAAATTCCTAACTATTCTCTGGAATGAAAGAAACCATCGTATATTTCAGCCAGAGAGTGTCCGGAATGAAGAACTAATCTTCTGTCATCTCTTCTCCAATTTGAAAGCGGGGTTGAGCTCTGCGAAGTATGCTATCGACCCGGGGATACTAGCTGCTTTTTGATCGGTGGGCAGTCCTGTTACTGCTCTATTTGTTTGCTGTTTGTGTTTTTTTTTCCTTTTCTTTTTTCTCTGTTGTCCTGTATTGGTGCACTATGTTGCCTCTGTCGTTTGCTTTGTTCCTCGCTCGTGTGTGTGGCATGTCCTTTTTCTTCTTGTATGTTTTCTCTACAGTGCATTAATAAAGTGGTAGGGGTCCACTCAACCCCGTCGGCTATGCCAAAAAAAAAAATATATAGAATGTGTTGAGGTCATACATAATTTAATGTATGTGATTTTGATTTTATAATATATTTTGATTGTTTTAAATCAAAATTTTTTTGGTTAAATATATATATATATATATGTATGTATATATATGTATATGTATGTATGTTTGTATGTATGTATTTACAAATATATCAAAAAAATCTAATGTAATATGTATGTATGCTTTGAATCAATTGGAAATTGTTTTAGCTTACATACACACACATACACACATTAGAGATTTTACAATGCCAATACATACTCATTTAGAAATATTCTTATATTAGTTAAGTTTGAAGCAAATCTAAATTTAAATATATCATATTAAGTTAAGATTAGATACTTTAACTTAAAATTGAATTTGATATTTCAAGTTAGTCAAACTACGCTAGATTTGTTTAGTCATATTTTATATTGTTGAGGTATGTTTTTAGTAACAATTTTATACTATACATATTTTAAGTTAAGTAATTAAATTGTGGCAATTAATATAAGAGAGAATTAGGGAAAATGACAAACTTTGAAAAATTAAGCTGAAGGACATGAAGTTTTATTTTTAGGCCAAAGGACAAATGCTAGTTATATTTAACATTATATTCAACTTTTACACTATCCAAAATGCTAGTTATAACTAGCATTATATTCAGTTTTACACTATCCAAAATGCTAGTTATAACTAGCATTATATTCAGTTTTACACTATACAAAATGCTAGTTATAACTAGCATTGTCCTTCATCCAAAAAATAAACTTGTTGTCCTTCAGCCTAAAAAAATTTCTAAGTTTGTCCTTGTGCCTATTTTCCTATTAATATAAATATATATAGCGAATATATATATGGTAGATATAAATCCCAATATTTACATATGTATATATTGACCATGTTATTGTTTATTGTTATATGTCATATAAAACATATTATTTTCACACATCATATTTTGTATAAAGATTAGGTCTAGTATTAATTGAATTTTTGCAAAATAGAATGGTAGATTCAATTAACGATGTCACATTTATCTCTTTCCTTTAGATCCTTATGTGATTACATCTAGATCTAATATTATGTTTTGCTCCCATCTTTAAACACCAAGCAAAACTATTTACTATATATTTAATATGTATGTCACACGATTTATGTAATAACTCTCTCCAAAACAGGCCTAATTTTCGACCTAATAAAAGCCCATCGAACCTTAGATCCATTCCAAAGCTGGCTGTTGGTTGGTAAAATTGATACGTTAAACAATATACAGAGCAATCTATCTATGCTTTCAGAATCTCACTGCAGAAAATAAAATATAGTAACAAAAATAAGTACCCATTTCATAAAAATCAAATCTCAAAAACACATCATCCTAAAATATCCATAATATAATATCTCAAAATAAAACATCTACAGGTCTGAAATCTAGGTACATTTGAATACATCAAAAACATAGATAAATAACTAAAGTGCCATAAATTTTCATCGCCGCCTCCGGCTTCTCCATCAGCATCGTTCCCCCCAACCTGTAGGTTGTAATGAAGAGGGAGTCAGAACAACAGTGTCTAAAGAATGAAAATCACAAGCCTTACCATGATAGTATTTGGAAGTATCATTTAGATAAGTAATATGTCTTACGCATCCTATACTTTATCCTACTAGTATACCTCCACTGTAAGCCAAAGGTTTTCCAGTCCAACTCACTAGTGTACCTTTAAATGTAGGCCAAGGGCCATTTCTAGTCCATATTTATAACTCTAACGCGAATGTAATGCATCCTTTGCAGTTAAAGAGCTTAGCGGTCCTCTATCCGTAGAGGTGAAAAAAGTTATAGCGGGGATATAGCGGAAAATAGCGAAGGTGCAAAAATATTTTTTAGATATAACACCAAATATTTAAAGTTACTTTTTTCTCATTCTCACATTATTTATGTAAGAAAAGGAAATATTGTTTAATCTTATATAACAAAACCGAAGAATATCAATATTTATGCAAACCATATTTAGTGACCAGAATAGAATTCCAACTTGTATTGAGCATTATGCCTTAAAATTAGGTCTTCACCCTAACTTTGTTAATTTGTTTTAAAAGAGAACTAGTCAAATCAACCTTTGTATATTAATATTGCTATAGCGGGTGCTAAAAAGCATTGATTTAGCGGATGTTGCAAAAAATATCAGAACCTAAATCAGATCTACTGTTTAATAGCATTAAATTGAAATAACATAGTGGTCGAAGAGTGCTATGCGCTATAGCGGAGATTTGCAGGGATTTAGTGGGGCTTTAACTGCACAGAATGCATCTACGGGGTCTAACGACCCATCTCTGTCAATCATGTCCTAACGATACGAGAGAAAGAACCTGAGCCACTTAATACCTCTTTGATGTGAATTTGGTAGACTCTAATCATTTAATACCTATACCCTAGGCAGATTCCGTTAGTTAATATCTATACCCAAGGTGGAAACCTCTTCGGTACTTCCTAACTAACATCGAAAGAATCCTATCAGGCCCCGTTATTTAATATCTAAATAGATTTGATTGTATATAAATAATAATGCTTGATTTGGTTTGGATTAATGTGGATTTTTTTGAATGTTTTGTTACATAAAATTTGTTTGATTGAATGAATATTTGGATTGATTATTTCATGATTATCTAATTTTACATATCACTTATTGTTTTTATATAATCTTTCTCATTATCATTATATATAATTCTCATACATATTGATTAGTATTTTATTTAGGGAAGTTAAAGTTAGGATTATAGTAAGAGTTAGTGTTAGAGTTATAATTTTAGGAGGATATTTTTTGTTGATGACAAAGGGGGAGAAATATATAAAATATAGACATAGATTAAGGGGGAGTTTTGTAACTCAGGGGGACTTATATTATATTTTATATACAGAGTTGTCATCACAAAAAAAGGAGAGATTGTTAGTACCTTAGGTATTAGTTTTGATGATAACAACTATATAACATTATATAGTATATAGGTACTGATGTTTTATCAAAATATATATAGTATATAGTGCAGGATATTAGATAGGTATTGATTAAGAAGACTGTACAGTATCAAGATGTTGATATCAAGAGTAGATTCAAGATGCTGATATAGAGTTTCAAGAGTTGGAGAGTGAAGAACCATGAGTATTAAAGAGTTCAAGATTTTAAGATATTCCAGATAAGTTATAGAGTCATAGAATTTTTGTTAAAACCTTAATAGCACTTTCTTGATCTCTCTCTATTTCAAATAAGTTTAAAATATTTTTCAAATATCCTAGTTTTCAAAATAATCTTTTCAAACATATATTCAAAATATTTCTCAAAATAATTTTTTAACCTTTTATACTTATAAACATTGTTTTCAAAAATCTTAAAATTTTACGATTCAAATCCCGATATAGATCGGAACTTCCTCTTTACTATTCGATTTACATTCCAATTCAAACTTAATCAAAACCGCAATTTAAAATAACATTTAACTTGTAGTAACGTACAAATATACTTATTTGGATTTACAATTTTAATTATAATGTTTTCAAAACAAAATTTAAAAGAAATCAAGTTTCAAGTTTAGTTGTAGAAGTTCTAACATCAAAATCAATTTCAAAGTGTGTACATACTTCAAAATATGGATCTTTTGAATCCACGATTTATGATTTAAATCCCGTTTCGATTTAAAGTTCAAACTTTAAGATTTACGATTTAAATCTCATATTGGCAACCTTTCTTATAAAGATATTATATTAACTTTTTAAGTATTTTTTGTTAAGTGATTTCAAAATACAAAGGGATACGTCGACATACCCTTTGCAAGTATGTCGACATACTAGCCATAAATTTCAAAATTCAAATTTGATGGAAGTGTCTTTTCGTCATATCTCTTCACGAATGGACATGACCTTTGTTCCCTATGTATACTAGACTTCCAAACGAATTTTCAATAACTACTTTCTTATTTTTCTCTCCTATTTTCACTCTCTTGATTTCTAGATCAATTTCTATCGAAACTCTATCGAAATTCAACCAGAATCAAATTTAATCATTACTAGTTTGATTCCCTTTCATATACTCTCTGATCTCTTTCATCTCTCTCAAGATCAAAGTGTTATTCAAGAGTTATAGGACTAATTGTAATCAAGATCGAAGGTCTGAGTCTGTAAGCTCTATCAAATCATACTCTTATACTTTATGGTGTGCTTGGTGTCCCTGAAATCCAAGTAGGTGTGATTGTAGCCTGTTAAAATCAATTGGGTGTGCTTAGTAGCCCATAAATCTAGTGGGTGTGCTTGTAGCTCAGAAATCAAGTGGCTCTACCTACAGGCTGGGATTCTGGAGGGTGTGTCTCGTAGCCTTGAAATTGAGATTGTATTTTCATTTACTAGTTGAAAAGAAACCGTACAAGGAATTGTGCGGGACTGGATGTAGGGTAACTCTGAACCAATATAACATCCTGGTGTGTTCTTTCCTTTTTATTTTACTGCATTTACTTTTATCTGTACTTTGATTCTGTAATTGTTAACTGCATCATTCCAAGTAGAATCTTAAAGAATTTGAAAAACATTCATATAATCCATTAAACACTATTCACTCCCCCTCTAGTTTTAATTTAGCCTTAAGATCCCTATTTTGCCGACTCACATTTGTCCCTGTATCATAGTTTTCCTCGGGTTGCAATGAACCTACTAGTTTTCATAGGTAACTAATCAACCTTATTCGAAATCATTATTTTCCTAAGGTTGCTATGAGATTACTAGTTTTCACAGGAAACTAATCAACCTTATCCAGAATCATATGGACCATCTGTCTCATATGTCATAGTTTCCCCAGGGTTACTATGAACCTAATGGTTTTGTAGGGCAACCAATAAATTAACTGGATGTTAAGTCCATGAGTCATGTCTTTTTTATCAGTTCAAGGCATCATAACACAATTGATCTATCTGATCTTCTGAATACAGTTCTACTCACTCAGGAGTTTAGTCTAACCATACTCACTACTGAGACAACCTAACCGGTAATTCTACCCCCAAACCCCAAGATGCAATGTTTGGTCATAATGATGTGAGTATGACAATGATAAATATGTAGATTTAACTGATCAAATGATAACATGAACATATAAAATTATTCATCAATAAGTATACAATAAATGGTAACATCCATAGCAAAATTACTTAAGTTTTAAATAATAATCCCTTTGGAAAATTGCATATAAAATTAGGATAAAACACTATTTTATTTCCTTGAAAACATTTATCTTCATAGATAATTACTCACTTAAAATATCTCTACTGATAATTGTTTTTGGATTCATCATGCGATAGGAAATATCTCTATTCTACGCTCTCAAGGTCGTTTGTCCTTAAGTTACAATGACCTTATATGTTGTTCTGCATGTTCATGGCCCTATTACCGACGTAGTGTCAGTAATGAAAAGGGGGACTAGTGGTCTTTCCTTCGTTTTGTAGTTTAGACCTGTCTGTCTAACTCCTGTTCTTTTCTTTGGTGTTATTTTAGATGATCCTTAGCCTATTCCGATCACCTTTTCTTTAAACGAGTTGAGTAGTATTAGTGGATGACACACTTAAAACCTTGGCTAGCCTTGCTAAGAAAAAATTACTCATTTAAAATCTTTTTTTAAAACAAGAAAAACATAGCCCATTACTTAACCAAAATCCTGTGCCAAAATACAACCATCTTTAAATAGCCTTTTAATCTTTCAGTATAAAAAACGAGGCTGTCGAGCTTCTAAAACACAAGGTTATCAAGCCACTAAACAAAGCTTTCTAGTTTGCAAAACATAAGGCTATCACGCCTATAAAACATAGATATCAATTTTTTAAACATATAGCAGCTATGCCGCAAAACATAGGTATCGAATACATAGTTTAACAGAGGTTTCGAACCCTTAAAAACTCAAGGGTGTCGAGCCCCTAAAACTTGTTGGTGTTAAAATTATGAAAGCTTGAGGGTATCAAACCCATAGGACAAAGAAGGTTCCAAACCTTTAAAAATAATAGTATCAAGTCCTGAAACTATAGGTTGTCGAGCCTTTGCAACATTGAGATACCGAACCCGTACAATACTTGGTGCCGAACTTCTATACAAGCAGGTACATCACATATATACTAAGTAGATATTGCATGCATCAACCCATATAGATGTCGAACCTATAAATTTGATACCTCATATAACTATAAAGTAGTTATTCCAATATTGTCTATTATAGATGTCAAATATCAATATAACATGGGTGTCGAGTATCTACAATGGCATTTAAGTAAATAAGTTTAATACTATTTTATTTCCTTTTAAGCTTATATTTTTCACCAACTCTTGCCCCATCTCAAATTATCATTTTATAACAAAATGCTTTACATATTCTTTTCAGAAATTGCTAGTAGATCTATTCTACCTTCTCAAATAACTTTGCAAACCCTTGTAATTAATATATTCAATTAATATCAATTAAAAGCTTTTCTAGAATAATAAATTTATAGAAAATCATAACCTTAAGGAAAAATTCCTCAAAAATCACCAAAATTCTGAATTTCCATCTTCTTCCTTATATAAAAATATCAAGATCAAAATATTAATTTAATTATTTTTAATAATTAAAACTTGAAATAAATACCTTTTACCTCTTAGTAAATTCATAAAATATTCATATGAACTTGGAAAATTATGAAATTAAAATTCCACCTCCAAAATAATGTTTTACACAACATATTCAAATTTCAAATCAATTGGAGATTTAAAACTTAGGTTTTTCCTTAACCTATTAAAACAATTCCATAAAAATTCCAATAAATCATCATTCAATCCAGTAATGATAATCATCAAACAAAGCATGACATATATTTACAATCAATTCAAAAATCATTCATAGATCCAAAGCAAGCATAAATAAATGAGATGGTTACTATTATTCATCTTAGATTGGATAAGAGAGTATAAGATTTGGTGAAGATTAATCCCCTTAAGCTTTTCCTTTGATTTCCTTTAGATTTCCCCTTCTTTTCTTCCTAGGTAATGGTCGGCCTTCTCTTGTGTTTTGTTTTGTTTTTGATTTATAAGATGAAATAAGAATGAATGAGAGACCCTCTCCTTCTTTGATTTCTCTTCCCGTTGACCTGTCCCATCCCACTTCTTCTCTTCAACCTTGTCCTTTATCTCCTATTCTTGTACCTCCCTCTGTTTCATCCCATCTTCCTCTACCAGACCCTGCTCCATCAAACCTCCCTTGTGTCAGTGTTCCTGTAGTCTCTGCTTTTTTTGCTGAAGCTTCTCCTAAGTCTTCAGCTCCCATTCTCTCTTCTCCTCCCTTGCCTTCTCTAACTCAATCCCATCCTCCACTTGCTTGGAACTCCCTTTTCGAAGCCAAAACCAATAATGCTGGTAAATATGTGTCACGCGACATACAACTTGAGTTCAATGGAGATGCTACTGTGCCTCCTGATGAAGTTGTTAAGGCAGGAAACTCCATGTGGAAAGAATATCTTGTGGGTTTTTTTCTTGACAACCCTCTTCCATACTCCACAGTTTTGTATTACCTCAAAAGAGCTTGGAAACTTAGTGCATCTATTTTTGTCAAATCTGATGGTTTCCTGTTCTTGTTCAAGTTCACTAATGATGAAGATAGGAAAAGAATATCTGAATCTGACCCAGTTCTGATGAGGAACAAGCTATTTATAGTGAAGCCTTGGGATGAAAATATAGGCAATAGTTGTAGTAGTATCAAAGCAGTTCCAGATTGGATTAAACTATCTAACATACCATTGTATGCTTGGTCACCATTGGGTATTAACTGGTTAGCTTCGAGGGTTGGAAAACTTCATTGTATGGATGCATCAACTGAAAATTTTGAACATATCTCATTTGCCAAATGCTTGGTTGAAGTATACCCAAAGAATGAATTACCTGAAAGCTTTTCAGTAAAATTGCTTGATGGTTCTGAACAGATTGTGAAAGTTGATTACTTGTGGAAACCAGAATTTTGCACTATATGTAAGGAGTTTGGGCATTTGGTTAATCACTGCAAGAAAGTTGTATGTGAAGGAAATGTTGAACTCCCTTGTGAAATTAATGAGCAGCAGAAAATTGGTGATGTGAATAAGAACAAGATGAAGAAGGGGAAAAACATTGATAAACAAGACAAAGTGAAGCAAGTCTGGCAAAAAGTCAATAAGAATAAGGAAAAAAAATAATTATACGTAAAGAAGTAGAAGACACTGCTTTGAAGATGCTAGGTGCAAAGGAAAAAATTGTTCATGATGGAAATGAGGAAAATATAATTGACCTTGTTGAAGTGAATAAGTCACTCTGTGATGATCTAGCATGTACTGTTACCACACATAACAAGTTCAACTTACTGCTATCTGTAGAGAATGAGCAAGGCTTATTGGAAACTTATGATGAAGAGGATGGGGAAATAACTAATGAAGTGAATTGTGAAGATCAACACAATGATACTACCTTGAATATCACTACTTCTATTGATGGCAATGAACCTGTTAATAAAGATCTGTCTTCAAATTCTGTTGTGCAGATAATGCCTATAAAGGTTCCTACCATTCGAAGCAGTAGCAAAGAAGTTGGTAATGATACTTCTGAAGTGCATGCTCTTTCTGATACTCTTGTGTCAGATTTTGACAAACGCTGGTGCAAAACTTTTGAGTCGCAAGTTACTCAATTAATTACCTCAATGCACAAATCATATGTTGATGTACAACCTCTTGTCCCTACACATTACAACTTTTCTATTGAGTTGCCTGGTTGGCCTTCTTGCAACACTCAACCACTTACAGGCTCTCCTCTTGATCCTTCCCCCTCCCTTTCAAACTCACAACCATCCTCCCCCCAGTCTCTACCTCGTAGGAAAATTGAAACTAGATCTCTTTCTGCTAAGAGAAGAAATAACTCCAAACTTCCTCAATAAATTTTTAATGAATAAAAAAATTGCTTCTTGGAATCTCAGAGAAGCCCATAGTAATTTGAAACTTGATCAAGTTAAGAGAATTATCTCTGAGTACAATATTTGTCTCTTTGGTCTGCTTGAAACAAAGCTTAATCTTTCATTGTCCATTAAAGCAGCTTCATACATTAACCCAAATTGGTCCTTCCATCATAACCTCGATATTGCTTCTTATGGTAGAATACTTGTTATCTATGACCCTGCAGTGTTGACTCTTTCTCCTCTTTTGTCCTCTAGACAGTACATCCATTTTCATGTCCATGATAATCAATCTCTATCCTCCTACTACATCACTTTTGTATATGCTGACAACTCTGTTATTTCCAGGAATTCTTTTTTCAACTCCTTGCCTCCTTTAAGACAATCTACTCACCCCTGGATTGTTTTGGGTGATTTCAACTCCTGCTATGACTATAATGACAAATTTGGGGGAATTCCTCTTATTCCTGATCTTGATCCCCTCAACCTTGCTGTTTTTGATTCTGACTTGATCTTGGTTAACAAGTCAGGAGCAAAGTTTTCTTAGAACAACAGAAGTCGTAGTGGTGTTCGTACCTTCACAACTATTGATCATGCTTTCAGTAATTTTCAAGCTTTCAACCTTTGGCCTTCCCTATCTGTCTTCCTTCCTCAGCCCATAATGTCAGATCATTCTCCATTAATTTTAACTCTTGGTCACCATTTTAGAAGGGAAAAGAGAAGTTATAAATTTTTTAATGCTTGGGTTAAGCATGAGCACTTTCTTGTTTTAGTTTCACAAGTTAACTCTCAATTTTCTTGTTATGGTAATCCTATGTATAAGTTTTGCAGGAAGTTAAAAAGCATCAAACAGGCGATCAAACAGTGGGCTACTATCACTTTTGGTACTGGTAGCCTGTTGTTAACCTCACTTAAGGAACAGCTGAAGAAACAACAAGACTATATGATGGAGCATCCTCTAGATGTGCATGCTGCTGCTGAAGAAGGCAAATTATTCAGTGAGGTTAACAATGCCCTCTTCTTGGAAGCTAGCATGAAGAGGCAACAATTGCATAAAAGATGGATAGATGAAGGAGACAAGAACACTAAGTTCTATCATGAATCATTAAAGGTTAAGCATGCTAGAGAAAATATTTTTAGTATTAATGATGATCATGGTACTCTATTTACAACTGCAGATACTGTTGACCAGGCGTTTATTGATTTCTTCTCTAATCTGCTTGGTAACACTAATGGTTTCATTCCTGATCTTGACCAAATTTCAACCCTTGCTCTGCCATGTATTACTATCCAGGAAGCTGCTTCACTTATTAGGCCTGTTTCTGATGAGGAAATAAAGTCTACTCTTTTCTCCGTGAACCAGCAATCTTCTGGTGGCCCTGATGGTTTTAATGTGACCTTCTTTATATCTACATGGAGTGTGCTAGGTGGTGAGTTCTGTCAAGCTATTCACAATTTCTTTAACAAATGCAAATTACTTGGGGAAGTCAATTGCACTAATATTGCGCTTATCCCTAAAGTCACTCCTCTAACTAGTGTATCCTCCTTCAGGCCTATTTCATGCTGTAATGTAGTTTACAAATGTATCTCTAAAATTCTTACAACTCGTCTTGTCAGTGTTCTGCCGAATGTTATCTCTAGCAATCAAGCTGCCTTTATTCCTTCTAGGAATATTCTTGATAATGTCCTTCTTGCTCAGGAATTGTTAAAAGGTTATGGTAGAAGTAATGTGCCCCCTGCAGCTGCTCTTAAAATTGATATATCCAAGGCTTATGACTCTATACACTGGGCCTCTATTGTCAGGATAATGGTTGTGATGGGATTTCCCAAAATTTGTGTGTCTTGGATATATGTGTGCATTTCCACACCTTCATTCTCTATTGTATTAAATGGTAGACCTGTGGGTTATTTCAGAAGTAGTAAAGGTATTTGACAGGGTGATCCAATATCTTCATACTTATTTTTGTTGGTGATGGAAGTATTTACTGTTATACTTAGGATAAGATACTCTCAAAAGTTTATAAAGTTTCACCCAAAGTGCTCCCATCATCAAATAACTTCAATAATTTTTGCTGATGATGTTATGTTGTTTACCAAACCTGAGTTACCCTCCTTGAGTGGATTAATAGAGGCACTGCAGTCTTTCTACTGTATGACTGGCCTATCTATTAATCAAGCCAAATCTTCTATGCTAGTTGCTGGTGTCAGTGAAGTACATGCTATTGCATTATATCAACATATTGGCTTCTCTTGTATGGAAACTGATATGAGGTATCTTGGTCTCCCCTTAATTTCTAAAAGAATTACTAAAGCTGACTGTTTACCACTTTACAATAAAATTACAACTGTTATGTCTGCTTGGGCTAATAGGCATTTGACTCAGAGTGGTAGGTTAGTGCTTATTAAATCTGTTGTTTTTTCCTCTCGTGTCTATTGGGCTCGTACTCTGATTCTTCCTGTGAAACTATTACATCTTATTAGGTCTGCCATGTATAGATTTTTTTGGACCGGTAGTATTCACAATAGGAAGCTGATGCCTTGTTCATTTTCCAAAATTGAGACTTCCATGAGACAAGGAGGCCTTGGAGTTATTGATGTCAGGAAGTGGAATATTGCAGCCTTTAGTAAACACTTCGATGACCTCATCAACAAGAGAGGAAGTTTATGGGTTAATTGGACGTGGCATTACAACATAAAGAGAAAACAATTTTGGTGTATGGATATCCTACAGAATTGCAGTTGGAATTGGAGAAACATGTTGAAGCTAAGAGAAGTCTACCTACCTATGATTTAATATCTTGTAAATGCTAATACTGCTGTTAGTTTCTGGCATGAACCATGGGTTAGTAAAGGGCGGATCCTATCCAAAGTGTGTGATTTTTCCCAGATTTTACAATTTGGAATTCATAATGATGCTAAGGAAAATGAATTTTTACATGAAGGGAAAATGCAGTTGCCATACAATAGCAATCAGTTGATTAGGCAGCTGTGGTGTGAAATAAATCAAAATTTCTTATCTGCTAATCAAGTTCCATCTATTGTTTGGGACATGAAGCCACACACTGTTAAAGGTGTTTACAAACATGTTACTGCTAGTGCTCCATTGCCTGCTTCCAAATGGTTCCCTGTTATTTGGACAAGTGATTCTATTCCAAAAGATAACCTGATGTTGTGGAAAGTTATTAATCAAGCTTTACTTACTAGAAGTGTTTTGAATAGGTATGGTTTGGCTTGTTCAACACAGTGTCCGTTCTGTGATCTGCGTGATGAAACTTCAGAGCACCATTTTTTGATTGCCCAGCGCTTCACTTCTTATTGGTTAGAATTAGTTGTATTACAGGAATTAACCTATCTTCAACTAATTCAAGCATTGACTGGAGTATTATTACTAGGTGGAGGAATGATGGAGGTAGGGTTTTAGTAGTTTGCTTGAAAATATACATGAGTGTAATATGGAGAAAAAGGAATGCTATAGTTTTTGAAAACCAAAGAAAGAATGTTGAAGTGTTGTGGTATGAAGTTAAGTCTGGTACTTACTTGCAATTGAAGAACAGTAAAAGAGCTTACCCTCATGATTTGCTCCTTGGATGGGCTTGATTTTTGGTGTTTTTCCTTTGTTCTTTTCCTTGTTCTTTTCTTTTCTTTCAATTTTCCTATGTACCCTTTTATTGTGTTGCAATAAAACTGGTAGGGGCCCAGTTAACCCCGCTGGCTTTGCCAAAAATAAAAATAAAAGAATGATTGAGAGAGGGAGGGATTAGGGAAATGAATAAAGGAGATATTCCCATTATGCCGCTCTCGTTACTCTTTCTAATTTATGTTCAAATCAATCTTATTAATTGATTACTTAAGACACGATCTAGTTAATTAAAAAAATATCATTCTCCTTATCACTTCACATTATTCTATTTAATTTATCTAATTAAATCTTCTGAATAATGTTAAACAAAAATTAGGAGTGTTACAGACTCCCTCCTTAAAGAATTTCAACCTTGAAGTTATGATAAGGTAAACAATCAAGTATATCAATCATACATACATGTGTGACAAACTGATGTAGCAGCGAATAACTAAAATGATGAAAACGGTGAAAGTAGGAATCGGTGGATTGAAGAATACCAAAGGCCCAAATCCGTTGATCCAAAGATGCCGGATTCTAGCTATCTCAAACACGTTGATTGCGCACGATACCGTGTTTAAAGATCTACGATTCTTCATACATTGATCTAGCGCACTAGATTCCGTGAATCGGCTTCAGCAGTCGTTGAATCGAGCGCACTCGATTACCGAAAGTGGAGATAGGAGATCACACTCAACTATCGATTGGAGAAGTGGCACAAAGCACACAAACAAGTTTTTATTCAAAATCAACTAACTATTACAAATGACCAACACCCCCTATTTATAGGGTTACAACTCACGCATTTTCATGACACAACACATAGGTCGGCAACGACCTAACACACCCACGCGACCTACGACCTTACATAGGTCGTTAATGACCTAATACTTGTTTACAACACATATTTACAACCACACTTACAAGAACAACACACGACCTAAGAAAAGAATACAAATACAACACTTCAAAACGACTCAACGACCTAAGGAGTAATGCGACACAAGTCAATCCAGCTTTAGGAACTCTTCACACAACCTATCTTCACATCTGCATAAGGTCGAGCGACCTATCTTCCCACGACTTATGGTAGGTCGTTCGCGACCTAAAGAAAGCGGTATAAGATCGAGCGACCTAAGAACATTGCTTCTGGAAATTTTCGAGCGACCTAAAGTTGAGCGACCTATCTTCCCGCGACCTAACTTAGATCGTATTTCTTCTCCGCGACCTAATATAGGTCGTAATTCAATCCCGCGACCTAACTTAGGTCGTAACTCATCAAAGCTGGTACTCGAAATGTCGGAGCGACCTAATGCTGGCTTGCTTATCTCGCTTGGAGGCTTGCATGCTTTAACACTGAATCCAATAACTCGTGAGCGATCTTCACTAGGTCGTGAGCGACCTAATTCACTAGGTCGTTTCAGCGACCTATTCCCTTGATTTAGTTCGCTAGGTCGTTCCAGTGACCTATCACTCAGTTTTAGCTCGTTAGGTCGTTCGCGACCTAAAAGTTCAACAGACTGGGCTGCATCATCCTCCCTCGGTTGAGAAAAATTCGTCCTCGAATTTAAAAATTCCTCGACTTCGACATTCTCGTCTTTGTGAAACAGAACCAAGTGTTTGATATTGTCAACATTAGAAATAGGAAGATGATCCGGCAAACTCAATTTACAATCATTCTCACAAATTTCCTTCATAATTTCCAAACGACCCATTCCACCGGCGTCTAACTTGTTGTACGTACCAACAAGAGATCGTCCAACCTTCAAGTAGATAGATTCGTTGCCACTTTGCGTCTTCATCAAACCCAATACAGGGTCCATACTTACGTCCACCCATGATCTAGTATGTATAGGTAATGACATACATAATCCTGACTTCGTCGCGGTCTCTTTTGAAATTTGATAAATCTGACTCTTCTGAACAAACATTTTAACCCCTTTTCTTATTGACGGTCCCAAACAAAACGTTGTAACCAACTGCATGGTATGATCACGGCCCACGTGTCTTTCTACACGCACGTCTTTGATAACGTTTATTTGCCAACTGCGATCAGGAGTATACAACTGCCTTCCTTTGAATAGTAACCCATCAGCCAATCTTCTCAACTCTACCTGCTTTGTCGGACCCATATGATTACGTGGCATATACGGTACAATAGCACTTGACACTGGATTAACATGATGTACGTTCCTCAGTGGCAGTAATTCTTTGAACATTTCTGCAGGAACTAGATCTTCACATTCATTCACCATTGGCTTAACCTCTTCAATAATTTCAACACTTTTGTTGGTTTCAATTTCATTCAACAAGAATACTTCTGCACTACCCTCCACTTCTTTAACAAGCTCTTTTGTAGATTGTAGACTAGTCGAATCCACCTCCTTCATCAACAAATTATCCTCTTCATCTCCTGACTTACTTTCTTCACCCTCATCCAACTTTGCTGACTGTGAATTTTCAATCTTATGTTCATCAGATTTCGTTGGTTGAAAATCAACAACTTCGTCCCCGTCAAACTTTGGTGATTGACAACAGTCGACTTCATCTTCCACATCAACAAACTTTTTTAAAGACAACAAAGTCTTTAGCTTCTCGATTTCCTCCAATTTGTTTTCCCTCTGTTGACGCTTTTTAGGAACCAAAATGATTCGTGTATCATCGAACATAAAACTGTAGCTGTTGGTGCGACCCTCATGTTGCACAGCTCTATCGTATTGCCATGGTCTCCCCAACAACAAATGGCAAACATCCATATCAACCACATCACACCAAATTTTGTCTTTGTATTTTTTTCCAATGGAAAAATTAACACAAACTCTTCGATTAACCTTCACTTCCCCTCCTTTCCTCAACCAAGATAATTTGTAGGGATTTGGATGTTTCTCTGTTTTCAATAACAACTTCTTTACAGCTTCTGAAGAAATGATATTATCACAGCTTCCTGCATCGATGACAAATTTACAAACCCTTCCCAAAATAGTGCATGTTGACTGGAAAATATTGCTCCTCAACCAACTAGAATCATCTTCTTGCTTAGGCGTTAAACAAGATCTCCTCATCAACAAACTACAACCCCCATCTCCAAACAGTAATTCTTCTTCTTCAACTGGTATTGAATTGACACACTCTACCTCCGCATTTTCATTCTCAATCTCCGCAATCATTGCTCGCTTCTTTGGCTTTGTACATTCATTGCTTTTATGGCCCAACTCTTGACAATTAAAACATTTGAGATTACTATTGACCTTTGCTTTGCTGGCTTCATTCACAATCGGTTTACTGACGACTTTGGAAACATCCACACTATTACTAACATCCTTGTTCTGGTTGTTGGAATTTGTAAACACACCACCTCCTCTCCTACCTTGCTTCTCCCAAGCCAATGCTTTCTGGTGTGCTTCAGCAACAGATCTGGGATCAAACATATTCACCATGTCTTGAATCTGCGTTCGCAACCCTCCAATATACCTAGCTGTTAGCTGTTCCTCTGTTTCCATAATGTCATTCCTCGCAATCAATTGGTAAAAATCATCTGCATACTCATTCACTGACCTCGCCCCTTGTCTTAGGTTCTGCAAATGTTGATACATAAGGGATTGATAATTGTGCGGCAAGAAAGTAGCTTTCATCAACTTCTTCATCTTATCCCATGTAACAATCTTTGACTTCCCCATTCTCTCCCGTGTAAGTTTAGTCTGCTTGCACCACGCCATAGCTCTCCCTCTTAATCTCGTAGCAACCAACTTCACTCTTTGATCCTCGGGAACTTCTTTGAAGTCCAAAATTTCCTCAACATTTGAAATCCAATCCAAAAATCCCTCCGCTACCATTCCTCCCTTGAATTCTGGAATTTCAGTTTTCATCCCCGACTCCCATCGGCGATCATCTTCTACAACCCGATATGCATTTCGTGCTTGGTCTCGATCTCGAGAATGAACACTACATCTTCCACCATCTTCATCAAAAACAGATGTACTTCGATAACGATCTCGACCATCCATATCTCTATGATCTCGCATATCTCTTCTACTTTGTCTTTCATCACCATGATATGGCTCATCTCCAAACTCACGTGGAGTTCTTCTCTCTTCATGTCTATATTCATGGTGATATCTTCTCGTTGAAACTGATGATTCTCTTCTATCTCGATCAGATTGTGGCGACACCCTCCTCACTTCCGTAACCGATGGCGAAACTCTGTTTCCTCCATGGTTCGAGACTGGCGATCTTCTCCTTTGACCTTGATTCATGTCCATCATCAATTTCTCTAACCTCCCAATACCTTCATCCAACTTCTCATTGAATTTGTTGCTAATGCGTTGTTCCATTTGTTCAGCATCTTCTCTTTTGTACAAATCTTCAACATTTTGATGACGATTAGCTCTTCTCGGAGGCATGATCGAATTTAACAATTTTCACAAACTTCAACTCTCGGCTTTGAACACAAAAATGAAATTCAACACTTAAAATTGGCCTTGATCTTCAAATATGATGTTCGGCTTCAACTTGCTCTCGGCTCTAACACTTCAAACTCTTCAAATAAAATTGGTTCCAAGACTCGGCTTAGCTATGATTGGCTAAGTCTAGCTCTGATACCAAATGATGCAATAGCGGATAACTAAAATGATGAAAACGGTGAAAGTAGGAATCGGTGGATTGAAGAATACCAAAGGCCCAAATCCGTTGATCCAAAGGTGTCGGATTCTAGCTATCTCAAACACGTTGATCGCGCACGATACCGTGTTTAAAGATCTACGATTCTTCGTACGTTGATCTAGCGCACTAGATTCCGTGAATCGGCTTCAGCAGTCGTTGAATCGAGCGCACTCGATTACCGAAAGTGGAGATAGGAGATCACACTTAACTACCGATTGGAGAAGTGGCACAAAGCACACAAACAAGTTTTATTCAAAATCAACTAACTATTACAAATGACCAACACCCCCTATTTATAGGGTTACAACTCACGCATTTTCATGACACAACACATAGGTCGGCAACGACCTAACACACCCACGCGACCTATGACCTTACATAGGTCGTTAACGACCTAATACTTGTTTACAACACATATTTACAACCACACTTACAAGAACAACACACGACCTAAGAAAAGAATACAAATACAACACTTCAAAACGACTCAACGACCTACGACCTAAGGAGTAATGCGGCACAAGTCAATCCAGCTTTAGGAACTCTTCACACGACCTATCTTCACAGTGGCATAAGGTCGAGCGACCTATCTTCCCACGACTTATGGTAGGTCATTCGCGACCTAAAGAAAGCGGTATAAGATCGAGCGACCTAAGAACATTGCTTCTGGAAATTTTCGAGCGACCTAAAGTTGAGCGACCTATCTTCCCGCGACCTAACTTAGATCGTATTTCTTCTCCACGACCTAATATAGGTCGTAATTCAATCCCGCGACCTAACTTAGGTCGTAACTCGTCAAAGCCGGTACTTGAAATGTCAGAGCGACCTAATGCTGGCTTGCTTATCTCGCTTGGAGGCTTGCATGCTTTAACATTGAATCCAATAACTCGTGAGCGATCTTCACTAGGTCGTGAGCGACCTAATTCACTAGGTCGTTTCAGCGACCTATTCCCCTGATTTAGTTCGCTAGGTCGTTCCAGCGACCTATCCCTCAGTTTTAGCTCGTTAGGTCGTTCGCGACCTAAAAGTTCAACAGACTGGGCTGCATCACAAACACATAATAACAATACTAGCCTATCTAACTAGCAAAAAGTCTATATAACAATTATAGAACATACCATCAAAATAAGTCAGGATAAGTATCTCTAATCCTATCTTCAGTCTCCAAAGTACAGTCTTTCTCATTGTCATTCCACTGAATTTTCACTAACTTTACTGTCTTATTTCTTAATATCTTCTCATCTCTTGTTACAACACAAACTACTTGTCTAACAAAAGTAATATCCGGTTCCACTTCCAATGCAGTCGATGCAATAGTAGTCTCTAGATCATGCACATACATCCTAAGATGAGAAACATGAAAAACATTATGGACTCCTGCCAAACTATTCGGTAACTCTATTTGATAAGCGAGTTTCCTGATCCTCTCTATGATAGGAAACGGACCAACATATCTCGATGCCAATTTCCTTGACTTTCCAAACCGTACCACATCCTTCATCAATGATATGTTAACAAAAACATGGTCTCCAATGAGAACTCTAGATCACCCTCTTATCTGCGTAACTTTTCTGTCTAGACTGAGCTTCCTTCATCCTTAATCGGATTAATTCAATCTTTTATGTAGCTTCTCTAGCCATATCTGGATGGAGAACCAACCTATCTTCGGTCTCTAGCCAACAAGATAGTGATGTGCATAGCCTTTCGTAAAGAGCTTCAAAAGGCACCATTCCTATACTTGTCTGATAACCATCGTTATAGGAAAACTCAACTAAGTGTAAATGGTCCTTCCATGATCCTCCAAAGTCTAGTATATAAGCTCTTAACGAAATTTTAAGAACTTTGTTAACTCTTTCCGCTTGCCCATCCGTTTGTGGATGGTAAGCGGTACTTATCTTTAGCTTGGTACCTAACACTTTTTACAGACTCTTCTAGAATTCACTAATGAACAAAGTATCGCTGTCACTGACTATACTAATAGGAATTTCATGTAGTCTTATAATATTCTTCATAAACAACTTCTTCAGAGTAGGTTCGTCCTTGTCGATTTAACGGGAATAAAGTATGCACTCTTGGTCAGTCTATCTACCACAACCCAAAATGCTTTCATTTCCTCTATTCGACCTTGGCGACCCATCAATAAAGTCCATGAATATAGAATCCCACTTCTAAAGTGGTACTTCTAACGGTTGAAGCAACCCACTTGGTTTCTGATGCTTGGCTTTTGCTTGCTAACAATTCAAGCATTGTTTCACTCAAAAGCCTACATCTCTTTTCATTTCTTCCCAGAAGGAACTCCTCTTCATATCCTAATACATTTTAGTTCCTCTAGGATGAATAGTAAACTTCGATCGATAACACTCCCTAAGAACTTCCTTAGGCTACAAACATCTAGAACACACAATCGTCCCTTCTTCCTTAACCATCCGTTCTAGTCAAGACTAAAGTCTTCTAAATCATCAAACTCAGTTCCCCCTTCAAGTCTCCTAATCCGTTCAGCTAGTAATGGATCATCTCTCTGCTTAGAAGTAATTCTTTCGATCATTATCGATCAAACTTCCAAATAGGATAACATTGCATTATTCCGACTAGAACTACCCATTGACCTTAACCACACACCATAAGTAGTCAATGCCTCCAAATCTTTCCATTTTGCTAACATAGCTAACACCACACTCTTATGTTTTCTGCTAATTACATCTGCAACTTTATTTTCTTTTCGTAGCATATACTCAATATCAAAATCATAAGCTGCCAAAAACTCTAGCCACCTATGATGTCTCATATTTAACTCTTTCCGAGAGAATAAATATTTCAAGGACTTATGATCCATAAATAATTCGAGTCATTCTCCCAAAGTGTCTCCACACTTTGAAAGCAAAGTGCACCACTGCCAACTCTAAATCATGAGTCGAATATCTAACTTCATGTGGTCAAAGTTGTTGAGAAGCGAAGGCAATCACTTTACCTTTTTGCATTGTCACAACTCCTAACTTTGTTCCACATGCATCAATATACACCACTAAATCATGATTTCCATCTGGAACAAATAACATGGGCGCATTGGTCAATAAATGTTTTAGCTTTAATAATGCTTCTTCACATTTATCGTTCCAAATAAACTTTACGTCCTTCCTTGTTAATTTAGTCATAGGCGCTGCTCTACGATAGAAATCCTTGATGAATCTCCTATAATAGCCAGTTAACCCCATATAACTTCTTATCCCAATCACAGTCTTGGGTCTTTTCCAATTATTAACAGCTTCAATCTTAGCTCAATCTACTGATAACGCTTTTCTATAACTTCATGACCAAAGAATTTCACTTCTTTCTTCCAAAAATGACATTTTGAAAACTTCACTTTTAGTTGGTGCTGCCTTAACGTTTCTTGCACTATTCTAAGAATCACATGATCTCATTCATGCTTATAATATATCGGAATGTCATCTATAAACACTAACATGAATCTGTCCAAATACTCTCAGAAGATCCAGTTCATCAAATCCACAAAGAAGGCAGGTGCATTGGCCAATCTAAAGGGCATGACTAACCATTCATACAAACCATATCTTATTTGTAATGCCGTTACTGGAATGTTGTCCTCCGCCACACTCAATTGATGGAACCCAATTGTTAGATCCAATTGGGAAAATACCTTGGCTCCACTCAACTAATCAAACAAATCATCTATTCTCGGCAAAGGATACCGATTCTTTACCGTCTTCTCATTTAACTTGCGATAATCAATACATATCCTCAATGACTCATCCGGTTTCTTCACGAACATCGCGGCTGCTCCCCAAAATGAACTGCTTGGTCTGATAAAATTCTTTCCCTCTAAGTCCACTAGTTGCACCTTTAACTATTTCATCTCAGTAGGTATCATTCTGCTAGGTGGTCTACTCACGAGTTCAGCTTCAGGTACAAATCTATTGGAAACTCAATAGCTCGTTACAGTGGTAGTCCTGTAACTGGCTCAAAAACATCTGCATACTCACTTACAATAGAAACCTGATTCACCTCATCTTCCACTTCCATTGCACCCAATAAAGCACATACATCTAAACTCGAATTCTCTACCAAGTATATAATTCGATCACGGCTATTAGGGTGTCTTAATGATATATCCTTATCCTGGCAAAATATCCTAGCATCATATCTGCTTAACCAATCCATACCCAAAATAATTCCAAAACCCACAAAATCAAACATATGCAAATTGCAAATAAATGCATGACCTAATAGCTTAGTTTCTAAATTGTCACATCTCATCCCAAGAGTTTCATAACTTCCTATTGGATTCGCAACCCTTAAGGAAGTTATAAGGTATAATGGTTCTAGATTTAACTTATCTACCAAGTATTGCAAGATAAAAGAATGTGATATGTTTGTATCAAATAATACTTTAATATGTATACCATGAATCCAAAGCATACCTCCCATCACAGACTTTCCTTTTTATTCTGTAGTCGGCCTAGAAGTTGAAGGTTCCAGAGTGAAAACTTTCTCTTTATCAGCCTTAGCCAGTTTTGGACATTCATTCTTGTAATGCCCCATCTAGTTGCAGTTGTAACACTTCAAGCCCTTCTTTCCCACAACCTTCTTTCAATCACCAGATCGACACTCAATAGCAAAGTGCACATTCTTATCACACTTATAGCAAATAACATTAGCTTTCTCTTTCTTGGTAGCTCCACCCTTCTAAGCTCCATTCTTATTAAAGAACTTCCTTTTCTTGCCTTGAAAACCTCTAGTCTCCACAGGCTTGGCACTTCCAAATGTCAAAATCATTTCCTTATTCCTTAACGCCATCTCTACCATCACATCACATGGATCTCTGAGATGCGGCATTATTGCCCTGGTAATCTCGAGCTTCAATCCATGAATGAACTTCTCATTCCTTTTGATCACGATGTCAATAGTAGTATATCCGTATTTGGATAACTCATCAAACTTAGTTGCATATTCCAGTTCAGACATCTCTCCCTTCTCCAATTCCATAAACTTCCTGAGCAAAATTGATTAGCTATCTCGGACAAAAACTTTGCTCAAACCTCCTTCTAAATTCAGCCTAAGTCAAGTTCTCCTTTGGTGCTCCTACAGTCACTCTGTTCCACTAATACAAAGCAACCCCTTGCAACTGTCTAGACACCAACCTTCTCTTGTGCTCATCATTCAAGCATAAGTTCGCAAAAATCCTTTTACGGTGCAACAACCAGTTCTGCACTTCAATAGCACTTTCTGTTCCTAGGCTTTCCACCAAGACTGGTATAATCATGACTCAACTTGGCGCAATTGTTGTGGGGAGGTACCTTGAGATTATCACATCCCACATTGTTAATGTTTCCTCCAACCAAACTAGCTGCAGCTCCAGCTTGTATCATATTCACGAAGAACTGATATATAGTCCTTATATCTGCTAGTGGGGTTCCTGCACTCATGTAACATCCCTAATTTTTGATAACATTATTCAGGAGATTTAATTAGATAAATTATATAGAATATTGTAAATGTGATAAGGGGGTTGAGATTTTAATAAATATAATTAAGGCCGTGCTCAATTAAATATTTAAATGGGCTAAAGAATAGGTTATAAGTTAATTAATTTACATAAGGGTATAGTGGGAATTTACCGCACATAACCCCTTACCCTTGTATATCCTCGTTCCACCATTTCATTTCTCATTCATGTCATTTTAAAAACAAAACGCAAACGTTAAGAGGGGAGCTGGCCATAATCAAAGAGAAGAGAAATCAAAGTAAAGCTAAGGATTCAAGCTTAAGGGAAATTAATCTCAATCCAATCTCCTTATCTTAATCAAGGTGATAATAATTCATTCCATCTCTATTTTGTTTTATAATCATATGTTTTTGGATTTAAGGTAAATTCGTTTTTATGATCATTTGGATGATGATATGCTTGAATTACAATTTGTTTGATTTAAACAAGAGTGTTTAAATAAGATTATAGGCGGTTTTAGGGCAAAAGCGATTTACGCTGATGTTTAAATGCCATGGAAAATTTTTATATTGTATAAAACATGATTTTGGAGTTGGGTTTTAATTTTGATAATTTTCCAAGCTATGGAAAGATTACTATGAATTTTCAAAGGAAAATATGGTTAATTGGGTTTATAAATTTAGTTTAGAAAATATATCAAGAATTTAGGTTTGAAATTTTGATATGTTAGAAAACATGACTAAAGTGAATTTCTGGAATTTTTGAGGATTTTTCCCAAGTGATTTGCCAAGCAAATTAAATTATTTTAGAAGAGGGACTTCTCTGCAATATTGGTTTTGCTTAATGGAAGGGTTTATTTGCTAACTTAACCATGGTTTAGATCTGAAATTAGCCGCAATTATTTTAGTAAAGAATTTGAAAAGTTAAGGCAACCAATCATAAGTTTACATGTGGCTGGTTAGTTAGAAAGTGTTTGCTTTAATTAGTATTAAATCAGGTTTACCCAAAAAAGTTGGTTCCGCCTTCTCTAGAAGTACCTTTCGACTCAGAGCTTCCGCCTTCAATCAATTCGAAATCCCACTAAGCCGAAACCAATACATAAGGTATCACTTAGATGGTAAGTAGTGGATTGGAGAAAGGCGGAAGGCATGGTGTCGAAAGCATTGCTTTCGATGGGGTCGATACCTTTGTTTATTTTAAAAAGTGAAGCGCTTGCCTTTGTTTTATTAAAGCCTTCAAAGGAGTCGAAGCATCTGTTTTTGAAAGAAGTTTTCTAAAGGCTATCGAAGTGGTTGCCATCATCTTATGTTTTAAAGAATAAGCTTTCAAATGGGTTTCTTTACTTATAAAATAATGCTTTCGAAAGAAGGGGTTTGGACCTAGTCGAAGCCCTGCTGCCGTTCTTTTGCCTTTTGAGTATATTGAAGTTATTAATATTCGAAGGGTAGTTTTGTTTTTAAGATGTTTTAAGCCACTTCCTAGATGCTTTCGGAAGGGTCCAAGGGTTTCGAAGGCAATGGCGTTGAAAGGGGGTTTCGATGCTATCCTATAGTGTTTTGTTTAAATGGTTTGAGGCTTTCGAAAGGGATGGTGCCGACGCCATCAAGTTTTCCCAAATATTACTATATGATAAAGGATGGTTTCGAAAGAGATACTTTTGTTTATATTCACTTTGACTCAAATAATATTTGAAGTATAAACCCAATGGTTTCGAAAGGGGGACATTCAATGATTTCGGAAGGAAAACTTCCAAAGGTTTCGAAAGGGGCACTTTCAATGGTTTCGAAGCTATGCTCTTAAGTGTTATTAAACAATACTTTATTACATTCGAAAGGGTTCAGAAGAGATGTTTTGAAGTATTTCGAAAGGTAGGGGCCTAATGTTTTGAAAAGAGATTTATATGCTTTCGAAAGTGGTTATCCAGTGAAGTCGAAAGCAAGGTTTTGAAGGTTTTGACAGCCTTAGTTTTCAAAACAAATAACCCAATCTCATATTAAAAAAGAAAAACCATGACATAATTAAATAAAGTGTTTTGAAAAGGAGTTTTTGAAGAAGTTTTCTTTGATTAAAGGGTTAAAGGGATTAACCAAGTTATTGTGTTTGCTTCTTCATATATGTATATATATTCACATTGTAATGGACTTATAACTGTATTTTGGGGAAGGGCAGAATAACCAGTTAGGTTGGCCCAGTAGTGAAAATAAATTAAGTTAACTCTAGATGAGTAGAACATCCAGGAGATCAGGAAGACCGGAATGTAGGATGCTAAAATATTAAAGGAAAAGATATTGGCAGGGGATAATAGGTTCTTAGTAAGCCCACGAAAACTGTGTATAGGAAAAGATATTGGCAGGGGCCAATAGGTTCATAGTTAGCCCATGAAAACTATGTATAAATGAAGATGTCTGAAAGACAGGTTCATAGTAATCCTATGAAAACTATGATTTGATACTGGCAAGGGCCAGTAGGTTTATAGTTAGCCATTAAAACTATATCGGGATTAAGATATTGACAGATGTCAATAGGTACCTTGTCAGCCCATAAAAACTAGGATAAAAAGATATTGGAGTTACCATTAGGTTCCTAGTAAACCCATGAAAACTAGGGTAAGAGTAAAGATATTGGAGTTACCAATAGGTTCATAGTGATCCCAAGAAAACTATGAAATTGGATAGCGAGTCCTTATACATTTTACCGGTTATTAGTTAGCCCATGAAATTTATTAGGTCAATAGTAATCCTAGAAACTATAACTGAGTGACAGCGAGTCCTTATACATTCTACCGGTTATTAGTTAGCCCAAGAAACCTATTAGGTTAATAGTAATCCGATAAACTATAATTGAGACAGATAGTCAAAATGAATGGAGATGGGTAATCCAGAATTGATTCATTTGTTTTGCATATTATCATATCATATTATTTTGAATTGTATTAACCATTGTGGATGTAGGTGCACAATATATGGTTTTAAAAAGGTTTTAGGATACTAGTGAGGGGAAAACCCGTTCCGCTAGGCGGCGTGGTCTCACTATATATCTAAATGATTTGAGATGGTAGATTATTATTGCAAACCGGGCTTTATGTCTAACTCGAAGTTTATGTTTTCCCCTTAAACTCTCGGGTACTCAACAGATTTTGAGTAGTTTGAGAGTTGTGGTTTTCAGGTACTTCATTAGACAAATAAAGCTTCTGGAGACGTGCAAGAGGCATGATAGATATCTAGAGTTCTCTTTTATCTGATTCCGCTGTGTTGTATGTAATCGCAAAGTTGTTATATTGCATGTATATACCCTGATCATCCAAGGGGGCATCTTCATATGTCGCTCTTGGCATATGTTGTAATAAATATATTTTCTCTGAACGTGGTTAACGATTGTGGGATTATGTAAAGGATTGGAAATGTTTTAAGAAGTTTCCATATTCATGTGTTTCTATGTATCAATGTATCTAACATCGTCCTATTTGGTCGCCGAGGATTAATAACTATGGATGACTACAACATCCGTAGCCGTTATTTTGGGCCTCCGAGTAGGGGGGTGGTACAAGTTGGTATCAGAGCATAGATTTATGAAACTTAAAAGAAATTAAACCTAAAAGCTTTTTTCAAACATAATCCAATGAATCAGAAATATGATTGAGGTTTGGGATAACACTATAATAACGTACTTGTATTTGATATATATATATATAAGTACGTATTCCCCTCTCTCTTTGACCGTTCTTTTGTATCTTACTAAGGTTCGTATGCAGATTTACAAGAAAGAAGATATGGAAGCAGAAAATGGAAGAGGAAGTCTCAATGGAGGAAGCACCACAACAAATGGAAATGCTCGACCTAATACAGGATGAATCAAAGTCGATAGGCTAATGCTAACTAAAATGCTAATGCCAATATAGGTGCTGGAAATACACCAGTAGATATGGGGATGATGTATCAATTCTTCGTCATTGTGATGTAAGCCGGAGTTTCTACTGGAGTTGCTGGAAATGTAGGAGGAGCTAATCATGTGACTCCAGTTGGGAATAACTATGCTAAGCTAAGCATAGATTACACTAGTCTGGGTGGAAAGCCGTTTATGGGAATGGAGGATGCCATAGAAGTAGAGAATTGGCTGTTGCATTGTGAGCGTATATTTGCTGATCTAGGTTTAGATGATGAGCAGAAGAGAAGGTTGGCCTCTAAATAGTTGCAGGGGTCAGCACTTCATTGGTGGAAAAGTGTTAGTGTCGGAGTTCCGGAGGAAGAGTTGACATGGGCTGAATTTAGAAGGAGATTTGAACAGAGATTTTTATATGAGGTTGCTGAGTTAGCATTGATGAGAAAGTTTATGGATCTAGTTCAGGGTGAGATGTCGATTATCGAGTATGCCACTAGGTTTAATAAGCTGTCTCGATATGGGTATGCTATTGTTGACACTGACGTCAGAAGGAATGAGAGGTTTATTCGGGGTTTGAGACCTGAGCTTGCTAGGGCGACCCTGACACATATCTGTGATCCTTGTAATGTGGTTGTGGAGATGGCAATTTGCCATGAGGAGATGCTTGCTATTTGTGCTAGGGAGAAGCCGATTGAAACCCAGGGTTCTCAGGGAAAGAAGAGAAAGTTCGTTAAGAAGAAGGGAGCCCAGAAGGGAGATGCTGCTAAGAAGGCAAAGGCTAATTTAGTTTGCTACAAATGTGACAAGAAGGGTCATTATGAAAATGAGTGCCGGTCAGGCAAGGGAAAGAAGGTTGCAACTAAGAAGAATGTGAAGTGCTTTAACTGTGATCAAGTTGAGAATTCTAAGAACCAGTGTCTAAAGACAGCCATGCGGACAAGGGAAAGATCTTTGTTGTTGGATAATCAACTAAGCCAACTCCAGCTGATAAAGAGAAGACTGTGATGGATGGTACGTTTTTGATTCAGAGTATACCAGTTAGGATACTATTTGATACTGGTGCATCACATTCGTTTATATCCTGGTGTTTGGTTGATAGGTTATGCTAAGAACCCACATACCTTGTTACTTCCTTAAGGGTTGCGAATCCAATAGGAGGGTATGCAACTCTGGGGATGAGATGTGACCAGTTAAGACTTGATTTGTTAGGTCATAAGTTTGAATGCAGTCTGTATGTTTTTGATTTCGTAGATTTGGGAATCATTTTGGGTATGGATTGGTTGAGGAGGTATGAGGCCATGATATTTTACCAAGATGGGATATATCACTAAGACACCCTGATAGTCATAACCGAATTATATTCTCAGTAGAGAATTTTAACCAGAGTAGTTGTCCTTTGTTAAGTGCAATGGAATGGGAGAAGAACTAAGTCAGGTTCGAGTTACAAGAGAGTTTGCAGATGTTTTTGAGCCGGTCATAGGACTACCACCGAAACGAGCTGTTGAGTTTTGGATAGATCTTGTGCTAGGAGCTGAACCTGTTAGTAGACCACCTAACAAGTTGACACCTACTGAGATGAAAGAATTGAAGGTGCAAGTAGTTGATCTAGAAGGAAGGAATTTTACTAGACTAAGCAGTTTGCCTTGGGGAGTGGTCGCAGTGTTCGTAAAGAAACCAGATGGGTCATTAAGGATGTGTATCGACTATCATAAGTTGAACGAAAGGACGATTAAGAATAAGTATCCTTTGCTGAGAATTAATGATCTATTTGATCAATTGAGTGGAGTCAGAGTATTTTCCCAGTTGGATTTGGCAACAAGTTTGCATTAGTTAAGAGTAGCAGACGACATCATTCCTTTGACCGCATTTCAGACTAGATATGGTTCGTATGAGTGGTTAATAATGCAATTCGGATTAACGAATGCACCTGCTTTCTTTGTAGATCTGATGAATCGAGTCTTCCGTGAGTATTTGGATAGATTTGTGTTGGTGTTTATAGATGATATTTTGGTGTACTCTAAATATGAAAGAGACCATGAGGATCATCTTAGGGTTGTGCTTGAGACTCTAAGGCAGCATCAGCTAAATGCGAAGTTTATCAAGTGTCATTTTTGGAAGAAAGAGGTTATGTTTCTTGGTCACGTGGTTTCAGAGAAGGGTTTGTCAATCGATGCAGATAAGGTCGAAGCTGTGATAATTGGAAGAGACAAAGACGACAACTGAGATTAGAAGTTTTCTAGGACTTGCTGGCTATTACCGTAGATTCATTAAGGATTTTTCGTAGATAGTAGCGCCTTTGACTAAGCTAACCAGGAAGGAGGTGAAGTTTGTCTAGTTCGACAAATATGAGGAAGCATTCCTTAAGTTAAAGCATTTGTTGACCAATGCACAGTGTTAGTAGTTCCAAACGGAAACCAAGAGTTGGTGGTGTATATTGATGCATGTGGGACTGGATTGGGAGTTGAGTTGATGTAGAAAGGTAAAATGATTGCCTATGCTTCATGACAGCTTAAACCGCTTGGAGTGAGATATCATACTCATGATTTGGAGTTGGCTGTGGTGATCTTCGCATTGAAGATTTGGAGGCATTATCTCTTAAGGGAGAGATTTGAGATATACACAGATCATAAGTCTTTAAGATATTTATTCTCTCAAAAGGAGTTGAATATGAGACAGCAGAGGTGGCTGGAGTTTTTGGCTGCTTATGATTTTGGTATAGAGTATACACTAGGGAAAGGAAATAAAGTAGCAGATGCTCTTAGCAGAAGACACAAGAATATTGTGTTGGCTATGTTGGCAAAATGGAAGGATCTAAAAGCTTTGGCCAGTTGTGGTGTGCAATTAAGATCGACTGCTAGTTCTAGTCAAAGTACTGCCATGTTATCCTGTTTAGAAGTTCGACCAGTGTTGATCGAGAAAATTGTTTCTAAGTAGAAGGAGGATCCATTATTAGCCGAGAAAGTCAGAAGGCTTGAGGTTGGAACTGAGATCGATGATTTGAAAGATTTCTTACTTGACCAGAGAAGATGGTTGAGAAAGAAGGGGCGATTATGTGTTCCAGATGTTGAGAACTTGAGGAAAGAAGTTCTTGGGGAATGTCATCGATCCAAGTTTACAATTCATGAAGGGACCAAGATGTATCAAGATATGAAGAGGAGCTTCTATTGGGAATGTATGAAGAGGGATGTTGGCTTGAGGGTTAGGCAGTGTGCAAACTATCAACGAGTGAAAGTCGAACATCAGAAGCCGAGTGGATTGCTTCAGCCCCTAGAGATTCCAGTTTGGAAATGGGATTCGATATCCATGGATTTTATAGATGGGCTGCCAAGGTCGAATAAAGGAAATGAAAGTATATGGGTCATAGTGGACAGGTTGACCAAGAGTGCCCATTTCATTCCAGTTAAGTCAACCAGGACGACACATGTTTTGACTAAGTTATTCATGAAGAACAAAGTTAGAATACACGAAGTTCCTAGTGGCATAGTCAGTGACAGAGATGCTTTGTTCATTAGCGAATTCTGGAAGAGTCTACAGGATGTGTTAGGCACTAAGGTCAAGATGAGTACTGCATATCACCCTTAGACGAATGGGCAGACAAAGAGAGTCAATAAGGTACTCGAAGATTTATTGAGAGCTTGTGTATTGGACTTTGGTGGATCTTAGGAGGATCACCTATATTTGGTTGAGTTTTCCTATAATAATAGTTACCAGACTATATAGGAATGGCGCCTTTTGAAGCTTTGTATGGAAGGCCATGCAAATCACCAGTATGTTGGCAGTATGTTGGTTGGAGATTTGAGACAGATTGGTCTTAGGTCCAGATTTGGTTAGGGAGGCATCAGAGAAGATTGAGTTGATCTGAGAAAGGATGAAGGAAGCTCAATCCAGACAAAAGAGTTACACAGATAAAAGGCATAAAGATCTAGAGTTCTCAGATGGAGATAGGGTTTTCATTAAGGTAACACCGATGAAGGGTATGGTATGGTTCGGAAAGTCAGAGAAACTGGCACGAAGATATGTTGCTCCATTCCAGATTATAAAGAGGATTGGAAAGCTCGAATATAGAGTAGAATTGCCGAGCTGTATGGTAGGTATCCATAATGTATTTCATGTGTCTCATCTTTGCAAGTATGTGCATGATCCATAGGCTACTATTCCTCCATCAGGGTTGGAAGATATAGTAGTAGAGCCTAATTTGACTTTTGTTAGACAACTAGTTCGGGTTGTAGCGAGTGATGAGAAAAGATTGAGGAACAAGATAGTCAAGTTGGTGAAAGTTCAGTGGAGCGACAACGAGAAGGACTGTACTTGGGAGACAGAGGACAAGATTCGAGATACTTATCCTGATCTACTTTGTGGGCATGTCTATATTAGATTTATATAGATATTAGCTAGTCAGGTAGACTAGTACGGTTGTTAGGAGTCGTTACAAATGATTGCTATGTTTAGTATTTAGTCTTTACTGAATTTCGAGGATGAAATTCTTTAAGGAGAGGACCTTGTAACACCCCTAATTTTTGATAACATTATTCAGGAGATTTAATTAGATAAATTAAATAGAATAATGTAAATGTTAAGTGATAAGGGGGTTGAGATCTGAATAAATATAATTAAGGCCATGCTCGATTAAATAATTAAATGGACTTAAGAATGGGTTATAAGTTAATTAATTTACATAAGAGTATAGTGGGAATTTGCCGCACATAACCCCTTACCCTTATATATCCTCGTTCCTATCATTTCATTTCCCATTCACGTCATTTTAAAAACAAAATGCAAATGTTTAGGGGGTGCCGGCCATAATCAAAGAGAAGAGAAATCAAAGTAAAGCTAGGGATTCAAGCTTAGAGGAAATTAATCTCAATCCAATCTCGTTATCTTAATCAAGGTGAATAATAATTCATTCCATCTCTACTTTTTATAATCATATGTTTTGGGATTTAAGGGTAAATTCGTTTTTATGATGATTTGGATGATGATATGCTTGAAATACAATTTGTTTGATTTAAACAAGAGTGTTAAATAAGATTATAGGCGGTTTTAGGGAAAAACCGATTTATGTTGATGTCTAAATGCCATGGAAAAAATTTCATGTTGTATAAAACATGATTTTGGAGTTGGGTTTTAATTTTGATAATTTTCCAAGCTATGGAAAGATTACTATGAATTTTCAAAGGAAAATATGGTTAATTGGGTTTATAAATTTATTTCAGAAAATATATCGAGAATTTAGGTTTGAAATTTTGATATGTTAGATAACATGACTAAAGTGAATTTCTAGAATTTTTTAGGATTTTTCCCAAGTGATTTGCTAAGAAAATTAAATTATTTTAGAAGAGGGACTTCTTTGCTATATTGGTTTTGCTTAATGGAAGGGTTTATTTGCTAACTTAACCATGGTTTAGATCTAAAATTAGCCGCAATTATTTTAGTAAAGAATTTGAAAAGTTAAGGCAACCAATCATAAGTTTACATGTGGCTGGTTAGTTAGAAAGTGTTTACTTTAATTAGTATTAAATCAGGTTTACCCAGAAAAGTTGGTTCCGCCTTCTCTAGAAGTACCTTTCGACTCAGAGCTTCCACCTTCAATCAAGTCGAAACCCCACTAAGCCGAAACCAATACACAAGGTATCACTTAGATGGTATGTAGTGGATTGGAGAAAGGCGGAAGGCGTGGTGTCGAAAGCATTGCTTCTGATGGGGTCGATACCTTTGTTTGTTTTTAAAAGTGAAGCGCCTGCCATTGTTTTATTAAAGCCTTCAAAGGAGTCGAAGCATATGTTTTCGAAAGAGGTTTTCTAAAGGCTTTCAAAGGGGTTGCCATCATCTTATGTTTTAAAGAATAAGCTTTCGAATGGGTTTCTTTACTTATAAAATAATGCTTTCGAAAGAAGGGGTTCCGACCTAGTCGAAGCCCTGCTGCCGTTCTTTTGCCTTTCGAGTATATTGAATTTATCAATGCCTTTGAAGGTTAGTTTTGTTTTAAAGATGTTTCAAGCCACTTCCTATATGTTTTCGAAAGGGTCCAAGGGTTTCGAAGGCAATGGCGTCGAAGGGGGTTTCGATGCTATTCTTTATTGTTTTGTTTAAATGGTTTGAGGCTTTCGAAAGGAATGGTGCCGACGCCATCAAATTTTCCCCAATATTACTATATGATAAAGGATAGTTTCAAAAGAGATACTTTCGCTTATTTTCACTATGACCCAAATAATATTTTAAGTATAAACCGAATGGTTTCAAAAGAGGGACTTTCAATGATTTCGGAAGGGATACTTCTAAAGGTTTCGAAAGAGGTACTCTCACAGGTTTCGAAGCTATGCTTCTAAGTGTTATTAAGCAATACTTTATTCCATTCGAAAGGGTTCAAAAGAGATGGTTTAAAGTGTTTCAAAAGGTAGGGGCCCAATGTTTTGAAAAGATATTTATATGCTTCAAAAGAGGTTATCTAGTGAAGTCGAAAGCAAGGTTTTGAAGGTTTCGACGGCCTTAGTTTTCAAAACAAATTATCCAATCTCATTTTTAAAAAGGAAAACCATGGCATAATTAAATAAAGCGTTTTGAAAAGGAGTTTTTGAAGAAGTTTTCTCTTATTAAAGGGTTAAAGGGATTAACCAAGTTATTGTGTTTGCTTCTTCATATATGTATATGTATTCACATTATAATGGACCCATAAATGTATTTTGGGGAAGGGCAGAATAACCAGTTAGGTTGACCTAGTAGTGAATATAAATTAAGTTAACTTCTGAATGAGTAGAATTGCATCCAGGAGGTCAGGAAGACTAGAATATAGGATGCTAAAATATTAAAGGAAAAGATATTGGCAGGGGCCAATAGGTTCTTAGTAAGCCCATGAAAACTGTGTGTAGGAAAAGATATTGGCAGTGGCCAATAGGTTCATAGTTAGATCATGAAAAATATGTATAAATGAAGGTGTCAGAAAGACAGGTTCATAGTAATCCCATGAAAACTATGATTTGATACTGGCAGGGGCTAGTAGGTTTGTAGTTAGCCCATTAAAACTATATCTGGTTTAAGATATTGACAGATGTCAATAGGTTCCTAGTCAGCCCATGAAAACTAGGATAAGAAGAGAAGATATTGGAGTTACCAATAGGTTCCTAGTCAACCCATGAAAACTAGGATAAGAGTAAAGATATTGGAGCAATAGGTTCATAGTGATCCCATGAAAACTATGAAATTGGACAGGGAGTCCTTATATATTTTTCCGGTTATTAGTTAGCCCATGAAAACTATTAGATTAATAGAAATCCTAGAAACTATAATTGAGACAGATAGTCAAAATAAATGGGGATGGGTAATCCAGAATTGATTCATTTATTTTGCATATCATCATATCATATTATTTTGAATTGTTTTAACCATTGTGGATGCTAGAACACAGTATATGGTTTTAAAAAGGTTTTAGGATACTAGTGAGGGGAAAACCCGTTCCGCTAGGCGGCGTAGTCTCAGTAGATATCTAAATGATTTGAGATGATAGGTTATTATTCATACCAGGCTTTATGGCTGACTTGAAGTTTATGTTTTCCCCTTAAACTCTCGGGTACTCGATTGATTTTGAGTAGTTTGAGAGTTGAGGTTTCCAGGTACCTCATTAGACTTTCCGGAGATGTGCAGGAGGCATGATAGATATCTAGAGTTCTCTTTTATCTGATTCTGTTGTGTTGTATATAATGGCGAAGTTGTTATATTACCTGTATATACTTTGATCATCCAATGAGGCATCTTCATATGTCGCTATTGGCGTATGTTGTATTAAATATATTTTCTCTGAACGTGGTTAACGAATGTGGGATTATGTAATGGATTGGAAATGTTTTGAAATGGAATATGATCTTGTTTGATCTTTTAAATTTTTTCCATATTCATGTGTTTCTGTGTATCAATGTATCTAATGTAACATCCCTAATTTTTGATAACATTATTTAAAGAAATTGAATTAGATAAATTAAATAGAATAATGATGATAAGGGGATTGCGATTTGAATAAATTGTGACAAATGGCCGTGTCTAATAACTAAATAAATGGGCTTTAATTGGTTTAAAGGATAATTAGTTCACACATGGGCATATTAGTAAAAATAGCCTCTAAGGTGAATAATAATTTTATACCATCTTTATTTTTTTCTATGATTATATGTTTTTGGATTTATGTTTAAATTCATTTCTATAATGATATGGATGATGATATGCTTGAATTATGTTATGATCGAATTATTTTAATTCATATACATACGAATTTGCTCGGTTTTAAGGGAATACCAAGGGTTTTTTATTTTCGAAGGCCATGGAAAAATTTTATGTTGAAGAGTACATGATTTTGGTGATGAGTTTTGAATTTTAGAATTTTCCGAGTTATAGAAATTTTATTATGATTTTCTAAAGGAAGATATGATATAATTGAGTTTAAAATTTATTTCGAGTATTTCAGGAAGAAATTTGGGTCCGAAATTTTGATATGCTAAATTATATGATGAAAGTGATTTTTGATGATTTTTGGGAATTTTTCCCACATGATTTATTAAGGAAAAAATTGGTTTTGTCATATGGAAGGGTATAACATTATAATGCTTTGGTTTAAATCTAATTAATGCGGCAATTTTTATTGGTAAAGTATTTGAAAAGTTTTAAAGTAGCCAATCAAGGCGTTACAACTGGCAGGTTAGTTATAAAGCAATTACCATGTTTAGCTATAAATCAGCATTTCAGAAAAAGGTGGTTCCGCCTATTTCGGAGGCACCTTTTGACTCCTTTACCTTCGCGCCATCTTAGTCGAAACCATCTCTATCGAAACCCACATAGTCGGAACCAAGGCACATGGTATTAGTAAAAGTGGTACGTAGTGAATTGGTAAGTAGCAGAAGGTAGTGTGTCGAAAACTATGCTTTCGTCAGAGTCGAAACCAAGATTCAGTTTTAAAAAGATAAGCGCCTGCCTAGTTTTTGAAGGGCTTTCGACTGAGTCGATACCCTATAGAGTCGAAACCTTAGTTTGTTTTTCTGAAGTCAGATTTCTACCTTGTTTTACTTAAAGCTTTCAACATAGTCGAAAGCTATGCTTTCGAAAGGGTTTTATAAATAGCTTTCGAAGAAGGCTGTCACGTTATGTTAAAGTATTAGCTTTCGAAGGGGTGCTTTTTCTTTAAATAAGAGCTTTTGAAAGGGATGGTTCTGACCTAGTCGAAACCTAACTGCTATTTTCCTTCCGAAGTATTGAAGTCATCAATGCCTTCGAAAGGTTATCTTTGCTTTTACCTAAGTTAAGCCGCTTCCTAATTGATTTCGAAAAGGGTTGAGGGTTTCAAAGGTGATGGAGTCGAAAGGGGGTTTAGAATATGTCCCTCGAAGTTTTAATTTTTAAAGGTCATTTCTTTTGACTAGATGGTTCCAACACCATCAACTTTTCCCCAAATTAATTTTTGTTGGTTTCGAAAGAGATACTTTTGTATATAATCATTTTGACCCAAATGATATTTCTAAAGAGTAAATCCAATGCTTTCGAAAGGGTACATTAGTTGTTTCAAATCTATGTTTTAAAGAATGTTTTCTTGATACCATCGAAAGGTATCATTGGTTTCAAAAGGTATATACTTAGAGTTTTGAAAGAGGTTTTTATGCTTTCGAAGGAGGTCATCCAGTGGTTTCGAAAGTGATGTTTTAAAGTTTGAAAACAAATAATCCATTCTCATTTTAAAGGAAAAACCATGGCATAAATAAAGATTTTGGAAATATTATTCACATTGTTATTAACCCATAACTGTATTTTGGGAAAAGGGCAGAATAACCAGTTAGGTTGACCTAGTAGTGAATATAACTAACATATGTTAAATCTTAATTAAAGATATTGGCATGGGCCAATAGATTTACAATAAGCCCATGAAAACTGTATGATATTGGGAGGGGCCAATAGGTTCATAGTCAGCCCATGAAAACTATGATTAATATTGGCAAGGGCCAGTAGGTTTGTAGTTAGCCAATGAAAACTATATCCGGATTAAGATATTGTTAGTTAGTCAATGGGTTCCTAGTTAGCCCATGAAAACTCGGTGTTAGCACCAAATTGGTCACTAACCCCCTTTAGAAAGATTGTGTAGAGAGATAAATGAAGAAGATAAATTAAAACAGAGAGATATAGACAAAATTAACTGTAGAAATCTTGAACACCAGATTTATAGTGGTTCGGCGTAACTGCCTATGTCCACTTTGAGTTTTGATCTTTATTGCTTTCACAAGTAGTTAAATACAGATACAATCCGTATATTAATGACTTGAATACAAGTTTGAACTGAAAATAATAAGTCTTGAAAGCAGCAGAGTCTCCCCAGTGTTCTCGAAAAAAGGTCCATTTCACTGTGCCCCTGCCCCTCTATTTATAGACGAAGATGGGTTGGACTTTCCTCTTGGGCCTAGGAGTGAGATACCTCAGCCCGTGGCGAGTGACTTCTGTGTGCCGAGCCACAATTGCCGAATGACCTTGCTATGCTTTGTGAGGAGAAATGTCGAGCGAGGCTTCATGTCGAACGAGGCTGGAATGCCGAACGAGGCATGAATGCCGAACGAGGCATGAATGCCGAACGAGGCTGGAATGCTGAACGAGGCGGGAATACCGAACGAGGCATGAATGCCGAACGAGGCTGGAATGTCGAACGAGACTTCATGCCGGTCGAGACTTCATGCCGGTCGAGACTTCTACCGAACGATACTGAATGCCGAGCGAGGTTCATGGCGAACGACTCTGCTATGTCGACCGGGGCTCTATGCCGAGCGAGGCTGGAATGCCGAACAAGGTTGGAATGCCGGTCGAGGCTTGAATGCCGAGTGGTGCTAGATGTCGGTCGAGCCTGGATGCCGAACGAGCCTAGATGCCGAACGGTGCTGGTTGCCGGTCGAGCCAGTTGTGCCGATCGACCTAGTTGTGTCGAACGGCCCTTTATGCCGAACAAGCCTTCCACATCAGGTCACTGTTCACCTGGTCAAGCCATTGGGTAACACTTGCCCCCCAAAGTGTATCATGTGGACGAACATGATATGCTTTGAATCATGAGCACTCCATACACTCCTTTAAGCTATTGCTTTGTTTTTTCGATAGTAGCTTCTCCTGAATACCGATCGAGGCATTGTATGCCGAGCGACATGCTAATGCCGAATGACATATGGATGTCGAACGGCTTGTCTGATACCGAGCGGCATACAAATGCCTAACGGCTTGGCTGATACCGAACGGCATACAAATGCCGAACGACTTTAATGTCGGTCGAGGGTGGTGCTTTGACCGGTTCTACCGGTCGTTGTCCCTACGACTTCTTTTCTCTCTATATAAGCCGATGCTCCTTCTTCTTTTTCCCTTTTACTTTTACCTCCCCTCTTCTATGCTTACGAACTTACCTCGAACCTCTGCGAATTACCTACCCTTTCCTTCTCTCTTCAAACTCGATACATTGCCCCATCTCCTTCCCAAATCAATGAACCCGATCAGAGTCGTGCTTCCTACCACAGAACATTCCCAAGCTTCAACTCGTTTCTTAAGTAATGACAGCTCTCTTAAACACTTTACCCCGACTAAGAAATCGAGCATGAGGTTCGAACTCGTGAATCTCTGCAGAACCATGGTCAATATGAACCGCGTGGAACAGGATTTAAGGGCGAAGTATTGGCGTTTAGAGGAGTTTAAGACTAGGCGGAGTGGAGGAGAGAAGTGGACGACAGAGGCGCTTGAAGGTGGGAGTTAGTGGAGGATGTACTGTTGTGGCTCGGCATGATCTCTTTATGCCGAGCGATGGAAGGGAAGTTCGGGAGTGGAATTGGAGTTGAGGTTTAGTGTGTCGAACGATGTGGCTCGGCACAGCCATGGCTCGCCATGATTCCCCTATGCCGAACGAGGTAGGAGGGAAAAGAAGAAGAGAAGTAGAAATTTGATAAAATGCCGAGCGGTAGGGAGGACGTGTTGGAAGAAAGTTGTCGAGGGTAAATGTCGAGCGATGGCTCGGCATGATTGCGGTTCGGCATGACCTTCCGCATGCTGAACGGTGGAGAGCAGGAAGTGGGAGTGTGTAGTGCCGAGCGATGCGGCTCGGCATGATTACGGTTCGGCATGTCTTGCCGCATGCCGAACGGCGATAGTGAATGGTAAGTGAGTGTTGGTGTTGAGGGTAGAATGCCGAGCGAGGAGGCTCGGTATGATTGTGGTTCGACATGACTAGTTGAATGCCGAACGGTGAAGTGGTTAGGTAGGTGGGTCGTGTACAACAGCAACACCAGTCGAACCTAATGCATAATTGACTTAACACATATTTTATGACAATGGACAAGGACTGTCTTAAACAACAAAGCATATCGGACAATCCAGATTGATAACTCCCATGTTTAAACAACTGAAAACTTGGACTTAATTTGCCTATCAGTTAATAACTTTTCAAATGCAGTGACGATGTCGAGTTCAAAATATAAACCGTCTTACGACAAGCTTTCGTAAATGGTCAGCGATGACGGTCTTCGAAGACGACAATTCAAAGCTTAAACTTATTTCATCAACCTAGTGACTTTTCACTTCTCGACACTTATATTTGAATGATCGCACTAGTTCACACACCACATGGGGGGAATATTTATGTTGTTAAGTCTAACGTCGATCGTTTTTCAAGTATAGTCAAACAGGTGTTCTGTCAAATTCAATCTTCATTAGAGATGTCTAGGAAGTCTAGCTCTGCTACGATCTCGGATAGACCCAGGCCATCCCCTCAACAAGAAGTAGTAGGAACTTCAAATCCATCAACTATCCCTGTACAAGACTTACCGAGCCCTGCGATGGCATCTGTCGACTTGGCTCCCGACGCTTTGGAGGCGGCAATTTTCTTAGACAACCCAATCGATTCACAGGCCTCAAATATTAATGAAAGTACACTCCGTCGGATATGCTCTGTCCATGGAATCCCCTTCGATGACGTGTTACTTCCATCGGGGCATGATCGTCCGCACTTGCCCCCAGTCGGATATACAGCCTGCAACAGGTTCATGTGCTGGGTCGGCAGCGTTCCACCATTCAACTCCCTCCTTCGCAACTTGTTGCAATATATCGAGATTGCCCCCTCACAATTACATCCAAATAGCCACGCATTCATATACGGGACTTGCATCCTCTTCATGAGTATCCTTTTCAGGCTTCCGACTCTCGGCGATATTCGTTATATATATCGCTTCAAGAGAGGGTCAGATAGCCCATCTTTTATATTCCTCGAGCCACATAGTAAATGCCAAATCCTGACTGGGTAGCAAATTTGCCCAGTACAAGCAAGAGTGGTTCTGCGTGCGTTGTCCTCCCAGTTTCGCCAGGAGATGGGTAGAAGGAAGTAAGTTCATTTTCTGGATCAACACTTGAATTTGGCGAAATTTGCATCTTTTCTGACTCTTTATCCACTTTTTCAGGTATCAACCCACGTCCCGAAGGCTCCGGGTACTCTGAAGCTGTTGAAACTATCCGAGCCCTCCCCGCAGAAGATCGGGACATCAGATCTCTCATTTCAAATGAGTCGCTTACGAAGTTCGGGCTGTTGGCGGAAGGTCGCCGAATAAGCCTCCCCCAAGGTGTCACTCTAACCAGACCTGTTTCGGGCAAAGGAAAAAAGCAGGCTGGGTCTTCATCACGTAACGCCCCTAACACGCCAGAGGGGGGAGAAATTAGAGAAGGCAAGACGCCCGAAGTACCGGGTGAAAATGTTAGTCCCACTCGGGACCCGATAGTCGAGGTTCACGACATTGAGACGTCACCTTCCCCTTCCAAGGGAAAGAAGAAATTGACCTATAAGTTGAGGAGGAAGAAAGAGGGTGGAACTTTTAAAGTTACCCTTATTCCAGTGGAGAGAGAACCTTCCCCCCAACACTTACAGAGTTCGCTGAAAGTTCTGTCGAATCTCACCATCCCTGATGATCTGCTCAATTATGGTTTCGACGATCCAGAGGCGCTTAAACTTCATTCGCCCACCAGAAGCGATGCAGGCGTTCAAGCCCATGTCCAGGGAGAAAAAACTCCTATTAGTAAAGATAAAGAAAACGGTCTGTCGAGGGGAACACTAGGACACACACAGACACGTGCACTTCACCCTGCACTTCAATTTTAGCCATCACCCTATTCTTTTCTAACCTGTCGTTATTCTCCTTCTATGCAGGTGACATGGGACGCACTCACGGACTCGATCATCTTCGCGGGTCATCTATTTTTCACCATTCAGGCCGAGATTCGGGCACCGGCAAGCGCCGAGACAGAGACGACTCTGGAGACCGAGACTATCGCCCTCGAGAATCGACTTATCGAAGGAAATCATACAGCCAATCTTCATATTCCCGCGATCTTCCTTCTCAATCAGAGCAAGGCAGAGAGAAGTCTACGCAGAAGGGGTCCCAATCTGACATCCCTCGTGATCAACACTCTGGTTCATCTAGCACACGGCAGTCTCGGGAACATCGTCAGAAAATGGAACTTTCAAAACCATCTCCCCCTGTTTTCGCAACAGATCCGACGATATCGGAGAAGCTGGCCGAGCTTAAAGTTAAATTCCCCAAAATCTGCTTTGATGGTCTGAAGTTCCTCCCAGCGATCCATCACATTCCGGGGCATGTCAAACAGAGCGCCATCGCTTGCAACAACGACGTTTATGTTCAACATGACGCGTTTTTCCATCTAGTTGAAAAAGTCTCGAAAGTCTCTGTTGAGCGTCAACACGAAATCGACCGCCTGAAGCTTGAAGCCATTTTTGATAAAGACATTATCAAAACTCAGGATGAAGAGCTCTCTTCATACAAGTCCCAACTCGAGGCTGCCCAACAAAGCGCTAAAGATGCTGCGGAGGTCGTCACTCGTCTGGAGATAACTCATAAGAAGGAAATTGACAAAGCAGTCCAACGCTGCGGGGCCTGGCTTTAGAAAAGGACTCTGTTCAAAAAGAAAGGGATGCATTTGCCCTGCAGGTCAAAGAGCTGAAAGAACTACTCTCTAAGGAGAAGGAAGAGAAGATAGCTGCTCAGGAGGATTCCCAACGATACTACAATGAGATTGTTGCCACTCGACTCCTCAAAACACAACTAGATGAGGAGCTTTCCAGAGCCGAAGCACTGAAGGAGATAGCCCGTGAGGAAGGTAAAAAGATGGCGCTTTCTGATATCGATTCGCGCCTCAAGGCAGTTGCCGAAGCCGGTAGGGAGGAGGTCAAGTGCTTGTTCGACCCGCTTATAGCAGAATACAATGCTCACGTCCTTATGCATCGTGATTTTACTTTTCTTGGCGAGGGCTACCTCGAATCTCTAGCCAAGGCATGGGAAACTTTGATAAAGATTAGGAAGGTTGAGTCGGGTACCGAGGAGGTTGACGAGGATGCTTTACTAAAGGAATTTCTTAGGGGGAACGAGCCTTCAGACTTATCTGCAGCAATGGCTCTTTTTGGCAAAGGCTCTTCTCCATCAACGGAAAAAAATAACATCGTTGGTCCGTCTGGAACCGAGTCTCCAGCTCCTCCTCCTACTCAATCAGCTAATCGGCCAGTACTTGATCCATTCGAGCAACACGCTGGTTATGACCCAGAAGACCCTGGCCTCGGCATTCTTGTGCTATCTCCCATTCCAGAGGGTGAGACTCCTCGGATGGTTGAGAGCCAGCAAGAAGCCGGTATATAACTCTTCTTCTTAAAGTTCGAAGAACCGTCGTTTTCGGCGAGAGGTTATTGTATTCTAACGTTCATCTTTTGTGATTTTACGCAGGCCGCTCCAATCCTGAACCGACTCCAAGGAGCGATGACGCCAAGGAGAAGATGGGGAAAGTGAACGAGGTTACTCACACGGGAGTAACCCCCGGTCCTGATGCTCAGGTGATTGGGGCGGTTGACGAGGATAAGTCTGAAACTTCATCTCCTGTTGAAGAGAGTTATGAAATTGAGATCACGAGCGCCTCAGAACATACTTCTAAATTGAGCATGAAGGAACAACTTGCGGAGGAGCAGAAGAAGAAAAAAGAAATCAAAGTCAAGCCCCAATTTGTGGATGTGGATGATCCTCTGAATAGACCTTTGAAGATCATCCTCCCTGGTGGATCCAGGCCACTAGAAGTTCCCCGTTCTTCCTCGGAGGTTACTTCCCCATCGAGCAAAGCGTCCAAGCGAAAACGCGTGGGGGAAGAATCGTCTGAGAAAACAAAGGAGGAAAAGAAGCCAAAGAAATCGAAGAAGTAGCCACTACACTCGTTCAACAAGAGTTAGCTTAGATCATGTAATTATTTTTATTTATTTATTTTCGTAGTCAATGTAGATAGACTTTTGACTCCGAGTTTTGGAGGAGTGGTAGTAGAACCCCATTTTGGATTAATAAATAAAGTTTAGTTTCTTTGTCTTTCAAATGACATTTGATTTTCAGCTCTCTATATAACCGTGGTCGAAACCCGAACTATCGTGAGTTATATAAACCCCCAATCCATTTTCATATAACTCGGAAATTCGTTGGGGTTGTACATCCTTTATTCCACACTTCAGGTGCTTAGAATATTTTTTAGTCTGTATTATGGGGACTTGTTGCCTTCAAGTCATTTGTACTCTAGTCCGCATTACGGGGACTTAGAGATTTTTAGTCGTTTATACTCTGGTCCTCACTCTTGGGACTCGGAGTACTCCAGTCCGCACATAGGGGACTTGGATATCTCAATCGTTTATACTCTAGTTCGCACTTCGGGGACTCAGAGTACTCCAGTCCGCACTCAGGGGACTTGGAGATTTAAGTCGTTTATACTCTAGCCCGCACTCTGGGGACTCAGAGTACTCCAGTCCGCATTCAGGGGACTTGGAGATTTAAGTCGTTTATACTCTAGCCCGCACTCTGGGGACTCAGAGTACTCCAGTCCGCACTCAGGGGACTTAGAGATTTAAGCCGTTTATACGCGTTTGTACGTCAGACAGAATAATGTAACTCTAGTTGTTTTGCCATCGGATTATAAGGCACAGAAACATCAGTATTTCATGAAAAAGATGGCTTCAAGCCTTTATCAATGAAAACAAACTAAATCATCCGATTACATGCTTAAAAAGAAACTAAGAATCAATGGAACAAAAACGTATGGGAAATAATTGCACCTAAAACACGAAAGAAACGGGCTAAATATAATAACGTCGCAAATGTTCACTATTCCATGCTCGGGGGAGTGTCATGCCATCAACGGTCGCTAGCTTGAAAGTTCCCTCTCCAAGCTTCCGTTCAACGACATATGGACCTTCCCAGTTGGGATTCATACGTGATGGTACCGGAAAAACTCATTTCAAAATGAGATCACCCACATTGAAGATTCTCGGGCGGACTTTTTCGTTATAATATCGCTTAACTCGGTGCCTATATGTTGCCGCCCTTAACTCAGCTTCTTCACGTTTTTCATCAACGAAGTCCAGTGATTCCGACAAGAGATCGTGATTTGTCCTAGGATCATAATGTGTCACCCGATGTGATGGAACTTCAAGCTCCACGGGTATAACAGCCTCCGTGCCATATGCCAATGCGAATGGAGTGTGGCCAGTCGTGGACTTGTGGGTAGTTCTATAAGCCCATAGCGCTGTTGGAAGTTCATCTACCCATTTGCCTCCAGCCTTTTCCAAACGCTTCTTCAATATGGACTTGATTATTTTGTTCACGGCCTCAACTTGTCCATTAGCCTTAGGATGAGCAACCGCGGTGAACATTTTCTCAATGCCGTACTTTAAACAGAAATCTTTGAATTCCCTACTTTCGAACCGAGTTCCGTTGTTTGTAATGATGGTTCGCGGTAGGCCAAAGCGGCATATAATGTTCCGCGCAACGAAATTAATGACCTTCTTGGAGGTGATTGTGGCTAAAGGCTCTGCTTCGGCCCATTTGGTGAAGTAGTCGACCACAACTATTGCATATTTTGTACCACCTTTGGATATAGGCAAAGAACCGACTGTCGATTCCCCACATTGCAAATGGCCAGGGACTAACCATTTGCGTGAGTTCCGTTGGTGGAGCTCTCAGGATTTTCGCGTATCTTTGACACTTATCACATTTTCTTACATAATCTGCAGCATCCCGATTCACAGTTGGCCAATAGTATCCGTAGCGAAGGATCTTTTTTGCTAATGTCTGCCCCCCAGTATGGTCGCCACATTCTACTTCTTGAACTTCCTTCAAGACCCGCTTTGTCTCATCATGGGCAATGCATCGTAGTAAGGGGACCGAGAACCCCCTCCGATACATTTCTCTGCCCTGCATCACATATCGCGCGGCTTTGCGAATGACCTGTCGTCTTTCGCTTCTTCTTTCGGGCAAAGTTCCGTTTAGCAAGTATTGTTTTAATGGGGTTATCCATGACTTCTTCTCGATTTCTGTTTCCAATACGAAATCGACCTCCATCACATCTATGCTTGGAGCATGTAAGATTTCGACGGGAACTAATCCCATTTGATGTGCATCGCCGGTACTTGCAAATTTGGCCAGCGAGTCGGCTTCATTGTTCTGTTCACGCGGGACATGCAAAATGTCATAATGTTCAAAGTTCGTCAATAGTTCCTGAACCAGAGCAAGGTACGGAGCAAGCTTTTGTCCCCTTGCTTGGTAATCTCCTCACACTTGGTACACCACCAACTGTGAGTCACAAAAGATTTCAATTGATTTTACCCCGAGTTCTCCAATAAGCTTTAAACCAGCAATCAATGCTTCATATTCTACTTCATTATTCGTAGCCGGGAAATTGAGCTTCAAAGCATAACAAATCGATCGATTTTCTGGAGCCACAAGAACTACACCAGCCCCAGAGCAACGGTCGTTTGACGCTCCATCGGTGTACAATTTCCATCGAATGGGGGGAATGACATTGTGACTATCTGGCTTGTCTGACACAGTAAACTCAGCGATGAAGTCTGCTAATGCTTGCCCTTGTATGGCTCTTCATGGCAGGTAGGTAATATCGAACCGACTCAACCCAATATTCCATTTTAACATCCTTCCAAAAGTTTCTGGTCTTTGGAGTACCTGTCGTAAGGGCTGATCGGTATAAATACTGACCGAATGTGCCTGAAAGTAAGGACGCAGCTTACGTGATGCAATCACCAAGCAATAGGCCAATTTCTCAATTTTAGGATAATTTCTTTCTGCCCCCGTTAAACTTTTACTAACGTAATACACCGGCTTTTGAACTCGGTCCTCCTCGTGGACCAAAGCCGCACTTATAGCATGTGGGGATATGACCAAGTATACGTACAACATTTCATGGTTTACTGGTTTCGACAGCACTGGAGGATTTTCTAATGCCTTACCAGAGCTCGGAACGATTCCTCATAGTTGGATGTCCATTCGAAATCCCTCTTTCCTTTCTTCATTATATCGAAGAAGGGAATACACTTGTCTGTGGCTCTGGATATGAATCGACTCAGCTCAGCCACCTTTCCATTCAAGCTTTGTACCTGTTTCATAGTTCTGGGCACTTGTATGTCTCGAATAGCTTGAATCTTTTCCGGGTTAGCTTCGATTCCCCGGGCATTAACAATGAATCCCAAAAACTTCCCTGATGCAACGCCGAAGGAACACTTCAGAGGGTTGATCTTCATCCCATAATATCTGAGTATACCAAACATCTCTGCTAAGTCTGGAATGAGGTCGTTTGACTGCCGTGACTTCACGAGCATGTCATCCACATAGACTTCCATTGTTCTACCAATCTGATCTTTAAACATTTGATTCACCAAACGCTGATAGGTCTCTCCCGCGTTTTTCAATCCAAAAGGCATCACTACGTAGCAATATAGCCCAACGTCTGTGACAAAACTAGTGTATTCCTGGTCCGGAATGTGCATCGGGATCTGATTGTATCCCGAGTACGCATCCATGAACGATAATAACTCGTGTCCTGCAGTGGAGTCGACCAACTGGTCAATTCTAGGTAATGGGAAACTGTCCTTAGGGCACGCTTTGTTTAAATCAGAATAATCTACGCAAGTTCTCCACTTCCCATTCGCTTTTTTCACTAGCACGGGGCTTGACACCCATTCAGGGTAGAGGGCGTCGCGGACGAACCCATTGGCTTTGAGTTTGTCCACCTCCTCTCTGAGAGCAGCGGACCTCTCCGGGTCCATTCCTCTCCTTTTTTGCTTAAATGGGACGTACCTCGGGTCTATGTTCAACATATGACTCGTAATAGCGGGAGAAATCCCACGCATGTCGGAATGTGTCCAAGCGAAAACATCGAGATTCGCTTGGAGGAAATCACTAAGGTCCTCGGTCATCGAGGGGCTGAGTTGTGATCCAATCTTCAGTATTCGCGACGAATCGTCTCGGCTGACTGAAATGTCAATCGTCAGTTCAGCCGGTGCTGCTTTTTCTTCCCTGGGTTCCTCATCATCATCTCTCGGATCTATGTCTCTGTAGATCCGAGAATTTTGCCCGAGCCAGGGCTCGGGCATTACTTATAAATTGTCAGTATTCTGAATGCGGACGGAATTGTCCGCAACCTTTCCTTTCTCTCTCCGTTGGGCCTCTCGGTGCTCAGCCACATAATATGCATGACCGGTCGCCTGGTCGCCATGAACAACACCTACTTCTTTGTTAGTTGGAAATTTTAAAGTCAAACACCACGAGGCCAATGCTGCCCTAAACTCAGCCAGGGCCGGTCGACCTAGAAACACATTGTATGGAGAATCTACATCCAAAACTACGAAAGGTAGGATTCGCACCCTCCTACGCTCACCTTGTCCCAGTTCAACTGGCAACTCAACATACCTCACTGCATCAATCGCTGCGCCATTAAAGCCATGGATACGAGCTTTAGATGGCTTCAAATCCTTCGTCTCCATCTTCATTTGGTAATAAGCCTTCTTGAAGATGATAGTGACAGAACTTCCATAATCAATCATAATTCTTTTCACAAAGGCCGGCCCGATTGTCGTGGATATGACCATCGGGTCAATGGTAGGAGCCTCCACTTGGTCAGCATCTCTGCTCCTGAATACTATATCGCCTGTCATCATGCGCTGCTGTTTAGCGGGGGTCCCATCCTCCATATTGGAACAACACTCAAAATCTACATGCCTCAAGGAATTAGCATACTGCTCCATTTCTTGCCAGTTCTTATCTGCAGGGTGAGGTCCGCCTATTATCGTGTTTATGACCAGTCTGCACACGGTCCGAGCAGGCTCCTCAAGGTGACGTTGAGCTGGTGCATGACCGGGATTGGGCGTTCCCTGTCCACCTTCTTGAGGATTCTTTACAAACTCCCGCAGCTTTTTCTGTTTAATCAACTTTTCTATAGCGTCATGTAGGTGCCTACACTCTTCAGTATTGTGCCCATAAGTCTCATGGAAGCGGCAATACTTCCCAGACCGCTTTTGCTCTTCGGTTGACTCCTTTGGGCGTGGCTTTCTGTATTGAAAGGTATTACAAGTTGATAGGTAAATATTCTCAAGAGATGCATTTAGTGGGGTGTATTCGTTGTAGGTTGGAATTCTCGGCTTCCATTTCCCCGCTTCTCTTTTCTTCCCCTGATTTCCTCCTCCGGACTCCTTAGATTGCCCGGGCTTGTTCTGGACATTAACCTAAACTTTCCCCAAGTTGTCTCCGGATTACTTTACGGCGATGTTGTTTTTCACTATCTCCTGAACAGGCCCTGGTGCCTTATCTCGCCTTATCCACCTGGCTTCCTCTCTTCTTATGAATTGATGAGCCTTTGAGTAAAAATGCTCTAGCGTAGTTGGAGGTTTTCCTGCTAACCAATCTCCAAACTCTGAATCCAGATCCACACCTCGCATCACAGCCATAAGAATTGTGTGATCATTAGGATTGCTAACTTCAGTAGCCGCAACGTGGAATCTTTGTAAATACTCCTTCAACGACTCCCCTGGAGCTTGGATTACACTTGATAGAGACATCACTTCCTTTGGACGAGTAGCATGTATTCTGAACTGTTCAATAAATTTCGTTGCCAACTCCTCGAAACTAGATACGGACCGTGGAGGAAGTCGGGTGAACCACATGGTAGCGATCCCAGATAGAGTTATTGGAAAGCATCTACACTTGGTTGCATCATTCGCTCTAGTTGAATCCATCATCCATTCATATCTCATCACATGCTGTCGGGGATTGGTCTTTCCTTCGTAGGCCGGGATAGTTGGCATGCTAAACTTCCTGGGGTACTCGGCCTGTAGAACAGTGTTTGTGAATGGAGTATGACTCTTGGATATCCCCCAATCTTCATTGGTCAGGCCTTGATTTTCTCTCATCAGCTGTCTGACCATAGCCGATAGGTCTGGGGTTTGTATGGAAGATGGAAGGTTGGAGTCTGTTCTACGGGATTAGTCAGGTTGATGCCTCTTCTGTTGGCGATCTTCCAAACGTGTATCTTGAGGTTCAGCATCATTGGCGTCTTGGTGAGCCGGGCGTCCAGTTTCCACAGGCACTCCCGATCCTAAGTTTCCCGCTCCTGCTTGGTTGCGGTCTCCGAGGTGTAAGTGATCCCTAGTTGATCGATCAGCAGCACCTGCCTGTGTAGTTTCAGTCTTGCGACGTCTACGCCTGGGAGGTTCATCAGATGAAGTCGAGCTATCAGATGAAGAGCAAGGAGCTGGGCTACCCCCAGCATTTTGATGCTGTTGTTGAGTGAGCTGAGCCATAAGGTTGGCGTTAGCTTGAATCTGTTCTCCAAGTTGTCTCCTGCTTTCCATGAGTTCTCTCATTAAGTCGTTGAACTCTGTTCTGGTGACAACTTCCATTTGACTTTGGGCGGTAGTTCCTGCACCCGGATTTTCTTGCCGATTGCTAGGTCCGATTTGCTGTACGCTAGCAGTCTCATTGACGTTCGCATTATGAGAGGCTGATCTGGTACGTGGTCTTCCCATAGTAGAGTTATTGATAAGAACTCTGAGTAGAATCAACGGACATCTTGTGAATGACTTGGATCTCCTTCGAGGGATTTATTCAATCGAGTAGCTACAAAGCAGATCCTTGTGGCCTGAGAATTCGATTCTCAGTGAAAGCACCAAAGTGTTAGCACCAAAATTGGTCACTAACCCCCTTTAGAAAGATTGTGTAGAGAGATAAAAGAAGAAGATAAATTAAAACAGAGAGATATAGACTAAATTAACTGCAGAAATCTTGAACACCAGATTTATAGTGGTTCGGCGTAACTCCCTACGTCCACTTTGAGTTTTGATCTTTATTGCTTTCACAAGTAGTTAAATACAGATACAGTCCATATATTAATGACTTGAGTACAAGTTTGAACTGAAAATAATAAGTCTTGAAAGCAGCAGAGTCTCCCCAGTGTTCTCGAAAAAAGGTCCATTTCATTGTGCCCCTGCCCCTCTATTTATAGACGAAGATGGGTTGGACTTCCCTCTTGGGCCTAGGAGTGAGATACCTCGGCCCGTGGCGAGTGACTTCTGTGTGCCGAGCCACAAATGCCGAATGACCTTGCTATGCTTTATGAGGTGAAATGCCGAGCAAGGCTTCATGTCAAACGAGGCATGAGTGCCGAACGAGGCTGGAATGCCGAACGAGGATGGAATGCCGAACGAGGCTTAAATGCCGAACGAGGCTGGAATGCCGAATGAGGCGGGAATGCCGAACGAGGCATGAATGCCGAACGAGGCTGGAATGCCGAACGAGACTTCATGCCGGTCGAGACTTCTGCCGAACGATACTGAATGTCGAGCGAGGTTCATGCTGAACGACTCTGCTATGCCGACCGGGGCTCTATGCCGAGCGAGGCTGGAATGCCGAACAAGGCTGGAATGCCGGTCGAGGCTTGAATGCCGAGTGGTGCTAGATGTCGGTCGAGCCTGGATGCCGAACGGTACTGGTTGCCGGTCGAGCCAGTTGTGTCGATCGACCTAGTTATGTAGAATGACCCTTTATGCCGAACAAGCCTTCCACATCAGGTCTCTGTTCACCTGGTCAAGCCACTGGGTAACACTCGAATATGAAATAAGATATTGGAGTTACCAATAGGTTCTTAGTGATCCCATGAAAACTATGATATTGGACAGATAGTCCATAAACATTTAGTAGGTTAATAGTAATCCTAAAAACTATAATTGAGACAGATAGTCAAAATGAACGGGATGGGTAATCCAGAATTGATTTACTTGTTTTGCATATCATCATAAAGTTTTTGAAATACTATGTTTTAACCATTGTGGATGTAGGAGCACAGTATATGGTTTTATAAATGTTTTAGGATACTAGCAAGGGGAAAACCCGTTCCGCTAAGCGGCGTGGTCTCACTAGATTTCTAAAATGGTTTTAGATGGTAAATTATTATTCATACCAGGCTTTATGTCTGACTCGAAGTTTTTGTTTTCTCCTTAAACTCTCGGGTACGCAATTGATTTTGAGTAGGTTGAGAGTTAAGGTTCCCAGGTGTTCTTTTAGACGAATAAAGCTTCCAAGGACGTGCAGGAGGAAAGCTTGTTATTAGAGTTTTATTATTTCCACTGTGTGTTTTGTTTGTAAAGGCAAATTATTTTCTTGCCTATCTATATACTCTGAGCTACCAAGGAGGCATCTTCATATGTCGCTCTTGGCATATTTTGTAATAATCATATGTTATCTGAACGTGGTCTGCGAATTGGGATTATGTAATCAATTTGGAATATTTTGAAATGGAATGTGGAATTTGTTTGCTGTTTAAAATTTTCCCATACTCTTGTGTTTCTGTGTATCAATGTATCTAATGTCGACGTATTTGGTCGCTGAGGATTAATAACTATGAATGACTGCAGCATCCGTAGCCATTAGTTTTGGGCCTCCAAGTAGGGGGGATGTTACGAGTTGGTATCAGAGCATAGAGCATAGGTTTATGAAACTTTAAAAGAAATTTAAACCTAAAAGATTTTCCAAACATAATCCAATGAATCAGATAACAAGATTGGCGTTTTGGGTTAATGTTATAGTAACGTACTTGTAATTGCTATATATAGTTATATGTATGTAAGTACGTATCCTCCACTCTCTTAGACCATTCCTCTGTATCTTAGTAAGGCTCGTATGCAGAGTTACGAGAAAGGAGATATATAAGCAGGAAACGGAAGAGGAAATGTTGGTGGAGATAGCACCACAACTATGGAAATGCTCGACCCACTACCAGACGGAACCCGAGTCGATAGGCTAATGCTAGTAATCAAAATACTGATGCCAATGTGAGTGCTGGAAATCCACTAGTAGATATGGGGGCGATGTATCAGTTCTTTGCTGGTTTGATGCAAGCATGGGCTACTGCTGGAGTTGTTGGAAATGTAGAAGGAGCTAATCATGTGGCTCAAGTTGGGAATATTGCTCTACTGAGTAGAGATTGCAACAGTTTGGGTGGGAAGCCATTATTGGGAACGGAGAGTGCCATAGAGGTTCAGAATCGGCTGTTGCATTGTGAGCATATATTTACTGATTTGGATTTGAACGATGAGAAAAAGAGAATGTTCGCCTCTAGACAGTTGCCGGGGTTAGCACTACATTGGTGGAATAGTGATACTGCTGGAGTTTCGAAAGAGCAGTTAACTTGGGCTAATTTTAAAACGTGATCTGAGCAGAAGTTTGTATCTGAGTTTGCCAAGTCTAAGCCGATGAGGAAGTTTATGGATTTAGTTCAAGGAGAGATGTCAGTAGTCGAGTATGCTACTAAGTTCGAAGAGTTGTCTCGATATGGATATGCTGTTATAGATACTGACATCAAGAGGAATGAGAAATCATTCAAGGACCGAGGCCCGAGCTTGCTAGAATGACCATGACACATGTCTGTGATCCTTGTAATATAGTGGTGGACATAGCCATTCTTCATGAGGAGTTACTTGCTGATTTAGCTAAAGAGAAGTCAGTGGAAACTCAGGGTTCTCAGGTGAAGAAGAGGAAGTTCTTTAAAAAGAATGGTGCCCATAAGGGAGATACTACTAAAAAGTTAAAGGCTGAGGTAGTTTGCTATAAGTGTGATAAGAAGGGTCACTTTGCTTATGAATGTCGGTCAGGAAATGGGAAGAAAGCTGCAAGTAAGAAGAATGTGAAATGCTTCAACTGTGATCAAGTTGGGCATTACAAGAATCAGTGTCCAGAGCCAGTTAGGGAGGACAAAGGAAAAGTTTTTGCTATAGGAATAGCTAGGCCTACCGCAGCTGATAAAGGAAAAACTGTGATGGAATGTACGCTTTTGATTCAGAGTATTCCAATTAGAGTACTTTTTGATACCGGTGCATCACATTCATTTATATCTTAGTGTTTGGTTGATAGATTATGTTTAGAACCCACCTACCTTGTTACTTCCTTAAGGGTTGCGGATCCAATAGGAGGATATGCAACTCTAGGGTTAAGACGTGACCAGTTAGAACTTGATTTGTTAGGTCATAAGTTTGCATGCAGTTTGTATGTTATTGATTTCGTAGATATCGGAATAATTTTGGGTATGGATTGGTTGAGTAGGTATGAGGCTAGAATATTTTTCCAGGATAGGGAAATATCACTGAGACACCCTAATAGTCATAACCGAGCGATATTCTCAATAGAGAATACTGACTGGAGTGGTAGTGCTTTGCTTAATGCAATGGAGATAGGAGATGAGTTAAGTCAGGTTCAAGTAGTAAGAGAGTTTGCAGATGTCTTTCAGCCAATCACTGGACTACCACCGAAAAGAGCTGTTGAGTTTAGAATAGATCTTGTGCCAGGAGCTGAACCTGCAAGTAGACCACCTAGCAGGATGACACCCACTGAGATGAAGGAATTGAAGGTGCAGCTAGTGGATCTAGAAAGAATGAATTTTATTAGATCAAGCAGTTCGCCTTACGAAGCAGCCGCAGTGTTCATAAAGAAATCGGATGGGTCGTTAAGGATGTGCATTGACTATCGAAAGTTAAACGAAAGGACAATTAAGAATAAGTATCCTTTGCCAAGAATAGATGATCTGTTTGATCAGTTGAGTGGAGCCAGAGTGTTTTCCCAGTTGGACTTGGCAACAGGTTTCCATCAGTTAAGAGTGGCGGAGGACAATATTCGTTTGACGACATTTCGAACTAGGTATGGTTCATATGAGTGGTTGGTGATGCCATTTGGATTAACGAATGCGCCTGCTTTCTTCGTAGATTTGATGAACCAATTTTTCCGAGAGTACTTGGATAGGTTTGTGTTAGTGTTTATAAATGGCATTCTAGTATACTCTAAGGATGAGAGAGAGCATGAAGTTCATCTTAGAGTGGTACTTGAGACGCTGAGGCAAAATTAGCTAAAGGTGAAGTTTACCAAGTGTCATTTCTGGAAGAAAGAGGTAAAATTTCTTGGTCACATGGTTTTAGAGAAAGGATTGTCAGTCGATCCAAATAAGATCGAACCCGTGAATAATTGGAAGATAAGCCCCTATCTGAGAAGGACGGAACAGAAAGGAAAGATTCGATGATCTGCCTGCGCCCCTTACCCGCTCGCTACTGAGAAACTGGCTCCCCAACCCTTCTTGAGACCAGAGCAATGACTGAGATCAGGAGTTTTCTTGGACTTGCTGGTTACTACCGGAGATTCATTAAGGATTTCTCGTAGATAGCAACACCCTTAACTAAGCTAACCAGGAAGGAGGTGAAATTTGTTTGGTCCGACAAATGTGTGGAAGCATTCCTTAAGTTAAAGCATTTGTTAACCAGTGCACCCATGTTAGTAGTTCCAGATGGAAGTCAAGGATTGGTGGTGTATACTGATGCATGTGGAACTGGATTAGGAGCGGTGTTGATGCAGAATGGTAAAGTCATTGCCTGCGCATTTAGGCAGCTTAGACCGCATGAAGTTAGATATCCTACTCATGATTTGGAGTTGGCAGTTGTGATCTTCGCATTGAAGGTTTGGAGACATTATCTCTTAGGGGAGAGATTTGAGCTATATACCGATCATAAGTCTTTATGGTAATTATTCTCTCAGAAGGAGTTGAATATGAGACAGCAGAGGTGGCTGGAGTTTTTGGCTGTATATGATTTTGGTATAGAATATACACCTAGGAAAAGTAATAAAGTGGCAGATGCTCTTAGCAGAAAACATCATAATGTGGTGTTAGCTATGTTGGCAGAGTGGAATGATTTAGAAGCTTTAGTCGGTTGCGATGTGCAGTTAAGATCAACTGTCAGTTCCAGTCAGAGTACCGCTAGGTTGTCTTGTTTAGAGTTCGACCAGTATTGATTGAGAAAATTACTTCTAAGCAATAGGAGGATCCAGTATTAGTTGAAAGGATCAGAAGACTGGAGGTTGGAACAGAGATCAATGATTTAAAGGATTTTAACATGGACCAAAAAGGATGGCTAAGAAAGAAGGGACGGTTGTGTCTTCCAAATGTGGAGGACATAAGGAAACAAGTTCTTGGAGAATGTCATCGGTCAAAGTTTACGATTCACCCTAGAGGGAACAAGATGTATCAGGATATGAAAATGAGCTTCTATTGGGAAGGCATGAAGATGGATGTTGGCTGGTGGGTTAGGCAGTGTGCAAACTGTCAACAAGTAAAAGCTGAACATCAGAAACTGAGTGGGTTGTTTCAGCCTTTAGAGATTTCAGTTTGGAAATGGGATTTGATATCTATGGATTTTATAGACGGGTTGCCAAGGTCAAATAGCGGTAATGAAAGTATATGGGTTACAGTGGATAGATTGACCAAGAGTGCCAATTTCATTCCAGTCAGCTCAACCAGAACAGCCCTGTTTTAGCTAAGTTGTTCCTGAAGAACATAGTTAGACAGCATGGAGTTCCTAGTAGTATAGTCAGTGACGGAGATGCTTTGTTCACTAGTGAATTCTGGAAGAGTCTACAGGAAGTAATGGGTACCAAACTTAATATGAGTACTGCATATCACCCTCAGACGGATGGGTAGACAGAGATAGTCAATAAGGTACTCGAAGATTTATTGAGAGCTTGTGTATTGGACTTTGGTGATTCTTGGGAGGATCACCTACATTTGGTTGAGTTTTCGTATAATAATAGTTACCAGACTAGTATAGGAATGGCGTCGTCTGAAGCTTTGTATGGAAGGCCATGCAAATCACCAGCATGTTGGTTGGAGACTGGAGACAAACTAGTCCTAGGCCTCGATTTGGTTAGAGGGGCGTCAAGATTGAGTTAATCCGAGGGAGGATGAAGAAAGCTCAATCCAGATAGAAGAGTTACGCAGACAAGAGGCGAAAAGACTTAGAATTCTCGGTTGGAGATAAGCTTTTTATTAAGATATCACCTATGAAAGGTGTGGTACGATTTGGAAAGTCAGGGAAGTTAGCCCCAAGGTATGTAGGTCCATTCCAGATTATAGAGAGGATTGGAAAGCTTGGATACATAATAGAGTTGCCGAGCTATTTGGCAGGTGTCCATAATGTATTTCATGTGTCTCATCTTTGCAAGTATGTGTATGATCCAGAGACTACTATTCCTTCGACAGGGTTGGATGACTTAGCGATAGAGTCTAATTTGACTTTTGTTAGACAACCAGTTCGGGCTGTAACTAGAGATGAGAAAAGATTAAGGAACAAGACAGTTAGGTTGGTGAAAGTTCAGTGGAGCGACAACGAGAAGAACTGTACTTGGGAGATAAAGGACATGATTAGAGATACATATCCTGATCTTCTTTGAGGGTATTTCTATATTAGATTTATAAAGATAATTGCTAGTTAATTAGACTAGTATGGTTGTTAGGTGTTGTTACAGACGATTGCTATGTTTTGTATTTAGTCCTTACTGAATTTCGAGGATGAAATTCTTTAAAGGGGGGAGCCTGTAACATCCCTAATTTTTGATAACATTATTCAGAGAAATTTAATTAGATAAATTAAATAGAATAATAATGATAAGGGGATTGCGATTTGAATAAATTTTTAAAAAGGGCCATGCTTAATAATTAAATAAACTGGCTTTAATTGGTTTAAAGGATAATTAATTCACACATGGGCATACTAGTAAAAATAGCCTCTTTATTTTACACGGTTATACATTTCTCACTATTGTCCATTCATGTTCATTTTTTTTCAAATCAAAACAAAACGCAATAACCTTAAGAGCCAGCCATTAACAAGGAGGAAAAGAGGAAGGATTAATCAACATCAAATCTCAAATTCCTTATCATATCTAAGGTGAATAATACTTTTATACCATCTCTATTTTGTTCTATGGTTATGTGTTTTCGGATTTATGTTTAAATTCATTTTTATAATGATATGGATTATGATATGCTTGAATTATGTTATGATCGAATTATTTTAATTCATATACATATGAATTTGCTCGGTTTTAAGGGAAAACCAAGGGTTTTTTATTTTCAAAGGCCATGGAAAATTTTTATGTTGAAGAATACATGATTATACAGTTGGATTTTGAATTTTAGAATTTTCCAAGCTATATAAAATTCATTATGATTTTCTAAAGGAAGATATGATATAATTGGGTTTAAAATTTATTTCGAGTATTTCAGGAATAAATTTGGGTCCGAAATTTTGATATGTTAAATTATACGATGAAAGAGATTTTTGATGATTTTTGGAGATTTTTCCCAGACGATTTATTAAGGAAAATAAATTATTTCAAAAGAGGGACTTTTCTGCAAATATTGGTTTTGTCATATGGAAGCTTAACGTTATAATGCTCTAGTTTAAATCTAATTAATGCGGTGGTTTTTAATGGTAAAGTATTTGAAAAGTTTTAAATTAGCCAATCAAGGCGTTATAACTGGCAGGTTAGTTATAAAGCAATTACCATGTTTAGCTATAAATCAGCGTTTCAGAAAGGTAGTTCCGCCTATTTTGGAGGCACATTTCGACTCTTTTACCTCTGCGCCATCTTAGTCGAAACCATCTCTGTCGAAACCCACATATTCGGAGCTAAGGCACATGGTATCAATAGAATTGGTACGTAGTGAATTGGTAAGTAGCGGAAGGTAGGGTGTCGAAAGCTATGCTTTCGTCAGAGTCGAAACCAAGGTTCAGTTTTAAAAAGATAAGCGCCTGCCTAGTTTTTGAAGGGCTTTCGACTGATTCGGTACCCTATAGAGTCATAGTTTGTTTTTCTAAAGTTAGATTTCTACCTTGTTTTACTTAAAGCTTTCAATATAGTCGAAAGCTATGCTTTCGAAAGGGTTTTATAAATAGATTTCGAAGAAGGCTGTCACATTATGCTAAAGTATTAGCTTTTGAAGGGGTGCTTTTTCTTTAAATAAGTGCTTTCGAAAGGGATGGTTCCGACCTAGTCAAAACCTAGCCGCTATTTTCCTTTCGAAGTATTGAAATCATCAATGCCTTCGAAAGGTTATCTTTGCTTTTACCTAAGTTAAGCCGCTTCCTAATTAATTTCGAAAGGGGTTGAGGGTTTCGAAGGTGATGGATTCGAAAGGGGGTTTCGAATCTATCCCTCGAAGTTTTAATTTTTAAAGGTCTTTGCTTTCGACTAGATGGTTCCGAAACCATCTACTTTTCCCCAAATTAATTTTTTTATGTTTTGAAAGAGTTGCTTTCGTATATAGCCATTCTGACCCAAATGATGTTTCTAAAGAGTAAATCCAATGCTTTCGAAAGGGTACTTTAGTTGTTTCGAAGCTTTGTTTTAAAGAATGTTTTCTTGATACCATCGAAAGGTATCATTGGTTTCGAAAGGTATATACTTGGAGTTTTGAAAAGTGGTTTTTATGCTTTCGAAGGAGGTCATCCAGTGGTTTCGAAAGTAATGTTTAAAGTTTCAAAACAAATAATCCATTCTCATTTTAAAGGAAAAACCATGGCATAAATAAAGATTTTGGAAATATTATTCACATTGTTATTAACCCATAACTGTATTTTGGGAAAAGGGCAGAATAACCAGTTAGGTTGACTTAGTAGTGAATATAACTAACAGATGTTATAATCTTAATTAAAGATATTGGCAGGGGTCAATAGGTTTACAGTAAGCCCATGAAAACTGTATGATATTAGTAGGGGCCAATAGGTTTATAGTCAGCCCATGAAAACTATGATTAATACTGGCAGGGGCTAGTAGGTTTGTAGTTAGCCCATGAAAACTATATCTGGATTAAGATATTGACGGTCAGTCAATGGGTTCCTAGTTAGCCTATGAAAACTCGGATAAGAAATAAGATATTGGAGTTACCAATAGGTTCTTAGTGATCCCATGAAAACAATGATATTGGACAGATAGTCCATAAACATTTAACAGGTTAAATGTAATCCTATAAACTATAATTTAGACAGATAGTCAAAATGAATGGGGATGGATAATCTAGAATTGATTTACTTGTTTTTCATATCATCATAAAGTTTTTGAAATTCTATGTTTTAACCATTGTGGATGCAGGAGCACAGTATATGGTTTTATAAATGTTTTAGGATACTGGTGAGGGGAAAACCCGTTCCGCTAAGCTGCGTGGTCTCACTAGATATCTAAATGGTTTCAGATGGTAAATTATTATTCATACCGGGCTTTATGTCTGACTTGAAGTTTTTGTTTTCCCCTTAAACTCTCGGGTACTCAATTGATTTTGAGTAGGTTGAGAGTTAAGGTTCCCAAGTGTTCTTTTAGACGAATAAAGCTTCCGAGGACGTACAGATGGCAAGCTTGTTATTAGAGTTCTACTATTTCTGTTGTGTGTTTTGTTTGTAAGACAAATTGTTTTCTTGCCTATCTATATACTCTGATCTACCAAGGGGGCATCTTTATATGTCGCTCTTGGCATATTTTGTGATAATTATATGTTATCCGAACATGGTCTGCGAATTAGGATTATGTAATCAATTTGGAATATTTTGAAATGGAATGTGGAATTTGTTTGCCGTTTAAAAAATTTCCCATATTCTTGTGTTTCTGTTTATCAATGTATCTAATGTTGCCGTATTTGGTCGCCGAGGATTAATAACTATGGACGACTGCAGCATCCATAGCCGTTAGTTTTAAGCCTTCAAGTAGAGGGATGTTACATCTGACATCGCCGTATTTGGTCGCCGAGGATTAATAACTATGGATGACTGCAGCATCTATAGCCGTTAGTTTTGAGCCTCCAAGTAGGGGGATGTTACAACTCACATTAGAATTTGCATTTGGATTAGCATTTGCTTATCGATCTGGATTCCTTCTAGTATTGGGCCGAACATTTCCATTAGTTGTAGTTCTTCCTCCACCTAGATTCACTCTTCCATTTCTTGCTTTTATATCTGTTGGGTGAATTCTCACCCCGGACCGGAAGAGCCGAACCAGGCCTCCCACCGAACCAACTCCTGCTCCACCATCGCCGAACCAGGCCTCCCACCGAATCAACCTACCAAACTCCTTAGAACCCATACCGAACCAACTCCATCCGGTATACACCTCCTCCTTAGAACTACCGAACCGTCTCCACACCGGACCAACTACTATCCGGTCCAACCATCCTACTACCGGACCAACTGCTATCCGGTCCAACCATCTTACTACCGGACCAACTGCTATCCGGTCCAACCATCCTACTACCGGACCAACTGCTATCCGGTCCAACCATCCTACTACCGGACCAACTGCTACCGGTCCAACCTACGTCCATCTCCACGCCGTTCCAAGCAATGCCGAACCAAGGCATACCAGGCCAGATCATCTCAGCCCAGGCCCATCAACGACTATACATATCCTGGACCCCTACCCCTAGCCTCACTCTATAAATAGAGGGGCAAGGGTACAACAATGGGGACAAGTTTGAGAGCTCAAGCACGGAGAGAACTTTCAAACAACTTTCTTTTACTTGTATCAAAGCTTTGTACTTGTAATCAAAACAAGAGAAGAGAAATAACATATAAAGTGGACGTAGGCACATTCTGGCTGAACCACTATAAATCTGCGTGTCTTTTTACAGTTTAGCCCCTGCTTTTCATTTATTTGCATAAATCACCCAAATCACTAAGAACAACATAAGATCTACTAAATCATACAACTTTGAGGTGTTTGTCCATTTTTTGTGCAAACATTTTTGGTGCTTTCACTGAGAGCTAGAAGCTCGAAGCTTCAGCTTCATCCACTTAACAAGTTTTCCTAACAGCATCGTCCGCCACTTGGAAAACATGCCTCCCAAACAGAGAAAAGATGTTAACAAAGGAAAAAACATCGCCTCCAGCAGCCTTCCTGATCCAGCTGCCGCGAATCAAGTGAATCGTCCTCCTCCAACAACGGCAACAAATGAAGGACAGGCTAACCCAGCCCCTCCTGCCACAGAACAGCCTGCAGCAATTACTAGGGCAGATTTGGACAGAGTTGTTGTTGAAGTAACTAACCGCTTCACGTCCCAGCAGGAAGCCTTGGTGGACCATCTCATGTCACGCTTGAGGGACGCTGAAGAATCCAACCGCAACACTGAATCATGGGGCGAGTCCCAATCCGGAGGATCTCAGAGACAGCAAAGATCTTCCTTCTTCGAAGGAGCTAACGGCAGGAGTAGCCATGGTAGGAGCCGAGACCGAGCTCAGCCCGAAGTTAGGCCTGAGGAAACGTTTGGTGCCGAACCCCACGGGGAAGGTACCGGGCGGAGGTCAACTGCAGCTGAGCCGGTCATGCTGCCTAACCACAGGAACACCAATGAACGGGGCCGAGCTAGAGTTCAGCCCGAAGTTGGACCCGAGGAAGTGCTTAGATCAGAACCCAACAGGGGAAGATCAAGGCAAGGGCCAACTGTAGCTGACCCAAGCATGCTCCCAGAAGATCAAAGGCAGCCACTGGAAAATATGAGGAATGATAGACGTTACCATCCCTACAGGTTGTCTGGTCGGAGTCAACCCCACAGAACGGAACCAAACTCATTTCTGTCCGCTCCAAATTCTGATGAAAGGATGGCACGCTTATTCAGAGAGTGTGTCCAACGGGAGCAAAGAGATCGAGGGATAGGCGCTAGGGTAACCAGCCCTTTCGCCCGCAATATCGAAATTGCTATCACCCCCCGAGAATGGAAGATGCCAACAATGGAACCCTACAAAGGAACCTCCGATCCCGTTGTACACTTACAGAGGTACACGCAGCATATGCTCATGAGTGGAGCAACGGAGGGAGTGCTGTGCAAATGCTTCCCGCTCTTCTTAGCAGATCTTGCTACCTCCTGGTTCTGTCATCTACCCCAAGGATCCATCAGCTCATGGGAAATGTTGAAAGAAAAATTCATCAGTCAGTTCCGCATTCATGTGGAGCAACCTAAGGACGCTTATTCCTTATCCAGTTTCAAACAGAAACCTGGAGAAAAGCTGCAACAATACCTAACCAGATTCAACGCCGCAGCAGCCGCAGTTCAAGATGCCGATGAGAAGCTTATCCTAATGGCCCTCTGCAGTGGGGTGCATCCGGACACTAAATTTGCTAGGAGATTGACAAAAGAAAAACCAGCTACTTTACCCGATTTCTTCCATGAAGCCGGGAAATACATGAGGCTTGAGGATGCTGCCATTGAGGGGCAGTCAGGACAGCAAAGTAAGACGACCCATGGCAACGCCCCTGCTGTGGCAAGGGACGTTCGAAGAAATGATTCCAGAGACAATGCTGGGGGCAAGAAAGTAGAGAAACGCCTATATCGGCCAGGACCAAGATTCGACTCTTACACCCCTTTGAACGAGACCGTCGAAAACATCTTCCTTGCCACCCAAGGCGAAGTTAGATACAAACGCACACCATACAAGAAGGAATCAGATAGCGCACAGAAATCTGGAAAATTCTGCCGCTTCCACGAATCCCACGGACATGATACCAACGAATGCCATCATCTCCGAGATCTGATTGAGGAACACATCAGAAGAAAGAAACTGGAGCGCTATGTAAAAAGTCAAGACAGGACTCCAGCTCCTGCCAATGAAAACCCAAGGCTACCCTCACCAGGGACCGGCAGAGGCGACCGCAACGCTAGCAGCTCTAGTCAAGAGAAGATAGTGGTCCATACCATCTCAGGAGGTCCACACATCGCAGACAGAAGTTGGAAAGAGATGGAAAGATATGGGAAGTCGCTCAGAGACGATAGAGACTGTGTCAATACGGTTATAGAAGAGCGCCACCCAAAGCGGAAAGAAAGTGATGACATCACATTCAGTAAACGCGACCTAGAAGGAAGACAGTACCCTCACATGGATCCCATGGTTATCTCTGCCCGACTCGGTCCCGCCGAAGTTTACCGAATCCTGGTAGACACTGGAAGCTCTGTAAATATCCTGTTCAAACACGCATTCGACAAAATGAGGTTGTCAATGAAGGACGTATCTCCCTGCAATAAACCGCTACACGGTTTCACTGGAGATGCGAAAATGCCCATCGGGCAGCTGGACCTCTTCGTTGAAATTGGAAGCCATCCCCGCTCCGTTGTAAGGAAACAGACGTTTGTGCTGATAGAAAACCATTCAGCCTACAACGCCTTCCTAGGAAGACCAGCCCTATCTGACTTCCAGATTGTCCTAGCCCCGTGGTGCCTGAAAATGAAATTTCCAACAGACAGTGGGGTAGGGGAAGTGGAAGGAGACCAAGATATTGCACGAGACTGCTATGTAACCGAACTTCGCAACAACCACAGGAGAGGTAAAGGGAAAGGTGTAGAGATTGCCCTCTGCACAAAAAGCCTTGAAGCATAGCAACTAAAGAAAGCCCCTCCTCTTCGATACACCAGCGACCCTTTCAATGAATTAGACCCTAGGGACAAAGAGGAGGAGGCCACCGCCGAGCCTGCAGAGGCTATGGAGTTTATATCTGTAGACAAGCACGACTCAAGTAGGCTACTGAAAATTGGGTCGCAGCTGAAAACTGAATTGAAGGAACAACTCGTTGATTTTCTCCGCCACAACTTGGATGTATTCGCTTGGTCACACGCTGACATGACCGGAATCTCCCCCAACATAGCGTGCCACGTATTAAAAATTGATCCTACCAAGGCACCCGTAAAACAAAAAAAGAGAAGTATGGGGGCAGAGCGATCAGCGGCCCTCGATGAAGAAGTAAAGAATCTACTCGCCAATGACTTCATACGAGAAGCTATTTACCCAGAATGGATCGCCAACCCGGTTCTAGTAAAGAAGGCTAATGGGAAGTGGCGGACCTGCATTGACTTCTCCAACCTAAATGACGCCTGCCCAAAGGATTGCTTCCCGCTTCCCAGGATCGACCAACTTGTAGACAGCACAGCCGGGCACGAACTCCTGTCTTTTATGGATGCATACTCAGGATATAACCAAATTCCTATGCATGCTCCCGACCAAGATCACACTAGTTTCATCACCGACCGGGGTTTGTACTGCTACAAAGTGATGCCCTTCGGACTTAAAAATGCAGGAGCCACCTACCAGCGCCTCGTCAACAAGATGTTCGCAGGGCTAATAGGACAAACAATGGAAGTATATGTAGACGACATGCTGGTAAAATCACGGAAAGCCAAAGATCACGTAAGCCACCTGGGCGAGATGTTCCAGGTACTTCGACGGTATGGAATGAAGTTGAATCCACTAAAGTGCTCCTTCGGAGTGTCATCAGGAAAATTCTTAGGATTCATCGTCCATGCCCGAGGGATAGAAGCAAACCCTGAACAAGTCCGAGCATTAAGAGACATCAAGATACCTTCCACCCGAAAGGAAATGCAAAGCCTAAATGGAAAAGTGGCTGCCCTAAGCCGATTCATCTCCAAAGCAACGGACAAGTGCGTCCCCTTTTTCGAAGCTCTAAAGAAAGATAAAGGAAAGTTCGAATGGACGGACGAATGCTTGACCGCTTTCCTTAACCTAATCGAACACCTCCAGAAACCACCAGTACTCTCGACCCCAAGCGAAGGCGAAGAATTATACCTATACCTTGCTGTGTCATCTCACGCTCTAAGCGCTGCCTTGGTAAGAGAAGATAACCGTACGCAACGACCAGTTTACTTCGTCAGTAAAAGGTTTACTGGGGCAGAAGTCAGATATCCTAAGCTTGAAAAGTTAGCATACTGTTTACTAATCACTTCACGAAAGCTACGTCATTACTTCCAATCCCATTCCATCAAGGTTCTAACTGATCAACCACTAAGGCAGGTACTCCATCGTCCCGACACTTCCGGGCGACTACTTAAATGGTGTATTGAGCTGAGTCAATATGATATCACCTATCACCCTCGCACCGCCATCAAGGGACAAGCCATGGCTGATTTCATTGCAGAATTCACTACCAACGAGGATAAGGAGCAACTGGAAATAGCAGAAGATATCAAGTGGAATCTCTTTGTGGACGGTGCATCTAACGAACAAGGCTCGGGGGCAGGTGTGGTAATCATCACTCCCAGGGGGAATAAACTGCACTATGCTATAAGGTTGGAGTTCACTGCCACCAACAACGATGCAGAATACGAAGCGGTAATAGCCGGATTAGAAATTGCTATCGAGATCGGAGCCAATTCTTTGTGTCTTCACAGCGATTCTCAGCTTATTGTTAATCAAATACTGGGGGAATTCCAAGCTCGAGAAGAACGACTCATAGCATATCTAAAGAAGACCAAGTTACTTCTCAGCCGATTGGACCACTACTTAGTCAAACACATCCCTCGGGAAGAGAACCAAGAGGCCGACGAATTGGCAAAGCAAGCAAGTATGAGAGACGTCGCCATCTTCGGGGCAGTAACTGTCTCAAAGCAAATGATCCCGAGTTTTGAACAAGTGAATCTGATAGCTGCAACCGAAGAAGCAACTTGGATAACTCCCATCCGAGACTACCTACAAAATGGCACACTACCCGACGGGCGTAACGAAGTCAAGAAAATCTTGAGGAAAGCGTCCCGCTACACAATACAAGGAGACATCCTCTATCGGCGCGGGTTCTCTAACCCATTATTAAGGTGTGTCGCCGGAAGGGAAGCCAAGGAAATCTTATCCAACATTCATCAAGGAAGCTGCGGAGATCACACCGGAGGGCAAACATTAGCAAAAAAGATACTCCGATACGGATATTTCTGGCCCACCTTAAGCAAGGACGCCTTAGATTTCGTCAAGAAGTGTGACAGATGCCAAAAATTTGCTAAGATCCCTCGGCTACCAACAACCGAGATTACTCAGATGACCAGCCCTTGGCCCTTTGCAGTATGGGGAATTGACTTAATCGGTGAACTGCCAATGGGTCGAGGCGGCGCCAAATATGCTATAGTAGCAGTCGACTATTTCACCAAATGGGTGGAAGCAGAACCTCTAAATAAAGTATCTTCAGCGAAAGTTATCAACTTCTTAATCAAAAATGTTCTGTGCAGGTACGGAGTCCCACTAAAAATCATATCAGACAATGGACTTCAGTTTGACAGCGAGGAGTTCGCCAACTGGTGCCAAGAACATGGAATTCACAAAAGCTTCTCATCCGTAGCATATCCCCAAGCAAACGGACAAGTCGAAGCAGTCAACAAAATTCTGAAAACTCTGATCAAAAAGAAGCTCGAAAAGTCAAAGGGCGCTTGGGTGGATGAACTCCCTACGGCACTATGGGCCTACCGCACATCTTTCAGAACGTCAACAGGGCACACTCCTTTCTCTTTGGCATACGGATCGGAGGCTATGCTCCCAGTTGAAACCATTGTGCCTTCCCACCGTAGGATCCACTATAACCCAGAAGAAAACGAAGAACTCCTCAACATGTCTTTGGATCTAGTCGAGGAGAGAAGGAATGATGCAGTCCTAAAAACAGCAGCCCACAAGCAAAAGGTGGCAGCACAATACAACTCCAAAGTCAAGCATCGTACCTTACAAGAAGGGGATCTTGTCCTCAAGCGAATCTTCCCTCGCCCCGGAGCACTAGACCCAATCTGGGATGGACCATATGTAATTCATAAAGATCTCCACAACGGAGCCTATATTTTGTCAACAGTGGACGGAGAGGTGTTCCAGAGGGCATGGAACATCCAACACCTCCGTCGATACTTTTCTTAACTTGTATTGCCCATATGAAGTGAATTAACAAAGAGAATCAGTGGACGTAGGCATTTTTTCATGCCGAACCACTTTAAAAAAGCCTTGTCTCTTTTTTAACTTGTTCCTTTGTATCTTGGCTGCTTGTTAACTTTATCCTTTTCTGTTGAACAAAATCCTGAGCATATAGCATTTCTATTCAAAGCACTCCACAATGCAACTTCACGTGGACAAACCCCAACAGGTACTATGCGAATCTATGCCCTCGCCAATGAGACACTTTTGCTCCAGCATCCCTCTGCTGCGGGTTAACTCATTGCTCGCGACGGCCCTTAAAGCCAACTGTAATGAGCCGATTATAAGCCACCGAGAAGGCCGACTATAGCCGAGGCAGCTCATTACGGCGTTAGGCTCGCCGGCGACTGTGAACCGATTATAAGCCCCAACATAAGGTGTGGCCAGCCAGGGGCAGTTCACAGTTGACGATCGGCACCCACGCTAGCCGGCCACAGTAAGTCGAATAATACCCATGAGTACGGGCCATAATGGCCCGGGTAGTTACTGTGCGCGATCTCGGCTCCGGTGTGTCTTAAGTGCGGCTGTGGTAAAAAAGAATTAACTCCCCGCGGAGGCGTAAGATGGGTGACAAATGTCTCCAAGACCCACAGCTAGGGAAAGTGACTACAAAACCCGTTTGCCACGAACTTAAGCACATCGAAGGCCTTCCGTGACTGGAAGTTTTACTATTTCACATATTTCAATTTTACTTAAAAAAAACTTTCCTCCTATCCTCTATAACAAACCGTAAAGTACAGGATGCAGGGTAAGAGATACCCGCCAATGGATGCAGAGATTCACAATCAGATGGCAGGGCAGTCAACTGCTCTCCATGCTTGGTCATACAAGATATCCGAAACTGCCATTTACAAACAGAACATGAAAGGCGGTATTTTCTTCCTTTATGTACAAATGCATGACTATAATTTGATTTTTTCACACCACACGCTAAAATTGCAAGTCATGAGATTATGATTTAAAACCAGAATCTGACATCCAACACAATTTAATTACAAGAATTATACATAGCTACATTTCTCATACGATATGTCGAAATAGCAACAAATATTCGAGAAATGACAAAATCAACTTGAGCTAAAAAATTACACGTCAAGAATAATGTTATTACAAGTGGCAAGAATTACAACTTAGAAGTTACTCTACTGTCTTAAGACTAACAGATACAACAATGCCAAGCCTACAAAAAGAATTTTTCAGGTTCAGTCATGGAGCTGGTTGCGTCGAAGTCTTGTCCTTGTTCTTTTGCCCGCCTGTCCGGTCATAAAAAGGATTCATTAGTGATGAGTAACCAAGTTAACAGAAAGACTGGAAAGGAAGACTTACCAGTACTAGCTTCTTGACCATCCTGGTCGTCATCTTCTACCTGCACACCCGCCTCTTCAGCAGCAAGCAGCCGCATACCCTCCTTTACCACCACTTTCTCCTCCTTGGTGAACTGGGCCGTGACCACATCCATACTGAAGACCGTTCCACCCTCTTTATCTGCATCAGCCTTAGCCTCCTCCAAAGCCCGAAGATATGTCTTGGCCATGACTCTGGGATAATCATCCATCCAAGAGAGGTTACCCTGCTTCCAAGTCCGGAAATACATGTCCTGGAGCATGTCATCCATCATTCCTTCGTTCTCCTCAAACTCCTTCATCCGGGCATCGGAGGCCGACAACCTTTCCACGGCAGCATCTCTCTCCAGTCTGTATCTCGAGCAATCAGCTTGAAGGGACCTCCGCATCACCTCCATCTCTTCCCTCAACTTAGCTTGAGCAAGCTCTGCAGCCCCAAGCTTCTCGGACAATTCCTCCACCTGCTCGAGATCCGCTCTCCGAACCTCATCCACCGTGGTAATAGCCATGTCAATCCGCTCTTTGCAAGCAGCTTCCATTTTTCGCAATTCGGCCCGACTGGCCTCTTCCATGGTTCTCCTTAATCGCCCAGTAGCAGCCTCATGCTGAGAAATCTGGATAGCCTGATCCGCAAGCTGCTTGGCCTGATCCGAGACCACCAATCGAAGTCGGATATTGGCACTCCCTATCTCCTCTCCGGCCTTAACCAGCCGAGCGTGATGCCCCATCAGCTTTTTGGCCTCCTCTGCCACCCGATCAATATTAGCTTTGGCCTCATCTCCCATAGTGACTATACGAGTGGTGAGTAGATCGAGGTCTAAGGACTTGGCTTCGTCAAGTACTCGTACCATGGGGTTACGGGGGAGAAGGTGTTCACCAGTAACTTCGTCAAAAGTAATATCCTGAGAACCTGGATCCAGATCAGGGTGACCCGCGAAGGGATTACGGGCCAAGTCGGGACGGTCGATATGAATAACAGAAGGGCTTCCGGACGGGTGTGGAGAGGGTACAAACTCGCTATCCCCCTCAGTAATGTCATGAATAGGCTGAGCCGGAGGCTGAGGACCGAGCAAAGTTTCGGATAAAAGATGACTCCTCTTCCTCTGCTGAATACCCTCTTCGATGACCCCAAGAAGAGGACGGTACCCGACTACATCTCCGGAGCGTTGGGCTGAGGGCTTCGGCTTAGCAGAAATTTTGGAAAGTTTATATTGCTCGAGCCTGTGTCGAAGGTCTGAAGCTTTGGGCGTCTTGCCTGCTCCTGATATAAAGAACAAGTGTCATAATCTTACATTACTATATGATTCAAGAAACGCGGTAGGTTACAAGTTAGAAAAGGAAAAGAAACACAGCTGTGGTTGTACAAACCCTGGGGAGGAGTAGGATACTGCAATAAGTCCCGGATTTCATTCCAGGACGGGAGCGGGTCATAAAATATTCCTAAGTCCCTATCATTAGTGAAGCATGCAGGGGTCAAGAGTTCACCTTGAGTTGTCAGAGCCACCTTGGCCGGAATAGTCGGAGAAGACTCACTTGCACCAGTCCCGGTTTTGTCCGCCTCCCCGGTCTTCTCAACCAAAGCCGGATCATCACCCAACCCCTCAAAAGCTTGACGGAGAGCATCATCCGTCCACTCTTGCATCTCGCCTACTTGCCCAGAAGACAGAGCCCTGGAACCATCACCACCCTGTCCATCGCCACCCTCGTCACCAAGACGCTCAACGTCACTTCCGCCCTCCGCCTCACCTCTTTCCTCCTCCGCGTCTATCTCCCCCTGAGTAAGTGGACAATTGCTGGGAGAAGGACCGTCTGACCTCTTAAGTTTCTTACCTCCAACGGCTGGAGGTTTCGTGAATGGTTTTCTCTTTCCACCTTCTGCCGCAACGCCTCCCTTGGCCTGAGCAGCTGCCCTCTCTTCCGCCGTTTCCCTCAACTTAACTACAGACTGCTGCGGAAGGATCAAGTTGTATTCTAGAAGGATCGCATTTCTAATCAAGTAAGCAGACGATCTGTATTTCCCAAGAATGCCTTCTATCTCCGCCGCCGTCTGAACCAGGCGGTCAGTCTCCACAACAGGAAAGCCACCTGTCGCTAGCAAAAATGAGAAAGTATGAGAAGAAGCATCACAATCAGGATAGAAATTATAAGTAAAAGCATCAACTTACATCCAGAGGTAAAGCGCCGGATAGAGACGGAGTCGTCCCTAACAAAGAACCACTCTTTCTTGAACATGCTGAATTTGGAATAAAGGTCCAGGACTGGCTTGAAGGTCACAGCAGATTCCAAGTTAATATATGGGGACCCCTTCTTGTAGCCCCTTAAATTGTACAAGTACCGGATCTCCCGGTTGGAGGGAGCGCGACCATACTTCCTCCGAAAAATAACGAAAAGGCTCACCAGTATGGCGTAAGAGTTGGGCTGAAGCTGAAATGGGGCCACCTTCAGGTACGTGAGGAAGCTGACTATCCAAGCATTGAGAGGCGGGATGGCACCACACATGCAATGGTACCTGCTATAAGCAAAGTATCCTTCAGGAGGACTGTATGGCATGACTCCTAGACCCGGCAGCAGCATGAGGGCTCTATCAATCCCAAAGGAACGAGATATAACATCGAGTTGCTCCTCTTTGAGAAGGCTAGGAAAGCAGTCAGGCGGGGAATCCAGCAACTCCTGGGGACCATATCCATCCACTAATGACCTCGGGGCGGGCCCATGACGCTCCGATCCTGATTGAGCTGGGGGCACAGCCGAGGACTCTCCTTCACCCCCGGATCTCCTCTTATCTGATCGAGTTTCAACTTTTCGAGACATTTTATCTGCAAACATGGGAAAGGTATATCATTGGAATAAACAAGCAACGTAATCTGGAATTTCGCTTAAAAATTCGAAATCAATAGTTTCATTCGGTCGTACAAATCGATAGTACATTCGGCTTTGTCATAGCTAAAGGTTCATTCGGCATTGTCATAGCTAAAGGTTCATTCGGCTTTGTCATAGCTAAAGGTTCATTCGGCATTGTCATAGCTAAAGGTTCATTCGGCTTTGTCATAGCTAAAGGTTCATTCGGCATTGTCATAGCTAAAGGTTCATTCGGCATTGTCATAGCTAAAGGCTCATTCGGTATTGTCATAACTAAAAATTCATTCGGCACAAACATACGAGTTTCATTCGGCCAAGGAAAGAGAAGTACCTGGTTCGGTGTTTTCTGAAGCAGACAGCTTGATTCGGTAGAGATATTCAGTCCGGCTATCTAGAATTGGAAAGGAATGACGAAGGCGTACCTCCCCTACTTATAGGCAAACACGGGACACCAAATCAGATGGTCCGGCACTCAATGACCGAATGAGGGCGATCACGGAACAAAGTAGGCCGTATACCAGCATGCGCCCCACTTTGGGGGGCAAGTGTTGGGTGAATTCTCACCCCGGACCGGAAGAGCCGAACCAGGCCTCCCACCGAACCAACTCCTGCTCCACCATCGCCGAACCAGGCCTCCCACCGAATAAACCTACCAAACTCCTTAGAACCCATACCAAACCAACTCCATCCGGTATACACCTCCTCCTTAGAACTACCGAACCGTCTCCACACCGGACCAACTGCTATCCGGACCAACCATCCTACTACCGGACCAACTGCTATCCGGTCCAACCATCTTACTACCGGACCAACTGCTATCCGGTCCAACCATCCTACTACCGGACCAACTGCTATCCGGTCCAACCATCCTACTACCGGACCAACTGCTACCGGTCCAACCTACGTCCATCTCCACGCCGTTCCAAGCAATGCCGAACCAAGGCATACCAGGCCAGATCATCTCAGCCCAGGCCCATCAACGACTATACATATCCTGGACCCCTACCCCTAGCCTCACTCTATAAATAGAGGGGCAAGGGTACAACAATGGGGATAAGTTTGAGAGCTCAAGCACGGAGAGAACTTTCAAACAACTTTCTTTTACTTGTATCAAAGCTTTGTACTTGTAATCAAAACAAGAGAAGAGAAATAACATATAAAGTGGACGTAGGCACATTCTGGCTGAACCACTATAAATCTGCGTGTCTTTTTACAGTTTAGCCCCTGCTTTTCATTTATTTGCATAAATCACCCAAATCACTAAGAACAACATAAGATCTACTAAATCATACAACTTTGAGGTGTTTGTCCATTTTTTGTGCAAACAATATCTAACTTTTTCCTAATCTGCATATGAGTCTTTGTAAGATACAGAAAAATGGTCTAAGAGAGGGGAGAATAGAGATAGAATACATGCATATATATAGCAAATAACAAGTACGTTACTATAGTGTTATCCCATACCCAATCTTATTCTTTGATTTATTAAGATTATGTTTTCAAGATCTTTTAAGTTTTATTTCATCAAAATCTTATAAATTTTACATAAACATACGCTATGATACCAAGTTGTAACATCCCCCATTTCGAAGCCCGAAACTAAGCGCTACGGATGCTCCAATCATCTATAATATTAATTCACGGTGACAAAATGAGATCAGTCAATTGTATCTATAACATCAAGAGCACATGAATGTGAAAATTTTCAAAAACACATTTCATTGATGACTTTTGTATTCATTAAAAAATCCCTCTACATAATCCCATCGATTCCACATTCATGGAAAATATAATAATAATTACAATTATATTCTAAGAGCGACATATGAAGATGCCCCTTGGGTGATCAGAGTCTAACTACTTGATAGTTATAATTCCTATCATTACATGTATTCAGACAACACATAGACTTCAAACAACAACACAGCGGAAATAAACTTCTAACATTAGCCAGTTTGCCTCCTACACATTTCCAAAAGCTTATTCGTCTAACCTAAAAATCTCTATTCCTGACCTACTCGAATGAGTACCTAAGAGTTTAGGGGGAAAACAAAAACTTTGAGTCAGACAAAAAAGTCTGGTGTGAATAATAATATACCATCTTGAAGCAAAATAGATTCTAGTAAGACCATGCCATTGAGGGGAATGGGTTTTCCTCTCACAAGTATCTTACCCAAATATTTCAACATCAAATCATGCACCTGCAACCACAATGGTTAGAACAAAACATAACATGATCATATGCATGCATGTAACGGGGTTAAGTTTGACTAGTGTGTCATCTTAGAGTTATGCACATCCAAGGTTTACCCTTCCCAATAATAGACCATCTGTCTCAAATCATAGTTTTCCTAGGGTCACTATCAACCTAATGGTTTTGCAAGCCAACCAATAACCTATCGAGCTGACTCGGGCCAAAAATTTTAACTAGATATTCCAAAATCTTCAAATACGGTTAGGAGTAAAATTGGACTGTCTGTCTGAGTCAGAGGACTATCTGTCCTTGTATCATAGTTTTTCTCAGGTTATTATGAAACTACTAGTTTCGTAGGTAACTAATCAACTTATCCGAAATCATAGTTTTCCTAGGGTTACCATGAATTTATTAGTTTTCATAGGTAACTAATCAATCTTACCCGAAATCGTATGGACGACCTAAATCATATGTCATAATTTTCCTAGGGTTACTTTGAACCTATTGGTTTTGTAGGGCAATCAATAACCTAACTGGCTATTAAGTTCATGAGTCATGTCTTTTTTATTAGCTCAAGGCATCCAAACACAATTAATTTATCTGATCTCTTGGATGCAATTTTACTCACTCGGAAGTTAGGCTGATCATACTCACTACTGGGACAACCTAACTGGTAATTCTACCTCCAAATCCCAAGATTCAATGTTGAGTCATAATGATGTGAGTATGACAATGATAAATACACAAATTTAACTGATCAAATGATAACAAGAACATATAACATCATTCATCAACATGTGTACAATCAATGGTCACATCCATAGCAAAATTACTTATGTTTTAAGTAATAATCCCTTTGTCAAAATCCATATAAATTGGGCTATAACACTATTTTATTTCATTGAAAACATTTATATTCATAGATAATTACTCACTTAAAACCCTTCTTTAAAACAAGGAAAACATAGCCCAATACTTAGCCAAAAGTTTGTGCCAAAATACAACCATCTTTAAATAGCTTTTAATCTTTTGGTATAAAAAACGAGGCTATCAAGCAACTAAATAAAGCTTTTTGGTTTGTAAAACGTAAGGCTATCGGGCCTATAAAAAATAGGTGTCGAGTCTGTAAATATAAGGCGGCTATGCCATAAAACATATGTATCAAATACATAGTTAGACAAGAGGTTTCAAGCCATTAAAACATTAGGATTGTCGAACCCTTAAAAACTCAAGGGTGCCGAGCCCTTAAAACTTGTTGGTGTTAAAACTTTGAAAGCTTGAGGGTATCGAACCCATAGAACGAAGAAGTGCTGAACCTTTAAAAAGAATAGTATCGAGTTTCGAAACCATAGGTTTCCGAGCCTCTGCAACATTGAGATACCGAACCCCTACAATATTGGTGCAGAATTTTTATACAAGCGGGTACATCACATATCTACTAAGTAGATATCGCATGCATCATCCCATATAGATGTCGAACCTATAAATTTCATACTTCATATAACTATAAAATAATTATTCCAGGTATTGTAACACCCACCTCTATACCCATTTATCAAAGTTATATCTACATAAATATATAATAGGATTTAAGTATATTTTGATTTAGTTAGATTTTAAATATAAATCTATATATAATAGTAAATGGAAAAGTACCAAAACATAGAAATATATATAACAGAGTTAAACAAATTATAATGTAAAACCAGATTTGTAATATCTAAAATAGTTGAGCAATTTCAAGAATGAATTTAGAGGAATATAAGTTTACACCAAAATGCTTCACATGCACTCAGGAAATTCAGAAGCACGGAAGTAATGTATTGTAGACTTAAGCATATAATTGAAACTGGAAGTATAAATAAATTTGTTCAATTGAGTGGATACACATGACAAAAGAAAAATGGCATGCACTAATATACTCAGACTTTAAGTCGGAGCAAGGATAAATAAGAGAAGGAAGAACAATACATTAAAGAAATGTACAAGAAGATAAATCATAGTGTAAATGAAAAATAGAAACAAAATCACATATAAATTTAATGCACACATTCACACGCAAATACGCAATAGGAAGCTCACACACACGTATACTTGAAAAGATGCACACTGGAACACATGCATACACATCAAGGTGAACAGCTGCACTACGCAAAAATACAATGAATAGAGGTCGACCGGTGGCCATCATAGGTCGACCCTTTGAGGCTTGTTTGGGGCGAGGTTAATTGCCTGCTAATGCCGATCTTTCCTTCTACATTTAATTCCTTTCCTCTCGTTCGATAAACTATCCCTCTAATAATCGAAAGCCAAGATTCAATCCAAAACAACAATATATGTATATATCTTGATCTATTGATTAAACATAGGTTGGTGAGTGTATCAACTCACCCGACGTTTGCTTTCCTTGCTTCTTCCCTTTCTAAACACACACGCATCGAAAATTATCGCCTTAAAGAAACCCAGATTGCTAGCATACATAGATGCACTACGGTGTCCGGATGCTCGAGCTTAACTTTGGAGATTTACATCGGTTTACTTAAGTTTAATTTGATTTATTAAAAGGTAGGTTTGGGTTGAGATGATGATTTACTAAAGCCAATAATAGTCATTGTTGATGAAATATTTATAGAGAGAGAGGAGAAATCTGGAGATCGAATTCTCTGGAAATGGAAGAGTCGGGATGTTTGATTTTTAGGGTTAATTGTTGGGCTTGACATGTTGGACTTAGGCCATGATAAATAAATACATAAAATAGGAAAATGAATATATATATATATATATATATATATCCTTTTCTTTTGAAACTAAATTCCATTCCATTTAAGCAATTACAAGTTTCTGTTTTGAAATAACACTTCTTATACATATTAATTTAATATTTCAACTACATTACTATTATAAAACAATATTTTTATATTTTTGACTTATTTGAATTTAAATATTAAATTTTGACAATTTAAACCCTTCTTATTAAATGATTTTCAAAACCAATTTATTTATAAATTACCAAACTCTAGTTTAATTAAATAAATTCCTATTATTAACATTAATTAATTACTACCAAAAATGGGGTTGTTATAAGTATCGTCTGTTATAGATGTTAAATATCAATATAACAGGGGTGCCGAGTATCTACAATGACATTTCAGTAAATAAGTCTAACACTATTTTATTTCCCTTTTAAGCTAATACTTTCCACCAACGTTTGCCCCATGTCAAATTATCATTAGATAACAAAATGTTTTACATATTCTTTTAAGAAATTGTTGGTAGATCTATTCTACCATCTCTAATAACTTTGCAAACCCTTATAATTAATATTAATTAAAAGATTTTCTAGAATAATAAATTCATTGAGAATCATAACCTTAAGGGAAAATTCCCCAAAAATACCAAAAATCCAAATTTCCATCTTCTTCCTTATATAAAAATTTCGGGATCAAAATATTAATACAATTATATTTAATAACTAAAACCCGAAATAAACACCTTTTACTTCTCAAGAAATTCATAAAATATTCATATAGACTTGGAAAATTATGAAATTAAAAACCTGTCACCAAAATAATATTTTACACAACATATTCAAATTTCAAATCAGTTGCAAATTTAAAACTTAGGTTTTGCCATTAAAACCTATTAAAATAATTCCATAAAAATTCCAATAAATCATCAATCAATCCAATAATGATAATCATCAATCAAAATATGACATATATTCACAATCAATTCAGAAATCATTCATAGATCGAAAACAAGCATAAATAAATAAGATGTATACTATTATTCACCTTAGATTGGACAACGGAGATTCAGATTTGGTGTAGATTAACCCCCTTAAGCTTTTCCTTTGATTTTGTTTAGATTTCCCCTTCTTTTCTTCCTAGGTAATGCCCAACCTTCTCTTAATTAGATTAAAGTAACTGTTTAATAATTGCTTTAACATCAAGTTAATGACATATTTCGTTCTACGTTTCCATAGATTTACTTTGATTGAATGCTATTCATTAACATTTATATTAAACGGTTGCCTAAGTGCTAAGCTAATAATTTATTGCCTTCTTTATGTTTAAATGTTAATATTCATTACCTTCGCCCACATAAATTCTTATTTATTTCCTTTTCAATACCGAGTTAATCGGATTTACCCCAACCATTTCCTTTAACGTTAACATCTGTATCCAATGTTTATTTTAATGTTAACTTATTAACATTTACTTTCTTAATTGATTATGAATTATTTCCGATCTGAAAAGTTGATATCCTTTTCATTTGAACTCTGATCGTAAAACTCTGTATATGAAAATTGATTAGAAAATCGCCACGAACACAACATTGCAAGTTTTATAACCAAATTTGGATGTTTGTAAAAATTCTATTTTTGGGCTTTAATAATTAATTATTAATTTCTTTTTAATTAATTATCACTCAATTTATGGGGTGTTACATTCTTCCTCTCTTAAAATAATTTCATCCCTGAAATTCCTCAAGCACTCAATCATGCAACATAGCGTGCAACCATTCTAAGCTACCCAACCATCTAGTGTGCAACCAATTCTACAGCCAATAGTGTACAAGTGCACAGTGTATCACAACATATATGATATGTATCTAAAGAATACGAAATCGACATCTTCTAATGAACATACTCTTTAAAAATAATTTTGAAAATATGGTGCAAACCACCTATATATACTGGTAGTTCTATACGTATGCAAGTTTTTCAAAAATCAAAAATCCTTCTTCACACGACAATTTCCCACACTCCTATGAATAGGGGTATGGTTCAACCAATTTTGCGTCCAATCCCTACTATCCAATACCTAGCACACCATTTCTAGCATCCAAAAATTTGAAAACCCCATTTTTTAAACCTGCATTCTTATGCCTGAAAAGGGATTTAGACGAAGAGTTCCATATTTCTATCCTTCTCTTGTGTACCCATTTCGCTGTATCTTGGAACCTTCTCTTTTGTCCTAGAACCTTTTTCTACTTTTCCAAGTACAGTCCATACAAGAAAATTTATTTTTGATTTTTTTATATTTCAAAACAAAGTTGTTTTAAAACAAGATTTTTTGGCTCCTCGATCAAAGGTATGGAAAAAAGAAATTCCAAAGTTAAGCAGCTTTTCCCTTGTTATCCTGTATGTTTTACATACTGTCACTTCTACTGCACGATAATATTCATATTTGCTAACCCGTCAACTTTTCTTATGCTAAGCATGTGACATTTCAAAAATAAGAAATTTCTCCTTTTTGTTCGAAATCCGTTTTAATTAAATTTTTTGAAATGGATGGAAATTTTTTAAAAATAAAATCCTAATTTTTTTCAAAACTTTCACAAAAATATTTTATTTCTTAAAATTCAAAGGTTTTCGAACAAAATTTTCAAAAATATTTATTTCAACTTTTCAAATTAAGCCACATCCAACGCAATCAAGATTTGGTCGATTGGTTAACGCTTATGATTTATCCTAACTTATTATGAAATTAATGTTAAATTTCAAAAACTCTTCCATTTTATTTTATCACAACCACAACATACAAGTATATTTATAAATTTCAAATTTTAAGGCATAGAGATAGTGACCCATGGTTTTGCAACAGCCTTCTCTGTCCTTTGCTTGCTAAAATTTATCTTTCTAAAATTTTAAGACTTTTGGGACTTAACATTATTTTAGTTTTAGTAGATAATAAATTTCCTAATTTATTTTATAAACTTCCAGTCTTACTTTGCATTTAGCTAAGTGTTTATACAAGATTTCCTTATTTATTCCTTTTTCCAATATATAGCAATTCAATCCAAAAAAATCAATAAGTGATAAAAACGATTTTTTCTCATAATAGCATACGTGTTTTAATCCCAAAAAGATAACTAACGCTTACAACCCAACTAACCTAAAAGAAATAATTGCTGGAAGCGGCCCTTCAACATCAACTAACATTAATGATGTTGTGGCCCTACCACTTCTTACTTAAATAAAAATGGATATTTTTACTATGCCTTTCTATCACAAACCTCTTTACTTACCTTTCTGGCTTTTAATAAATATGGTCCATCTATTACTTCAATTATTACAACCAATTATATTGCTATCTTTTTTTAAATTCAAGTCTCTTGATGGTATTCTCAAATCTTGGTATATACTACTATTTATTAGGTATTTAATAAAATGGACGTGTAGAAATCTCGGTATACACTAGAACTCGTAGAAATGTACTTTGATACCATTTTCCATTTCTTTATGGGTTCTTCTTTATCTTTTTGCACATGTTCAATAAAACATTTCTAGGCTCAAACCAATATTCCTTATATTCAACAAGGATTCGTTATTGCTATTCTACAAGCATTCATCGCTACTTTATTCATAGCCTTATCTTCCACCCCATCTTACCTAGGCAGTCATCCTTATCTACTCCATATTAAAAATTTGGCTTGGTTTTCAGTATTCTTTATAAAGTAAAAATTTAAAGCTATGAAGTATTTAATCCAAAACTCTTATCTTTAAAAATATAAACCTAAAAACTTTTTATTAAATTCAACAATAGCTTGGTGTCTTAACTTTTAACACTATAATTTAGGATTTTTGAATTAAGTTTATTTATTAAGTCTAAGGGAAATGTTAGAAAATTAATATAAAAAGATCATTTTTTTTCAAATAGTAAGAGTAAAGTTTTTATTACGTGAATAATCATTCAAATCAACTCTTCCTTTAAAGCCTTTTCACAATAAGGATTTTACTTCTTAACAGTGGGATTTTTAACCCAACCCATTTATTAAGTTTTGCTTTTAAAGACTCAATTGTTATACCAAACCATTTTCGTTTTTTTCCTTTTCAAAAATTTAATGTTTCTAAAACATTTTTTATAACTCTAAGGAATAAAAAATGGAGCATACAAGGACAACTTCTATCCATTTTTTCTTATTACTCATGCTAACCTTAGCAGAGACTCTAATAGCATATGAGGGGGACCTCTAAAAGATTTGTGCAATTATTACACATATTTATGAAACTATCCATTTTTCTAACGTTGTTTCTATATAAATTTTTTCAACCTAAGTTGCCCTTATTTAAATGGCTTATCCTTATATAGCTCTATTTACATATAAACCTATTTTAGATGTTTTTCTTTGTATTTTTCTTATATGGGAATATTCTTCATATATTCACTATAGGGTGTTCTTACCCTTTCATTCCCTTTACCCCATTTAAATCCAGTACCACTTCCTATTGCTCACCCCTTTACAAGAATTTTAAAACTTAAATTTTTCATTAAAACCCTTTTTAACTAAAATTGTAATTTCTAATCGAAATTTTATTTAAATAAATATATTTATTTTTCAAAAAATTTAATATCTTCTTACTTTTCAAAATAGAGTTTTCTATTTTTAAATAGATCCCTTGAAAATTATTTCAAATATTTTTTTCAAACCTTTTATTAAATTCTTTCATATGGGTCAAACTTAGAGTGGTTTTATTTGTCCCTTCTTTTGTACTTTTCTTCTTTTCTACTTACTTTCTGACTTATCTTCCTACATAATACATTAAAAATCTGGCTATCTTCTTGGAGTGATTCCTACACACCCTCCTTTGGGAATATTTAATTTCTACTTTATATGTCTACAACATATAAATTCTTTACTTCCCATCTATCAGGATCTAATGCACATCATCAATAGGCAATCCTGTGAGGATCTTCTGTCATAGGGCAGCCTAGGCCCAACAAAGGAGTCACGCACCATCCAGCTTCAGGGACCCTTCTATATGTCACATTCATGCTCTTCTTAAGTCAACGCCTTTCAAAAAGACCTATCTTCCATAGGTTGATCGAGATAGCATATATTTCTAACTCTGTATACTGTTCCAACTCATAGTCAACTTATTCATCTTTTAAGAATATGGTCGCAACTACTTCTATAGTCGAAATTTGTAGAGTTTGGCATAATATATATATATATAGGTAAAATAAAAATACATTCACTCAGGCATATTTTAATTCCTATGATCGATCAACCTAAGCTCTGATACCAAGTGTAACAACCCACACATTAGTAGGTCCGAATTTTTGTTAAATGAAAAATCCAAATCCATCAGAATATGGATCGTTGGTGTTGGTATCTTGTAATAAACAAAAGTATATTAGAGACTATCGATGAGAACTCACAACGGAATAAATAAATATAATAAAACATATACATATAATGACCAAGGCTGATACTTATGGTATCTAGTACCCTTGTCAATGCCGAGCATGCATAAGAAAATATGTCCTTCTGTCGTTCCCACCTTATGCTAGTACATGTCCGTCTAAATCTATCCCGTGGGTTATAATGAGGAGGGGGAAGAATAACGTGCTTGTGACTGGTAAATTACATACTTTATCCATAATAATAGTTTATTCGATTGTTTTCCATTATGTCTATTATTTAAGTTTAGTCATTTTGAATTCATGTTCGTGTACGAAACGCCTAACCTACTCGTGGCATACAATAATTACATACACGTGTGTGTATAAGTACCACTATCCCCCCATGAGCCAGGATACATTCCTTGCTAGTATTCATAACTCTATATCATCCCGGGCCTCCATTATCAGTATCTTGGCCGAATTGCCAGCGTACACCAAATAATCTCCCATTAGTGTCTAATAACGACATTACAATTATTTAGTTATATTCCAATTCATCTTAGAGACTCATCCACTATTTATATAGCCTTGCCTCCTAACTACAAACAAACTGACAGACAACTTTGAGGCAGTGTATGCCTTATGTGGAACATACACTAGTAGGAGGTGTAGTCTGTCTAGGCATAACCGAGTCTTTCTATCGATCGCTCCAGGACCGATGATGATCTTAACCTATGTGTATAGCCTTATTCCTTACACATATGGTACCAACCTTATTGACACAGCGCCAAGCCTATGCTCACCGTGCCATTTAGATTGCCTGATGCAAATGCCCATTTGGTTATTTAATACCCCCTATAAGGATTAAAGTAGACCCTACGTGGTCGTTTAAGACTTCAAACCGAGGCAAACCCACTTTAGTATATTCCCTTCACTTATACGCGAATGTATTTTCCTACGGGTCCTACAGTTGAAGATGTCCTACATTAGCATAATGTCTACACAACTACTGGTAGCCCCTTGCGAAGGGCAGACTTATGTTGTGTAACATTACAGACCTCGCATTCCAACCTATACCAACGACTATGTCATTTATAATTAACCCAGATATTAGCTAGATTTAATAATTTGCACCCATCATAATCTTATTCTTGAGGCTGTATAATTTTTGGCTGTTATTACGCCTCCTAAGTTCTATTATTACTATTTCTTTACTTTTACATGAATCTAATCCTTATTTCATTAATGTCGGCAGATGTCATTTACTGCTTCTTTCTAATTTAATATATTAAATATTTATTACTATTCCATTTCTAATTATTACAATTGGATATAATTTACCACTTTTTTCAATTTATACAATTGAGTATATTTACTGCTTCTTTTTAATTCATGCATATTTTAATGAAATTACTATAACTTCCCCCAATTCTTTAGTTTATTGTCTTATTCATGTTAGCGATTATTATTTATTTTCTAACATATTTTTAATGACAACGGGGTTATTATTAATTGTATCCATAACACTCTAATTTTCACCTTTAGAGATTTCTATATTTTAATGCATTGGAACTACATCTTTCCAAGAGGAAATTTTAGAACTTTAATTTCCTCGAAACCGTCTAAAATAGGATTTATGTTGTATTTGGAATTATAAGGAATTATCTTTTGTGATTTCTTCTTCTTTTATCGAAATAGATAGTGCAAAACACGGTAAACTTCCTTACTTTGCACATCTCTTTCTTTTAGGTATATTCCTCATGATTTCAAACAACACACTTTTATACATATAATTATAAAGTTGGATAATTTACAGAAATTACTTAGAAATAATCTTCATTCCAAAAAATTAAAATATAACTTAAATCCCAATCAAATTAGAATTTTTTTTATTTCAAATTATACAACTTATAACATACAACTAACCAAATCTGGAATTACTATGCAAATTTATTAATGAATTATTTTTTATAACTTTTAGGGACTACTTTCACCCTTACATTATAGATTTACATATATACACATTAAATCAAAGTTAACACTTAGCATAATTTATAGGCAAGAATCTTAAGTTATTGTGTGTGTGTGTGTTGTAAGCTACAATTTCAAAATTTATAATTAGGCATAAAAGGAACAGATTCACAGTGATATAAATCTAATATTATATTAAAATATAAATTTTTTCATTCACCTCTGAGCCTTCAAACCTCTAGATCTAAATCCATTATTCTTATTTGACATCCTTTTCTTCAACTAAAATATGAATTTGAGCATATGCATATCTATTAGAATTATAGATCGGAAAACAAATTCAAATTAAACGTTGCTATAAAGTTTTAGATTTAGAATTTACACTTCTTCGCAGAATTGATTCACCCCTTAATTTTCTTCTCTTTTATTTTCCCTTAGTCTCCACACACACACACTGTATATATATATATATAATATACTATTATAAAATACTATTTTAACATTTCTATATTTCCTACAATTTGTAGAGAAAAGAAAATGATAGAGCTTCGCTCCTTAATTCAGAAAATATGGAAAGAAAAGTGAGGGTTTACGTAACAGCCTAGAATTTTAAACATTTGATTTTGAGATATTTAATTAATTTTTAAAATCGAAATATTTGTTTTACAAGTCAAACAGTTTAAATTTCAAATATAGGGATTTATTTTAATATATGAATTGGGAAATTAATAATTGAATCTTGGATTTAATTTGGATAAAAAATGATTACAAAGCTTATTTAAATTCTGTTGAATAAGAATGGTAATAATAAACTTTTAATTTAGAATTAAATGCGATTAATTTGATTTTTATAATAATTCGTTTTAATTAACATGTAAAAATAGCCTTCCAGGGCATTGTCTTGGATTTCGATGAAACCAATTTCATTGGATCCATAATAGTGAATTATTGTATGTTTACAAATTTCGTCGCAATCAGACGAATCGTTTGATTGTGCAAGCTCAAAACGCATAGAAATTAATTTAAGAAATTAATATAATAACTAGATTTGAAAAGTTATCTTCTTCATATGATTGAAATAGGCCTCAAAACTAGTTCGATTGTGTTCGGAATAGGGGTATTGCATATAGAACGCCAAGCGGCACGTCTCGATAGGAGTTCGAAATTTTCGGGCGTTTAAAGCTAGATATTTTCTTATTAAAATAATATAAAACATATCCCACCCTACCCCTTCCTATTCATGCCCATACCCCCCCTCCCCACGTTTTTAAACCTTACCCCATGATTTCAAATTTCTCTCAATTCCCCATTTTATATTCACTCTAGTGAATAAAAAGTCAAAGGTCTTCATTTTCAAAAATTAAAATCAAATCCAATTCAAAACTGAAAATCATGAAACTTGACTCGTTGGAATTGTGTGATCGATGTCTTCATTTCTATGTGTGTTTTGGGTGTTCAATTTTGTGTTGTCGAGCTCAATTAGCAATTCCCCGATGTATAGTAGACTAGGGTTTAAGTTTTTGGAAATCGTGCTTATCGATTTGCAAAATTGATATTGGATTCGGACTTAGCATGTTGTAAAACACCTAGTGTAGTATTTTGGAGGGTTGCTGTTCACTGGAATGGGGGCGACATTTGTAAGGCGAGGAGGGCTGGCAGCGATCGCGACAAACATAGGAGGTGTGGGTTCGAATTCAAGGTGTTGAGGTGGTTGCTGTAGAGCGACGCGTCGGTTAATACGGATTTGAATTTCATAGAGAATTGAGGGAGGAATGATCGATTGAAGGTGTGTAAGTTTTTAGGTTCTCTAGTGCGTACAGGCTTTGGTAATTAACAATTGGGAGGGAGGGGTTAAGAATGAAATTAATAGTTTATTATATGATTAGTTTATTATGTTATAATTTAATTAAAATATCGATAACTTTAAAAAGCTATAACTCTCTCATATGAGGTCCAATCGAGGCGTGGATTTTTCCATTGCGCTTGTGATGACATAAGCTTCGCGATGGATCTAGTTTGGACAAATTTGGAGACAGTTGAAATTTGGGCTAAAATCGAACGTCGTTCGATTTTATTTCCAAACCAGAACGCCTCGGCGACAACAGAAATTTCGATGTGTTAAACTCGCATTTTTGGTTAACCAGAAATATTATATAATTGATAAAAATTGTTGATTGGATGTTTGGATGATTTACTGTTTTATCAGTTGGTTTGGATTTATTCCCGCCCTTGGAGCGGATGACCCATATTATATAATTATATATATAAGTTGTGATGCAGGGGAACGGGTTGGAGGGATCCAACGGGATGCCTCACCATTGTTGATTTTATTTACATATATATATATATATATATGTGCCGATATATATGAGCTGTGACGTAAGAGGATAGGTTGGAGGGATCCAACGGGATTCCTCGTCATTGTTGATTTTAATTTCATTAATAATCCTATCATATGAATTATTTGATATTAAACCTGATTGTTGGCCCTATTGATTATAACATGGTTATATGTTCAAATTTAAAATGCTATAATGGTAGAAAATCAATACCGATATTGGTTAAACGTTAGGTAGCTATTGGCCTTAAATTAGTATTTTTAAATACTATAAATTGTCATTTGGGTTTGGGATTGATTTTGAGACAGGGAATGATCTTAAATCTGGAATTGGGTTAGGAAATATTTTGTTTTAAAGGATTTAATTTCTATTTTACTCCAACCTATTTTTCTATCTTTTTCTAAGTTATTTATTATATTTAACATTGTTTTAAAAAGATTAATTATTTATATTTAATATTGTTTTAAAGTTATTTATTTAATGTTGTTTAAAAGTTATTTATAAATGTTTTAATATTTTGGGAATTTAATTATTTAAAAAAGGGCTTGGAATTAATAATAAGGATTATTAATATTGTCTTGGAAATTTATTATTTTTATTATTTATAGAAATGGTAAAGATTAATTATTATTGTTTTTATTAATAATGTTTTGAAATTTTTAATTTTAATTTTTAAGATGTTTTAAAGTCAATAATTTATTTTATAATGTTTATTATTATAACATTGTTTTAAGTAAATGATTAGAATTTATTTATAAATGTTTTCGAGATTCAGATAGAGATGTATAAACAGATTTGGGTTTTATAAGAGGGTTCTTATAACATGGTTTGGGAAACTTAAAGGAAGATTAGTAAAAGGGTAAAAAAAGTTTTATAAATGGTTTTAGATATTTATAAAAGAATTTAAGAAAGGGGTTTATAGATCTATTAAAGGAGTTTATAATTAGTTTTATGGAATTATAAAGAGTTTATAAATGATTTGAGAAATGATTTAGAGACGTAATAATGGTTTTCTTGAGATTTATAAAATAGTTATAAATGGGTTAGAAATTTATAAAGGAATTTATGAATGGTTCTAGAATTGGGAAAAGGGAAATCTTCCTCTGTTTTGTGAATATACTTACTATTAAGATAAGAATATGGATATTTTCTAAGTATTGAAAATATAGGGATTTGTGAATATATCTTCCTAAAAATATTTTTATTCCGATATTACAAATTGAATTTAATTAATAAAAGACTAATTAAGGAAGCTAGTGGTTACTTACGGGCTTAACCAATGTTGGTTTTCCCTTTTGAAATAAATCCCTGATTGGAATGTTTGTTGATTCGATAGTTAAATAACCGACTATCGAATTTGGACCCAAAACGTAACTTTGGAAATATCTAGGAGAAACACGGGAGCTATATGGCAAAGTCATCCGATGATGTTGTACTATGCGTATAAATCTTGTTTGTTCTTCTAGGACAAATGATAAGGAAATCCATCTCCTAACGGTTAGGAGGTGATCTCCGCTCTTATCTTTGACTGTTTATTTCCTAAAGAACCGGGGTTGAGTTTAACGAAAACTATCGAATGTTGTTTCAAAGAGACCAGGATTAGATATGTTATCTGAAAACCACTTCTATCCAACTAAAGCATTGCGAAGTGAAGACATCTTGAAGATGATGAAGTTGAAGACGGAGCTCTCAAGCGTTTCGTTCAGTCCCAAAACGAACTTGTATGGATAAATGCTGACATTGCATTGTTGCCTGGAGAGAAGTGTTAGCATTTCAAGTGAGAAGTGCTATATAAAAGGTAAACGCGGCCTCAAGCCTCATCAACCATGAATGGCTAAAACATGGGAGATGCAGTAGGGCTAAGTGGGTCGCTACCAAGTAGTTGGTATGATCATCCCTATATAGAGTCGATATTATCTCTCATTTGTATGCTTTGGGGCCTATTAACAGAGGGGTGATCATATTTGGTACTATCTAGCAAAGGGTAGGCCGGTTCTGTGTTGGTAGGGGTCAATAGGTTCGACCTCGATGTTATTTTATCTAGAGATGCAGTGTGATGGGCGGTACCCCAGTAGCCCAGTTATTGTATGAATCCATTCTCTAATAAGCAGCGTACAGACTTAGTAGTGCCCAACTATATTGAAACGTGAGATGCAAGCATATCAGATATATTCATATTTTACTTTGACCCCTAGACATTGTTATAATGTTAATGTATTTTCATATGAAATGGTTTGGTTATCGTAAGGTAAAAACCGTCCGTATTTATGTGCGGTGTAACGACCTGCCAATTTATCACTTTGATAAATTGAATTTATTTTTAATTAAAGATGATAATATAGATAATATCGCTTCAAGTAATGATAAGTAATAGTCAACTTATTTTGAATAAATATTTGCAAGAATATTTTCCTCAAAATTTACTTCGATAAGATACCATTGAATTTAAATCATTGATTTATTTAAATTAAATTGAAATTTAATGATTTAATAATTACTTTAAATTATCCAAATAATTATTTTAAATGATGATAATTCATTTCGAACAATTATAAAGAGAAAATAAATCAATTATAATGATTTATAAATATATATATATATATATTTGATTTGAAAATATAAGAAAAAATAATACGCTTTATCGGTATAATAGAAATTTTTGTAAATAATTTTTAGTATAAAATTTTATTTTTTTATAATTAAAATGTAATCATTTTTATTGGTTTAAAATGATAGGAAATTTATTTTTAAATTTTGTTTACAAATATGTGTACGTTAAAGTATAAGTGAAAATGTGACCGATAATCGGTTCGTCGGATTTCAACGATTTAACGAACAAAAGTTATTCGAAGTGTTAAAACCCTACATATACATACATATATATGTTACATACATGGGATAACATACATATATAAATATAATTATGTATAAGAAATATAATATAAAATAAATAATGTATTTTAATTATTTCTTACTCTTTAAGCATAAAGAAGTCAACATATGTACGCATGAGAGGATGGAAGTGATGTGCACATGGGGGAGGGGCCTTGGCCATGCATGGTGAAGGGAGGTAGTGTGTTGGAGAAGCCTAGAAATAGCGACAAAAGTGATGTGTACATGTCTTCTTTTATACTCTTCCTTTTTCCTATAAATACCCTACCATCTTCTCTTCCTTTTCATTCCTTTTCTTCTTCATAATTTTCAAGCTTTTGTCTCCACTTTAATGGCTTCCATTCTGAAACAAATTAATTTCCAAATTTATTTTAAAAAGAAAATAAATCATAATATATAGTTATGTATAGTTAAACACCTTAAAACAAGCTCGAATCTCCATCTCTCCACCTTCTAAACCCAAGACACCACCATTCACTACCCTAGACCATGAGCTCCACCTCTTCCCCACCATAGGTCATGAGCACCAAGGCTTGGCTGAGCCATTTCAAGGATCCAACCTCGATTTCGTGGAGTTTTATTTCGAGATAGCGGAGCTATAGACATTTTAAAACTAGTTCGAAGGGAAAATGAAGGTGAAAACTCCTAAAACTATTATACTATATGTTGGATGATGATATGATGTTGCAAATGGATGTTTAATTTTCTTTGATCATCAAGTTTGGTTGTTTTCATATGAATATGGAATATATATGCAAGTCACGAATATACACATCGATAAACACAAAAGGAAATTAGATGGTAGGGGTAGAATTATGATCATATGGAACAAGTTTGTATAGTCTACCAGCATTGAAAAAGAAACATCCGAACAAGGAAAAGAGTGCTTGTGATGACTAGATCTCAGGCCAAATCTCAGAGGGGAGATGAAGTAGGAAATGGTCAAGAATTAGCAAATGAAAGGATGAATCAACCCAGTCCAAAAAGTACATATGATGGTATGCGGATGGCGCCCATTGTTAAGTATTAAATTAAAGGAACATTGCTATCCGATAAAGGAGAAGCAAGGAAAATTAGGAGGCAGGCTCTAACCTTTGTCATGATATACGACATCCTCTATAGAAAGGGGTATGCTCTACCTTATCTTTGTGTATGAGCATAAATGATGGGATGAGATTAATGACTGAAGCACACGAGGGGTTGTGCGGTGATCATTCAAATGGAACAAAGCTTGCAAAGAAAGTAATGAGGCAAGGATTTTATTGGCGGCACATGGTAAGCCAAGCTATAGACTATGTGAAAAGATGTGAGAAATGCCAAAAGTTTCAAAAATACCCAGTTTTCCTCCAAGTCAATTAACTCCGATCACAAGTCCATGGCCCTTTGATGTTTGGGGAATATATTTGATTGGCCCATTGCCAGTTTCAAAAGGAGGAGCTAAATATGTCGTAGTGGCTATCGACTATTTTACCAAATGGGTTGAAGCTGAACCACTTCCAAAAATCACTTTGGGAAAGGTATTGAGATTTTCCATTAAGAATATCATAACCAGATTTGGAATTCCCAAAAAGATAATATCTGACAACGGGACGTAATTTGAAAGCAAAGAATTCTCTCGATTCTGCCACAAAAATGGGATTATTAAAAGTTTTTCATCCGTCGCACATCCAAAAGCTAATGGAATAGTTGAAGCTGCAAATAAGACCATAAAAATCATTTTAAAGAAGCGACTGAATAAAGAAAAAGGAAATTGGATAGAAGAACTACCATTAGTGTTATGGGCATACTGAACGTCTGCTAAGACAACAACGGGACATACCCCGTATTCTTTGACATATAGGTGTGAAGCAATGCTTCCAATTGAGATTGAAATACCCTTACACCGAAGAATTGCCTATGCGTTTGACAAAAATCACGAATTAAAGAAAAAATCACTAGACTTAATACATGAGCTAAGAGACGAAGTAGCGGTAAGAACCGCCGAATATCAGAGGAGAATCATTAAATATTACAACTCAATAGTAAAAGCTCGGTTATTTCAAGAGGGGGATTTGGTACTCCGCAGAGTAATGGCCAATACTAAGAATCCTGCAGATGGACCCCTAGGGCCAAACTGGGAGGGGCCATTAATCATATGCAAAGTAATCCCACCAGGAGCTAACAAACTATGTCGCCCTAACGGCGATATGGTGCCTAGGACTTGGAATGTTAAACATTTAAGGCCATATTTTCCAAAGATGGATAAATAAAGAACTTCTTTTGGTAAAGAGAAAATCTACATGGTTGGGAGTGAAATGCTCCTCAAATTTGGATACCACCTAAGATGGTAGAAAAGCCTCTATCCGTGCTAAGCTGGCCAGGGCAGAGCGCCTCCTGGAGGGAGGACAGAGTAAGCCTCTATCCGCGCCTAAGATGGCCAGGGTAGAGCACCGAACGAGCCCTTATCCCCGCCACGCTATGGCCAGGTTAAGGCACCTCCTGGAGGGAGGACGGAGTAAGTCTCTATCAGCGCCTAAGATGGCCAGGATAGGGCACCGAACAAGCCCTTATCCGCGCCACGCTATGGCCAGGTTAAGGCACCTCCTGGAGGAAGGACGGAGTAAGCCTCTATCTGCGCCATAAGATGGCCAGGGTAGAGCACCGAACAAGCCCCCATGTCCGCATCGCAAAAGGACCAGGGCAGGGCGCCTCCTGGAGGGAGGTCGGGTAAGTCCTTGGTTCCAGCCTCTAAGATGAGCTAACCAAGAGCACCGGACAATGGACTAAGATGTCCAGGCCCAAAAGGAGGCCCATTAAACAATGGACTAAGATGTCCAGGCCCAATAAGTGGCCCATCAAACAATGAACTAAGATGTCCAAGCCCAAGCGAGGCTCATTCAATACTGGACTAAGACGTCCAAGCCCAAGAAGAGGCTCAATCAATGATGGACTAAGATGTCCAAGCCCGAGAGGAGGCACAATCAAATAAGGACTAAGATGTTCTAGCTCAGATAAAGGCGACTTATCTAATTATGGACTAAGACATCCAAGCTCAAGAGGCAGCTAATAAAACTATTTCTATGTGAAACCTGAAGGGTTCTTATATGACAGAAAGGACAAAAGCAAAGGAGTGAGACGAATCTCCATTGATTATTACCCGAATCTGGGCTTTTGGGCTTTCTTGACGACATCTATTAATGCCCGAATCTGGACTTCGGGATTCTCATATATGAATTTCAAAATCTAATACCCGAATCTGGGTTTCGAGACTTTCTTAACATCACCTATTAATGCCCGGATTTGGGTCTTGAGATTTTCGTTTATGAATTTCAAAATCTAATAACCAAACCTGGGTTTCGGGATTTTATCAATCGCTATCTTTACTAAGCCCAAATCAGGGTATGAGAATATTGTCAGTTACTACAGTTTTTAATATTCGAACTTGAGTTTCAAAATTATTATCTGACTTTCCCAAAATACCCTAATATGGGTCCATGGCATCTGCTATAAAGACTATTTTCATGAACTTCTGGTTATTCAAAATACACCCTACTACGAGCAAGGGAATTCTATTTTAACAGCCATCTGCCTATGCAAATATGTGCCCTAATTTGGGCTGAAGATTCTTTCTGCAAAAAGAACTGACTCAAATATGTCCTGATCTGGACTCAAAGTTTAATATAGGAATCATACTACAAACTCTTGTTTAATTGACCATAAAAACCTAGATCTGGGTTTAGAAATGCCATACATAAAACTATTCTGGGGATATTGCTGTTTGGATTCTAAATATCACACTGTCCATATCTAAACTTCACAAGTTAATGCCCTATTCTGGGTTAGATTTCGGGGATGATACGATGTAATTGAGTCTATTGCAAGCAACCAAAAATATCAAACTAGTCTTCTTGATGCCAAAATTAAAAGTGGGTGTCTCTGAATTTCAAATGATGCTTATCAAGCGGATAAGGACATTAATATATTGATCAACTATTGAATATACATGTAAGAGTGATAATAAAAATGGAACTTTTAACTTTGGATTTTGCAGAAAAGTCAAAATTACGAAGAATAGGAAAGCTATGAAAAACTTTGTCCTAAAGAACAAAAGCTTCTTTCATACAAGGGAGGCAAAATGTTAACCATAAAATCTACATAAAGGCAGAAGTATGAAAGAAGGATAATAAAATAGAAGTTTTGATGAAGAGACGGTTCAAGTCATTATGAAAGACTTAAAAAGGATGTTCAGAAAGTCCAATTACTCATACAGTGCAAAAGCCTTCGACCCAGATGAAAACAAACTGAACCCCTCGCCACAATAAACCTTTCGACACAGATGAACAAGCAATTATGAATTTAGAACTCCTTTCAAAAGCAATCAATGGCGATCTCTCAACTACACATCAAACCTTTTGAAGCTGAAGGTTTCACCCCAGAGTGACCTTTTCGAAAGCATAGCAAGCCTTTCGAATCGGTAAAGACACATCTAGGATACCTTTCGACAACAACACTCGGAAGTCGGCAAAGAGTGAAGAGCAACCTCTCGACAACATTGAAGAGAAGCACAGCTCTCGACAACATTCAAGCGAAGACAAACCTTTCGACAAGGTCGAAAGGTTCACAAAAAATGTAAAAGGCAAACCTTTCGACGAAGTTGAAAGGTTAATGAAAGCATAAGAGTGGCAAACCTTTCGACAAGGGCGGAAGGTTCATAATGGCATATGAAGGACAAACCTTTCAACAAGAATGAAAGGTTCATAACAAGACAAACCTTTCGATGAGGTCGGAGGGTTTATAATAGCATGAGGGAGGAAAACCTTTCGACAAGGTCGAAAGGTTCACACAGTATGCAAAGAGGAGACCTTTCGACAAGGTGGAAAACGAGGAAGCAAAAGAGATAAGCCAATAAGCACAAGAGACTCCTAATATTTCGACACAGTCGAAGGGTTCATAACCTTTCGATGAAGTCGAAAGGTTTAAGGCAGCATATAAAAGGAGGACCTTTCAACTCAGTCGAAGGCATGAAGTTGAAAGGTGGGCCGCCTGCATCTATAAATAAGACCCAAGGGGTCCGGATAAACCCTTCGAATTGGTTCCATAGAAAGAAAATGGACATCAATGGGGCTAAAAGCAATTAAGGTTGGCAATGAGCTTTGCATCTCCTTACAACAATGTCGAGAGGTTTCATACTTTCCCTTTCGACACGGTTAAAAAGGAAGTAGTAAACGTCGACCATAACTGCTTTCGACTCTAAGGGGAGGTGGAACTCATCAAAATAATAATTTCTGAAAGCTAAACGACTAAGAATTACTTCAACCTAGTCGAAAGGTTAGAGAAGTCTTGTCACACCTTTCAACAGAGTCGAAAGGTCTGGCAACTTACATCTATTCCAACCTAGTTGAAAGGTTGGAGTGATCCTGTTAACAACCTTTCGACAAGGTCGAAAGGTTGGACTAATTCCCATCTTCCCAACTTAGACGAAAGGTTGGGAAGGTCATGCCTATGAATATTATCGACCTGCTCGAAGGGTTGGAGTAGCCTCATTAACCTTTCTACAAGGTCGAAAGGTACGACTACTCACCGTTCATTTCTCCCAGATTAATTTGATTAAGACAAATTATTTAAAGACACACTTTCAAAAGTGAGAATCATCTCAACCACATGGTTATGTCCAAACAAAATTATCTTACCAAAGCATTGAGGATATTGACAAATTTTCTTGTTAACATTTAACAATGGCCAACTCGGTTAAGCTATCATAAAGCAATACATGATTGCCTAACCACAAGAAGCAAAGACAACCTAATTTAAATTTTTTGAACAAGCCTAAGTTGTTGGTTACCAAATACTTCTTTTCCTGCTTTGGCCAAAATTAACCTTTAGTTGTTTTTCTACTAGCAGTTTAATGCTCATTATTCTAGCACTAATAGTCAATTTCTGTCTATGATAATTTCCCTGAGCATAGCTAAGAATTATAAGAGTTGATTTATTTTTTATATTTAAAATAATAAAAGGCAAAAGATAAAAATAAAGGTATATCTGTTTTTCATGCAATTACATAAGTTCTACTTTAGATTTGTTTTATTAGTAGCTATATTTATAAATAATGAACTTATAATTCAATTAATTCAGTTTAGATAAATGTAAATAATTATATCATAACTTGCATTAGAGTATAAATAATTATATCATTAATTCAATTAATTTAGTCTGAACATAGCATAGCTAAACTGGGCATAATGTGAATTTAATGAAAATTTCTCCACTTCACAGTTCATATGTAATGAAAGTATGAGAAAATAAAAGGAAGATCAACAAGAAATTTTACCTTTACAAACTTGTTTTCTCCTTTACAAATTTCTCCACTCCTTCACGTCTTCGATGTTGTAAGGTCTCAGAGCAAGTCTTTCCTCTTCCGTCGTTGTTTTAATTATTTTTCTAACCAATCTACTTTTTGAGGTTCTCCACATGGTTCCCGTTTGTTGAAATATGGAGGTTTTTTGCCATTCATCGTCCACTTTAAATCTAGCCTACAAATCAGAAGGAAAAAACTGGTGTTATTTCATATTAAAATGAATTTAAAAGGACATTATGCTAAATATATTATTTTGGTAAATAAATCTATTATTATGCGACAAATATAGTAATTTTTCATGCCTGAATGGAATTCCACAAGACAATTTTTAATTCATCACTTAGAAGCCTCTAATCGCTAAGTGTAACCGGAACATGCTCCCGTACTAGCAGTCCAAGGTAAGAAGATAAGTGTACCGAGCCTTCTCCTATCGGTACGGCTGCCTCATTGAATTCAACTTCAATTCGATTCTCAAGATTTAACGGAAGTCTTTTTACTTTCATTGGTCCTCTACCACTTTTTTTACATTTATATTTGCAGTTTCATCTTCGATTGGCCTCTCGATTTCCATCCCGGCAACAACATTTTCTTCACAAGCCATTTCATATTCTTCACGCATTTCATTTTCTTCACAAGGCATTCCAATTTCTTCACGCGTTTCATTTCCTTCGCAATGCATTTCATTTCCTTCACACATTCATTTTCTTCACACATTCATTTTCTTCACAAGGCATTTCATTTTCTTCACATGACCTTCGTATGGTGTCATGCCCTAATTCTTGTTCCTTCTCTACATGGTAAGATTCGTCGGTTGGCATAATATATTTGACCTTTGGCTTATACTTTCGGGATTTCTCGTTCTTCAATTGTTGGCGAGTACGTACACTGCTTGTATGCATATCCTTTTTTTGTAAAAACATTTAATAAAGGCAATTTCAATGTTAAGGTCATCACATATTTAATGAAAAATAAGTTTCTTAAAAAATATATATAGAAAAATGCAGTTTTCGTTTAGTAACTTGGAACACATATGCAACTTAACTCGTGATTACCTTACGATTTCTAATTTTCATGGAGATGGTTATAAGTTTCTGAAATAGAACAACCTTCTGCACCCTTTTTGATCGACCCCCTTATAAGCAGTCTAAACAATTATGTGAAGTTGAATGTTTCAAAACTGCAAGGAGGTAGCATAAGTAGCTTAAAAATTAAAACTAGAATGAAAACGTTAAGTAAGCTGCAAGAAAAAGGTGATAGTTATTTATGTTACCATACAGGAACTAGAATGAAACCGTTACTGTTAGATTTTTTAGTTTAGAAAATATTTAGGTTATATAAATAGAAGCATGTTCTTAATTAGGTGTTTTTCCTCTGTAATTGCAGAGCCATTCCTTTGTGAAGAAGTTTGAGGAAAAAGACATAAATCTAGGAGATCTTGTGGGAAGCTTAGATCCTACTGCTAACTTTCAAGGCTGATCTTTCGCATATCCCAACGACATTAGTTCTTTATATATTCACTTTGTAGATACATACACATGAGATACGTCAATACTTGTGTATATCACCATTTTATTTTAGAACTCTTTTTCTTTTGGGGTGATTTAATTTTTATCTTTTCTTTTAATTTTTGATTTTTAATTATTATCTCTCCTTTTTCATTTCCGTGTGAAACAAAGTGTTCATGGTTTTTTTAGAAATTTGAAGTTACTATAATGATGGTATACAATCTTAAATGTGATACTGAACGTGATCTTGGCTTACTGCCATTTAAGTGGTGGCGGAAGGTGAATGTTAAAACTATGACTTAAATATGGTTTCAAAAGTTGAGAGTATGCAATATTATCTGTCAAATTAAAAATTTGTGATCCTCAATTCATCCACTGGTGCTGAACTACATTGTGGATCTAAAATTAGCTAACAAAGCAAAATGACTGGAAAAAAACAAGAATAAACAAACTAAAAATATATATAGCTCATCCTGATAAAGGAATACATGAAATGATCACTACTATGAAATGATGTTTTGATGTTGATGGTAATGTTATACATATTGGTACAGTGTGGGTGAGAAATATTTTGATGGCATGTACATGGTTTATTGACATTTGTTGATGGTATGTACGTTGATGGTATATTTTGTGATGTTTGATCGGTTTGGTTTGTTTATATTGGTGTTTTATTGATTTATGTGTGTTGTTTGTATTGATATTGATATATATGTGTGGAATTGATTGGAAATGGAATGGAAATTGAATGGATTGGAAATGGTGTGGGTGGAAGGTAAATAGGCCTGCTGTTCTACAGCAAAATAAACCCAGTTTTTCCAACGGCTTCCAACGGCTTATTGGCCATTTTATTGTAACGGTTTCTAACGGATTCCAACAGCTCCAAGCCGTTAGCGGCCGTTGGAAATTCCATTGGAAATGGTTCGTTGGATCCGTTGGAAAGCATTGGAAGGCGTTGGATTTATTCCAACGGCTATTCCAACGGCTTCCAACGGCCGCCAACGGCTAGGAGCCGTTGGAATAGCCGTATTATCTTGTAGTGGATATTATTTTCATCAAAATTTATTATGTCTGCTATGATATTATCCTATTCTAAAAATCTAAAAGGGATATCCAGCATAATATCTAAACCAACTATCTATATAGATTAATTAAGAGGTTCAAAAATTATTTAAAACTGAAAAATGTTAAGAAACAGTTAGGTTTTGTTGTTTATTATCCATAAACTTATGGCAGAGCAATAGAATGTCCATAAACTTATGGCCGAGCAATAGAATACAAGATAGAAACAAGAACAATAATATTAGTGGTTAGAAATGAGATAGTAAAATTAACATAGTAAATATATTAGTAAGCCTAGTTAATATATAGGCACATATGCAATTGGAGAATTCATGGAAAACATCAACACATGCAATTTCTAAAATTCAAAAATAAAATAAAAGACAATATGAATACCTTCATGATGAAGATTGAGTATGTAGATCTCTATGATAAATCAATAACTCAATACCTACATCCGTGAAATATTAATTGGTTATCAAACATATTAATTACATTTGCCTAATTTAGACACAAATAATAATCACATTTACCTTAATTGCAACATTATTTCTTACACAACAATCATTGATATTATGAGCAGACAATGGAAAAACAAACAAGAATGACATGTCCATGTAATCGAAAACAATTCTCATAATCAAACAAAATACTTAAACTACTCAAGTATGCCTTCGCAGTCCTCCCTAACATAACTAACATCTTCAACGCCCGTATCGGTTACATCGCAATCTTCTACGACATTGATAGCTTCTTCTTTATAATCATTTGTCTCTAAATCATGAAAACCTCTTGGTGGTGCTTTTATTACAACATACCAACTCGACAAGTCATTTTCTCTTGAATAAAATACTTGTTTTGCTTGAGATGCAAGGATGTATGGATCTTTAGAAAATGATGCTTGATTTTGATGTAAATTGATAGTAGTGAAACCATCTACATCAACTTTTACTTCATTTCCTATATGTGCCCAACGATACTTAAAAACGGGAATATAAAACACATGATAATCTAATAAAATTATATCAGTCAATATTCCATAATAGATGACCACATCAACTACTTGAGAAAAATCTTTTGCACTTGCTCTACACATAGTAGTTGCATCATAAGTTACTCTGCTATTTTGAGTTTCTCTCCCTACATCTTTTATATGAAACCGTTGATCATTGATGATATCTCCTTTGTAAGATAAGGCATCATTCTTCGGACCGTATGCAATCCACTTCAACATTTCATTGTGATCATTAGAGTTCATAGGTATCTACAAAAAATTTCATTGACAACATATTTTAGAGTAATATTCTTAGGCAAATGATAGTATATTTAAAAAATCATTTAACCTTTTTTTAATCCAATCAGCAAAATTTTTTGTATGCGTTTCCCAAAGTAAGGTTGAATTTCTTTCCATACGCTTGCTTGAATTTTGTAATTCCTCCAAACGCAAACTAGTATAAAACAAGGCATGCTAAGTTATATTTATTAGTACAAACACATCCAAATAGTTGAAAAATAATGTAACGTATACTTATTCTAAAAATGGTTCCACCACGGTCATATTCATCAACACAGCTAAACACGCACTTTCTTTCTCATGGGAGGATAGTGTAACTATCTTAGACATTGAAATTGGACGTCCTTCAAGTATTACACTACTTTCATAATCTTCATTTCGAGTTGCTGTCTCTTCAACATGTCCTGATTTTTTAAAAAAATTCACTAAAAAACCTCATGCATTCGTCTGCAAGATAAGATTCTGCAATACATCTTCGGGTAGTGAATAGTTTCTTACATAATCTTTAAGCGTCTTCATATATCTTTCAAATGGTACATCCAACGAAATTGAACCGGACCACATATTAGTGCTTCTCTACGGAGATGAATTGACAAGTGTACCATTATGTCAAAAAATGATGGTGGAAAATATTTTTCAAGCTCATACAAAATTTCAATAGTCACAACATTGATTTGCTGCAACTTCTCTCTATCAAGAACAATTTGACATAATTTGTTGAAAAATGAACATAAGCAAATTATTGTTTTTCTTGCCTTCTTTGACAATAGCCCTTTTATTGCTACCGGCAACAAGTGTTGCATTAAAACATGGTAATCATGTGATTTCAAGCCACTAATTTTACAATCATCCAACGATATATGATTTTGCAAATTTGAACAGTAGCCATCGGGTCCTTAAATCGTACAATCTTTTGCAAAATATTTTTTTCTCGGAATTTGACAACGTATAGGAGCCAGTGGAAGATATGTTTTCTTCCCACGAGGTTGTGCATGGAGCTCATGCCGAATTCCCTAATCCTCTAAATCCTTTCTGGAGTGGGTTCCATCTTTTGATTTGTTATCATGCAACATTGTGCCTAATATGCTTTCACCAATGTTTTTTTTCACATGCATTACATCGAAATTATGACGTAAGACAGTTCCTATAAAAATCAATAGTGTAACACATAATTATATATATTTAATTGTTAAAACATTTTAAAAAAACCACTAACCTCCCAATATGGCAAATCAAAGAAAATTGATCTCTTTTTCCACCTTGATAGCTCCAATTTTGTAGGGTTGTTATCTTTATCGCCTTCATCTTCCATATCATGGGTACTCTTCCTCTTTTTCAGCTTAATGGACTTTATCTTAATGGTCGTTTTCTTATTGTTTCTCCTCTGCCTTTTTTCTTTTCTCTCTCTTTTCCAAAATCATTTGGAAAATCTTTTAACAATACAGAAATATTTCTTCTAGTTAAAATTCTAGGAGCATTACCTATCTCCACGGTGTTATCAAACCAAGTCTTTTGTTTCCTCCGTGAAGCTGACATAGGTAGATATCTTCTATGACCCATGTAGACATTCTTTCGACTATAATTCAACCAATGGTGATGAGTATTAACATCACACAATGGAAAAGCTTTTTCTCCTTTCACACAACATCCAACAAGATTTCCATAAGCTAGAAACTCATTTACTGTCCATAGCAAAATTGCTTTCATTTTAAATAATGTTTTACTAAATACATCATAAGCATCAACTCCATTACTCCACAAATAATGCAAGTCTTCGATCAAAGGTGCCAAATATACATCAATATCGTTCCCGGGCTGCTTTGGACCGAGAATAAGTGATGTTAACAAAATATTTTCCTTCTTCATACACAACATAAGTGAGAGATTGTATGTCACAAGCATTACCGGCTAACAACTATATTTGGAACTCAACATAGAAAATGGATTGAATCCATCTGTAACAAGACCAAGTCTAAGATTGCGTGGATCGACTGAAAAATATTTCCATCGTTCATCCACCGTATTTCATGCCATAGAATCCACCGGATGACGCATTTTTCCGTCATTGCTTCTATTATTGAAATGTCATCTTAAATCTTCGACCATCTTCTGAGATCTAAACATTCTTCTAAATCTTGGAATTATTGGAAAATATCTCAACATTTTAATTGGACCACCTTTTATAATCTTCTTGATATCTTGATTTATCTTCCATCTTGAAGAACCACATTTTGGACAAGTTTCTAAATCTTTGTATTCTTTTCTAAAAGGAATACAGTCGTTCTCACAAGCATGTATCTTTTCAAAACCCATGTCAAATGCTTTAAGAAATTTCTTTACTTCATATAAATTTTAGGAAGTACGTTATCCTTCGGCAAAAACAATCGTTGCACGTTTAACAGCTTGTCAAACCCATTATCGGACAGGCCAGTCTCACATTTAAGATCATATAAGATGGTGATGGCGGATAATTTTGTATGGTCTATGCATCCGGGATATAGTGGAGTTTCTACATCTTCCAAATTTTAAAGTAGTTCATCCTCTCTTCTTTTAGAATCATCATTATCCTTATCATTGGCAAAAAAATCATGATTCATAAAATCTTCATCTTCATAGTGAATCAACTTGAATAAGTCATATGTGTCAAACGACTTTGTTTTTTAATCTATATTTATTTGCTCGCCATGGCAATACCATCTACTGCTCTTATATTTAAAATCCATTCTTTTTATAATTAAATGCTCAACGATGATGTGGCCATCATGCCGGCTAAGATTTCGACAATCTATACATGGGCACAAAATTTTCTCCACATTTCTTAGATTTCTTTTTGCCACATGCACGAAATTCAAAGCTCCTTGTCGGTACTCTGTACTAGTCCTATGACAAAAATTAAAAACATTAAAAAAATGACTTTTAATATTAACATATATGTGTTAATTCTCAAAATACATTTTAAGTTAAGCATTATATAGTCACCTGTTTAAATATACCCAATCTTGTTCCATCGGCAATATGAACAATCAAATAAGTTTCCAAACTTTGATGTAGAATTTGATTTTCTGTTATAATCAAACAACAAAATACTTAAAATCAATCTATGATTTCATCTATAATTCCAGACACAAATTTGACTTTCTTTTTATATAATCCACTAATATTTTTGCATCTACTATTTGGTAGTGTGAAGAATGCTTTACATCTCCTTTTTTGTATTAAGGAACAAAATCTGGAAAGTTTTGTTCCATTTACATCTCCTTTACATTTTCATTTTCACTTCATCCATTTTATATGTTTTATTCCATTCTATATGTTTGAACGTGGAGAAGCCTTATACAACATTGCATAAGCTATCAAAGAAAAACTTAAACATGAATGATGCAACCAACTGTTATCCAATGCAGTGACAGTTTTATCTTCAACTTTATGATGAGTTATATTCTTTCTTTCTTAAATTTGGACAAGATTATATACAAAGGACATATCAATTTTGACGTCCTATCCTTTTCTTTCGGAGCGGCATTGTGGAATTATAACTTGAGAGGGGAAACTATGTACTTTCTCTTGATTTGATTCTATATTTTAACAATCATTTTAAATTGTTCTATGATAATAGACTTGTTATCTGTATAAGATATTTGTGTTCACGTAATCTTTCCCAATTCAAACATAATGATTTAATTTATTGGTAGAAAATAATAACAAGAAAAGAGTTACAGATCTCTGTTTTTGATGTTGTTATAGGAAAAGTCCCTGCAGAATGAACATGTAAATTTGATCCCTATTTTTGAAAAATAAAAAATGCAAGGTTTCTTGCACTTTTCTAACAGAAAATGCAAGGTAACTTGCACTTTTCCGATTTTGGAATTTTTTTTGAAATTTTGAAAAGCGCAATTTAACTTGCACTTTCTATCAGGAAAACGCAAGCTAGTTTACGCTTTCTGATTTTGAAATTATTTTCAAAAGTTTTAAAAATTTTGAAATTTTTGAAAAACGCAAGATAACTTGCGCTTTCTATCAGGAAAGCGCAAACTAGTTTGCGCTCTCTGATTTTGAAATTTTTTTAATGTTTAAAAAGCGCAAGTGCGCTTTTTGATTCAGAAAAAACAGGAACCTAATTTACATACTCATTTCTACATGGATTTTTCTTATAACAACAACAGAAATAGAGACCTTTCGTGCAAAACCCCAAATAATAATGTATGGTTGTTGGTCTGTCTTCTTGGGCTTCTCCAATGACGGATAATGTTTTACTCACCCTCAAATTTCGGTTTCCATACCAAGGAGGATATTATTTTGTTCATAAACTCACAAAAAAAGTGTAATTAACTTATACTCTGTTATTTGATTTGATCATATTTCAGCAGAACATGAGACATGATATGTCATTAAAACTCAAAATTTAAATTGTCTAATCATGGCGTAGCCTAATATTATCAGTCTCATTAATAATCCACACTTTATTATGATAGCTGAGCATCTCGTTGTTATTAGAATTGTGTCTCAATTCATATTTAAATCATACCAACGTAATGTTTAACATACACTCTGATATGACTAAATATTTGTTTGACTGATGATTCTATAACACGGTATTCTTCATATGCAGGTGTGAACTTTTCAGAACTAATCTTGACCAATATGTAAAGACTTTGATTTAGCTTCTTCAGGTAGTTTTAGGAATTACCTTAAATGATCATTCATTTGCTGTTTGTAAAGTTAAATAGTATATTTACCGTACTCTTATAAATCAAATGTGAAATTTCATTGGATCCTTCAACACTAATGACTTCAATTTGCATAAAGGGACCGAATTCAGACTTATTTTTAGTTTATGTTACGAAGATCTAAGCTATACAATATTGAATTCCTAAGACCATTTCAAAATAAATTCTTTTTGCTGCAGATACTAAAGCTGAACTCCCTAAATATTGTGCAATATAGCTTTTCAATTAGTTTAGTATGTTTATGATCAATGCAGTGACAGTTTCTCAAGTTATATGTCTTTGTATACGAAACTATTTCTAAGGTTTCAGCCATTTGAACATCATTCTTTTTCTTCTTTTATCTTTTATGTGTGTGCATTCAAGGAGCATGAATGAACTAATTCATATCTAAGTGTACACTGTCATAAGTTAGTTTGACTGACTAGTTGGTTTCACTATATCCTAACTTTTTGGATACTAGAAAAAATCACATATATTTTGTAATTAACTGAACCGAGTTAATTCTGGATAATTCGGGTTTAACTGAACTAAAATGGTGAATCGTTGAAATTATCAAATGTTTTGAACCAAATGTACAATGTATTCAGAGAAAAATGAAAATCAATAATAAAAAATTATTTAATCTCAATATAAACCAATTCAATTTAGTAAACGAACCAATCCAATCAAAATAAACCAGTCTGGTTGGTTAGCTCAACTCTGACGATACCATATTAATTATTAGGTAGTTCATAGAACAATCCCCTTGTATGTTTATAATAGTATTCGTAATTAAGTTACCTACATGTGGCTACTGGCTACTATCAATAAGTCATAAATAGTATTCACTTCAACTTTTGAGTCTATATGGAAATAAATATATACGAAAACATGGGCTGTTGAACGCAATGTTTTAAAATAATTTATTATATCCCATAAAGGCCTTTTTTTTAAATTTGATTAAAAATATCAGGCATGACGTTTGAGTAAGAGCATAATAATTGAAAAGTAGATGTTGTCTTTATGTTAAATAATCAAGCGTTTTAAACACAATGTTAAAATGATTTCAGTAGAGGATCCCTGATAAGACTTCGTTAAATGTATGTAGTACACAAAGGATCTTTAAACAAAGAAAAAAAAATCCAAATTTGTTATCAATTATTATTGGGCAGACGATAATCTAAAATAAATGTAAAACTAGCATAGCTTTTGTAAAAGCTTGCTACATTAACCATGATCTATGGCTTTCGTAAAAGCTGCTATATAGTAGATGAGGAACCTTAGCCCGTACCATGTATTTTTTGAACAAAGCATTATCTTATTAAGCATAGAATAAGTACTGAAAAGGATATACTGGAAAAATATTCATAAAACAGATTTTAGGCAGAATAAATTTCAAAAATGATATTTTACCTGAAAGTGGGAAGTATTCAAACAGCAAGCAATCTTTCTAAAAAACATGATAATAGTTTTGAACCAGATATGCAGACTCACACACGCGCGTACTAAATACTATATGTTACACAATCATAATATATATGATAACAGTTCTATAGTTAAGTGTATCAATATGTGTGTTTGTCAAACAGAACAACGGTTAAAAACTGACCTTCTACCGCATCATTTATACAATTCACAAATGGACATCAATCCAAGTTATTTACCCAATATTCATACAAACAAGGTTTAAGATTTCTAGAAAATCCAAAAGATGAATAATTATGATCTAATCTGCTAGGTATACAAATAAAAGCGGCATTTACTATCATATAAAATATGAAGTAAAATCCAAGAATTGTCATATATAATATGCTTTCATAATTTGTCTCGATAATTTATGTATCCTTGTAATCATATGAATTAAAATCGTTAAAAGTTATATAAAATATAAAACAAAGAATATCATCTGATGTATAAACAAAATTTCATCCTATTTTAGTATACATCCAAATAATAGTATGCAAACTCTTTCAAAGGGGAACATAATCGTCCAAAGTGTGAATAAAATAGTATATATCAATGTTCATACTAAAATTGGACACAAATTCAAACTGTTTAAACTATTTTAGTGTGTATTCAGACAATAGGATGCAAACTGTTTTGTTCGTGGTAGTAAGACAATAGGAATCAACCTTCAACGTTACTTCTATCCCAATTCACATAGAACCAATCTCATTGTATATAATCTAAAAACAAACATTATGCATGTAGTGGAAGTACAAATATTATAACTTCCCTTTAACTGGAATATACAAAGGAAACAAAAGAGCGTATCAACCACCAACTAATTTATTAGAATAAAATATCAACCACTGACTAAGAAACTGTTTCTCTTGCGTACATATAAAGAAAATCGAGTTGTACACTAAAACTTTTACACATTGACCCTTTTATGTACTTGGTTTTCTTGCTCTTAATCGTTAAGAAAATAATATGTCTAGGTATGAAAATTTGATTTAATCTTCCAGCTGACGGACTGAAATCCCAAACAAGTACTAATCTACCAAATTGCTCACACATGATAAAAAGCTTTATAACTGTCCAATACCCAGATGTAACAAAAACTGTCCTATGTAACAATAAGGTATAGATGCAGATAATATATTTACTAATAACGTAGCGATTATTACAAAGAAAACAGCAATTACCTCAATTTGTAGATTCATGGCTTGTGAACAAAGCAGAGGGGAGCAGATCGACGAAGTGGAGGGGATCCCTATTGACGAAGTGGATGGGAGCTGATCGAAGAAGTAGCGTGATGGGAGCAGTTCAAAGAAGTAGCGTGCACGTGATGGAAGCCGAGGCGAGAGGAAGGTTGAAATGTAAGCGAGAGGAGAGAAATTTTGTTGAAAGTGGGAAAAATGTAACAGTGGAGGGAAAAAGGAGGCAGTGGAGGGAAATATGAGGAAAAAACGTGACAAAATTTGTTTGACCTAAAATTAAACGAAAAAAAAGGAAAAGGTAATATTTGTTGCACTTACACTACAAACACAACCAATAATTGCAACTAAAGGTAGGTTTTCTTGTAGTGATTAACCGTTTGATGCGGTGCAGAAGCGGTTTGGGCTCCAAATCGCACCAAACAGACTCGTGTCCACCCCTAATTTTAATGGCATTGATCATACTTTTAATTTAATGTACAAAATTTACGAGAAATGTTATAAGAGAAGGGTAGGAAGCTTGAAATAAGAAGATTAGGGAAGAGGGAATTAGGCCAAAGGAAAACTTTGCAAAAAATTTAGGTTGAAGGACGCCAAGTTTTATTTTTTGACCGAATGACAAACTTTGAAAAAAAATAGGTTGAAGGACAATGCTAGTTATAACTAGCATTATATTCAGTTTTTACACTATACAAAATGTTAGTTATAACTAGCATTACGTTCAGTTTTACACTGTACAAAATGCTAGCTATATTTAGCATGGCCCTTCAACCTAATGTTTTTCAAAGTTTGTCCTTCAACTCAAAAATGAAACTTGTTTTCCTTCAGTCTAAATTTTTTTCACTTTTGTCCTTTGACCTATTTTCAACATTAGGGAAATTAGGATAAAAAATAGTTTTTACGAGTAGAAATGAAAAGTGGTAATTAGCCAAAAGGACAAACATTAAAAAATTTAGATGAAGTCCAGAAGTTTTCAAATTTAGGTTCAAGGACAAAACCACGTTTTCTCTCTTCTCCACGCCAATCTCAAATCCCTTTCCTTTCAACTACCGCTACCCCTATTCTTCCGCCAACACCACAACCTTGTAGCTCCTCCTCCTCTCATCACCATCGCCTTCAACAGTTCGACCTCGACCCACGCAGCCTCGACCTGCACTGCGCCCTGCTCCGCTTCGCCGGCGTCATTGACGCTCTCTCCATCGTCTTCGTCGATCTGTTGGTGGTTTTTCATTGCCGCTCTCCTATCGTCATTGCCGCTCTCCACATCATCGGCGTCAAAGCCGCTCTCCCCATCGTCTTCGTCGATCTGTTGTTGGTTTTTCATTGCCGCTCTCCCATCATTATTGCCGCTCTCCACATCGCCGGCGTCATTGCCTCGACCTGACCTGTACTGCACCCTGCTCCGTCTTCGCCGGCGTCATTTTAGCTATGAAGCAGATTAAATCATCGTCGATCTGAATTTTAAATAAATCAATAACATTATAAAGTGCTAAATTAAATTAGCGTTAAATCATTGTAATGCTATATTAAAAAATGCTAAATTTTACTATCATTTTACATACGTTAAACATGCTAGTGTACTTCATAGTTAAAACGCTACATCAATCTATCATTTCAAATATCATTAATATGCTACTAAACTTTGTATCTAAAATGCTATATTAAACTATCATTTTGCATGTTTTAAACATGCTATTGTACTTCATAATTAAAATGTCAGTTTAAAAAATGATAAAATAAACTAGCATTATCATTCTTTTTTATAGTTTAAAAATGCTACATTAAATTAGCATTATACACATATAATGTCTATATTCATTTTCACTTAAAGATAATGCTAGTTATATTTAACATTTTCAAATGTTAACTGTTCAAAAAAAATCGATCGGCACAAGCTTCGGCCGTCTTCTCTTCTATTTCCGACGCCATGCTTCGCCGCTACACCACCAATAATCTTCTCTTCCATTGCCTCCCAATCCACCTCAACCAACCATCTCGTCACCTCTTGGGCTACCACCACCTCATCATCTCGACCATCCACTGTCACCATCCCAAGCCCCTGCCACTTCATCGCCTCCTAAGCCTCATCCCCCATGGCGTCGTCTGCCAAGCCGCCACCATTTTAGTCACGTCTTAAGTTTAACGCTGCGAAGTATTTTTAGAGTGCGATGTATTTTTAGAGGAAGTTTGGCCTTCGTATTAAATATAAAACGTGTTGTCCTTGCGTCAAAAATTTCTTTATGTTTGTCCTCCTTCCAGTTTTCCACAAATGAAAATTCAAAGATCTTTACATTGAGAGAAGGACTAGGAAGCTCGAAATAAAAAGAATAGGGATATCAGGACAGAAACTAGTTTTTTTTTCCTTCAATAATTCTACATGGACCGAACCATTTTTAGTGAGTTTGCCGAACTGAGAGAGAAAATGGAGGCGCCCATCCTAAGGCTCCGTTTGTTTAAAGGGCTGAATTCTGAATTCTGATTGTTGAACTCTGAAGTCTGAAAGCTGATTGCTGAATGCTGAATTCTGATTAACCATTTCTTGTTTGTTTTCATTCAGCATTCAGAACAAAAAATAACATTCATCATTCAGAACAAAAAATAAGCTCTAATTTTTTTTTGAATTATTTTGTCTGAATAGATAGATTTATTCAGAACATTAATAAAAAACAAACAACATAGAAGTTCTGATTTTTAAACCAGAACTTAGATTCAGAACTTATCATAAAAAACAAACTCACCCTAAATTCCACCTTTTATGGTTAAAAAAGGGTCTTTCCAATTTATCGACACCATTTTGTCACAGTGTTTTCGGCTGCCATGTTCCTTCCTTTTTCTTCTTTTCTTATCTGTCAAAACTTTTCCGTGTTATAACCTAAGTGGATAGGAATAATTTTGGAATTCCTCGGGGCCCATGGAAGATTTTTTGTATACTGCCTCATTTTGGCGTAATGGTGTTGCTGAAACTTAATACTGCAAAACTGAAAATTTCAGCAGAAGAGAATATCATTCTTGATCCAGAACCCTCGTTTAGTTTCCATTTCCAAAAACCCTAATTCCCATTTTCTTCATCTATCCCATCTTCTGAACCGACACTACAACCGTTCGAAGAATATGGTATATCTCGTTTCATTTTCGTCAGATTATGATCCGCATTCATTTTGATTAGAATTTTGTTTCTTTTACCTTTTATGATTGCGAACTGGCTTGCTTGATCAGCGATTGCCATGTGAATAGCTAATTTTGTTATCCCCTGCGGAAACTTTGCTACATACGGCATTGATTAGATAGTGCAATGTTTGAAATGTTCGTCCGATTCTCCAGTAATAAACAGAGAAACAAGACATAAGATAATTCCGAGCGTGAGCTCATCTGAATTGTTAGTTGATTTATATTGTTCAAACTTTGTACAATAACCCCTCGGAAATTATCCATCATGTGAACATCAAATGCAGTTTGCTGTATCACAATCATTCAACAAATGCCAACTCTGTAATTTCTTATTTGGTGACGTGACAAAAAACCAAATTAAATTGTATGGCACAGTTGTATCATTTCTCTGAAAAGGTTGAATTGGCCACAAATTTCCCAAAATCTTGGTAATCTGTCATTGGCATTGTTGGCTTGATTTATTTCTTTGTTGCAAAAGTGGTAAAGTAATGTCACCATGCTCATAGTTGTATGGAATTGCCCCCCATATTTTTTCTTGAGTGTTTTTTTTTGTTAAGCGAAAGTAATATTGTAAAAGGATAAGTTAGTGAAAGAGGGTTGTGTTTTAGTGTTACGAAATGGGAAAGGGGATGATTGTTTATATTATTTGTATGTTTGATTTTTCTTTATTATAAATATTGTAGAATATTTGTTAATAATTGATATTAAATTATAAACTAATGCAAAACGGAAAAAATAAATTAGAAAAAAACATTTAATACAGTACAATTTAAGCTTAAAAACTAATACGCTGCAACTAATTTTTTAAAGAAAGGTAACTAAAAAAATAAAATTGGTACATAAACAACGCAAACAAAAATAAATTCTAGGAGATACATTGGAATTAAAATAAATAAATCTCACGTATTAGGATCAAACTTATTAAGTATTGCTGGTATTGAATATTATACTTCATCTATGCAATCTTAACAATCAACCAGCTCTTCGCAATATCATTGTCCAAAGCATAAAACATTTCTTCTTTCTCTTTGTCCATAAGAATTATTATTGCTTCGCCACGTCAATTTTAACCAATCAATTTCACTCGATTAGCTACAGAGGTGTACGATAATGACGAATCGGTATATTCTACACTGTTTGGCCCGATTAATGTCAGGGCTTGCCATTTCAGAACGACCTTTGAATCCAGAGGGGAAGCTATGGTCAAATATTAATGTCGAAGGGATAGATGGTGGAGTCATCGATGGTTGTCCCATACTAGAAAAAACTGCATTGGTTGTATTTGAATATCTTCAATATTCATGTACATTGAATCAAATTCCTACGTTTGATCGAAAAGCGTTTGGAATGTTTGGAAACGTGGAGGACATTGAAAAATCGTTGCGACCCATCTTCATGTGTAGTAGCAGACGTGAATGCAGCAGCTCCAGTTGCATGTGTACCTTGAAATATAATCTGTAGCATATTCATATTTTCTATTGAACCTAAACTATACTTCAAAGCAACAATATCAAACTCCTAAATAAAAACTATTTAGCAAATTTCTTATAAATAACTTAAATAAAACTAACGGAAAAGATATACCTTCACACGATCAGTCCACTGTCCCTCTGGACCCAGTATGGTTTCCTTAACAGGATATCACTCAGCCCTTCAACTCAACACTGTTTTCCGAGCACATCATATTTGTGTCGGGCTCGATAGTTCGTTATTTCTGGTTCTTCAAGACATTTCTTTAAGACGTTTAAGTGCAACTGTTATTTTTTTGAACTCCTTTCTTATTAGTGTCAGTGACATTAAATGGGTCAGCTGCGCATCGAAGAAAGTATGCAATCACTGTAGCCGATCAGATTTCGGACTTCTGTGTTGTCTTTGCGACATTCTGATTCAGATATGGTAATTTATGTAATGGAAGATGAAAGAAGTGCTGATTTAGGTATGGAAGAGAAGGTGAATGAAGGGTTGAATATATATGTGAGGTGAGGGAGGAAACGACCATTTGAAAATTGATCGCTTCGCGCATCACTCCAACGGACCAATTTCAATCGTTGCCCCATTATTGCGTCAGACGCATCTGCAGTGATAACATGGTAAAAATTTGCTGCGAACGTACCCTTCTTCCCCCTCTCTCAAAGCTGCAATGAAACAAATTGAGAGTCTACATATTATTGTTCTGTTATGAATTCTGTTCTATCATGTAAATAGTAATCTTGAAATACAAACACCCACAGCGACAATAAACTCTAAAGTATGTCTAAGAGATAGAACCCAAGAGCTCTAACAATTCAAACTGGAAGGCTTAACACATGAGATGGTGGTCAACGGCTATAGAGGGACAGACCCCTCTCAGCATTTTTAACATGAAATGAAGTATTGCCAATGAATCTTAATTTGAAAATTGCATCTTCTTAGCGTGCAAGATGCTCCAACAGTTGGTTCAGTAAACATGTTTTCGATTTAATGAAAGTAGCTAGAGGTATTATACAGTGTCTATATTTATGTAATTAAAACTTGCATTTACTCTATAAAGTGGGTCTACATACACTTCTGCTGATGAATTATCGATTTTGAATAACATTAAGATTTTAAAGCGTCGCAACTGAGAGTAAAACATTGTTGCAGAGTTGGTGATGCATCTTCTTCTCTTCTTAGCTCGCTATGCAATTATTGCATTTCAGTGCTATGGTTATGGTTATGTTGAGTTTGTTTAGATTGTGATCTGATGGTAAACCATCATGTATAATTTTTCATATATTGTCTTGAAAATTGTCTATATTTATCTCTTGAGTCTTATGGACTCCCAAACCATCTTTAAATCAAAAGTCATCCTCTCCAGCCACTCCTCCTACCATCTCAATAATTTCTCTTACATCTTGCATATTTTTCCAAGTGTCATTTCCGTAGGATATGATGATACATCCATGTAGCTGTTGATGGTTAATCTTCTGTATCTTTGATTTAAGAAGTTTTCTCATAAACAATTATCTTTTTTAAACTTCCATATTTTACAAGGTTAGCATTGCACACACACTATGGATTTCCTATTAGTATGCATCATCTTTTTTAAAGCATGGATCTTATCTCATATGATATTGTGAATTTGTGTTTGTTTCTCGTCTCCGAAAAAGAAATTATAACACAACTTAAAATATCTAAAATAAGTTCTGTGAGGGTTGTCATTAAAAAGACACGAGTATCTGGTGAGTTAAGGACCGAGTTAATAAGCAAAAGTCTACCCGCTTGTGATTCGGCCGTTATCATGTTGAATAGAGAGTTTATTTTTCTTCATTTTATAATCTGGAATCCTTGGATTGGTAAGAGCATCTCCAACAAGGGTACACATGATACAAAATATAATATGTAACCCCAAATTACTCTCCAACAGCAGTGTACATTTTGCAGTCGTTACAGATTCAGCTCAATTAATTCAGAAAACATAGTACTGAGAGGAAATCCTAATCTTGGATAGGTTATATGATCTAGATGGGGATATCAATGTGTGACCGGGTAGCAGGTTGTTCTATTAGAGTTTAAGAATATGCTATGGTTTAGCAATAGGTGCATAGTGAGAGTTCTATTAATTCAGGGGAGAATCGTTTACCCAATCCACATATTTTTCTATCTTAGATCCATGTTGGTTTGGTAAGAAATTGTGTTAGACGCTTATTGAACAAGCGCCTAAATTTCAGATGCTTGTTGAACAATTGCATGGTTTTAAGTTCAATAAACGATAGGAAATAGATGCTTGTTCAACAAGCGTTTGTCGTTTAGACGTTTGTTCAACAAGCGTCTCACTCCTAGATCAACAAGTGTCCATAAGCGGGCACTTGTTCAACAATCGCCTAAATCTCATGCACCTGTTGAAGAACAAGTGCCCAGTTCCTTTCCCGTTGGAAAATTTGAGAGGTTACATTTTCTATCCTCTCAAAATGTAATATTTGACATTTTCTATCCCCTCAAAATGTAATATTTGATCTCCAAACCATTGGAGATGCTCTAATAGGTAGGGTTTTGTACTGAAATATGTAACATTGGTAATCCATTCCTTTTGGCTTGAGATGGTTTTATTTGATGCTCTAGGTAACTCTTCGTGTAAGAACAAAAAATCATTCACAAATGATAAAGATGACATCAGAGGACATCCACTGGTGATAAAGTATCTGCCCATCTTTTCTCTCTCAGTTAGTTTGTTAATGCTAAGTTAAATGTTTCCGCCACGATGATATATATAGCCAGCGAAAGCATATCTCTTTACATTACACCGCTACTTGATTTAAAGAAATTGTTCAATTTTCCATTGATAAGACTAGAGTACCTACAGTTCAAATCGTCCAAAATAATCAGTACGATATTCCGGGTCAATGCCAAAAAATGTAACATACAACATATACTGATACAAAGCCAAATGAATGTAACATATAAAAACTTATTATTATTTGGATGAATGGTTTGGTGGTGCAAATGCATGTTAAGCTATGAGAACTTCATTTGGATGAGTGATTTTGTACTAGATTTCTAGAATATAAGAGTGCAACATAATGGACTTTTAGCATATCCCTAAGGTTTTTATCCTATTAGCATATATATTTTTGTACCAGGCATGTGCATTGCATTTTAGATCATGATTCGTTTTTCTTCAATTTTTTTAGATAGGATGTGCACGTTATTGAAAATAATAACATTGTCTATTTTTAAGAGATAAAAATAAATTCTCAATCTGGTTCAAATATGAAAAGATATTTTATAGAAATCTTATTTCATAGTTGTCAAGTGGTCCTAAACTTCTCGTGTTTGTTAGTATAAAAATGATAAGTATGGAATTAAAATTATTGAGACATAACTGCCCTTCATTATTTTACTGTTGATAGTGTTGTCTTTAAAAAAAAATGGAAAACGTAGATAATGGGCTTTAATTTTTTTTATCCCTCCTAATTTGAATATCAGTAGGGATTATTTGATTTTCTTACTCTTAGATATTGCATTAATCAACCACTTTTCACATCCGGATTCATTATGTAACTTTTGTAGCAATTTTATTAGCAACAATATGGTTTTAACTACAATTTCAGAGCCCATACATGTGATTGTAGATGATATTGATACTACCCAGGCAGTTTACGAGTTAATTCCATCTTTTTCACGGCATTTTATTACTAATGTAAAATCAACTGTGCACGTTTCATTATATCGTTTGATAATTATACAATCTACATTCTTGCTGACAATTTGGAACAGCGACTTCATACCTTGTTCATAACTTGGTATTTATTCCATTAATGTCACGCTCATCCTGGATTTCTTGACTAGGAAACCGTTTACCATGAAAACATGGATTATTACCATATGCCTTTTTGTTCAAATTCTGCTTATGCATTATATGCAGGAAGTTGTAAAACCACAACTGTCGAAATGTTACATGGTCGGTTAATCTGAGTTTTATATATTAGATATAGAAGCAATTTGCTTGTAGACTAATATAAAAACACATGTTTTTGAGATACAAATTTTAATTTCTCATAATATAATATAGAGAAGAAGATGTTGAGCCTTCAGAATTGTTGAACCAAGGCTGTCCCATTGCTTGACCACATGGTTATCCTTATTGGCTGTCGTATATTTTTCAACTGTGCTGCTTTTTATCTACTTAATTTGCCCGTCCAAATTACTTTTAAGGCAGACATTTTAAATATATTGGTAACTTAGCTAAATAGCTGTGTAATGATTAATAACTAGCAAAATTCTGGAGAGTTAGCTAGTTGTTGCATGTTCTTACCTTTTTCTGAAAAAAAAGGAGCAAGACATTAAGTGCTGATATGATTAATCTGAAGGCGATTTCTTGAGTAAATACCCAAGCTTATATTAAGGCCGTGTACCTTTTTATATGTGTTGATATGACACAGGTGTGAAATTTAGCACTGCAATATCAGTTTAGGTAAAAGCATTCCACTCATCGATATTTAATGAGGTTGACTATCAATTAAATTGGCAGACTGTCAACTTGCTTATGGATTTTATTCATTGTTTAGCTTACTTTTGTAGAATTGGGTAATAAAGTGGACTAGAATTTGTACAAATATGCCTAAACAAGTTGTTGAAATGGATCCCAGAGGTTAACCAACTCTTTTCCACTGCAACTACTATTATAATTACGTTCATTTCTGAACGGTTGCGAATAAATCTATAACCATGAAACGCATCCCCCTTATAATTATGTTCCGCGTTATTATTATATAGTAACAGCGAGCAACTGATGTATTAATTTCTCACATAATTTCCAGACTGCCAAACTGGTGCCTAACTCTTTACTATGTCATGATCTAATTCGTCCATAATTTCATATGCAAATACACTGGCATTGGGGTTCTTAGCAATATGACAAAATAAAATTTTAAAACAAATTCCGTCATTTTAGGGATAATAGATAACGATGTTTTCACACTATTTTTGGATTGTGTTGTTGAGTAATTTTTTTATTTGTAGTCCTTTTCTGATGTTTGTGTAGACACAGTTTTAGTAGGTTGTCGACTCGTATTGGGAGGATGCACATGCTTATATTATTCCACATTCCCTGCTGTCTGGACTTTTAAACAACACGATTTCTGAATTTTTTTTAGGTATTCTATTATGGAAATTTACTGCATATGATGGTATTAGTGACAAGCTGGCTTGGTATTTACCAATAATTAAACTAAATTAAATTTTATTTTGACTTTTTTTTTGGGTATTGCAGCATTATGATGCTATCAATTTGTTTACAGATGCTATTGGTAGTAATGCTTTGGATGAACAGTCATGTGATATTGGAATGGTATTCAGCCAGTCCCAATTATCCAAATTGAGATGAGCCTTCAATGGTATTATTCACTGCATGATTATGGTAAGCACTTCAACACTTCTATTATGCATATTTATAATGGAACTTGCTGTTTCAAACGGTCGGACCAGTCCCAGTTAAGTTACAGGCTGTCAGAAAAATCTTCTGGCTGGGTTCCACTACCGAGCTGTCAGGTTTTCTTGCAGTATATTTGATTTACAGTATATTGTATTTTACGTAAATTAACAATTCAATATTGCAATAAAACATGATTGATTGTATCATGTACATGTGAGCTTGTTTAATTAGCGCTGAATTTTGTACTGTTCGGACTCATAGTTCTGTGTCAATGTGTCTAAATGCTCTGCTTACCTTTCTCTTTATTTTAGCCATTTTTCTTTTCTTTTCTTATCCTTTTCTGTTTCTTCTTTGCTCTTTTCTTTCCTGCTTCTCAAGCTAGGCTGATTAAAAGTTTGATTTTATGAACATGATAGTCTGATGGATGGTTTTTGTGGTGCTCCTTTGAAAAAGACAAATGTTACTTTTCCTACGGCCCTTGATAGATTATTTCAGGAAATAATTAAGAGCCTTAGGGCAATAATGTTCCTTTTTGTAATGTATGAACCGCAACTCATTTCCTCTGATACACACATCTACTTCATCACAGCTAAAAAAAAAAGAAACAAGGAAAAAAATAAATCTTAATGTACAGTTTTCTAGTACAAAGAGCAATGTGATACTATGTAATTAAAGCGTTCAACGATTCTATAGCGGTAAAGAAGGAAAAGACTATAGCTGGAATATAGCGAGAAAAAAGTAGAGGTGCAAAAAGTCATACTTAAGACAGTCCAATAATCAAAATTAATTTATCGCAACTCACTCATCATTGGTGTTGAAAAAAAAACAATATTTACTCTAATATATCAGAATCCCATAATACCTTCATCCATACAGTTCAGAGATCCAGTTCAGAGATCGGGTTAGAAATAGGGATTTAACATCCTAATGACCTGGCTTTTTTAATTGAATTTAAAATAGAATCGGACAAACTATCTTTTTATATATTAAAACTATTAAAATGGGTGCTGAGAAAAACCGATAGCGAAGGTTTAAGCGGATCATCTATTTAAGAGCGCCAAGTTGAAATAAACGTTGCGGTCAAAAATTGCGAAGTGCTTTAGTCCCGCTTTAGCGGGGCTTCAATTGTATAGATGTGGCACACATGCCATTATGCCAATTCAGAGCGACAAACAATAGTGATAGCAAATCCACATGATGATTTTGCTAATATAAAGTGAATGTAAAAAGGAGAAAAAGAAAATGAACCTTTTTTATTGTACTTATGTACATAGAAAAGGACTTGGTAAGGACCTCTTTTTTTAATCAGCTCCAAGCTTCTGTTATTTGCTTACTTTTGGGTGCATTACCCATCATATATACAAATTCCATGATTAAATGTTTTAAGGAACAACACCAAGAAACTCAATGAAATCTGTTCAATAGTGAAGAAAAGCATCAAATGGTTAAATTCATACAATTAATGTATTTTGCCAGCGCTGTACATCTTCAATAATAGTTGTAATAGCTTTGATGTCACGTTTTTTGATATCAACGTGAACTATCAAAAACGCCCATTTATATATTATCAAATCTTAATCACTTAAAAATAGGATTGAATATTAAACTTTTTTTTACAAATTCAAACGTCCCTAAAAGTAGGATATAACAATACTTATTTACAAATATACAAATCTTAATACCACTTGAAAATAAAAAAAATCATTTTTTTGACTGATTTAAGCATATACAATTTATAAGGAAAACAGTTCATGCACGAAGCACGTGCCGTAACACTCGTTACAAAGAATACCCTTTTGTCCGTGACGATAAGATTTTTGTTCATTGTGTAGGAAGTTGAGCTAATTCTTTCTCTGTAGGCAATTGAAAAATAATGACTGGCAAAACAAGCATTCTTATCTGCATATCTGTTTCGACTAATGCGACACTAAAGCATCATCAACCCATTGAAATTTACCATGCATTTACTGAAATTTTTTGAAACAGCAATAGAGTATTTCAATTGTGTGGTACTATTCCAAAAATATAAATTGGTAAAATATGACTAAACAACAGAAAAATCTCAGTCACCTAAGGACGAAAATAAACCCAAGCGCTGTCCCAATCTCTGTGGGTCCATCTCCCAACTGTTCTCTTCTGTTCACAGTGGACCCGCTTTGCTAAATCATGCCCATTGAAATAAAACGTGACTCCATTTTGCTCCTATCTCCTCTTTATAATTAGTTGACTCAACATCCTAATTCTCTCTAAGCTAAATAACTCTCAATATTTCTTGTTCTTAATTCAGTTATAGGATCGATATGAGTTACTTGAGCTCGGTTGAGGCAAAATTGCCACCAGGGTTTCGGTTTTACCCGAGGGATGATGAGTTGATATGCGACTATCTTGCACAGTATAAGTTGATTTCAGGTGATGGCCATGGAAATAATGGATTGAAGAATATGTTTGGTTTCTTTCCTATCATGGTTGATGTCGATCTTAACAAGTGTGAGCCATGGGATCTTCCTGGTAAGTATATATCTTCTTGTATATGTAAAATTTTCTCATCCGAAATTCTGTTTTATTGGGTAGTGAGATGAGTTGATTTTACTTATTATGATATTCAAACTTTTGTTCTGAATTTATGTCATCTGTGGATTTTATTGGTGGAGGAAAATACTCAACTTATTAACCTATATCTAGTTCATATAGGGTATACTGTATCTTGGGATTAAATTTTCAACTAATTTTGGTATTATAACGATAGCTTTAGAATAGTGATAGCTCGTTTTTGATTCCTCTACTAATATTATAACATTTGATTTTGATGGTGCACACAATTCATTTTGTGAAGTTTTGGCAACAATACAGTGAGAAATACTTTGAGTGGTATCTTTAGAAATGCATTGAAATACAAAAATATCAGATCTATGTATGATTATTCAGTCAAGATTTTTAAGATCATTTTATGTTGTGGATAGCATATCATTTGCTTTCAGTATTGTTTGTCCTTGTGATGGTTGAGAAAGTGGGTTCCACCACTTCTACACATTTAATTTCCACTACGAGCATGAAATCTCATAACAGAAAGAAAACCATGTGTTGAAAAACCGAATGAATTGTGATTCTTCGAACTCCTAAATCAGTCTAAGGTTTTACTTTCCAGAGTCTAGCATTTTTTTTATACATGTGTTTGTGCCATGGATCTATGAAAGTAAACCGTGTAATTGGTTCATTTCTGAAATTAACTTCGTATTTTTTAAGCAAGGTGTTTCTGAAAATATATTAGGGACGGAAAAATGCACATTCATATCTCGTCACTATTTCCTTATAATAGAAATAGGTTCTTTCTTATCCATTTTTTTCAATGCTTCACATTCATTATTTCCTGGCCTGTCTCTTTTCCTCATTTTGCCTTTGATTACCTCACGTATGCCACACTTATTCAGGTCATTTTTATTCTATTTATAAGAATTTAGTTCATTTTCGTATTCATTCTGGATATTGTTTGAAAATGACTTATTGCAAGCATATGAAACCAACTATTGGTTGTAACCAAATGATATTAAAAGTATATCCGTATGTTGCTTGACTTATTCAAGGTTTGAATTCTTACACCAATCATTTATTTCTTTTGATCTCCATCTTGGTTTGGTTCTTGCTAACGAAGGCAAATAACATACAACTACAGAAAAATGAAAACCATGCCCTAATAAGTTTATACGGACTGAAGGTGAGCTATAGCACTAAGAGGCCATTGTGACATATAGAATAGTAAACTAATCGACAAACAGTTGAGTTACTGAGGTAGGGACTCAATTAATTGTGCGTTAGTTAGATTAAGATGTTAACATTGATATTTTCGTCTCACTAACTCCATTGTTTTGTATCTAGAACCTTTTTTTTGTGGGTCATAATGTGAACATCCACAACTTTGCAACTTCTCGATGTTAATTATTATGTTATAATATCCGATTCTTAACCAATCTAGTTACTTTAATCTGGAATTAGGATACGTGTAACTACACTTGCAATTAATTTATCGTGTGTATTGCAATGGATGATATGATGTACTTCCCTAGGCCCAATGATTGAAGTGTTTATCCCTAGCTTTATTGTGGGACCGCTTTTGACACTTTGAAGCAAAATTTCATTTTCCTAGTTTCATTCAGTTCTTTTTTGTTACACAATACCCGAGCTTGAATTGTCAATAATGCACTCAAGTATCACATATAGATTTCATAATCATACCACGACATTAATTTCCGTGAAACAGATACAGCATGCATAGGAAATAAAGAGTGGTACTTTTTCAATCTCCGGGATCGAAAATATGCAACGGGGCAGCGCACAAACCGTGCAACGGTTTCAGGATACTGGAAAGCAACTGGAAAAGATAGGCAAGTAGTTAGAAAAGGGACACTTGTGGGCATGAGAAAAACTCTAGTATTTTACCAAGGAAGAGCTCCAAAAGGGAAAAAGACCGAATGGGTCATGCACGAGTTTCGATCCGAGAGCCCTGGCGATCAACAATCAAGGCTAATCTCTTCCAAGGTAATCCATCATCCTATCAGTTTTATATAATCATATATGTACTATAAATATGCATATTTCTGTACATTGTATGAAGGATCCACCTAAAATTGGACTGTTCAAAACACTATAGTATATTAACTAAATGTATTTTTGTTTGGATAGCTCAAGTCAAAACCTAAACCCCTTGAATAACATGTGAGCTTCTCATAATGATAATTTACCCTTTTTTTTTCTTTTTGGAAATAAGAATCCATCCCTTATTTTGAAACTTAACACACCAAAAAACCTTCTCAAAAATAGGTTCTAAATTACCCCCTTAATTTATTTTCGACAATTTTTTCTTTTTCGTTTTTTTTTCGAAAATCAAATCTGCGGTTAATATGATCAAAACTAAACTTTTTTTCCCCTTTTGCACACGTGCAAATTCTTGTAGTTTGGTTGAAATTAAAAATGGGTTTGCTTTTCAAAACCTGTTTTTGAAAAGGGTTGTATATTTTGAAACTTAAAAGACAGCGTTTTAACGAAATTCTTTTTTTATTTTTTATTTATACATGTAAACAGGAGGATTGGGTGCTATGCAGAGTTTTCTACAAAAGTCGAGGAATCTCAACACCATCAAAGGGAGCTAATGCAGAAAGCTGCGTCGATGACACAGGCTCTTCCTCACTTCCAGTACTTCCAGGCACCTATCATAACAATAGTAGTAGCAACATCACATTTAACCAAAGCTTCAGTTATCCGGTAATGAACTCCTTATGCAACAAAAACAGTATCGGTACAAATGCAACTACAGTCAGTTCATTTGAGCAAGTGCCCTGCTTCTCCAGTTTTTCGCCATCCAATGACTTGGCCTCTACTTGCCTGAAATATGTTCAGGAGCAACTAAGCAAGTTAGATAGCAAGGTAGATGACGCTAGCTCCGAGAGCTACGCTCTCTCCTCCTCCATTTGGTATCCTTTTCAAAACTAGGATTGCATGTGCTTATTTGGATCCAGTTATTCTTGTATATAATTTTATTACATTTATATATATGTGTGTGTGTTAAAATAAATGTATGGTATTGTAATGTTTTGTTATGCTATTTTTATATTGGTGTGTTTCTTTCAACATGTGAAATGTTGAAAATGTAATAGTGTATGAGGGCATATGTGACATGATGGTGATCATTATAATATTGGCAATTTCATTGTTTTCATTATGTTTTGGCATGAAAGTTGTTAGGTGGTAATATATATTCACTGAATAATTCTTTTACAGATTTGCTGACCTTATAGGATTATATACTACGCATATTCTTGGATGAAATGATTGTATCAGTTTAAGTTATACAAATTGACATAACATATTATAATTTATAAAGTGTATTATCATGTTGTTTTTCCAATATAAATAGTTAACTTTGTCATATTTTGATTTGCAAAATTTTGTGATAAATATCAGATTTATTTTCATTCTATATACAAAAGTATCTCTATTATTATATGGTGGAAGAGCAATAATGAATATTTGGCCAAAGTGCATGTGCATAGTAGTTGACATTATATATTCTATAATATACTTATAATATAATATTTAATGCTGTTGGAAAGATTATGGATGTGCATGTTTAATGGTGAAAACGTGTCACCTATTTAAATTTATTATAAGAAGATTCAAACTTCACAAAATCTAATTCAATGCCTATTACAATGCCATAACCTTGTATATATTTTTACGTTTGCTATCAGGAAGCTTATTTTTCCAAGTTCAAATGAGTTGTGGTAGAAAGGTCGCTACTTTGTTGATTGGTTGTTAGAAAATAAACTAAAAAAGTTTCAGTAAGTACGATTTGCATATTATTTGCATAGACAATGAAGATATATGCACTGCATACGCGTAGTACTATACAAAATAAACAAATAGTGCAAAGCAAGATAAATTTGTGAAACAAAGACGTTTAGATATCTCCCTGCCTCTAAATTAATTAGCTGAGATATTTGATAGCTACACATTGCCAACTCCAAATAATGAATCTTTTAATATTATAAAAAAAATAAAATTAAATCATTCATTAAGTTAATGATATGTCATATAATGTATTGGAATAAACAAGCAAAAAAACAATTTGTAATCTCACCTGCTAACAAGGAACACAAATCAAATCACAGATAAATGTGTAGGTGGACATCATCTTTTTTGTTATCTACCATTTTGTCCCCTCAAATTTAAAATCCAAATCCAAACCATATAAAAACAAGCATATGAATGATCATCAACATTCTTTTTATATGCTAATTAAAGTGGTTGTTTAGCTACATAGACCCTTTATTAGTCAAATATATATGTGTTTAGATTAAACTTTAGTGACCACCAATTCATATCAATTAAAATTAAATTACAAGTTAAAAATCACCTAAAGTCTTAACAAGAAAAAAAAGAAAGAAAAAAGAGTAACCACTAACTAGAATATAAAGTTAATTTCTTGCATGCATATGAAGAGCAATGGTAGAATGAGCATTGAGCAAGACAAAGAGAGAAACTCCAACATAAGCCACAATAAGAGAGAGACCAGTACGATGGCAATATTCATGAAATCTATCACATATAGGGCTCCATCTTGCATGCATATCTCCATTCTTTCCTAGTTCTGCCATAGAAGTTGCTGCTGCTGCCCCACTTGCTAGTAAAGCCATCACCGCCTGGCAATTTTGTAATTAACACCAAAGTTTTAATATGACCGTTACTCATTTGAATTACCGGGCTTTATCTTTAAGCCTATACTGCAGGAAAATGATAATATTATTACCAGGTCCGTCACTTGCACCATGATTGCAAATCCTTTGCATTTTGAGAGAAACAGACCTAAGAAGAGCACTGTTAGGTTGTACATGCTTGCAATGCCATTGACTATCACAAAGTACCTGCAAGTAATTCAAAAATTATCATACTTTTAAATGCCTTTTTTTTTTATAAAATTAAATATTTATTTTACATACACAAAGGCAGGAGTGTGGTAAAACTTAGCAGTGATGGTTCTATATAGTGGAGTAGTACCGACAATAGCGACTTCAATTTTTCGGGTTTGATTGTTGAAGACCATTAGAAGGGTTGCGGCAATTGTAGCCGATGCTATAGCCAATCTTAAAATGAATATTATGGCTTTTGACATTGTAGTAAGTTTGGATGTTTTGGAATGAGATTGGAAAGCCATGGATGGATACTGACTAACTTAATTTTGATGGCATGTTAGTGAAGATGATGAAGGGTTATAAATTATGTTACATGACTTGTAAGTTTTGAAGTTTATCATGTTTGGAATTCCATGTTTTCTTGCCTACTTCTACCTAAGTTTTTTTGTGAGAGTGTGCAAATATAGTTAACTATTGTTAGTGCAATCACTTTTGACATTTTATTTGTGTATGAGTGAGAAATTATATATTTTTGAACTTTGTTGTCGGTTGCATGTAAAATTTATAGTTATATGATTGTTTGCTGCAAGAAATTGGACATTAGGGTTTAACACAAAAAAATGTTTTTCCAAAATATATAATTTGTTGTTTTGGTTGGTTAGCAACAAAAAATGTTCAGTGCACAGTGGGAAAACTTGGTGATGCCTTTGTCAGTTTGAATCATTTTTAGCGGTTTCTAATTTGCCAGAACTATGCAGTTATAGAAATATATGGTTGGTACGTTATAAACTCTATATGGGAAGTTTGATTAATGATATCAAATGAAAATACAAACATAGGTTTATGATGTGAAATAGTGAAGCTATACATGCAAATCTTTTATCTTTCTAATTCTAGATGGAATTATAAGAGGGAGAATGTCAATCCATCGTTTAAATCATGTTCTAATATTTTTGCTGCAAATTCAAGATTTAATGACGAAAAGGTCATTCTTAGAACCATTGATTTGATAAAGAAATGTTATAGCGTCCTAAAATGAGGTTATAAAGGCCATTGGTTCGAACCATAGTTTTCATAATTGAACTCTGAGTCGAACCATGACAACTCAAGATTCAAGGTTTTGATAGTTTAACCGGTCAAACCATTGGATTTGTGGATTTTTTTTCAAAAGTTTACACATTTAACTGCAAACTATATGCAAGAATATTGAAATAAAAATGCTATGTAGACGAGCTGTCAATGGTCTTCAAAGATTGTAACCGAAGTTGTCTACAGTTGCAGTGCACAACTGCATGAACACAACTACAGTTATGTACACAATAGAAGTGCACAATGATAGAAATTTAGTGTTGACCCAAAAAATGGATCAACGCCCTGAATTGAGTATGAAAGCACCAGCCCTATTCTTATAGAGCAATAATATACAAAATAAATGTAAAAAGACAAGAAGATTTAGTAGTTCGGCTGTTAATGAAGCATACGTACACTTTATAACTTTCCATTAACTGACTGTTGTTATAAGTTGAATCGGATTACAATATGATTGAATCTTTTAAGTTAGATCAAGTCACAAGTACAAGAGTTCATTGGAAAATCACAGTGAACCCCTACATGACTATTGTGTGGGAGGAGAAGAGTGAAGAATAATCTCTGCAGAGTTCCAGCAGGCAGTCCAGAAGATCATGTTTATGTTGCAGGTATGATTGTATTTACAGGGGTTGGAGAGCACTTGGGCCAAAGTCGCTTTGCTAGAAGCCTATACTCAGCGTCATAAAGGAGCTCAGAAAGTTTGAAGGTGAGCCAAGCTAACCCGATGAATCGCCATCGATCCATAGGTGATGGATCGCTAGAGATCCGTGTACTTAGTCTATTTTTGACTGATCTTCATTTGATTGTCTTCCTATCTTTTATTTGAATGCCTTGTCCAAATATCAAGCCTTTTGGAGTTTGTTTGAGCATTCGTCTTTATGGGTCATCTGGTCCAGAAGAATCATTCATAACTCACTCAAAACTTAACGAAATCAGACGAAACTTTTCAGATACACTCTAGAGGTGTGGGACCTACATTGAATTTCAGTTGGTGGGGACCAACTTACATGGGTCGCTAGCGATCCATCAAGATGGATCGCCAACGACCCATCAAATCTTCTCCAATCATGCTTATTTCTTCTGTGAGCCTTATTTTATGTCTTCTAAACGTTCCCTTCAAAATTTCAAGTCAATCCGATTCCGTATGAGTTCTGTAGGTTCAGTTTAAGCTAGCTACTTTGGTCAAAACAGCTTGAATCGGATGAGTCTTTACTTTTGAACTACGCTGCTTAGAATGCTATGAAACTTGGTAAGTATTCTTAGATCATGATGCAAACGGCTTTGATAACTTGTGATGCTTCCTTTTGGATCGCTAGCGATCCATGGATGATGGATCACCAGCAATCCATCTACTTAGTAGATTTTTAGCTTGTTTTTCTTAAGTTCCATTGGTTTGTTCTTTTAGATGCCTTGTTCAAGTTTCAAGTCATTCTGGCTTAGTCTGAATGTTCTAACTCCTATTGAATACTACTAGGTTAAAACCCAGTTAACATTTACCCCCAAGTATGCTTTTGTTGGAAACAAAGTGTGCTCAGGAACAAGACAAGTTTCGAATTACTGTTCTATGAATTTCAATGAATCGTCGGAGTCCATCTCTAGATGTTGTTTTCAATTGACCGACTTCTGATAGCCGTTTGTTTTTTTGATTTCGACCTGAATTTCAGTTCCTGGTATTGACGATGCAATCTTTGCTCCATGGTTTACACAAGGTTTAGGTCGGTAAGTGGGTGCAGGACGTAGGTTTGGAGTCGACCTATATAGTTTTAACTCGGCCGACGGTGAAGCTAAGTTTGTCTTGAACGATTGTACGCCGTTATGGAGCGAAGTCTTGCTTTTTGTCTTTAACTGTTCCTTTTCGAGGACTTGGTTAAGTTCCTGTTGCTGTTTTGAATTCTAATGCGACGATTTATTCTAAAATCGGATATAGTGGATGATTCAACCATATTGCTCTTCCAGTTTTTGTACTTCAGTAATCCTGAAAAGAAAAGCTTCCCTCGTCGCTTCGGACAGCGGCTCTATTATCGATCGTTGATCGATAACGGGTAAGTGTGGAAAAGATAATTTCAAAGGACAGTATGGATTGATTTTCAAATGCAGGCAAGCTATCTACACTGGATTGTTTGTTTGCAGTATTTGAGATACTGGACTCTTCTCATATAGATAACACATTGTATCTGCCGCGATCAACGCTCAGAACTCGACTGGTCGACATACGCCGACTTCCTTAGATTCTGGACGTTGGTTATACGAGGATATTATTTAAGTAAAACATACCCGAAAGGGTTGAATGCCAAGTTTTATTGTTGAAAATGACTTTCCGGTCATCCAATCTTCAGTTTGGTGGAGGGACTTCCACTACTCCAGAAGCTGGGTCCTTTGCAACTTAGGCTTCGCTTATTATTCCTGTCATATTGGGATGATTGATTACACATAAATTACAAGGCACAGCTGCTCTTGAAGAGTTGTAGTTGAATTTCGATCAGGCATAGTTTCAGTCTTCGGAAACTAGCGCATGACTTATTCGATTGTGATTATCCTTCCTTTGAGTTTTTCAAAATTTAACCTGAACGAACTGGCCCAGCTTGCAGCGGAAGAAATGGGTGAGTTTCAAAAAATTTACCATTTTGGGTCATTAATGGGCCTATGAAGCCTAAATGTATTTAGATCTTATCTAAATTTTTTTTAAGTAAAATTAGTATTTTATTTAATATACCATATATTGTTTTATTAATTTAATTCTAAAACAATCAAGAATGTGATATAAAAATAAGGTTTGAATATATAAAATATATTCATTCCTTAGTTGTGTGATAGTACAGTTAAACATAAGGCAAGTATGATCAATTGATAACATGATGTATATGAATAAATAAGAATAAGTTTAAAGGCAGTCACATAAAGGACAAAAAAAAGAAATAAAAGATGGCAAAGATAATTGATTCATCTTTTCCTTTTTGACAAACTTGATTTATGCAGCATTCAATTAACAATCAATGAATCATTATGATATAAGAATAGGAATAACCATCAATAATTCATATGCATATACTACTGCCTCATTTAAAATTATTGATATTAATAAAACATTTAAATTATACAATTTGAAATATAAACGTTAAGTTTTATATGTACATATACATATAGATGTAATTATTTATATATAAAGATTAACCCAAAACTTCTTAATTAATTCAAAACAAATCATATTACATTTAAATTTTTTGATGTATTTATGAACTTATGTAAACTTAAATTAGTTAACAAAATATATATGTATACAACTAAATCAAGAGATTCAACCTATATGAAAAATGTTTTATTTATCTGTTTATTTTTATTTAAACAAAAGTGAAACATACTAAACTGAGCAATATATTAACAAACCTTTGAATACTTAAAGAAAGATATTAGTCATGTCAAATACGGTAACAAATTTATAAATTTATTATCAAAGCATCCTTTAATCATGTGTGAGTATCAATTACAATAAGATGCAAATAATAAGAACAAATAAACTTTCAAATCTAAGGAGATCCAACCTATATGAATAATTTTTTTTTTCATTATTATTATAAAACAAAAGGTGATATATACTGAATTAAGCAATATGTTAAAATCCTTTGAATACTTAAAGAAGGATAATTATGATGTCAAATAGGGTAATAAATTTAGAAATTTATTGTAATCAATTTATTATCAAAACATCATTTAATCATATGTAAGTTTCCATTACAGCTCAAATGCAAACAACAAGAACATATAAACTTTCAAATCAAAAGAATTACACTTTGATTTGAATGGTTAAACGTAGATATAAAATTAAAATATTGTCTAATCATATACAAGTTTCAGTTTTGATTTATCTAAATAAAAAAACAATCAATCCATATAACAAAAAATCAAACTACATAAACCATTTTCAAATCAAATGAGACAATATTATACACATATAAATTATGATATTCAATTTTATTCATTAAAACATTATATCTAAATTATTAGAATAAGAAGATCATACCATAATTCTTCCTAAGCCTTGAAGTGCACCTTGAAAGGTTGAATTTTTCCTTTAGATGTAGCCAATGAATCGTAACTTGAACGATGAATCAAATCTCCTAGATTCAGAAATCAGCCTCCAGATGTTGCAAGGATCAAGAGACAAGAACCACGTTGAATTTACTTGTTTTATTTGAATTTTTTTATGAAAATTTTATTTTCATGGAGGCCATTAAAATATAGGAGGAGAGCTTAAAAAGGAAAGAAGGAAAAATTGTATGTCTAAAACAAAACGTCAATGAGGATGAGAGAGAATATATTTTAAAAGAAAACAATAAAACCATTTCAATTTCCTCCTTTAAAACCTTCCTTATTTAATTTCAAAATTAAATCATCAAATCCTCTTCCATCCTCTTCATAAATTCGGCAGAATAAAACAAAGAGAAAACGACAAAGTTCATTTTATAAATGATATTTAAATAATTCATAAAAAGGAGATTTATTTCCTTTTTTTTAAAATTAATTCCTCCTTTAGATTTTCAAATCACATTTGAAATCTATCCCTTTTTTTTATCATGAATGTGGGACTCAATGAAAAATTCCAAAAAACACTTAGAAATTAATCTATTTAAATCCAATTTAAATATTTTATTGATATCGAATATCAGTACGCGCGTTTATAGCTTTTATAGACGCACTTTATTAAGTACTAATTCAAACAGATCAAATAAAGTTTAATAATTAATATTTCATAAATATTAATTAATTTACAACAATTTATAAATTAATTAAATTATGTAGTTCATTTAGAGTATTCATCATTACGGTTGTGCGACTCAAAGGTGTAAATTCAGTCAGCGATTAATATCGAACTATTTGAATATTAATGTTCACGCGTCACTTAGCAGATGGTGTGACATTTTGGCTAAATTTATCGCTTAAACATCTTTTGGTAAAATCCAGTTTTACTTATTATAAGCGGCACCTCATAGTGATAATTATTTACACCAATTCTCTAAACTATATCGCATTAGGACTTATGGACTTTGGTAATGGTCAAAATTCCAATATCGTCCACATTCAACTTTATAGTCCAAACACAAAGTCCTTGGTTCAATAATAACAATTATTATTAACCAAAATGCTCTGGCCAGAAACTTTGACTTGGAGTTGATTTGAGTTGACCATGATACTAACCTCATATAACCAAGGAGACGAATCCTCTCTTAAATAGTGCTTCACTCCCAATACTTCCACTCGACCCAACTATAGTCACACGATGGAATGTCATGCCATGATTTGACTATAATCAAAGCGGAGCTTTCATATTGAAGATCCACGGTATTCTCAAGTCAAGAGAATCGTGTAAATCAGTCAGATTGATATTTTACCTTAGTTATATTAACCAGCAGAAAACTATCGAGTGAGTCGTTCCATAGTTATCCAATAACTATCAGTACGTAACCCCTAGGTGCCCCCAGCAGTCATGAGTAATACATTGTCCGATATTTGGAGAGCGTTACATACTTTAGTCTCAACGGATACATCAATATCCAGTCTCGATGCATCTTGACTAGGAACATTTAAAATGGTATATTTGTTTTATTGTGATAAATTACTCATGATTACAACACTTTGTAACTACTATCACAAAATATACCATTTATGGATTTTCTATTAAATATACTTTTAATTAAATTAATTAATTAATATAACTATATTATATCAAGTATATAATAGAAAGAAACGCCTTTATTGTGAACAAGATTGGTCAACGAGTTAGATATATGTAACAAATTACATAATTTCCCCTAGGGCATACCCCTAACTCTATCACAACCTACACATAGCCTTTTTCTCTGGGGACTATTGGTTTAGTTGCTTGATTCTGAGCATTTCTTTTTCTCGCTATTGCACCTCTTGTGTTCATCTGCAGCATACTCGTTTACTGTAATTCTATACATGTAAGTAATACTTCTGTGGTCATTTCGGCATATGCTATTTCATAGCTTTATTCCAAACTATAAGGTAGCTTGGTCTAGCCAGTTCTGTAGCTATTCCCTACTTATGCTCAATTGAGTTCGTTTCAACAAAGTGTTGGTGTATCTTCCCTAGTCTATAGGGCTGATTTCTTTGAATACCAAGTCTATATGTTTTCGGAAGACTGGATCTCCTGGGCAAAACGCTCGATTACCCCAGTTTGATTGACAAGATAGCTCCTATCTCCAAGAACTAGGGACTTTGTTGCTTAATTCCAAGCTTTGATTTTTTTTCAATGATGTCTATTTCCTGACTGTAATTGAATTCCTCCAAGTTGACATCATCATTTGATGGCATTCTGGGTACATGTGATGGAAAGGCACGTCACCGTCATCTTTTGCTAAAGTGAATTCTTCCGAGTTCAGTTGAGATCCTAATCATATATCAGTTTTTATCTCCGAAGACTCATGCACGGATGACTCAACTCTGTGGATTTTTCCTTGATATTGTGAATCTTTGGATAGCATGATATGCTAGAAGTTAGGGCTGAATGTTCGTCGACGGAAATTCTATCGGTTTAGAAAACCGTCAAACGAATTTAAAATTAAAATATAACCGCAAGCGCACGGTGTACACTTGTAGTACGTGGCGAATACGGGTCGATCCGCAGGGAATTGATGATTTTAAAATTCTATTCAATCAAATTATACCAAAGTCGAGAGATTGTTAAGCTAGAAAAATGAGAAAACTAACAAAGAGAAAAGAAATGCAAATATAAGAGTTAAATGACAATTTAGAGAATAAATCCACTCTCTAGATTATGTAGTTCAACACATATGAAATCATAATCTCTCTTTTATGGTCATTAGTGCTTTAATTGATGTGTTTATCATATGTATGGCATATCTGTGCTATCGATTAGCCAACATAAGCCATCAAACTATAACACACCCCTTAAATCACTTACTAACTTTTATCAAACTTAGACAATGAAAATGAAATCTATTTTAAGTATGGCCTATTAACTATTGATTAGAAATATAGACCATCAAATTTTAATTTCAAATCACTTTCTTATGCCATAATCATATTTTGATGAAGAGGCATTTGTGTTAGTGATTGTTTAAGCATAGCCTATTTGGTGTCAACAATATAGGCTATCAAATTCAAAGCAAGAACAACAAATAAAACACTTCAATCATCATTAAGCACAAAAAGAGAGCATGAATTACCAAATAGTTGAAGCTACATAATTAGAGAGCTTCATTACCCCTAAATTGAAGGGGTTTAGCCTCTCATATTTGTCATTTGATTAACAAATGTAGCTTGCAACATGAAAGCAAAAAGAAAGCAAAATGAAAGCTAAATGAAAGAAGACTACTCTAATTGCATAAAAGAAAATCTACACTACTAGCATGAAAGGAAATGAACATGTAATTAAAAGTAAACAATAATTACATTGCATAAAAAAAGGAGTTACATAAGAGAAGAAATGGCTAAGTAGTCATGAAAAGAAAGAGAGCTTTGATTTATTTTCTAAGCTAAAAACTAACTAAAGAGAGGCTAAGAGGGAGGAGAAGGTTACATGAAACATAAGGGGATTTTATACATGTGTTAAACCCTAATTCATAATTTGGGGAATGCCCAAAATACCCTCTTAGGAAGTGTGGAGGCCAAGTAATCATCAGCTTCAAATAATCCTCATTTAAGTGTACATGAAGCCATTAATTCCATAAGCATGTGCATTAGCCTCTAATTTGTACATTAAGGTAGGTGGGTAGGTGGGGTCCTTCATTATCTTCACTTTGAATTATTTCCATCTTCATTTGTTCTCTTCACTCTTGTGCATGCATATATCATCATGAAACCACTTGTATATGAATTCAAATTCCTACAAAACAATATAGAAATTTTCAATTAAATTTTAGAAAATTAATATATGCACAAAAATGACTATTTTGCCCTTGGATGAAGATGAATATGTGACAATTTGAAAATAATATGAATTTTGGTTTAAACAAGTTAAAATACCCGATATGATCGTTTATTTAATTTAAATAGATTAAATATGGTGGTAAAAATATACACATTTACGTGCACATCACTGAAGATTCAATCAAGCTCTTGCTTCGGTTTTCGAAAGTCGATGCATCGATAGTTTCATTCTAGGGGTTTCTTCTTAGCATCACCAAACTTCGGGTGATGGCATATTCCTGCTAGTTGGGACTATATGATCCAGTCATACCGTAAGTAGGTCATCAATCCTTCTTGTCGTCGCTAGACTTTGAGCAACGGTAAGTTTCTTGCGGTTATTCGTGTTAGGACTTGGCGGCATTTATTTCAACCAATGATTTCGAATGCCAGTATTTGGGCGTTCACGAGAGTTGGAAAGGTGTGGGACAAATTATTCAGTTGCCCTCGGTCTTGCTCTTAATCATATTTTGGGATTAAGGAAGTTTGGTGATTTTATTTCCAAGCTTCCGTGATTGTCCCTGCTTGCCCTTAGCCATGCATGCTTTGCTTGGCCGCTGACGTCGTCGTGGAAGTTCTGTTCATACACTAATTCCTGTCTTCTAGAATTGGTAACCTAGTTGCTTGGTTTCAAGCGGCATTTCCTCAAGGCTGCTTAACTCTTTCTAAGTTGAATTCTGGAAATTTGGTTGTGCGCCAGCTTTCATCCCTAGAAATTAGCACATGAGCGATTCAACCCTAGGATTTTCTTTCGGCATTGCCTTATTACCATGCAGTGGCTGATTCTTGCTATATAAGGTCGAACCATCCAGTTGACTTATGAAAGGTTACGTCTTCCGGTCATTGCTTGTCATCGGGCAACAGTGGTTTCTAAAGACAAGGGTATAAACTCAGTTGAGGACCAACTTCTATCTACGAAAGCCAGTGCATTGATGGTTCACTACGATGAGTGTTTTTCATTGACCCTGTAGATTAAAGTTTTCTTGGCATTACCAGGGCAATATCAGTACTTAGTAAGTATAAAGTTTCCCGGCGTTGCGGGGGAAACACCAGTACTTATGAAATAGAAAGTTTTCCAGCATTGCTTGGGAAACACCGGTACTTAGAAAATAGAAAATTATCCCGACGTTGCCAGGACAACACTGATACTTAGAAAATGAGAGAAGGCTTTGGCGTTGCCGGGGCAACACCGACACTCAGGAGGTTGGGATCAATTTTCCCCATCGATTTGGCGGTACTTTTAATCCAGTTGGGTACTAGTTTCGGTCTTCAAAAACTAGCACTTCGATGATTGGATTTGTAGAAGTATTTTCTTAGTGCTACCTGTCTTCGAGCAGTGTTAAAGTCATGTTGGTGAGGATTGAATCATTCATCCGGTCATGTAGATTTGAGTAGATTCCTTTCAACCCAATGTGGTTGTTTTCTCAACGTTGCTTTAACTCTAGGATATGCCATGTTCTAGAAGGATGAGAGTCCTATGCGTTTTCCTTGCCTAGCTTTGTTTATAACTGTCAAGTAAGTATTATCCTTGGAGATGTAAGGCTGTTGCTTAACGAATTCCATAGTTATTCTCATTTACGAAAAATCGACTTTCCTCCGACCGATTTTTGTTATGATCTGACGACTACCTACGGAACTCTTCATTTCCAGGTGCCAAATTTTAGGTTCTTATAGAAAATTAGAAGCTACGGAGCAAGTCATCACATTGCCCACGTTACGACCGCACTCATCCCTATCCTAATCACAGACCTGTAGAGTTACCTTAACTTGTTTCAGGCCATATGCATTATGCTCGATCAATAGCATTATTATGGATATCAACCTTATTCGTTGTTCCAATCTTCGGGAATCAATGGTTTAGCTGATTGATTTCGAGCGTTCTCTCCTTTCCGCTGTCTGTCTTCGAATAAAAATTGGTTTTCTACAAGTAGGAGTCGAGGTGTTTGACTGATCTCTACAAGGCTGATTATTCCAAGCGCGGCTAAATTCCAGGCACGATAAATCTATGGTGGTCGGGGTTGTCCTTCTTGATGTCTCTAGTCTCCGAGCGGTGTTATATTCCTAGAAGACTAGTCACTTCCTCCAGAAATTGACGGCCTTCGGGCTACGTTGGATTCTTGCAAGTTGGGGTTTGAGACCTCAACTGAGCACTTGCTCTTGTCTTTGGAAACTAGTATGTCGATGACTTGATTCTAGAAATGCATTTCAACATCATCTACCTTTGGAAGATGGTAAGTTCCTCTTTTTATCGCCTATTTCTGGGTGATGCTAAATTTCAAGGAGTTCGATTTTCTTGTCGATATGACGATTTGGAGTTCTCGATGTTGTCGGGGCAATGTCGATGCCTTAAAGGTTGGATCGGTTTCCTTTCAATTCTGAAGTCATTCAGCAAACTATACTGCTTCGTTCTGTTGCGATTGCCGAATTCTCTGTTTGGCGTAATAGAACCATGAAGTGATTTTTTATCATGACCAAGTGTTAGTGTGTTACGTGCCCCTCCAGTCCACAGGGTTGATTACTCTTAATAATTGGTGTGAGACTTAATGTTCCGGGGGCTCCCTGGATGCCCCTAGTCAAAGGTGTGTCATAGCTCCTATCTCTGTGAACTCGTGACTTAGATGTCTTGAATTTAGACATTTTGTACATTAAATTTGGTCATAGATCAAAATTCTTTGCTGACTTCTTGGTTTGTAAACTTCACGGCACTACCAGAGCAATGTTGGTTCTTTCGGGTAGCGGGAGTTGATCCCTATTAATCCTGCAATAGATGAGTTTCTCGGTGTTGTCGAGACAACACTAGTACTTAGAGAATTTTAACGGTTTGCTGATGATGCTGGAAGAACATCAAGAAGTGCTTGCTCGGCTTACGAAATACGTGGCTTTTGAGAGTGCACGGCTAACGAAATGCGCGGCTTACGAAATGCGCAACTTTTGAGAGTGCGCGGCTTATGAAATGCGCGGCTTATGGGATCGATGCGACCCGTTGATCGGGAATGGTTTGGAACTTGCTGACACTGCCAATCTTCGGGTAACGTGAGGAGTTCATGCTTCGAGAGCATGGTTCCACGGCTTAAAGAAGTGATGCGTGGTTTATAGGACTACGCGCCTTATGAGATCGATATAACCCATCGATCCAGAACAGTTTGGAACTTCTTGATGTTGCCAATCTTTGGGTAACGTAAGGAGTTTGTCATTCGAGAGCGTGGTTCCACGGCTTAAGAAGTGATGCATGGCTTATGGAGGTGCGCGACTTATGAGATCAATATGACCCATCGATCCAGAACGGTTTAGAACTTCTCAACGTTGCCAATCTTTGGATAACATAAGGAGTTCGTGCTTCAAAAGCGTGGTTCCATGGCTTAAGAAGTGATGTGTGGCTTATGGGAGTGCACAGTTTATGAGATAATTACGACCTGTCGATCCGAAACAGTTTGGAACTTCTCGACCTTGCTAATCTTCGTGTGACGTAAGGAGTTCATGCTTCGAGAGTGTGGTTCCATGGCTCAAGAAGTGATGCGTGACTTATGGGATTGCACATAATGGTTTGGGCCTTCCCAGTGCTGGAGGAGCGATACCAGTTCTTAGAAGGTAAGGATCAAGTTTTCCCATCAATCCGGCGATTTGACTTTGTTGGAAATTGATTTCGCCAGTTCTAAGGGATAAGTGGTTTTTGGATCAGGTAACTATGGGTTGGATGATCCTCCCGTATTTTAGGAAGATGTGCATGACCAAACAGATAAGGTTGCCATGGTGAAGAAATCTACAGCCGACCGCATGGAGATGGTTACGAAGAAAGAGCTTGTAGGAGCTCAGGGCAAGACTCTCAGTTTTTGGTCTAAACTACCTTTAGAGAATTGGTCTTTAACTGGCATACAATATAAAAGGAAAAGGAACTGGTCAACAAGGGTGGTAAAGGAGGAGTTGGGAAGAAGTAAGCAAGTATTATGCTTCTATTTCATTTATTGCGCTAGCTAGGTCGTTAAGTCCATAGTTGTCAGAATGCCAGAATTTTCGATCGGGCATAACAGAACTATGGTATGATTAGTCTTGGCTTTCCTTTTAGCTATTCAAGTATGTGTAGTGCCTCCCATGCCATAGGGCTATATGCACGCTTAAATTGTATCCGGGGTTTCTCCACAACCCGTTTGGTTACATACGGTCCAATGGATGCAACCGTGTCTTCTAGATGTTTAAAGCATGGGAAAGCCTCTATCTTCAGAGACCTATATATTAGGGATTTGAGATGCTTGGTTCTCCTAGGTGTCGAATCTTGTCTTGATTCAAGTTGGCCTCGGATTGATCATAAGGTTGTTTAAGTTTTGGCTTAGTTTCTTTGAGTGACTTTGAAGCTCTGTTTGTCTCATTGGTCGTTGGAAGTGATTCTGTTAAATTTGCGGAGTGACTGATGTGATTGTCGATTCGTGGCCTCGGAGCATGATTTCACTAACTTCGGGCAGTCCTGGATGAGATGACTGCTGATCTTCCACTTGGCCTTCACGACGCTTTAGTTCATGAAGGATTTTTGGATCAGATGACTGCTGATCTATCGGTTCACCTTCACGACACTTTAGTTTGTGACGAACCTTCACGATGCTTTAGTTCATGAATGATTTTTTGTTGTCGGATGTCCAGCGACCAGACGGCCTTAGAACTATAATTTATCGATTCCGAGAGGAATTTTATGTCGTGTGTCCGACGGCTCGGCGGTGTTAAAGCGATGATTCATCGACTTCAAGAGGAATTTTGGTTGGATGTCCGGCGATCAGATGGCCTTGGAGCGATAATTCATCGAGTTCAAGAAGAGTATTGGGTCGTGTGTCCGACAAGCCGGCGGTCTTAAAGCAATGATTCATCGACTTCAAGAGAAATTTTGGTTAGATGTCCAGCGACCAAACGGCCTTAGAGCGAAAATTCATCGACTCCAAGAAGATTTTTAGGTCGTGTGTCCGACGGCTCGGCGGTCTTAAAGCGATGATTCATTGACTTCAAGAGAAATTTTGGTTGGATGTCCGACGACCAAACGGTCTTTGAACGATAATTCATCGACTTTAAGAAGAGTTATGGGTTGTGTATATGACGGCCCGATAGTATTAAAGTGATGATTCATCAACTTCAAGAGTAATATTTAGGATTCGGCTCGTGGGAACACAGTTTCATTGGTTCCTGGAGAATAGGGGTTGGATCTGTTTGTTCGATGATCCTTTGGACAAGCCTTCTCGCTGCTACCAGAGCAACGCTGGTTCTTAGAAGGGGGGTCGACATGACTCGTCGAGGGCATAGAAGCATTTATTTCACCCTACTGTCTACAATACCCCCAGTGTCCCGGTATGGCTCATTTGGAAAAGCAAAGTAGACAAAGATGGATGAGAAGGCATCGCTTTAGGTTGTTGCCCCATCTTTAGTAGCTAGCTAGCCAGAGTGTTATTTGATAATAATACTTTTGTCTGATTTCATCAGTTAGCCGAGGTGCTTTTTTACTGGGTCTTAGTGGCCTTGCTTGGGTAGAAGGTCCCTAAGGATCTGTAGCTCCTTCACCGTTTGGTAGTTCTTTGGGAAATTGCCAGGTTTGCCTTCTGCCAATTGAACTACCTCTAGTCTCTAGAACTAGTTTTCCTTCCCATAGAATTCTTTCCGAGTAGTAGGTTGTTTCATCCTTTAATGATTCCCGAGGGCTTTGCAGTATACTGCATCCGTCGCCCTCGCTTCGTCCATATGCTAGTCATACTTCTTTGGATATTCTACATACTGAACGGTTTTGATGAATGGGTTTCGATTGGGAAAGATGCTCTAATCGTTGTCAGTCTAGTCCGTTTTCAAATTACAACTGTTTATAATGCTTGAGAATGATATATGCATGATTGTCCTATGCTTGAATGATTGGAAATGCTGATTGAATGGCAAATCACTTAGGATGGGGTCATGGATTAGTGACGATCTCGAAAAAATTTCAAACTAGAGGCGATCGGTTTGGGGCAACAAGGAAGGCCCTATAAGGTTGCATTCCAAATTTCAAGGCATATAAAGTTTGCATGTTCGAGTTATGAGCAAAAAAAGATGGATCGGCATTGATGGATCAGTGGTATTTTACTTGGAGTCCGACCCGAGAAAATTTGCATGGAGTTAGCACATGGTTCGCTTAGAGTCATAGAATTTGAAATGCTAGGCTGGTGATGAACGGTGCTTGGAGTCATTTGCATGTTTGCTTGGAGAAAATCTTAGTTTTACCCGAGTCTGATTTCAGACCAGAATTTCCTAGGTTTGCTTCGAGTCAAATGGGTGACTATCCGAGTTTGACTTCGAGTCAGGACTTCCAGAATTTGCTTTGAGTCAAATAAGCGATTACTCGAGTTCGACTTCGAGTCAACCCTGAAGTGAGTTTTTCAACGACCATTTTGACTATTTTTGATGATTTTCGACGACGACCATTTGTGATTCAACGATGGGAGCTCCATGATGAGATTGGAAGCTGGTCAATTGGGAGTGGCCACAATATACTATAGGAGCTTGGCCTTATAATCGATCCTGATTTGTGTCATATATTCTTGGTTCTCTAGCCTTTGGGAGTACCGTTTGATTAGCAGTTCCTCGTCCATTGCTTGACACTGTGCTATAGCACGGGTTTTAGAGCTTCTTTTAGTGTTTGTCATGTTAGCATTTTCATCCAATTTGTCTTCCTCAAATTTTTTGTCATCTTCAGAGCTAGAGAGAACCATCGTTATATCTCCCCGTGGGGTTTTTACCCTTAAGTTCGGGTTTGTAGCAGGTGCTTTTGTAGTGAGTGGAGTGTTAACATTTTCTTCTATCATGATTCTTGAAGCTTCACCCACTACTTCCTTTTGCTTTTGCCTTCTGTTTCTTCCGTTCAAGCCAGAAACAGAAGAATGCTCTTGTTCCGTAGTAGCTACGGCTTCAGGCACCGTTCTAGGAGTAGTTAGTGATTGGAGCACTAAGAAAGCATCTATCTTTTCCATAAGAGCCTTCTGACTGTATTTCATTTTATGGTTAATTTCATCAACTATCTTGTTCAATTCTCCCTTAGTCATAACTTCATGATGTATGGAGGATCCTGGAACCTGATCTTCAGAGTTAGCTTCTAACGGCAGGTTGTTTGGGTTGTTGACTTTAATTTGCTGAGGGTTTGTTTCTTCTCCAGCAACGGTAGCTCTTATGGATCTTTCGGAGGTAGTTCTCTTTCTCCTGCTGCCATTGATCTCAACAGCAATCTTATAAGCAGAGATTGTGGATCTACCTTCTAAACCTATCTAAGCCAAAGTAGATAGCTAGATCTAAGCCCGAGTTGGGTTCTCGGAGAAAGCACCAAAATGTTAACCCAAAAAATGGATCAACCCCCTGGATTGAGTATGAAAGCACCAGCCCTATTCTTATAGAGCAATAATATAGCAAATAAATGTAAAAAGAGCAGAAATAGTAAAAAGACAAGAAGTGGTTCGACTGTTAATGAAGCCAATGTCCACTTTATAACTTTCTATTAACTGACTGCTGTTATAAGTTGAATCATATTACAATATGATTGAATCTTCTAAGTTAGATCAAGTCACAATTACAAGAGTTCACTGGAGAATCACAGTGAACCCCTACATGACTATTGTATGGGAGGAGAAGAGTGAAGAATGATCTCTGCAGAGTCTAGTAGCCAGTCTAGAATATCCTGTTTATGTTGCAGGTAGGATTGTATTTATAGGTGTTGGAGAGCACTTGGGCCAAAACTGCTTTGTTAGAAGCTTGTACTCAGCGTCAAAAAGGAGTTCAGAAAGTTCGAAGACGATCCGAGCTAACCTGATGGATCGCTAGCGATCCATAGGTGATGGATCGCTAGAGATCCATGTACTTAGTCTATTTTTGAGTGATCTCCATTTGGTTGTCTTCTTATCTTCTATTTGAGTGCCTTGTCCAAATATCAAGTCGTTTGGAGTTTGTTTAATCATCTATCTTCATGGGTCATCTGGTCCAGAAGAATCATCCATAACTCACGCAAAACTTAATGAAATCAAATGAAACTTCGCACGTATACTCTAGAGGGTGTGTGGGACATACACTAGGAATTTTAGGTGGTAGGGACCAACCTACATGGATCGCTAGCGATCCTCAAGATGGATCTCCAACGTTCCATAAAATATTCTTCAATCATGCTCATTTTTTTCTATAAGCCTTCTTTTATGTCTTTTAAGTGATCCCTCTAAATTTCAAGTCAATCTGATTCCATATGAGTTCTGTAGGTACAGTTTAAGCTAGCTGCTTTGGTCAAAACAACTTGAATCAAATGAGTCTTTGCTTCTTGAACTACGCTGCTCGGAATGCTATGAAGCTTTGTAAGTATTCTTAGAAAAGGTAGTAGATCATGACGCAAGAGGCTTTGACAACTTATGATGCTTCCTTTTGGATCTCTAGAGATCCATGGATGATGGATCGCTAGCGATCCATCTACTTAGTGGACTTTTGGCTTGTTTCTCTTAAGTTCCATTGGCTTGTTCTTTTAGATGCCTTATTCAAGTTTCTATCATTTTGGTTTAGTCTGGATGTTTTAACTCCTGTTGAATTCTGCTGCATTAAAAACCCAGTTAACATTTAGAGATGGCAAATTTGACGAAACTTGAAGTGATCTTAGAGGAGTTTGCAACGGCGATGAATGAAGTGATGAAGTTTTCCATTTAGATTTTGTGATGATGATGATTTTTGCAAAATATATTTATTTATTTTCTTCAAAACAACATAAAGGATAAGACTGAGAAAGAACTAAATGGTGAGAAATTAAGTGAAAACTAAAACCGCGGTTCAACCAAGTAAAATTGACACTTGGACCGCTGGTTTGAAGGTCCAACCTGGATTTGTGCATGATTGAGATATGATTAAGTTCCAGACCGAAGTGGTCCATCCATGGTCCAAAATTATTTCGAAGTCAAACCGTGGTTGGCTCCAATCATTAAAACATTGGTTCGAACACTCAGAAAATCAAAATGAGTGTGCTGTGTAAATAAAGTATCGCTCTTATTCAAAAAAACAAAAGTGAAATAAGATAGAAAATTGAATCTTAAATTTAAATGTCGAAGTTCAAACATCAAAATCAATGTAAAAAAGTGTATAAAACCTAAAGTGTGGATCATTTGAATTAATCAAGATCTCGTATTGATCAAAAGTGTGAATTTTATGATTTACGATTAATCCCATTTTGAAAACCTTGGGCATATATTAGATAGTTTTGTTGGTCATCCTTTCTCTCCTTACCTTGTTTGATTCAATAATTAGAGTCTATTTGACTGACTTTTCTATCCATTTTTCGATCAAAATAATCTAGTCTTGTCAACCCTAATGTGTATGACTACTTAAACAGGTCTTTCTTTATGATAGCTCTTTTTATGCAAGAGATCCTCGAAGCAATTCATAATTGCATAACAGTCATAGGTATGAAAGATGTGTCATGCCTTAAGACGTGTTGATCGCATCGTTTGCAACACAAGGCAAATGACAAGGCAGATTAAATAGCATATATAGGTCAGATGCACACATGAAAAGGCACATATGGTTCAAATTTGGACATGGTGCACGACACAAAAAAGATGCACCTTTTTTATTTTTTTTCTACTTTCTTATTATTTTACTTTGTTTTTCAAAATATAAAAATCCATAAAAGCTAGCATTCATTGTAACATAACATTTACAAATTATATTATATTATTAGGTTCTACATGGTGTCCCATTTTCCAAATTTTCTTTGCTAAAAAACAATCACATGTAGTTGTTGATACGGGAAAACTAATTCTTTTATGTAATATATTATTAAAGCAAGTTATGAAAAACAATGATCATGTATGCACCCGACTAATAGTGATGTTTGAACGGATTATATATTTATTTTATGAGATACGATAAGTTGATATAAATCTATGTTACAGACTTTATAGTTTGATGCAGTCAAAATATACAAAATTACTGTTAACAATTATAATAAAAGAAGGAATATAATAAACATACTACAGTAATGTAAAACTAAAAAACCTACCAAAATAACACCACATAAAAATGAAATAAAATCACATCTTGATATATTTTTCTCGCCTAAGAAATACAAAATTGGATATAGGTTTATACTTAAAATTTAATTATTAAACCATAGCCATAAGTTTTAGTTTAGAGTCCAACTTCAAAAATTACTAAATATTGGTGTAATATAATAATATATGATATGCCTACAAAATCATGTTTAATGATATTTTAATGAAATGATAGATTTTTAAATATCTACTAGTAAAAAACATAAATATTGTTGGCGTTGTTTAATTGGTGATAGCGTATGATAAACATATATTGCTTTTTAGTACATGCTTGGTAAATAAAAAAGACTCATCATTTACCATATGGTGCATCCAGGCTCTAGAAAGACTTTATATTTTACTATTGTGTGATATTAGTAACTATTAACCCACAAAAACTAGGAATTAGGGGTTTGCCATATGGCAATTATGTAATTTGTTATATATAGCTAACCCTATAACCAATCTTGTTCATAATAAAGGCATTTAATTATATATATACTTTGAGATATTGTGATATAATTAAATTAAGTAATTAATTCAAAGTATATAAATTCGAAAATCCTTAAACAATATGTTATACGATATAAGTTGCAAATAGTTGTAATCTCGAGAAAATTATCACAATATAGAATAATATATTATTGTAAATATTTCTGCTCAAGATGTTTCGAGATAGGATATCGATACAGCCGTAAGACCAAAGTATGTAACACTCTCCAAACGTTGGGCAGTGTATTACTTATGGCATCAAGGGATTACATACTCATAGTTATTAGATAACTTTGGAAAGACTCACCCTAGAGTTTCCTGCTAGTTAACAACAACTAGGTCAAACATGAAATCTCGGTGTGATGATATTACATGGTTCTCTCGACTTGAAAATACCATGGAACTTCTATGTGGATACTCCACTTTGATTATAGTTAAATCATGGCATGATGACCATCGAGTGGCTGTAGTTGGGCCTGAGTATATAAGCATAGAAAGTGAAACACTATTCAAAGAGAATTCGTCTTCTCAATCATATAAGGTTAGTATCTTGGTCAATAGTAGCCAACATAAAGTTAAAATCTCTGGCCAGAGTAGAATAATTAATAATAAGTGTTATTATTGAACCAGGGACTTTGTTTATAAACTAATCGATTTAAATATATATAATATTTGAATTTTAACCAATATCAAATCCCATACATCCTAAAATGATATAGTTTTGATGAGGAGAACAAGTGTAAATAATCATTACTAAAAGGTACTCGTTACACCCAAAATTTCAAGCATCAATAGGTTCAAGCTAGCACAAGTGCAAGTAATGAGGCAATCACAAGTTGAAGGGCTGAAGCCATCATAGGTTGATGGAAAGAAGCTATCGCAAATTGGTGTAAACAAGCCATCGCTTGATAAAGCCGAAGCTATCAGGGGTTGGTGTACATAAGCCACCGCAAGTTGGTAAAGCTGAAGCTATCATAGGTTGATGTAAACAAGCCACCTCAAGTTGGTAAAGCCGAATTTATCATAGGTTGATGCAAATAACCATCGCAAGTTGATAAATTCGAAGCCATCGTAGGTTGATGCAAACAAGCTATCGCAAGTTGATAAAAACAAAGCCATTGTAAGATGACAAACTCAAACTATCGCAAGCTTTCCCAAGTCGATGAAATCAAAGTTATCGCAAGGTGATATAAGAAAGTTATCGCAAGTTTACAAGGTCAAGCCATCGCAAGTCGATGGCATTAAGCTACCATAAGCTAATAAAGTCCAAGTTATCGCAAATTGATAGGGTCAAGATATTGCAAGTAAAAAGAAGCTATCACGTATTAAAAGTGTTTAAGTTATCGCATGTTGAAGGTGCCAAGGCCATCATAGCTTGAGAATTATACTGGTACATGTTGAGGAAACTGCTCAAAAACTACGCTCTGATCAGCAATATGGTAGCCCTTGATTATTCCAGTTATGCCAGGTCATCACAAAGAAATTGGAAAGAATCCATGTCACATGTCAAATCGATAACGTGCCATTTCAGCAAAATCTTAACCGTTTATTTCCTCTGGGTGCCACGTATCAAAAATCTAAGAGTTTGAATTCTCTATAAATAGTCATGTACCTCCTACTAAGAAAGGACGAATTCTGAATTGTACTTCTTTCTCATTTTCATCTTTCTTGAGCATAATAAAGAAATTGACTTTGGGACTTTAACGACCGATTAGGTCAAATCCAAGTTGGAACTTTATGATGAAGTACTTAAACAATTACCTATTTGCATATTTAGCTATTTGAAAACATAATGATTTGTATACTTTCCCAACAGTCCAACCTCTTGCCCAAGTATCATTAAGCCATCTTGAGTAGGCCTATAAGTTAGGACCAAATCTTGGCCTAACATTTTTAGTGCTTTCACTGAGAATTAAACTTAAGGCCAATTCTCTCTTAAGAACATTTAACATGACTATTTCTCAACAAGGGTCTTCAGAGCCAAACTTGGTTCGTTTAATCCTTATTACTTTACCCCATAATTTACTAAAGAACAAGTGTTGAATCTGAAAAACTTAACCCTTTCAAACCTTGGTGGAAAAAGGAAAACCATCCAATATGATCCGGACAAATGGAGCATAAATCCCTTTCACATAGGAAAGAAGCCTATTTTTGCCCTAATGATGGAATTAAATAAGGAAAAAGCAATCCCGAGGCATAAGAAAGATGACCCCTTTGCTCAAATAAGAAGGGACATACAAACTCAAGCTAGAGGAACTATACTTGAAATGGAAATGAACCTTGATTTTGTCGATTTACTCAAAAGAGGAGAAATATGGTTAACATATCCCTTAAAAGAAATGCTCTCAGTCTTAAAAAGGAAATAGTGGGCAAGTAAAGAAGAGGTCCTAATCCCATGAAAAAGACATAAAAGTGAACGGGGAAATTATACTTCTGAGAAACCCAAGGGTAAAATAAATAACCTCCACTATGTCTCACAGGAGGAAGTTTACTTCCTTACCGAAGAAAGACCGAATTATTAGCCCACTAAGAAGAACATAAAGAAGGAAGAGAGAAATGGGGGAATTTAATACCGCTATTACCACAAGGAAAATGGACATCGGACTAATGAATGAAGAGCTCTAGCTAGAATTATTGAATATTATGTGATAAGGGGAGAATTATATGAATTTGTGGAATATGATATATCAAGGAATTGACTAGAAAAATAGGATACACTCTGAGTAAAGACACTATATACTTCCATCATGACTCATAACGATAAAAGTCAACATTCAAGAATGAATTTTCAAACGGAAAAACTTCATAAGTAATAAAGAGACGATCTAAGATTTTGGTCCCACCTCTAGGCCCAGCCATAGCAACCTTCTAAAGAGTGATGGTTATATCAAGCCTTTAGTCACGCCATCAGGCCTGGCCAAAGCAGCCATCCAAGAGAGATATTCAACTAAGCCTTTATTCGTGCCTCTGGGATCGACTAAAGCACTCATCCAAAGAGTGATGATCCAATCAAACCGTTGGACCCATCTCTAGGCTTTGCTAAAGCAACCATCTAAGGGAGAAGGTCAACTAAGTTTTTGGTCCCACTTCTACGCCTGGTCAAAGCACCCATCAAAAGAGCGATGGTCAAGTTAAGCATTTGGTCCCCTCTTCGGACTCGGCTAAACCAACCTTCCAAGGGAGATGGTCGATTAATCCTTTTGTCCCACTTCTACATTAGGTCAAAGTAACCATCCAAGAAATGATGATTAACCAAGTTCATTAAAGAACGACCATCAAAAAGAAAAAATCAAATAAGAGCCCAAGCAATTATATCAAGAAGCACAAGAAGTAAGCAATCCACCGCAAAACAGGTACATAAAATAATAGTTTACAAAATACACTGACATTATAAGGAAAAATTTTACATTACAAATTATGATCTTTTTACACATAATTACTAAGTCAATAAGATGGCTTTTACAACAGATCATGGTTCGCGAGGATGTGGAAGAGGATGATGTTGATAAACTAACTCTTTCCCTTTTCCTTCAACTTCCAAAATGCAAGAATGGCACTCGCTAGTTGAATCAACATTTTTATATAGAATGGGAGGTCCACCTATATCTTTAAGAACGTCCGAGTATCTATATAAAAAGACGTGTTGATATCTAGTAACTTGAGGCAACGACCTTCCTTAGTCGACAATTTCTTTCTAGACCTAAAAATGAGAAATGAGTCTTTAAATCAAAAGTGATGATGACTTCGATCAAATATTCTACTAAAGAGTCAAGTTGAGATGCCCTAGAGGTAAAAAAATCGCATCAATTTTGGTTGGTCTCTAAGTCCCTTTACATCTTTCATCAAAGTCTCCACCACTGAAGAAGGGTCAATAATGTGTTGAATTGCCTCTAGTAGATACTTTAGTTTTTTCTCCTTGTGATGGATGACATCAAAGGTATTTATGAAGTCAATTTGGGAAACTATCACCCTTTCTGTAACATCCCGTATATTTGGACCATTTAAATTGACAATAATCCACACTTGTCAACTTAAATAATACAAAACACAGAACATTATGGAATTATAAGTACATAAATGTAAATGAGAATCAATACAACATCACAGACTCAGAACAGTCACAGAATAATGCAGCGGAAAATACATCGTCATAATAGTAGTTCATGAAGCTACTACAGAGAATACAACAATGTCTCAACATAAAGCGACTGAAAGAGATACAAGATGTCCAATACATAGTACATCAAATACTGAAAATAAAATGATATAGATAAAAGCTAAGCCTTCAACATCTTCGACCAACCTTGACCAGCAACGGAATATCTTCAGACTGACCCGAGCATATGCAAAAGAAACACTCGAGTCAGGACTCAAAATCTTATACAGGATAATCAATTGCATATAATAAAGTCCATAACTCAAAGGTGAATATAAACATCATTAAGGGATCGATAACTACCTACAGAATACGCTAAATAGATAATGTCTAATCCATAAAGTAAGATATCAAAGTAGGGTTAAGCAGGGCCCATACACCTCTTAACCTGTTTATTCCCAAAAGCATATACAAGACCGTAGTTTCCCCAAAACCGGAAGTCACCAGAGGGCAATCCATATACTAAAGGTACAAATCAAAATCGTATTTGTCGCGATAGGATAATTAGTATGACAAGGTACATGAGGCGATACCAACTAGGATACTAGTAGTTGCCTGATCCAGACTGATGTTGGGCATAGCAGCTACCACCCCAACACCGCGAAACAACACTTCCAAATCAAGGGGTGCACCCAAATCGAATCACATAAGTAATAGATAAGGTATCGAAGAAGTGTGTCCGCTAGAGATGGCGATCCTCAATGGCCCGGCGCGGCTCCTGTTTTAGTCATGTCAGGGGTCATCCAAAATCGTTCTCTTTCTTCAGTCAACGCGTTCATCAAACCATCCACTTCATTCTGGATCAACACTTCGCGTATATTAGTTATTAAAGTGGTTTTCGGTATCGACAGAGAGTATGTCCATAATCCGATCCCGGTCTCTTTAATAACTACGTATTTATTACCCAACAGTCAACTTTTTATTAAAGTTAAAACAAATCAAATCCAAAGGTCAAGTTGCAAATTTGACTTCCAAATTTGATATTTCATAATTCGATTCGTTTCAATTACTAAAATCTTATTTCGAAAAGAAATTCTAGTTCAAGCCCTTTAGTTACCAAAATTTTAAGTATTCACGTTAAATCAACATTTCACTTATTATATCAATTCAAATTCATGGATTACATGAAATAGTCTATCTTAGTTCAACTTATTAAATCAAGTTTTATTCTTTAAATCCGTATTTACATTCCTAGGTTCATTACTATATCAATTTCATTTACTACGTTTACTTTGTCAAAACTTCGTTTATTCATTTATCAAAACTTGAAATTTAATCACTTTATTCTCCATCCTATTTACTTCTTAAATCTCATTTCGATTAACTTTGTCAAACACTTTGTTTAACCAAATAAATTTACAAATCCGTTTCAATTCATTACGTTAATTCGTTCTCATTTATTTCAATTAAATTCATTTCTTTATTCCAACAAATCTAATTTATTTAATTCGATAAAATCCATTTTATTTATTTCAAAACAAATTCATTTATTAAATTCAATAAAATCATTTTATTTATTTCAACAAATTTATTTATTCAATTCAATTCAATAAAATCATTTTTTTTTACAAATTTATTTATATTTACGCTACCAAATTTCAATACAATTTTCTAAGTTCATTCCATAATTCCAAATAAGTCTCAATTTCAAAACGTTCTTTGTTGACCGTTCGGTTTCTTATTTTTAATTATCTATCCTAGGCCAATTCATTCAATTGGGTATTTATCATTTCAACCCAATTCTATTTAAATTCAAAATCAAAACATACAAAGGGAACTTGCAGTGTGATAGCTGGGATGGTGTCAAAGTAAATAAACAAGCAATAGCATCCATTTGCAACAGTTCAACAATTTCAAATAATCCCGAAATAATCGTATTAATTCACGTTTGTTATTTACGCCAATTAATATAACTATTTCTAGAATCTACTCTATCATTTCAAGTAGATTAAAGATTATAACATTTCGGTTTCACTTATCGTCCAATTTCAATTACAACAGTTAATTCAAGATACGTTCAACAGTCCAAAGTGAAATTTGTCAATTCTACGTGTTAACTAACTTAACAATTTAAGGGTCAATTTAATTAATCAATATTCATCACAAAGGGGTCAAGTTAACAATCAAATTCGACATATATAATTCATTTAAAACGTTAATCATCCTATATCAAATTTTTTACTTGCAATTAATTTGTCACTTAACAATAACAATTTACAACCAATTCAACATCACATCGCAATCATTTATCAATTCAAACTTGCATAAGAATATAGTCGTGAAAATTAATTCACGTTTGTTATTTACGCCAATTAATATAACTATTTCTAGAATCTACTCTATCATTTCAAGTAGATTAAAGATTATAACATTTCGGTTTCACTTATCGTCCAATTTCAATTACAACAGTTAATTCAAGATACGTTCAACAGTCCAAAGTGAAATTTGTCAATTCTACGTGTTAACTAACTTAACAATTTAAGGGTCAATTTAATTAATCAATATTCATCACAAAGGGGTCAAGTTAACAATCAAATTCGACATATATAATTCATTTAAAACGTTAATCATCCTATATCAAATTTTTTACTTGCAATTAATTTGTCACTTAACAATAACAATTTACAACCAATTCAACATCACATCGCAATCATTTATCAATTCAAACTTGCATAAGAATATAGTCGTGAAAATTAATTCACCTTTCGTGGATAAGAGATTTGGCGGCGAAGCACGAAGAAGCAGAAGAGAGACGGTACAGCACAAACAACGAACACTGTAATATCGACAAAAGGAAACGATATTAATACAATGAACATTGTATATAATTTATAAATTTATATAAAAGCGCTTACCGAAGACAGAGAAAAGAACAAAAGCTGAAGATTGACGATGCTGCAAAAGACGCTCAAACGGTTGCTGCAACACAACAAAGAAAAGTCGGTTACTAATTTCACACAAATCGATACCGCTCAAATTTTCTTTTTTTCTTTTACTCTTCTTCTTTTCCTTTTTTTTTTTTAACAAACACGCATACTTTTATCCACCTATTTCTACAAACTGGACAACACGCATGCATAAATAACATGCATATATTTCTCAACACACTCACGTACACTTTTGTAAACACATTCCACTAACTACACAACACCACACACGCACACTCAAAACACACAAGAAAAACAACATACGCACTCAACATACACGCACACACGCTCACAACATACACACACACACACGCCAACAGCAACACGAAGGCAGGTCTCGGCTCAGATCAGTGGACCGGCGGTGTGACTGGGTGGTGGGATGAAGTGAACTGGTGACGTAGGCTGGGTGGTGCGAAGGGAGGCGGAGGGTGGTGATCGCGCATGCACGCGCGGAGGGAAGTGGAGGGGTGAGATGACGTGCGTGTTCCGGTGGTGGGGCGATGTGGCAGTGGAAGTGGTTGGCAGGGGAAGGCCGGTTGGTGGCACGGCGGCTGGTAGGGCGCGTGGCCGGTTGCGGTTGGTGGAGTGGCGCTGGAAGGTGGCGAAGTGGCAGTGGGAGGATGGTGCGGGTGTGGTGTTGGGTGGTGGCTGGAAGCCAGCGGCAGTGGGCTGAGCGTGTGTTCGTGGTGGAAGAGTGAGGCAGTCTGGGTTGGGAAGGATGGGAGTGGGAGGTCTGTGCATTTTGGCCATGAAGAAGAAAATAAGGAAAAGGAGAAGAGAAGGATGAGTAGGCATTTACCTGGAGAGTTTGCAATTTGAACGAAAAATGAGATGAAGATGGAAAATGAAGTGTCCTTGTTTGCTTTATCTTGTACGGGAATAAATGTCATTTATTCAGCTTCAAACGTTTCATTATTCCACACAACTCTTCACACTTCACCTTCCCAATAAATGCATTAATTCAGCCGGCTCTTTATTTTCTTATCAATTTCTTTTGTAACAGGAAGAATACTAGGGCTGCAACGCGTTTAACCGGTCCGTTCGGAACCGTTAAATCAACGCGACGGTTTTTTTCCGGACTCCGATTTGTCAGAATAAATATACCATTTTGATCAACGCGACAATGCGGTTCCAACGATACACAGGTTATTGCGATACGATGATTTTATAAAATTTTGCATTTACGCCGCTTAAATTGTACGTTTTGCAAAATAAGATAAACGGAGTAGGCGATGACAGTTTTAGACGAAACGAATCATAAAATCTTGATCAGAATAATTTTTACAAGCGGACTGTGTAAAAATATTTGGATTTGGAAGATAAATTTTTCGCAGCTTTATATGGACTGATATACAGTAAAACGCGAACGGACATTACTGTAATATTTTTCAACAAAACTTTTTCTATGTCCATATCTAACTAGACGTATGTCACAAATAAAGTTTGGGCGTAAATTGAGATCGTTTAAAATTCCAAAATTTTTATTGAAACAATGAATTTAAAATTTTAAATCGGGTCGGAAATTTAGGGTCGTTACAATCTCCCCCACTCAAAACTTTTCGTCCTCGAAAAGGAACGAGACGAGTGAAGTAGAAATGAAATAAGTAAGAAAGTCAAGATAGATTTCGAGAAATTTGAATAATACCTGAAATTAATAGTTCGGGGTTTGAATTCCGAATACTATCCTCAGTTTCCCATGTGCAATCTCGCTCATCTGCACTCCACTGTACTTTAACGAGATTTACCGACTTCCTTCTGAGTTGTTTTGTCTCACAATCGACTATCCGAAGCGGCTTCCGCTCAATAGTCAAGTCTGGCTCAATAACTATCTCTTCCAACTGAGCAGTGGGGATGGTCGTAGATGGATCGTGTACAACTTTGCGAAGATGTGAGACATGGAACACGTTGTGAACACCCGCGAACTTCTCGAGTAATGCAACTCTATATGCCAATGTTCCAACTCTTTCTGTAATCTCAAACGGACCAACGAATCTGGGAGCTAACTTCCCTTTCCTTCCAAATCGAACAATATTCCTCAAAGGCGACACCTTCAGAAATACTTTGTCTCCTACACCGAATTCGAGATCTCTTCTCCTTTTATCGGCATAGCTTTTCTGTCTATCCTGTGCCGTCTTTATCTTCTTCCTGATTTCTTCGACCTTTTCAGAAGCTTCCATAATCATTTCGGGTCCAAGCACTAATCGATCTCCCGACTCGATCCAATAAGCTGGCGATTTGCACGACCGTCCATATAAGGCTTCGAACGGTGCCATACCAATGCTTGCCTGGTTTATAAAGGATAATTAATTCAAATTCAAATATACTTATTCAAATTTGAAATTCAAATTTCTTACCTGGTAACTATTATTATAAGTGAATTCTACCAAGTGAAGATGGTCTTCCCAAGATCCACCAAAGTCAATAATACAAGCTCGGAGAAGATCTTCCAAAATTTGATTCACCCTCTCAGTTTGGCCATCTGTTTGAGGATGATATGCTGTGCTCAGATTCAGTTTGGTGCCCAAAGTATCCTGAAATGCCTTCCAGAATTTACTGGTGAAAATAGGATCTCGATCGCATACAATACTAGATGGTACACCATGAAGTTTAACAACTTCCCTCATGTATATCTCGGCCAAACTCGAAGCTGTACGAGTGGTCTTGACTGGAATAAAGTGAGCGTACTTCGTCAGTCTATCGACAATCACCCATATGCTTTCGTTACCCCTTCTAGTCCTTGGTAGCCCATCAATAAAGTCCATAGAAATCTGCTCCCATTTCCAACCTGGAATCTCTAACGGTTGGAGCAATCCTGCTGTCTTTCTGTGATCAGCTTTAACTTGTTGGCAAGTGGTGCACCTGCTAACATAGATAGAAATATCGCGCTTCATTCCACTCCACCAATATAGTTTCTTCATATTCTGGTACATTTTGGTAGTACCGGGATGAAATGAAAGCGAAGACTTATGATTTTCTCGCAGCACTTCCTGTCTAAGACCATCGACATTAGGAACACAAATACGATTGTCGATCCTCAAGACTCCATCACTATCAACTTGTGCCCCCACTTTGTTGTCGGCATTACTTACTCTACCCATAACTAATTCCTTCATACGATAGAGCAAAGTGTCTTCATATTGCTTAGCTTTGATGCGATCCATAAGAGATTGAGAGATACTAAGCTGGAATAACATGCCTTCGATAAGATTGCAACAAGACAATGCTTTGCTGCGGCTCAAAGCATCCGCTACAACATTTGCTTTCCCCGGTGTATAAGTGATGTCGAGGTCGTATGCAGCTAAGAATTCAAGCCATCGGACTTGCCTCTGGTTCAAATCCTTCTGAGAAAAGATATACCTCAAAGACTTATGATCAGTGAATAGTTCGAACTTTGTTCCCAAAAGATGATGCCTCCAAAGTTTCAAAGCAAATACAACAGCAAGAAGCTCAAGATCATGAGTGGCATAATTCAATTCATGGGTCTTCAACTGACGACCGGCATAAGCAATAACCTTTCCATTTTGCATAAGAACAGCGCCTAAACCTTCTCGGCAAGCATCTGTATAAACAGTCAATCCTTCACTTCCATCGATGACTACAAGAACTGGGGCCGAAGTTAACCTGTGCTTCAACTCATTAAAAGCTGTTTCACACTTCTCACTCCACATGAACTTAATGTCCTTCCGAGTCAAAGCAGTAAGAGGAGCAGAAATCCGGGCAAAGTGCTCAATAAATCTGCGATAATATCCAGCTAGGCCCAAGAAACTACGGATATCCGTAGGAGTTTTAGGGGTCTCCCAATCCTGTAGATTAATTGATATAAATTAGCGAGAGATAAGATTGTTTGAATAGAATTTCGAATATGATAAAACTTACATTGATTATGGCAATCTTAGCTGGATCGACTGATATGCCATTCTCAGAAACAATATGGCCAAGGAATCTCACTTCATCTCGCCAGAAATGGCATTTAGAAAACTTGGCTTTAAGCTGATGGTTTCTGAGAGTTTCAAGGACATAACGAAGATGTGCCTTATGCTCTTCCTTGTCCTTAGAGAAGACAAGAATATCATCAATGAATACAAGAACGAACTTGTTAAGGACATCACGGAAGACTCGATTCATCAAGTCGACGAAGTAAGCAGGTGCGTTGGTCAAACCGAATGGCATAACCAACCATTCATAGAATCCATTTTCGGTCCGGAAAGCTGTCTTATGGATACTATCTTCCGCTATTCTGAGTTGGTGGAACCCAGTGGCTAGATCGAGTTGTGAGAAAACTTTAGCACCATGAAGCTGGTCGAATAAATCGTTGATGCGAGGCATCGGATAACGATTTTTGAGAGTGCGCTTGTTGAGCTCTCTATAGTCAACACACATGCGAAGAGATCCATCTGATTTGGTGACAAATACAACCGCAGCGCCCCATTTGGAACAACTTCTTCTAATCAAGCCCTTAGCAAATAGATCCTCAATTTGAGTTTTTAGTTCGGCCTTTTCTTTAGGAGCCATCCTTCGGTGTGGGAGAACTACGGGCGTAGCTCCAGGAATTAGATCAATACGGAAATCTATTTCCCGTTTAGGCGGGAGAGAGCTGACTTCGCCAAATACATCGGGAAATGACTGAACTATAGGTGTGGTGACAAGATCATCGGGAGGAGCATCAAGAGAGAATATGAAGCTTCCGGCATATTTCTGAGGTGATTTGCATTTAATGACGAGTGGTAAGCCTTGGTCGCTTACTAAAGAAACTGATCGGGATTTGCAAGAGATGACAGCATCGAATTTGCTTAACCAATCAGCTCCAAGAAGAAGGTCAAATGCTTGAAATCCAAGCACATAGAAATCCCAAGTAAATCGAGAAAAATCATACATCAAAGTAACATCTTTGCAAATACTTCGGAGGTTAGCAGGTCCTCCGATGGGATTTGAGACACATAAAAAAGTAGTGGCAAGAGTGGACTCTATCTTGAGCTTGTTACAAATGTCAACAGATATAAAGCTATGAGAAGCACCAGTATCGAATAATACTCTAACAGGTGTAGCATGTAAATGAAATATACTACGCAAAGTACCTTGGTCATCCTGAGCGGGTGGTGCAGATGGTGCAGGTGTGGTGACAGCAAATACTCCAGAGGGTGTACCACGCTTGTATAGTGGGCAGTCTTTCTTGAAATGACCTGGCTGTAGGCATACATGGCATAAGTCTTTCCTAGTCGTAGAAGGTGGTGGAATAGCAGCTCCGGTAGATGGACAGCTATTAGCATAATGGCCCTTCTTATCGCACTTGAAGCATGTGATATTAGCAAGATCGATAGGGCTTTTCTGAGCATATCCCAATCCTGTAGTCTTCTGCCAAGCTTTCTTTTGTTGATCAAATTTCATCTTCCTCTTCCCGGGCTGGCTAGAAGAGGGCTGAGTAGGGGCAGCCTTGGCAGTGGATCCCTTAGGCTTCGCCTCATATCTAAGAGCAAAATCAATAAGCTCTGTGAAAGTGGAGCGAATGTGTCCGGTAAGCAAGTCATAAAATTCTGGTCTAGCTCCCAAAATGAATTTCTCATTCTTCAAAAGTGGTGTGTCAATCAAACCCGGTCCAAACTTGGAGAGTTCATTAAATTTCCTCTCATACTCAGAAATAGTCATACTGCCTTGCTTAAGATCCATGAAAGCTCTATAAAGTTGGGTTTTCCCAGCAGCTGGCATCCATTGTGCCGAGAAGGTATCCCTAATCAAAGATAGACAAGATGAATAACATTTCAAAGATAGAAGGAAGAATTTAAACCACTAGAATCCAAACTATTCATACCTAAACTGGGCCCATGTGATGGTGTCCTCCTCGATACGAGAAGTAACGGATTCCCACCAATCTTGTGCGGCATCTTGAAGTTGCCAAGCAGCAAGCTGACGCTTCTGAGCATCAGTAATTTCTAATCCAGAAAATATCTTCTCCAAACTCTTAAGCCATTGCTGAGCCTCTATGATGTTCTCGGATCCAGAAAACTTAGTACCTCCCAGTTGCGAATACTCCTTGCTAAGAGTAGTGAATTTGACAGGAGCTGGAGCGGCAGGTGCAGCCTGGGCAAGACCGTTGCCTCTTCCACCTCTAACATTTCTTCTGGTACTCATCCTGAAATACCAAAAGAGATTTAGAACCAAAGATAAGATAATAGAATGCTAAGAAAACTAATCAACGAATCAAAGGAGCTTGAATTTTTTGAAAGGATTGGGATATTGAATTGATTCTCCTCATTCTAGAGTATTGCTACTCTATCTCTAATGAGTTTCTTTATAATCCCGAACTAAGGTTTTTGGGAAAACCAGAGCTCTGATACCAACTGTAACATCCCGTATATTTGGACCATTTAAATTGACAATAATCCACACTTGTCAACTTAAATAATACAAAACACAGAACATTATGGAATTATAAGTACATAAATGTAAATGAGAATCAATACAACATCACAGACTCAGAACAGTCACAGAATAATGCAGCGGAAAATACATCGTCATAATAGTAGTTCATGAAGCTACTACAGAGAATACAACAATGTCTCAACATAAAGCGACTGAAAGAGATACAAGATGTCCAATACATAGTACATCAAATACTGAAAATAAAATGATATAGATAAAAGCTAAGCCTTCAGCATCTTCGACCAACCTTGACCAGCAACGGAATATCTTCAGACTGACCCGAGCATATGCAAAAGAAACACTCGAGTCAGGACTCAAAATCTTATACAGGATAATCAATTGCATATAATAAAGTCCATAACTCAAAGGTGAATATAAACATCATTAAGGGATCGATAACTACCTACAGAATACGCTAAATAGATAATGTCTAATCCATAAAGTAAGATATCAAAGTAGGGTTAAGCAGGGCCCATACACCTCTTAACCTGTTTATTCCCAAAAGCATATACAAGACCGTAGTTTCCCCAAAACCGGAAGTCACCAGAGGGCAATCCATATACTAAAGGTACAAATCAAAATCGTATTTGTCGCGATAGGATAATTAGTATGACAAGGTACATGAGGCGATACCAACTAGGATACTAGTAGTTGCCTGATCCGGACTGATGTTGGGCATAGCAGCTACCACCCCAACACCGCGAAACAACACTTCCAAATCAAGGGGTGCACCCAAATCGAATCACATAAGTAATAGATAAGGTATCGAAGAAGTGTGTCCGCTAGAGATGGCGATCCTCAATGGCCCGGCGCGGCTCCTGTTTTAGTCATGTCAGGGGTCATCCAAAATCGTTCTCTTTCTTCAGTCAACGCGTTCATCAAACCATCCACTTCATTCTGGATCAACACTTCGCGTATATTAGTTATTAAAGTGGTTTTCGGTATCGACAGAGAGTATGTCCATAATCCGATCCCGGTCTCTTTAATAACTACGTATTTATTACCCAACAGTCAACTTTTTATTAAAGTTAAAACAAATCAAATCCAAAGGTCAAGTTGCAAATTTGACTTCCAAATTTGATATTTCATAATTCGATTCGTTTCAATTACTAAAATCTTATTTCGAAAAGAAATTCTAGTTCAAGCCCTTTAGTTACCAAAATTTTAAGTATTCACGTTAAATCAACATTTCACTTATTATATCAATTCAAATTCATGGATTACATGAAATAGTCTATCTTAGTTCAACTTATTAAATCAAGTTTTATTCTTTAAATCCGTATTTACATTCCTAGGTTCATTACTATATCAATTTCATTTACTACGTTTACTTTGTCAAAACTTCGTTTATTCATTTATCAAAACTTGAAATTTAATCACTTTATTCTCCATCCTATTTACTTCTTAAATCTCATTTCGATTAACTTTGTCAAACACTTTGTTTAACCAAATAAATTTACAAATCCGTTTCAATTCATTACGTTAATTCGTTCTCATTTATTTCAATTAAATTCATTTCTTTATTCCAACAAATCTAATTTATTTAATTCGATAAAATCCATTTTATTTATTTCAAAACAAATTCATTTATTAAATTCAATAAAATCATTTTATTTATTTCAACAAATTTATTTATTCAATTCAATTCAATAAAATCATTTTTTTTTTACAAATTTATTTATATTTACGCTACCAAATTTCAATACAATTTTCTAAGTTCATTCCATAATTCCAAATAAGTCTCAATTTCAAAACGTTCTTTGTTGACCGTTCGGTTTCTTATTTTTAATTATCTATCCTAGGCCAATTCATTCAATTGGGTATTTATCATTTCAACCCAATTCTATTTAAATTCAAAATCAAAACATACAAAGGGAACTTGCAGTGTGATAGCTGGGATGGTGTCAAAGTAAATAAACAAGCAATAGCATCCATTTGCAACAGTTCAACAATTTCAAATAATCCCGAAATAATCGTATTAATTCACGTTTGTTATTTACGCCAATTAATATAACTATTTCTAGAATCTACTCTATCATTTCAAGTAGATTAAAGATTATAACATTTCGGTTTCACTTATCGTCCAATTTCAATTACAACAGTTAATTCAAGATACGTTCAACAGTCCAAAGTGAAATTTGTCAATTCTACGTGTTAACTAACTTAACAATTTAAGGGTCAATTTAATTAATCAATATTCATCACAAAGGGGTCAAGTTAACAATCAAATTCGACATATATAATTCATTTAAAACGTTAATCATCCTATATCAAATTTTTTACTTGCAATTAATTTGTCACTTAACAATAACAATTTACAACCAATTCAACATCACATCGCAATCATTTATCAATTCAAACTTGCATAAGAATATAGTCGTGAAAATTAATTCACGTTTGTTATTTACGCCAATTAATATAACTATTTCTAGAATCTACTCTATCATTTCAAGTAGATTAAAGATTATAACATTTCGGTTTCACTTATCGTCCAATTTCAATTACAACAGTTAATTCAAGATACGTTCAACAGTCCAAAGTGAAATTTGTCAATTCTACGTGTTAACTAACTTAACAATTTAAGGGTCAATTTAATTAATCAATATTCATCACAAAGGGGTCAAGTTAACAATCAAATTCGACATATATAATTCATTTAAAACGTTAATCATCCTATATCAAATTTTTTACTTGCAATTAATTTGTCACTTAACAATAACAATTTACAACCAATTCAACATCACATCGCAATCATTTATCAATTCAAACTTGCATAAGAATATAGTCGTGAAAATTAATTCACCTTTCGTGGATAAGAGATTTGGCGGCGAAGCACGAAGAAGCAGAAGAGAGACGGTACAGCACAAACAACGAACACTGTAATATCGACAAAAGGAAACGATATTAATACAATGAACATTGTATATAATTTATAAATTTATATAAAAGCGCTTACCGAAGACAGAGAAAAGAACAAAAGCTGAAGATTGACGATGCTGCAAAAGACGCTCAAACGGTTGCTGCAACACAACAAAGAAAAGTCGGTTACTAATTTCACACAAATCGATACCGCTCAAATTTTCTTTTTTTCTTTTACTCTTCTTCTTTTCCTTTTTTTTTTTTAACAAACACGCATACTTTTATCCACCTATTTCTACAAACTGGACAACACGCATGCATAAATAACATGCATATATTTCTCAACACACTCACGTACACTTTTGTAAACACATTCCACTAACTACACAACACCACACACGCACACTCAAAACACACAAGAAAAACAACATACGCACTCAACATACACGCACACACGCTCACAACATACACACACACACACACGCCAACAGCAACACGAAGGCAGGTCTCGGCTCAGATCAGTGGACCGGCGGTGTGACTGGGTGGTGGGATGAAGTGAACTGGTGACGTAGGCTGGGTGGTGCGAAGGGAGGCGGAGGGTGGTGATCGCGCATGCACGCGCGGAGGGAAGTGGAGGGGTGAGATGACGTGCGTGTTCCGGTGGTGGGGCGATGTGGCAGTGGAAGTGGTTGGCAGGGGAAGGCCGGTTGGTGGCACGGCGGCTGGTAGGGCGCGTGGCCGGTTGCGGTTGGTGGAGTGGCGCTGGAAGGTGGCGAAGTGGCAGTGGGAGGATGGTGCGGGTGTGGTGTTGGGTGGTGGCTGGAAGCCAGCGGCAGTGGGCTGAGCGTGTGTTCGTGGTGGAAGAGTGAGGCAGTCTGGGTTGGGAAGGATGGGAGTGGGAGGTCTGTGCATTTTGGCCATGAAGAAGAAAATAAGGAAAAGGAGAAGAGAAGGATGAGTAGGCATTTACCTGGAGAGTTTGCAATTTGAACGAAAAATGAGATGAAGATGGAAAATGAAGTGTCCTTGTTTGCTTTATCTTGTACGGGAATAAATGTCATTTATTCAGCTTCAAACGTTTCATTATTCCACACAACTCTTCACACTTCACCTTCCCAATAAATGCATTAATTCAGCCGGCTCTTTATTTTCTTATCAATTTCTTTTGTAACAGGAAGAATACTAGGGCTGCAACGCGTTTAACCGGTCCGTTCGGAACCGTTAAATCAACGCGATGGTTTTTTTCCGGACTCCGATTTGTCAGAATAAATATACCATTTTGATCAACGCGACAATGCGGTTCCAACGGTACACAGGTTATTGCGATACGATGATTTTATAAAATTTTGCATTTACGCCGCTTAAATTGTACGTTTTGCAAAATAAGATAAACGGAGTAGGCGATGACAGTTTTAGACGAAACGAATCATAAAATCTTGATCAGAATAATTTTTACAAGCGGACTGTGTAAAAATATTTGGATTTGGAAGATAAATTTTTCGCAGCTTTATATGGACTGATATACAGTAAAACGCGAACGGACATTACTGTAATATTTTTCAACGAAACTTTTTCTATGTCCATATCTAACTAGACGTATGTCACAAATAAAGTTTGGGCGTAAATTGAGATCGTTTAAAATTCCAAAATTTTTATTGAAACAATGAATTTAAAATTTTAAATCGGGTCGGAAATTTAGGGTCGTTACAATCTCCCCCACTCAAAACTTTTCGTCCTCGAAAAGGAACGAGACGAGTGAAGTAGAAATGAAATAAGTAAGAAAGTCAAGATAGATTTCGAGAAATTTGAATAATACCTGAAATTAATAGTTCGGGGTTTGAATTCCGAATACTATCCTCAGTTTCCCATGTGCAATCTCGCTCATCTGCACTCCACTGTACTTTAACGAGATTTACCGACTTCCTTCTGAGTTGTTTTGTCTCACAATCGACTATCCGAAGCGGCTTCCGCTCAATAGTCAAGTCTGGCTCAATAACTATCTCTTCCAACTGAGCAGTGGGGATGGTCGTAGATGGATCGTGTACAACTTTGCGAAGATGTGAGACATGGAACACGTTGTGAACACCCGCGAACTTCTCGAGTAATGCAACTCTATATGCCAATGTTCCAACTCTTTCTGTAATCTCAAACGGACCAACGAATCTGGGAGCTAACTTCCCTTTCCTTCCAAATCGAACAATATTCCTCAAAGGCGACACCTTCAGAAATACTTTGTCTCCTACACCGAATTCGAGATCTCTTCTCCTTTTATCGGCATAGCTTTTCTGTCTATCCTGTGCCGTCTTTATCTTCTTCCTGATTTCTTCGACCTTTTCAGAAGCTTCCATAATCATTTCGGGTCCAAGCACTAATCGATCTCCCGACTCGATCCAATAAGCTGGCGATTTGCACGACCGTCCATATAAGGCTTCGAACGGTGCCATACCAATGCTTGCCTGGTTTATAAAGGATAATTAATTCAAATTCAAATATACTTATTCAAATTTGAAATTCAAATTTCTTACCTGGTAACTATTATTATAAGTGAATTCTACCAAGTGAAGATGGTCTTCCCAAGATCCACCAAAGTCAATAATACAAGCTCGGAGAAGATCTTCCAAAATTTGATTCACCCTCTCAGTTTGGCCATCTGTTTGAGGATGATATGCTGTGCTCAGATTCAGTTTGGTGCCCAAAGTATCCTGAAATGCCTTCCAGAATTTACTGGTGAAAATAGGATCTCGATCGCATACAATACTAGATGGTACACCATGAAGTTTAACAACTTCCCTCATGTATATCTCGGCCAAACTCGAAGCTGTACGAGTGGTCTTGACTGGAATAAAGTGAGCGGACTTCGTCAGTCTATCGACAATCACCCATATGCTTTCGTTACCCCTTCTAGTCCTTGGTAGCCCATCAATAAAGTCCATAGAAATCTGCTCCCATTTCCAACCTGGAATCTCTAACGGTTGGAGCAATCCTGCTGTCTTTCTGTGATCAGCTTTAACTTGTTGGCAAGTGGTGCACCTGCTAACATAGATAGAAATATCGCGCTTCATTCCACTCCACCAATATAGTTTCTTCATATTCTGGTACATTTTGGTAGTACCGGGATGAAATGAAAGCGAAGACTTATGATTTTCTCGCAGCACTTCCTGTCTAAGACCATCGACATTAGGAACACAAATACGATTGTCGATCCTCAAGACTCCATCACTATCAACTTGTGCCCCCACTTTGTTGTCGGCATTACTTACTCTACCCATAACTAATTCCTTCATACGATAGAGCAAAGTGTCTTCATATTGCTTAGCTTTGATGCGATCCATAAGAGATTGAGAGATACTAAGCTGGAATAACATGCCTTCGATAAGATTGCAACAAGACAATGCTTTGCTGCGGCTCAAAGCATCCGCTACAACATTTGCTTTCCCCGGTGTATAAGTGATGTCGAGGTCGTATGCAGCTAAGAATTCAAGCCATCGGACTTGCCTCTGGTTCAAATCCTTCTGAGAAAAGATATACCTCAAAGACTTATGATCAGTGAATAGTTCGAACTTTGTTCCCAAAAGATGATGCCTCCAAAGTTTCAAAGCAAATACAACAGCAAGAAGCTCAAGATCATGAGTGGCATAATTCAATTCATGGGTCTTCAACTGACGACCGGCATAAGCAATAACCTTTCCATTTTGCATAAGAACAGCGCCTAAACCTTCTCGGCAAGCATCTGTATAAACAGTCAATCCTTCACTTCCATCGATGACTACAAGAACTGGGGCCGAAGTTAACCTGTGCTTCAACTCATTAAAAGCTGTTTCACACTTCTCACTCCACATGAACTTAATGTCCTTCCGAGTCAAAGCAGTAAGAGGAGCAGAAATCCGGGCAAAGTGCTCAATAAATCTGCGATAATATCCAGCTAGGCCCAAGAAACTACGGATATCCGTAGGAGTTTTAGGGGTCTCCCAATCCTGTAGATTAATTGATATAAATTAGCGAGAGATAAGATTGTTTGAATAGAATTTCGAATATGATAAAACTTACATTGATTATGGCAATCTTAGCTGGATCGACTGATATGCCATTCTCAGAAACAATATGGCCAAGGAATCTCACTTCATCTCGCCAGAAATGGCATTTAGAAAACTTGGCTTTAAGCTGATGGTTTCTGAGAGTTTCAAGGACATAACGAAGATGTGCCTTATGCTCTTCCTTGTCCTTAGAGAAGACAAGAATATCATCAATGAATACAAGAACGAACTTGTTAAGGACATCACGGAAGACTCGATTCATCAAGTCGACGAAGTAAGCAGGTGCGTTGGTCAAACCGAATGGCATAACCAACCATTCATAGAATCCATTTTCGGTCCGGAAAGCTGTCTTATGGATACTATCTTCCGCTATTCTGAGTTGGTGGAACCCAGTGGCTAGATCGAGTTGTGAGAAAACTTTAGCACCATGAAGCTGGTCGAATAAATCGTTGATGCGAGGCATCGGATAACGATTTTTGAGAGTGCGCTTGTTGAGCTCTCTATAGTCAACACACATGCGAAGAGATCCATCTGATTTGGTGACAAATACAACCGCAGCGCCCCATTTGGAACAACTTCTTCTAATCAAGCCCTTAGCAAATAGATCCTCAATTTGAGTTTTTAGTTTGGCCTTTTCTTTAGGAGCCATCCTTCGGTGTGGGAGAACTACGGGCGTAGCTCCAGGAATTAGATCAATACGGAAATCTATTTCCCGTTTAGGCGGGAGAGAGCTGACTTCGCCAAATACATCGGGAAATGACTGAACTATAGGTGTGGTGACAAGATCATCGGGAGGAGCATCAAGAGAGAATATGAAGCTTCCGGCATATTTCTGAGGTGATTTGCATTTAATGACGAGTGGTAAGCCTTGGTCGCTTACTAAAGAAACTGATCGGGATTTGCAAGAGATGACAGCATCGAATTTGCTTAACCAATCAGCTCCAAGAAGAAGGTCAAATGCTTGAAATCCAAGCACATAGAAATCCCAAGTAAATCGAGAAAAATCATACATCAAAGTAACATCTTTGCAAATACTTCGGAGGTTAGCAGGTCCTCCGATGGGATTTGAGACACATAAAAAAGTAGTGGCAAGAGTGGACTCTATCTTGAGCTTGTTACAAATGTCAACAGATATAAAGCTATGAGAAGCACCAGTATCGAATAATACTCTAACAGGTGTAGCATGTAAATGAAATATACTACGCAAAGTACCTTGGTCATCCTGAGCGGGTGGTGCAGATGGTGCAGGTGTGGTGACAGCAAATACTCCAGAGGGTGTACCACGCTTGTATAGTGGGCAGTCTTTCTTGAAATGACCTGGCTGTAGGCATACATGGCATAAGTCTTTCCTAGTCGTAGAAGGTGGTGGAATAGCAGCTCCGGTAGATGGACAGCTATTAGCATAATGGCCCTTCTTATCGCACTTGAAGCATGTGATATTAGCAAGATCGATAGGGCTTTTCTGAGCATATCCCAATCCTGTAGTCTTCTGCCAAGCTTTCTTTTGTTGATCAAATTTCATCTTCCTCTTCCCGGGCTGGCTAGAAGAGGGCTGAGTAGGGGCAGCCTTGGCAGTGGATCCCTTAGGCTTCGCCTCATATCTAAGAGCAAAATCAATAAGCTCTGTGAAAGTGGAGCGAATGTGTCCGGTAAGCAAGTCATAAAATTCTGGTCTAGCTCCCAAAATGAATTTCTCATTCTTCAAAAGTGGTGTGTCAATCAAACCCGGTCCAAACTTGGAGAGTTCATTAAATTTCCTCTCATACTCAGAAATAGTCATACTGCCTTGCTTAAGATCCATGAAAGCTCTATAAAGTTGGGTTTTCCCAGCAGCTGGCATCCATTGTGCCGAGAAGGTATCCCTAATCAAAGATAGACAAGATGAATAACATTTCAAAGATAGAAGGAAGAATTTAAACCACTAGAATCCAAACTATTCATACCTAAACTGGGCCCATGTGATGGTGTCCTCCTCGATACGAGAAGTAACGGATTCCCACCAATCTTGTGCGGCATCTTGAAGTTGCCAAGCAGCAAGCTGACGCTTCTGAGCATCAGTAATTTCTAATCCAGAAAATATCTTCTCCAAACTCTTAAGCCATTGCTGAGCCTCTATGATGTTCTCGGATCCAGAAAACTTAGTACCTCCCAGTTGCGAATACTCCTTGCTAAGAGTAGTGAATTTGACAGGAGCTGGAGCGGCAGGTGCAGCCTGGGCAAGACCGTTGCCTCTTCCACCTCTAACATTTCTTCTGGTACTCATCCTGAAATACCAAAAGAGATTTAGAACCAAAGATAAGATAATAGAATGCTAAGAAAACTAATCAATGAATCAAAGGAGCTTGAATTTTTTGAAAGGATTGGGATATTGAATTGATTCTCCTCATTCTAGAGTATTGCTACTCTATCTCTAATGAGTTTCTTTATAATCCCGAACTAAGGTTTTTGGGAAAACCAGAGCTCTGATACCAACTGTAACATCCCGTATATTTGGACCATTTAAATTGACAATAATCCACACTTGTCAACTTAAATAATACAAAACACAGAACATTATGGAATTATAAGTACATAAATGTAAATGAGAATCAATACAACATCACAGACTCAGAACAGTCACAGAATAATGCAGCGGAAAATACATCGTCATAATAGTAGTTCATGAAGCTACTACAGAGAATACAACAATGTCTCAACATAAAGCGACTGAAAGAGATACAAGATGTCCAATACATAGTACATCAAATACTGAAAATAAAATGATATAGATAAAAGCTAAGCCTTCAGCATCTTCGACCAACCTTGACCAGCAACGGAATATCTTCAGACTGACCCGAGCATATGCAAAAGAAACACTCGAGTCAGGACTCAAAATCTTATACAGGATAATCAATTGCATATAATAAAGTCCATAACTCAAAGGTGAATATAAACATCATTAAGGGATCGATAACTACCTACAGAATACGCTAAATAGATAATGTCTAATCCATAAAGTAAGATATCAAAGTAGGGTTAAGCAGGGCCCATACACCTCTTAACCTGTTTATTCCCAAAAGCATATACAAGACCGTAGTTTCCCCAAAACCGGAAGTCACCAGAGGGCAATCCATATACTAAAGGTACAAATCAAAATCGTATTTGTCGCGATAGGATAATTAGTATGACAAGGTACATGAGGCGATACCAACTAGGATACTAGTAGTTGCCTGATCCGGACTGATGTTGGGCATAGCAGCTACCACCCCAACACCGCGAAACAACACTTCCAAATCAAGGGGTGCACCCAAATCGAATCACATAAGTAATAGATAAGGTATCGAAGAAGTGTGTCCGCTAGAGATGGCGATCCTCAATGGCCCGGCGCGGCTCCTGTTTTAGTCATGTCAGGGGTCATCCAAAATCGTTCTCTTTCTTCAGTCAACGCGTTCATCAAACCATCCACTTCATTCTGGATCAACACTTCGCGTATATTAGTTATTAAAGTGGTTTTCGGTATCGACAGAGAGTATGTCCATAATCCGATCCCGGTCTCTTTAATAACTACGTATTTATTACCCAACAGTCAACTTTTTATTAAAGTTAAAACAAATCAAATCCAAAGGTCAAGTTGCAAATTTGACTTCCAAATTTGATATTTCATAATTCGATTCGTTTCAATTACTAAAATCTTATTTCGAAAAGAAATTCTAGTTCAAGCCCTTTAGTTACCAAAATTTTAAGTATTCACGTTAAATCAACATTTCACTTATTATATCAATTCAAATTCATGGATTACATGAAATAGTCTATCTTAGTTCAACTTATTAAATCAAGTTTTATTCTTTAAATCCGTATTTACATTCCTAGGTTCATTACTATATCAATTTCATTTACTACGTTTACTTTGTCAAAACTTCGTTTATTCATTTATCAAAACTTGAAATTTAATCACTTTATTCTCCATCCTATTTACTTCTTAAATCTCATTTCGATTAACTTTGTCAAACACTTTGTTTAACCAAATAAATTTACAAATCCGTTTCAATTCATTACGTTAATTCGTTCTCATTTATTTCAATTAAATTCATTTCTTTATTCCAACAAATCTAATTTATTTAATTCGATAAAATCCATTTTATTTATTTCAAAACAAATTCATTTATTAAATTCAATAAAATCATTTTATTTATTTCAACAAATTTATTTATTCAATTCAATTCAATAAAATCATTTTTTTTTTACAAATTTATTTATATTTACGCTACCAAATTTCAATACAATTTTCTAAGTTCATTCCATAATTCCAAATAAGTCTCAATTTCAAAACGTTCTTTGTTGACCGTTCGGTTTCTTATTTTTAATTATCTATCCTAGGCCAATTCATTCAATTGGGTATTTATCATTTCAACCCAATTCTATTTAAATTCAAAATCAAAACATACAAAGGGAACTTGCAGTGTGATAGCTGGGATGGTGTCAAAGTAAATAAACAAGCAATAGCATCCATTTGCAACAGTTCAACAATTTCAAATAATCCCGAAATAATCGTATTAATTCACGTTTGTTATTTACGCCAATTAATATAACTATTTCTAGAATCTACTCTATCATTTCAAGTAGATTAAAGATTATAACATTTCGGTTTCACTTATCGTCCAATTTCAATTACAACAGTTAATTCAAGATACGTTCAACAGTCCAAAGTGAAATTTGTCAATTCTACGTGTTAACTAACTTAACAATTTAAGGGTCAATTTAATTAATCAATATTCATCACAAAGGGGTCAAGTTAACAATCAAATTCGACATATATAATTCATTTAAAACGTTAATCATCCTATATCAAATTTTTTACTTGCAATTAATTTGTCACTTAACAATAACAATTTACAACCAATTCAACATCACATCGCAATCATTTATCAATTCAAACTTGCATAAGAATATAGTCGTGAAAATTAATTCACGTTTGTTATTTACGCCAATTAATATAACTATTTCTAGAATCTACTCTATCATTTCAAGTAGATTAAAGATTATAACATTTCGGTTTCACTTATCGTCCAATTTCAATTACAACAGTTAATTCAAGATACGTTCAACAGTCCAAAGTGAAATTTGTCAATTCTACGTGTTAACTAACTTAACAATTTAAGGGTCAATTTAATTAATCAATATTCATCACAAAGGGGTCAAGTTAACAATCAAATTCGACATATATAATTCATTTAAAACGTTAATCATCCTATATCAAATTTTTTACTTGCAATTAATTTGTCACTTAACAATAACAATTTACAACCAATTCAACATCACATCGCAATCATTTATCAATTCAAACTTGCATAAGAATATAGTCGTGAAAATTAATTCACCTTTCGTGGATAAGAGATTTGGCGGCGAAGCACGAAGAAGCAGAAGAGAGACGGTACAGCACAAACAACGAACACTGTAATATCGACAAAAGGAAACGATATTAATACAATGAACATTGTATATAATTTATAAATTTATATAAAAGCGCTTACCGAAGACAGAGAAAAGAACAAAAGCTGAAGATTGACGATGCTGCAAAAGACGCTCAAACGGTTGCTGCAACACAACAAAGAAAAGTCGGTTACTAATTTCACACAAATCGATACCGCTCAAATTTTCTTTTTTTCTTTTACTCTTCTTCTTTTCCTTTTTTTTTTTAACAAACACGCATACTTTTATCCACCTATTTCTACAAACTGGACAACACGCATGCATAAATAACATGCATATATTTCTCAACACACTCACGTACACTTTTGTAAACACATTCCACTAACTACACAACACCACACACGCACACTCAAAACACACAAGAAAAACAACATACGCACTCAACATACACGCACACACGCTCACAACATACACACACACACACGCCAACAGCAACACGAAGGCAGGTCTCGGCTCAGATCAGTGGACCGGCGGTGTGACTGGGTGGTGGGATGAAGTGAACTGGTGACGTAGGCTGGGTGGTGCGAAGGGAGGCGGAGGGTGGTGATCGCGCATGCACGCGCGGAGGGAAGTGGAGGGGTGAGATGACGTGCGTGTTCCGGTGGTGGGGCGATGTGGCAGTGGAAGTGGTTGGCAGGGGAAGGCCGGTTGGTGGCACGGCGGCTGGTAGGGCGCGTGGCCGGTTGCGGTTGGTGGAGTGGCGCTGGAAGGTGGCGAAGTGGCAGTGGGAGGATGGTGCGGGTGTGGTGTTGGGTGGTGGCTGGAAGCCAGCGGCAGTGGGCTGAGCGTGTGTTCGTGGTGGAAGAGTGAGGCAGTCTGGGTTGGGAAGGATGGGAGTGGGAGGTCTGTGCATTTTGGCCATGAAGAAGAAAATAAGGAAAAGGAGAAGAGAAGGATGAGTAGGCATTTACCTGGAGAGTTTGCAATTTGAACGAAAAATGAGATGAAGATGGAAAATGAAGTGTCCTTGTTTGCTTTATCTTGTACGGGAATAAATGTCATTTATTCAGCTTCAAACGTTTCATTATTCCACACAACTCTTCACACTTCACCTTCCCAATAAATGCATTAATTCAGCCGGCTCTTTATTTTCTTATCAATTTCTTTTGTAACAGGAAGAATACTAGGGCTGCAACGCGTTTAACCGGTCCGTTCGGAACCGTTAAATCAACGCGACGGTTTTTTTCCGGACTCCGATTTGTCAGAATAAATATACCATTTTGATCAACGCGACAATGCGGTTCCAACGGTACACAGGTTATTGCGATACGATGATTTTATAAAATTTTGCATTTACGCCGCTTAAATTGTACGTTTTGCAAAATAAGATAAACGGAGTAGGCGATGACAGTTTTAGACGAAACGAATCATAAAATCTTGATCAGAATAATTTTTACAAGCGGACTGTGTAAAAATATTTGGATTTGGAAGATAAATTTTTCGCAGCTTTATATGGACTGATATACAGTAAAACGCGAACGGACATTACTGTAATATTTTTCAACGAAACTTTTTCTATGTCCATATCTAACTAGACGTATGTCACAAATAAAGTTTGGGCGTAAATTGAGATCGTTTAAAATTCCAAAATTTTTATTGAAACAATGAATTTAAAATTTTAAATCGGGTCGGAAATTTAGGGTCGTTACACTTTCATAAGTCTAGTTAGCATGCTTCAATTGAGAAATTTATGGGATAAACCTTTATGATCATTTTCCAATTTTTGAAACTTTAAAACAAGCTCATTCTTTTCACATCCTAAAGTTTCTATTACGGATTTAAGACTAGAAAACACTTTAATATATTTCTTATCCCAATATTCCTTTGTCTTCTGATTGCATTCAAACTTAAAAGATCTACTCAATCTAGCTAGTTCGCCATAGTTATTCCATGAAGACGAAGATACTAGGAGAGAAATGACAAGATTACTACTATGCTTGAATGACCCTGAAATGAGGAGGATGCCCGTAAAGAAATTTTCTTAGAAGACTGAACTGGAGCAGGGGTAGGAAGGCCCTTCTCTCCTTCAGTTAGAATAAGCACATAAGCTTGGCACTCGTTCTTGGACCATAACAAGTCAATCTCTAAATCAAATATATATTGAACAATTTTAGCATCATACTCGGGTTATTGAGGATGAAATATTAAATTAAGCTTTTCCGTTAACTATTAAATTTCTTTATCTTTGGGAGAAAATTTCTTTTCAAACTCAGAAATCAATTTATGCGAAACTCTTTGAGTAAACTTCAGAAAAATGTATTTATCATACAACTTATTCACTTCAACATGATCAATTGATGATAACCCCAGAGCAGGATGAGAAGAACGATTTTCCATGTTCGAAATTAACTTAGATTGGATACTATCTAGACGTTCAGTGCGGTTAGGATCGTTAAGAGATAAAGGAAGACCTTGATACTAAATCAAACATAAATAACAATGGGTACTTAGTAAAAAGAAATAACACAAAATTCTTTATGATAATTTGGAAAACAAGTAACACCATTACATCCAGCTAAAACTAAATAATAGGTTCTTCTTATTAATTCTTAAATTGTGAAAGAACATCTCAGATTTTTTGAAAAGATAAGGGAAAATAGGAAATGTAGTAGTAAAGGGAACTTCTACACTAGGAGGAGTGTTAACAGGAGGGAAACCTCAATAATCCCATTCTTTATGAAGAGGGCTAATTTCACTTGGTAATTTTGCATAATTAGTCTATATCTCATGAAACGTTGTTCTTTTTGTCTCCCAAGAAACTAAAAATCCAAATTAGAAAATCATGTACACATATAATAAAAGTCATGAAGGAAACAATATTTCATTAGGTGAGACTTTTTGATTGAGGATGAAATTTCCTTAAAAGTTCTCTTTAACTTAACCAATTAACTTAAGACAACTTTGAGAATAAGCGATAAAGAAGAAATGGGTATAAACTCAGAAACCTTCGTACCAATAGCAAACAAAACTAAAAGTCAAAACATCGATTTTATACATGAAAATCAATGATATAGATTTTATGCATGAAAATCACTGCTACATCAACAAAAGCATAAATTCATATTATACAACAAATATCACGAAGACTCATAAAGAATGGATCCCCTATAATATTTAGAAATAAATTTATCCTTATCAAACGTGAGTTTATCCGACGAAAGTGAATTAATAGTCACAGGAGTGATAGCAACTTTGGATAAGTTCCAACATTCCCTAATGTGCATCCGATCCATATTCATCAAGGTATCTTTTGTGAAGCCCCTAAATCAAACCCCTACACTCATTGCCTAGGAAAGAGAAGTTGGTCATGTGAAGCTTGAAATAAACTAAGTAAAGGCAATCCATGAGCTTAGTTCTATCTTCAACGAGAATCGAAAAGAGGGTAGTAAGCTCTTTATTTTCTTTATGAAAATTTAATTGATGAAAACAAGATTTTCGAAGCAGCGGTACGAAGCGTTTATTCCTAATGCCTTCTAGGCACTCGAGACGTTTAAGTTTCATATATTTATCATTAGGCTCGTTTAGATCCTTGTAAAGCCTAACCCCTTCTCCATCGAGTCTTAAAATTTCACTTCTATTTTAATCTAATAAATTTTCAAAGTTATTTCTGTTTTTCCTTCTATTCTGCTAATAAAAATGAAATTTTGAGAAACTCTATAAAGGAAGTTCAGAATAAATATATACATTTCAAAAGATGGTTTAATTGGGGAGAAGATGTTGAGGATTTTGGCTTTGGGGAAAAGCCTCTACAATGCAAAAAGACGAGTGACTGAACTCATCTAAGTTGGACGAGACAGGAACACCAAATGGACCTTTGAGAGCTGGAGTACCTTTAATTCTGGGTTCATTGTTGGTAGAAGGAAAATTAGCAGTGTGGTCTATCTCATAATCAGCACCTTGTTTCCCAAAACCATTGTTCCCTAAATCATCATCCTTATCTTTTCCTGGCAAATCATCTTTGGTATTATCATCAACATCATCATCTCTATCATTGTCATCATCATCTAATCAGTATCGTCATCATCAACGGTTTCTTCTCCTTCCTTATTTTTTGACTCATTGTCGGGTGGAGGATAATCAAATATTAGGTATTCTTCAAGTTAATGGGGTCATCATCTCTAAACTAAGATAAATCTCAAGAACCTGATCAAGGATTAAATCAAATTTCTTCTTATAATTAACCCCTGTAAAATGGAGAGAAGGAAAATCTAAATTTGGGCATCGATTGACATTGTCCTTGTATGTTGTAAATGGAGCTGCTTTCGATCTTTGATTTTTCAAAGAGTGGGACTTTTTTCAGAAAAGAAGAGACGTTGGTCTTCGCATCTTGTAAAATAACATTTGATCTCTGAAGCAAAAGGTCTTTCTTAGCTAACTTCTTCTTAAAAGTGGATGCCTTAGCCAACTTTGAGATTGGTTGCATTGAGCTTGGCTTGCTTCGTCTCCTCGTGAGATAACGGAAGTTCATTTTCAAGAGTTTTCAATCTTTTATCTAGATCGCAAGTTTTCTTTTTATCCAAGTCCGGCGAAGACAAGTGTAAATTCTTGGTGGTGAAGGATTTATTGTCAGACTGAAGGTTGTTGATCTTACCTTCTAAAGTTTTTAACTTCCCTGACAAAGAAGAATTATATTCTCGCAGCATTGACTCATCTTGAGAGGAAGTTGAAGAGGATTTCTAAAGAAGGGATAAATGTTTTTCAACCTAAAATGCAAAATATCAAAACCATACTGGACATTAAATTGTTATGTTAAGAAAGAGGTGAAACATACTAGGATAAGATGTTACGATGGGCGTATGAGTATCTCCTTTGAAAAAGAAGGAAGAGATCTTGCAGTCCTAGTGAAGACATGATAGAAGAACTAAGGGTAGGTGCCCATAATTCTTCAAAACTAGAAGAAACAGAAGCTCTTGTGCTAGAACTAGCTAAAGGAATATTAGAAAGAAGTAAGGAATCAAGACCCGGACATTGGTGTAAGAAAACCAAAGAGTTCCTTAAGGGAGAACTTATGACATCAATACCAGGGATTTGAGAAGAGGGAGCAACAGGAGCAGAAATTGTAACAGCATCCAAAGCAGAAGCAACAATCACTATTAAAGTTAGGTTATCCTCTTTAGACTTCTTAAAAGGAGGCTCAAAAGAGATATTTGGGTCATTTGAATTAGTATACATTTCCAAGTTTTGGCCATTAAGAAAGCATCGCCCATTACAGTAGTAATAGATGAAGTGTCCTTTTTAGAGGAAGGAGGCAGCAAGTTTCCCCGACCCATTCTACTTGGTTTGCACCGGGTCTAGGTTCAATCTAGCTTGCTGCTTCAGCTCAAACCTCCAACCTCCAACCTTCAGCTCAGACATCTTACTCATATTATTAAAAAAATAACTTTTCCACATTTAGATGTGAGTACAAGAATTAGATGTCAGAATCGAGGTTTTATACTATTATCCTTCTGTTTTCAAACTCCATTCATTTAGTCGTCAGAACCTTTAGCTCGGACATCTGACGTTTATCTTAAACATTTAGTTGAGATGTTCAGATGTTTGAATCGTGCTTTATTTGTATTATTTTCTTTCTTTTTCATATTTAATTGTTTTTAGTCCAACTCAAACGTCTGACCAAGTAATTTAGACGTATGACTTGGTTTTTCCGGATTTTTAGGTTTTATTTTTCTTGTTTATTTTACTTGTCTTTCCATCGATTTGAGTAAGGGTTTCAAGGTTTATCTTCACAGTGTTTCCAACATAGTTTCTACTAATTTATATCAATTTCAAGTGATTTATTCTAACATTTATAAATAGATTTCCAGTCAATTATATATATAAGGTATTTTACGTCATTCAAATCAATTATCAATTCCTATCTATCCAATATCATTTCAAATTATCATACGAATCAAATCCACAAAAGTTATCCATTGCTTATCAAAATTAACCCAACATGTTTTACAATTTAGACCTATTAGATTGGAAGAAATTTTATAAATTCAATAATTAGATCTACTATTCCCTATGGTTTTCCAATCTATTTCAATTTAGGAATTCAGAATAAAAGGTAGATTCAAGAAGTGCAATCATCTTTTTTTTTTTTTGCAAAGCCAGCCGACTTTATAGTGGGTCGTGCCACTGTATATATATATATATATATATGGAAAAGGTGTTCTGCACATGCACAGAACAACTATATATGGTTTTATAGTGGCCACACCACTTAGGCTACAATATAGGTGAGAAGAAAAAAATGCCTCTACAGCTAAATAATAATGACCTAAGGTAACATAGGCTCCTCCTCCCAATAGGAAGAAGAGTCACTTCCATCAGGGCCCAACACATGCAAATAATCTGCATAATGTGCTGCGATATCTAGTACATAACCAGGGTAATCCTTGTAGTAGATAAATTTCTTATCCCAACTATCATCAAGAAGAAGAGATCTATTACACGCTCCTTTAGAGCCATCCACTGAAAGAATGAGGCCACCACCATCAATGGCGTAATAAAGACGCCTATATTCACCAACATCATCACTAACAAACATATAGAAAATCATGTCTAGCAGGGTGATATCTCATGTCAGACTGGATATGGATCCAAGCATTCTCCTCGGTACTCCACTCAATACCAGACACTAGGGTCGATGGAGATAATACAGGTTTAGAAATATCATGAACATCAGAGGTTTCCAACAACAGCAAAGAATGTAGGTATAATAGGAGGCTCGGATCGCTCGACAAGAGGGACAATAGGAGGCATGGATGGGGGAATAAAGAAAGTGCTGTTTCGGGATCCATTTCATGACAGGAGGTGGGGGAAGAGGGGACCGATCAAGGAGAGGTCCAATAGTAGACATACGAGAGCATGCTGAAGAGAGATGATCGAACGACTGACAGGACGTACATATGTCTGGTTTCTAACTATACCAAACAACAATCTTCACTACATGATCCTCAGTCACTCTAACCTTGATGTTTTCCGGCAAAGGCTTATCCGGTGATATTTCTATCAAAGCTTTGACATAAACTAGTTTCTCCCTAGCAACGATATTAGCATCAAAACATTTTACTTTTCCTATCGCATTGGCTAACCAGTTTAAGCCTAACATTAGTTGCAAAATAGAGGGAATATGAGAGAAATAAGTCCAAACAGGAATAGACAATACCTTCTCTCTGGCACAATCAACAGATGGACTCCATGGAGTGATGATAAAAGGCTTGCCTCTAATAAAAATAGGATCTTTACTAAGAATGCGAAGATGCTCCTTCGACCTCGAGAACTTGAAGAAAAACATGGAATTGTCCATGTGGACAAGGAGGTTGCCAAGCTCAGAAGCAATGATCCTTAACAACTAAATAAGGCGGGCTAGAGTACAGAAAGAACCCATCAAGGTACTCTGACCAATAATCAATTCCTGCTTGGATTACTTCCGAGGGGGGAACCATGATCCCATCTATATTGACCATGTCAAATGTACGGGGCACAAATGCCCCCGCATTTCTTAGTAAATAAGAGAATAGAGATGACCACTTAACTTCTTTATTCGGCGCATTTGATTCTGGGGGCTCAGATGAAACACTAGGATGGACCACATTATTCTCAAGCATTATAGAAGCAGTAGGACCAATAGCCGCTACATCAATCATAGGACGATAAATTAGGCTAGGAGCAGCATCACTGGACTGGAGAGGAGTTCCAGCCGACGGAGACTGCAGAGTAGGAGACGCATTATTTCTCTCAACAATTTCTTTCAATCTAATTTCAGTTGTGACGCTATTCAGAATTGCAGCAGTAATAACGTTCCCCTCTGCACTGATATTTCCACTTTGAACACAACCAACAATATCACAATCTCGCATAGAAGTGGCAACACGATTCCAAATTTGATTATTTGGCTGTAGAATTGGAGAGATAGCTGTGGGAGGGGCATGATGTATAATACCTAAAACAGGACCACAAGCTGGTGGTAGAGCATCAGAGGCGAATACTAAAGCAGCCATTGCATTGGGGACATCGACAGTGACAACACGTTCAACATCTATATTCATTAATGGAGATAATTTGTCAGGACCTGAAGCGTTCAATGAGAAAGGAAATTCTACATCGGTAAGGGGTAACGCGACATCAGATCCAGGCAGAAAGGAATCTGAAATCGACGAAGAAGCATAATAACGACCAGATCTAGTTTGAGATCTATTAGCAATAGATGAAGCAAAACGTAATTTTCCTTTGTGATTTTTCTCCATAGACAAGAGTAGAAGAGGGAAGCAAGATGAGGCAAGGCGAAGCTGGACTGGAGAGATTTAAGGGCGGGCAGACGAAGGAAGAAAGGGGGAATCAGAAGAGGATGGCAAAAGGAAATCGCCAGTGACAAAATCAGCATCCGCCATTAAATTTTTTTTTACGAAGGACGAAGGTGAAGCACAATCATCTTTGTAGTACTAAAAGGTATATAATTGAAATTCAACTACTTATTCGCATCATACTCATTTCGTAGTTAGAACCCACTCATCTTTTGCCTTTCCGTCTTCTCTTTAGATTTGTATACGTTACTTATTTCTTTTAGTTTTGTTTGTGGAACCCTTCTTTCTCTAATTCTTTTTCTATTCTTTTTTTTATTTACCTTTTATTTTGTTTGAAATTTGAATTTACTTTTGAGAAAGGGATGAGAAAGAAGAGATAGGAGGTAGAGACTTGGGTTTCTGAATAAGGAGAGTGGAAGCTTGGACCTTTATTCATAGATGGGAATTAGGGTTTCAATTCTAATTTTCATATTCCATAATTATGAAATTACCACTACCTACGTTTTCCATTGTTTCCACTCCGTTTTATCAAATTTAGCAAGTTATATATGATTTTTGACTGTAAATAACATTTTGGATGCAATGGAAAAGGTCTCGAGGCCTAATTCCAATATCTATAGAAATTTATTATTTTTGTCCATTTATGTAAAATTTCATTGCCCTTATTCATATTTTAATTTATTTTTAAAAATTTTGAGGTGTTATAGTATTTATACCTCGATCGATGAAAATGTGACTTAGCTACTCATTCTTTCATGGTTCTTTAATTGCATAACATGCCATAGAGGCCGATTCTTTTTTTTGTAATCAATGTTACCAATGTGCCAAACAAATTTATCGTTACTGAAGTGTTGGTTATACTTGATTGTTATATGTAATGATCCGGAATTTCGAACACTTCGTTTTTACATATTTGAATTATGTAAACATTTATATATTGAATTTAATATGAATAAAGTGATTTTATAACCTTAATAACCCCTCTTTAATAACCCCTCTTTAATTAATAACTAATAATAAAAAACTTATTTTTGAAATGTGGTTACAAAAATATATAAGCTGAAGTAATATTGAAAATGCAATCAAAAAACGTTCTATTGAAAATTAACTTTTTATTCATTAAAAGTTATATAAATATTTTGAAACTTGTATAGTAGCATATGAAGAAACTTGTATAGTAACATATGAAGACATTAACAAGTATTAACACATCTCTTTTCATAACCAAAAGTTAATTAAAACATAAGTAAATCAAGAGGACAAAAAAGACATAATGGTAAGGCATGTTTTAAGGCATGAATAGTGGAGCAAACGAAGGATTGTCTTAAGGAAAGGAAGGTGGAAGGAAGCTTCATTTTGGGGTTTTCTGGGACGACCAATTGTGGTCATTTTCCACTTTTCTCAACTCTATATAAACCCACACATAGCTCCCATTTTAGTTGCAAAATTATTTCAAAGGAAACTATCTTCTTCATGCTCTCTCTCCTCTCTAACTTTCTAGAAAACATATCAAACCAACTCCTTTCTCTTTAGAACTTTGGCAAATGCCTTAAATCATCATTAGAACACTTAATAGCGTCGAAAAAGTTGAAGAATGATGAAAAAATGGGGGATCATGCTCCAAGCCATGATCATTAAAGGCAAGGGGGAGGCTTGGCTTTGAGATTTTGTGAAGAAAGGAAGTAGCTTTAGGCTTTGGGTTATGGTAGGAAGCTGTTCTTAGGTTCTAGAGCTTTATGATGGTTGTCAGCTTGATTTTTAGGCAAGTTATCTGACCATCTTGAAAGTATATGATGTGTTATAAATGTTTGATTGCAAAAATATAAAATGCTAAATGAAAACAAATGCAATTTATAGCTTTTTAGACCCCTCTTGCTTTTGAAAGTAAATGACAACATATATGTATTATAACTTCTCGTATAAACCCTCGGAACCTTATAAGATGTTTACATGTTTGGATATGTTTTATGTGATATAAAAGTGTGTTTGTGAATGTTTGAAGCAAGAAAGTCGCTATGAAAGCACTTTGAAATCCCTTAACTTTAAGTTGTGTAACTTGGTGATTTATGGAAAATATCATTGCTTATAAGTGTTTTGGACAGTAAAGAATTGGTTTGGAAAGTTGTATAAATTGTAGATCAAAGTGGAAAAAGTTATAGCGAAATAGTCGCTATATGAACACTTTGTAAAAGATAATGTTTTTAAAATTTTAAAAAACATTTAGAAAGATATCCTTAAGGGTTTCTTTGTGGTTTTAATAATTAAAATATAATTACTTAATAATGTAAAATTTTTAAGTTTTAAAAAGGTATAAAACTAGTCAAACAAAGTAAAAAAAGTTTGAAGTAAAAATGTCTGTATAAGCAGTTGGGTAAAATAACTTGTTTTCTTTAAAAGTTGAATAATCATGTTTAAAATTAAGTATTTTTTCCTAATTCTTTTATAACTATTTTCTAACATGTATAAGAGTATTTTAAAAGTAGTTTCAAGTTAAAATGTATTTTTAATAATAGTTATGAATTTTTTAAGTTAAAAATTTTAAGTTAAACATGTGTATTTTTTGTTATATTTCAAAACATATTATTTTTACATGGTATTTTCTATAAGTTTCTAAAAAATAATCATAAGTATTTTAAAGGTATATATACATACATATGTATAAGTTTTAAAAAGTAAGTTAAGTATTTTATAAATATAATAATGGAAGTTTGGATTTTAACACTTAAGTTAAATTAAATGGTTTTGTGAAATTAATTAAAAGTGTATTACCTTAATTAATAAGTGTGGATATACTTTGATCTTTAAAATAAACGTCTTAAAGTTAACGATAAGTATAAATATGGTTTTAGTTTGTAGTAAATAGTGTTTTAGTAATGATGTTTTTAACATGTATTATTAATTATACTTAGGAATATAATTAGATATTTAACAATGAATATTTTAAAAAAAAATATAAGTAAAAGGTTTTGGGTTGTAGTAGACATTGTTCGAGTAATAACTATCTTTAACTCTTAAATGTAATTAAATCTCGAAAAAACAAGTTTTAATAAAGTGGTTAAGTGTGAAATGGGTTTGGGTTTGTAGTGACAAATGTTTAAGTAATACTTGTCTTTAACCCTTAAGTATATAATTAGATCTTTAATAATGGAATTTTAAAGATAATAACAAGTAAGAGATCTCTTATAAAAGATAGAAGAAGTAGAAGTTTAATTTTTAAAAGAGTACAGGTTTATAATAACAATGTTTGAGTAATATTCGTTTTAACCTCTCTGATTATATTTAAAAGAAAGTAAATCTGGTTAATACTTTATGAATATACGTATATCATTTAAGATAAGTATATGAATATTTTTAAAGTATAGAAAAGAGTAAATGAATAGTAAAATATGTGAATAGTTTAATAAGTGATAGTAAAATACATGAATAGTAGAATACAATTATATATCTTTTATAAAGGGAAATTAAATCTATATACTAGTTTAATATGTTAAGTTTTAATTTATAATAAGTTTAAATAAATAAGTGAAGTTTAATTAATAAAAGAGTTTAATTAAAAATTGAGTTTAATTAAATAAGTTAAGTTCTAATTTATAAGAAGTTTTAATTAAATGCAGAAGTTTTAATTAAAGGAAGATGTTTTTAAATTAATAAGAAGTTTTAATTTAAAGAATGAAGTTTTAAATCAAATGAAAGAAGTTTTATTAGATAAAAGGAGTTTTACTAATAAAAGAGGTTTTAATTAATGAAAGATTAATTAAATAAAAATGGATTAAAAGTCGTTCATGTGACTTAATAGTGCTTTGTGTGTGTTAATAGTGCTTTGTGTGATTACTTGTATATGGAAAACATTTTGTCGTGTACTTAGCAGTAAAAGCCAATGAAGTAGACTTGATTTTATATGTGAGAGTCAAAAATTATGTTCGAGAAAGGATGGAGCGATAGTGCTCTAACTTACCGACTTCCCTCTTGACCGAGGGATAGTGGAAGCTAAAAAGTTGGAAACGTGATAACTATACAAGACTTGGTTTCCATATGCGATCATTTCATTGTTGTTTAATATGACTAAATTAACTTATGAAGCATTAAAAAGCTTCATGGCTTCATATTATTTGAGAACCCCCCGGGAGGAGCATTCGTATGAAGCGTCTCTAGCTTTCACTTACTTTTTAAAGAAGTAGAATTGAGTTAACAGAAAATTCGTCGATTCTGTCTTGAAGAGACCGGGATCAGTAAGTGTTCTACTTATTGAAAACCACTTCAAGACTGAGATACGTGTTCCGTCTCCTGTAAATGGATCTGTTAGAGATGCTGGAACACATTTAGGGATTCATGATCTGATCGAGTGATAATGGCTCACGTGTTGAGATGCTAAACGTGACTTCATCATTGGTATATGACTAAAGACAAATTAGGTTGCACGATCCCGGGTTTAGCTAACCCTAGGGGGTATATCAACTTCATTATCTAGAGTATGCTTATTGATATGTTGCGTGGGGGAAGTTATTGATACTTAGTTCATGTTGTTCATGAAAGTGTTCGAATGTTGGGCCAGTTGTGTCTTCCTTATGGTATATTTTATCTAGAGATTTACAATGCTCAAAAGGTATCTTCTGATCCTTATCATAGGAGATCGGTCTCAATTTACTTGAGAGATCTTTGTGAAAATCTATTATGCGAGTGCGTCTTAGCGGTTTTGATTGTATACCTATTCAATATTATTGTGTCACGAGATGCAAGCGGCATAGCTATTTTCTTCTTTATATTACACAACCTAGACATTATCTATTATATCACTTTTTGTACTTATTAAATGGTGGTTCTTTTGTAGGTATTAATTATGGCATTCCATGCAGTCTCAAAAGTATTGTTATATGTTGACCACATATTTCTTGAGTTTCTCACACCAGACTTATGTCTAATCCATGGTTTTATGTTTCGCTTATTTCCATGGGTGCTCTTTCGAGTAGTCTGAGAAAAGTGAGTTTTTGTTGATGTTCATTGAGCTCTTGGAGAAGATTTGGATGTTTATCTACCATAGTATTCAAATTTCCATTGTATTATTATCAGCAATTGTAAAGACATGCTGTTATAACTTTCCAGGCCGATGATAGTACTCCGATTAGTAACTTTGAAATGCTATGTATATTAGAGTTGCTCCGTGTATTATCTTTTGATATTATATGTTATCATTCCACATGTGAGATTCTAATGTTTTTTTTTCTCCTCTTGCTTTATCGTTTTCTTTTCTTCTTTTTCTTTTACCCTAACATTCTATCTTTCTGGCACTTGGATGCTCGGCACGTGAATACCATGGATGTATTAGTGTCGACATTCAGGGGTCGGAAAGCCGTTACAGTATATTTATTACCTCTGCAGTTATGCATGTTATACTCTATACTGGAATTTCAAACATAAGGTCACTTCTTTCTTATTCAAACTTATTTCCAATATAGGAAAAGATTTACTTTGCGAGCGATTTTGCTAAAATTCGTATCGCAATGCTTCTTTGAGTCCATCTCTCATTTGATGAAACTCTTGTATATAAGTCATTGTCATTTGCATTTATTTGAATTATGAGGCACGGTGAAGGAAAATACATTTGAATTACAACTATCATATGGCTAGACAAGTTGTTTATGTTGATTGAGGAAGGTGCCTATAGCCACCAAAGATTGATATTGAGTATTATTAATTCTCCTATTTCCTCAAGTCTTTGAGAGGTATAATATAATGACTTTAATTTCTCTTAAAAGATCTACTTTACTATAATCGATCCGAGATTACATATTCTCGGTGAAAGCACCAAATTATTGATGTTGATCAAAGATTACTGTATGTAGCTTTCTAATTTGTGCATGTAGTTTCAAAGCATTTTCTGAATAAATTTGTTAAAAAAGATCCAGTATATGTTACACAGAAATCATACGAACATGCAATTGAACAAAATAATGGAAATATTGTAAAACGGTATACAATCTAGAATAAAAAGTTAATACGATTTAATTCATGACCTATGCCCACAAAACAAATTATATCAAATTCATTGTATAAAAAGATGTTTAAATGAAATGAATCATATAATAGAGTTATTGATCTATCTTCTCTGTACAGGGATACTTCTATGAGTCAGCGGAATAGGGATCTTAAGGCTAAATTAACAATAGAGGAGGGGGGTGCGAATAATGTTTAATGGATTATATGAATATTTTTCAAATTCTTTAAGATTCTTCTTAGAATGATACAATTAACAATCATAGAATCAAAGAGCAGATAAAAGTAAATGCAGTAAAAGTAAAAAAGGAAAGAACACGCTAGGATCTTATACTAGTTCGGAGTTGCCTTACATCCAGCCCCACATAATTCCTTGAGCGGATTTCTTTTTAACTAGTAAATGCAAATACAATCTCGATTTTAAGGCTATGAGACACACCCTCCAGAATCCCGACCTTCGGGTAGAGTCACTTGATTTCCGGGCCACAAGAATACCCACTAGATTTATGGGCTACCAAACACACCCAATTGATTTACGGGTTACAATCACACCAACAACTATAGCAATATGATTTGATAGAGTTTTGCAGACTCTGATCTTCGATCCTAAGTACAATTGATCCTATAACTCTTGAATAGCACATTGATCTTGGTTTGAGTGAGAGATGAGAGAAATCAAAGAGTGGATGAAGGAGAATCAAACTAGTAATGATTGAATTTGATTTTGGTTGAATTTTTGGTAGAGTTTGAGTAGAAACCGATTTAGAAATCAAGAGAATGAGAAGAGGAGAGATAAATAAAAAGGCTGATGATAAAAATTCGTTTGGAAATAAATGTCCATTCACGAAGAGATATGATGAAAAGACACTTCCATTCAAATTTGAATTTTGAAATTCCCGCCCTTTATGTCGACATACTAGGAGAGGATATGTAGAGATATCCCTTTGTATTTTGAAAAATCACTTAATAAAAATTGTTTTGAAAATACCTAGTTTTTTAATAAAATATTTTGAAACTTTGTACAAACATTTAAACATAGTTTATACTATTTTAATCATATTAAAACTTAATAAAACTTTATAAAATAATTTTGAAAGATTTAATAATAGTATTTAATATAATGAAATAATTATAATCAATATAGTTATAAATTATAAGTAAATATCTAAAATCAAAATATAAATATCAAAAATAAGCATAAGGAAGATAAAAACTAAAATACCAAAAAATATAATAGATTGAAAATACTTAAAAAACCTAATATAATATCTTTGTAAATATAAAAGGTTAAGAATTTATTTTGGGAAATATTTTGAATAGATGTTTGAAAAGATTATTTGGAAAACCAGGATATTTGAAAAGTATTTAAAACTTATTTGAAATAGAGAGAGATCAAGAAAGTGCTATAAGGGTTTTAACATAAATTCTATGACTCTATAACTTATCTAGGATATCTTAAAATCTTGAACTCTTCAATACTCATGAGTCTTCATTCTTGAACTCTTGAAACTCTATATCAGCATCTTGAATCTACTCTTAATACTATACAGTCTTCTTAATCAACACCTGTCTAATATCTTGCACTATATACTATATGTATATTGATAAAAGATTAGTATCTATTTTTTGTATAATGTCCTATAGTTGTTATCATAAGGTACTAACAATCTCCCCTTTTTGATGATGATAACTTTGTATATAAAATATAATATAACTCCCCCCGGGTTACAAAACTCACCTTAATCTTTGCCTAGAATTTATATATTTCCCCCCCTTTGTTATCAACAAAGACTAACTATAACTCCCCCTAACTAAGATACTATAGTAATGATAAGAATGATATATAAGAAATGATGAGTGAAAACATTAATCATTAATAGTAACCATACCAAACTATACATTCATTAAATATCACAATACAAAGTAATCACAATCCAGTCAAATCCTAAACTATACATATATGCTCAAAGTAAAACTGTCAAATCAAATCAAATATACATACCACACATTCAAAGCAATCAAAGCAAATAAAATATTATCCTAACATGATTTCCTAATGATCAGGGATTTGTGAATAGGACGGTGAGGAAATTATAGGTAAAAGTTCCCCTTTTGTTCAACGAGATTTCCATCTCGATCGAAGCATACTTCTCCGACGCAACGGACTTCGTTATTTTCCTCCATGTATTCTTTCTCTTCTTCCTCATCATCGCTGCCTTGAATAGGGTTATGAATAGCCAAATTTGCATAATCATCTTCAATAACTATTGGATTCGTAGGATTATCCAATAGATATTTTTGCAAACGAAGAATTCTGCTTTTCTTCTCTTGTTCTTTGGTCATAGAAGTTGCACCACTTGAATTTTAGTAAGCATTTGCAAAATATTATTCAATTCACCCTCCATTTAGTGATCTTGGCCATAATAGTGTTTTGGATGGGGCCTTAGGTAGGAGAAGGGAAGGAAAGCGATGAATTCTCTTCTCTAGAACATTTGGGACTATATGAGGCCATGGTTTATTTGTTCTAGAAGTTAAAACCGAGAGAATACATAAAAATGAAGAAGAAAGTCAAAATTTGGTTATATATAATTTGAATTTTAAGGGAAATTTAGAAATAGAATTTACCGTTATATGCCGACATATGAGGTTAGAGTATATCGACATACATAGTGTTATTTTGATTATTTGTTTTTCTTTATATTTTGTAATTTTTACTTCATTATTTTTATATTTTCGATAGAGAACAAATTCCTAGATCTCTTCTTAACTTAGTAAAAGATGTTTGATTCAATGGTTTCATTAATATATCAGCTATTTGATTTTTAGTGTTTATAAATTCAAGTGATATTATTTCTTTGTTTACATTATCTCTTAAAAAATGGTGTCTTATATCAATATGTTTAGTTCTAGCATGATGAGTTGGATTTTTAGGTAGATTGATCGCACTTGTATTATCATAGTATATTGGTGATTTAGTAAAATTTAAACCAAAATCTTTTAATGTTTGTTGCATATAGATAACCAGTGAACAAGATAATGCTGTTGAAATATATTCTGCTTCTATCGTAGACAGAGATACAGAGTTTTGCTTCTTACTAAACCAGAAAATCAGAGAGTGACCCAAAAAGTGACAAGTTCCACTTGCACTTTTTGGGTTTGATTTGCAACCAGTATAGTCAGCATCACTATATGAAATTAATTTAAAGGAGTCTTCTTTTGGGTAAAAGAGTCCATAGTCTAATGTGCTGTTTATATATCTCAAAATTCATTTTATGAATGAGTTTCTTTGGGTTGAGATTAATATCTTGCACAGAGACAGACACTATGCATTAAATCAGGTCTACTAGCAGTTATATAGAGTAGTGATCCAATCATTCCTTTATATAATTTTTGATCTACATCATTTGAATTTTCTTCTTTATTTAATTTTTTATTAGTTGCCATGGGAATTGGTTCACCACTGGTATTTGACATACCAAATTTCTTAACTAAATCTTTAGTATATTTTCTTGACTATTAAAAATTCCCTTACTTAGTTGTTTTATTTGTAATCCTAGAAAATAATTTAGTTCTCCCATATGACTCATTTCAAATTCCTTAGTCATTATTTATGAGAATTCTTTATTTAGTTTATCGTTGGTAGATCCAAAAATGATATCATCTACATATATTTGTATTATTTGAATACTATTTTTATCTCTTTTTAATAAAAAAAATGTACTGCCTACTTTGCTATTTCAAAATTTGATTGTAATAGATAGGATTTAAGTCTGTCATACCAAGCTCATGGAGCCTGTTTCAGACCATACACAGCCTTCTTTAATTTGTAAACATGATTAGGTACACTACTAGAAAAAGGCTTAAAACCGCCAGCATGGGGCGACGGCTTCCGACGGCAAATTTCCGACGGTTTCCGATGGGCCGTCGGCGGCCGTCGAAAGCCGTCGGAAATTTGCGATTATACCTCCAGCCGAGAGCCATCTTCCTCCTCCTCTTCATACGAAAATCCCCCCAAAAAACCCCCAAATTCAACCTCCAAACTTCCAATCCCTAATTTCTAGCTTCCGGATCTTCCAAGGCTCCCTACTCAACCTCCGTTACTCTTAATCTCAGGTATAATCTCTTATTTTTGTGAAAAATTCAGTTTTTACCCTAATTCTAGATTTGCATAAATTGATAAATTAGGACGAATTAGTGATTGCAATTGTTTCCAATAGCGTAATAACAGTTTATAGCATCACATGGTATACCGATTTCATCTTTTATCGTGAAATTGTGAAAAATACGTATAATTTGTCGTTGTTCATGTATATGTAAATTGTTGTGTATGCCTTGACTCGACGATTGTATACGTTATTTGGAATAAGATAAATTGATTGAATGAACTAGGAGTATTATATTGTGCGCGTATTTACTTATGAAACAAAAAAATGCATTACTCTAAATTATATTGTGTGTATTGAAAATGACAAAAATGTTAAAACAGCCTTAAGTTGATGTAATACGTTGAATAAATGTGTTAAATTAATATATATTTTTGTAAATGTGAACATTGAGTAAAACTGTATTTTTTTGTAAAATGCGCGCATGTAACTGACAAATGTCCCTTAGAGAGTTTTTGGCCCCGTCTGACGAGTGTTGTACATTCCTATATTGCTTTGCAAATTAGAGAAAATATTTCCGCCAGGTTTTTTTAATGTGATGGAACATTTACCTGTTCATCTCCCAGCTGAAGCACGACTTCGAGGTCCTGTCCAATATGGATGGATGTATCCATTTGAGAGGTATGTAATATGTTATAATGTAATTTAATTGCATTTGAAAGATGAAGTTAATATAAATTAATTTTGCATAGATATTTGAATCATTTGAAGAAAAAAGTGAGGCAAAAAGCACGAGTTGAAGGTTCGATATGTAAATCTTACATCGAAGAAGAAGCTTCGTTCTTTTTCTCTCACTATTTCATTGACCATGTGAATATTTCATTTCAAAGTGTTCCTCGTAATGACGAAGGCGACGAACAAGAGTCCTCTCAAACAATGTTATTTATTTTTAGACAATATGGTCGGCCTTCTGGAAAATGTGTAGAAATATGGTTAGACGATAGAGATCTTCATGTAGCACACACTTATATTCTTCTAAATTGTGCCGAGGTTGCACCGTTTGTTAGGTAATCTGAAATAATAATTTGTGTTTTATTCTTTTCTATAATGCATGCGCGTGTATAACCTAATGTAATAATTTGTTTATATAAACAGTGTTTATGAACGTGAACATCCGAACGGAGATCTTAGTAAAGAATTTTCCGGTTGGTTTTCAAATTACGTTTATGAGCCGAGAAATTGTGTTGTTGACGAAGGGTTGAAACATCTAGCGATGGGACCAAAAAGAGTGGTCAAGACATATCCAATATATTTCATCAATGGATATAAATTTAACACCAAAGAATACGGTGCAGAAAAATTAACAAATAATACTGGTGTATTTGTTAAAGGTAGTGACGATCCAGAAATCATTTAAATGATTTTTATGGCGTTCTGACACAAATTTTTCAACTGACATATTTCTCACGACCCGCGGAGGAGGTGTTTCTATTTAAATGCAATTGGTTTAGCAATGTTCCAGGTTCTGGAATTAATGTGCACAAGGATTATAATCTTATCGAAATAAAGCATACATCGCACTATCACAAGTATGATCCTTTTGTACTAGCCAAACAAGCATTGCAAGTTTATTACGCTCCTTATCCGTCTCTAAAAAGAGATAAAGCAGATTGGTCTGCAGTTTTTAAAACAAAGGCCAGATTCACATTTGATGGGAAGAATATTCCGGATGAACAAGCTTATCAGGCAGATCTTAAGCAAAATAACGAAATAATAATTATAGACGATCATACAGATTTTGGTCCTTTGATCGATGAAACAAATGCTTTGGTAGAAGCGTTTGACAGTGCGGAAGAAAATATCGTCGAAAACGAGACCAGATCTGAATCAGAAGACGATGATGACTGATATAAATCTGATTCTGTTTTTTGCAATTGATGTAACTATGTTGAATTCTTGATGTATTATGAAATTGATGTAACTATATGAAACCAAATCCGTTTACTATTTTTTGCATGTTTTATGTTATTTCCATTTATCATTTATTTAGCAATTTTTATTGAAAATGCAATGAACTCTGCTTATCGTTGGAATAGTACACCCATTATGAATCAGGTATAACACACTTCCATTTCTATTTCCATTTCAGTTATTAATTAAGCAATTTATACCGTTGATGTCATTTTCATATGAAATATATTAATTATCATGTTTTTATTCTCTTATATAATGATGTGTATATGTCACAGGTTTATCAATATGTCATGTAGAGGTAGGAGCTCTTCCCGATCGTCAGGAGGCGATGGCATTGGCCCATCGCAAGAGCCACAGCGTGCAGTATCATTAGTCCCTAGAGTAGATGGGTAAGAATTAAATTTTATTCAGCATCTTATTTTTTCTATGATATACGTACGTACTTATCTATATCGTACTTAAAAACAGGGGGTTCAATCTACTTCCTTCTAAGGTTGTGTTGGACGTCTCTAGAGCTTCTTATCGCAGTAGGATGAGTGCCTGCTGGCCGAAGTGGGATAACATCCCTCCTCACATCATAGAGTGCATATGGCAAGATGTCCTAGTATGCATATTTTTCTGTTTTCCATTTTTAATTCGTTTTTGTCGTTTTTTTACTGTTTATATCGTTTAAAGTGTAATCTTTTTTTTAACACAGGCTGAGATAGACATCCAGACAGATGATATGATGCTGGCACGAGCATACTGGATGAAGAAGATGCGCAAGAACTACAGGGATACGATATCTGAGATTAAGAAATCTGGTAAGAAACCACGGTGGATGGGAGAGAGCGTGTGGCAAGCTTGGTTGAGATACTGGGAGACGGACAAGGCGAAGGCAAGTATACTAATTTTTTTTGAATTATTAATTTGACGTGATCGAAAATTAACGTATAAAATTTTGAATGTACAGGCAGAGTCGGATAGAAACTCTGCAAATAGAAATAAGAATCCCGTCACTCATCGCGGAGGATCGAAGTCGTTTCAGCAGTATCGGCAGGAGTTGGTAAATTTACTGAATAATAAATGTAAATAGTTTATACTATATGATTTTAAATGTATAATAATTGTATGTAACAATCAACTTCAGGAAGCCGAGTCACATGGTCCTGTCAGCTATATGGACGTGTTCACCTGTACGCATGCTGTCGAGCATGTTAATCCAGACGGGACTGTTTCGTACACATGGCAGGACGATAAATCCAGCAAAAGCCATGTAAGCATATTTTATTTTATTCAGTATTAGTACTTGTTTTAATTGTTAAACTATGATGACATAAGGTATGATATTATTAATTTGTTAATGCAGGAGAAGTTTATGGAGCAGCGGCAGAAACTCCTTGCTGACACGGGTCGAGATCAGCTGACGACCAATGAGGAAGACGTTATTTTTGAGTCCGTTATGGATCCAGCAGAGCATGGTCGACGATACGGATTTGGCAATTTAGCGGTAAATAATTTACTTTTTCTTAAAATATTATATTTTCACTTTTTCAAAACAATAAACTTGGATTTTATTTATTTTTCAATTATTGCAGTCCAGTAGTCAGAGTAGGGGACGGCGGAGTAGACATCAAAGCGATCTTGCAGATATAGAAGAATTGCGTACTAGAGTTGCCCAGTTGGAGGAGCAGAACCGCCAACAGGCCATGCACACCGCACAGTTGTTAGAGTACATGCAGCAGTAGCAGCAGGGTGGTGGTCACTTTCCTTCCTCGGTTGGCTCTAGATCTGCAGGAGATTGATTCATTACTTGCTTTCTTGTTCGTTCAGGTATGTTTTGTTTTAACTTAGAATGATTTGATAGACGGCGTAGGTAATTGTTGATTTATGTATAATTATGTTTGACACATTTGGTTCTATGGTAGTATGAGAACGTGTATGAGAATATTGATGAATTTGTGTATTAACAACATGGTAGAACAGTTATTGTTAGGATTATGTTAATGTTGGAATGGTTATTTATATTTTGATGTAATTTTATTTATTTGTGTGTTTATTAAATATTTTGTGGTTTGGGTTTGAATATTTGGTTGGACTATTGTATATTGGATTGTGCAGTATTAATATTCTAATGTTTGGAAGAGAAATGTGGTTGGAAGGCTAAATGTGAAGCAAATGTAAAAAAAAACAGCAGATTTCCGACGGCTTCCGACGGCTACCGACAGCTTATTGGTCAAAATTCCCGTCGGTTTTCGACGGATAACGACGGCCTGTTTCAGACGATTTCCGACGGATTCCGACACCCGTCGGAATCCGTCGGAAACCGTCTGGATCCGTCGGGAATGTATACGGCAGCGTCCGTCGGAAGCCGTCGGAAATACTGCTTCCCGACAATGCCATTTCCGACGGCTGCCGACGGGTTCCGACGGCCGCCGACGGCTTTTGGCCATCGGAAAACGTGTTTCCCCTTGTAGTGGTAGTTTCGCGTCTTCAAAAAGTTAAGGTTGTTCTACACATACACCTTCTTTAATAAAACCATTTAAAAATGCACTTTTAATATCCATTTGATATAACTTAAAATTATTATGATTAGCGAAAACAAGTAAAATTCGTATATCTTCTAATCTTGCTACCGGTGCAAAGGTTTCATCAAAATCTATTCCTTCTTCTTGACAATAACTTTATGCAACTAATCGAGCTTTATTTCTCACAACCTCTCCTTCTTCATTTATCTTGTTTCTATATATCCATTTAGTTCATATGATTGATTTATCCTAGGGTCTTGGGGCTAATTCTCATACATCATTTCTTGTAAATTGATTCAATTTCTCTTGCATAGCAAGAATCCATGAATCATCAGTTGATGATTGCTTTGGATTTTTAGGTTCAATAGTTGAAATAAAAGCAACGTTACTCATTTTATTAAGTTGATTTCTAGTTTTAATAATGGATTCAATATTTCCTAGTATATTTTCTATAGGATGATCTTTCAAGTATTTTGTTCTTTTATTTGGTTATGGATTTTCTAAATTAGTATTATTTTCATTTTCGGTAATCTCATGATAACTAATTTTGTTTGGGTTATCAATGTTTTCTTCTTCATCAATATTTAGATTATAAACTTTAAAATTTTCATCAAATAAGACATGTAATGTCTCTTCAATAATATTAGTTCTAGCGTTGAAAACTCTATAAGCTTTACTTCTGTTTGAATATCCAATAAAGATTTCTTTATCCGATTTAACATTGAATTTATCCAAATTATCTTTAGGATTTAAAATAAAACATTTCCTACTAAAAATTCTAAAGTACGATACTTTGGGCGTTTCTTTACAGAATAATTCATATGGTGTTTTCTTACTTAATGGTCTTATTAAAATTCTATCTAATATATAACATGCAATACCAACTGCTTCAGCCCAAAAATTATTAAATAAATTACTATCGTTTAGCATAGTTCTAACGCACTCTTGAATCATGCTATTTTTACATTGCACCACTCCATTTTGTTATGGTGTTCTTGAAAATGAAAAATTATGAGTTATACCTTTCTTATTATAGAAATTCTTACAATTTCCATTTTGAATTCCCTATCGCGATCACTCCGAATAGTTTTAATTTTACTAGACATTTGATTTTGAATTCGTTTAACAAAGATTTTAAACATTTCAAAAGCATCACTTTTAAGCTTCAAGAAAATCATCTAAATAATCCTAAAATAATCATCTACGATTATAAATACATATCTATTGTGATTTATGGATTGTATCTGTGAGCGATCGAAAAGATCTAAGTGAAAAGTTTAAGGGGTTGAGAGGTAGAAATCATATCTTTTGATTTAAAAGAATTTTTTCTAAGTTTTCCTAATTGAAATGCATCGCATAAATTATTAACTTTAAAATTCATATTGGGAAGACCTCTAACTAAATCATTTTTAGCAATTTTCGATATTAGTTTAAAATTCAAATGACCAAACCTTTTTGCCAAACCCAAGGGTCACTTGGTTCAGCCAAAAGTCACAAGTTATCATTTGAGATTTTCATACATAGTATATAGATGTCTCATTTCCTAATGCCTTCAAAGATAACGTTTGACTCATTATCCTTAATATGACATTTATCTTTTACGAATTTAATTTTGAAACCCTTATCACACAATTGGCTAACACTCAACAGATTATGCTTTAAATTCCTAACTAACAAAACATTAGAAGTAGTAGGAGTTTTAGAATTACCGATATTGCCGATGCCAATCACATATCCTTTAGAGTTGTCACCAAAATTTACTGATCCACCATCTTTGTAAACTATATCTTTCAAAATCTCTGGATTTCCAATCATGTTTCTTGAGCATCCACTATCCAATATCCATTTGTGCTTTTTGATCTGTAGAGTTTGATCATTAGGTGTCTATTCATCAAAAGCCATCTAACACATCTGTTCCTGCAATTCATACCTTTTCAAAAGATCACGTGAGTTTTTATAATGAGTAGATGCAAATTTATGAAACAAGATTGTGATGATTTTGCAAATTATTTTTTATGAAAATAGTGTTCAAACTATTATCAAAAATTATCATTGAAACTTTTTCAAAAATTAGATTATGAATACTTTGAAAACCAATACTCTGATTGCAAATGTGAGTCAGTAGAATAGGGATCTTAAGGCTAATTTAACACTAGAGGGGGGTGAATAATGTTTAATGGATCATATGAATATTTTTTAAATTCTTTAAGATTCTTATTGGAATAATACAATTAATAATCATAGAAACAATCACAAAATCAAAGACCATGTAAAAATAAAGGCAGTAAAAGTAAAAAGGAAAGAACACATTAGGATTTTATACTGATTCGGAGTTACCCTACATCCAGTCCTGCACAATTCCTTGTATGGATTTATTTTCAACTAGTAAATGAAAATAAAATCTTGGTTTCAAGGCTACGAGCACACCCTCCAGAATCTTGACCTCCGGGTATAGTCGCTTGATTATCGGGCTACAAGCACACCCATAAGATTTACATGCTACTAAGCACACCCAATTGATTTCCGGGCTACAATCACACCCACAAATATAGCAGTATGATTTGATAGAGTTTTACAGACTCAGATCTTCGATCTTGATTACAATTGTTCCTATAACTCTTGAATAGCACTTTGTTCTTGGTTTGAGTAAGAGATGAGAGAAATCAAAGAGTAGATAAAGAACAATCAAATTAGTAATGATTGAATTTTTTTGGTTGAATTTTGGTAAAGTTTAAGTAGAAATTAATTTAGAAATCAAGAAAGTGAAAAAAGGAGAGAAGAATAAGAAGGTAGATGATAAAAATTCGTTTGGAAGTCCGGCATATATAGGGAAACAACGGTCATGTCCATTCGTGAAGAGATACGATGAAAAGACACTTTCATTCAAATTTGAATTTTGAAATTCCTAGCCTATATGCCAACATACTTGGAGAGGATATGTCGACATATCCTTTTGTATTTTGAAAAATCAATTAGTAAAAATTATTTTAAAAATACTAAGTTCTGTAAAATATTTTGAAACTTTGTACAAACATATAAACAGTTTATACATATTTTAATCATATTCAAATTTAATAAAACTTTATAAATAATTTTAAAAGATTTAATAAGAGTATTCAATATAATGTAAATAATATAAAAGCAATATAGTTATAAATTATAAGTAAATATCTAAAATCAAAATATAAATATAAAAAAATAAACATAAGGAAGATATAAGCTAAAATACTAAAAACATAATAGATTAAAAATACTTAAAAAACCTAATATAATATCTTTGTAAATATAAAAGATTAAGAATTTATTTTGAGAAATATTTTGGATAGATGTTTGAAAAGATTATTTTGAAAACCAGGATATTTGAAAAATATTTAAAACTTATTTGACATAGAGAGAGAGAGATTAAGAAAGTGCTATCAGGGTTTTAACATAAATTGTATGACTCTATAACTTATCTAGAATATCTTGAAATCTTGAACTCTTCAATACTCATGAGTCTTCAATCTTGAACTCTTGAAACTCTATATCAGCATCTTGAATCTACGTTTGATACTGTACAGTCTTCTTAATCAACACATGTCTAATATCCTACATTATATACTATATATATCTTGATAGAACATTTATATATATATTGTATATAATGTCCTATAGTTGTTATCATCAAAACCAAAACTAAGGTACTAACAACTTCTAATTATAGACTACGGTTTCTTTAATTATTACATGCTTTAAAAACCAAAAACTGTATGACTACTTCCACTAGACCTAGATTACACTAGTTTGATTTCAATTAATTACCTTATTCTAGTCAATGAAATAAGATAGGGAATAGATCTTTAAATGCATATTGTAAAATCATTCTGCAGACGAAGATAACTCTTTTGGTGTGAGCATCCCCTTAAGCATGCAATGCCCTCTTTAAGAGTGAGTAGATCAATATACGTAAATAACTTTCGGTCATTCATTGCATGGATTTGTATTTTTAACCATTGGCTCATAAATTTTGGCCAATAAAACTAATGATTTTTTTTGATACGTTTTCTATGAGAACAGTCTCGATTGCGATGTTAAAAATATTGTTTACAGTTTGGATCACTAGTATTTCTAGCATATTGTTTGAGTTGTACTATTTATGGAAAATATAAAAATATTTACTGCATTTATTCATTATATATTATTACATATACCAACTATTTGACTATAGTTGGATATGTGACATAATAATTGAATTGTTAATTAAATAGTAGATAGATAATATGTAAAAGTTAAAAAAGGTATTTTTTGGCTTGTAGACTAATTATTTTTCTTGACAATTATTTGATACATGTATTAATATATAAGGTGGGTATTAGGACACAGAAGGGGACACAATATATGTTTATTACTAGATCACACTATGGTTGAATCTAGAGGATATGTAGAGGTAGATATCTCTTGTATCACCACTTGTGTTGTTTATTTTTATCTAAACAGATTTACCAAGATATATACATATACATAAATACATACATACGTACACACACACACACATATATATATATATATATCATGGGTTGCAATTTGTAGGTTCTACATAAAGTTCTCTTGGACTCCAACTAGGCTCTAAGGTTATCTAGAAAATATAAACTTCATTGAAAAGTTAAATTCTCTAGAAACATGCATATTTCCTAAGTAATTAAATAAACCTTTTAAAAAAAATTGGTCAAACTTTGTTATGTTCATAAAATTTCCCCCAAAAATTTTTTCTCAAAATTTTTGAAGATTTAAATAATGATTAGCATTGATGATATAATTTGGATATGACTATCCTAGGTGTAATTAATTACCTTAAAATCTAAAAATAATACGTCCTTCATGTCATGAGGAATGTGGCTCATCCTAGGCCAAAAATTTGTCATATGCTATTTGAAGCAACATTTAATAATAATTAAGGCCAAATAGGAGTCATTAAACTCTCACTTATTGCATAAACAGACTGCCGGTGATAAGCCGAAGGAAGGTGAGGATAACGTCAATTCATCATGCCCCTTATGCTTTGGGTGGACACGTTCTACAATTGGCGGCATAAAACATCACGATCCCATGAGGGTAAGCTAACTTCAAAAACCCGTCCTCGATTCAGATTGTAGGTTGTAAATCGCCTGTATGAAGCGGAATCACTAATAATCACTGGTCAACCATACAACGGTCAATTCGTTCCCCTTCCATTTTAGCGTCTCAATTAGATGCTTAAATATTAATGTGAACAAAGGGGGAACTAACATCTTTTTACTTCATAAACTAAAATAATTTTATCCAAACTATAATAATAATCACTCATATTTGATCATGTAATAATATTAATAAAATAAAGGCTGAATATGTTAAATTATTCGCTTTTTAGTCTGGTGATAAATAGACATTGTGGATGTGTCAAGGAGGTCTATACTAGATGTTTGAGTTGATGGTCTTGATGCAGTTTCTTAGGTCTCATCTGGCTCATCATGTGAGGATAATGCATTACTAGTTATACATGGTGTTGCTCTTACACTATGGTAGTGTGATCAAGTTATAACACAAATATCATGATTAGTTTGACCTCCTTGACTATGACATCGTGTAGCAATTGTTGTCTTAGGCTCATCATGAGCCGATAATTCATTTCTAGTAGGATGTGGTATCACTCTTCCATTATGGCGGTGTGATCTAATTATTTGAAAAACATGATCGATTTGAGCTCTTCGATTATGACCATAACCATCCTCTATAATAAGAGAGTTAGTGGTACGCCCTAGGGCAATTATGTAATTTGTTACATATATCTTACTTTGTAGTCAGTCTTGTTTGTGATAAAGGTATTTGTTTCCTATTATATACTTTGGTGTATTGTGATATAATTAGCTAAGTAATTAATTTAAAGAATATTAATATGATAATCTTCAAATAAAATGTTATGTTATTACAATTAAAAAAAGTAACAATCACGAGTAATTAATCACATTTTATATTAAAATTTTATTTTAAATATTCCTAGTCGAGATGTTTAATGAAAGGTATCAATACATTTGTTGAGATTAGAGTATGCAAGGCTCTTCAAATGTTGGACAATGTATTGCTCAAGGCCGTTGGGGTACTAGGGGGTTATGTACTCGTAGTTATTGGATCACTATGCAATGATGTGTTTGAATATTTCTTGTTGGTTGATAACATATAGGTCACACAGGAAATTTTAGTGTGATGATGTTACATAATTCTTTCGGCATGGGAATACTATGGAACTTCAATGTGGACACTCCACTTTGATTATAGTTAAATCATGACATGGGGACCATCAAGCAACTATAGTTGGGCCCGAGTTGAAGCATTGGAAGTGAAGCACTATCCAATAGAGAATTCATCTCCATAATTATATGAGGTTAGTATCACGGTCTAATGTAGTCTACTCAAAGTCAAAATCTCTGGTCAAGGTAGAAGGTTTGATAATAAATATTATTATTGAATTAGGGACATTGATTATGGACTAATCAAGTTGAATGTGGATAATATTGGAGCTTTTACCAATGCCAAACACCATACATTCTAAAATGACATAGTTTTAGCGAAGAGAAAGTGTGTAAATTATCGTTACAAAGGAACCACTTTAGAAATGTAATATTGGATTTTACAGATAAAGATCTATAAATGACTAATTTAGCCAAACTATCACACTAATAGCTAAGGTGACGTGCGAACATTGATATTTGAGCTACTCAATATTGATCGTTGACTGAATTCACACCTGTGAGTCGAACAACTAAATTTATTCAGTCTTCAAAATACCACACAAGATAATTAGTTTATAATTGTTGTAAATTAATTGAAATTTAAAGAAATATTAATTATGAGTATATTTAGTATTTGGGGAGCTATTGGTAAATATGGTAGATCCTTGAATTTTTTTGGATGTTATTACCAATTATTTTGGTGCGTATATAAAAGTTATATATGCACGTATCGATATATGACATCGATATACACACAGATATATATATATATGCTTTAAATACAATTAATTGCTAAATGGAGTTTCATATTTTTGGTCCATATGGGGTCTAATCATGGCCTTCCATAAGTGAAAAGGAACTAGTCTAGATTGGATCCAGATCCGAGTTTGAACTGGTAAAAGAGACCGAGTAAAAGATGAGAGATATTTTTCTCTTTTCTCTCTATAAATACCGAACCAAACTCATTCATTTTGCTCTCTTCACACCCTAGTCTCCTATCTCGGCCACATAGTCGAGCTCCTCTTTTCATCTTCCCTAAAATAAATCATTCAAGTCCAAGGTGATTATACGTTGAATGCTGCAACTTCAGGTAGCGATTTCAGAGATCTATGAAACTACATGTACCAAAGTATGTCAAACAGGCTTCATCTTCATTCGGATATAATTATATATATATATATATATATAATTGTTATTTGCTTACTATGGACATTTATATATATATTATTTCCTTGTTACAATTTAAAATCAATTTTAATAATTTAATAATTATGAAATATTTTAGTTCTATAAATATAATGTCTTAAATTATAAAATTATTAACAAAATAATTGGTTTTGGCTAAAAATAATTTTATTACGAGTGAAATATTTTTGGTGCGAATAAAATATTTTTACAATTTAATTAATCATTTATCAATTATAATCATTTTAAATAATAAAATACATTAAAATTAAAATTATTATGAATTTATATATATTTATTAAATCAAAAATTATTCTTGACCAATTTAATTTTTAATAAAAAAAATTAGGATAAAAGATTTATGTACATTTCTATATAATAATAAAAATACATTAAACCAATTTTTAAATTTATATATATTTTAACAAATATTATTTTCGACCACTTTAATTTGAGAAAAAAATTTTAGGCCGAAAGATTATATAATATATATTATAATAATACATATATATTGAATATGTTTTAATTTTAATATATCTATTTTAAAATTTGAAAAAAAATATACTTACACACACAGAGATATGAGCGCGCGTGCACACTCACACACACACACACACACACACATATATATTCAATTATATATTTATTTATCTATAAAATTAATACTTGATAAATTAAAAGACATTTTATAATTTGAATTTTCATACTGACTTAGATCTTAAATTTAAATTTGAATATAATTACCAGGTCAAATTAAGATATTGTAATTAATTTGAATTTGAAACTTAAACTTAGTGAATTTCATAAAATATTTAAAAAATTAAATTTTAATTTGGACATTATTTTTAAAATTATAATAGTACACACACACACACACACATATATATATATATATATTAAATAATTAAACAAGGCAATTAATACACACGCACATAAATGCTTAGTATACATATAGCGGATATAAATCCTAATATCTACATATATATACATTAAACCATGCATGTATTTGTTATATGTTGTTATGTTATGCTATATATATTACATTTGTGTGTCATTACATTTATATTTGAATATATTAGATATACTTAAAATTACATCAAATATATTTAATTAATAAGGTTAATTAAATAAGATATAAAAATTTAATAATAAATTAATATGATTTTATTAAATAATTAGATTAGATGTAATCTTAATTAATAGATCACATAGGCCCATTAAATCCAATAAGGGATATTTTTTGAAATTTTCTCATTTCACTCGTTGCCAACCAGGCTAATTCCAATAATAGTATTAGAACCCAAATGGTATATATAGTCTAATTAATTAGCATTTATGGCAACTATTAAACTTTTCTATCTGATACATGTCTAGAATTGTAGTGTTTAGACTTGGGATTGGATAATAATTATTCTTCCCTCCTTGGCTACTAGCCTAATCGAAAGGGTGCAGTAAGTCTAAAAGGTTGGTCCAAATGTTAGGCCGAGGGTATTTTGGGCCTTGAGCTAATTTTCAAATTAAGATTTAAAAATTTAAAACATATTTAGATTAAAAATTAAGTTTAAAATATAAAAGGAAATTTATAAATATTATAAAATAAATTTATAATTTTTTAAAATTGTTTTAAAAACTAACTTAATAAATTTAAAAACTTTTTATAAATAAAATAATTAATTAAAATGTAATTAATATATATATATATATATGATATATGTATATAAATTTTAAAGTTTATAGTCGAAAATTTAGCATAAAAGTTTTTAAATTAAATTATATTCTATTTTTGAAATTTATTAGAACAATTAATGTTTAATTAAATAAAAAAATTATTGAATACTTAATTAATTAAAGGTTATGTAATATATAGATATATATATGTATGTATGTATGGATGTATGTATATATACATATTGATATACATATACATATAAATATATATAAAACTATACTAAATAGTTTAAAATATTTCAATTTTATCAAAAAAATCGAGAAATTAAATTAAATAAATTTTCAAAATTTATTAAATATTTAATTAAAATGTTTAGTCGAATAATTTATTAATTAATTAAATAGTTAATTAATTAATGTGTGTATATATATATATATATATGTATGTATGTATGTATGTATATACTATAATTGTTATAGATAAATATTCTTGTTTTAACATAGCCGACGGGGTTGAATGAACCCTTATCATTTTATTGATGCACCAAGGCAAAAGAAATACAAAAAAAATCACGGAGGAACATAGTGCATCAATCACTAGAGAATGAAACAGAACACAAACTGAAAATTAAAAAAAAAAAACAAAAAACATAGGACGGGAGTCAAAAGGTTGACGATCACCCTGGGTCAATAATGAAATTCAACAGTTGCAACCCAGATCTAATTTCACGAATCAAGTAACAACTTATTGCAGCATAATTTCTGGCCTCCGCATTACGAAATATCCTTGTATTTCTTTCGTTCCAAATGGAATGAACGAATTTCTAGAGACTAAAAATAACAGTGCGTGCCTTCTCCTCTTTTCCTGCTGAATGTCTTAGCATTTGTTCCCACACACCTCCATTAGGATCAACTTCAATGTTCGTTACTAAAGCCGGTACCTTCTTCCATAGACCAAATATCTCAGGACAATCAAAAAGTATGTGATCAAGCGTTTCAGGATTCGATCCACAAAAGAGACAATTAATGTCCACAGACATGCCTCTGCTAATAAGTTTGACTCTCGTGTTCATGGGGTTGTTGATGACTTTCCACAGTGTAAGGTTTTCAGAAGTAGAGTTGTCTTTTCTCCAAATTCTTTTATACCATTTACAAGTGCGCATATCTTTAGTTCTGGTAAGAGCATTATATATGGCAGTAATCCTGAATTTCTTACTATTTTCACACCAACTAATTTGGTCATCATTCCCTTCACCAATTTTACTTCTTCTAATTTGTTCCTATATCTTTTTTATTTTCACATTTGATGCAGACGGTAGCATAAAGTTCCTACCATGATGACAGAGGAAACTTTTGCATTTCTTAGCTACTCCAGACTGTTCAATCTCAAAATGATTCAGCTGTTTCGAGAGTAACATACCACGTTGGAGCCAAGGATCATCCCAGAATCGAGCTTGTGATGCAGCAGTTATGTCATACTTGTTGAGGGGAATAACAACTTCACGAAGTTTAAATATACTTCTCCAAGTCCAGCTCAAATTCTGAGGAGAAGACATGGTCCATAAACTATTGCCATGCATGACATGAGACTTCGACCATTGCACCCAAAGACTACCAAATTTAGTTAGAAAGCTATCAATGTGTTTCATGAAGGTAGCCTTATTCCAATGTATTATATTGTGAATGCCAAGTCCTCCCTTATAGATAGGACTCTCAATTTGCTTGAACGAGGTAGGGGAAAGGTAACTGCCATATGTGGTGCCAGTCCAAAAATATTTCATGAAGGCAGTCTTAATCATTCTGATCAACTTGAGAGGAAGAATGATAGTTCGGGCCCAATAAACTTGCATGGAAAATATTACCGCTTTAACGAGAGTGAGTCTACTCGGTTGACTTAATTTCCTACTAGACCAACATTCCAACTTGGTAAGCATTGAGTGACTGTGATCCTAGAAGTAGTAAGGGGAAGACCCAGGTACGTGATGGTACCATAATTGGGTTTAAGACCAGTGGCAGAATACATATAGTTTTCTTGTTTATTACCAAGGCCTGCCAATAGTATTTCAGATTTCGTCAGGTTGATTTTGAGACCTGCAATTCGGTGGAAATCATCAAGAGAGCTCATGATGGTGTGAAAGGTTGTCTGGTCTAGTTTGCAAAATACAACAAGATCATTCACAAACAAAAGCGAAGTAACTTATGGATTTTGCATTTCGGATGAGTTCGGTATAACTTATGAGTTACCTTACTTGTGAGCATTTGTGTTAGGAGTTCCATGACGATGATGAAGATATACGCCGACATAGGATCCCCTTGCCTGATACCCTGTTTACTACCGAAGAACCCAACAATGGTGCCATTAATGATGAGAGAATAATTCACCGTTGCCATACATTCATAAACCCACGTAGTAAATGATGGAGGAAAGTTCATGAATCCCATGATTTTCACAATGGCGTCCCACTGCACTAAATCAAATGCTTTCATTATGTCAAGTTTCAACATAAGCCTTGGTGATACATTTTTCGATTTATAGCCACGAAGTAGTTCATGCGACAGCATGGCATTGTCTAGGATGTTTCTTCCCTCAAGAAATGCCGCTTGGTTGGGAGAGATAATGGTGGGAAGCACCATTTTCATTCTAGTTGCAAGTAGCTTTGATATGCATTTATAAATTGTATTACAGCAGGCGATTGGTCTATAGTCTCGCACGTTATTGGCATTATTGGTTTTTGGAATAAGAGCAATGTTGGTATAATTGAAAGTCTTCATCATAACAGCACGTTTGAAGAAGAATTTAACCGCTTGACATACGTTATAACCCACAGTCGACCAACACGAACTGTAGAAGAAGGCGTTAAATCCATTCAGTCTTCCATATGAGTCCCTATTTAACTTGAACATAGCTTGCTTGATTTCTTCATCCGTAACCTCCTTGGACAATGAATTGTGGTCAGTGTCACTCAATTGAGGAAGAATGGAGGAGTCAATTTCGTTAATGGCAGGGATAAAGTTTTCCACATTTCCAAATAGATCTGAGAAGTATTGAATGAAAGCTTGATAAATATTCTTCTTAAATAGTTGAGATGAAATAAATAAAGTTTTGAAGGTTTTGAATAAAATTTAGTTGATAGTTAATTAATTTAAGAAAATTAAAATTAATTAAATATAATTTAATTAATAAGACACGTATAAATATTAAATAATTTAATTAAATTATAATTATCATAAATAAATTAAACATATATAATTATATATTTATAGACATAATATAAGTGGAACTATAAGAAACACAAAGATTTTTAGAATAAATAAATATATGTGGTATATATACTATTATTTCATATGCGTCCAACACTTGAATCACGAGGATGTTTTATAAGTTATACATTATTCCTTAAATCGATATCACTCAAAATATATTAAAGATTATGAATCTCTAATATAGTTTTCCTTTACCATTTGTATATTTGTAGATTACTTGCACATGTGCAAGTTGTTGAACAAACTAAAGCTGAAGCTATTATGTGTAAAACTATAAATATATTTCCTAGCAAAACAAGATACATGCATGTATTTGTTGAGAAAACTCAAGGTACAAGCACTATACTTAAGCCATTATGTGAATAATCTCTCTTGATTTGTTAATAAAGGCTCAAGGTAAGGGTCAATATTAATAAAAAGACCACGTTTAGGAGTTGTGTATGATTCAACCGATAAAGAATTATTCATCGCTTGCCTGCCTATATTTATTAAACAAACTCAAGGTCAGAATCACAAGGATAGCGAGTCCTTACACTCTTTAAAGAAATAGGAAGGTTGTTATATTTCTCTTAGGGTTTTAAGGAATATAAAAAACCAGTGGGAGCCTTAGTAGAAAAAGGAAATGATAGCATTTAACCATTTTAATATTTTAAGAACACATGCCATATAAATTTAAATAATTTACTTCAAAAAATTTGTGCAACTAATGAAACTGATAAAAAAAATTATCAATTAAAATACACAAATGAAATGAATTAGAATTGACAAAGAAATTTAAGATATTCCCATCGATAAATCCTTTGGTAGGCTGTCATTTCAAGGCCCATGCAAGAGCCAAATTATACAACTACTAAATACATTCATACCTTGGTTGCGTAAATATTCATTTTCCCAAAAGTGTGTATTGTCTTCTACGAGTTTTGAACTCTAAAACAATATAAAAATATAGATATTTGGTTCATATTCAAGAACATACGATAGGTTGTATGGTGATTGGTCATGTTTATAATATACAAAATCTCGATGAAATTGATTCATTCGAATGTGCAAATAAACCATGATGTTAGATCATGTATTCAATACTATTGGTTATAATAAGAATCTTATTGTGTTAGATATAGAATTAGACCAAGGGCTACAAGATGGATATAGGAATTTTGATTATTGAAATGTCAGTTTAATCAGTTTATGTAAGGTGTAATTATTTGTTATCCTTAAATGTTAAGGATAACTGAATGTACTTTTGTAAAGAGTTCAGTGAAGTCTTGTAGTAAGGGTTTCCTTTTGAATGATTTGACCATTTGGAAAGAAAATGAATGTACGAGAGTCATTGTAACATAGGCATGGTTGGGATGAAGAGAGCGAATGGTCACCTTTGCTTCAAGAGACTTAGGAAACTAGAATTGTATAAAAAAATTAGTAGTTATTTTGGAGTTATGGACTAAGCCATATTTTGGAAAAATAATTCTTTAATCATATGATTATGAATCATATGGTAATGGTGAATTGTATCTCAAACGATTAAGGGCAAAGCACCAATTCATTTGAGAGTAACAAAGTAGTTAATGAACTCTTTGGATTGATATATATATATATATATATATAGTATACATATATGCAATCCAAGGTCCAATGATACCAAAACGGGTAAACTTACTTCATTAAATTCACAAACGAATAACCAGAGCCATGAACATGTGTATTTGATATACCAATAGTATGTTTATGATAATTTTATAGAATATAAAACTAAAGTAGAAAACAAAATGTGTAAGTAAATAAAACAATTCGACTTATCGAATAAGTGAGTATATGGAAAGAGTTCCAAATGTACCTAAAACGAATAGGATTTGATTTCGAAGTCACTCCTTGATATAATAAATAATGATGCAGGAGTAATCAGACTTTGTTTGACAAAGTGTGATTAATAATTAGTGAACATGCTTAAATCAGTGACAAAGTGTGATTAATAAAGTTTATGAGATTATATTCAGATAAGATATGAGTTGATAAGAAACCTCGACCTTAAATAGTTTAAGATGTGAGGTTATCTAATTTATGTTATAAACTTAAGTTTCATAGACTTAAAACATAATTCAGTTTTATATGAATATAAAGGTTGTTCATAAAATGTTTCTCAATACCTATTTCGTAATATTAAGAAACAACTATTGTTTCAAAAGATGCCACCTTCATGATTGAAAGATTTCTTTTAGAAATTAGTGGTATTGACTTGGATCTGATCCAAAAGCTAAAACATAGAAATTGATTACATAAGATAGAAGAAAATTAGCCAAACTTAAATGGACACAACATACCAGAATGTCTAATAGTAATTCTTGCACACTAAAGAGAAATTATGAGTTCCTTATCAATCTCGAGAAAAAGAATTATTACTAACAAAATTATTCAGTTTTCAATATGCCATTAAGAGTATAGACTCTGCCATATGAAAGATTCTTAAATCCAAAACGAATTACAAATACATTACCAAAATATGATTTTGGTAGTTTTATCCGAAGGGATATGATCCATCGACGATAGGTGTTTCTTCAAATATCAATACAACAGGAATTATATGATGTCGTGTTACTGAGAAATTACTTCGCTAATTTTAAATTTTGAAATTAGTGAAGTAATTTTGCTTCTGAATATGCTTAAATCCATTTGGATTCTAGACACATATAAAACAATTTGATTTTGAGTGTTGGCACATTGATATTTTCAAAGAAAATGAGCGAACCTCTTTGAGAGCATAGCACTCATATAAATTTATTCTACACTTTAAAGAGGAGCTACAAAAAAGCTTAACATGTAGAAAAGCCACCTCGACCATCCAAACTATAACATCCTCTATCTATAGGCCCAAAGCTAAGCGCTACAGATGTTGTAGTCATCCATAATATTAACTTCCAACGACTAAATACAGCTATATTAATAGTATCCATAATATTAGAAACACTTGAATATGAAACAAAATCACAGATTTCAAAAACCAACATTTTACCGATTGCATTTCAAAACACATGGTTTAAATTCAAATTACATGATCCCATGATCGTTTCCCAGATTCAGATAAAATATAATTATCACTTAAATACGCCAAGAGCGACATATGATGATGCCCTCTTGGTTGACCAAAGTACTACATAGACATAAATGTCTTAAATACAACACAGCGGAATAAAACAAAACAAAACAGCAAGTTCTAAATAGTTATCCGTCAGCTACCTGCTTGTCTCCAAAAGCTTTATTCGTCAACCTACTAAAACCTGTAAAACCTCAACCCTTAGCCTACTCAAATCAATTTTGAGCACGTGAGAGTTTAAGGGGAAAAACAAAAACTTCAAGCCAGACATAAAGCCCGGTGTGAATAATACGATACATCTCGGTTATCTGATATTAGGAAAGACCACGCCGCTTAGCGGAACGGGTTTCCCCTCACTAATATCCTTTTAAAACATATCTTTTGCAAACATTTATCCAGCAACCAAAACTGGTTAAAACTGTAAAGCATTATTATGTAAACATACATATCAGGTAATAAATGAACTATCTGTCCGAACACTATAGTTTTGTTTGGCTAACTACTAACCTTTGGCTGACCCGGGCCTATCAGACAATGTAATAAAAATAATCTAACACCTGTTAGTCACTCCTCTTCTGAATGGTCTATCCCTAACTATCTGTTAAACACTCCTCTTCTGGATGGTCTGTCTCTAACTTAACATCTACCAAGGTCACCTGATCCTAATGGTTTTGCGGGCTCACCAATAACCTATCTGTATACAAATATATATTCCCATCTATATGTAATCATAATTTTAGCCTTACAAGGAACAAAGCCCTACACATTGGAATTTTGGACTAAATTAGCCGGGGCTAATAGCAATGTATAGGGCGCAACTCTATACCAGTCTCATCTACTATTCTATTATCTGAGTCATTTTACTTAGGGTAATCTTCCCTTAAATTTTCCTTGAAAACTTTTTCATCTCAAATTGATTTAAAACCTTTAAACCAAACTTAAAAAAGGAAAATATATACTTTATGCTTTACTCAAAATCACCTTGCCATGTTATATATACTTTACTCAAATCTTGGTTGATGAAAACATTTAAACCTTTGAAAGTACCCCTTCGAATCCATTGAAAGCACCCCTTTCGAGACTAAGTAAAACCCTTCTTTCACCTAGGCCGAAAGGCCAAAACATTTCTTTCAAAACCATTCAACCTTCCTTTCGAAAACATTGAAAAACCATTCCTTTGAAAGCATTAAAACCTTAGACATCCTTCTTCAAAACCTTTAAACATTACCTTTCGAAGACATTGGAAAACCTTTTCTTTCAAACCTTTCGAAACCATTGGGGAAGCACCCCTTCGAAACCATTCTTTAAAACCTTTCGAAAGCAATAAAACATCAAACCTTTCGAAAGCCTTTGGGTTCAAGAAAAACATGTGGAAACGCCTTTCGAAACCATTAAAAATTAACTCCTTCGAAACCATTTGGGTTCTACCTTCAACAGAGCAAAAGGGTCATAAAACATTTAAGTCGAAAGCACTATTTTTAAAGCATTTCCTAAGCAAAGAAGTGATGGTGTCAAAACCAACCTTCCGAAAGTATTGGAGAAGCGGCTAAGTTTTAAAAACAAAGTATACCTTTCGAAACCATTGGCGTCGAAAGGTAGAAAAGCGACAGCTAAGGGCTTCGACCTAGTCGAAAGCATATATTTAAAAACAAAGGCGCAACCTCTTTAAAACCATTCTTTTAAAACCATTGACCTAGTCTAAAGCAAACCAAGTCGAAAGCTATACTGTCGAAAGCAAAGCGGGCACATTTTTATTAAAACAAAGCAGCGTTTCGATCCCTTCGAAACCCCTGGTTTCGACCTCATACCTTCCGCCTTCTTTCCATTTTTCTGCGCACCAAGTCTTTGATGCCATGTGCATTGGTTTCGATAGTGATGGAGGTGGAGGAACTAAGTCAAAAGCCATCTAAGTCGGAAGTAGGGTGCCGAAGTGGCGAAACATGCATTTTGCATATAAAACTGATTTTTAACCTTTTTAAGTAATCTTTTTAACTAACTTGCCTTGTTTGTCAAAATCTTATTGGTTGCAAATTTTCTTTTCTAAAAGTACTGCCAAAATTCAAAAATAAATGATTTAATTTATTTACAAAATACCCATTCTCCTTTTATAAATATATAAAACATTTAAGTCTCATACCTTAAATAATTTTATATATCTATCAAAACACTTAGGAAAATTCTACAAAGATTCCAGAAAATCATTTATAATATATAAATTTCAGACCTGAAATATTAATTATTTAGCCGTAAATAATTTAAAACCCAAATAATTATTTTCTACACTAGAAAATTAATATAAAATCCACATTAATTCAGAAAATTATGAAAATCGAAACTCATCTCTAAATTATCATTTCTGATCTATATCTAAAATCACATAGCATTTGAATGTCATTAAATAGGGTTTTCACATTAAAACATATCATAAAACCTATATGATTAAGCATAAATCATCAACAAACATATATAAACAATTAATCATTCAAAACATGGCATAATCATGTAAAATACTTCGGATTCATCTTAAAACCGAAAACAATTAGAAAAATGAGATGTAGTCATTATTCACCTTAGCTTTGTGATTTAGGATGTGAGATTTGATCTTGATTAAGTGATTTGATTTTCCTCTTGAATCCTAGCTTTATCTTCTTGCTCTTTGCTAACGGTGGTCGGCCTTAGACTTATAATTTTTGCTTGTGAATGTATGAATGAACGTATGGAAGTAAATTCCTAAGGCTTAGGGTATTATAATGCTCTATTTCCTATTTACCCCTCCTATATTTGCCTTAACACTTCATTCTTTAGTTCATTTGTTTATTCATTAACATGGCACGACTACCCCCTTAATTAAATCACAAATCTCAATCCATTAATCAACCAGCATTATTTAATTTAATTTAGCTAATTAAATTCCCTAAATAATGTTACTAAAAATATAGGGTGTTACAGAGTCCACTCCTTAAATAATTTCATCCTCGAAATTACGATAAGGTACACATCAAAACAATCAAAGGTAAAACATACCATCAAACAAATCAGGATAAGCGTCTCTAATCATGCTCTCAGTCTCCCAAGTACAGTCTCCATCATCGTCACTCCACTGGACCTTCACTAATCTGACTGTCTTGTTCCTCAACTTCTTCTCATCTCTCGCGACTATCCGGACAGGCTTTCTAACTATAGTCAAGTCTGGTTCCACTACTAAATCCTCTAACACAGTTGATGCTATAGTAGTGTCTGGATCCCTAACACACTTCCTCAGATGAGATAAATAGAAAATATCGTGGACTCCTGCCAAACTACTCGGTAACTCTATACTGTACGCGAGTTTCTCGATCCTCTCTAAAATTGGAAACGGTCCTACAAATCTCGGTGCTAACTTCCCTGTCTTCCTCAACCTGATAACACCTTTCATCGGCAATACTTTGATGAAAACACGATCTCCAACAGAGAACTCTAAATCTTTTCATCTTCTATCTGCATAGCTCTTCTTTTTAGACTAAGCTTCCTTCATTCTCGCCCTTATCAGCTCAATCTTCTCTGCGGCTTCTCTACCAACTCAAGACCACGGACTAATCTATCTCCAATCTCTAACCAACATGCAAGAGATTTGCATGGTCTTCTATATAAAGCTTCATACAGTGCCATCCCTATACTAGTCTGATAACTATTGTTATACGAAAACTTGAATAGGTGTAGGTGGTCTTCCCATGATCCCTTGAAGTCTAATACACAAGCTCTTAACAAATCTTCCAAGATCTTGTTAACTCTTTTCATTTGTCCATCTGTCTACGGATGGTAAGCAGTACTCATCTTGAGCTTTGTTCCTAAACTCTCATGTAGACTCTTCCAGAACTCACTAGTGAATAAGGAATCTCTATCACTAACAATACTAATAGGAATTCCATGAAGTCTAACCACATTATTCATAAATAACTTAGCCAATACAGGTGTCGTCCTATTTGACTTAATGGGAATGAAATGGGCACTCTTGGTCAACCTGTCTATTATGACCCATATATTTTCATTTCCTCTATTAGATCTCGGCAACCCGTCTATGAAATTCATAGAAATAGAATATCACTTCCATACCGGAATATCCAATGGCGAAGCAACCCACTTGGCTTCTGATGCTCGGTTTTTACCTGTTGACAGTTCAAACACTGTTTCACCCATAAACCTACATCCCTCTTCATTCCTTCCCAAAAGAAACTTCTCTTCATATCCTAATACATCTTCGTTCCCCCTGGATGAATAGTGAACTTCGAACGATGGAATTCCTCCAAAACTTCCTTCCTTATGTCTCCCACATCGGAACATATAATCTACCCTTCTTTCTCAACCACCCGCCTTGGTCAAGACTGAAATCCTTCAAGTCATCGCTCACCATTCCATCCCTTAACTCCTGATCCTTTCAACTAATACTGGATCCTCTTCCTATTTAGAAGCAATCTTCTCAATCAATACCAGTCAGACTTCTAAACCAGATAGCATAGCGGATTCTCCACTAAACCCAGCCTCGGATCTCCACTGCACTCTACAAGTCGACAACGCTTCCAAGTCTTTCCATTCTTCTATCATAGCCAACACTTCATTCTGATGCTTCCTACCAAGCGCATATGCAACCTTGTTGCATTTCCCTGGTGTGTACTCAATTCCAAAATCATAAGTAGAAATAAACTCTAACCATCTCTGGTGTCTCATGTTTAGCTCCCTCTGAGAGAACAAGTACTTCAACGACTTATGATTCGTATAAAGTTCAAACCTCTCTCCCAAAAGGTAACGTCTCCACACCTTCAAAACAAAAATAACTACAGCTAACTCTAAGTCATGAGTCGGGTATCTAACCTCATGCGGTCTGAGCTATCTAGAAGCACAGACAATCACTTTACCTCTCTGCATTAACACTGCTCCTAATCCAGTTCCATACGTATCTGTATAAACTACCAAATCTTGATTCCCCTCCAGAACAACTAATACATGTGCATGGGTCAATAAGTGTTTCAAGCTCTGGAATGCTTCCTTACACTTATCGGTCCAAACAAACTTCACATTTTTTCGCTTTAGCTTGGTCATTGGCGCTTCTATTCACGAAAAATCCTTTATAAACCTCCGATAATATCCAGCCAATCCAAGAAAACTTCTTATCTCAGTCACTGTTTCTGGTCTCTTCCAACTATTCACTACTTCGATCTTAGTTGGATTTACTACTAATCCTCTTTCTAAAACTACATGACCAAGAAACTTCACCTCCTTCTTCCAGAAATGACACTACGAAAACTTCGCCTTCAGCTGATGTTCTCTCAAAGTCTCAAGAACCACTCTAAGATAAACTCCATGCTCTATCTCATCCTTAGAGTATACCAAATATCATCTATGAACACCAACATGAATCTATCCAAGTGCTCTCTGAAAATTCGGTTCATCAAGTCTACAAAGAATGCAGGCGCATTAGTTAGTCCGAATGGCATAACTAACCATTTGTATGATCCATATCTGGTCCTAAATGCTCTCAAAGGTATACTATCTTCTGCTACTATAAGCTGATGGAAAACTGTAACCAAATCCAACTGAGAAAATATCTTGGCTCCACTCAACTGATCGAACAAATCGTCAATTCTAGGCAATGGATATCGATTCTTTATCGTCTTCTTATTCAGCTTACGATAATCGATACATAACCTTAAAGATCCGTTCGGCTTCTTAACAAATATTGCGGCTGCTTTCCAAGGTGAACTACTAGGTCTGATAAAATTCTTCCCTTCCAAATCCACCAACTATACCTTCAGCTCTCTCATCTCTGTAGGTGTCATCCTACTTGACGGCCTACTAACCGGTTCTGCTCCATGCACCAAATCTATCTGAAACTCAATGGCTCCTTTAGGTGGTAATCCTACTACAGGCTCAAAAACATCTGTAAATTCTATAACCACAAAAACGCGATTCAACTCATCTTCCAACTCCACTACACCCAACAGAGCATTCACCTCATAATTAGGGCTTTCTACGGTATATACAATCTGATCACTGCAGTCAAGGTGCCTAAGTGATATCTTCCTATCGTGGCAAAGTATCCTAGCATCGTACTTACTTAACCAATCCATATCCAATATAATTTCGAACACTACAAAGTCAAACACATGCAAACTGCAAACAAAGGTATGACCTAGCAAATCAAACTCTAAATGGTCACACTTCATCCCAAGTGTCGCATACCCTCCAATCGGATTTGCAACACTTAAGGAGGTAACTAAGTATGTGGGTTCTAGGTTAAGTTTATCTACCAAACAACGAGATATAAAAGAATGTGATGCACCAGTATCAAACAGAACGCTAACAGACATACCATGATCTGAAGCGTACCTCCTAACGTTGCCTTTCCTTTTTCCTGCACTATTGGTCCTGATGTAGCACGCTCCAATGCAAATACCTTGCCTCTTCCATCCTTAGCGGGCTCTTTGCATTGATTCTTATAGTGGCCAATCTGATCGTAATTAAAACATCTGATGTTCTTCTTCCCAATCACTTCCTTCGCCTTTCTAGTACAACACTCATGAGTGAAATGCCCCTTCTTGTCGCACTTGAAGCACACAACCTTTGACTTTCCCTTCTTTGCTGCTCCATCTTTCTGAGCACCCTTATTATGAAAGAACTTCCTTTTCTAACCTTTCCTAACCTGGACCTCCTTCACCTTACTCTTCTCTAGACAAGCAAGCATCTCCTCATGTCTCAAAGCCATCTCTACAACCACATCACAAGGGTCTCTGATATGAGGTAAGGTAGTTCTTGTCAACTCAGGCTTCAACCCCTTTACGAACTTCTCATTCCTCTTCAACACAGTATCCACAGTAGCATACCCATACCTAGCCAACTCCTCAAATCTTCTAGCATACTCCAAAACAAACATCTCCCCTTGCTCCAGCTCAGCAAACTTCCTGAGCAAAGCAGACTGCACCATCATAGACATGAACATCTCCTGAAACCTTCTCCTAAACTCAGCCAATGTCATTTCCTCTTCATTTACTCCAACCGTCATACTATTCCACCAAAATAAAGCTGCTCCCTGAAGCTGTCTCGAAGCAAGTCTCCTCTTCTGCTCATTATTGAGCCCCATGTCTGTAAAGATCCTCTCACAATGCAGCAACCAGTTCTTCACTTCTATAGCATCCTCAATTCCAATAGAGGGCTTCCCTCCAAGCCTAGCATAATCTTTGCTTAAGATAGCATAATGGTTGACCACTGGAGCTTCCTGAACTCCTACTCCAGCATTTCCTCCAACCATTCCAGTAGCAACACCCACCTGCATCATATTCACGAAAAACTGATATATAGCTCTATATCCACTTGTGGGACTCCAGCACCAACATTCCCTGCTTGTGCCTGACCATGGTTTCTCCTGGTATTCGGTCTAGCATTTCCATTTATGGTGGTGCTTCCTCCAAGATTCACTCTTCCACTTTTAGCGTCCATATCTGTATTCAAGCCTCGTGAGATACAGAAGAATAGCCTAAGAGAGATAGGAAACTAAAGATATAGCGTATACTTATGTATAGCAAATACAAGTACGTTACTATAGCGTTATCCCATACCTCCCATCTTACTCTAATTCCTTAGTATTATGTTTTCAAAAATGATTTTAGTTTAAAGTTTTTCATAAACCTATGCTCTGATACCAAGTTGTAACATCCCCTATCTAGAGGCCCAAAGCTAAGCGCTACAGATGCTGTAGTCATCCATAGTATTAACTTTCGGCGACTAAATACGGCTATGTCAATAGTATCCATAATATCAGAAGCACTTGAATATGAAAAAATATCACAGATTTCAAAAACCAACATTTTACGGATTACATTTCAAAACACTTGTTTCACATTCAAATTACATAATCCCATAATCGTTTCCCAGATTCAGATAAAATATAATTATCACTTAAATATGCCAAGAGCGACATATGATGATGCCCTCTTAGTTGACCAGAGTACTACATAGACATAACTGTCTTAAATAAAACACAGCGGAATAAAACAAAACAAAACAACAAGTTCTAAATAGCTATCCGTCAGCTACCTGCTCGTCTCCGGAAGCTTTATTCGTCAACCTACTAAAACCTGTAAAACCTCAACCCTCGGCCTACTCAAATCAATTTTGAGCACCCGAGAGTTTAAAAGGAAAAACATAAACTTCGAGTCAGACATAAAGCCTGGTGTGAATAATACGATACATCTCGGTTATTTGATATTAAATGAGACCACACCGCTTAGCGAAACAGGTTCCCCCTCACTAATATCTTTTTAAAACATATCTTTTGCAAACCTTATTCCTGCAACCAAAACTGGTTATAACTGTAAATATTATTATGTAAACATACATATCATGTAATAAATGAACTATCTGTTCGAACACTATAGTTTTGTTTGGCTAACTATTAACCTTTGGCTGACTCGGGCCTACTAGACAATGTAATAAAAATAATCTAACACCTGTTAGACACTCCTCTTCTGGATGGTCTATCCCTAACTATCTATTAAAAACTCCTCTTCTAGACGATCTATCCCTAACTAAACATCTCCCAGGGTTACCTGATCCTAATGGTTTTGCAGGCTCACCAATAACCTATCTGTATACAAATATATATTCCAATCTGTGTGTAATCATAATTTTAGTCTTATTTGTGACAAAGCCCTACACACTGGAATTTTGGATTAAATTAGCTGGGTCTTATAGCTAATGTATAGGGCACGATCATATACCGGTCCCATCTGGTATTCTAATATCCGAGTCATTTTACTTAAGGTAATCTTCCTTTAAATTTTCCTTGAAAACCTTTTCGTCTCAAATTGATTTAAAACCTTTAAACCAAACTTAAACAAGGAAAATATGTACTCTATGCTTTACTCAAAATCACCTTGCCATTTTATATATACTTTACTCAAATCTTGGTTTATGAAAACATTTGAACCTTTGAAAGTACCCTTTTCAAATCCATTGAAAGTACCACTTTTGAAACCAAGTAAAACGCTTCTTTCACCTCGACTGAAAAGCCAAAACATCTCTTTCGAAACCATTCAACCTTCTTTTCGAAAGCATTGACAAACCATTTCTTCGAAAGCATTAAAACCTTAGACATCCTTCTTCAAAACCTTTAAACATTACCTTTCGAATACATTGGAAAACCTTTAATTTCAAACCTTTCGAAACGATTGGGGAACCACCCCTTCGAAACCACTCTTTAAAACATTTCGAAAGCAATAAAACATCAAACCTTTCGAAATCCTTTGGGTTCAAGTAAAACATGTGGAAATACCTTTCGAAACCATTAAAAATTAACTCCTTCGAAACCATTTGGGCTCTACCTTCAACAGAGCAAAAGGGTCATAAAACATTTAAGTAGAAAGCACTATTTTGAAAGCATTTCCTAAGCAAAGAAGTGATGGTGTCAAAACTAACCTTCCGAAAGCGTTGGAGAAGAGGCTAAGTTTTAAAAAGAAAGTATACCTTCTGAAACCATTGGCGTCGAAAGGTAGAAAAATGGCAGCTAAGGGCTTCGACCTAGTCGAAAGCACATTCTTAAAAACAAAGGCACGACCTCTTTAAAACCATTCTTTTAAAACCATTGACCTAGTCGAAAGCAAACCAAGTCGAAAGTTATACTGTCAAAAGCAAAGCAAGCACATTTTTATTTAAAACAAAGCAGCGCTTTGACCCCTTTGGAACCCCTGGTTTTGACCTCATACCTTCCACCTTCTTTCCAATTCACTGCACACCAAGACTTTGATGCCATGCACGTTGGTTTCGATAGCGATGGAGGTGGAGGAACTAAGTCGAAAGCCATCTAAGACGGAAGTAGGGTGCCAAAAGAGGCGAAACAAGCATTTTGCATGTAAAACTGATTTTTAACCTTTTTAAGTAATCTTTTTTACTAACCTGCCTTGTTTATCAAAATCATAGTGGTTGCAAATTTTCTTTTCTAAAAGCACTGCCAAAATTTTAGAAATAAATGATTTAATTTATTTACAAATACCCATTCTCCTTTTATAAATATATAAAACATTTAAGTCCCATACCTTAAATAATTTTATATATCTATCAAAACACTTAGGAAAATTCTACAAAAAATTCAAAAAATCATTTTTAATATGTTTTCTGACATATATAAATTTCAAACCCAAAATATTAATTATTTAGCCGTAAATAATTTAAAACCCAAATAATCATTTTCTACACTAGGAAATTAATACAAAATCCACATTAATTCAAAAAATTATGAGAATTGAAACCCAACTCTAAAATATCATTTCTGATCCATATCTAAAATCGCAAGGCATTTGGATGTCATTAAATTGGGTTTTCACATTAAAACATATAATAAAACCTATATGATTGCATAAATCATCAACAAGCATATATAAACAATTAATCATTCAAAAATATGGCATAATCATGCAAAATTCTTCGGATTCATCTTAAAACCGAAAACAATTAAAAAAATGAGATGTAGTCATTATTCACCTTAGTTTTGTGATTTAGGATGTGAGATTTGATCTTGATTAAATGATTTGATTCTTCCTCTTGAATCCTAGCTTTATCTTCTTCCTCTTTACTAATGGTGGCCGGCCTTAGATTATAATTTTTGCTTGTGAATGTATGAATGAACGTATGGAAGTAAATTCCTAAGGGTTAGGGTATTAGAATGCTCTATTTCCTATTTTACCCCTCCTCTATTTGCCTTAACTATTCACTCTTTAGTTCCTTTGTTTATTCATTAACATGGCACGACTACCCCTTTAATTTAATCAAAAATCTCAATCCATTAATCAACCTACATTATTTAATTTAATTTAGCTAATTAAATTTCCTAAATAATGTTACTAAAAATATAGGGTGTTACGCAAACCCACCACCCCCACCTCCCATGTGCATAAAAAAAAGGAAAGAGCCCCAATCCTAATAAGTAATGTCCATGATAAGATATTAAGAGGAAGAATTGTAACCTTACTATAAAATAAAAATGAAGTGATGATAAAATTAAACACTAAAAAATTCGCTAAAGAAGTAAGTCCAAAAAATATATATCCTCCATGGAATGCCAAAAAGCCCATGTGAGTCTTCAATAGGAAAACAATAATAACTGTTCAGCAATAACATTCCAATTAATAGAAACACCATAGCATAAGCTATCCAATCAAGAGAAACCCCTTAAACTGAAAACTCAAAAGAGCTATAAGACCGTCACACATACACATACACACACACACTGTGATGAAATTAGTTTTCAATTGGAAGTAAAATAGTCGAAGAGTTATCATTAGAAATATCAACTTGGTCGGTGCTTAAGGCCATACTGTTTCTCTTGTTGCTACAAACAGTTTTACTTTCAAAATATCAATGCGAATTTTTACTTCGATAAGATATTACTTAAAGTGGACATCTTTAACTAATTTGTAGCTACTATTTGCAGCCTAATTATAATAGAAAAGTGCAATAGCGTAAATCAAGTTATCAGAAGGAATATTAACATTATTAAACATTATTTGGTTTCTTTCAAACCGTAAATACTGATAGGTAATAGTAAAGATAATATCAAGTAAAATTCTATTCTAATAGGTAATAGTAAAGGTCATAAACAAGTTGAAATCCAGATTTATTCCAGTATTAATCATAGTTAAAATTAGTATTATTCCCTTTGAAGTAAAAAATATTAAGATTGTTTTACAAGTATGAAGTTAGTGGTGGGACGGTTGTAGTATAGGCGAGTTACATATTCTAAGTCTAAACTGCAAAATCACATTTTTTATCTATGAGCAAATTCTTTTTCTTTATAATTTCAATCGTGTTTAATTTCTTATGCAAGATTAACTACATATGTAGATTAGGTTTGGTTGGAGCATATACTTTCCAAATAAACTTGAAAATATTTGGTATGGTTCTTGAGAATTTAAAAACTTATAAAACGAGTTTGGGGACTATATTTTGTTGTTATCCTAAAATCAAATCTTCATATCGCTCTCATTGTTTAAGTAATAATATTCTAGCTTGGTAAAAAGTAAGACAATTTGCGTTAAGGGAACATCTTCTAAGGCACAGTTGAAATTAGTGTGCCATTGAAATTCATCATAAGGTCTAAAAACCTCTAAAATTTGAGCATTTTTAAAGTTACTAAAGTCAAAAAACATTTTATACTCAACTTGAATGGGTATGATATAAATGTTGCTATTATGCCAAAATGAAGTATTATTACCTAAATAAACTATGTTATTAATCCCAAGATCTTAAATATTAACAAGATTTAAGATGGATATCCAATAATGAGACCTATTGTTAGAATTTGAAGTTGTATGTGAAGGTTATAAGTTCTAGCATAAAATAAATTTAAAATTATTTCTTTCTAAATAAGGTTTTCGTTATTATTAATAAATTCCCAAAGTGATTTTCCTAATAAAGACACATTAAGGTTATACAGATTTGTAATTCCTAAGCCCATTCGCTTTTAGACTTATATGTCGTTTCCTAGTTAATAATACAAACAAAACTACTACATGATTTACCTCAAATCCAATGGAAGTTTTTTCTAATTTTATCTATTTCATCGATTACCCGTTTTGGAAAGAGATACATCCCATAAATGGGTAGGAACGATACGATGTAGTTAATTAGAATGACTCTACCGGCTAAATCTAAAATTCCAATTAGATTTTTTTTCTTTAAATTAATTTTATCAATTTCCATTTTTTGCTTAGTTCATCTAATCAAAAACCAAAAGTAATTTATAGGAAAATTCATAATTTTACAATTAAGTGCATTTGCAACAAGATTTTCAACATTTTCTACATCATTTAATACAAGAATAGAACTCTTGTCAAAATTAATCTTAAATCCCGAAAGCATTTCAAAGCTTTTAAAATAAACCTAAGAGCTATGATGTGTCGAGGTAAATGTGAAATAAAAAACATAGTGTCATCAACAAAATTGTAACACCCTTATTTTTTGTTCAATATTATTCAGGGAATTTAGTTAGATAAATTAAATAGAATAATATGAGATGATAAGGAGAATGAGATTTGTTAACCAATTTAGGGTCAGGCTTTAATTAATCAATTAATAAGATTGTTTTAAACATAGAATAAAAATGGATTAATGAGAGGGGCATAATGGGAATAGTTTCTTAATTCATTCTCTAAACCCTCCCTCCCTCATTCATTCTCATTTCATTTTCTAAAATAAACAAAAAACCTAAAGGAGGCCGGCCATTACTTAGAGAAGAAAACAAAGCTGAAATCTAAGAAATTCAAATGGGAAAGCTTAGGGGAAATAATCTATATCAAATCTCACTCTTTCTTATCCAATCTAAAGTAAATAATAGTTAACCCTCTCAATTATTATGTTTTATTTTTGGATCTAAGATTTTATTTCTGAATTGGTAGTGATAATATGTCATGTTGGGAATGATAATATCATTATTAGATTGAATGATGGTTTATTGGAATTTTATAGAATTGTTCTAATGGGTTTTGAAGGCAAAACCTAAATTTTTGATTTTCTATTGATTTGAAATTGAATATGTTGTATAAAACATTCTTTTGGAGATGGGTTTTTAATTTCATAACTTTCCAAGTTCATATGAATATTTTATGAATTTCCTAAAAGGAAAAATGTGTATATTTTCTGGTTTTTAATTATTAAATATAACCAAATTAATATTTTAGTCCCAAAATTTTGGTATAAGTACAAAGAAGGAAATTCAAATTTTTAGGGATTTTCCCCTAATTGTTATGATTTATATGGATTTGTTATCCTAGAAATGTTTATGATTAATATGAATTAATAATATTAATCATAAGGGTTTTGCATAATTATTTGAGAAGGTAGAACGTGTCCTACCAGAATTTTTAGTAAATATTAGGAAAAATGTTTTATTATTCAGCAAAAATTTGACATGAGGCAAGAGATAGTAGAAAGTTTTATCTTTAAAGGAAATAAATCTGTTTTTAAGTTATTTACAGAAATGTCATCGACATTATAACATAGAGTCTCGATACCTTTATTCTTATAGAAGCTCGACAACTATAATAGATGATGCATGTGATAGCTACTCGATAGTTATGTGATCTATCTTCTTTCATACAGACTCAAAACCTTGTGCTGTAAAGGTTCGATACCCAATGTTTTGTAAAAGTTCAATACCCAAGGCTTTGTAAAGGATCGATACTCTATGTTCGGTAAAAGTTCGATACCCATGGTTTTGTAGAGGCTTGACAACCCCATGGTTTAGAGACTCAGCAACTTCTTTTTGTTAAAGTTCAACATCCTTAAGAGTTTGGAGGCTCGGCGCCTCATGTTTAAGAACTTGACATCCTTAAGTTTTAGAGGTTCGGCACTTCATGTTTTTAATAACCCGATACCTCTTGTCTTATAGTCGCTCGATAACTCCATATAGCTACTCAATAACTATATTTTATGGCTCGATAGCTATTTGTTTTACAAATCAGATAACTATGTTTTAGAGGCTCGATAGCTGTATGTTTTACAAACATGAAAGCCATGTTTTAGAGGCTTGATAGCTCATGTTTTCTAGATACCCGACATCTATATTTTAGTGGCTATACAGCCATATGTTTTACAAACTTGAAAGATATATTTTATAGGCTTGATAACCAATGTTTCATAGATGCTCGACATCCCTGTTTCAATAGCAAGTATTGGGCTATGTTTTCCTTATTTTAAGAATGATTTTAAGTGGTTTATCAATTGCTAAAGGAAGATATTGCTTAAACTTAAATAATTTTGTTATATATATGACTATTGATTGAACATATTTTGATGAATGATGTTATATGTTCTTGTTATCATTTAATCAGTTAAGTTACATATTTATCATTTGTCATGCTCACATTTTCATTACCCAACATTACACATTGTGATTTAAGAACAAAATTACCAGTTAGGTTGTTCCAGTAGTGAGTATGGTCAGACTAAACTCCTGAGTGAGTAGAATTACATCCAAGAGATTAGATAGATCAATTGTGTTAGGATGCCTTAAACTAATTAAAAAGATATGACTCATGGAATTAAAACCAGATAATATTTTAGGTGGGACAGGTGTAGGGTCACACCCTATGCTTCAGTCATTAGTCCCCGGTTGATAAAGGTTCACGATCCTAGTGCGCAGGGCTTTGTTAATAGTGAGACTAAGAGATGTGTGCACATAGAAAGGAACTCGTAGTTCTAAATGCTCACTGCATTGTTTAATTGGATTTACTCCAAACCATATTTGGAGATTTTAGGACATCTGGTTATGTTTTGGCCCGAGTCAGCATCATAGGTTATTAGTTGGCCTATGAAAACTAATAGGTTCATAGTGACCCTAGAAAAACTATGTTTTGAGACAGACAGTCAATTTTATAGGACGGGTAAACCTTAGAAATAAATAGCCCTTTCATGACAGACTAGCCATATTTACCCATATTGCATGCATATGATTAAATCATGTTTTGTTTTAACCATTATGGTTATAGGTGTATGATTTATGTTCAGATTAACATATTTAATAAGATATTAGCGAGGGAAAAACTTGTTCCATTCTACGACGTAGTCTCGTTAGATATTTATTTTTGGTTCAAGATGGTATATTATTACTCATACCATACTTTTTGTCTGACCCAAAGTTTTTTCCCCTTAAACTCTTGGGTACTCATCTGAATAGATCAGGAGTGGGGTTTTCAGGTTAAAAGAATAAGCTTTCGGAGATGTGCAGGATGCAAGCTAATATTATGAGTTATTTTCGCTGTGTTGGTTGAAGTTTTTTTTTTGAGTGGATGTAATGACAGAATTTATAACTATCAAGTAGTTAGACTCTGATCAGCAAAAGGGCATCTTCGTATGTTGCTCTTGGAATATAATTGTATTTATTATATTTTCTCTTAATGCGGAATCGTTGGGATTATGTAATGAATGTAAAAGTTTATTAATGAAGAGTGCTTTGAAAATTTTCATATGCTTATGCTCTTGATATTATAGATATAATTAATTGATCTCATTTTGTCATCAAGAAATAATACTATGGAGGACTACAACATCAATAGCGCTTATTTTTGGACCTAAAAATAGGGGATGTTACAGCTTGGTATTAAAGCATAGTTTTATATAAAACTTAAAGGATTTTGAAAGCGTAACCTAAATAAATCAGAGAATAAGGTTGGGGGTATGGGATAACACTATAGTGATATACTTGTTATTGCTATAGATAAGTATGTATTCAATCTCTATTTTCCCCTCTCTCTTAGACCATTCTTCTGTATCTTACGAAGACTTGTATGCAGATTACGAGAAAGCAAGATATGGAAGTAAGAAATGGAAGAGTGAATCTAGGTGGAGGAAGCACCACAGATAATGGAAATGTTCTTCGCAATACTAGAGGGACTCTGGGTTGACCAAAAAATGCTAATCCAAATGCAAATGCTAATGTGAGTGTTGGAACCTCAAAGTAGATATGGGGATTATGTATCGGTTCTTCATGAATATGATGCAAGTTGTAGCTGCAGTTGGTTTGGTTGGAGGAAACGCTAATAATGCGGGAGATGCTAATCCCGAGGCACCTGCTCGCAACAATTATGCCAAGTTGAGCCATGATTATACCAGTCTTAGTCTTAGAGGAAAGCTTTTTCATGAAACGGAAAGTTCTGTTGAAGTTGAGAATTAGTTGTTACACTGTTGTTATCCCGCCTTTTGGCAAGGCCGTGACAACAAGAACTTGACTAGAAACCAATGACAGTTCGTCTTGGAGATCGGTTATATGCAGGCTCACTATGGATATCGGCGAATTTTGTCCGAGTTTGGATCAAGCTAAAATTGATATGACACGACAAGCGAAGCTATGAGAGCCAACCTTCCAAATTTCAAGTCATTCGGAGTTCGTATGCTCAAGATATTGATCGATCACGGTTGAGAAATCCAAACTTGCATCGATCATAACTCGAGATCTACAAGTCCAAATGCCACCAAATTTTCACAGGAGCTTACGTACGACCTAAGGAATGTTCATACCAAATTTCGACTTGATTGGAGCAAGTCATGATCGATACAAAATTCGTTCGTATCGATCACGGACAGAAAAACTCCAATTTGCATCGATCATACCTCATGATCTACAAGTCCAAATGCTATGAAATTTTCACAGGAGCTTACGTACAACATAAAGAATGTTCCTGCCAAATTTTGACTCGATTGGAGCAAGTCTTGATCGATATGAAATTCGTTCGTATCGATCACGGATCGAGTCGAAATCGCTTGGGATCGATCGCGTGGACCCACCCACGTGCTAGAAGAAGTCTCCCAAGATCTAAGTGAGATATTTGCCTCCTACGCCTGTAAATAGAGCCCTAGGGCCTACAGAAGAAGGACTTTTGGCCTCTCTACGCCGATATTTTGCCGAAATGATTATCAAACTTCAGTTATACTATTGTAATCTTTTGTAAACAACGAGTGAAATTCAATAAACATCAATCATTTCATAGTGGACGTAGGCAATTCGCCGAACCACTCTAAATCCGCGTGTTTCTGTGCATTTTCTTATTTGTTTAATTGATGTGTTTGTTAGATCTGCTTCATTTTACATTTATTTTCTTCATTTTATCTCTTCAAACACATCCGAAGAGTGTTGTGCCCAATTTTGGTACAAACAACTATGAAAGGATCTTTGCTGACTTAGGCTTAAATGATGAGTAAAAGTGGAGGTTGACATCTAGACAGTTGCAAGGAGTTGCTTTGTATTGGTGGAACAATGTGACTGTAGGAATACCAAAGGATAATTTGACTTAGGATGAATTTAGAAGGAGATTTAGGGAGAAGATTTGTCCGAGATAGCCAAGTCAACTTTGGTTAGGAAGTTTGCTGAATTGGAGCAAGGAGAGATGTCTGTACTGGAATATGCAACTAAGTTTGATGAGTTGGCCAGATACGGATATGTTATTACTGATACTGTGATAAAAAAGAAGGAGAAGTTCATTTGTGTATTTAAGCCAGAAATTACCAGGGAAACTATGCTGCATCTCGAAGAACCGGGCAATTTGGTCGTGGAGATGGCGTTAAGGAATAAGGAAATGCTTTCGACATTTGGAAGTGACAAGCCTATGGAGACTAAAGGTTTTCCAGAAAAGAAAAGGAAGTTCTTTAATAAGAAGGGAGCTCAGAAGAGTGGAGCCACCAAGAAAGGGAAGACTAATATTGTTTTCTATAAGTGTGATAAGAAAGGAAACTTTGCTAATAAGTGTTGATCTGGTAATGGAAAGAAGGTTGTGGAAAATAATGGTGTGCAGTGTTACAACTGCAACCAGATGGAGCATTACAAGAATGAATGTCCAGAACTGGCCAAGACTGGTAAAGGGAAGGTTTTTGCTCTGGAACCATCAGCTTCTGGACCGATTGCAGAAGAGAAAGGAAAGTTTATGTTGGGAGGTATGCTTTTGATTCATGGCATACCTGTTACAGTATTATTTGATACTGACACGTCACATTCTTTTATCTCGCAATGTTTGGTAGATAAGTTAAATTTAGAACCATCATACTTATTACTTCCTTAAGGGTTGTGAATCCGATAGGAGGTTATGCAACTCTTGAGATGAGATGTGACCATTTAGAATTTGAGCTGTTAGGTCATGCATTTACCTACAATTTACATGTGTTTGATTTTGTGGGTTTTGGGATTATTCTGTGTATGGATTGGTTAAGCAGATATGATGCTAGGATATTTGCCAAGATAGGAAGATATCATTAAGACACCCAAATAACCATGGTAAAATTATATACTCAATAGAAAACTCCAGTTTAGATGTATATTCTTTATTGGGTGCAAAGAGAAAGATGAGGTGAACCGGGTTTCCTTTGTAAGAGACTATGCAGATGTTTTTGAGCTAGTTACAAGACTACCACTAAGACGAGCTATTGAGTTTCGAATAAATCTTGAACTAGAGCGGAACCCGTAAGTAGACCATATAGTAGAATAACACCTACCGAGATGAAAGAGTTAAAGGTGCAGTTGGTGGACCTAGAAAGAAAGAATTTTATTAGGCTAAGCAGTTCGCCATAGGGAGTGGCTGTGGTATTCATGAAGAAACTGGACGGGTCGTTAAGGATGATATTGATTATCGTAAGTTAAATGATAAGACGATAAAGAATTGGTATCCTTTGCTGAGAATAAATGATTTGTTTGATCAGTTGAGTGGAGCCAAAGTATTTTCCCAATTGGATTTAGCAACAGGTTCCATCAATTGAGAATGGCAGAGGAAAACATTCCATTATCAGTGTTTCGAACAAGATATTGTTCGTATGAATGGTTAGTCATGCTTTTTGGACTAACCAATGCGCCTACTTACTTTGTGGATTTGATGAACCGGATCTTCCAAGAGCATGTAGACAGATTCATGTTAGTGTTTATAGTTCTGATATATTCTAAGAATGAACGAGATCATGAGATTCATCTTATAATGGTTCTAGAAATGTTGAGGCAATATCAACTAAAAGCGTAGTTTTCAAAATGAAATTTTTGGAAGAAAGAAGTGAAGTTCCTTGGACAAGTAGTCTCAGAGAAAGGATTATCAGTAGATCCAACTCAAATTGAAGTTGTTAATAATTGGAAAAGACCCGAGACTGTGATCGAGGTAAGAAGTTTTCTGAGGTTAGCTGGTTATTACCGAAGTTTCATCAAGGATTTCTCTTGTATAGAGGCACCTATGACTAAACTAACAAGGAAGGACGTAAAGTATATTTGGACCGATAAATATGAAGAAGCATTTTTAAAGCTAAAACATTTATTAACTAATGCGCCCGTGTTAGTTATTCCGGATGGAAATCAAGATTTAGTGGTGTATACTGAAGCATATAGGAGAAGGTTAGGAGCTATGTTAATGCAAAATAGGTAAAGTGATTGCCTTCGCTTCTCGACAGCTTTGACCATATGAAGTTAGATATCCGACTCATAATTTAGAGTTGGTAGCGGCGATCTTTGCTTTGAAAGTGTGGAGAAACTACTTGTTGAGAGAATGATTTGAGTTATTTACAGATTATAAGTCATTGAAGTATTTATTCTCTTAGAAGGAGTTGAAAATGAGAGAGCAAAAGATAGCTAGAATTTGTGGTAACTTATGATTTTGATATTGACGCTGGGGAAAGGAAATAAAGTTGCAGATACACTTAGCAGGAAACATCAGAGTGTGGTGTTAGCTATGTTAGCAGAATGGAAAGATTTTTAGAGGCATTGACTACTTAAGGTATGCAGTTAAGGCCGATGTCTAGTTCTAGTCAGAATAGTGCAATGTTTTCATGTTTAGAAGCTCGATCGGTAATGATCGAAAGAATTGCTTCTAAGTAGAGAGATGACCCATTACTAAATGGATTAGAAGACTTGAAGATGGAAATAAGATTGATGATTTAAAAGATTTTAGTATTGACCAAAACAGATGGTTGAGGAAGAATGGACGATTGTATGTTCCAGATGTTTGTAACCTAAGGAAGAAAGTTCTTAGGGAGTGTCATCGATTAGAAAACCTAAGGAAGGAACTCTAGTGGAGTGACAATGAGAAAGACTATACTTAGGAGATGGAAGACAAGATTAGAGATACTTATCCTTAATTGTTTTGATGGTATGTTCTATATATGTCATCTAGACCTTTTGCTAAGCAGGATATGCTAGTATTGTTGTTATATGTTTGTCATACATGTTTGCATGATTGTTATGCTCGTTGTTTTCCTTTGCATAACTTCATGGATGAAATTCTTTAAGAGGGAACCCATAACACCCCTAATTTTTATTTAACATTATTCAGGGAATTTAATTAGATAAATTAAATAGAATAATGTGAGGTGATAAGGAAAATGAAATTTGTTAACCAAATTGGGGTCAGACCTTAATTAATCGATTAGTAAGATTGTTTTGAACATAGAATAAAAAGGGATTAAACATATGGACATAATAGGAATAGTTCCTTAATTCATTCCCTCAACCCTTCCTCTCTCATTCATTTTCATTTCATTTTCACAAAACCTAAAGGAGGCCGACCATTGCCTAGAGAAGAAATAAAGAGGAAATCTAAGGAATTCAAAGGGGAAAGCTTAGGGGAATTAATCTACATCAAATCTCAGTCTCTCTTATCCAATATAAGGTAAATAATAGTTAACCATCTCAATTATTATGTTTTATTTTCATATTTAAGATTTGATTTCCGAATTGGTTGTGATAATATGTCATGTTTGGATTGATAATATCATTATCAGATTGAATGATGGTTTGTTGAAATTTTATAGAATTGTTCTAATAGGTATTAATGGCAAAACCTAAGTTTTTGATCTCCTATTGATTTAAAATTTGAATATATTGTGTAAAACATTGTTTTGAATACGTTTTTTTAATTTCATAATTTTCCAAGTTCATATGAATATTTTATGAATTTTCTAAGAAGAGAATGTGATTTTCGTGTTTTAATTGTTAAATATAATTAAATTGATATTTTGGTCCTGAAATTTTTGTATATGGAAGAAGAAGGAAATTCATATTTTTGGTGATTTTTGATGGATTTTCCCTATTTGTTTTGATTTTCTATGAATTTTCTAGAACTGTTTATGATTTATATGAGTTAATAATATTAGTTATAAGGGTTTTGCAAAGTTATTTAAGAAGGCAGTATAAGTCCTACAAGAATTTTTTAGTAAAGATTGGGAAAAGTTTTTTATTATCCAATGAAAATTTGATATGAGGCAAGAGTTGGTAGAAAGTTTTAGCCTTAAAAGGAAATAAATCAGTTTTTAAGTTATTTATAGAAATGCTATCGATATTACAACATAAAGCCTCGATACCTTTATTTTCATAGAAGCTCAACAACTATAATAGTTGATGCATGTGATAGCTACTCGATAGCTATGTGATGTATCTCCTTTCATAGGGACTCAACATCTTGTATCATAAAGGTTTAATATACCCAACGTTTTCTAAAAGTTCAATACCTAAGGCTTTGTAAAGGTTCAGTACTCTTATGTTCTATAAACGTTCGATACCCAAGGTTTTGTAGAGGCTCGACAACCCTATGGTTTAAAGGCTCAGTAACTTCTTTTTGTTAAATTTCGACGTCCTTGATTTTTTGGAGGCTCGCCACCTCATGTTTTAAGGACTTGACATCCTTAAGTTTTTAGAGGTCTGGCACCTCATGTTTTTAATAACTCGATACCTCTTGTCTTATAGTTACTCGATAGCTTCCATATAGCTACTCGATAACTATATTTTGTTGCTCGATTGCTATTTGTTTTCCAAACCAGATAACTATGTTTTAGAGGCTTGAGAGCCGTATGTTTTACAAACATGAAAGCCATGTTTTAAAGGCTCGATAGCCCATGTTTTCTAGATACTCAACATTTATATTTTAGTAGCTATACAACTGTATGTTTTACACTTGAAAGCTATGCTTTATAGGCTCGATAGCCAATGTTTCATAGATGCTCGACATCCCTGTTTTGATAGCAAGTGTTTTAGAAGCTATGTAAAGATGATAGCGCTTTGGCAAATGATTTTGGCCAAGTATTGGGCTGTGTTTTCCTTGTTTTAAGAATGATTTCAAGTGGTTTACCAATTCTAAAAATAAATGTTTTCAAGGAAATGAAATAATGTTTTAGCCCACTTTTATATGAATTTTGCCAAAGGAAAATATTAATTAAAATTAAGTAATTTTGTTATGTATATGACTACTTATTAAACATATTTTGATGAATGATGTTATATTCTCTTGTTATTATTTGATCAGTTAAATTATATATTATTCATGCTCACATTTTCATTATCCAGAATTACACCTTGGGATTTAGGAATAGAATTACCAGTTAGGTTTTTCCAATAGAGTTTAGTCAGACTAAACTCCTGAGTGAGTAGAAATGCATCCAGGAGATTAGACAGATCAATTGTGTTATGATACCTTGAACTGATCAAAAAGATATGACTTTTGGAATTAAAACTAGATAAGATTTTAGGTAGGACTGGTATAGGGTCGCGCTCTATGCTTCAGCCGCTAGCCTCCGATTGGTAAAGGTCCGTGATTCCAGTGTGTAGGGCTTTGTTAGTAGTGAGACTAAAAGATGTATACATAAAGAAAGGAACTCGTAGCTCTATATGGTTACTATATTATTTAATTGGATTTACTCATAACCGTATTTGGAGATTTTAGGACATTAGTTATGTTTTGGCCCGAGTCAGCCTGATAGGTTATTAGTTGGCCTGTAAAAACTAATAGGTTCATAGTGACCCTAGAAAAACTTTGTTTTAAGATAGATAGTCAATTTTATAGGACGGGTAAACCTTGGAAATGCATACCCTTTAATGACAGACTATCCATATTTACCCATACTGCATGCATATGATATTTTATTTTAATCGTTGTGGTTGCAGGTGCATGATTTATGTTCAGATTGACCTATTTGATAAGATACTGGTGAGGGGAAAACCTATTTCGTTCTGCAACGTGGTCTTGCTAGATATTTGTTTTTGGTTTGACATGGTATATTATTATTCACACCAGACTTTTTGTCTGACCAGAAGTTTTTGTTTTTCCCTTTAAACCTACAGGTACTCATTTGAGTCAATCGGGAGCAGCGTTTTCAGGTTTGACAAATAAGCTTTTGGAGACGTGTAGGAGACAAGCAAATATTAGGCGTTATTTCTGTTGTGTTAGCTGAAGTTTTATTTTGTTTGAATGGATGTAATGACAGAATTTATAACTGTCAAATAGTTAGACTCTGATCAGCCAAGGGGGCATCTTCATATGTCGCTTTTGGAATATAATTGTATTTATTATATTTTCTACGAACGTGGAATCGCTAGAATTATGTTATGAATGTAACAATTTATTAATGAAATGTGCTGTGAAAATTTTTGTATTCATGTGCTCTTAACATTATAGATACAATTAACTAATCTCAGTTTGTCACTGGCAAATAATACTATGGATGACTGCAGCATCAATAGCGCTTATTTTTAGGGCCTCAAATTGGGGGACGTTACAAAAATGGAGAATTGAAAGACCATTACTAGTGATATCTTTACCGACACTCTCTAGAACCCTGTTTGTAATAGAAATTTTATAATTCTAGTGAATGCATCCACTTCTAAGTTGGAAAGTAAAGGCGATAAAGAGTCATCTTATATAAGTTCACATTTAGATTGAATTTTATCTCCTACAATTCCATTAACCATTATACTCAAGTTTCTAGTTTTTAGTAAGGTCATAATCCAACCGATTCATGTAAGACTAAATCCTCTAGCCACTAGTAAATCTTTAAGAAAAGAACAATCAATAGAATCAAATATCTTAGCAAAATCAAGTTTTGAAATGGCACAAGTTGATAGAGTTAGAGGTATGTCATAGGGGCAGTTATGTAATTTGTTACATATATTTAACTGATAATCAATCTTGTTCAAAGTAAATGATGTTTTCTTTCTATTATATACTTGTTATATTATGATATAATTAATAAAGTTATTAATTTAAAGTATATTAAATAAGAAATCCTTAAATGATACGTTATATGATAGTAATTACAATCTGTTGTAATCATGAGAAATTTATCACATTAAAATGACATATTATTTTAAATATTCCTAATCAAGATGTTTTGAGATGGGATATCGATACATCCATTGAGACTAGAGTGTGTAATGCTCTCCGAATGTTAGGTAGTATATTACTTATGGATGCTAGGGCACCAAGGGTTATGTATTGATGTTATTGGATAACTATCGAATGACTCACTCTAGATTTTTCTATTGGTGTATATAACTAAGGTTAAACAGAAAATCTCGAAGTTACAATCACGACTTGAGAATGCCGTTGAACTTGAATATGGATGCTCTACTTTGATTATAGCTAAATCATGGCAAAGCATCCATCAAATGACTATAGTTGGGTCTAAGTTAAAGTATTGGGAGCAAAACACTATTCAATAGAGAAATCGTCCTCTCAGATATATGGGTTTAGTATAATAATCAACTGTAGTCAACTTAAAGTCAAATTCTTTGGCTAGAGCCATATGCTTAATAATATTTGTTATTACCGAACAAAAGATTTTGTGCTTGGACTTACATACTAGAATATGGACTACAGCGATCCATAGTTTACATATCTAAGGATTATAAAATACTATTTTGAAACTCATATTGGGTTATATGGCTCAATAACTTTAGGAAATGTTAAGTAGTGATATTTCTGATCTTTAAAAGTATTTCCTATACGATTTTGACTTTGAAAACTTGTAAAGCCTACAACTTTTGATAAGAGATGAAATAGGGGTACCAACCACTTCCATTGGAAAGATATGATGGTTTCTTTTTTCTTAGAATGGTCATAATAGATTTTTGGACTTACCATCTAGGAGATATAAGTTATCTTTTGTCTATTAGTAAAATAGTTCTTAACATATTATGTATAAGTGTAAGTAAACTTTGTATGTATACATATATTACTATTATTTACATGTTTTAAAATAATAATATGGACAATAAAGGCATATATAAAGGGCGAATCTGTCAGTTGTGGTGTAAATCTCAGTATATATAGGTACATATCAACCATTGTTACCCGGCCTTTTAACCAAGCTATATATCCAGGCTGAATGAACAAGTTAGACTCGATGATAGACAGAGAAAGCAATTCAGAGAGGTGATGACAGAGTCCAGAGATCAAGCACGGATATCAATATGAAATAATGATCAAGCGAAACCAAGAGATGAACCCTACAGAACATTTTAAGTATGGATTATAGTCTCAACTAGGCTAGAGATTGTGTATGATCCCTACCACTATACAAAGGGATCGGGTCGTATCAGCTTAGCCGTTCAACTCAACGGAGATTGATCGATATCTCAACAACCAGAAGTCAAGTATGCAAATACTTTTGGCGACATAGAGTTAACATGAAGGGGGAATCACCAGAGGGATCGCGAGACCCCATATGACAGTTAAGAGGGGTCGATGCCGATCCCTATTCCTTGGGATTTGGGCCTACTGATCGCTCATGTAACCTCATTTGCATCTGGTGATTCCGTCGGCGATTCTTAAGAAAGATATTCGGTTATCTCCCCTATAAATACAGGTTTCTTGGTTCATTTGAGGGACCTTTATGCTGTTGTTTTCTTGGTATTCCATTGTATTCACGGATTCTGATGCAATCTCTATTGTACTCAAAATTCAACGTTATTAATAAAGCAATTTCTCCAAAGTGGACATAGGCTTTCAACGGCGAACTACTATATATCATTGCGTTCTTGTTTTTGTTTATTTCTTGTTATTTAACTACTTGTTTCATATATTTTCATTTGGATTTCTTCATTTATTTCTCTACAAAACTCTATTGGGTGTTTGCAACCAATTTGGCATAAGCAATTTGGTGCTTTCACTAAGAAGTGATTCTCAGCATCATCGGATCCCTATTCTACAGTTGGATTGCGAAAATCTGAAGAAGAGATCCAAATTCATCTTTACAAAGTTTCATATTCTATTCAGACTTGGAAAAAGCCTATAAGAAAACTATTCAATTTAACAAATAGACATTGTTAGATGGATTAACCTGAGTCCATGGTCTCATGCGACTATTTATATATGTGTTCGAAGTCAAATGTTCAAGTTCATATGCATTTCGAACATTCACATGGGCAACATATTGTAAGTGCACAAGCGCATATATATCCAAACTCATATGCAAATTCATATGTAAAGAAACAAGTTCATACAGATTTATCTTCTCCAAACCGATCTCCTCATGTTGTTTTTACCAAATGCAATAAAATCCCGGATTGCCTAAATACCAAAGAAAAGAACCTGCCTGAACAAGGATTGGAATCAAACTCACATATGTATTTTTATGAATCACAACTGATCCCTTACACCCATTCAACAGCCGATCCCTCCATGCCTACATAACCGATCGCTCTACGCATTCCTTTCTTCAACAACTAACACTGATCCATCCATTGATACCATTCCACTACAACTGCATATCACACCGATCGCATCCACCAACATGAGAAACAAGCCACCATCGATCCCATATGCATCAACAACTGATCGCTTATTGATTCAACCATGTCGTGACCGATCGGTCTATCCACTATCAATCTCTAAGCTAATACCAATTGGTTAACCAACATGAATGATCATCATCAAACCCAATCTCGGCTCACTAACATGAAATCAAGATTGTATAAGGCAGCGACTTCGATTTTGAGGGAGATTGGGGCAGATAGGGGATTGGATCGACAAAGTGAAGAAGGAAGGGATTGGTTCATTTTTTAAAAAAAGAAAAAAACTCTAAAAAGTGAAGAAGGAAGGGATCGACCCGAACCCCGACCGCATCGTAGTGCCGAGGAATGGATAAGGAACTACTATTCAAAAGGTACTTTCGAAGGCTGGAGAACCAAGGCAATATGATACGAACTGGAATCGGTTACCGGTTCAAGCTCCCATAATAGATTGTGACTGTTCTTAACTGATCAGCTTCTAAATGCTTGACTTGGCAGCTACGATACTACGGCTTGTGTGATGACCGCCCTACACTGCCTATTCTGCCATCTCAAAGTATAGCTATCCATCATCAAAGTCATTACTTCCCAACATAGAACTCCCTCGTCGAGTTACGAGTGGTCATCGTCGAAAATCGACAAAAACCTTCGAAATGGTCATCGAAGAACTTACTTCAGAAATTTCCCCAAGTCGAACTCGGGTTTTTGGCCAACTGTCCTAAAGTCGAACCCAAAGAAAACTCTAGAATTCTAGCCCAAAGTCGGACTGGGGTAAAGCCAAGATTTTTTCTAAGCAAACCCCAAAGTGACTCCAAGCCCCGTTCATCATCGACCCAACATTTCAAATTTCTACAACTCCAAGCGAACCATGTGCTGACTTCAAGCTAATAGCAGATTTTCTTAGGTCGGAATCCAACCTTATAGGGTATTCCTTATCACCCCATATCGTTCTCACCCAGTTTGGGAAAATTTCGGGATCATTATCGATCCATGACCCTATCCTAACTGATTTGTCATTCGATCGGCATTTTCAATCATCCAAACATTGGAGAATCATGCATATATCATTCATAAGCATTACAAACAACTGTAACTTGAAAACGGACCAGACTAATGACGATTGGAGAATTTTCCCCAGTTGAATCCCATTCACTGAAGCCGTTCAGCATGTATAATATCCAAGGAGATTCAATATGCCAACCATGGTGGCGTATTCTAGAAACACAGATCCCCGAGAGCATCTCATGAAATATGAAGGGCATATGGATTCCGCTAGAGCGATGGGCGCAATCCATTGCTGATGCTTTCACATATTCCTCGAGGGAGTAGCGATTATGTGGTTTACGCGATTATCGCCCAAGCCCATCTCCTCGTTTAATCAACTGGCTAGAAAGTTCATCGAGTAATTCAGAATGTATGTGACTCGCCCCAAGGATGCGATGTCATTATCCAACTTATCCCAAGCGCCAAATGAGTCGCTCAAAGACTTCTGACAGAGATTTAACACCGTTGTCACCAAAGTGAGCAATCCTAATGAAAATATAATACTTATGGCGTTGATAAAGGGAATTGTAACAACCCGGAATTTCACCGCTTTGATTTGCGAATATTTAAATAATTTTAAATATTCAAATAATAGCTTTTATAATTAAAAAAAACTCTATTAAATAATTAATAATGATGGTGGTATAGATTTCTAAATTTGTTTACAAAAATATATAGTTCGAAGAAAAATCGAAAATGTGACCGGAATTCATTTTCCGAATTTTCAAATTTTCATCAGCTAAAAGTTATCGAAAATATTGTGAACTCTTTAGCATAAGTATAAACATTTGTAAATAAGTTAGCATATGTATATATGTGTGTAATAGTGTATGTATATATTCATATTCATACCTAAGTATGTAAAGTTTATAATAAAAAAATGAATGTCACATCATTAGAAACATTAAGTATAAAGAGTACTTAAACATGTTTGCATGGATATGAGAAGAGGGAACAAGGGTGTGGGCATGAGTACATGAGGTGGAGGAAGCTAGGTGGGGTGATAAGAGGGTAGTGGAGGGTAAAGGACAAGGGCATTTAGGTAATTCAGTTTTTCCCCTGCTTATAAATAACCCTTCACTTCTTCAAATTCTTCCTCCTCTTTATTTTATCATATCTTCCTTATCTCTTAACCTAATGGAGAAATTCTTTTCTTAAAACCATAGCAAATTCCAATGGCTACAACTTTTATTTGTACCACTTCTTTAAATTTTTAGCTTAGCTATGTCAAAATATCATTTCTTTGCAGAGTATTTTTGGACCCATATTTTCAAGTCCGAAAATACTTCTTCTTCTTTTAACCATATTTCCCTCAAAGAAAATCCAAATTGAGTAATTCTTTTTTATAAATGGTGGAGAAGAGAATTTACAAGAACTTTATCTTTGACAACTTCTCAAAATTCTGAGAGTAACATAGTCAAAAAACTAAGAGAAGATGACTAAATTTTAGGTCCAGTTTTGTGAATTCAACATTATCCGAAGTCCCTCCATCTCTCCAAAACAAGTCCTCACCTCATCTATACATGTCATGGACGAACCCATTTGTGGCATTTAGCCGCCAAAATCTTGTCTTTTTATAAGCTAGGAGCTAGATGGTTGAAAAAGTTGGTGAAGTTCTAGAATAGGTTGGATAGCTTAAGGTGAGAAAAATCTTGCTTTTATATAAACTTCTAAACTATTGTTGATCTTGGCTATGAAATATGTTGCTTGATTTATTGGATGTTGATGTATATAGACATATTGCTTGGATATTGTATGACTTTAAGTTTGAAGTAAAGTTAGTAAGCAAAAGTTAGTAAGTGAATGTTAGTATAGTTTGTAGTTAGAATTCTTGACTTGTTGTATGTGATGGTGATATATTCATATGTTGTGCTTATGAATTTAGGTTTGTAATTTTGCTTAGGATGTTCTATGCTAAGAAAGTTAGTTGAAAAGTGGTTAGTCGCGACATCGAAATCTCTTTGTTTACTTATGAATTTTTCGACAAAATTTATAAAGTTTTACACTTGAATTGATGTTTTTAAAATTTTTTATGTAAGTATATAAAAGTATGTCAAACTGATTAGTAAAAGTTCTAGAAAGTGGTTTGAATTATAAATCAAGTTTTGAAAATTACAGGTCCTATAGCGATAGTCGCTATAAATGCAGTTCGTGAAAAACGAACTCTTTTTGAATTTAAAACACTTTAACTTAAGTATCTTTTTAAAAAGTATTTTTCAAAACTTAATATAAGTTTTTAAAATTAATTATTATTAATTTATTATTTATTTATTTAATTAATGACTAAATAATTAATTAATTAAGGTAATTAACACCTAATCATTTGTTAATAAAGGTAATTGGTACTTAATTATTAATTAAGTTAATGTTAATTAGTTAATTAATTAAATATTTTTTATTAATTGATAATTTATTTAAGGATTAATTTTTATTTAGTTATTGATCAATCATTAATTAATTATTTATTAACTAAGGGTTTAATTAATTACTAATTAAGTTAATATTTAATTTAAAATTAATTAATATTTAATTATTTTTAATGAAGGTTCAATTAAGTATTATTTAATTATTAATTGAGATTAATTAATAGATAATGATTTATTTAAAGATTAACTATTTTAAATATTATTTAAATATTATTTAATTAATAGTTAATCATTATTTAATTATTAATTAAATGTTTAATTATTATTAAGTAAAGATTTTAAATTTTATTTAATTATTAAATAAAAGTTTTAAAGTTTAAACCTACTTTATTTCTAAAAGACCGGTTTTGTTTTGAAAGCAAACACTCTTTTAAAGAATATTTTATCCAAGGGATTTTCTTTGTCAATTAACCTTAAGTAGTCCCAATTGAATATGGAACTCAATGACATCTATTTAGTAGAATAAAATACCATTCTGCTAATTAAATTGTAATTGACATCTATTTAGCAAAATAAAACCCCGTCCTATCATCATTTGGTTAGATAAAATATAAATGACATCTGTTTAGCAGAATAAATCCCTGTACTGCTATTACATTATTTGGATATTGAATGGTATGTTAGTAGATTAATATTTGATGAGTGGCGTTTTCTATATATGCATAGTTGTTATTTGCTTTTGTGTACATATCCGCATATTTAAGTTATGTGACGTTTGAATGGAAATGGTATCCCTTTTGAAGTATTTTGTTAAATCCGGTGCATGGGTTTTACAAAGATAAATACTTATTTAAACAAAGTTAGTTTAAAATAAATAAATTATTTCAATAATAATGTTTTAAAAGTAATTGATTATTTTAATAATAATGATTTAAAATCAATTAATTATTTTAATAATGATGTTTTAAAACTGATCAATCACTTTAATAATGATGTTTTAAAGATAACTAATTATTTAAATAATAATAAGATTAAGATTAATTAACCATTTCAATAATGAGGTTTTAAAGGTTAATTAATTATTTTAATAATAAAAGTTTAAAGTTAATTAATCATTTAACAAAAAGTTAATTAATCGTTTTAAATAGTATTGTTTTGAAGTAATGAATTGGGATTAAAGCTTATTTATTATTTAAAATAAAGGTATATGAAATAATTAACCATTGTTTTAAAAATTAATTGATCAATTTAAATAAGGATATTGAAGTAATAAGTTTAGGTTTTAAATAAATCAATCATTTTGATAAAGTGAGGGCAGCAGTGATTCTAGGAGACGACCTAGAATCCCAAAATTCGACTCATATACTCCTTTAAACGATTCAATTGAAAGGGTCTACTTGGCGACTCACGACTCGGAGCAATATAGGAAACCAGCCTGAGAGATTCCACCAAAACCCAGAGGAAGTCTGGGAAGTATTGTATATTTCACGATATATATGGTCATAACATTGACGATTACAGACACCTCTGAGATGTGATCAGAGAGCTGATCTGGAAAGGAAAGCTTCAATAATATGTGCAAGCCCCATAGAATGGCGGGCAAGAGACGTCTGACCTTTACCAATAAAGACCTTTGATTATTAACTGGACCACCTACGGTCGACTTCCAACTAAAGCACACAACACTGCTACACCTATCAATAAAATTTATTTCAATTTCGGTTATGTTTTGAACTACGATCAACTTGAATTGAACTACTTGCAAATGATACGGGTGACCAAGTACCCAGAGTTAGGTGTCAACCAACCTCTACAGACACTGATCGGCCCTTTGGAATATCATCAAGACGAGCATGATTCAATCGCTCATCAGCTACCATGTGCCTCTGACTTGAGGGCAAGAACCCAAAATGGAAAGTGGGTGTGACTTGGCCACCCACTTCCTATTACGTGCTTCCATTATGACAGAACATCTATGCCTTGCTCAGAGCCCGACAAAGTCAGACTTTGATACAAAGTGTACACGACTGACCGTCCACTCATCAACCTTCGCACTTGACTTGGAGACCAATGACATGCTTGGAGTGGATGTGACCCGACCATCCACTCCCCAGCTCCTACTTGAAGTTCGCCGAAATACTTACGCCTCTTCCAAAACTCAGCAAGACTAGGGTTCAACTAGAAGTGGACGTGACATGACCGTCCACACATCGACTCCTGCCCAACACGAGGGGTAGTTTGGGAGCTTGATTAAAAGTAAGTGTGACTGGCTATCTACTCATCAACCACATCCTCGACACGAGGACACGACTATTGCTCAAGGTGGATGCGACTTGACCATCCACCCAATAACTCTCTACCTTGACTTGCCGGGAAGAGTACGAAGCAAATTGGACAAGACCTGACCGTCCAACCCAAGCATGGATGCGATCCGACCATCCATCGCTTAATCACCAAGTGGACGAATCGACCGTCCACTCGCCAACCTTTATCCTCGACACTAGGGGCAGAATTCCTTTCCATGAATAAACATGACTTGACTGTTCATTCGACAACTCTTACCTTGACCTGACAGGTGGAGTATAAATAAAAAATGGGTGTGACTAACAACACATCGATCAACTCTGGTCCCCTACGCAGACTGGAGTATAAATACCAAGATGGATGCGGTTCGACCGCTCGTTGACTAACTCTGCTCCCTCAATGCTGACCGGAGTATAAACATAAAAACATGGATGCGGTTCGACCGTCCATTAATTAACTCTAGTTCCTTAGTGCGGATTGAAGTATAAACTTCAATTGGGCATAGTTCAACTGCCCGTCAACAAACTATATTCCCCAAGAACGGACCAAAGTATAGGCAACAAAATCAGATGCGAACTGACCATCCGGTATAAAGCGGACACGACACGACCATTCGTGCGTCAATTCTTATTCTCGGCACGGGACCCATAGCATAAATTCATGCGCTTCAACCATACAGCATAAAAAAGTTTCCTTAACTTGATAGGAAGAACCAGATTCGCAAAACCGACGTGACTGACCGTCTGATTTTGAATGGATATGATGGCCCATCCAACCTCAAATGAACGTGAATCGACAGTTCACTTTCCAACTCCAATCTTTTCCTTGACAGTTGGAGTAAAAATTCACCAAGCGGACGACGCAGTTCGACCATCCAGTCGCTAACTCTCACTCTCAGTTCGACAGAGGGGGCTTATACTAGAAAATGGACGTGGTTCGATTGTCCATCGATAACTCTAGTTCCCAGAGTGCAAGCTAGAGTATAAACACCAAATGGGTGAGATTGACCGCCCATCAACAAACTTTGTCCTTGGAGCACAGATAAGAGTATAGGTCAAAAAATGGACGTGGTTCGATCGTTCATCCATTAACTTTTTCCCCTGACTTGGTGGCAGAAGAAATGACTAAGGAAAATGTGCTTCGACCATTTTTCGGAATAACTCTAGTTTCCAGAGTGTGGACTAGGGTACAAACATCAAACGGGTGTAATTGATCGCCCATCGACTAACTCTGATCCCCGAAGTGTGGATAAGAGTGTAGACAAACGAGTGAATTCGATTCGACCACTCATTTGCCAACTTAGACCAGAATTCGACAAGGAAAGTATAAACTCTTCAAAGATGGAATTCGACCATCAACGAACAACTCCGCTAACCCAAGACTAGGGCAGGAGTACAAATTACTAGAAGCTGAACAACAATAGCCCACTATAGCTCCGGCTTGGTATTCTTTACGACTCAAGGCGATGACCGCAGAGAGGCCGTAATACAAAACCAATTGGAACAACATCCGAAGTTACGTGTAACCGAATATATCATACCATCGGATCAACAGGCAATATCGATCCAAACTTTCTATATCGTGTCACTGGATCGACGGTCAATATCGATCCACACCAACCACAAATAAATGTGATCCGAACGTCCATCAAATAACTCCGGTCACCAGAGCGTGGATAGGAGAATAATGTTAGGAACTGAGATGTTGGTTTTGATGACAATCACCTTTTTAACTTATCTTATTATAAAATATATACTAACACTATTGTCTAGATAGATATGTATATGCAGGAACTATGCAGGATATATATATATATATGTAGGTATTGATTACTGAAGACTGATCGGTATAAAGACTCAAGACTCAAGATTCAGAATGGAGATATCAAGATTGAAGACTCTAGAGTATAAGGATCAAGATTTTAAGATAAGTGTCTAGTTTTTGTTAAAACTTCATAATAGCACGGAAATCTTCATTCCAAATTTCATTTGGGATGGAACCCATTTCTATCTTCTTAGTGGCTTACAAACCCACGACAAGTAGCTTACAAACCTACGACAAGTGGCTTACAAACCCACGAACATCCTGGTTTTGTACAAGTTCTCGAGTCCTGATGTGATGAGATATTCTGCAGAAAGAAGCTTGCAAAACTACTTCAAAATGGTTTTTCAAAATGATTTTCAAAACTGCTTTTCAAAATGTTTTAGCCTTAAAAATTATCTTTTCAAATGATTTTCAAAAAGATGTTTTAGCCTTAAAATATTCTTTATTTTTGTTTTTAAATAAACTCTTGTTTTAAACTTCGTTTGTTTTTAAAACTATCTTCTGAATTTTAAATATTCTTTTATAATGTATATATACTTGAGATTTAAAATCAAATTTATATATACATTCTAAAAAAATATTTTCTCCTCTTCTTTATTTTAAAACATAGGAAAATTAGTTTTTTTTACTCCAGAATCATTTCATCTTTTTTTCCTTTCAATACCATTTTCAAAACAAATTTTACATTGTTTTTAACTAAGGGATGTCGACATCATGGGATACCTCATGTCGACATGGTGGCCGTTAAATTCAAAAGTTTCAATTTTCAAAAGAAGTGTCTATTCGTATAAATCTCTTCATGAATGATTATGACCGTTACTGGTCTATAAATAGTCTTCACAAACGAATTTTTTAACTAACTATTTTCTTCACTCCTTCTTCTCCACAAATCCATATTCTAAAAAAATTCATATTTTTAAGATCGTGCCGAAAATATGCCAAATTCTCAAGTGAATCAAATTAGAATCTCATTCTTGTTTGATTCTCTGCCCTCTCTCGAAGATCAAAGTGCTATTCAGAGTTATAGGATCAATTTGTAATCAAAAGTTTGTCGAGTCTCTCTATAAGGTGTGGCTGTGCCAGGAAATCAATTAGGTGATCTTGTGTCCCGTAAATCAAGAGAGTTTGCCCCGGACTCGAAGACAGGAGGGTACCTCAAGGCCTTTAGAAATTGAGGATTGTAATCTCGACATAGGTATAATAAAAATCTATACGAGGTGTTTGCCTTGGTGTAGGACTGGACGTAGGGTAACTCTGAACCAGTATAAAATCCGGTGTGTTCTTTCCTTTTACTGCTTTTTATTTACTTTCTGCATCCGTGTTTGATTCTGTGATTGTTTTGTGATTAAGTTCTGTATTTGTTTATACCATAATTTTTAAATTAATCCATATAAGTCTTAGAATCCATTAAACACTATTCACCCCCCCCTCTAGTGTTAAATTAGCATTGAGATCCTTAATCCGCACTCCCTTTCAATTGGTATCAAAGCAAGGTTTTAATAGTTTTCATAATCTGAAACTTGAAAATTGTTTTAATGGCTACCAACACTGGTAATGTCAACTATGGCACTAGTTCTGTTAACACAAACACTAGTTCATTAGTAGAAGGTCAGTCTACTGTCAGACCACCATTTTTCAATGGCAATAATTATGCATATCGGGCTTGTAGAATGAAAATTTATTTACAATCAGTAGGATTAGACACTTGGAATATCACATAAACTGAGTATGTTGAACCAACTACCGATTTTTCCTAGTGGACTACTGAGCAAAAGAGTGTTGCACAAAATAACTCAAAGGCCATGAATATATTATTTTGTTCACTAAATAGGAATGAGTTTAATAGAGTGTCTGTTTGTAAGTCAGCATTTGAAATCTGGAAAACTTTGCAAGTTACTCATGAAGGAACAAGCAAAGTTAAACAGACTAAAATTTCCATATTAACTAATCAGTTTCAATTGTGTAAAATGCATGAAAATGAGTCCATTTCTGACATGTATTGTCGATTTCAAGATATTGTTCATTCACTAATTGCACTGGGAAAAAGCTTTTCGGAGGAAGACTAAGTCAGAAATTTTTTAAATTCACTCACTCCAGAATGGGATCAAAAGACACTTGCAATCGAAGAAGCAAATGATATCAATCTAATGAAAATAGAAGAATTGATTGGGAATCTGATGTCTTATGAAGTTCAACTGCAAGGAAGAAGAGAAAACAAGGCTACAGAAAAGAAGTCATTAGCATTCAATGTAACAACTGAAGATTCGGAACCAGACAGTAATGAGGAGATTGCTTTCATGATAAGAAACTTCCGGAAATTACTTAAATATAGAAAAATGAATAATCACAAAATAAATGATCAAAGGAATTCCAGAAATAATACGGAGAACGTCAACAATGATAGATGTTACAATTGCAATAAAGTCGGGCATCATAGGAAAGATTGTTTGTATCCAGATAAACAGTTGTTCCCTCCAAACAATGATTCATCAAGGAAAAGAAAGAAAGCATACACAGCAACTCTTGATGACTCAGACTCATCATCCAGTGACGATGAAAAGAAGATGGATAATTCAAATCTGTGTTTCACTGCTATTCATGAATCAGACGACGATGGGAGTATGGATCTAAAAATAGGTACGCATTTACATTATTTTTAATTTTTCTTGTTTGAATGAATGCTTGTTTGTTTGCTTGATTTTTTAAATTCCTTGAATTTTAAATTCAAATCTATCCCTTGAAATTTGAATTTTAAATTCAAAAATAATAATATTTTAATAATATTTTAAATATTAAATTATTAATATTTAAGTATTATTATATTTAATGTTATCACAGGAATTATATAAGTAGAATATAGGATATAATATATACATTTATTAGAAATTAGGAATAGACACTTGTCCTTTGATTCAATAGGCACATGTCGACATACCTGGATACCCCATGTCGACATGCCCCTCAGAAATTTGATTTCAAAATTTGAATTCAAACTTTTGAATTTCCCTCCACCTTTTCACCAACTTCAATGCTCTGGAAAGATACCTCTTGACCAGAGAACATGTCTATAGAATCTCTATTTAATTCACTCTCCTTATCATCACTTTTCGTTTTTATTTCAAATTTCAAATTTATCTTCATTATCTTCAACTCCTCTCAAACATTTTCAATGGCCTCTTCAAGCACTCCTAACACCATTAGACTTCCAAAAGCTATCAAAAACTTTCTTTTTAATGACTCGGAAGCTATCAAAGCTTACATCAACTATGTAAACTTTGGTAAAATTCATACGGGGGAAATTTTCTATTTTTGAATATTTTCCTTCTTATGAAATTGAAAATCTTTTTCAACAATGTTCTATTCTTAGTGTAGTAGATAACAAACAAAATGATTTTGTATGTTATCCAAATCTTGTTAAAATGTTTTATGCGAATTTGAAACGTGGTTTTTATGATGGGCAAGATGGATAAATTTGGAGTAGTGTTAAAGGAACACTGATGCAGGCCAAGAAGGAGAAGTCATAGGTCGAGTACGACCTAACATGTTGATAGGTCGAATACGACCTAAAGAGGAAGCTAACGAGTTAACATCTTGTGAAGAATTGTGGGAAGTTGAAGTTTTAGGTCGTAAGCGACCTAACGGGTTTGAGGATGGCGAGCTAAAGCAAAGAGATAGGTCACTGGAACGACCTAACATGTTTTAGGTCGTATACGACCTAACGAGATAAGAGATAGGTCGCTGGAACGAGCTAACAGGGTGTTACGACCTAACGAAGAAGGCCTAAGTCGTTCACGACTTAACTCGAGCGGGTCACGACCTAACGAAGGAGATATAGGTCGTCTGCGACCTAACGAGTATGCTGAAGAAAGGATCTCACGACCTAAGATAGGTCGCGTAAAGTCTTAAGTCGAGAAGAAAGTTAGGTCGCATGAAATCCTTAGGTCGTGAACTTGTTGATGCCGCTTTATTTTAGGTCGCTGAAGTTTGAAGACGTAGATTCTTTAAGCCGCTTTAATCTCTGCCGTTGATTCCTTAGGTCGCTGATGGATACAGATGTTATGTCGTATGATTGTATAGTTCTTAAGTCGTGAGTAGTTAGGTCGTGTACGACCTAAGAGTTGTAAAGTCGTTATGTTGTCTTGTATGTTGGTTTGTAATATGTGGCTGTGTTGTAATGTGATCTGTTAGGTCGTTAACGACCTATACTAAGTCGCTGGGTTTTAGGTCGCACTAATGTTAGGTCGTAGGTCGTTCACGACCTAAGAGTTGTGTTGAAATATTGATTATGTTTGGCGTGTGAGTTGTAGCCTATAAATAGGCATGTGTTGTACATTTTGAAAGTTTAGTTGATTTGAAATAAAAATCTTGTTTTGTTAGCTTTGTGCTTTCACCCAATTGGTACTTGAGTGTAATCTCCTATCTCCTCTTTCGGTTAATCGAGTGTGCTCGATTCAACGACTGCAGAAGCTGATTCACGGAATCTAGTGCGCTAGATCAACGTGCGAAGAATCGCAGATCTTTGAACCCGGTATCATGTGCGATCAATGAGTTCGGGATAGCTAGAATTCGGTATCTTCGGATCAACGAATTTGGGCAACTTCGGCATCTTCCAATTCACCGATCGCTACTTTCATCGATCTACATTGTTATGATTAATCTGCTGTGTCAGTTTTGGTATCAGAGCTTGTTTTAGCCAATCATAGCTAAATCGAGTCCTTGGAGCCAATTCTTTGAAGAAGTTGAAGTATTAGCCGAGCTTGAAGTGTGGAAGCCGAGCTAAGAAGAGTGAAGGCCGTGTACATCATTGTGAAAGTCAAAGCCGAGAATTGAAGAGTTTGTAGAGTTTCAAATCATGCCGCCAAGGAGAGCTAATCGTCATCAAAACATAGAAGTATTGTATCGAAGAGAAGAAGCTGATGAGATGGAGCAAAGAATCAATAAAAACTTTAGTGAAAAGCTTAACGAAGGAATTGGTCGGTTAGAGAAGATGATGGTAGAAATGAATCAGAATCGGAGAAGAGTTTCACCTGAATCTAACCATGGAGGAAGTAGAGTCTAGCCTCATTCCAATCGAGACAGAAGTGTTGATGATGATCAAAGGCATGGGAGGAACGTGAATGATCGTGAACGGAGGAATGTAGATAGAGGGATGATGGTGGTAGTTGTGATGGTAGTAGAGATGTGGGTGGACGAGATAGACAACGATATACATCTGATTTTGAAGAGGAGTATGATGGTGGTAGTGTTCGTGGACAAGGACGAGGACAAGGAAGAAATTACTCTGAGTATGATCACAAGTGGGAGTCGGGAATGAAGACTGAAATTCCTGAATTCAAAGGTGGTATGCAAGCGGAGGAGTTTCTAGATTGGGTGGCTAATGTTGAAAAGATTTTTGACTTCAAAGAAGTTCCAGAACATCGTAGAGTGAAGTTGGTTGCTACAAGGTTGAGGGGTAGAGCTTTGACATGGTGGCAGCAAACCAAACTTACACGTGAACGGATGGGGAAGTCAAAAGTTGAGTCTTGGGAGAAGATGAGGAAATTGATGAAAGCAACGTTCTTACCTTACAATTATCAATCTCTGATGTATCAACGTTTGCAGAACTTGAGGCAGGGCACAAAGACTGTTAATGATTACGTAGATGAGTTTTATCAGCTTATTGCAAGGAATGATATTATGGAAATGGAAGAACAACTGACATCTAGATTCATTGGGGGATTGAGAATGCAGATCCAGGATATGGTGAATATGTTCGATCCAAGATCTATAGCGGAAGCACATCAGAAAGCGTTGGCTTGGGAGAAACATGGACGACGAGAAGGTGGTGTGTTTATTAATTCCAACAATCAAGCGAAGGGTGTTAGTAGGGGTTCTAGTGTTTCTAAACCTATCAGTAGACCAGTGGTGAAGGAGGCTGAGAAGGCAAAGGTTAACAATGGTTTCAAATGTTACAATTGTCAGGAATTGGGTTATAAAAGTAACGAGTGTCCAAAGCCAAAGAAGAGAACCATGGTTGCGGAAGTTGAGGATGAGGATGGTGATGGAGAATATTCTAGTCCAGTTGAGGAGGATGAACATGATATTGCGTCAGGAGATGAAGGTTGTAATATAATGCTGAGGAGATCGTGTTTAACACCGAAGCAGGAAGAAGCTAGTTGGTTGAGGAGTAATATCTTTCAGTCGACATGCACTATACTGGGGAAGGTTTGTAAATTTGTGATTGACGCCGGAAGCTGTGACAATATCATTTCAACTGAGGCTATAACAAAGTTGAAGTTGAAGACAGAGAAACATCCAAATTCATATAAGTTAGCATGGTTGAGAAAAGGAGGAGAAGTGAAAGTGGATAGACGAGTTCGTGTTCCATTCTCTATTATGAAAAATACAAAGATGAAATCTGGTGTGATGTAGTAGAGATGGATGTGTGTCACTTACTTTTGGGAAGACCGTGGCAGTATGATCGAGTAGTACAGCATGACGGTCGGACCGATAGCTACAGCTTTATGTTTGAAGGCACGAAGATTATCTTAGTTCCAAAGAAAAGACAACAAGGAGAAAGTAAGTCAGAAGAGATTGAAGAGCTGAAAACTTTATTATCTTTGAAGGAGTTTGTTAAGGAGGTTGAGGAAGAGCCGGAAGTATTTTTGTTGATTGGACGAGAGAGCAGTGAAGAGGTTGAAATTCCAGAAGAAGTGAAACCAGTTTTGAAAGGATTTGAGGATGTATTTCCAGATGAGTTACCGAAGGAGTTACCGCCACTAAGAGACATTCAACATCAAATCGATCTTGTTCCGGGAGCAATGTTGCCGCATAGACCACATTATCGAATGAGTCCGAAGGAACATGAAGAGTTGCGGAGGCAGGTGGAAGAATTGCTTGAACAGGGGCGTGTGCAGGAGAGTTTAAGTCCTTGTGCTGTAGCAGCTTTATTGGTACCCAAAAAGGATGGAACATGGAGGATGTGCACAGATAGTAGAGCATTGAATAAGATCACAGTCAGATACAGATTTCCAATGCCGTGGCTTGATGATTTACTGGATCAAATCAGTGGGTCCGTAATATTTTCTAAGATTGACTTGAAGAGCGGTTATCATCAGATTCGCATTAGACCAGGGGACGAATGGAAGACAGCATTCAAGACGAGGGAAGGATTGTATGAATGGCTGGTAATGCCGTTTGGTCTATCGAATGCACCAAGTACATTCATGAGAGTGATGAACCAAATTTTCAGGCCATACATTAGGAAATTTGTGGTGGTTTACTTTGATGATATTCTGATCTACAGTGCTAGTACAGAAGAGCATGTTCAACATTTGAAGAAAGTGTTAATTATTCTTCGTGAATAACAATTCTATGCTGCTACAAAGAAGTGTGTTTTTATGGCAAGGAGTGTTTTATTTCTGGGGTATGTTGTATCAGAAGAAGGAATACAGGTTGACCAATGTAAAGTTGAAGCTATCAGAGATTGGCCGCAACCCAAGACGATAACGGAAGTTCGTAGTTTTCAAGGGTTGGCTTCATTTTATAGAAGATTTATGTAACGACCCGCAATTTTGGACCATTCGCATCCATTATAAGTGTATAGGTAGACACTCATGCCGGAGTTGAATTGCTCAAAATACCGCGTTGTTAATTTAAATTTGGCAAAACTGAACATATACAGTAAATAAATAATCACAGATCACAGACACAGAGTAATAAGTGCAGCGGAAATAAAAGAGATAGTAGTTCATGAAGCTACTATATGAATATATAAAATACATCAGAGTTTACAACAGAAGAGTAATACGATACATCAGAGTTAAACCAAATACAATGGAAGAGTAACACGATACATCAGATACAAATCAGAATACATCACTGGAATCATCGAATACAGAAAGCAGAATAGATGGCTAGATCTTCAAGCAAGCTCCAACTTCAAAGGTGAGTCTCGAATACTGGTACACTCAGTCTGACCTGAGCGTAAAGCAAAACACAAGACACTCGAGTCAGGATTAACATTCTTATATTAATAAATCCAACTCAAGTGAAATAGCAATTGAAATACAAGTAACTCAAAGGATGTTTGGAATAACCATCCTTCAAGGATTCGTTAAACTATCTACTATGTAGTAGTGTACGATAAGTAGATAATGTCTATCAATAATATAAAGATATCAAAATAGTGTTAAGTCATGGCCCATTCCACCCTTAACACATTTTTATTCCCAAAAGCATATACAAGACCGTAGTTTCCCCAAAACCGGAAGTCACCAGAGGGCAATCCATATACTAAAGGTACAAATCAAATTCGTAGTGGTCGCGTATAAATGGAATACAAGTATGACAAGGCACATGAGGCAATACCCAAGGTAGTGATACTACCGTTCGCCTGATCCGGACTGGTGAGAACGCAACGCCGCAGCGCCCGCAACACCGTGAAACAACACTCCCAAAATCAAGGGTGCACCAATCGACAACAAGTATAAGTAGTTCGAAGAAGTGTGTCCACTTGAGGTAGCAAATCCTCCATTGGCCCGGCATAGCTCCTGTTTTAGTCATTTCCAATTTGACACAAGTGTCAAGGCTATCCATTATCGTTCTCTTTCTTCAGTCAACACGTACATCAATCCAACCACTTCATTCTGGATCATCACTCCGCGTATAGTTATTAAAGTGGTTTTCGGTTTAGATAGAGAGTATATCCATAACCGACTCCGGTCTCTTTAATAACTTTCGTGATTATTACACTGATTGGTCGTTTAATATATTTCAAAACCAAATCAATTACAATTTCAATTAGAATTTGTAAACAAACATTTCATTTCTCTTTCGAAATCAATTTCCAAAATTTACGTTTCAACTTCCAAATTCATTTCAAAATCCTATAATTCAATTTCAAATTTTATTCAAAACAATTCAAGTATTGATTCAAGTTCGTATATAAGTTTCGTTTCGAAATCATTTACATTTAATTTAATTTAACCTTCAAATCAATTCCAAATTCATTTATCGATTTCATTCAATATTCGTTAAGTTACTTTATCATTCAAAACAATTTCTATTAAATTTCCAATTCATTAAATCAATTCTTAAGTTCAACTTCATTAAATCAAAATTTACAATTTTGAATTAAATTAAATTCGTCAAATCAAATTCTTTACATTTCAAGTCTTACATTAATTCCAAAATATCACATTTTCATTTCTTGTTAAAGAAAATTCAATTTCACTTATTTACTAACTTAAATAATTTTCCAAAAACTTACTTAATAAAGAGAACTCAATTTCAATTATATACGAAGTAAAATTCACTTATTTCAAAAGTTCAAATTTTTTCTTATTAAAGAATTCAATTCAATTTAATCATTAAATAATTCAATCTTATTTAATTATTAAATAATTCAATCTTATTTAATTATTAAATAATTCAAAACTTAATTATTAAATAATTTTCAAAGTTAATAATTTCAAACTTAATTATTATTTCAAACTTAATTATTAAATCATTTCAAAGTTGAATAATTTCAAACTTAATTATAATTTCAAACTTAATTATTAAATCATTTCTCAAATTAAACAACATTCTTTCATCAATTACATCGTTAATATTTTGTTTCAGATTATTAAATAGTAACATTTTCCTTTCATTAAAAATTCAAATTTCCACTTCATTTCAAAACCATATTATTTATTCAAATAAAAACTTCGTTTATTTTTAAATCAAATTATTGACCAATCGGGTTTTTATTTAATTCTCTATCCAAAGTCAAAGTTAAATTTGGGTATTTATCATTTCAACCCGATTCCAATTCAATTCAAAATCATAGCATAACAAAGGGAACTTGCAGTGTGATAACTGGGATGGTGTCAAAGTAAATAAACAAGCAATAACAACAATCAATACCAATCCAATAATCAATTCAAATAATCCCGAAATAACCGTATTAATTCGCATTGTTATTTGTACGAATTAATATAATTATTTCTAGAATCTACACTATCATTTCATGTAGATTAAAGATCATTACATTACGGTTTTTACTTGTCATCTATTTACAATTTCATACATCATCAATTTAACAACATACATTCAATGGTTTAAAATGTAATTAAACAAATCATACGTGTCAATAAATTCAACAGTTAAAGGGGTCATATTATACAAGTGTCAGTTAATCAAATTTAACATTTAATTATCCTATATCAAGTTCAATTGCATACTATTTATCATTTTAACATTAACAATTTAACGTCCAATATAAACATCAACAATCAATCAATTATCAGCCAAACTGTATTATCATCGCATAAATAATTAACAGATAATGGTGTCAAATGTCACAGGTGAACTGATATAGGCAATAACATATATAACAGTGTAATTAACTAACAGCAGCATATTTCAATTGTCGTTTCAATTGAAATCAAATTTAATAAATAAAAGAACGTTAATCGTGAGTGAGTGCTCACCTTTCGAGGCTAGAGAATACAGAGCACGACACAGATACGCACATTGATATGAACACTGAGATTTGAATGATGAATTGAAGCAAAGCAAAATCAGCATTAATTCGACGATCAAGCTGATAATAAGAATAGATGGAACAAATCAGAACGGGATCGATGAGGGTAATTGGTATAAGTGAACCTATATATAACTATAAGTAACTGTATACAAATAAAACGGTATTCTAAATTCAAACATATATTAAATTAAATATATATTTCAAAAATCATTGGTTTAAACAAAAACATATATGTATGTAGTATAGTTTGAAATAATGCATATGTTTAAACCCATATACAGCCAAATTCTTTATTTTTAAAATTCAGGAATCCAAAGTTCCTAATAAAAATAATATCTACTCACTTTGTTAAATAAATAATATAAAAAAACTATCTTAAAACAAACTATATCACATATCTTAAAAATGTATATAACATAGAGTAACTAAACTTATATGACTTAATATATGAACTCACGTATAGAACTGCCACCTCTATATAGAGCTAGTGAAACCACTTTCATATACAAACAGATCAGTGAAATATATATACTTATGTCCTGACAATATAATATGTACGACCAAAAGAAAGAAAAAACAAATTGTATCTAACCTTCACGTGATCACCATGCCTATATACCAATATTTAAAATCAAATTGATGATAACATATATAAATCTAGACAGTTCGACACCAAAACAATATAACAATGCTTCCGTTAGTACATGCATAAGCTCGACTGCTTTCAAAACAACCACTATGTAACAAAACTTCAAAACCTTGATAATAGATACATACCAACAATTCAAATAAATATTTGTATAAATATACTTTTAGATGTAATCACGTAAGTAATACTCTGCTTTTATATATACACCTATCATTGACAATGAGGACAGCACGAAATATAAAATTATATATATATACTGTTGTATAACTAACCGTGACATGCAACCAAAATACATAAACAACCCATATGTATAAAACTGTAATAAAACATTGATAGATATATAACTAGTTTAAGTAAACTGCCGTCTAATTTCCATACTTAAGTATATATACTGACCCGTATATGATTTATATTGACCAAACTATATATATAAAGTATATGTGCTGTCAAAACCAAAACTCGCATGTATAAACTCACTTCATATAACTGTTATAAACCTTTATATTTGGAAACTAAATATATATGTGATATAACAAATCAAACTTAAGTACTCTTTATATTCTCGAAATTAACTTAACCAGAACCTATCCAAACTGAATGTATATATCTCTGTATTAGTAAACAATACTAATATATGCAGACCTGTGGAAATGACTTTTGTACACACCTATATAAATCTGGTAAACAAATGTAACTAATGAAACTGATGCATATAAACTTATGCATGTACTCAGATCACAACACAAAAACTTTTGTAACCAGTATCCTATATATATAACTACTATATACATCAACCTTTATATAATATATAAAATAAAACTTATAAATAAAACGTGTATAACACTTAACTAGTACACGCATTCAAATATAACTTAACAGATCGCATAAACGAAGCATGCACATACCAAAATATACAAATCACATTGAATACAAACAATGGTTTGTAAAATCCATATATACTAACCTATCAAAGCACAGAGGGGCGAAGGAGATTGTTCGGCCAGTTGTTGAAGATGAGGAGATTAGGCTTGCTTGATTTTGAAGGTGGCTGTTATTGCTTTCCTTCGTTATATTTTGAGATTATTATTTTTTCGAAAGATGAATAGGAGCAAATGGATCTGGGGCAACAAGAATTGCTTCTCAAAAAGGGAAAGACGAAAGGGATTCTCAGGCAAGATGAAAAGAATGAAAATAAATTTGTAGTTATAAAGGAAAATAGCACAAGTTACAAAGACAAAGAAAGAAAAAAAATGAACCGATAGAAAAAAAAAGAGTATGAACGGAAGAATGAAATAGAACGTTACAGGGAATTGAATTACGGGGAATAGTGAAACTAGCACGATAATCCAGAGAATCATAGCAATTATTTTGTTGTTTGGTCAGTACGTAATGAGTTTAAAGAGGCAAGTAACAAAAAGTCATAATTAATGGTACCGGTACGACGTACGGTTTAACCGTTTCCGTCGCGTACGGACCTCAAAACACAGAATTGAATATACCGTAAAGATCAACACAATAAGGTGATCAAAATGGTATACAGATATCAGTGCTATGATTGAATTATAAAAATTTGAATTTTCTACCAACGGAAAAATGCAGCAAAAAAAAGCGCAGAAAAATAAGATCGACGGAGCCAAAGATGTCCGAATTTGGAAAAACGACAAACTGACATCTTGCTTAGAAGATGTTTTAGAATTTTTCTATGTAAAAATATTAGGTTTCGGAAACATTTTATTTTCATCGCTTTTTAACTGATTAAATTGAAGTAAATTTACGCGCGAAATAAACTTTCATATTTTCGGACGAAAATTTACCAGTTGCTATGTTTAACTAGACGTATTCCAAATATTAAATTTTTATTTCAAAATTTTATCGTTTAAAATTTCACAAAATTTCAACTAGTTACGTTATTAAAACAGTTGAAATTTACGGGTCGTTACAATTTATTCCACACTTTAGTAGTGTGATGGCGCCTGTTACAGATTGTATGAAGGGTAAACAGTTTTCATGGACGGAGGAAGCAGGGAATGCCTTTGGGAAGATCAAAGAGTTGCTGACGTCTGCACCATTCTAGTGCTACCAGATTTTCAGTTAGTGTTTGAACTACATACTGATGCGTCAAAGGTTGGGATTGGAGGGGTGTTGAGTCAGAGGGGACGTCCTACTGCATATTTCAGTGAGAAGTTGTCAGGAGCGAAGATGAGATACAGTACATATGATGTGGAATTTTATGCTGTTGTGCAAGCTATTAAACACTGGAGACACTATCTATTTCAGAAAGAGTTTGTAGTTTACACTGATCATGAGGCATTGAAGCATTTACAAGGGCAAGACAAGATTTCAGCGAGACATGCATCATGGATTGCATATCCGCAACAGTTTACATTTGTTGTGAAACACAAATCGGGAGTGACGAATCGTGTTGCTGATGCGTTGAGTAGAAGAAATCACTTGTTAACCACATTAAAGGTTGAAGTGACGGGGTTTGATATATTGCTAGAATTATTTGTCGATGATCCTTACTTTGCAAAGTTTGTTGATAAAGTCAAGGAGGGAGAGACGGATGAGTTTATGTTAGTGGATGGTTTTCTGTTCAAAGGAAATCGATTGTGCATACCTGATTATAGTTTGAGAATGAAGATTGTGAAAGAGCTACACGAGGAAGGCCACGTGGGTAGAGACCGTACATTACAGCTGATTTCTCAATCTTATTTTTGGTCGTCGATGAAGCGGGAAGTGGGAAGGTTTGTGGAGAGATGTCATGTTTGCCAAGTTTCTAAGGGAACGACGAAAAATGCGGGACTGTATATGCCGTTACCCGTGCCTGTAAAACCATGGGTGGATATCAGTATGGATTTTGTTTTGGGTTTGCCTAGAACTCAAAGGGGGAATGATTCTATATTCGTTGTGGTGGACAGATTTTCCAAGATGGCACATTTCATCGCTTGTAAGAAGACAGCTGATGCCGTCCGGGTTGCTGAGTTATTCTTCAAAGAGATATATCGTTTACATGGTTTGCCGGAATCCATTTTTTCTGATAGGGATACTAGATTTCTAATTCATTTTTGGCTAAGTTTGTGGAAGATGGTGGGAACGAAATTGAAATTTAGTAGTGCTTATCACCCGCAGACGGATGGACAGACCGAGGTCGTGAACAGATCATTGGGAAATTTGTTGAGGTGTCTTGTGCAGGACAATCTGAAGAGTTGGGATGTGAAGTTATGCCAGGCAGAGTTTGCTCATAACCATGCGGTAAATCGTAGTACGGGGTTCAGTCCATTTCAGATTGTTTATTCTAGTATGCCAAAAGGACCATTGGAGCTAACAGTCATACCACAACCAAAGAAGATAGTCAAACGAGCTGCTGATTTTGTTGAAGGATTGACAGAGTGTCATAGGATCGTTCAAGAACGTTTGGAAAAGGCAAATGAGAAATACAAACGATCTGCAGACTTAAAACGAAGAAATGTTGAATTTAATGAAGGTGATTGGGTTTATGCAGTGTTAACAAAGGATCGTTTTCCAGTGGGCGCTTACAACAAGTTGAAAGCCAGAAAAATTGGTCCTGTAGAAATCGTCAAACGGATTAACGAAAATGCTTATAAGTTGAAGCTACCGGAAGATGTTTACACTTCCGACGTGTTTAACGTTAAACATCTTATACCGTATCATGGAGATGAGTTCGTTGTGGGGAAAAAGGGCGCAAATTCAAGGACGAATTTTTTTCAACCCGGAGAGGATGATGCAGGCCAAGAAGGAGAAGTCATAGGTCGAGTACGACCTAACATGTTGATAGGTCGAATACGACCTAAAGAGGAAGCTAACGAGTTAACATCTTGTGAAGAATTGTGGGAAGTTGAAGTTTTAGGTCGTAAGCGACCTAACGGGTTTGAGGATGGCGAGCTAAAGCAAAGAGATAGGTCACTGGAACGACCTAACATGTTTTTAGGTCGTATACGACCTAACGAGATAAGAGATAGGTCGCTGGAACGAGCTAACAGGGTGTTACGACCTAACGAAGAAGGCCTAAGTCGTTCACGACTTAACTCGAGCGGGTCACGACCTAACGAAGGAGATATAGGTCGTCTGCGACCTAACGAGTATGCTGAAGAAAGGATCTCACGACCTAAGATAGGTCGCGTAAAGTCTTAAGTCGAGAAGAAAGTTAGGTCACAGGAAATCCTTAGGTCGCGAACTTGTTGATGCCGCTTTATTTTAGGTCGCTGAAGTTTGAAGACGTAGATTCTTTAAGCCGCTTTAATCTCTGCCGTTGATTCCTTAGGTCGCTGATGGATACAGATGTTATGTCGTATGATTGTATAGTTCTTAAGTCGTGAGTAGTTAGGTCGTGTACGACCTAAGAGTTGTAAAGTCGTTATGTTGTCTTGTATATTGGTTTGTAATATGTGGCTGTGTTGTAATGTGATCTGTTAGGTCGTTAATGACCTATACTAAGTCGATGGGTTTTAGGTCGCACTAATGTTAGGTCGTAGGTCGTTCACGACCTAAGAGTTGTGTTGAAATCTTGATTCTGTTTGGCGTGTGAGTTGTAGCCTATAAATAGGCATGTGTTGTACATTTTGAAAGTTTAGTTGATTTGAAATAAAACTCTTGTTTTGTTAGCTTTGTGCTTTCACCCAATTGGTAGTTGAGTGTAATCTCCTATCTCCTCTTTCGGTTAATCGAGTGCGCTCGATTCAACGACTGCAGAAGCCGATTCACGGAATCTAGTGTGCTAGATCAACGTGCGAAGAATCGTAGATCTTTGAACCCGGTATCGTGCGCGATCAACGAGTTCGGGATAGCTAGAATTCAGTATCTTCGGATCAACAAATTTGGGCAACTTCAGTATCTTCCAATTCACCGATCGCTACTTTCATCGATCTACATTGTTTTGATTAATCCGCTGCGTCAGTTTTGGTATCAGAGCTTGTTTTAGCCAATCATAGCTAAATCGAGTCCTTGGAGCCAATTCTTTGAAGAAGTTGAAGTATTAGCCGAGCTTGAAGTGTGGAAGCCGAGCTAAGAAGAGTGAAGGCCGTGTACATCATTGTGAAAGTCAAAGCCGAGAATTGAAGAGTTTGTAGAGTTTCAAATCATGCCGCCAAGGAGAGCTAATCGTCATCAAAACATAGAAGTATTGTATCGAAGAGAAGAAGCTGATGAGATGGAGCAAAGAATCAATGAAAACTTTAGTGAAAAGCTTAATGAAGGAATTGGTCGGTTAGAGAAGATGATGGTAGAAATGAATCAGAATCGGAGAAGAGTTTCACCTGAATCTAACCATGGAGGAAGTAGAGTCTCGCCACATTCCAATCGAGATAGAAGTGTTGATGATGATCAAAGGTGTGGGAGGAACGTGAATGATCGTGAACGGAGGAATGTAGATAGAAGGGATGATGGTGGTAGACGTGATGGTAGTAGAGATGTGGGTGGACGAGATAGACAACGATATACATCTGATTTTGAAGAGGAGTATGATGGTGGTAGTGTTCATGGACAAGGACGAGGACAAGGAAGAAATTACTCTGAGTATGATCACAAGTGGGAGTCGGGAATGAAGACTGAAATTCCTGAATTCAAAAGTGGTATGCAAGCGGAGGAGTTTCTAGATTGGGTGGCTAATGTTGAAGAAATTTTTGACTTCAAAGAAGTTCCAGAACATCGTAGAGTGAAGTTGGTTGCTACAAGGTTGAGGGGTAGAGCTTTGGCATGGTGGCAGCAAACCAAACTTACACGTGAACGGATGGGGAAGTCAAAAGTTGAGTCTTGGGAGAAGATGAGGAAATTGATGAAAGCAACGTTCTTACCTTACAATTATCAATCTCTGATGTATCAACGTTTGCAGAACTTGAGGCAGGGCACAAAGACTGTTAATGATTACGCAGATGAGTTTTATCAGCTTATTGCAAGGAATGATATTATGGAAACGGAAGAACAACTGACATCTAGATTCATTGGGGGATTGAGAATGCAGATCCAGGATATGGTGAATATGTTCGATCCAAGATCTGTAGCGGAAGCACATCAGAAAGCGTTGGCTTGGGAGAAACAAGGACGACGAGGAGGTGGTGTGTTTATTAATTCCAACAATCAAGCGAAGGGTGTTAGTGGGGGTTCTAGTGTTTCTAAACCTATCAGTAGACCAGTGGTGAAGGAGGCTAAGAAGGCAAAGGTTAACAATGGTTTCAAATGTTACAATTGTCAGGAATTGGGTCATAAAAGTAACGAGTGTCCAAAGCCAAAGAAGAGAACCATGGTTGCGGAAGTTGAGGATGAGGATGGTGATAAAGAATATTCTAGTCCAGTTGAGGAGGATGAACAGGATATTGCGTCAGGAGATGAAGGTTGTAATCTAATGCTGAGGAGATCGTGTTTAACACCGAAGCAAGAAGAAGCTAGTTGGTTGAGGAGTAATATCTTTCAGTCGACATGCACTATACTGGGAAGGTGTGTAAATTTGTGATTGATGCCGGAAGCTGTGACAATATCATTTCAACTGAGGCTGTAGCAAAGTTGAAGTTGAAGACAGAGAAACATCCAAATCCATATAAGTTAGCATGGTTGAGAAAAGGAGGAGAAGTGAAAGTGGATAGACGAGTTCGTGTTCCATTCTCTATTGGGAAGAAATACAAAGACGAAATCTGGTGTGTTGTAGTAGAGATGGATGTGTGTCACTTACTTTTGGGAAGACCATGGCAGTATGATCGAGCAGTACAGCATGACGGTCGGACCAATAGCTACAGCTTTATGTTTGAAGGCACGAAGATTATCTTAGTTCCAAAGAAAAGACAACAAGGAGAAAGTAAGTCAGAAGAGATTGAAGAGCTGAAAACTTTATTATCTTTGAAGGAGTTTGTTAAGGAGGTTGAGGAAGAGCCGGAAGTATTTTTGTTGATTGGGCGAGAGAGTAGTGAAGAGGTTGAAATTCCAGAAGAAGTGAAACCAGTTTTGAAAGGATTTGAGGATGTATTTCCAGATGAGTTACCGAAGGAGTTACCGCCACTAAGAGACATTCAACATCAAATCGATCTTGTTCCGGGAGCAATGTTGCCGCATAGACCACATTATCGAATGAGTCCGAAGGAACATGAAGAGTTACGGAGGCAGGTGGAAGAATTGCTTGAACAGGGGCGTGTGCAGGAGATTTTAAGTCCTTGTGCTGTACCAGCTTTATTGGTACCCAAAAAGGATGGAACATGGAGGATGTGCACAGATAGTAGAGCACTGAATAAGATCACAGTCAGATACAGATTTCCGATGCCGAGGCTTGATGATTTACTGGATCAAATCAGTGGGTCCGTAATATTTTCTAAGATTGACTTGAAGAGCGGTTATCATCAGATTCGCATTAGACCAGGGGACGAATGGAAGACATCATTCAAGACGAGGGAAGGATTGTATGAATGGCTGGTAATGCCGTTTGGTCTATCGAATGCACCAAGTACATTCATGAGAGTGATGAACCAAATTTTCAGGCCATACATTGGGAAATTTGTGGTGGTTTACTTTGATGATATTCTGATCTACAATGCTAGTACAGAAGAGCATGTTCAACATTTGAAGAAAGTGTTAATTATTCTTCGTGAAGAACAATTCTATGCTGCTACAAAGAAGTGTGTTTTTATGGCAAGGAGTGTTTTATTTCTGGGGTATGTTGTATCAGAAGAAGGAATACAGGTTGACCAATGTAAAGTTGAAGCTATCAGAGATTGGCTGCAACCCAAGACGATAACGGAAGTTCGTAGTTTTCACGGGTTGGCTTCATTTTATAGAAGATTTATTCCACACTTTAGTAGTGTGATGGCGCCTGTTACAGATTGTATGAAGGGTAAACAGTTTTCATGGACGGAGGAAGCAGGGAATGCCTTTGGGAAGATCAAAGAGTTGCTGACGTCTGCACCAATTCTAGTGCTACCAGATTTTCAGTTAGTGTTTGAACTACATACTGATGTGTCAAAGGTTGGGATTGGAGGGGTGTTGAGTCAGAGGGGACGTTCTATTGCATATTTCAGTGAGAAGTTGTCAGGAGCGAAGATGAGATACAATACATATGATGTGGAATTTTATGCTGTTGTGCAAGCTATTAAACACGGGAGACACTATCTATTTCAGAAAGAGTTTGTACTTTACACTGATCATGAGGCATTGAAGCATTTACAAGGGCAAGACAAGATTTCAGCGAGACATGCATCATGGATTGCATATCTGCAACAGTTTACATTTGTTGTGAAACACAAATCGGGAGTGACGAATCGTGTTGCTGATGCGTTGAGTAGAAGAAATCACTTGTTAACCACATTAAAGGTTGAAGTGACGGGGTTTGATATATTGCCAGAATTATTTGTCGATGATCCTTACTTTGCAAAGTTTGTTGATAAAGTCAAGGAGGGAGAGACGGATGAGTTTATGTTAGTGGATGGTTTTCTGTTCAAAGGAAATCGATTGTGCATACCTGATTGTAGTTTGAGAATGAAGATTGTGAAAGAGCTACACGAGGAAGGCCACGTGGGTAGAGACCGTACATTACAGCTGATTTCTCAATCTTATTTTTGGCCGTCGATGAAGCGGGAAGTGGGAAGGTGTTTGGAGAGATGTCATGTTTGCCAAGTTTCTAAGGGAACAGCGACAAATGCGGGACTGTATATGCCGTTACCCATGCCTGTAAAACCATGGGTGGATATCAGTATGGATTTTGTTTTGGGTTTGCCTAGAACTCAAAGGGGGAATGATTCTATATTCGTTGTGGTGGACAGATTTTCCAAAATGGCACATTTCATCGCTTCTAAGAAGACAGCTGATGCCGTCCGGGTTGCTGAGTTATTCTTCAAAGAGATATATCGTTTACATGGTTTGCCGGAATCCATTGTTTCTGATAGGGATACTAGATTTCTAAGTCATTTTTGGCTAAGTTTGTGGAAGATGGTGGGAACGAAATTGAAATTTAGTAGTGCTTATCACCCGCAGACGGATGGACAGACCGAGGTCGTGAACAGATCGTTGGGAAATTTGTTGAGGTGTCTTGTGCAGGACAATCTGATGAGTTGGGATGTGAAGTTATGCCAGGCAGAGTTTGCTCATAACCATGCGGTAAATCGTAGTACGGGGTTCAGTCCATTTCAGATTGTTTATTCTAGTATGCCAAAAGGACCGTTGGAGCTAACAGTCATACCACAACCAAAGAAGATAGTCAAACGAGCTGCTGATTTTGTTGAAGGATTGACAGAGTGTCATAGGATCGTTCAAGAACGATTGGAAAAGGCAAATGAGAAATACAAACGATCTGCAGACTTAAAACGAAGAAATGTTGAATTTAATGAAGGTGATTGGGTTTATGCAGTGTTAACAAAGGATCGTTTTCCAGTAGGCGCTTACAACAAGTTGAAAGCCAGAAAAATTGGTCCTGTAGAAATCATCAAACAGATTAACGAAAATGCTTATAAGTTGAAGCTACCGGAATATGTTTACACTTCCGACGTGTTTAACGTTAAACATCTTATACCGTATCATGGAGATGAGTTCGTTGTGGGGAAAAAGGACGCAAATTCGAGGACGAATTTTTTTCAACCCGGAGAGGATGATGCAGGCCAAGAAGGAGAAGTCATAGGTCGAGTACGACCTAACATGTTGATAGGTCGAATACGACCTAAAGAGGAAGCTAACGAGTTAACATCTTGTGAAGAATTGTGGGAAGTTGAAGTTTTAGGTCGTAAGCGACCTAACGGGTTTGAGGATGGCGAGCTAAAGCAAAGAGATAGGTCACTGGAACGACCTAACATGTTTTTAGGTCGTATACGACCTAACGAGATAAGAGATAGGTCGCTGGAACGAGCTAACAGGGTGTTACGACCTAACGAAGAAGGCCTAAGTCGTTCACGACTTAACTCGAGCGGGTCACGACCTAACGAAGGAGATATAGGTCGTCTGCAACCTAATGAGTATGCTGAAGAAAGGATCTCACGACCTAAGATAGGTCGCGTAAAGTCTTAAGTCGAGAAGAAAGTTAGGTCGCTGGAAATCCTTAGGTCGCGAACTTGTTGATGCCGCTTTATTTTAGGTCGCTGAAGTTTGAAGACGTAGATTCTTTAAGCCGCTTTAATCTCTGCCGTTGATTCCTTAGGTCGCTGATGGATACAGATGTTATGTCGTATGATTGTATAGTTCTTAAGTCGTGAGTAGTTAGGTCGTGTACGACCTAAGAGTTGTAAAGTCGTTATGTTGTCTTGTATATTGGTTTGTAATATGTGGCTGTGTTGTAATGTGATCTGTTAGGTCGTTAACGACCTATACTAAGTCGCTGGGTTTTAGGTCGCACTAATGTTAGGTCGTAGGTCGTTCACGACCTAAGAGTTGTGTTGAAATCTTGATTCTGTTTGGCGTGTGAGTTGTAGCCTATAAATAGGCATGTGTTGTACATTTTGAAAGTTTAGTTGATTTGAAATAAAACTCTTGTTTTGTTAGCTTTGTGCTTTCACCCAATTGGTAGTTGAGTGTAATCTCCTATCTCCTCTTTCGGTTAATCGAGTGCACTCGATTCAACGACTGCAGAAGCCGATTCACGGAATCTAGTGCGCTAGATCAACATGCGAAGAATCGCAGATCTTTGAACCCGGTATCGTGCGCGATCAACGTGTTCGGGATAGCTAGAATTCGGTATCTTCGGATCAACGAATTTGGGCAACTTCAGTATCTTCCAATTCACCGATCGCTACTTTCATCGATCTACATTGTTTTGATTAATCCGCTGCGTCAAACACAAATAGTTTTGGATTGTGAAATTTTAGGAAATATTTTGGGATGCAAGTATACCGAAATGTATCTCTTGGAATTTCAAATAAATGAAAATGATTAAGAGACATTTCATCACATCTTTGAAAGGGATAACAATTTTGAATTCAAAAATCATTATTTTCGTCCAAAAGCAAGAATTGTTAACCTACTTATTCAACACACCCTTATACCAAGATCGGGAAACTACAACAACCCAACTTTGAAAGTTTGCAAAGCTCTTTTTGCAATTTTTTGAAATTATGATATCAATTGGGCTCAAGTTATTTTGGATGAGCTAAGGCCCAAGAATTTTACTATGGGTGAAAACACATTATATCATGGAGTTTATCTCACTCGGATTTTTAATTACTTTGGAGTTGATTTCAAAAGGGAAGAATTTATAACTAGAAAAGTGGTCAACCATGGAAACATTTCCCTTAGCAAATTCCATTAATGTTTCAACCATATGAAACACTTACGGAAAAGGAAGAAAGGCTCATGAAGAGATGTAAGAAATGGAGGAAGAAGAAGAAGAAGAGGGAGAGGAAGGAATGGAAATTGAAGAGGAGGAAGAGGAAGATCAAGAAACTTCCTTAGAGAGTATTGAATATCCTACTAATCCCGCTAATCCATCCAATAAGACCATTCTCAATAATCAAAGAATTATAGTGGAAAATCAAAAGACACTCAAAAGATCAATGAGTAAGAAAATGGATAAGATTTCCACTAAAATCAACAAGTTCATCGGGAAAGTTAGTAGAAAGCTTGGACTATCATCTTCTTCATCTTCATCTAATTAGTTTTAGTTCATGTTATCTTGTTTGCTTCAAGTTCTATCCATGTATTTTGCTTTATTTTAGTTAATATTATATTATTTTATGTAATGTTGACTAGAATCATTAATGAAATCTTTTATTTCCTGTTATTCAACTTCACTTGTCACTGTAATTGCTTGTTTTTATATTATACAAATTTTAGTTGCACGGATTTGTTCATAATATTCAAAACAAAGCAAATTGTCACTTTAGGCAGAGGCATGTCGACATCCCTCATCCCCCCATGTCAACATGCAACGGGGAGAAAGTAGTTACACTTTCAAATTTTAATTTCATGTAACTAACTTGTGTCTATTCATTTTAAACGACTTTCTACCCCTATTTATACCTGTTTCTTCCAGAATAAATTATCAAACTTCATTTCTAGTCACTCCCTTTCATATTTCTTCCTATTTCTTGAATTATGGCTTCTTCAATTAAGAATCTAAGTGATAATATTGAGGAAACTCTCACTTTTTTCAAGAATATCCTTACATTCATACTTCGTAATCAGCGCTACTTAGAATTGAGTCAAATGCAGATGATCAAGGAGCAAGAGAGACATTTCAACGCCCTTCGTTGGATGATCTCAGCCCTTAACAAGGACAATCTCGAAGGAAATCCACCAGTCACTCTCGACAAAGATAAAGAAGAATGGGATGCCATCAAAGCAGACCCTATTTTTGGAGAAGATGGATGGGTAGAAGTACCAAGGAATGTCTAGTCATTCTGTATGTTATTTGTTTGATTTGATTGGAGTGTTTTAAACTTGATTGAATTGACTTATTTAAAACATTTGGTAATATATGATTGGATTGAATAATTACTGTAAATATGATTGGATGATGAATGATTTACTTCTGGATTACACTTATGATCACACTCATGATCACATTTCACATTTATGATTACATTTCATAGTTATGATCACACTTAGCACTTATTACACTTATATATGGATTACTCTATTGTATTATGGTTGATTATCTTATATCAAGTTCAAAGAATTTATTAGTAAGAAGTTTTTGTTGATGACAAAGGGGAAGAAGTTATAAAATAGTAGTTGGCTTGGAGTAAGGGGGAGTTATGATTGGAGTAAGGGGGAGTTATGATTGGAGTAAGGGGGGTTATGATTGGAGTAAGGGGGAGTTATGATAGGAGTTATGGTATGGTAAGTATATTTTATAAATATAGGTTATCATCATCAAAAAGGGGGAGATTGTTAGGAACTGAGATGTCGGTTTTGATGACAATAACCATTTTAACTTATCTTATTATAAAATATATACTAACACTATTGTCTTGATAGATATGTATATGCAGGAACTATGCAGGATACACACACACACACACACACACATATATATATATATATATATGCAGGTATTGATTACTGAAGACTGATCAGTATAAAGACTCAAGACTCAAGATTCAGAATGGAGATATCAAGATTGAAGACTCTAGAGTATCAAGATCAAGATTTCAAGATAAGTGTTTAGTTGTTGTTAAAACTTCATAATAGCACGGAAATCTTCATTCCAAATTTCATTTGGGATGGAACCCATTTCTATCTTCTTAGTGGCTTACAAACCCACGACAAGTAGCTTACAAACCTACGACAAGTGGCTTACAAACCCACGAACATCCTGGTTTTGTACAAGTTCTCGAGTCCTGATGTGATGAGATATTCTACAGGAAGAAGCTTGCAAAACTACTTCAAAATGGTTTTTCAAAACTGCTTTTCAAAATGTTTTTGCCTTAAAAATTATCTTTTCAAATGATTTTCAAAAGGATGTTTTAGCCTTAAAATATTCTTTGTTTTTGTTTTTAAATAAACTCTTGTTTTAAACTTCGTTTGTTTTTAAACTATCTTCTGATTTTTAAATATTCTTTTATAATATATATATACTTGAGATTTAAAATCAAATTTATATATACATTCTAAAAATATATTCTCTGCTCTTCTTTATTTTAAAACATAGGAAAATTAGTTTATTTTACTCCAGAATCATTTCATCTAGTTTTTCTTTCAATACCATTTTCAAAAAAAAAATTACATTGTTTTTAACTAAGGGATGTCGACATCATGGGATACCCCATGTCGACATGGTGGCCGTTAAATTCAAAAGTTTCAATTTTCAAAAGAAGTGTCTATTCGTTTAAATCTCTTCACGAATGGTTATGACCATTACTAGTCTATAAATAGCCTTCACAAACGAATTTTTTAACTAACTATTTTCTTATTTTCTTCACTCCTTTTTCTCCACAAATCCATATTCTAAAAAATTTCATATTTTTAAGATCGTGCCAAAATTCTGCCAAATTCTCAAGTGAATCAAATTAGAATCTCATTCTTGTTTGATTCTCTGCCCTCTCTCGAAGTGCTATTCAGAGTTATAGGATCAATTTGTAATCAAAAGTTTAACGAGTCTCTCTATAAGGTGTGGTTGTGCCTGGAAATCAATTGGGTGATCTTGTGTCCCGTAAATCAAGAGAGTTTGCCCCAGACTCGAAGACAGGAGGGTGCCTCAAAGCCTTTAGAAATTGAGGATTGTAATCTTGACATTGGTATAATAAAATCTGTACAAGGTGTTTGCCTTGGTGCAGGACTGGACGTAGGGTAACTTCGAACCAGTATAAAATCCGGTGTGTTCTTTCCTTTTATTGCTTTTTGTTTACTTTCTGCATCCGTGTTTGATTCTGTGATTGTTCTGTGATTAAGTTCTGTATTTGTTTATATCATAATTTTTAAATTAATCCATATAAGTCTTAGAATCCATTAAACACTATTCACCCCCTCCCCTAGTGTTAAATTATCCTTAAGATCCTTAATCCACACTCCCTTTCAAATAACCCACGAATGAGTGTGACTTGACTATTCATTTTTCCATCACCTTCCTTTAATCCGTCAGGAGGAGTATGAAACAAGATGAGCATGACTCGATCACTCATGAGCAAATTTTATCCCTTGGTCCGATAGGAGAACTAAATCAAAATAGACATGACTGATCGTCTAGGTCCGAATGAATGCAACACAAACAATCATTCACTAGCTTTGACCATGATTCGACTAGAAGATCAGTTCAAAACAGACATGACTTGACCGTCTGCACATTGATCCTTGCCCTTGGTTCGGCAAAGGGAGCATCAATCATAGATTGGATGTGACTTAACCATCCATTCTTTGGTCCTTGCCAAGAGTACGGTGACATTTGCATCAAAAGCGGACGTGGTTGACCATCCAATACTCAGCTCATGCCCGAAATCCGACGGGGAATTGAAGTCTGCCCTCTGGAAGGAAAAGCCAGAATATAATCAAGAATAGGTGCGACTTATCCTTCCATCAACTAACTTAATCCCATGATTCGACGGGAAAGAGTGTAAAACCAAAACAGATGTAGCATGCTCATCCACTTATCAACATTTACCCCTGACTTGGAGGGCACTAGCAAGAATCAAGATGAATGTGAACCGACCATTCATCGATCAACTCTAAGTCTTCAGAGCTTAGGTGGGAGTATAAACACAACTAGGACGAGACTCGACCATCCATGCAGTACATTTATCAACCCGAGACCGGGGTAGAAGTGTGATTGTCCCAAAACTAATTGCGATAGTTCAGTACTGTGACTCATACCTAGTGTTTACAAAGACTCGAGGCCATGTCCGAAAGGATGCTTAGAGATAGAATCATCGGATTGATGCCTAGGCACATAGGGGACTGACTATCATTCTAACATGAATGACGAGCAATAGATTGCGAGTACATTGAATGGAAAGCATGTTACTCGAATACACATGCAGATTCAGTAACATGCAGATTCAAACTCAAAGCAAGAGCCAGCTATGCGGCTGTGCGCAACACGAGGTTGAACCCAACTTAACATTTGATTCGACTTTTGCTTATAAGCCTGATCTTCAACCATTGCAGATAATCGCTCAAAGCATCTAGAACCCATCACTATCGTACTCATCAGCTCATGATGAGATCCATAAGTTCGACTGGAGCGACCTTCATCACATGCCATCCTGACTGGCTTTCATGCCAGTCACTATGCATGAGAGAAATGCTTGAACATGGGGATCGACATCAAATCCAACTACCGTTCTCCATGCCTATATGCACCACCAAAGTGTTGAAGTTACAAGACTTGCCTAGGCAAGGGGCCGGCACTAATCCCATCGCCTTGGTGGCTTTGCAAACCCAATTCAGATGTCCCTCATGCTAAGTACAGTTTAGTGCGGTGTTGTGCACAGTTTAATACTATACGGCAGTTATGGTGAAACTCAGGAGTGACCATCATTGCTGACTGTTCCAACCGAATTTGATGTCGATGGTTACGCAAAACAGTTACGTTCAAATTCAGGGATTGGCTATCGATGTATAAGAATCTGACGTTCATATTCAAGTTCATTCAGGGCACGTGTTACAATCAGTATAAGTGCAAATATGCTAACCTATTCAAGTCTGATGTGGAGAACATTCGATTCAAGGCCATAGGCTAGTTCAAATATGCAAGTCATATATGGCATGTCCCATTGTTCGATTTCAAGTTCACATAGTTTAATATGTTCATGTCAAACTAAAAACTGCTTAAGTTCCACTGATACAAGGGATCAAAACCGATCCCATTGCTTGGGCAAATCCACTTATGCATTTTTCAGCTCACAACATAAGGCTAATATCAAGCAACAACACCATAGTGGGTTATATAAAGATACAGACCCAAGAGACGAAGAAGAGGAGCCCAAAGAATCGAAGATTGCACCCGTTGAGCTAACGATTGACATTGCAGTCAGCCATGACGACCTATCACGGGTCCTGAAGATCAGATTACAGCTCAGTGCAACGATGATGAAGGAATTAGCTGGCTTTTTCTAAGCGAATCTTGGTGTGTTTGCTTGGACCCATTTTGACATGTGTGGGATCTCATCGACTATCATGAGTCATGCATTGAATATTGATATGAGGCATGTCCCGGTGAAACAAAAAAGACACGACATGGATCTAGAGAGATCTGCTGCTATTAAAGAGGAGGTGAATAAACTAAAAAAGATGGGTTCATCGACAACGCCCTCTACCTGAAATGGGTACCAATCCAGTTCTTATGAGAAAAGGTAATGGAAAGTGGCGAATAATCGACTACTCGGTCCTGAATAAGGCATGCCCGAAAGTCAGCTTCCCACTTCCGAGGATTGACCAGCTGGTAGACTCAACCGTTGGATATGAACTACTTTCTTTTATAGGTGCATACTTCGGATATAACCAGATCTCGATGCTAGTCCCCAACCAAGAGCACACCAGCTTCATTACCGATCTAGGGCTATATTGTTATGTTGTGATGCTATTTGGACTAAAGAATGCTGAAGCTACTTACGAAAGACTGGTCAACTAGAGGTTCAAAGACCAGATCGGGCGATCGATGGAAGTATACATGGATGATATTCTCGTAAAGTCACAACTATCGAACGACCACATTGATGACTTGGTGGAGGTGTTCATTGTTCTTCGAAAATATGGAATGATACTCTATCCCTTGAAATGCTCGTTCAGCGTTGCATTAGGGAAATTTCTAGGTTTCATCGTTAACCCTCGTGAAATCAAGGCAAATCCCTAGAAGATTCAAGCAATTCGAAACATCCAAGTGTCGAGGATGATTAGGAAGGTACAGTGCCTCAATAGGAAGGTCGCCGCCTTAAGCAGATTCATCTCCTAGGTCACCGACAAGTGTGTTCCCTTCTTCAATTTGTTTAGGAGAGGGAAGAGGAAGTTTGAATAGACGTAGGACTGCATTGACACATTTCAAGCTCTAGTAGATCACTTAGAGAGACCTTTCATTATATCCAAGTCGTTGGACCATGAAGACTTATATATCTACTTAGCGGTGTCGGTACACGCCATATGTGTCGCACTGTTGTAAGAAGAGAACCGAATCCAAAGGCCAGTATATTATGTTAGTAAATGATTGACAGGTGTTGGGAGAAACTATCCGAAGCTGGAAAAGCTTGCATACTGCCTGTTAATTGCGTTGTGAAAGCTCCGTCCTTAGTTCCAGGCTCACTCCATCAACGTCTACACCAACCAGCCATTACGATAGGTCCTACAACGACCTGAGATGTCTAGAAGGTTGCTCAAGTGGAACATCAAATTAAGCCAATTTGGTATCACTTATCCCCCTCAGAGAGCTATCAAGGGACAGACATTGGCGGAATTTATAGTTGAATTCACTACGCTAGACGACTCTCTAGAGAGAAGTGGAGAACCGACCGTCCAATGGAAGATGTACATGGATGGGGCATCCGATGATCGGTGTTCTGGTGCCGGAGTCATGTTAGTGACTCCCAAGGAAGGATCGATTTGCTATGCCCTAAAACTCGACTTCCTTGCAACAAATAATGAATCCGAGACCTTGATTGTCGGACTCAAACTTGCCAGAGAACTAGGAGTGAAAACTTTACAAATTTTGTGATTCCTAGTTAGTAGTATGCCAAGTTATGGAAGATTATCAAGTTGGGGGGAAGCAACTTGCTCCTTATCTCCGCCGGGTCCAAGAGCTACTGGCCGACTTTGAGTATTACACTATTACATGCATTCCCAGAGAACAAAATGAGAAAGCCAACTCATTGGCCAAGCTGGCCAATTTCGGGGATGCACAACAAATGGGCTTGGTCTCGGTCGAAGTACTAAATGCTCCGAGCATCGACTGCATGGAGATTAATTGGGTTCTGGAGACAGAGACAGAGCCGGAAAGGGAGTTATGGAAGACTCATATCAAAGATTATCTACAATGAGGGATCCTTCATGGATGGAGGAATGAAAAATGATAGATCCTCCGCAAAGCTTCATGCTATATTATCCAAGAAGGAGTCATGTATAGAAAGGGTATCTCTGTTCCTCTGCTTCGGTGTATCGCCTATGGTGAAACCAAACGAGTCTTGAGAGAAGACCATGAAGGAGAATGCGGAGATCACACCGGAGGGCAAACCCTAGCAAAGAAAATACTCCGCTATGGGTATTACTGGACAACTGTCAATCAAGATGCAGCTGATTATGCTAGACGGTGCACCAAGTGCCTAATGTTTGCAAAAATTCCAAGCGCCCCGCCGATGGAAATTACTCAAATGGTTAGTCCATGGTCATTTTCCACTTGGGGTATTGACGGCTCCTTACCGATTTCTAAAGGTGGTGCAAAGTATGCCATCGTAACAGTTGATTACTTCACCAAATGGACTGAAGCTGAACCTTTAGCCGTGATCACAATGAAAAAAGTAATCAACTTTGTTGTCCAAAACATCATCTGTCATTTTGGTCTTTCTCGAATAATTGTAATTAATAGCGGGACCCAATTCGACAATACTGAATTCAATGACTTCTGCCGCCGGCATCATATTGAGAAAAGATTCACGGTAGTTTCTCCCCTCAAGCAAATGGAAAAGTCAAAGTTGTTAACAAAATCATAAAGTCCACTCTAAAGAAGCTTTTGGAAAAGGCTAATGGCAAGTGGGTTAATGAACTCCCATCATCATTATGGGCATAAAGAACCACCTATAAGTCCGAAACTGGCCATACTCCATTTGCCCTTGCTTACAGCTCTGAGGTCGTCATCCCTGTAAAACTTGAAGTCCCTTCTCATTGAGTGACATATTACAACCCCTATTTTCATTACTAAAAAAATATAAACAAGGAATTATAGTCCAATTGATATTAAACTACAAGGAATTGGCAAAGATCCATGAGCATACGATCACGTCCGGGAGCCAACAACAGGAACGTGTACATGAACATGCACGTGTACCTCCCAAAAAATTCGACTTGAAACCGAAAGAAATTGAATTTTCACCTGGAGTTATTAGAGAAAAGACTGGATCAGATAACCAAGGCCTACTAGCTCAGTGGAACCAATCATAGATAATAATTGAGAGATTTCACTCAAGTTTTATACTAACGAATATTGACCAAGCATCATAGCAAATAGAGAAAGATACGACCCTTCGGAAAAGACAATTCAATGGAAGGATAGCGACTGTTCAGAAAATTGAATTCTTCGCGATGACTCTAACTTGCTTCGATTCAAAGTAGGTCATGTTCTAAACAAGACATACTTTGAATGGCAAATGTTACCCGGCCTTTTGACCCAACTATATATCTAGGTTGACCAAACAAGTTAGACTCGGTGATAGATAGAGAAAGCAGTTCAGAGAGGTGATGCCAGAGTCCAAAGATCAAGCACAGGCGACAACATGAAATAATGATCAAGCGAAGCCAAGAGATGAACCCTACAGAACATTCTAAGTATGGATTATAGTCTCAACTATGCAAGGGATCAGGTATGATTCCTACCTCTATACAAGGGATCGGGTCATATCAGCTTAGCCATTGAACTCAATGGAGATTGATCGATATCTCAACAATCAGAAGTCAAATATGCAAATGCTTTTGGTGACATAGAGTTAACATGAATGGGAAACCACCAGAGGGATCGCAAGACCCCATGTGGAAGTTAAGAGCGATCGGTGCCGATCCCTATTCCTTGGGATTTGGGCCTAACGATCGCTCATGTGACCTCGTTTGCATCTGGAGATTCCGTTGGCCATTTTTCACGAAGATATTTAACCGTCTCCCTCTATAAATATAGGTTTCATGGTTCATTTGAGGGACCCTTGCGCTGTTGTTTTCTTGGTACTCTGTTGTATTCATGGATTCCGATGTGATCCCTATTGTACTCAGAATTCAAATTTATTAATAAAGCAATTTCTCCAAAGTGGACGTAGGCTTTCAACGTCGAACCACTATAAATCATTCTATTCTTGTTTTTGTTTTTTTTCCTATTATTTAACTGCTTATTTCCTCTATTTTCATTTAGATTTCTTCATTTATTTCTCTACAAAACTCTATTGGGTGTTTGTGATCAGTTTTGGCGCAAACAACTATGTACACTGATTATGTGTTGCACTTACACATATGAATGTATTTGATATATTCATTATTACATATTTGAATTTAAATAAAATGTAAACTTCCTTTTAACCAAATTAAATAAAATATGATTTTATTTACAACTTCATTGGATTGGATCTAATAATCTTTTAGAGTTTATAGGCCCAATAGATCCAAAAATAAGAAAAATAATTAAAATCTACATATTTCATATGCTTCCGACTGGCCTGCTTCCATCAATGGTATCAGAGCCCAATAGTTTATACGGTTAAGATTAACAATGTTATGGCTAGTTGATTAAAGCCTACTAATTTAGTAGATGTCTAGAAAAGTATTGTCAAAGGTTGGGTTTGGATAATCAAGTACTCTGCCCTACCTGGCTACTGGCCTAGCCCGAAGGATAAAGTAAGCCCAAATGCTATCCTCGAAGCCTAAATTGATTTTATGCCTTAGGCTAATTAAAAGTCTATTTGAAAATTTAAAAGATATTTTGAATTTAAAAGTTAAGTTTAAAATATAAAAGGGGAATCTTATAAAAGTTATAAAATGAATTCAAACTTTTCAGAATTGTATTAAGAAATTAAATATTAATTTTGAAAATTTAAAATATAACTAAAACAATTATTTAAATTAAATAATTAATTAAAAGTTAACTGATTATAATATATATTGATATATGTGTAATAACTATAATTATTGTAGTTATTTTATTTGTCTTAAAAAAATTTGTGATAAATTAAATTAAAATTTCAAATTAACTAAAATAATTAATTAAATTGTATAATTAAATAAATTTATTAAATAAAATTAACAAAAAATTGATTCATTAAAAGGTACATATATTAGTATGTAAGCAAACTATAAATGTTATCATTGATTAACTAGGTTAAATAGTTCAAAATAAGTAATATAATATTTAAAAACTTTATATAAAATAAATTAATTTAATTAAATATGATTTATTTAATAAGAACTAAATTTAATTGAATAATACATACATACATACATACATATATATATATAATATATTAAAAAAATTAATGGCCGCAAATTCTGTTCGAAGCATCCCTCCTCTAACGTTTCCCTCCATCTCCTAACTTCCTACATCCACCCCCCGCTTCTCTTTCCTCTTCCTCATGTCTGGCTCGTCGAGAAAACTAACATCGCCTCTCATTTCTATAGCGCAACCGTCCCTTACGAGATTTGGCCTTACTTTCAATTCCGATCCGATATCGGCTAATCTCTCCCGCCTCCGCCGGATTTTGCAATATTTGAATAGGAATTTCCACCTCTTGAAACCTATGGTTCATCACATCTTTAGTGTGATAGATCTATGCATGTTGACAGTCTATTGGATCCAATCCTTTGATTCCAGAGAGCCTCTACAATGCACTTGAAACAATGCTGCAGAATGTCGGCCAATCTTGCTCTCTATTATCGGGTGTGCCCAATGCTCACTATGTAGGTATGATTTCCCCTCTTTTGCCTATGTTGGCTATTGGTTATGTTGTTGGTCAATAGCAAACTTCAGAGAATCAAGAAGTTGATGTAAACTTGGGTAAGGATGGAGTGTTGGATGATGATAGTATTCGGGGTGGCTGGCAATTAAGGTTTGTGTAGTAAGCACGCAACCTATTTGCATTAATGCCTATGATGTAAAAGCTTTTCTTGTTGTAATGCATGATTCTTGTGCCCTTCCCCCTATCGATTCTTTACAGTCTAGTAACAAGTGGACTTCACTTTTCAAAGTGTTGCCAATGAATGTGGGTGAATATGTTCCCTGAACTTTTGACATTATGGAGGTTGATGGTGCTACGGTTCCTCCGACTAAAGTGTTTTATGCGGGAGCTAAATTTGGTCAGATAATTTAGTGGGTTTTTTCCTTGATTCTAATCCCCTTCATCAAGTTGTCTACGACATTGCCGACAACTTTGGAACATTAATAGTGGGCTTCAAGTTTACTTTGATAATTCTATATTCTTTTACAAGTTCTCTAGAAAAGATGAAAGACTCCGTGTTCTTGAGGTGGATCCCTCCATTATAGTCGGTCAACCTTCCATTATTACCTCATGGAGTATGAGAGGGACAAAGAAAAGGAACAAATTCTCTCTATTCCATTTTGGGCTCATTTCTCTCATATCCCTTCAGTGTTGCAGCCTATTATTGGGCTAAATTGGATAGCGAATGTTGTTGGCAAGCTCAAATGTTTTGATGCGAAAATGTAGCTCGAAACATGTTAGTGTATACGAAGGTTCTTATTAAAATAACTCCTTAAAAGACATTACCATCCAAAATTATTGTTTGTATTGATGATGGGCACGATGCTGTTGTTGATGTCCATTACAGTTGGAAGCTTGATATTTGCATGAATTGTCACTCCTTTGGTAACCTTATGGAAGCCAATAAACATCGGTCTTACACCCACTGATGTTATTAATGATAGTTCTAAGGTTGCTATAGATGTGTTTCTTCCTTCCTATGATGATTTTTTTTGGGTTCATCTAAGAAAGCTTGGATTCATGAGCCTTCTAAAATGAGGTATGACCCTGAGAGTGGAAATTTTTATAAGTATGTTGGTGGAGATGATGAGGAAAGGCGACTATTTTATTATGTAGAGGAAGAAGGCCTTACACTCTCAGTGCTCGGTCAGTTTAGAGATATGAATCGCTCCATTTTATCGGATGATTCTCGGGATAGGAAATTTCTTTACTGCTCAGCTTCGGTGGATTTTGTTCCTTCCTTAACTGTTTTTTCATGGTATTATCATGTTATTAGGCCCGAATCTTCGAACGATGGGAGTGAATCTTCCTCTTGGGAAGGGGACTAGTATTTGGTTAGTCACGTTGTTAGTAGTTTGGTAATGTGGCCAAACTCCTTGATTTATTTTCTTTTAGTTGTTCTAGTGCATGTGTCGAACACCTGCTTCTTATTCATTTATATATGTTGACGACCCACAATAAAACCGGCTGCTTTGCTAAAATAAGAAAATATATTTATACAAGTTATAAATAAGTTAATACTTATATAACTATTTATGTATAAATTTAAGTGGAACTGGAAAGAAACCCAAATTAGATTTAATGAATAAATACATAGGTATAGTATGTATACTATGATTTCAAATGTATCTGGCACTTAAATCATGAGGTTATTTCATAAGAACTATATTATTTCATAAATTGATATCACTCAAAAAATGTGTATATTAAAGATTATGAATCTTTTATATAACTTGTCCTCTACCATTAATATATTAATAGATTACTTGCATACTCTTTAGTGTCGAGCTTTCCTCAGGTTGAAAGTATTATGTGTAATAGTGTCAATATATTGACTACACGAGGTAAGATACATGCACGTGTTTGTTGAGATTTCTTCAACGTATGTGTATTATGCTTAGGCCAACGTGAAATGGTAGGTACGATTGAAAATTCTCTTTTGTTTTTTCTAGTTTCCTCAAGGTTGAGATGATACTAGGACAAATACCACGAGTTAGGACTTGTATATGTTACAACCGATTAGGTGTTATCCATCATTTGCGGGTCTATGAATTGTTGAGCTTTCCTCAAGGTTAGAATCCCAAGGAAAGTGAGTCCAAAGGCCCACTAAAGAAATGGAAAGATTTATATGTTTTTCTTAAGGTTTTGAGAAACATACAAATCTAGTGGGAGCCTTATTAGAAAATTAAATGGTAACATTTAAATTTTCTAATATTATAAGACATTTTCTATATAAAGGTAAAATAATCTACATCGATAAATTTATATAAAATATACCTAACTTAAATCTTTTAGCATGTTGTCGCTTCAAGACCTATGCAACAACCAATTTATACAACCACTAAAACATTTATACCTTTGTTGCTTAATTGTTTATTTGTATGAGAGTGTATATTATCTTCTATGAGTGTCAGATTCTAATAGCAATACAAGAATGTATATTCTATCCACATTCAATCACATATGAATATTATATGGGAAGGGTTATGTTTCATAATATATGAAGCTTTGATGAAATTAGTTCGTTAGGAATAAGCAAAATAAACCATAATGCAAAATCATGTATTCAATACGACTGATAACAATAAGGATCTTCTTTAAATGGTTTGACCATTTTGGAAAGGAAAACGAATATATTAGAGTACATATAACTTAGGCATGGTCGGGATGATGAGAGTGAATTGTCCCTTTGCTTCATAAAGGGATATTGGAAATGAAAATTGTAGAAAATACTAAAAGATACTTAATATGGAATGAGAATGTAATTTCTATTCCATTTGTGTTATAACATAGAAAATTGTTTCTAACAAAGGTTATTTATATGAGTTTAAAATATTTGTTCAAAAATTCTTGATCATAAAGTAGTAATGATAAAGGAAATAAATAGCACATAGTAACTAGTTAAATAAAGCTTCGTATTTCATACATTATTATAGTAATGGCAGAAATAATAGGAGCATGCCTAAAATACTTGTCAATTGATGCATCAAGATATAAAAAGTTAGTAAATATACCAAATATTATTTATGAAATAATGACTATTTTTGGATTGATTGAAAATAAATATAGTTCTATTTTTTATAAATACTCTGAATATTTGTTATGAAATAAATCTACTAGAACAATGGTATTTGTTGCATTAGCTACATAACAAAAAAGTATCTAAAATTTAACTAATAATTTTTGGAATATGGACTAAGATATATCTTGGAGGAATAATTCTTTGAACTATATGATTATAAATCATATGGTTCTAATGAATTATATCTCTAGAGATTAAGGGTGAAGCATCCACTCAATGGGAGCGACAAAAGAGATAGGGAACTCTTCAAAAAGATACATATATGTATGAAAATCAAAGTCTAATGATACCAAAACAATTCTACATACTTCATTAAAATTCACTGATAAATTTATCATAGAAATGAACATGTGTATTTGATGCATAAGTAGTGTTATCCTGCCTTTTGGCAAGGCTGTGACACCAAGGACTTGACTAGAGACTAAAGACGATCCGCCTCGAAGATCAGTTATCTATAGGTCCACGATGGATACAGGAAAATTTGGTCCGAGTCCGGATCGAGCTACAATTAGCATGGTATGACAAGCAAAGCTATGAAAGGCAGCATTCTGAATTTCAGGTCAATCGGAGTTCGTATTCTCAAGTTATGGATCGATCAAGATCCATGGGAAATATGTCTAGTTCGTATTCATCTACTTCGAATCCATTCCCTTCGTATCCATGTACTTCGTATCCATCCATTTCATACTCACCTATTTCGTATCAATCCCACATCAGCATGTTTCGTATCGATCAGCCAATCGATCGATACGAAGCAAGGAGCCAAGCATCGATACGAAGCCACAAATTAAGCATCGATACGAAGGCAAAGACGAAGCATCGATACAAAGGACAATGTGTCAGATGGATACGAAAGACATGGTCTAACCAAAGGAAGCAGCCTCTCAGCATGAAATGTGGATCTCCCTAGGATTCTCGCTCCATGTCATCGATACGAAATCCATCGATACGCATCCATCAGCCAACTTGCAAATCCAATCTTGGATCGATCATAACTCAAAAACTACAAGTCCAAATGCTATGAAATTTTCACAGGAGCTTGCTTATCACCTCAAGAATCTCCCTGATCGATCGCAACTCGAATGGAGCCAAGCTTGATCGATACGAAGACAATAGGGATCAATCCCAACCAACCCTAGATCGATCTAGTGGGCCCACCCACATGTGAGAAGAGGTATTCCGAGGTTTGAGGGAGATATTTCTAGATCCACTCCTATAAATAGCACCCCTACGCCTACTGAAAAAGGACATTTGGCTCTTCTATGCCATTACTCCGCTAAAACTCCACTGTAACTTGAGTGCTAGTGCTTTGTATTGTTGTAACTCAGTTGAGAATCATCACTAAACGACAAAACTATTCAAAGTGGACATAGGCTAAAATGTCGAACCACTATAAATTCTTGTCTCTTTCTATTTCTACATATTTCACTTGGTGTGATTGTTAGATTAGCCTCTTTTTCCATTTAATTTCTTCATTCTAATCTCTTCAATTACATCCGAAGAGTGTTGTGCCCAATTTTGGTACAAACACTTTGGTGCTTTCACTGAGAAAAACTCTGCTTTTTCTCCTGCTCTGTGGATCCCCTGTCATCGTCAGATTGTTAAAATCTAAGGAGGAGATCCAGATCTGTCTTCTAGTAGTTCCTTCCATTCTTCTCAGATTACTCCAGATCTAGGAAGAGCTACATTCAACATGGTGTGCACTACCAAAACTGCTTCCAATGCTGCAGATCTAGAAGGAAGGGATAGGAAAAATCTCACACAGTTGACCACAATAGGCTAAACGTCAGCTGGAGCTCCAGATCCACTTGGTCCAATGACTAGAGAGGAGTTCCAGACCCTTATGCAAGAGCTAACTTAGAGCCATCAGGAGCTCACTCAGCAGATCCGTGCCAACAGGGAGCTCGCAAACCAACTGAACGAAGAAAGGCGAGGGAGATCTAAAAAGGAGCACACCTCATATTCCTTATCCGAAAGCTCGGCTTCATCTGACTTTAATGGCAGATCTACACGCCGCAGATTGGATGGAAACTACGCAGAAGCCTCTAGGCATCAGCATGCTGTGAATCTCGGACAAGCCGGGATTGGTCCTTCTACAAGGCATCAAGCTGGACCCTCCTTCCGAGGAGGAGCACTTCCTTATCATACCATTCATGACCACGCAGCTACTGCTGCTATAGATCTAGAAGCCGAGATCCAGAACCAACCAGATCCAGCCCCTCGTCAACGTATTCATGCTCAGGATCTTCATTTTCCTAAAGACCAGGAGCCAAGGAGGCACGGAATGAACCGTAGATAGCGAACGGACCGTCCCTGTAACATGGAGCCCGACTATGCCTTGGTCCCGAACATCCAGATGCCTGACATTCCAACCATGATACGCCAGATGATCAAGGAAAGTCAAGGCCTCACAAATGATGATTGGGGAATCTCCCGAAGTCATACTCCATTCACCAATGACATTCTCTATGCAGAACCACCCCGTCGATTTAGGATGCCGACCTTGCCAGTGTACGAAAGAAATTCGGATCCTAACCAGGATATCCTAAAATATGAATGGCTCATGAACGCCGCTCGAGCTAATGATGCGGTTAAGTGTAGATGCTTCCCTATCTCCTTAGGAGGCATTGCAACTATGTGGTTCACTCATCTACCACCCAGATCTATTTCATGTTTCGATCAGTTGGCTACCAAGTTTGTTGAACAGTTCTGTATGCATGCTACAAGACCGAAGGATGTCAATACCTTGTCCAATGTTACTCAAGCTCCAGGAGAAACCCTTAGGTATTATTTGGAAAGGTTCCGTGCTGCTTGTACTGAGGTCAGCGACCCCAATGACAACTCTATTCTGATGGCATTGACTAAAGGGATCAATCCTGATTCTAAATTTGGTGATTGGTTGGTTGGGAAACCCCCCGCTTCGTTGGATCGTTTCTATGCTAAGGTAGCCCAGTTTTTGAGAAGAGAAGACGCTAGACTATCTAGGAAGTAGGAAGTTGCAGGGCCCAGTGGTGAAGGCATTCAGAGCAATGTTGAAGTAAAGCAGACTGGTGAGAATTCTGGTAAAGTACAGTTGAACATACAGAACAATCAAGGTCAATGTTATCCCGCCTTTTGGCAAGGCCATGACACCAAGAGCTTGATTAGAATTCAGCGACAGTTCGTCTTGGAGATTGATTACACAAAGGCTCGCTATGGATATCATTGAATTTTGTCCGAATCCGGATCGAGCCACAATTAACGGGACATAATAATTGAAGCCAGGGAAGCCAAGGTTCCAAGTTTCAAGTCGATCCGAGTACGTATGCTCAAATTATGATCCACGCAAGTTAGAAGAGAAGCAATGATTCGAATCCATCTATTCGAATCCATCAGGATCGAATCGATCAACAGGCTGGGCTAGGTCATGTGCTTTGTATTCGCATCCATTGTTAAGACGTGGTTCGACTCGATTCAGTCCTTGACCATCACACATGTTCGAATCCATCAGGTTTCACCTACTTCCAATCCATTGAAGCCTTCCTTAGCTTCGACTCCATCGAGCGTGCCTTCATTTCGAATCCAGCAAGGTAGAAGACCTTCAAATCCATACAATTAAGGGTGCTTCAACTCCATTGCCTTCGAATCCCCATGATGAGACAACTCTAAATCGATCCACAGTAGCACATCTAGATCGATTCGAACAAATACTGGTTCCCTCGACTCGAAGGAAGCGAACCTTCGAATCCAACATCTCGAGTCCACCAGGTAAACGTGGCTAAAACCAAGGATTTGACCCAGTAAACTCGGAGAAAAAGGAGGATCGACCCGAGGAACACGCACCATGTTATCGTTTTCACGTGCAGGAGCATGGAGTCGACCCTATGGATTCGAACGAATCCATAGGACGAAGAACGTCATCTTGAATCGATCATAACTCGAGATTTACAAGTCCAAATGCTATGAAATTTTCATAGGAGCTTGCGTATGCATAGAAGAATGTTCGTGCCAAATTTCATCTCAATCGGAGCAAATCTTGATCGATTCGAAGTTGAGTTCGAATCAATCCCGAAGTGGGCCCGGATTTCCTGAAAGCAGGCATGTGGGCCCCCTCACATACCAGAACTGGTCTCCCCGAATTTTAGGCGAAATATCAGCCTCCTACACCTATAAATAGAGCCCCTGGTCATTCAGAAAAGGGGTCGGACAATTCTAAGAGCTAAAGAGCGCCCACACTCTGCCAGATTTACTCAAAATCACCACGGTTGTCTTAAATTTAGACTTAGCTCGTAAAACCATTTGTACTATGATATAAGAAATTGTATTCTTCAAGTATCGAGTAATAAAATCATCAAACTTCATAGTGGACGTAGGCGAAAATGCCGAACCACTCTAAATCGCTTGTCTTTGCACTTTACATTTCTGTTATCTGGAGTTTTTGTTAGATAATCCACAGTTTTAATTTTCATTCTTCACGCTTATCTCTTCAAAGACTTCCGAAGAGTGTTGTGCCCATTTTTGGTACAAACAGTCAACAAAAGGGTAACGGATGTCAGGGGAAGAAGAGAGACCCACATTGCGGGCCGAGACCTAGAGCTCCTGCGTTTGACCGATACACTCCCTTAAACACGTCGCTGGAAAATGTTTACCTTCAGACTTGTAATACCGGACAGTATAAGAAGCCATCTCCGAAACCATCATCTGAGAAACAAATCCAGACTGGGTAGTTCTGTAGGTTCCACGATTGTTATAGCAACAACACTAATGAGCGCCGTCATTTGCAAGGTATCATCAAGAGGTTGATCAGAGAAAGAAAGTTAGAACAGTTTGTTTGGGCGCCGCGGGATGGAGATGCGAGCCCATCTAATCTGAATCAAAGTCAAGGCCAGGCTAGGCCCGAAGAACCGCGCGTACTGGTGGGAGGTTGGTAATAAACACCGTGAATGGTGGTCCTCATCCGGCTGATCGGAGCTGGAAGGAAATGGAGTCATATGCCAGTTCGATTAGGCATGTGGATTTGAATGTTGTAGTAATTCTCATGATGGGGCCTCGGTAAAACAACAGAGGACGATGACGGACGACATCGTTTTCAGGAATTGTGATGCTGACAGAGTCGAGGCACCCACTATTGATCCGTTGGTTATTTCAGCCCAAATATGTCTTGCTTGGATGAAGAGGATCTTGGTCGACAGCGGAAGTTTTGTCAATATACTTTTCAAGCGTGCTTATGACCAAATGAGGATGGAAGCGAAAGATTTGAAGCCATGCCAGTCACGTATACATGGCTTTAATGGAAGTACAACCATACCAGCTGGGATGGTGGAGTTACCCGTTGAGTTGGGTATTGGAGATCGCCAGAGAGTCCGGATGTTGCAATTTGGTGTGTTGGACATACATTCCCCTTATAATGCTTTTTTGGGCCGACCGGCCCTCGTAGATTTTAGGGCAGCAATTGCCCCTTGGTGTTTAACTTTGAAGTTCACCACTGATAATGGGGTCGGGGTAGTATGTGGTGATCATGCGACTGGATGTGCCTGTTATGTTGTGGAGCTGCGGGATGCACAGTGGAAGGAGAAAGGAAAGGGCGTAGAGAAATCTCTCTACGTCCGTTTTTCAGAAAATTGACAACCAACGCTTAGGCCTAGGCCCGGGCGCCACAACCAGTTCCTTAAGGACCTTGATCCCAGAGACAATAATGATGAGGAGGAAGTCAAAGATTACCAGTCTTCCCCAGCAGAATTGACGATCGATGTTCCGATCGACGACGATGACAATTCTAAAATGGTAAAGCTGTTAACAAAGTTATCAAGTCCATTCTAAAGAAATGACTAGAGAAGACTGGAGGCAAATGGGTCAATGAACTTCCCATGGCCCTATGGGCATATCGAACTACCCATAAGTCCGAAACCGACCACACTCCATTTGCACTTTCCTACGGCTCTGAAGCCGTTATTCCAGTTGAACTAGAAGTACTTTCTCATTGTGTGACCTATTACGATCCAAAGACGAATGTCGTCCTACTTGCAGAATCTCTGGATTTATTGGATGAGAAGCAAAAAGAGGCTGATTTGAGGGCAGCCGCACACCACAGTCAATTCGCCCGATTATACAACGCTAAGGTCCGACCCAGAACCTTCGAAGTTGGCAACTTCGTACTTAAGCAAATATATCCGGTCCCTTCACACATGAAACCGACATGTGAAGGATCGTATGTCATCGAGTGGAGACTTGGAGATGGCACACTCAAGCTATCAACTGTTGACGGTCTCACTTTACCGAGAGCATGGAACAGCGAGTCTCCGCCGCTATTACACATAACTGGCTTTTATTGATTTAGTCTGCATTTCCTTTGAAATTTGTTTATGCATTTTTTGAATTCGAACTTGTAATAAGGCAACTGACTTTGCCATACTTTCTTATATCAGCAATAAAATGCAAACTCATCAAGCCAGACTGGCGATTCTAGGAATGCCTCGTGCGACCGTCACGATGTAGGAAGAGCTAAGTTCCATCTTACCGTGGGACATATTCAAATAGGGAGTGACCATGATCCGACCGGTCACTCGCTAAGTGAAACCCCAAGCTCGGGGGCAAGCAACGATAAAGTAAAAAAGGATTGAAACACGACGATCCTCGAACTCCAGCTCCCGGAGTGCGAGCTGGAGCACAGACTCCAAAATATGGGCTCGAAGAGGGTGGATCTGTCTGCCCACGACTTTGCTATCATTCAATCTAGGCTCGAGGAGGATGGATCCATCCGTCCATGACCTCGCCTTCATTTTTCCAAGCTCGAAGAGGTTGGATCCATCCATCTATGACCGCTTTCCAAATCAAGGTGGATGTGATCTGACCATCCACAACCTTGACCAACTCCTTGTTCCCGGAGTGCGAACGAGATCCTAATACTTACACAGATGTGATTGACCATCTATCGACCGACTCCAGATTCCCGGAGTGCGAACTGGAGTATAAACATTAACGGGTGTGATCGACTACCCATCGACCAACTCTGGTCCCGAGAGTGCGTACTAGAGTATAAAACACCAAATGGGTATGACTGACCACCCATCGACTAACTCTGGTGCCGAGAGCGCGGATTGGAGTACAAATGCCAAATGGGTGTGACCGACCACCCGTAAATTAATTTATGTTCCCGGAGTGTGAATATAATTCTGAGCATTAAATGGGTGTGACCGACCGCCCGTAAATTAACTTATGTCCCTGGAGTGTGGATATAATCCTTAGCATTAAACGGGTGTGACCAACCGCCCGTAAATTAACTTATGTCCCCGGAGCGTGGATATGATTCCAAACATTAAGCAGGCATGACCGACCGTTGGCATACAAGTTTAATCCCCAGAGTGTGGATGCAAATACCAGCAATTGAGCGAGTGTGATCTGAACTGTAACAACCGGGATTTTTGTAATTTCAATTATCGTCAAAATGACGATTTAATTCAGTTGATAATTGTTATTGGAATTCAAATCGAATTTGAAATGTGAAAATTGTTTGATTGCAATTGAGATTTATTCGGGTTAAAATTCTTTAATAAAATTGTTAATCGTTGATTGGGATTTTAATCAGTTGGTTAATTGCTAGTGCAGTTTTGAATCGATTCGGAATCCTTTTTGTAAAAGTTTGTTATCGTCACTAGACGATTGAAATTGATAACAAATTTCTATCAGGAATTTTGATCGAATTGAAATTCTTTTTAAGTTGTAAAATTCTCTAATAAAATGTTGGGTAAATGTTGAAGGGCTTTAACTTATAATCTCAGCCCACATTTGTAGAATGCTGTGATATCTATCAAAGAAAACCCGTTCCCTTTTTCGTTCTTTCCATTCACTTTTGTAACCCTAAACCTAATCAAAGAAACGAGAATGGCGGCTCTCTCGTTCGTCTTCTCCAGCAAAGAAATAGGGTTCCGAGTTTTGCAAAGGCTGCTCGATCAAAAAAATTAATTAATTAGGGCTTGCTCATCTTCGTCTCGCCGTGAAGATAAGGGCTGTCGTATTAGGAGCATCGCGTTCATAGACTGCGTGGCCACCGAGCTCGTCTTCACCTCGACAACGGTGAGTAATTTATATTACTCACATTTAATTCAAGCGCATGTATCTCTGAGTTGTGATTTACACTGCTTGGAATCCTTGGGTTTTCGTTTGCATACGAACGTTTGATTTCGTCTTGATTTACCTTGGCCATTCTAAATTGATTGAATACTAAGATGAGTTCTTTGAGTCTAGTGTTCGTGTTTCTACGATTTCGTTCTTATTCGATTGTTAAGTTCGTCACTTGATTTGTTACCATTCGTACATGTTGGAGGTGTTGTTCTCTGTCTTGGATATTTTCTGCATCTTGACGATTAACGAGATGACTTTGTGATGTATCGAGCATTTGGATTTTTGTTGCTTTCTCTGTGGCTTGATTCGGGTTGCATTTTCGATGGACATCGATTTTAACTATGATTTATGTGACTATATTTTGGCTTCAGCCTCTGTTGCTATTCGAATTTAAATTGGGGTTTTGTTGGCATTGATTTTTGATCGATTCTTGTTTTGGTCTCTACGGTTTTGAAATTTGTTGTACTTGGAGATGAAATTTGCAAATAGAACTGCTTTGTCATTTTTAAAATCTGCTGTACACTTTCAGTCATTGATACTTGGTTTACAAACTTGATTTTTGTGAACATAATGTTGAGATGAGAATTTGACTTTACATTGCTATGAGAACTGACTTCGATCATCTTCGAAAATTCCTTCTCAGTTTTGAAACTGTGATATTATCACTGCTATGACTTTTGACTACTGCCTTGACTTTTACTTTGCACTGCAGTGTTGAATTCAAATATTTTGTTTTGAAAAGGTAAAATGTTTTGTTTTGTGACATATGCCATTTTGAGAACTTGCTGGTCGTTTGGCATCTGCTCGTAGCATTCCTGGCCATTCTTTTTCCTGGCCATTCTTTGTTTCAGATCTTTGTTCATTACAGTTCATTGGCATGTTTCACTATGCTTTGAAATGTAGCTTCACTTGAGTCATTTACTTGTTATTTCTGATCATGGTTGACTTCGGTCACTTGCTTGGGTATTGAACTGTTATTACATTTGATACTCGGCTTCGACCATTTTTGATTTTTGGTAGCTCTGGTCGTGATACTTCACTCTCTAGTTTTTCATCCTTGTTCATGTGCACATCAGTGTCATTGTTGAACTGTTGTACTGTGGCCATGCATTGTTGTTTTTTTAAGTGGTTGTCTGGTCTTGGCTTCTTGATGGTTGCTGTGCATTCTAGTTTCATAAGGTAAGTTGCAGACTGGTATTGTCCACTGTTTTACCCCAGTCTGCATTATATTGTACCTACCTGCTTGTATTTGCAGTCACTAGTATCACTGTTTCACACTAGTACAGTGGTTATCCTATTCAAGTCTTCTCGCATTGTACATCACTTATGCCCCTGGTAGAATTGGTGCAGTCGTTTCCGTTTGCACTCGAGTTCGACCAGTGGCTTGCATTGTCACTTTTGCCCTTGACTTCATGTGGTATTTTCTGTTATTGGTCGCAGCCATTTGACTGCCTCTATTGGGGATTTCATTCTTTACTACTTTGGTTTGTCGCAGTCATTTTATTACATGTATTGAGGACTGTACATTTAAGCTAGTTCACTGAGGTATCACTGTCACCATTTATTTGATTCTGTGGTTTGGTAGCACTGCATGTTACCTTGATTTCACTATCTTTATATCTAGTGGTGGCTGCAGTTTTGTTGCAGTTTTCCCCTCGTATTCATTTGTGACTGCAGTTAGTTTTATATGCAGTTTTGCCCTTGTTGGCTTGCATTGTAATAACGCATTTGGGTCTGTTTTCAAATTTACTTGAGTTGAACCCGATTTCGGGGTTTGACCTTGCGATCATTGTGACTTTCACTGAGCTTTTGTATATCTCCTGCGATAGTGGCGAGTCAGTACACGCGTGCGTGTACTGCAGCCCTATTAGATTTGACAGTTTTAAATTAATGTTTTGATTTGTTGAATTGTTTCGTTGATTAATTTCAATGTTTTGGAGTTGTATTCTGATTTGGATTGTTGATTTGTCGTTTAACACTGTTTAGTGTTATATCTGCCATTATCCGACTCTTTTATCGAGGAGTCGGATATATGAGATTCTGTGACTGTCGTCTATTTGATATTTGATTATTATTGCTCCTGTGCATTAATAACTGAGTTTGAATTAGACTGACCCGTGTATTATTTTCTTTTGAATTTAATACTCGGGTCAGACCCGAGTTATTTCAGGTTGTAGATTTCCTTCTTTGAGTTGTTGTTCGAGCTATGAAGACTTTTCACATCTTTTAAAGTAGTCTTTGTCATTTGTAGAAGTCGTGTCATTGTATAGGATGATATGTATTCATGTATATTAGTTGATAATGTACTTGTATATATAACTTCCAGAGTCGACAGTTGTAGTCGTATCATATGTATCGTGTCAACTATATTGTAACTGACATCAGTTATATATATGAGATTTTGTTTTATCTGTGTTCCGCATTTACATTATCTGTGTTGTTATTATATCTAATGTCCTAAACTATTATGAACCATCGTAGTTTATTTTATACTGGTAATTGGGTATGTCGATGGGAGTAAATAAATAAGAGATGAAAATTAAAAAGTATATACCACTCCTATCGAGGTAACCAATATTAGTGTAAGGCCAATTACGGATGGCCGCTCCTATCCAGCCTTATTCTTCGTAATAATAGACAGTATTTCTTTTAATACTCTTTATTATTATGAGCATAGAGGTGGGGCGTCACAGTTGGTATCAGAGCTTGGGGTTTATGGACATAATATAAAACATAACTTGGATGGAACATATGTTACAACTATTGGTTGATGTTTTATTTGTGCTTTGAGTCAAAACTAACGTTTTGAATTTAGATGTAAATTTTTAAATATCTTTATTTAAAAATAAAAGTGAAACTGTGTTTTGTTAATTTGATTGGATTGTGTTCTGTTTATCAGAGTGCGCAGCGGAAACAGTGAAACTGTCTTCGCTGAGTACAACTGATACTCTATTTGATTTAGAAATTGAAATAAATTTCATTGGTTGTTTAAATAGCTATAATTATTTTGTTTCTTTGAGAATTTCGAATCCGAATTGAGGATTCGAAGAAATTACAGTTATGTGATTTTTGTTGAAATTTCCGCTGGCTTTCTTTTGTACTAATCATCTATTGATTAGATTTTTGCTGTTTTAAATTATCTTCATTGAAGATTATAGAATGATTTCTTTGTTTATATTGTACTGTGCGTGCAAATATGAATTGCATGTTACTGCATTTATTTTACGTTGAACCGATGTTTGGTTATGAAACGTATTTTGTTACCGTTATTTTTATAACGGGATTTTTACACCAATGCTAAATTTTTGAAGCACGGTGTTTTGTGGCATTTTGATGAATGAAAATTCACTGATATTACATTTTGATGTAAATTATTTTGATGAGATTTTGACGTTTAAAAATTACTGTCGCTTTGGCTTCAGTAACCGTCATGTTTTAAAAGTGGATTGTCAAGCGGTAATTCCGCAATACTGATTTGTGACCGTTTTTACGGTATTTTAAGAAGTACAATTTCCTTATCGAAATTGTTACTGATTTGCTGTTTTAATCACGTGATTGGAAAATCGTTTTAAAATGAAAATTGTTTTATAAAATTTTAACAGTTTGCGTTTTCAAAAGAATGAGAAAGCGACTTAAACAATTCAGCAAAATCGAGGATTATAACCCCTTTCTTTTACTGTTTCGCTTAACTCCGGACTTGTCCAGTTGAGAATGTGAATTGTTATTTTTACAAAATAAATAAAATTGTTTTCAGGAATTTTAACAGTTTGCGCTTTCAAAAGAATGAGGAAGCAATTTAAACGTTTCAGCAAAATCGAGGACTATGACCCCTTTCTTTTACTGATTCGCTTAATTCCGGACTTGTCCGTTTGAGAATGTAAAGTGTATTTTTACAAAATACGCAATTTTACACTTTCAAGGAAACGATGAAGAGATTTAAACGATTTAGCAAAAGTGTGGAGTATGGAACCACACTTTTACTATTTCGGTTAATTCCGGACTCGTTAATTGAATATCTGTTGTTTTGATGATTTTGATGAATTTTGCACTTTCAAGGAAACGATGAAGAGAATCAAATGATTTAGTAAAACACGTGGTATGGGACATGTGCGTTTGCTATTTCGGTTAATTCCGGACTCGTTAATTGAAATATTTGATGATTTCGTGTGCTTTCGAGCCACTTTGTTGGACCTTCGGGTCATTTGTTGGACCTTCGGGTCAAATACCAGTACTAGACCTTCGGGTCATTTGTTGGACCTTCGGGTCATTTGTTGGGCGCCAAAATTATGTTGAGTACTTGGTAGGCTTCGGCCATTTGTTGATGCACGTGCGGCGAATTAAAAACTCGCCATCTGATGGGATCGATCCAAGCTTTTATGTTGATTTTCTAGTCTTCTTAATTGATTTCTGGATATTTGTTGTTTCTAATTATCTGCAGGTAATTAGATATCTGATGTTATGAGATTTAATTATCGTATCGATAATTAAATATTTGTTGTTTCTGATTATCGTTTTTGATAATCGGATATTTGTTGTTTTTAATTATCGCTTGATATAATTAAATATTTCTTGATTTTAGATTTAATTATCGCTTGTGATAATTAAATATTTGTTGATTTGAGATTTAATTATCGCTTTAGAAAATTAAATATTTGTTGATTTGAGATTTAATTATCGTTTTAGATAATTAAATATTTGTTGAATTTGAAATTTGATTATCGTTTTTGATAATCGAATATTTGTTGAATTTGAAATTTGATTATCGTTTTTGATAATAGAATATTTGTTGAATTTGAAATTTGATTATCGTTTTTGATAATCGGATATTTGTTGTTTTTAATTATCGCTTGAGATAATTAAATATTTGTTGATTTTAGATTTAATTATCGCTTGTGATAATTAAATATTTGTTGATTTGAGATTTAATTATCGCTTTAGATAATTAAATATTTGTTGATTTGAGATTTAATCATCGCTTTAGATAATTAAATATTTGTTGAATTTGAAATTTGATTATCGTTTTTGATAATCGAATATTTGTTGAATTTGAAATTTGATTATCATTTTTGATAATCGAATATTTGTTGAATTTGGAAATTTGATTATCGTTTTTGATAATCGAATAATTGATGATTTGATGTTTTCTGACTATCGTTAGATCATTGGATATTTGCTGATTTTGTTGATACGAGATTTTCTAGTTTCTTATTGATTCTAGATTATGTTGATGGTATTGAATTGCTGTTTTCTATCTATCTCTGTTGATAGTTGGAGTTTGCTGATTATGAAGTTCGTGTTTTCTATTTATCCGTTAGATAACTAGATATTTGCAGTTTTGCGAATGGTGATTTGTGCTTTCTAATCATCTCTGTTGATAATTAGCTTTTGTTGTTTTTCTAATTATAGTATCGATGATTAGACATTGTTGCTTTGTGATTCTCTGTATTTTAATTATCTTGTTGATAAATGAATATCGCTGATGATTGCATTTATTCAGTCGTGATTATTTTCTAATTATCTATTTGGTAATTAGATTTTGTTGAGAATTTGTGAACTTCTTATATGAAATTAAAAGATTTCTTTGGCATTTGAATTATTGACTCTTATTTTTCTAGCTTAACCAGTTTATGTTAGAAAAGTGATTGTTATTGACACCTTTAATTATGAAAATTGCGGGGACGCAATTTTTATAAGGAGGGGAGTCTGTAACAACCGGGATTTTTGTAATTTCAATTATCGTCAAAATGACGATTAAATTCAGTTGATAATTGTTATTGGAATTCAAATCGAATTTGAAATGTGAAAATTGTTTGATTGCAATTGAGATTTATTCGGGTTAAAATTCTTTAATAAAATTGTAAATCATTGATTGGGATTTTAATCAGTTGGTTAATTGCTAGTGCAGTTTTGAATCGATTCGGAATCCTTTTTGTAAAAGTTTGTTATCGTCACTAGACGATTGAAATTGATAACAAATTTCTATCAGGAATTTTGATCGAATTGAAATTCTTTTTAAGTTGTAAAATTCTCTAATAAAATGTTGGGTAAATGTTGAAGGGCTTTAACTTATAATCTCAGCCCACATTTGTAGAATGCTGTGATATCTATCAAAGAAACCCCGTTCCCTTTTTCATTCTTTCCATTCACTTTTGTAACCCTAAACCTAATCAAAGAAACGAGAATGGCGGCTCTCTCGTTCGTCTTCTCCAGCAAAGAAATAGGGTTCCGAGTTTTGCAAAGGCTACTCGATCAAAAAAATTAATTAATTAGGGCTTGCTCATCTTCGTCTCGCCGTGAAGATAAGGGCTATCGTATTAGGAGCATCGCGTTCATAGACTGTGTGGCCACCGATCTCGTCTTCACCTCGACAACGGTGAGTAATTTATATTACTCACATTTAATTCAAGCGCATGTATCTCTGAGTTGTGATTTACACTGCTTGGAATCCTTGGGTTTTCGTTTGCATACGAACGTTTGATTTCGTCTTGATTTACCTTGGCCATTCTAAATTGATTGAATACTAAGATGAGTTCTTTGAGTCTAGTGTTCGTGTTTCTACGATTTCGTTCTTATTCGATTGTTAAGTTCGTCACTTGATTTGTTATCATTCGTACATGTTGGAGGTGTTGTTCTCTGTCTTGGATATTTTCTGCATCTTGACGATTAACGAGATGACTTTGTGATGTATCGAGCATTTGGATTTTTGTTGCTTTCTCTGTGGCTTGATTCGGGTTGCATTTTCGATGGACATCGATTTTAACTATGATTTATGTGACTATATTTTGGCTTCAGCCTCTGTTGCTATTTGAATTTAAATTGGGGTTTTGTTGGCATTGATTTTTGATCGATTCTTGTTTTGGTCTCTACGGTTTTGAAATTTGTTGTACTTGGAGATGAAATTTGCAAATAGAACTGCTTTGTCATTTTTAAAATCTGCTGTACACTTTCAGTCATTGATACTTGGTTTACAAACTTGATTTTTGTGAACATAATGTTGAGATGAGAATTTGACTTTACATTGCTATGAGAACTGACTTTGATCATCTTCGAAAATTCCTACTCAGTTTTGAAACTGTGATATTATCACTGCTATGACTTTTGACTACTGCCTTGACTTTTACTTTGCACTGCAGTGTTGAATTCAAATATTTTGTTTTGAAAAGGTAAAATGTTTTGTTTTGTGACATATGCCATTTTGAGAACTTGCTGGTCGTTTGGCATCTGCTCGTAGCATTCCTGGCCATTCTTTTTCCTGGCCATTCTTTGTTTCAGATCTTTGTTCGTTACAGTTCATTGGCATGTTTCACTATGCTTTGAAATGTAGCTTCACTTGAGTCATTTACTTGTTATTTCTGATCGTGGTTGACTTCGGTCACTTGCTTGGGTATTGAACTGTTAATACATTTGATACTCGGCTTCGACCATTTTTGATTTTTGGTAGCTCTGGTCGTGATACTTCACTCTCCAGTTTTTCATCCTTGTTCATGTGCACATCAGTGTCATTGTTGAACTGTTGTACTGTGGCCATGCATTGTTGTTTTTTTAAGTGGTTGTCTGGTCTTGGCTTCTTGATGGTTGCTGTGCATTCTAGTTTCATAAGGTAAGTTGCAGACTGGTATTGTCCACTGTTTTACCCCAGTCTGCATTATATTGTACCTACCTGCTTGTATTTGCAGTCACTAGTATCACTGTTTCACACTATTACAGTGGTTATCCTATTCAAGTCTTCTCGCATTGTACATCACTTATGCCCCTGGTAGAATTGGTGCAGTCGTTTCCGTTTGCACTCGAGTTCGACCAGTGGCTTGCATTGTCACTTTTGCCCTTGACTTCATGTGGTATTTTCTGTTATTGGTCGCAGCCATTTGACTACCTCTATTGGGGATTTCATTCTTTACTACTTTGGTTTGTCGCAGTCATTTTATTACATGTATTGAGGACTGTACATTTAAGCTAGTTCACTGAGGTATCACTGTCACCATTTATTTGATTCTGTGGTTTGGTAGCACTGCATGTTACCTTGATTTCACTATCTTTATATCTAGTGGTGGCTGTAGTTTTGTTGCAGTTTGCCCCTCGTATTCATTTGTGACTGCAGTTAGTTTTATATGCAGTTTTGCCCTTGTTGGCTTGCATTGTAATAACGCATTTGGGTCTGTTTTCAAATTTACTTGAGTTGAACCCGATTTCGGGGTTTGACCTTGCGATCATTGTGACTTTCACTGAGCTTTTGTATATCTCCTGCGATAGTGGCGAGGCAGTACACGCGTGCGTGTACTGCAGCCCTATTAGATTTGACAGTTTTAAATTGATGTTTTGATTTGTTGAATTGTTTCTTTGATTAATTTCAATGTTTTGGAGTTGTATTCTGATTTGGATTGTTGATTTGTCGTTTAACACTGTTTAGTGTTATATCTGCCGTTATCCGACTCTTTTATCGAGGAGTCGGATATATGAGATTCTGTGACTGTCGTCTATTTGATATTTGATTATTATTGCTCCTGTGCATTAATAACTGAGTTTGAATTAGACTGACCCGTGTATTATTTTCTTTTGAATTTAATACTCGGGTCAGACCCGAGTTATTTCAGGTTGTAGATTTCCTTCTTTGAGTTGCTGTTCGGGCTATGAAGACTTTTCACATCTTTTAAAGTTGTCTTTGTCATTTGTAGAAGTCGTGTCATTGTATAGGATGATATGTATTCATGTATATTAGTTGATAATGTACTTTTATATATAACTTCTAGAGTCGACAGTTGTAGTCGTATCATATGTATCGTGTCAACTATATTGTAACTGACATCAGTTATATATATATGAGATTTTGTTTTATCTGTGTTCCGCATTTACATTATCTATGTTGTTATTATATCTAATGTCCTAAACTATTATGAACCATCGTAGTTTGTTTTATACTGGTAATTGGGTATGTCGATGGGAGTAAATAAATAAGAGATGAAAATTAAAAAGTATATACCACTCCTATCGAGGTAACCAATATTAGTGTAAGGCCAATTACGGATGGCCGCTCCTATCCAGCCTTATTCTTTGTAATAATAGACAATATTTCTTTTAATACTCTTTGTTATTATGAGCATAGAGGTGGGGCGTCACATGAACACTCAAACTCACTTCACTTTAACTTTGTTCCGACTAAGTTAATTAAAGTTGGTAAAGGCGGAAAACGACTGTCGACTAACTACTTCAATTCTCCCCGGGACTGGGGGCATAACTCAAGTACCAGCCGCTGACCGAGACAGTGCAACATTGGGACTCGACTCAACGTTTTATTATGACCTGAAGCCATGACTTTAGGACTTAACGATCGGACTCAAATTCGAATCAGAGAATTAAGCCTCACGAGTACATTGAATGGAAATGCGAGTGTTAAAGTACTTAGACAAATGAACACAGAGTTATGCCGAAAACCAAAAAGAAATTTTATTTCCAATATTCTTTGAGAAAGTAAGTACAAAATATGTTCAAAGAATTCCTATAAGCTATGGCCAAGCCCGCATCTATACATGGCCTACAAAAAGCAAAAGAAAAGCTTATTCTAGCCATCTTAAAAGAGAGGAAACAAAAATGAAAGTATATGCCTTCGGTTTTATATCCTTCTTGCTTTTCTTCGGCGTGGACCCGCTCGAGCTTCCACTCAGAACCCTCTTCGAACCTTTACCTCCCCGACCTGCTCCAGCTGGCTTGTCTCCGACCGGGGGAATTGAAGCGGTCTCCTCCTGACAAGGACCGAAATATCCTCTGTGTGCAGAACTGGAGGAATGGTGGCACTCTCGATGTCAGAGGAAGGAGGCGCGCTGGTCTCGATGATAGTGCCACATGGAGAAACGAAAAGTATCGGGACCGGACCGGGACATGCCATACCACCGCCAGCTCTACGAGCCTGCTTAGCTTGCTCGATTTCGGCTTTTATTTCCTCCATTATCTGCTATGCTCGGTCCGCACGTATGCTCATTGGAACGCTGCTAGTCGAACCCGAGGAGCCCGTTATGACTACATCTTCATCAATATTGAATGGCACTTCGATACTTGGATCACTTTGATGGTTGAAGAGTGCTTCCATCAATTGTTCATCAAGCATGCAGCTGCTATCACGCATCTCCCCAGCCGAAGTGGTGACCATCGCGATTGTAGCCTCTTTTGTAAGCGCCTTTTGCTCGTAATGAATTTCTTGAGTTGCAGGGGGTCGGCCTATGCAGAATCTAAGACTGAATGAAGATAAGAGAATATATTAGTAATATCATCTTATAGTGCTCCTACATTTTAAGGAATAGGAGGAGTGTCTAGAATACCTTCCTCATGTTGGCTCTCATGCTGAGCTGACGTGCCTTCCGAGCCGCGCTTAATTATCGGGGAGAGATGCGGCCTATCAAGATCATATTTCGGAACAACTGGAGGATCGATAGGAGAAGTAGGCTCGGATTAGGATGCCGGAGGAACTTCAGAACTGACTTCGTGATGTTCAATCTCGGATCCTTCCCCAGCTTTCGGATACTTGGTGGCCGGTTTTTCTTTCTCGAGAGCGATGGTTGTCTCATGGATAACTTTAGGCTCATCTCTAAATAGCACTTGAGCTTCTAGTTCAAACTCATCGACAGTTGCAGCGTTGCGGAACACCTTCTCATCCTCTAGCAAGTGATTCCAGGCCTTATATAGTTGGAAAGGATAATCTTCGCCGAGCTAGTTTAAGTTGCGGTTTCTTAAGACATTAGCGTTGTACGCGGCCAGGAGATCTTCAAATTCACTCTCCATCCTGGCCTCAACCACTTTAACTTCCCTTTCAATCCTGGCATCGGCCTCCTCGGCCTTTAGATTCGCAACATCCCACTCTTCCCTGAGTCTCACCGCCTGCTCACATGCCTCTTGGGCCACTTTATTAGCTTCATCCTTCTCTTTAAGGGCCTCAGTCAGCTTCGGCCTTAGCTCCTCAACTTCTTTCCATGCCTCATCTCTTTCCCGGATGATAACAGTGTTACGGTGACCCATCTCCTGCACCAAGTCCATGTAAGTCTTTCTCATGTTTTCCATGGACTGCCTAGCCTCTTCGGCTCTCTGGTCACCCTCCTTATCCATTTTCCTTAAAGATTCAAGTTCGTTGGTGAGCGCCTTTATTATTCTGCCTTTTTGAGAAAGGTCGCTCTCCAGTTTCTCGATCGTTTTAGCAAACTCGAGAGATACCGTCGATACCCTTTCAGTTGTCTTAACCCACTCCTGGTACTGGTTGTACACATCATGCACGTAGTCTTGTACTAGTTTTTCTATGTTGTTTGGGATTCTTTTTAAGTTTGGAGGGAATTGGAAGCCATCGAAACAAGTATTCGGGAAATCTTTCTTCAACTTGGCGATTTGGTTGGCTCCCTTCCCCGTGGACTCTATAGCAGTCTGTTCTGTGATGGTGGGAGTTTCTGTTTTAATTCTACAGCATTGATCATCGGAATTTGGAGCATGAGGTGGCGTTATTTGATGTGCAGTCTTGGAAGATGGCGTACCGGAGCCAGATGGTTTTGAAGGTCCTTTTGATGGTGGAGATCATGACCGAGAGCGGTGCCTGCTTTGATATGACCTTTCTTTCTCCCTATCATGGTGCTTGCGCTCTTGGCTAGAATAATAGTCATGACCATAGTCTCTCTCGCTCTCGTGGCAATGCAACTCAGAGCGCGATCTAGATGAATGGCGCAAAGAGCGAAGGTTGCTAATCATGGACCCTTGTTTCACCATCGTGTCTGTAAGATGAAAAGAGAAGCAGAATTGGTTATCTCCAGAAATTCAGAAGCATGTGATTAGAAGCCATGCAGTGCTATAAAGTGTGTGTATGCATGTGCAAATCCCTCAACTGACCGATTATGGTAGCCTTGCTCGTTGGAGTTGGCTCCCCTATGTCTAAGGAAGTTAGGCCTACGCCAGTTCGTGGTGGGGAGTGGAGCCCCTCTAATCCAAGATCATGTAACGAAGATATGTCATCTGGGATAGGAACATCTGACAATCCTCTCAATGAACCTTCGGTTTGCGGAGAAGAGATCTCCGGACCTATATAAGTTGCAACGAGATGAGTTGTTACAATGGTCTTATGCCCCTTGGCTTTGTGGACGAGGGTTTTTCCCTTTCTCTTTGATTCTGATGATCGAAGGCCCTATGGAGGTGCAACCACAGGCTCATGTCTAGCTACCATACTCTCTTCTTCACCTAATTCGACGACTGTAACTCCAGGTACACTCTGAGATCCCTCGACCGGGGGCACGATAGGAGCTCTTCTTCCTCCTTGCCTTACCAGAGGCACTTTGAGAACCCCAGTCAGCCCAATGCTCTGACCTCTCTCAATGATCCTGACGACGATCAAGTTATCATCGCTAAGAACTTCATCTATTTCTCTAAGTTCAGCGGGAAACCGCTTGAAACATTCTCACTATCTCCTTGAACTGTGCTCCTTCAGGCTATGGAATCGAAGCTGTAAAAGAAATGCAGTATTAAACTCAACATCGACTTATATTACCCAGTTAATTGACGAAGAAGTTAAAGCACTTACGTCTGACTAACCACCGTCTAACAAATCCTGGCGGGCATCTCACAAAGAACCATTCAGTCTTGAAGTAGCTTAACTTACTCCAAGCACCTGCCACGACTTGGAAGTTTCCTACCGCTTCTATAAATGTGAATGTAGAATTATCCCCCCGACTCTTGACGTTAAATAGGTATCTGATCTCTTTGACGGTCGAGGGACGAAGGAGATGCTCCATAAAGATGATATATAAGCTATTGAGGAGTGCATATCTGTTAGGATGCAGTTGGGAAGGCGCGATCTTCAGGAAAAATAATACATCCCAAATGAATTAGTTGAACGGGGGCAACGTTCCAGCTACGCATATGAATCTGTTACATGCCAAAACCCTTCCGGGGGATTGTGCCCTCTATCTGATGGCCCTGGTAATAGAACATCTTCCAAAGATAGACCGTTCCTGAGACAAATTCTGCCTAGCATATCTTCAGAGATCTTGGAACGGACTGAGTCCTCCGAATTCAAAACCAACGCTGCACCCGGTAGTTCATCCGGAGAAGGACTTACTACATCTGCCGCGATGTTTGGCATTTTGATTCTAGGAAGTGGAGGACTCTGAACTCCCTGCTGCTCGGAGCTTCCAGGATCCATAGCTATTGAACTCAGTAAAACCATTATTAGATGGCAAGAAACCCGTGTTCCCCCCGGTGTAAAGTGAGTGATCGTGTTGTGTAGTGAAGTGCTGCATAAAACTTTAAATTTCTACAAGTTTAAAAGATGGTAAAGTGACAAGACTTCAAGATTCGACCGAAGTGACCGTCATCGCTGACCATCCCAACTATGCCATCCTGACTTCGAAGAACGATCCATGCTAAAGTTTGTTATGTTTGTCAAATTACAGTTCCATCGACGAGCTTTGAAGGGTGGTCATATATGCAGTTTTTCAATCAAGTCCAAGTATGCAAGGCTAAAGCTCGTCGGAGTTAAACGCTCGAATATGCAAAAGGCTATGTTTCGTATCCATCATGGTTCAAATTGGATCGTTCCCCAGAAGCATGAGTTCATATCAATGCAAAACCTGGACCGATAGCCTATTCGATATTCTGCGTATCAATCAACTTTGTATCGATATCCTGCGTATCGATCAACTGTGTATCGATACTCATTGTATCGATCCAAGGCGAGCGGTCTCGTATCCATCAACCTAAATCGATACGAACTCCCACAATTTCCAGATCGATACAAAGCAACTTCCACCATCTCCTATCGATACGAATTTGAAGCAAAAGATTGGAAGTCAGTGACTCCATCGTCTCCATCGATCGCTCTCCTTCTTCCCCAAGCCTCCAAAATGCCATCAATTGCTTCCTCAACCTTGCCCTAACCAAGCTCCGACACCAACGGCGCCGGAGATGGCCATCTCCATGAACGGAGTGGTGTCAAGCTTGATCCTTGTCACTTTAAACATGGGTCTACTTATCATTTACCTAGATTAGAGGAATTGGATTAAGGATTAAAAGTTGGTTGTTTGAAGACGAGAGCTTCTACAGTTTTCTCTTTTTTCCGATCGATGCGAAGTGAAAGCAGATGAAATTTTTCTATGTCAAAAAATTATTTATATGGGTTCGTATCCAAAGGAGGGATGTTTCATATCCTAGTTACTAAACAGAGAGAATTGGTCAACATCCATCGATATGAAGGTTCAATTTCATGTCCATCAACACACGGCAATCCAGAACTTAACATTTTGTATCCATTAGCACTCGTATCCATCAATACTGATCGATTTGAAGACCACTAGTTCGTATTCATCGATACGAAACCTCACTCTCGTATCCATTAATTCAAGAACCCATGTGTTGTATCGATCGATACACAGCACGCCGTACTCAGTCTATTCCGTATCGATAGCCATCGATGCGAAACCTACATTCATACATCCCAGATCGATCCAGGAGAGGATCGATATGCTGGAGTGAATATAAACGACTATCAATCGTTGTTACAACTCGAATTTCACATCAATCCAGAAGAGGATCGATACGAAACTCGATCCAAACAAGAACAAAGGAACTTGACAACGACCCATGAACGTGCAAACATGAACAGGAGTCAGGTTAACATGCGTGCATGTATGCCAAACTAACATTCGATTTTCAAAATTAACAAGAATTGAATGCTTACCTGATGATAACCAGAACAGTGAACAACAAATTGCTAGCACTCGACCTTCAGTTATAACATAAAACTGAATGATCATTGGCAGTCTACAATTCAACATTTATATTACTGGAAATTAATTAAAGGTTACATCTCTTGATGGAAAAATAACAGCCGTTCGGTGAATCGGATAGAACTTTTCCAGAATAAAAATTATAGCTTTTCAAAGCATGTCATGTTCATACATGACATACTTTAGGGGGCAAATGTTATCCCACCTTTTGCAAGACCGTGACATCAAGGACTTGACTAGAGACTAAAGACGATCCGCCTCGAGGATCAGTTATCTATAGGTCCACGATGGATACACACAAATTTGGTCTGAGTATGGATCGAGCTACAATTAGCATGGTATGATAAGAAAAGCTATGAAAGGCAGCATTCTGAATTTCAGGTCAATCGGAGTTCGTATGCTCAAGTTATGGATCGATCAAGATCCATGTGAAACATGTCTAGTTCGTATCCATCTACTTTGAATCCATTCCCTTCGTATCCATGTACTTCGTATCCATCCATTTCATACTCACCCATTTCATATCGGTCCCACTTCAGCATGTTTCGTATCGATCAGCCAATCAGTTGATACGAAGCAAGGAGCCAAGCATCGATACGAAGCCACAAACCAAGCATCGATACGAAGGCAAAGACAAAGCATCAATATGAAGGATAATGTGCTAGATGGATATGAAAGACATGGTCTAACCAAAGGAAGCGCCTCTCATCATGAAATGTGGATCTCCCTAGGATTCTCGCTCCACGTCATCAATATGAAATCCATCGATACGCAAGCATCGATACGCATCCATCAGCCAACTTGCAAATCCAATCTTGGATCGATCATAACTCAAAAACTACAAGTCCAAATGCTATGAAATTTTCACAGGAGCTTGCTTATTACCTCAAGAGTCTCCCCAATCGATCGCAACTCGAATGGAGCCAAGCTTGATCGATCAAAGATAATAGGGATCGATCCCAACCAACCCTAGATCGATTTGGTGGGCCCACCCACATGTGAGAAGAGGTATTCCGAGGTTTGAGGGGGATATTTCTAGATCCACTCCTATAAATAACATCCCTACGCCTACTGAAAAAGGACTTTTGGCTCTTCTACGCCGTTGCTCTGCTAAAATTCCATTGTAACTTGAGTGCTAGTGCTTTGTACTGTTGTAACTCAGTTGAGAATCATTAATAAACGGCAAAACTATTCAAAGTGGACGTAGGCTACAATGTCGAACCACTATAAATTCTTGTCTCTTTCTATTTCTACATATATTACTTGGTGTGATTGTTAGATTAGCCTCGTTTCCATTTAATTTCTTCATTCCAATCTTTTCAATTACATCCGAAGAGTGTTGTGCCTAATGTTGGTACAAACAAGTAGTATATAGATGATCAGTTCATAGAATTTAATACGGAAGTACGAAAACAGAACCTGTAGAGGCAATTTGATTTGATCTAATAGGTAAGTGTGTTGGAAAGGTTTCCATTAGTAGGTAAAAACGAATAAGATTAAATCCCAAAAGTCACTCCTCCCTATGACTCTAAATGATGTATTGATAAGGGGTTATTGGACTTTGTTGGACAAAGTACAATTAATGATGAGTGAAACTGAGTTAACTTATTTTTGTAAGATCATGTACCTATGAGTAAGTACATAAGGTTAAAATTATTTTTGTCCAAGACAAAGTCTATGAAATCATACAAGATAGAAGTTTATAAGAAACCCCTACATAACCTAGGACAAAGAATTGCCAGGTTGTGTGAGTTGAGAAACTTTAAGTAATACTTATTCGTGAGGGATCTTGTGTGGACCACTCCAAAGGGGTTTGGGACAGATCAATTATCGATTAACCAATTTATGTTATAAATCTAAGTTTTGTAAACTAAAAACCAAACCAGTTGTGTGTGTGTGTGCATGTGTGTATATATGTGGCAGTTCATAAAATGTTTATGAATATATATTTTTTGTACTGAGAAACAACTTTTGTTTCAAGAAACGCCAACTTCATAACGAAGGAATTTATTTAAGAAGTTATTGGTAGAAAAATGAATTCTGATATGATCCAAAGATAACACTAATAACGAATGATGGAATGAAATTAGCCGAACCAAATAGACACGACACAATGGAATGTTTAATAATAAATCTCGCACATTAAAGAGAAATGATGAATTTTACTAATGTTGAGAACAGAACTTCTTCGGTTTTAAATAAGCCATTAAAAGTATAGACTCTATCATGTGGCATGATGCACAAATTTGAAATGAATTCCAAGTACATTATCAAAATATGATTTTGAAAATGTTACCTGAAATAATATGATCCATTAGTAGTATAATTGGAATATAAGTCACATTGATAAGAATAACATCATAAATTTCAATTATTGAAACTGACGTAATAAATTCGTCATTCAATTTGCTTTAGTTAACTCAGATTTCACTCATAAAATTTATCACTTGGTACAACTTTGAGTTTTGGTACATATAGTTGAAACAGAAATTCTAAACAATGATTTAGAATAGATTGTTTGCACATAAAAACCAAAATGTCTTGAAGTAAGTGGAGTGATGACTGAATTTGTGAGTATTGGATATGACCCGAGAGATGATACAAAAATATTATTCGATAAGTATCAAATTTAAGCAAGTATTTTCACAAAGAAATCAAATAGTTTGAATTCCAATCAAAATGCAGAGGAAGTGTGTGTCTATTAGAAGGAATGTTAAAGGTACCAAAATATTGCTTAAAATAAACAACAAACTTATGATTGTTAATGAGGTACTCATGTTGAAATTATTTCAATTTGGTTGTTTAAATCTCAATATGGAATTTGAAAAGATATCTTTTATAATATGTATAAAAGGATGTTGTAAATGTCCCAAATCGATATTGATAGAGATAGGTGTATGCTCTAGGGGCAATTCTGTAATTTATTATAAATTATTTAACTCTGTAATCAATTCTCATTCGTAATAAAGGTGTTTTTCTTCCTATTATATATTTGTTATATTGTGTTATAAATAATTAAATGCTTAATTAAAATTTATTTAACAGAAAATCCATAAATGGTGTGTTTGTGATAGTAGCTACAAATAGTTTTAATCATAAGTATTACATCATAATATTATAAAACATATCATTTTAAATGATCCTAGTCAAGATGCATCGAGATTGCATATCGATGTATCCGTTGAGACTAGAGTACGTAACGCACTCCAAAGGTTGGGCAGTGTATTACTTATGACTATTGGGACACCTAGGGGTTATGTAATGATAGTTATTGGATAATTATAGAACGACTTGCTCGATAGTTTTCCGTTGGTTAATATAACTAAGGTCAAATAGAAAATATCAATGTGACTAATTTACACATTTCTCTCGACTTGAGAATACTGTCGATCTTCAATATAAAAGCTCCGCTTTGATTATAGTCAAATCATGACATGATGTCCAACGAGTGACTATAGTTGGTTCGAGTGAAAGTATTGAAAGTGAACATTGTTCAAGGGACGATTCGTCTCCTTGGTTATATGTTATTAATATCACGGTCAACTCAAGTCAACTCAAAGTCAAAATCTCTGGCTAGAGTAGTTCAGTTAATAATAATTTTTATTATTGAACCAAGGACTTTGTGTTTGGACTATAAAGTTGAATATGGACGGTATTGGAATTTTGACCATAACCAAATTCCATACGTCCAAAGTGATATAGTTTTGACGAGGAGAATCGGTATAAATAATAGTCACAATCAGGTAACGCTTAACACAATAAAATTGGATTTTACCGAAACCAATAATAGAAAATTTTGGCTAAAATGTCACACCACCTGCTAAGTGACATGTAAACGTTAATATTCGAATAATTCGATATTAATCGCTGACCAAATTTGCACCTGACGAGTCACGCAACCGAAATGGTGAATTATTCTTTGATCGAAAAAATTAATTAATTTGTAATTGTTATAAATTAATTAATATTAATAAATATTATAAAAATTGATTTTGATTTGATGAATAAATAATATTAAATGTATTTATAATAGCTATAAATATATTAATCGATATACGATATTGATATGCCATTTAACTGGAGTTAAATGCAAAATATTTATTCGAACTTCAAATAGGTTTAAGGCCTATGATAGGGACTAATTATTTTAGCAGCAACATAGGGTTATAAGCGCCTAGAAATGGGCTAGAGGGGCTTGATAATAGATGGCTAAGATTGAAGGAGATTGAGTAAAAGATGAGATCCAAAATTCTCTCATTTCCTTCCTCTATTTAAGCATCTCTTCCAACATTTGATTTTGATCTTTTGGTGCCTCCATCCCCATACATTTGCTAGTCGAAATCCCTGCTATCATCTATCTAATTTCTCAAGCTCAAATCAAGTCAATTCAATTGCTATTCGATAGCTTGTGGTCAAAGGTTAAAGGACTAGCACTCTTCTGGATCGAAAATTGTTTCATGGAGCACACATCATCATTTCAAGGTGTAATTTAAGGCATTTGAAGTGAGATATATTTCTAATCAAAATATTATTATAAATGCATAGATATAATATTTTATTATATATATATATATATATATATATATATATATATATATTTCTAGTTAGGTGACGATTCTGATAAGCAAGTGATATTGTCACAAAATTGTTTTGGTTGTATGTATGAATATATACTTATTAAAAAAATTGTTATGATCATATATATAATGGCATGGCTCATAAATTAAAAAAATTGATCATTTAATTATATATATATATGCAAATATATATAGTTCATAATTTAATTACTTCATCATACTTTATGTAAATATATCATATAAATTTTATATATCATATAAATATATTATACTCGGCAATAATTAAAAAAATTATATATATATATACAATTTTAATATCGTTTAAATCATTTAATCCTAAAAATTAAATATATTAATAAATATGTTATATAAAAATTATGTTTCATGTTTTATAAAATAATACTATTACAAAACACATGTTCGGTAGAAAAAATCAACTTTTATTACTTAAAATATTTTAAATATAAACCGAGAATCAATAATTAATTATAAAATTATTTTTAAATCATAAAGTTATGAAATAAATTTTCTATGTATAAAATATTTCTCAAAAAATTTATTAGAAATTTAAATTTCAAAATTAGGTTTTGTAATTATTTTATATTAATTATTCAAATTAAAAATGTACAAAAATTGAATAAATAATATTTAAATTTAAAAAAAATATTTCTGAGCCATGCGCAAGGCCAAGTAATTACTGTTTTTATTTAAAATATTTTTAAGTATTTATAAGTATTAAACCACATTTTAATATATTATCGTACATTTATAAATAAATAAATAATATAATATATATTTATTTATTTAAATTATTTTATTTACATATGTATGTATTATTTTTAGTTTAAAAATATATATATGTTTTATTTATTTTATTTAATACATTTATAATTTTTTCTGTATATTCGCATAATTATATATATATATAATGTTAATATTACATAATTATGTTTATAAATATATATATATATATATCTACATTATATTTATAAAAAAATAAATTAAAGTTTATATATATAATACTTCATATAGGTAAAAAAAGTATATATACATACATTCAAACAATATATTTGCATTTTGGATGAGCTAATGGGTCCGTTGCAATGTAAATTCCAATATTTATACATGGGTGTGTTATACCTAACACGGATTGATATGTTACACATGCACACACATATATATGTGTATACGATACAGGTTTATATATACCAAAACATAAATTAAGTAAAACTACATCAATTTATAAATTTGAATAAAATAAAAGATTTTATTTAAATAAAATAAAAGATTTTATTTAAATAAAATTAGAAATGTTCTAAATAAACTAGACTTCATATACCCAATAAAGTCCAACAGGGTAAAAAAAATTGAAATTCAGCAATAACTTTCATTGAGGGTTGGCCTAGTTCCAACAATGGTATTGGAGCCCAATAGCATATGCGGTCTAAATTAGTCATGTTAGGGTTAACGAATTAAGCTCAGAGCCTGGTTAGTAGGGTGTCTAGAAAGGTAGTGTCTAGGATTGGGTTTGAATAATCAAGTATTCTACCCTACCTAGCTTCCAGCCTGGCTCAAATAGACATGTAAGCCCAAAAGGTTACTCTTAATAGAGGATGTCTAATTTGTATTGGGCCTTGGACTAATTTGAAAAATTATTTGAAAATTTTTAAATATAAGATTTTAAATTTAAATGTTAAATTTAAAATAAGATATAAATATATTATAAAAGTTATAATATGATAAACTACTTCAAAATGTTTGAAAAGTATAATACATATTAATTTCGAAAATTTTAAAATTTATTAATAAGATTAATGAAATAAATTAATTAAATAGCTTAATTAATTAATTAATGTATACATGTATTATATATTATGATATGTGTTATGTTGTTCTAAAATGTTTAAAATAACATAAGTATACATGTATGTATATAAATTGAATTTTGAAATTAATATAATTTAATTAAAATAGTTTAGTTAAATAAATTAATTAAAATGTTAATTAATTAAATAATATACACATGTATACGATATATGTGTTATACTATAAAGGTTATAGTATATAATAAATATTGATATAAATGCTACATTAATAAATATAAAATTAATTAATTAATTAAAATTAATTAAAATTAATTAAATAAGATTTAATTAATATAATATTATACATAAGACTGTCATATAAGTAATATGAAATATAAAAGTTATAAAATATAAACCTCATATAATATGAATGTATAAATTAAGATAGAACATTAAGAAACCCTAAATAGACTTAAGGAATAAATACATACATAAATGTACGTATACCATGATTTCTGATGTGTTCGGCACTAGAATCACAAAAGTAATCCATAAGAATTATATTATTCCATAAATTGATATTACTCAATGTAATATACTGAAGATTTTGAATATTCGATATAATGTTGTCCTCTACCATTTATATATTAATAGATTACTTGCATACCCTTTAGTTGTTGAGCGTTCCTCAAGCTAAGGATGTTATATATAGTACTATTAATATACTGAATAGGCGAGGTAAGATAACTGCATATATTTGTTGAGCTTTCCTCAAGGTATGTGCATTATACTTAGGCCGTCGTGAAGTAGCAGGTCCGAGTAAATAATCCTACTTTATTTGTTGAGCTTTCCTCAAGGTAAGGCGGGATGAGGATAAAATACCTCGGGTTAGGAGTTGTACATGATAAAACCAATAAAGAGTTATCCATCGTATGTGGAAGTATGATTTGTTGAGCTTTCCTCAAGGTCGGAATCCCAAGATATATGAGTCCTAACGCCTACTAGTGAAGTCGAAGGACTTCTATGTTTCAACTTAGGGTTTGGCAAAACATAAAATGCTAGTGGGAGCTTATTAGTAAAATGAAACATAAAGTTTAACCTTACTTTATTATAAGAACATCTATTATGATTTGTCTAAATAATCTACCACTTAAATTTGCAGAAATAACAACTCCAAAACTGTTTTCTGAAAATGAAAAACTTACCGGACCTAACTATACCGACTAACTAAGAGCAATAAAAATAGCGTTAACTTATGAGCACCTATGGTCGGCTATTACATGCGAACCAAAGAGGAACCCGTTGATGATGCGGACCCTAAACTATGTTGCTTATGAAAAATGGGTGTCAGACTTAGAGACCGCTCAAGTTTTCGTGCTGTCTATGTCAAAAAGCCATTGCAAAGGCAGCATGAAAATATATCTGCCATAAAATATATGATATTCTCAAGGCACTAATTGGTGAACAGTCATGGTCCGCAAGGTACGAGCTTACGAAGAAGCTGTTCGATACCAAAATGACCAAAGGATAGAAAGTAGACGATTACATGCTGATGATGAAAGACTATATTGATAGGCTTCGCAGTTGGATGTACAGATTAGCAATGAATTACAAGTGGATATGATCCTTGGTACTCTTAATCCTTAGTATAAACTGTTCGTACTGAATTATAACATGGACTAGTTAAATGTGAATGTAACAACCCGTCTTGAAACAAGCCTAAATTTCGACCCAGAAAAGGCCTAGCAAAACTTAAATCCATTTTAAGATTGGCGGTTGGTTGGAAAAGGGAGTAATAGTAAGAACAATAACTATTTTTTCAAAATTCACGGTGGATGAAATAAAATATAATAGAAAATTGTACCCATTTGTTTCAAAACCATTTTAAATGTCATAATATAAAACATCATCAAACTGTCAAGTAAAATCCGTTACATCATTTATCCAAAATACATGGGTACAACATAAAACATCATAAAAGATAATAATAACCGCTGTAAGCTTAAACACTCCATCTTCAACCATCGTCACCTTCATCATTCCATCCTTAACCTATGTTGTAATGAGGATAGACTCAGAAAAACAAATGTCTGCTGAATAAAAACTTCGACTCTTACCATTTTAGTACTTGGGCAGTAAATTTTGAAATAAGAATATGTCTTGCATACATAAAACCATTTAATACTTCTTATATGGAAAAGGAGGCGGGTCCACAGTCAACCACTTAATACCTTCCATTCCCGAAGTAGGTTACAAAATCCCATAACCCAAATCCCACGTCATAAATATCTAACAATGCAAGAGATAGTACCAAGCTACTTAATACCTTTTATTAGAAAATGGCAGAATCTGGCCATTTAAGACCTCTAATAAGGCAGGCCCCATTATTTAATACATATTCCCAAGGCGGAGTCCTCATAGGTGACTATCCAACTGACATCGCATGAAATCTCTTGAGCCACTTAATACTTCTTTATGGAAAGGCGGACACTCATTCAGTCACTTAATACCTCATCCCGAAGTGGACCCTTGTCGTGATTCCACCTATCGTGCCTAATAACTAGCCTCTTGGCCGTTTAATACTTCATTTGGAGAAAAGATACGGGCCCTCAAACAACCACTTATTACCTCAAGACTCTGAAGCAGTCCTTCAATATTATGACACATACTCATAATGACGTCTCAAATTAGTCTGACTATTTGTAGGAACTGGTAGTCAGATTAGCTGGACAGATTTAGCCTATAGAATTTGGGACTAACCTCGCGCCATCTTAAATATTTATCATAGGAGATGTGATACATCAATCCCAAAGTCACACTATTGGTGGCCAGATTAGCTGGGCAGACTTTTGTGTGTCTTTTGATTGACCTCACATCCCTATGACTTAGCCATGATTTAAATACTCTCCATATATATAATACTCATATCTTACCATTTCATAATTAAGGCCTTACAAGGAATCTTCCTAGTTATGCCTTTAAATAATAATAACCTTCCTAAATGGGAATTAATGACAATTATTATCTAATTAATTATGCAATTATATGCTATAATTATATGTTATTATGCTAATAGAAATAAATATATATTCGCGTCTAATAACTTCTAAGCGTGCAGTTCATACGCCCTAAACTACCGTTAAATGTTGATTCCTTTAACCATAAATACTAATACAAGTCATTTCCCTTTAGATTTCCAAGACTTCAATATCCATAACAAGATTAAATAGTCATATCCAAAACTGCAATAAATAGACTTGTAAATAGAAATAGAAGTCCAAATTATTACATCAATTCAATGGAATATCCTAAACAATAGGAATTGCAATTCTAACTTCATATTCTATTCAACTCCTCTTTTACAAAATAAATAAAGGAATTTTGTGTGGAATAAATAGTGTAAACTACGAATAGGATTCGTGCTCTACACCCTTATTTCATTACTGAAAACTCACAGTTTAAATCAAAGAAGGAGGAGAAGTGGAGTAGACTATGAAATTATCAAAAATTGCAGAAACAATATAAATTTCATCAAATTAACATAATAATTGAGAATCTTCATTTAGAATTGACATTTTGAAAAAAAGGGAATTTTGTGGGAGTTTATCTATTTTGTTTTCACAATCCCAAAATCATTATGCATATTCAAATCCATAGATATATACTAATCAATTACTGAAATAAGAATACAATGGTGTTGGAACTGGGCCAGCCCGCAGTGGAAGAAATGGGTGAATTTCAAAAAAAGTACCATTTTGAACATTTTGGGCCTATGAAGTCTAAAGGTATGTAGATCCAATCTAATATAATTTTCAAATAAAATATTATTTTATTTAAAAATTGATTAAAAGAATTTTTTGATTAATTTAAACTTAAATATGCAGCGTATCAAATACACCCAACAATTACTCATAAGAGTAAACTAAGAGTAAGAAACTTTTCGTTTCTTCCTCCAAAACTTATGTAATTTAAAGAAGGAAACCTTCCGTCTCTTTCTCTAAAAGTTATGAAATTAGTTAAGGGCATACTATGCTTTATATGGAGAGAGAAATCTTCCATTTCTCTCTCATTAATTAAATTGATTGATACATAAATGCCATTAATTAGCAATTAATACATGGCATAAAATGTAAGTTTGTCCAAATATATACCGGTGTGAATTATGAATGTTCAATATTGTGGTGTTTATAAATGATATGAATTTTCACATTTATTTATATATATGCATACATACAATTGTGGTATAAAATGTCAGAATTTCAAACCATCAATACAATACTTGTAAATTAGATTGTAGTTTTAATTTTAAGATACTAACACCAAATAAAGCAATCCTTGAATAAGTAATAATTGGAAACAAATGACTATTTACGTTCTACATACTTATGACCATAAATGAAAGTTTTAAAACACGCATAAAGACACTTTGAATGCACATTAAATACACTTAGATGCACTTTAAATTACAAAATAATTTTATAACTAAACAGATGTTTGTATATATGTATACGAATATAGAGATTAAAAAAAAGGGAAATATATGTATGTGTGTGTCTATGGTTACAAAATATATGAACAAACCTTTTTTTACACTAAACAAATTAACAAAACTTCCCTTTACATACAATCAGATATATGGTTATACAACACTTTAACAAAACTTTCCTTGCACAAAATAAATTAGCAAAACTTTCCCTTTTTATTTTAAATCACATAATTAGTATCTAATAAAATATGTAATGATCCGCCTTTTCGACCCACAAAAGTTGACACTAATACATCCACGGTATTCACATGTCGAGCATCCAAGTGCTAGAATGACAGATTGTTGGAGTGAAAGAAATAGAAGACAGAACATAATCTCACATCGTAACAAGTGAACTATAATATACACAATGATCTTTAAATAAAGAAAACTACAATATTTATATATATCAATCAGAGTACTAATCTATCATCAATCTGGACAGTTATAACAGCACATTCTTACAATTGCTAATAAATACAAAAACTAGACAATGCAGTGGAAATAAAGAATATACGAGAGATATGTCTTGGACATCCAGCTCGTCTTTTGAGGCTACAAGGCATCTAAACTAGATTTGAAAATATGCTCGGTCTGACCCAAGCGTTATAAGAAAAATAACACTCGGATCAGTTTGGTAAACCAGCATGAGAAACATACTTCGATTGAATTTTAATGTTATAAAAATCTTTTGAAAAATAAGGTATCTCGTAAGACCACGCCGCACGTGAACACGGACGAGTTTTTACCTTATGATAACCAAAACATTTCTATAAGAGATCCTCTGATATTAATGTCTAGTGTTTCAAGATAAATACTAAATTAGAGCCAAAATAGTTACATAAATTAAATTCTAGCATAATAGGTATAAAATCAAGTCTGGAGGCTTGTATTGGAAAATGGATTCCAACTATGAAAGGATAAGGGTCTACCCACCGAATCCGTACACCTCTAGATAAAATGTACGGGAGGCTACAACACGTTGCACCTCTGCTACTCAAGACCGGCCCTACCCCTTACTAGATAGCATCGAATATGATCACTCCTTTGGTTGATTAACAACCATAATGGGACCCGAAGCATACATAGATATCGATTCTAGATAAGGGATGATCATACCCAAATATGAGCCAGCCACTTAGTCCTGCGGCACCTCCCTAATTTATTTATTTACTGGTTGATTAGGCTTGAGGCTACGATTACCTTTTTATATAGCAAACCAACTTGGAATGCTAACACTGTCCTCCAAGCAGAAATGCAACGCCGGCATTTATCGATATAAGTTCAATCTGGGTCAGAACGAATCCGAAGGCACTACTTCTACTACATCCATTTTGGAATCACCCTCAGGATTAGTAGCAAGTAGCCCTTGCACTTCAAAAGCTTCATCTTCAAGATGTCTTCAGTTTGAAAGTTTATGCCGGTTCGAAGTGGTTTTCGAATAATATATCTGATCCCGGTCTCTTCAAACCGACAACGATAATTTAAAGCTGGCCAAGTTTTATAGTCGGTTATTTACTATCAAATAAACAAACAAGCACCAATCAAATCATGGATTTATTTCCATAGGGAAACTAACATTGCTTAGGCATATAAGCAGCTACTAACCTCTTTAATATATCCTTCCATGAATTAAAATCGCTTTGTAAATACTTGTATCAAAATACTTTTACAAAGATATATTCACAACCCTTTATACTCCTTTTTATACTAGGAAAAATATCCATATACTTAGCTCAATGGTATAAGTATATTCACAAAAATACTACACTTTCACTACTTAGAAAATGTATTTATATTCTTATCTCAACGGACAAGCATATTCACAAAACACGGAGAAAAATTTCCTATTTAGTGTTGAGTATGGAAAGATGTTTCATACCACCATAATTATTTAAAGATCATTTTTGGAAATCATTTTCATCTTCTTTTATAAATCTCCTTTTTATACAACTCTGAAATTCTTTATAAAACTCCTTTTATAAATCCCCAAAACAATTTGTAAAACTCTTTTATCAACTTCTAAAACCGTTGATAAAACTCCTTTTATAAATTTCTAATACCATTTATAAAGCTCTTCTATAAATCCATAAAACTATTTATAAAACTTCTTTTATAAATCTATAAACCCGTTTATAAAAAATTATTGTTTTATAAAAGTCTTTTATAAAGAACCTTTATAAAAATTTACTTTATAAAAATCTTTCCAAAACCCCCTTATAAAATCCTTTATAATTTTTTTTATAAAACCTTTATAAAAATCCTTTATAAATCCAAACTTTCATTTCCATTTATAAACTCTTTATTGATTGAAATTCCTTTAAAATAAATTTATTATTTATAAATACAATTAATTAAGTAAATTAATTAGCTTTAAACATTACAAATAAATAATAAATTAAATTTTCAACAACATTAATATCACAATTAATTTCTTTTAGAACATCATTAATGAAGCAATTAATTTACTTCAAAACATTATTGGTATCATATAAATAACTTCAAAACATTGTTAATATAATAATTAATAATTTCAAACATTATTAATATAATAATCAATAATTGATCTTGAAACACCTTATTATAATAAATAATTAACTTCCAAATATTATTAATAAATAATTATTATCTTCAAACAATATCAATTATTTAAATAAATAAGTTTTCACAATATTAGAATATTAATAAATAACTTTTAAACAATATTAAATAGAAACAATCAACCTTTAAACATTATTAAACAATAGTTAAACAATTTTAAATTATTATTAAATGATAGCTAAACAACTTTAAGACATTTCTAAATGGTTTAGAAAAAGCAAATAAAAAGGTTGGGGTAAAATAAAGAAGTTAAAAAAAACTACTTATATAAAAATATTCTAGAAACCCCAAAGATCAGAATTTGAAATCATTCTCCGAATCAAAAACTAATTTCAAACCAAACGGCAATTATTAGTGTTTTCAAAATACTAAATTGAGGCCAATAGCCACCAAGCACTTAACCAATGTTGTTATTGATTTTTATCACTACAAGGTTAAGTTTCAACATATAACATAGGGCCAAACAAACCAAGTTTGAGATTCAATAATTTATATAACAGGAACATTATTGAAACTAAATCAACAATGGCAAAGAATCCCATTGGATCCCTCTACAAATTTCCTATACATCAGATAAATTCCCTGCAAATGATTTCATAAATTTACCACTTTCAAAAGTGACAGTTCATCAAAACTAAACAATCAACGAATTAGAACATCCAAGCATACAACCAATAATTTCAACCAAATATAAACAATAAAATTTATCTATTATAAAACATACTGATTTATCCAAAGAGGTGAGTTTAACTCACCGAAATTTCAGTTGACGCCAAAGCGTTCCGGTTCCATCTAAAATTGAATAGTGTTCAATTTTATCTTGAAATTCTATAGGCTTCATACTCCACTAATCCAATTCCATAACGTAGATATCATCATTACAAACCTAACGTGAGTGGCCGCATTAAATTTGGACCTTGTATAAACAAGTTATTTAGTTTATCAGATTTATGAATTTAAATAATATTAATTAAACACTAATTACATATTTAAATCTAATTACCCTTAAAAACTTAATCCTTCTTCCACCAAATTTCTCTCGCCATTTCCTGTTCCTCTCTTCACCACAACCGATTCTTCATTCCCCTCTAGCTACTCCATTACTCGACGAACTTAACCACCGATTGCTCCGTCCAACCCGCTACGCGAGGGCTTCACGACAACCACCGCCACTTCATCTCCGGCCTTACCCACCGCATCTTGATTGAACCCCTAGCTATGGTAATGAAGAAGATGCAACCCCAAAACAAGATCGGGCTTCACCATATTTTCTCTAATGACATGCCTAAATTCCATCGTCGATTTCATCAAAATCACCTATTCCCTCTAAGATTTGAAACCCAACTTGCTAAGTGTTTGAAAACAAAACTATCGAACTCTATAAGAAGAAGCCATACCGCTCATTCATGTATCAGCTTGTAGATCTAGGCATTCGAAGTTGAAAGATTCGACCTTTTTAGTTTCTTGATTTTATATGACTTGATTTCGAATTTTTTAAGAGGAGGATTTTTATTTCTTGCCTTTCAAATAAAAACATATGGAACGGCGATGGAAGAGTAACAGAGAAAGGAGTGTACTGCATTGTAAAATGTTGACTTATGGTATATATATAATTTACAAATTCTGGGATCGCACATATTTCTGCTCTCGTACGAACCGTGAATGACAAAACAAAAATACGGTCATGCTCAGAGCAGCGACACAACCTTAAAACAATGATAATATACACTGATTTACTGATTCTGTAAAATCACAAAAATACAGTCATTTGCCGATAAATTGTCAAACGATAATTTAAATACTTTCCAAATTAAAAATTATTGAAAAGTCGAATAAATTAAATTAAAAATACATAAATAAAAATCGAGACGTTATAATAAAAAAATTAAATTTCTGATTATTTATTTGAATCGTTTATTATTGCAAACAAATTTACAAATAAATTCACCACTGTTATTTATAATTTACAAGGATTTAAATAGGACCATTTAATCAATTAAAATTAATATTCAATTATAAATCCCATTAAATGAAGCACTATTCAAATATTAATTCTCAATTCAAATTTTTAAATAATCCCTATGTTTGAATTCCAGATGTTAACTTTTAAAATAACGCCTATAATTGAATTTAAGGTATTAAACCTTTTTGAACCAATATTTTAATATTTAAAATCAATTAAATATTTCAAAATCAAATGACCAAAACTCTGGGTCGTTACATTCTTCCCCTTTAAAAGAATTTCGGCCCCGAAATTTCCAAAGGTAAGAAATATGCCTCCAAACCCGTTAAAATTTTCAAAATTAATTATTTGAATGGATTATTAAATTTTCTAAGACTTTTAAAATTACAAAAAAAAATTGACAACGTCTCCTCTACACGGCTCGATCGAAAAAACTACAAACTGCCACGATGGGCCCAAACCAATAAAAGAAAATAAAAGCCAAGTGGCCTCTCATATCTGGGACATAAAATCATCAAACCAAACCAAAAGTATAAACATGTACCTATTAGTCGAGCAACCAAATTCAATTCATGAAACCAAAAGCATCAAACTAGCCTTTGCTTCCATATACCTGCATCTCATTTACAAATATATCCAACCATTTAGTTTGCATTTGTAGTATCAAAAGCATATAATCATGTTTAAGCCTGTACAATGTACATATACCATCCATATGAAATATCAAATCCGGTCGCTCGTTGGATCACACAATTTCACTTCCGAACTAGTATCGTTCACTCGACCACTACAGTGCAGACTTTGATCTGGTTCATTGATTAGAAACCTCTGTTCTTCTTACATAGCCATATACTATGATAAAGAACTTTAGAATCAAATCAAAAATCCATATCAAGTGTTCGCCGTCAAGAATCGAGTGAAAAATTCTAACTTGGACTAGTGTACATCACCTCAAAATCATGTACTCGAATCTGCATCAAACCAGTTATGTGAATAAAATGATCTACGTACAACTTAGATATTTATTCCATTGGTTCCTAAACTATACCAAATTTTTTTTTTATTCACATTCAATTTTAAATCATACTTAATTTTCCAATAGTATTTCCATTAATACTAAAATTTATTTACAAACCATTTCATGAATCATTTTATTTAACTTTTCTTAAGTTAAATTCATCTCATAACTCAATTTCAAATTTACTTTTCTTAACTATACCAATTATTTTTAATTTACATTTATTATTACTTAGTATATTCCCTTTAATAATAAAATTGTTAATGAACTATTTCATAAAACTTTAACTTACGTTCACAAACATCTTATAATACCACTTATGCAAATCAATCACTTTAAAACTTAGGTTTATATTGTTGATTAATACTAGAATTCATTTTCTATGTCAATTCATGACATACTACTTTAAACCTACAAGCACTCTATATAGACTTATCTTCATTAGTACAAATTTCCCAAGAATATAATTACCTCTTTAAGGAATCATTATTTTACTTAAGAAACATTACTTAAATCTAGTAACATTCTATAACTCAAATTTATATTTGCAAAATACTCTTCTACGTCGTAAGAGTATACATACAATATTCAGAATTGTTTTACTTAACCAGATTATTCAATAAATTTAAAACCTGTTTTAAATTTCTGTCTCGTCAAATTTATAAGTTATAAAAACTTTTTTTTATATTTTCATAAGACACTTCGCATCAATTTCTATATCAAATTTGCAAGTCCCAACGGTCCAAAATCGTCGGAAATTCCATTTCATTTTTAATAAATGAAAATTTCCCAAACAACAAATCAAAATGAGATGCAAAACCAACTATGCATAGGGTACATGCAGCCATCGCATGACTTAATTGAGAACTTCAAAATTTAAACCCCTAGTTTTTATTTTAAATCATTTTGAAATAATAATTATATACATAACTCTTTTTTGTATATCCAACCTTACTTTTGACTTTAAATCAAAACTTGTTTTACTAAAACAAAACTTCTATGGTAGCAATTCGTCACTTAGAAATTCGAAAATGAACACCGTTGATGCTGCAATCATCACCAGAATTATTTTCCAATGATCGAAGTGAGTTCAGTGATTTTTATCTCTCTTAAAGTCCCTTTTTAAGAAATTTTATATTCCAAAACACTCTCCAATAATAATATAATTATTTATCATGGCACTTTGATAAACAATTTCAAATCTCCAAGATTTAAGTATTCAAATTCTCAGTTTTAAATTTTTTTATATATAAATCACATTTTTAAACCATATTTATATAATTTCAGTTCTTATATAATACATTTCACCAATGTTTATCTTGTTAAGATTATAATAAACGTCTTAATTAAAATTAAATTTTAATTTCTAACCCAACTAATTCATCCAATGCTTTATATTCAAATTGTGAAACTGAATTCAAAAGGTGTTCGTATTTAATTTAACCAAACAAAATGTCCATAAACTATCTGAGCACAACTAACCAACAATAAATGATAATAACTGAATATTATCATTCTTTAACAACCAAACATATCATATATAACTATAATAATTTCTGAGAATTATCCTTTTATATATATAAAATATAATTTAGGTAAAATTATTTCATTGACCCAATTTCAAAACAAACTGTGTCAGTTTGCCTAGTTCAACCGTTTATAAATTCCTATCGATGCATTTGTTCCTTCTCTATCGACCAAAATTCATAAACCACCCAACCGATAAATCAACACAATATAAATCTTTTTTATCGCACTAAAAAATACACGCTCATATACATATGTATGTATGTATGTATGTATGTATGTATGTATGTATATACACACACACACACACACACTCAAACTCATCATAGGGTCTCACTTACCCTATCTTAAATAAGTTAACCCCACCAAAGCCTAGGTGTTCACTCAACCTAAGCTCTGATACCACGTTGTAATGACCCGTCTTTCGACTCACAAAAGTTGACACTAATACATTCATGGTATTCACGTGCCGAACATCCAAGTGTCGGAAAGGTAGATTGTTGGGGTGAAAGAAATAGAAGGAAAATAGAATCTCGCATCGTAACGAGTGAACTATAATATACACAATGATCATTAAATAAAGAAAACAATAATATTTATATATATATATATATATATCAATCAGAGAACTAATATATCATCAGCCTGGACAATTATGATAGTTTGTCCTTACAATTGCTGATAAATACAAAACTAGACAATACAGCGGAAATAAATAATATATGAGAGATACGTCTTGGACATCCAGCTCATCTTCTGAAGCTCTAAAGCATCCAAAATAGATATGAAAATATGCTCGGTCTGTCCCAAGCATTATAAGAAAAATAAGCCCGGATCAATCTGGTAAACCAGCATGAGAAACACACCTTAATTGAATTTTAATGTTATAAAAATCTTTTGAAAATAAAGGTATCTCTTAAGGCTAGGCTGCATATAAACATGCATGGGTTTTTACCTTACGATAACCAAAACAATTATGTAGGAAATCCTCTAATATTATAATAATGTCTAGGGTTTAAAATAAATATTAAATCATAGAAGAAATTTTACATTTATTAAATTCTAGCATAATAGGTATACAATCAAGTCTGAAGACTCGTATTAAAAAATGGATTCCAACTATGAAAGGGTAAGGATCAACCCATCGAATCTGTACACCACTAGATAAAATGTACGGGAGGCTACAACATATTGCACCTTTGCTACTCAGGACCGACCCGACTCCTTACTGGATAGTGTCGAATATGATCACCCCTTTGGTTGATCAACAACCATAATGGGCCTCGAAGCATACATGGATATCGACTCTAGATAAGTGATTATCATACCCTAAAGGGAGCGATCCACTTAGCCTTGCGGATGTCCCTGCTTTATTCATTTACCGGTTGATTAGGCTTGAGGCTACGATTACCTTTTTATATAGCAAACCATCTTTGAATGCTAACATTGTCCTCTAGGTAGAAATGCAAAACATTCATCTATACAAGTTCGTCTAGGTCTGAACGAATTTGAAGGCACTACCTCTACTACATTAATTATGGAATTACCCTCAAAACTAGTAGCAAGTAGTCCTATTTGAAAGAATGAAACATTTTCCATTCTTTAATTAAAACTTCCCTAATTATTTCCCTTGATTATTTCTCTCTCCAATCCTTACTTTTCACATGATATCTCATCAAATGACATAAAATATCCACAAATCATGTCAGCAAATGACATAAAATTTCCATAAATCATTTCGTGCAATTAACTTTAAATTACATCGATATTGTATATCAATGCGCGCAAATATAACTTTATAAATACATTAAAATAATTACAAATGACTTTCAAACATCAAATAAAAAATAATTAATATTTATCAAAATATTAGTTAATTTAATCAATTTGCAACATTTTATAAATTAATTAAATCATGTGGATTTTCAGAGAATTCATCATTACGGTTGTGCAACTTAAAGGTGTAAATTCAGTCAGCGATTAATATCGACCTATTCGAATATTAATGTTCATACATCACTAAGCAGGTGGTGTGACATTCGTTATTAATAATTGTTACTATTGAATTAAGGACTTTGTGTTTGGACTATAGAGTTGAATATGGATGATATTGGAATTTTGACCATTACCAAATTCTGTAAGTCCAAAGTGATATAGTTTTGACGATAAGAATTGGTATAAATAATAGTCATAACCGGGTAATGCTTAACAAAGTAAAATTGGATTTTACCGAAAATAAGTAAGACATGAATTTGGTAAAAAATGTCACATCACCTGCTAAGTGATATGTGAATGTAAATATTTGAATAATTCGATATTAATCGCTGACCAAATTTACACCTGACGAGTCACACAACCTTAACGATGAATTCCCCTTTGACCAAATGATTTAATTAATTTTTATTTTTTACAAACTAATTAAATAAATTAATATTTATGAAATATTAATTATAAAATTGAGTTTGATTTGATGAATAAATATTATTATAATACATATAAATATATTAATCGACATATGAAATCGATACGTGTTACAATTGGATTTAAATGCAAAATATTTATTCGGCCTTTAAATGGGTTTAAGGCCCATGATCCGGGTTAATTATTTTGGTGGCAGCATAGGGTTATAGAAGGCTAGAAATGGGCTAGAGGGGCTTAATAATAGATAGCTAAGATTAAAGGAGACTGAGTAAAAGATGAGATCCAAAATTCTTTCCTGTCCTTCCTTTATTTAAGCATCTCTTCCTACATTTGATTTTGATCTTTTGGAGCCTTAATGGGCTAGAGCATCTCTTCATAAATTTGCTGGCTGAAATCCCTTCTATCATCTATCCAATTCTCAAGCTTAAATCAAGTTAATTTAATTGCTATTTGATAGCCTGTAGTCAATGGTTTAAGGACTGGCACTCTTTTGGATCGGAAATTGTTTCAAGGAGCACACATCGTCATTTCAAGGTGTACTTCAAAGCATTGGAAGTGAGGTATATTTCAGATCAAAATATTATGATAAATGCTTAGATATAATATTTTATTATATATATAAATATATTATATTACTAGTTAGGTGACAATTCTTATATGCAAGGGATATTGTCACAAAATTGTTTCGGTTGTATATATGATTATACTTATAAAAAAATTTCATTATGATCATATCTATGATTACATGGCTCGAAAATAAAATAATGATTATTATTTAATTATACACACACACACATAGTTCATAATTTAATCACTTCGTCGTACTTTATGTAAATATGTCATGTAAACTTTATTTATAGTGTATTATACATATATTATATTCAACAACAATAAAATCATTATATATATATATTTATTATTGTTTAAATATCATTTAAATAATTTAATTACATAAACTAAATATATTATATAAAAATTATGTTTCATATTACATAAATTTAATATTTTTCAAAACATTATTTTATTTAAAATATTTTAAATATAAGCCAAAAATCAATAATTAATTATAAAATTATTTTTAAATCATAAATTGTGAAATAAATTTTTAAAGTATAAAATATTACTCAGAAATTTAAATTTCAAAATAAGGTTTCAAAATTATTTTATATTAATTATTTAAATTAAAATTGTGTGAAAATTTAATTAAATAATATTTAAAAATAAAAATACAAATTATTTCTAAGCCATGCGCAAGACCAAGTAATTAATCATTTTATTTAAAATATTTTTAAGTATTTTTAAGTATCAATCCACATTTTAATATAACATCATACATTTATAAATAAGTAATTAATATAGCATATATGTATATAAATTAAATTATTTTTATTTTATTTACATATGTATGTATTGTTTTTGGTTTATTTAATATATTTATAATAGATTTAAGTATATTCACATAATTATATATATATAATGTTAATTTTATATAATTATGTTTATAAATAAATATATATATATATCTACATTTATATATATATAACACTAATTAAAGTTTATATATATTAAATATTTCATATATGTAAATAAAAGTATATAACATACATTCAAGAATATATTTGCATATTGATGAGCTAACGTGTCCTTGCGATGTAAATCATAACATCTATACACGGGAATATTATACCTTACACGGATTGTGTGACACCCCACCCCGAGACCCACATAAACAAAGGATATTACTAAGTAATACTGTTTGTTAGTCAAGAGAATAGGGATGGTTAGGAGCGACCATCCATAAATTTTACTTTAAGCAAGTATTGCTACGTCGATTTGAGTGCTAGCTTTTTTTTTGGAATCGACATATACAATCTAGGCTTAAAAACCACAGTGGCTATAATATTAATTCAGAACAATATACAATATTCACAGATCACAGAATCATAGAGTATAAAATGCACACAATGTAATATACAATATATACAAACTGAATAGAGAAAATAGATACAAGCAGATCAAATTAGAATTGTACATAAAGTCGACTATAGAAATGCGGTTATTACGAACCACATAATATACAAGTACTACATCCCATAGATACTAATGTGTACACAAAATGAGTCTAATCTTGACAAGATACAACACTGCATGAATATGTACACATATACAAGATGAAGGTAAGATGAATCATAACTAGGTAATTGGAGTGAAATCATCTCTAGAACTATCAAACTAGAGCACCTGAAATATCTCACTTTGACCCAAGTATTATAAAATAATAAACGGGTCAGTCTAGACTATAGTGAATGGGTTAAGAAAGATAAACAATGGATGTAAGGAAATAGATCTAAAATATAAACCGAAAGCAAAGTATTAGCAAACATCAGAAATGCTTCAATAAACTCCAAGAATGTAATCACCAAATAACAATACCCAAGATAGCTTCTAAAAGTGAAAACCCCAAAACTATTTGGTGATAATACAAATAATATATAATCCTGAAATCATCCATAGAAATCCAAAAATCACACAAAAGAGGGAAAAGGAGCCAAAACTCCAAGATTGGTGAATAAATTCACCTACATGCATGTAACTCCAAGATAGCCATGTGTCTACAAAACTCCAAAATGGGTATAATTCCCATTGTAACATCAAGATAGGCGAGAGCCTATAAAACTTCAAGATAGGTGCGAGACCTATAAACTCCAAGATAGGAACAAGGCCTATAAACTACATGATACGTACAAGAACAATAAAAGACCAAGATAGGTACAAGACCTATAGAACTCCAAGGGTGAGTCTATAAACTCGTCGATATAAGTGTCATGTACTTTCAAATAGCAATAGACTAAGTAAGGACCATGTGTGCCATACCACACGGGTTTAATTAAACGTTTACTATAAGATGGTAAACTCCACTTGTGTATATAAATGACTCAATCAAACAAGTTCGGGAATTAACTGGTAAAACAAACGTGAGCGTTCCATACCAGTCATTTTATTATACCGTTTAAATCACCTTCTCATTCAATTGATAACGTGCAATTTCATAAATATATTTTACTTTAAAATCATCTTTGTAAAATATAGTTTTCTATGCTAGGGTGTGTATACATACATATATATATACATATATACATATATATATATATTGGAAAGCCTTTGTTAAATATATATATATATATGTATATATATATGTGTATATATATATGTATATATATATGTACAATTTTTAAACCATTGTTTCAAAATAATTAGAAACCATTGTTACTTATTATTTCTATATATATATATATATATCAAAACTCTTTTATATAGGAAATTATTCCAGTACTAAATAGTATAATAAATAAGTTTTGAATGAGAGATATATTCACTTGAAAACTCAATTTAAAATTGAGCAAAAAAAAATGTTTTGTAGCTTCCATAGGCAATTCCATGGAAAGTTAAAACTCAAATAGAATTATCAAATTCACAATTGGAATCCCATATAGATCATTGAAATCAACAAGAACGATAGCACACAACAATGCATATAATATTCAAGAAGAGAAATCGGGCAAACAGAGGGTCAAACGGGAGATCGGGAGGTGACGAGCATCATCTGGGGCTGTGACTAGGTGTTCGACCGGTGCACTGGTCCATGAGGACCGGTCCACCGGTGACGTCGCCCGTGGCAGAATCCCAGGCGATTCCATCACCTTCCAATGGTCCGACGATGCTGATTTTTGGCCTGTGGGTGATTTTAAGCTCAAGGATGATGATTTTTACCTCATGCAACATATTATCATCCACAAATTCATGGATCAAGTGATCATACAACAAGGGTTTCAGCAAAATAGAAAATGGTATAGCTGAATCATGAAAACAACATAGGATATTGAGATTATTTCAACTATAAATTTAAGTAAACGCCTAAACAGCCACATGCAATTCACTATGGACTTGAATTTTGACTTATACTCACCAATTAAGGCTTGAATTGATAGCAAGATCCTGGATTCTCCTAGGCTAGGGATCCTCAACAATCAATCCTAGGTTAAACTCAGAAAGTAGGAAGAAAAAGGGATTAACCCCAAGCTAAAAGTTAGAAAATACATCAATTGAACACCCAAGATTGAGAGGAAGATTACCTGAGATTGATTTGTACATGTATTAATCCAAAGCCCTTTAGTAATTCTTGAATTTGAAAAGAAAATGAAGCTAGGGTTTTGGAGAATAAGGAGTTCATTTACCGTTTGAGAAGAATGAGATGAAAGTGTACGTATATTTTGTATTTCTCATCTCAAATGTTGCCTAATGGGCCAAATAGGGTTTCGGTGGATCCAATAAGAAGAATTAAGGTTGTTAAACCCTCGTTATCAGTTTAAAATAAGGATTTGTTATTTATAAATTTGATTTCTCAATTTTAACCAAATCTCAACATACCAAATAAAATCAAATCAAACATGGAATTCTAGTCCAAAGACGTAGCCTAATCGCTACCTGAATACCCCAGAGGAACCCCAGACCAAACCCCCTTTGATTTGGCTTTGTTTGATTAGAAACCTGATCAAAATGTGCCCTACCGATGCACCTATGGTGCCCAACTGTCCATCAATGGTGCCCGGTTGAAACAGATGGCCTATGATATCAATATTTTTTAGATTTTGTTTTTCTTGTTTCTTACTCGTTTTTAATCGGATTATCCATCCATTTTCTTCTAAATTTAGATATGATTCTATACTACCTATTTATGTTCATTTCATCAAAAAGTTTAAATAGAAATAGTTTCAAAATTGTTGTACAAATCAGTGTTTTCAAGCTAGTTTCCAGAAAATAGAAATATAGCATTTTCACATATATATCTTCAACTACCTTTAAAATCATTATAAATTCAACATAAAATCATAGTAAGACCTAATATATCAAATTGCAATTTATAAATATTTTTATATAATTTATATATTTGTTCCGATATAATTCACTTCATAGTTCAAAACATTGTTATTTTCCATTTCTCATTAAATAAATCATCTCTCTTAGAATATATATTTATAAATCCATAATTAAACTTATAAATTCACATATATATGCATCTTAACTTCAAATATCATTTTTATACCATTTTGATGTGATTTTCATATATTATGAAATCACATCTATAAAATTCATATAAATTATATAAAAATGCACAAAAATTATATTTAGGTTTGTCAATTTGATATTTCATCTCAGAAATTTGTTCATGTAAATTTCTAATCATTTTACTATAAATTTCCCTATTATATTTGTCTCACTTGGAAAAACCCATTTTATAAATTCCTTATTTATTTAATTCCAAGTTTATTTCAAATTGAAACAAACCAAATAAAATTCCCCAATTTCATCTTAAAATTAACTAAGATAAATTAAAACATATTTTATGTTTAATTTCAGATAATCTCAACCAGGGTTGTTACAGACTCCCTCTTATAAGAATTCTGTCCCCGCAATTTTCCTTAAGGGAAAGTCAACAACCAACTATGAACGATGCATATATTCAAAAAAATAAGTTATGATTAAGGGATAATTTAAACAAGAATTTCCAGTGCAACAAGGATTTTATGCCCAAGAACAGAATCAGAATTTCTAAAGTGTTTCCAACTCTGAAACACATGAGGAACACTACGAATGTCAGAGAACCAGACTGGTAAAGAAACTCGATAAGCAACAGGGCCACTACGCTCAATGGTTGGGTAGGGTCCCACATATCAAAGAGCCATCACCCCAAATTGACTGAAATACTAGTCATCCAACAAGGAAGAAACATGAACAAAGGTCCGATCTCCTATAAAAATTCCAAGATCTTTCTAAAAGATTCACGAAAAAAGTCCAAACTTAAGATTAATTTCTTTCCTAGACTCAAGCTAACAAGAGAGTGATCGATATGACTTCTGAAATAAAGTCTCAAAAGGAGCCATACTGATGCTGAATTGGAAACTATCAAAAATAGGAAAATTCAGTTAAGGCAGACATGATCCTCCTAGCGAAACCAAAGTCAATGATATAATCTTAAGGTAGATTTCTAAGATTTTTATCCACATTCAAATGACTATGAGTTCTCTATGTAATTTCCATAAGATACAGTTTCGTTCATTATTTATTTGAGATAAACACAAATAAGTGGTTTGAATTCTCAAAAATTTCTATAACCTTTTACTTCCATAAATTTTCTTAGTTAATTCATTCTCAAATTGCACTACGAATTACTTCTATAACCCGTTTAAAAGGATTTAAAATTTATAAATTCCAACCTCAGAAAATCAAATAAAGATTATAACCTAAAAGAGGTTTTTACTTGCAAATTTCCAAGCAAGTTTTAATCCAAATTTTCATATCTCAATTTATTAAAAGTATTTTCTCTATTCAAAATACTTATCATTCTTAATATTTTAAGATACTTGCTTAATTAATCATATTCAAAAGTTGTGGATTAATTCTAGGATTTCTCCTTGATGTGACTTCTAGATTCATAATATAAATTTATCTTATCACAAAATCCTTTCTCGTGGGTTTTAATTTTTAAAATTCATAAAAAACCCCAATTACAAATTATATTCTTTCAAATATGCAATTTTCTTGTTTCTATTTTGAGTAGAATTCTTACTTTGCATTAATTTGAAAGATTCAATTTATATAACTCATTCTAAAGAGTTCATGTTATTTATTTGTATTTTCAAATGAGGTCTTCGTAATCAAAACCCTTATAGTTCAATCACTACCTCTTTGTTATACAATATATGAACCAAAAGAATTTATTCATAAAATTTGTCTTTTTCCAGAATTTAGATGAGTTTTATATTATTTCAAAAAAATTATATTCGGTAAAACCCAAAATATAAAATAATCTTATTTCTTAGCCTTGGATTTTCCACTTACAATTTCTCGTCTGTTGAAATCCTAAAAATATTTCACAAATTTTGATTATTCTATTTGAAATGAATCATTTTCTCAGTAACGGGTTTGAAATCTTAAACATTACTTAATTTAATAATAAATCAATATACACACACAGAAAACATGTGTGTGTTGTTAGGAAATCAAATTCATGGTTTTAATGACAACAACTATACAATGAAAATCAAATGTACATATATATGTATATATACAAGAACTTGCTAGAATAACATCACCAAAGAGACAAGAACAAGACTCAAAAGAAGTATCAAGAGGCTACAAGTCGATAGAATTGGAAAAGGAATTGCACAGACACAGATACAGCAACATGCACACATTCAGACGTCTGAATACACTAGCCAGACGTCTGAATGATTCCTCGGGTAAACAACTCAGAAGAAAACAAACTTCTGATCCTGAACTCAGACGTCTGAAAGACATCCAGACATAAAACAGAAATGAAGACCAGACGTCTAGTTAATAAACACAGACGTCTGAAATGCTACCATACACAAAAAATATATGAAGGCCAGACGTCTGAGGTCACTTTCCAGACGTTTGATTATAGGCTCGACTGTGTATTTTCAAAGTTCAACTGTCACATCCGAAAAGACACATCCACTCCTCTTCACTGCAACTCTTCATCACCAACAGGAGCAACTATACAACGATTGTTAATAGAGGCAACTACACATAGAAACTCTTCACCGCTATAAATAGCATCAGGAATCCAAGAGAAAGGTTAATCTTACTCACTTACGCTCTTATCTCTTATACTCTGATTTATACCTGATCTCTAAGCAATCAACTACCTGTATTTCACTCTTCCATATATACAGAACTCCTCATTCAAATATTCTCTAGATAGATATATATTGGAAGCATTTGTACTCAATAGTCAACATCCGTGTTATAGAACACATTCTTGACAAAGAAACTCTGCTATTGTAAACCTGTTCCTCCGGGTCAAGTGAGGGTTTGTTGAAAGGAAATTCCGAAGAAGAGCTTCGGGACTGGACGTAGGACGGGAGGTCCGAACCAGTATAAAATCCTGGTGTGATCATTTTCATTTACTTTGCTACTATCATTTATCAAGTTATATTATATAGTTAGCTGTTTATACTTGCATATATATATATATATATCCTATACGATCCACTCATATAGACTTTCAATTGGTATTAGAGCCTGGTATTCTAGAGATCGTAACAACATCCTAGAATAAATGGCTATAAAGAGATCTAGTCAAGGCAATAGGAAGAGGAAGAGCAATAAAGAAGAATCAATGGAGAAAACAGACAAATGCTTCATGGCTAAACTTAGATCACAATCGGTATGCTTAGATTCTTTATATAAAGATCTTCTGTTAGCACATGATGAGTTATTAAAAGATTGTAAAACCTTGAATAAAGTTAATAGAATTGCTTTAGAAAAGTTAAAAGATTGTCAGCAAGAAATTTCTAGTTTAAAAGAGGAAAATGAATTTTTGATAAAACAAACTAAATGTTTTGAAAATACCGTAGAAGACTTGTTTCACAAAAAGATTTCCTACAAAAAGAAAATGAGCAGTTAAAAGATAAAAACAATGATCTTTTAGAGGAAATCAATGTTTTGCAAAATAAAAATACTATCTTTGATAAAGAAAAGGAATTTTTTTCAAAAGAAATTACGGGTTTGAAAAGACAAAATGATTTATTACAATCATCTTTAGATAATTCAGAATCTCGAATTTTTCTTCTCGAAAATGAGAACTGTACGATAAAAAGGGAGAATTCTGAATTAAACAAGCAAATTGATATTTTGAAAAACAGTAATATTTCTTTTGAAAATAATAATTTTGACTTCAAAGCTAAATTTTATAAACTTAACACCGAAGCCACAAAATTTAATAAAGGTCAAAACGATTTAAACATGATTTTATCTAGTTCTAGACCTTTACATGACAAAAGTGGTTTAGGATATAATAATACTGATCGTAGAAATAGCACTAGATACGCTTTCATGTATAGTAAAAATGCTAATACTAGTACTAAATTTCGAGTAAAGTCTAGATCAAATTCTTATAGAAATTCAAATACTGCTATGGCCAATAATATTTATAATTTCTCTAGAAGTACAAAATCATTGAACGGAAATATGAATTATCTAAGTATTTGGGTTCCTGTTAATTGGAAAAATAGAGAAAAATATATTGATGATTATTTTGATATGGTAGTTAATAATGAAAATTATTTTTATAAAGGTTCAACCACACCCAAATGGGTATGGTTTCCAAAGATCTAACCCCCCGGACCCTAACATAGTAAGTGGGTAGCAAAATGATTTTTATTTATTACAGGTACTCGAAGAAACAAAAGGAAAGATTTTGGAAATTGCAAATATGATTCCCTCATTCTTTGTTGATAATGACAAAGGGGGAGAGATAATGGAAAGCACATATTCAGGGGGAGATTTATAAAAATTACATATAAGTACATTGTATAGTTGTCATCATCAAAAAGGGGGAGATTGTTAGGAAATCAAATTCATGGTTTTAATGACAACAACTATACAATGAAAATCAAATGTACATATATATGTATATATACAAGAACTTGCTAGAATAACATCACCAAAGAGACAAGAACAAGACTTAAAAGAAGTATCAAGAGGCTACAAGTCGATAGAATTGGAAAAGGAATTGCACAGACACAGATACAGTAACATGCACACATTTAGACGTCTGAATACACTAGCCAGACGTCTGAATGATTCCTCTGGTTCACAACTCAGAAGAAAACAAACGTCTGATCCTGAACTCAGACGTCTGAAAGACATCCAGACATAAAACAGAAATGAAGACCAGGCGTCTAGTTAATAAACACAGACGTCTGAAATGCTACCAGACATAAAAAATATATGAAGGCCAGACGTCTGAGGTCACTTTCCAGACGTCTGATTATAGGCTCGACTGTGCATTTTCAAAGTTTAACTGTCACATCCGAAAAGACACATCCACTCCTCTTCACTGCAACTCTTCATCACCAATAGGAGCAACTATACAACGATTGTTAATAGAGGCAACTACACATAGAAACTCTTCACCACTATAAATAGCATCAGGAATCCAAGAGAAATATTAACCTTACTCACTTACGCTCTTATCTCTTATACTCTAATTTATACCTGATCTCTAAGCAATCAACTACCTGTATTTCACTCTTCCATATATACAGAACTCTTCATTCAAATATTCTCTAGATAGATATATATATATATTGGAAGCATTTGTACTCAATAGTCAACATCCGTGTTATAGAACACATTCTTGACAAAGAAACTCTGCTATTGTAAACCTGTTCCTCCGGGTCAAGTGAGGGTTAGTTGAAAGGAAATTCCGAAGAGGAGCTTCGGGACTGGACATAGGACGGAGATCCGAACCAGTATAAAATCCTGGTGTGATCATTTTCATTTACTTTGCTACTATCATTTATCAAGTTATATTATATAGTTAGCTGTTTATACTTGCATATATATATCCTATACGATCCACTCATATAAGTAATAATTTTTCAAATATTATGAAAAATGAATTTGAAATGTCACACACGGGAGAATTAAATTTCTTCTTAGGATTACAAATAAAACAACTCGAAAATGGAATTTTTATTCACCAACAAAAATATTGTAACAATTTATTACATCGATTTAAAATGGATAAAACTTCAAGCAAACCAACACCAATGAGTACCACTATTCACTTAGAAAAAGATGAAAATGGGAAAGATTTTGATGAAAAGTTATATCGAAGCATGATTGGTTCTTTACTATATTTAACAGCTAGTCGACCGGATATTATGATGAGTGTATGTCTTTGTGCTCGATTTCAAGCAAAACCAAAAGAATCACATTTACGAGCTGTTAAGCGCATTTTACTTTATTTATCTAGTACTACTGATTATGGTTTGTTCTATCCTAAAGGATCACCTTTTGAACTTGTCTCATATAGCGATGCGGATTTTGGTGGTTGTAGAACAGACCGTAAGAGTACTAGTGGAACATGTCATTTTATCGGACAATCTTTAGTTTCATGGTTTATCAAAAAACAAAATTGTGTTTCTTTATCTACTTGTGAAGCCGAATACATCTCCGCAGCTCTAGCATGTGCGCAAGTAATATACATGCAACAAACACTAATGGACTTTGGAAAAATTATCAAAAAATCTCCAATATATTGTGATAACACAAGTGCTATAAATTTATCAAAAAATCCTGTTAATCACTCACGAACCAAACATATAGATATACGACATCATTTTTTGCGAGACAATGTTGAAAAAGGAACTATCCTTTAGAATACGTAAGTACCGAAAATCAAGTAGCCGACATATTTACAAAACCATTAAACGAACAAACTTTCATTAAACTCAGACGAAGTTTGGGAATTTGTTCACTTCAAGATCTTAACTAAAATTGAATTAAAGACTAAATTTAGTTCACCTCTTCATTACCACAAATTGATGAATTTCTGAACCATTAAAAATTTAGAAAATTAGTTTTTCTATAAATAACGTTTTCATCATATATATATATACACATGTTTACATCACAAATATATACAAAATATCAAATTCATAAAATTTAGAAAAACAATGTCTTCTGGGAGTTCCTATATATCTATCTCCGTCTCCACACCATCGACGGACAGCTCAGTAGACACACCACAATGCCTTCTGACACCTACACCAAAGCAAGAACCAACAAATAGGTGGTCCTCGTATCATACGGGTTTTACTCCAGAGAATAAGAAAACTAAAATATCCTTGTTTATTTCTCCTAATACAAAGGAGAAAATTGATGAAATTCATCATTACCAAAAACAACAGATGGATCTTCAACGAGAGCTTTATTTCGAACAAAAAGTTACGGCACGAAGGCTAAGTTTTCTAGAACAAGTGGCGATGAAGTATTGCTCGTCACGAAAGAAAGATGTACATGAACCGCTACCAAAACCTTGTAGTTCATTAGATCCATCTTCTTCGTATCGCACTCCTTCATATCCTTCCCTAAGACGATATTCTGGCTCCCCACGGACCCACGAACGTAGGAATATATGGTCTCCACTTAAACCACGGAAGGATAACGACTCAGGAAATCCTAAAACTCCGTCGCCTTCTAAATAAATTAAATCAAATTAATTATTGTATGTATTTATATGTTATTATATTTTCCAATAAATAAAGATCTCTATTATCAACATTTGATAAATAAATGTAACCATCAATTTTAGACTATTTTTAGCAAAACTGCTCCTTTCAGATGTCTGACTATGGTCTTCAGACGTCTGATCCACTGATATATGTCGTAGTTTTAAGCAATGTGCATATGTCAGACGTCTGATATACCCCTCAAACGTCTGAAATAAAGCTCTGCCTTCTCCAACTTACATTCAGAATATTTCAGACGTCTGAAATAATCTCCAGACGTCTGCCTTCGAAATCTGTTTCATATTCAAAAGAACACAGACGTCTGCGTTTAGTTTCAGACGTCTGAAAAATCTCTCTATCCCAATGTTTTTCAAAACTTTATCAAACCAGACGTCTACTCCAAATTAACAGACGTCTAAATTTACCTACTGTACTAAAATTAGGTCAAACCAGACGTCTGATCTCAATTTCAGACGTCTGAATTTCAATCGCCTATAAAAATTATCCATATACCGTTTGATTTTTTTATCCCAATCATAAACTTATCACTCAATTTCTTCTCTACGTTCTCTGCAACACAAAAAAAAATCGAAGTCAAATTCCACAATGCCTCCTAGAACAAAGAATCCAAAAGTATACAAAAGGAAACCAAGATCATCCTACTTCCTCTTCTAACACTCAGGTTTGTTCCGATGATCAGATTGAACGATGGATGAATAGAGCACCGCATTCCATCAAAAGATATGAAGAAATTCAAAAGAAGAAGATCCACATAGGTCCATTCTACAATCTTCTTAAATTTCCTATGTATGATCTAGAAGAACTATGTGAAAATGCGGGTTTAGACACTCTAATTTCTTTTACTACTAAAGATTTTCAAATAGACCAGTTAGCTATATTTCTATTTTACACAAATTTAGATAGTACTTCGGTATGGAATCCTGAAAATGAAGACGACTGGCTCTGGTCTAGTATCTATGGAAATACTATTCGACTGACTCCAGGATTAATAGGTAGAGCCTTGGGATGCTCTGACAATGGGGAAGATTTACACAATATCCCTGATATGCGTTTCAAACCATGAAATAACATTACTCATCAAATGTGGGAGGATGTAATGCCAAAGTTTTCTTCAAAATACTTACGTCCAAAAGCTCGACTCTTGACAAGACTGATAATAAATACAATTGTTCCACGCATGGGTAGTCATGAACAAATCACCGAATTGGAACACAAAGCTCTCTATGCCCTTTTTAGTGGAACTCGAGTTAATTGGGCCAAATTCATATTCGATGAACTCAAGCAATTTTGGAATCGATCGCGACCATCGATCATTTACCTAACTTATATTATGAAACTTCTTCGTGCAAACAATATTCAGTCTTATCTATCAACCTTCGAAGAAATTTCACCTAAGTATGCCTCCACCAAATTCTTCTCCTTGATGCACTTACCCGAAATTCCACCGAAATTCATGTCCTTCGACGATTGGACTCATCATCAACAATCTAGAAGGGTTGAGCCTCCTCCTCAAACCCATATTGATCCATCTCAAGAAGAAGAACAAAATCGGGAAATCACTCCCCCACCTCCCGCTTCATTTGAATATCCGGGACAAGATGACATTTTGGAAACTCGAACGGAAACAAATCAAAATGAAAGCATTCGCGATCTAACGCTTCGAAATCAACAAATCTTATCTCAGAATCAAAAAATTCTAGTAAAACGAATCGACAGCTTCGAGATGTCTTTTGCTACAAGACTAGCCACAGTCGAAGAATCTCTTTCAACTATTTTATCAGTTCTCAAGGAGGTACTTCAAAAAGTACGTGGTCCATCTCCACCCTTAGAAGATTGGACAACTCCTGTGCCTTCTCCTCTTGCAAAACATTCCAAACTATTTGACGATGAACCTTCCAAAGAAGCTTTGACATCTCCTTCAAAGGATAGCAATCCTGACAAAATAGATCCAAAGGAAGATGATCCAAAACAAGCTTCTCCTAAGCAACTCTAGAATTTCAGTTATGTTGTCTTTCTGTTAAAATCTATGAATGTAACTCCTTCGTGTTATTAATGCAAAATTCTTTTTTATGGCTTGAACTTTTATATTCTTTTTGATAATGTCAAAGGGGGAGAAATATAGAAATAAACTTAAAACAAAACTAAGCAAATATTCAGAGGGAGATTTAGAATATATATATAAGTACATTGAATAGTTGTCATCATCAAAAAGGGGGAGATTGTTAGGAAATCAATTCCTTGGTTTCGATGATCACAACTATGCAATGGAAAACAAATATACATATACAGGAAGTTGATATAGTAACATCACCAAAGAGACAAGAACAAGACTCAAAAGAAGTATCAAGAGGCTACAAGTCGAGAGAATCAAAAAAGAAATGATAAAGGCACAAGAAAAGCAACATGCACTAATCCAGACGTCTGAGTGCACTGACCAGATGTCTGGTTAAGTTCTCTGGTTCACAAACTCAGAAGAAACCAGATGTCTGGTTAAGTTCTCTGGTTCACAAACTCAGAAGAAACCAGACGTCTGATCCTGAACTCAGACGTCTGAAATACATCCAGACATAAAACAGAAATAAAGACCAGACGTCTGGTTTATAAACACAGACGTCTGAAATGCTACCAGACACAAAAAATATATGAAGGCCAGACGTCTGAGGTCACTTTCCAGACGTCTGATTATTGGCTCGACTGCGTATTTTCAAACTCCAACTATCACATCTGAAAAGACACATCCGCTCCTCTTCACTGCAACTCTTCATCACCAACAGGAGCAACTATACAATGATTGTTAATGAAGGCAACTACACATAGAAACTCTTCACCACTATAAATAGCATCAGGAATTCAAGATAAAGTTTAACCTTACTCACTTACGCTCTTATCTCTTATACTCTGATTTATACCTGATCTCCAAGCAATCAACTACCTGTATTTCACTCTTCCATATATAAAGAACTCCTCATTCAAATATTCTCTAGATAGATATATATATATTGGAAGCATTTGTACTCAATAGTCAACATCCGTGTTATAGAACACATTCTTGACAAAGAAACTCTGCTATTGTAAACCTGTTCCTCCGGGTCAAGTGAGGGTTAGTTGAAAGGAAATTCCGAAGAAGAGCTTCAGGACTGGACATAGGACGGGAGGTACGAACCAGTATAAAATCCTGGTGTGATCATTTTCATTTACTTTGCTATTATAATTTATCAAGTTATATTATATAGTTAGTTGTTTATACTTGCATATATATATCCTATATGATCCACTCATATAGACTTTCAATGTATCGGAGCCTGGTATTCTAGAGATCGTAACAACATCCTAGAATAAATGGCTATAAAGAGATCTAGTCAAGGCAATAGGAAGAGGAAGAGCAATAAAGAAGAATCAATGGAGAAAATAGACAAATGCTTCATGGCTAAACTTAGATCACAATCGGTATGCTTAGATTCTTTATATAAAGATCTTCTGTTAGCACATGATGAGTTATTAAAAGATTGTAAAACCTTGAATAAAGTTAATAGAATTGCTTTAGAAAAGTTAAAAGATTGTGAGCAAGAAATTTCCAGTTTAAAAGAGGAAAATGAATTTTTGATAAAACAAACTAAATGTTTTGAAAATACCGTAGAAGAACTTGTTTCGCAAAAAGATTTCCTACAAAAAGAAAATGAGCAGTTAAAAGATAAAAACAATGATCTTTTAGAGGAAATCAATGTTTTGCAAAATAAAAATACTATCTTTGATAAAGAAAAGGAAATTTTTTCAAAAGAAATTATGGATTTGAAAAGACAAAATGATTTATTACAATCATCTTTAGATAATTCAGAATCTCGAATTTTTCTTCTCGAAAATGAGAACTGTACGATAAAAAGGGAGAATTCTGAATTAAACAAGCAAATTGATATTTTGAAAAACAGTAATATTTCTTTTGAAAATAATAATTTTGACTTCAAAGCTAAATTTGATAAACTTAACACCGAAGCCACAAAATTTAATAAAGGTCAAAACGATTTAAACATGATTTTATCTAGTTCTAGACCTTTACATGACAAAAGTGGTTTAGGATATAATAAAACTGATCGTAGAAATAGCACTAGATACGCTTTCATGTATAGTAAAAATGCTAATACTAGTACTAAATTTCGAGTAAAGTCTAGATCAAATTCTTATAGAAATTCAAATACTGCTATGGCCAATAATATTTATAATTTCTCTAGAAGTACAAAATCATTGAACGGAAATATGAATTATCTAAGTATTTGGGTTCCTGTTAATTGGAAAAATAGAGAAAAATATATTGATGACTATTTTAAAATGGTAGTTAATAATGAAAATTATTTTTATAAAGGTTCAACCACATCCAAATGGGTATGGTTTCCAAAGATCTAACCCCCCGGACCCTAACATAGTAAGTGGGTACCAAAAAATGATTTTTATTTATTACAGGTACTCGAAGAAACAAAAGGAAAGATTTTGGAAATTGCAAATATGATTCCCTAATTCTTTTTTGATAATGACAAAGGGGGAGAGATAATGGAAAGCACATATTCAGGGGGAGATTTATAAAAATTACATATAAGTACATTGTATAGTTGTCATCATCAAAAAGGGGGAGATTGTTAGGAAATCAAATTCATGGTTTTAATGACAACAACTATACAATGAAAATCAAATGTACATATATATGTATATATACAAGAACTTGCTAGAATAACATCACCAAAGAGACAAGAACAAGACTCAAAAGAAGTATCAAGAGGCTACAAGTCGATAGAATTGGAAAAGGAATTGCACAGACACAGATACAGCAACATGCACACATTCAGATGTCTGAATACACTAGCCAGACGTCTGAATGATTCCTCTGGTTCACAACTCAGAAGAAAACAAATGTCTGATCCTGAACTCAGACGTCTGAAAGACATCCAGACATAAAACAAAAATGAAGACCAGACGTCTGGTTAATAAACACAGACGTCTGAAATGCTACCAGACACAAAAAATATATGAAGGCCAGACGTCTGAGGTCACTTTCCAAACGTCTGATTATAGGCTCGACTGTGTATTTTCAAAGTTCAACTGTCACATCCGAAAAGACACATCCACTCCTCTTCACTGCAACTCTTCATCACCAACAGGAGCAACTATACAACGATTGTTAGTAGAGGCAACTACACATAGAAACTCTTCACCACTATAAATAGCATCAGGAATCCAAGAGAAAGATTAACCTTACTCACTTACGCTCTTATCTCTTATACTCTGATTTATACCTGATCTCTAAGCAATCAACTACCTGTATTTAACCCTTCCATATATACAGAACTCCTCATTCAAATATTCTCTAGATAGATATATATATTGGAAGCATTTGTACTCAATAGTCAACATCCGTGTTATAGAACACATTCTTGACAAAGAAACTCTACTATTGTAAACCTGTTTCTCCGGGTCAAGTGAGGGTTAGTTGAAAGGAAATTCCTAAGAGGAGCTTCGGGACTGGACGTAGGACGGGAGGTCCGAACCAGTATAAAATCCTGGTGTGATTATTTTCATTTACTTTGCTACTATCATTTATCAAGTTATATTATATAGTTAGCTGTTTATACTTGCATATATATATCCTATACGATCCACTCATATAGAATGTGATCAATACTATCTCATCTTCATCTAAATTTGGACACAGAAAACATGTGTGTGTGTGTATACCTCACAATTTATTATTAAGTCTCTAGCCCCTTCTTAGGAATACATCAAATTTCCCTTAATATTTTGATTAATATTCAAGAGAAATTTAATCCATTAAGTCATTATTACAATTTTCAAGATTTTTTGAAACTCTTAATTGTTTAAGTTTAAATAGTTATCTTCCTTAATAAAAAGTTTGAATAGTGAATCAATGTATATAACATATGTTCCCCAAAGCATTACCAAAACTTCTTTTAATACCAGGATTAATATCCAAAAGATGAATTGATTTATAAAGTTATTTCCATAGATTGTTATTTCACATACAATTAGAGATACCATCTTGGAATTATATATTATTTAACCTAAGCTTATTTCTAAGCTTAAAAGTTGCCCTTTTTAACATTCAAAATTTGCTTCCAATTGGTTTAAGTAAATGAATCATGTTTCTATTTAGCTTTTGGTGATTTGGCTATTTAAGGAATTTACAATTATGTGTTTTTACTTAGATTCTAATAATTTTTCATAGCCTATCTAAAGCATTATATCAAATACAATTTTTTAGAGCAAATCTTAAAACAATTCCCAAATATCATAAACAACACATAATGTTACCTCTCCATTTATTCATAACAAATTGCCTTGACCATTGGCTGCGGTGTTGATTATAAAATTAACATCGCCTTGTTATTGTTCTCGGAGATCTCTAAGATTAAGCATCTAAGCCCATTATTAAATTATTACTCATATAATTTATCTTTATTGATATTTCTATTCTTTCTATAATATAGAAATACCTTTATATTTCCAAAACCTTAATATATATACTTATCTTTGTATATATTTCCAAATATCATTTTATTTTGAACCACATTAGTTTTCAAAAATATTTTAATTCCTTCTTGAATTAACATATTTCAAAAAAATTGATTTTTCCAAAATATTTACTTTAAGTGCATGTCCAATTGTCTCGTTTGAATGTTTAGGAATCCATATCGAGTATGTTGGCCAGACGTCCCGACCAAAATCCTTAAAACATCTAACGGGCAATTTAACACCGATAAATATATATATACACTTTAAAAATCCTCTTTTTAAATGAATAATACTTATTTTTTACATACCTTAGTTTATACGTATAATAACAAACTTATAATCATCATCATTAAACATTTTATAGAAAACTCATAGGATGGTATTTCCTAATTAGGCGATGATTGCATCAAACAATTCTTAATCATGTTATTTGTTTAGAGTAAATAATAAATCATTTATTTTTAGTTAATAGGTAATCAAATACCAAAACTTATCTACATTTCTAATTGATTAATTTTTATAATTACATGATTTGGTCTTTGATTATTTTGTATTCAAGAAATTCAATATCTCTTGCAGTGATTTCCAATACAAAGATACTGCAAGATTCAATTATCAACCTTCAGACAGAATTCTAATTATCATGGGATAACTATTATTTGAATTTGAATTGTCACAAAGAATCCTATGTAAATAAACATCCAATCAACCAATCCTATAGTCATAAATTTATTGGATTATGTGCCCGGCGGAACCATCCATCTGCTTCCGCTGCGTGATTCTGATCATAAGAAGATTGTCAACAAACTTCATGATCTGCTGGGTGGAGAAACTACTATGTCTCAACTGGGCTCGCTGGATTGCCCAATATTAGAACAAGTGACTCAGCCTCCATCCAACTAAACTTCTGGAATGGATACGATTGGATCAAAGATTACTTAGGAATCACATGTTTCGATAATAGGAACATCAAAGAGTGGAAACAAAGGGAAACATTCCTAGCATCCCAAAAGACACTTTCTTATTCTAAAGGGAATGATTCCTACTATCTACTCCTAAGAACTCCTACTAGACGGTCTTTAAGACTTACCGAGGCCAAGATTTGTGTCCGTAATAGCGTATTTTGTTCTGAACTCAGCTCTGATACCAAGCTATGATGCCCCACCTTGAGACCCACACTAACAAAGGATATTACTAAGTAATACCGTCTGTTAGTGCAGGCAATAGGGCTGGTTAGGAGCAACCATATGCGAATTTTACTTTAAGCGAGTATTACTACATTGATTTGAGTGCTAGTTTTTTTTTTGAAATCGACTTATACAATCCAGAGTTAAATCAAAACCACAATGGCTATAATATTAATTCAGAACAGTATACATTATCCACAGATCATAGAATCAACGAGTATAAAATGTACACAGAAGAATATACAATGGATACAAACAGAATGGAGAAACTAGATACAAGCTGATCAAATCAAAAAGGTACATATAGTCGACTACAAAATTGTGGTTACTATGAACCGTAGAATGTACAAGTACTACATCCCATAGATACAAATATGTACACAAAATAAGTCTAATCTCGACATAAGATACAACATTACATGAATATGTACAAACATACAAGATGATGGTAAGATGAATGATATCTAGGTAATTGGAGCGAAATCATCTCTAGAACTATCAAACTGGAGCACCTGTGTGACGCCCCACCTCTATGCTCATGCCAGCCAAGGACACTACGGGGTAGTGCCGTCAACTAGCGCGAAGAATAAGGCTGTTGAGGAGCGACCATCTGTGTAATTGCTTTGTGCGAGTACCGATATGTCAAACAATATGACTTACATTTCTTTTCTGGAGGAAATCCGACATACCGATTCAAACTCAAAGCTACCACACAGTGGCTATACGGACCTCGGAAATGAATATAGAAATAAACATAACACAAATCAGTCATAGATATTCATATCACAAAGGCGGAATAAGATATGAATATATCACATGAAATTGTACATCAAAATAGTGGTCATATAAGATCCACTACATCACAACGAATAGATACAAGTGCGAGACAGAAGAATAATTATACATCAAGGAGTCCATATCTCAAATGTATAATAACAAAAACTACTAATCTAAAGTAGTTAGCCAAAAGAATCAGATGATAATCCCTGATAAGAAGTCAAGCAGGAGCACCTGAAATATCTCGGTCTGACCCGAGTATTATTTAAGAAGAAAATAATAAACGGATCAGTCTAGCTATAAATATCAGATAAAATGAGATAGGAAAAGAGATGTGACCCAAAACGTATGATAGCAAGGAAATGCCGTACTATGTCAAGTATGCATCAAATAACAACAAAAATCATACAATAACTCAAATCATCTCAAAGCACCAAAAAGAATCACATTCTTTAAATAATTCACCAAAACACAAATATTGACAAAACATATCAATGCCAATCCACGAAAATAGGTGAAACACCAATTCTAGAAATCACAATGAGAAATCCAGAAATCACAAAAGGGGGAGGCCTATTACAAACGGGAGCATGAAAACTCCCAACACGTGTATCAAAAATGAGACGCTATCCCATAAACTGAACATCGACGCACCTAGAAAGATACGCCCAATGCACAGTCGAACATCGACGCACCAAGAAAGATACGCCCCATGCATAAATAAACATCGACGCACCTAGAAAGATACGCCCCATGTAAAGTCTAACATTGACGCACCTAGAAAGATACGCCCTATGCAAAGTCGAACATTGACGCACCTAGAAATATACGCCCCATGCATAGACGAACATCGACGCACCTAGAAAGATACGCCCCATGCTCCGACTTATTGAGCCGATTGCTCCATGAACGGTCCAAAGACCATGGGTCGCTAGCCCATAAAAATGAGACGAAGCTCAAAGGAACGGGGCATAGTCCCCCACGCGGACAAAGAGACATCGCACAATGCTAGTCTAAACCATAAAATGATCATCATCGATCATCAAGAAGTGTCGATTATACTAAGCTAGTAAATATAAGAGTTTAGCTTCATGTCCCATAACCACTAGCTTAACTAAAATATTTACGAACAGATTGTAGATTTCCACTCAAAAGTTGTCACAAGAGTTCAATCGAACAAGTCCAAGAATTAACCGACGAAGTAAACGCAAGCGTTTCATATCACTTGTTTTACTAAGCCGTTTAATTAGATTTCTCATACGAATGAGGTAAAGGTTTGTATATACTAATAGATTAGAAAACGGTTTTATAAACAAGCTTTGTATTTAAAAGGTAGTGTTGAAATCGTTTTGATGAAAGAGTTTGAGTATTTACTACTAGTATAGAAACCTTTGTATTTTTAAAGTGAAAAGTCATAGAAATGATTGTAGAAACAATCAATCATCAAAAATTCACATACGAAGACGTGAATCGAATCCATATAAATCGATGTCAAATCCATCAAAATGGATATACCCAAAAATCCCGAAATAGAAGTCATCAAAATCGGTATCAAATGATAACAACAAAACGGAGAATCGCGAATCGATTAACATTTGAAATCTCAGGCCAAGTAAGCAAATGGGGCTGAAGCAAGCAGGTCAGTCGACTGAACCAGGTGGTCAGTCGACTGACACAGGGATACGAATTCTGTATCCCCAGGGTCAGTCGACTGACCCAGATGGTCAGTCGACTGATACAGACCTAGGCAATTTCCTAGGTCTGGTTCAGTCGACTGAACCACCGGTTCGGTCGACTGAACCTGCTTCTAAGGCATTTCCTGCCTTCAGGTTCGGTCGACTGAACCTGCTTCTAAGGCATTTCCTGCCTTCAGGTTCGGTCGACTGAACCACTGGTTCAATCGACTGAACCTGCTTCTGAAGCACAATCAGTCTAGTCCCCTTGTGGGGCAAAATTCCAACAACGGCGATCGGACGAGCAACGGGCGCTAAGGGTTTACGCCAATCGGCAACCCAGCCTATAGGCTCTTCGATGCTTCACCGAAAACATGTTCAAACATCCGTAAAAGGATTTTTCACAAAATTGGACTTAAAACCAAAAATTGGAATATTCACCAAATCAATCCAAATCAAAATCAAATGAACATGTAAAGATGTTAGGAATTCATACCTAACAATCAAAGATAGTTATAGACATAGATGTGAGATAAAAATCTCACCTTTTACACAAAAACAAGGAAGAAGAAGCTTGAAAACAAAGGAGAATCAACCACTCTTCAATCTCAACTCTAGGAGCTTGAATCTAAGCTCAAAAGAAGAACATTTCCAAAGTTAGGTTTAGGAAATTTCTGAATTTAAAGAGAGATTGAGTTGGAGAAGAAGATGGAGATACTTACCAATAGCTTCTCTAAGAGTTTGGAGCAAGACTTGAGTTTGCAAATGGAATCTAGGGCTTGGAGTTTCCTAATTTCTCATTCCTCTCCCCCATTTTCAGTTTTGCTTGAGAGTTTAAGAAAAATAGAAATGAAGTGAAGAGGGGAGGAGAGGGCTGAACTAGGTTATAGAGTGAGTTGGGGTGAAACCCAAACCCAAAGCCCAATAGAAAATGTCAAAATTCGACTTACTCCAAACATATCGATGTTTATACTTAAAAAAGTCGCAAACACTATTTTGGACTCAATGGAAGTGATCTCGAGTCCCAATTCGACTGTTTGCAAAAAGTAGCTTTTCGGACTTCAATTCGATTAACGATTCTATATTTAAATAAAATGTTTAAATATTCAATCGTAAAATATGCGGGTTGTTACAACCTAAAATATCTTGGTATGACCCATGTTTTATAAAATAATAAACGGGTCAGTCTAGACTATAGTAAATGAGTTAAGCAAGATAGACAATGGATGTAAAGAAATAGATCCCAAATATAAACCCAAAGCCAAGTATTGGCAAACATTAGAAATGCTTTAATAAACTCCAAGAATGTAATCACCAAATAAAAAAACCCAAGATAGCTTCAAAAAGAAAAACCCCCGAAACTATCTAGTGATAACACAAATAACCTATAATATAGAAATCATCCATAGAAATCCAAAAATCACACAAAAGGGTGAGAAGGCGCCAAAACTCCAAGATTTGTGAATATATTTACCTACATGCATGTAACTCCAAGATAGACTTATGTGTCTATAAAACTCCAAGATATGTATAATTCCCATAGTAACTTCAAGATAGGCGAGAGCCTATAAAACTTCAAGGTAGGTGTGAGACCTATAAAACTCCAAGATAAGTACAAGGCCTATAGAACTCCAAGGGCGAGTCATAAACTCGTCGATATAAGTGTCATGTCCTTTCAAATAGCAACCGAATAGGTAACGATCATGTGCCCATACTACACATGTTTAATTAAATGTTTACTATAAGATAGTAGACTCCACTTGTGTGTATAAATGACTCAATCAAACAAGTTCGGGAATTAACCGAAAAAACAAATGCAAGCGTTCCAAACCACTCGTTTTATTAAATCATTTAAACCACCTTCTCATTCAATTGGTAACTTGGAAATTTATAAAAATATTCTACTTTAAAATCATCTTTGTAAAATATAGTTTTATAAGCTAGGATGTATGTGTATATATATATATATATATATATATATATATCTGTGTGTGTGTGTGTGTATGTGTGTGTGTGTTGGAAAGCCTTTGTTAAATATATATATAAGTACAATTTTTAAACCATTGTTTCAAAATAATTAGAAACCATTGTTATTTACTCTATATATATATATATATCAAAACTCTTTTATATAAGAAAGTATCCTTGTACTAAATAGTATAATAAATCAGTTTTGAATAAGAGATTTATTTGCTTGAATACTCAGTTTAAAAAATGCAAAAAATGTGATTTGTAGCATATATTCCATAAGAAATTCCATGGAAAGTTAAAATTAAATAGAATTATCAAATTCACAATTCAAATCCCATATAGATCATTGAAATCAACATGAATGATAGCACACAACAATGCATATAACATTCAAGAAAAGAAATCGGGAAAACAAGCGGTCAAATGGGCGGCGATGAGCGTCATCTTGGGCTTTGACTAGGTGTTCAACTGGTGCACTAGTCCATGAGGACTGGTTCACTGGTGGCGTCACCTGGGGTAGAATCCTAGGCGATTCCATCGCCTTTCAGTGGCCCGATGATGCTGATTTTTGGCATGTGGGTGGTTTTGAGCTAAGGATGATGATTTTTACCTCATGCAACATATTATCATCCACAAATTCATGGATCAAGTGATTATACCATAAATGTTTCATCAAAATAGAAAATGGTATAGCTGAATAATGAAAACAACATAGGATACTGAGATTATTTCAACCATAAATTCAAGTAAACATCCAAATAGCCACGTGCAATTCATTATGGACTGGAAGTGTGAGTTAAACTAACCGATTAAGGTTTGAATTGATAGCAAGATCTCAAATTCTCCTAGGCTAGTGATCCTCAACAATCAATCCTAGGTTAAACTCAGAAAATAGGAAGAAAAAGGAATTAACCCTAAGATAAAAGCTGAAATAAAAATCAATTAAACACCCAAGATTAAGAGGAAGATTACCTGAGATTGATTTGTACATGAATTAATCCAAAGCCCTTCGGTTATTCTTGAACTTGAGAAGAAATTGAAGCTAAGGTTTTGGAGAATAAGGAGTTCGTTTACTGGTTTGAGAAGAATGAGATGAAAGTGTACGTATATTTTGTTTTTCTCATCCCAAATGTTGCCTAATGGGCCAAATAGGGTTTAGGTGGATCCAATAAGAAGAATTAAGGCTATTAAACCTTTATTATCACTTTAATTAAAGTAATATTTTGTGATTTATAAATTTGATTTCTCAATTTTAACCAAATCTCAACATACCAAATGAAATCAAATCAAACATGGAATTCTAGTTCAAAGACGTAGGCTAATCGTTGCCCGAATACCCCAAAAGAACCCCGGACCAAACCCCCTTCGATTTGGCTTTGTTTGGTCAGAAAACATGATCAAAATGTGCCCTACCGATGCACCAGTAGTGCCCACTGGTCCACCTATGGTGGATGGCTGAAACAGACAGCTTATAATATCAATATTTTTAGATTTTGTTTTGCTTGTTTCTTACTCATTTTTAATTGAATTCTCGATCTTTTTTCTTCTAAATTTAGATGTGATTCTCTACTACCTTTCTACTTTCATTTAATCAAAAAATTAAATAAAAGTAGTTTCAAAATTGTTGTACAAATCAGTGTTTTCAAGCTAGTTTCCAAAAAATAGAAATATAGCATTTTCACATATATATCTTCAACTACTTTTTAAAGTCATTATAAATTCAAAATAAAATCAAAGTGAGACCTAATATATCAAATTTCACTTTATATATATATTTATATAATTTATATATATTTTATATATTTATATAAGTATAATTGATTTCATAGTTCAAAACATTGTTTATTTTTCATTTCTCATTAAATAAATCATATCTCTTAGAATGTATATCTATAAATCCATAAATAAATATAAATTCACATATATATATGTCTTAACTTTAGAAATCATGAAATCATTTTTTATACCATTTTGATGTGATTTTACACCCCAAATAATTTTTACACAAAAACCGAGCTGATTTCAATATATTATGAAATCACATCTATATAAATTCATATAGATTATATAAAAATGCATAAAAATTGTATTTAGGTTTTTTAATTCGATATTTCATCCTAGAAATGTATTCATATAAATTTCTAACATTTTACTATAAATTTCCCAATTATATTTGTCTCGCTTGGAAAAAAACCCATTTTATAAATTTCTTATTTATTTAATTGCAAGTTTATTTCAAATTGAAACAAAACCAAATAAAATTCCCCAATTTCATCTTAAAATTAATTAAGATAAATTGAATCGTATTTTATATTTAATATCAGATAATCTCGACTAGGGTTGTTAGAGATTGATATGTTACACATGCGCACACGTATATATATGTATTTGATACACGTATATGTACACCATAACAAAAATTAAATAAAACTATATCAATTTATAAATCTAAATAAAATAAAAGATTATATTCAAATAAAATTTAGAAATGCTCTAAATAATCTAGAATTCGTAGGCCCAATAAATATCTGATTGGGTAAAAAAAATGAAATTCACCCATGACTTCCGTTGCAAGTTGGCCCAATTCCAACATATATACATGGACACTATATTTTTTTTAAATGGAGCATGTAGGATTGGCTCCTCATGCATTGAAAATAGGAATCGACATATATGCTATATTATCTGCAAATTACACTTTGCTTACGCATTTGATACATGAAGCAAGTAACAAATCCAAATTAAGATTATAACTACATAAAAATTAAGAGTATTATTGAGTATTTTTGAAGTACTAGAGAATTATAGAAACAACAAACTCCTTATGAATGTTACATCCCGTAAATTGAACAATAATTAATTTAAAAGAAATTAATTATTAATTAGCAAAGCTGAAAATGTAATTTTGAAAAATGTCATAATTTAGCTACAAAACTTGCACCATTATGTTTGTGGCAATTTTCTAATCAATTTTCATATATAAAGTTTTACGATCGGAGTTCAAACGAAAAAGTTATTAATATTTGAAGATTTCGAATCAGAAACAATTATATATGTAGTTAAGGAAATAAATACAATTATTTAACATTGATTAACGTTAACAGTTACTTAACGTCTAAACAACATTAACATTAAATCGGATCCATCGAAGTCGTATAAAATAGTATGCAAGAGGAAACAAAGTAACGTTTAACATAAATAGGCAACCGACCGACCCCTTGTTGGGACCGGTTGACAGCTAGCGATCGACCGGTGGTAACATAGCGGTCGACCACCGATAGGCCAGGGGCTATGTATTAAACCTACGTTGGATAGCTTGGATTTAATATAATCTAATCTAACGGCTGGCACTGATTCGAATCCCTATAAATATGGACTTAACCCCTCACTTTTCTTCTCATATTTTCTAAAGCAACGGCGAAGCTCTGCCATTTTCTTTTCTTTACAAATTCTAAAATCTATATAAACTATAATCTACATATATATACATATAATGGAGAATAGTGGAGAATAATAGAGAAGAAGAATATGATCAAATCGAATCGCCAAGCCAAGGTAAATTGTATATCTAAGTTCAAATCTAAATTAAATTCAAAACTCTTCTCGGATCTAAATTTCTAATAAATATGTGTAAGCTTTTGGTACATATTTCGATAGGAAGAAAAGACATTCAAACAAGAATAACAGGATTTAGATATGGAGATTTGGAAGCTTAGAGGTGAGTGGAAAATTATATATTTTTATATAATATTGGATTTATATCATTGTAAATATGTTCCTTATATGGCTGAATGTAATTTTGGAGTTGTAGGATTAAATATACACGTGTAATGAATTTGAGAACCATTCCTACATATTTTATGAATTGTTAACTATGATTAAATATTGCATATACTTGAATCTGGATTTTAAGGGTGAAAGTAGTCCATAAATTTATAATATTGTACAATAATTCCAATTTTGTCGGTTGAATGACATATGTTAATAAACATGAATTTGAGGTTATTATAATTTGAACTGGGATTTAAGTAGTATTTTATTTCATTATAGTAAAGTGTGTTGCAATGTAAATTTCTATAAATTATCTAGTTTTATAGTTACCAATAAAAGTGTGTTGCAATGTAAATTTCTATAAATTATCCAGTTTTATAGTTACCAATAAAAGTGTATCGTTTGAAATAACAAGGAATATGCTTAAAAGAAAGAGATGTACAAAATAGTGATGTTTACCATATTTTATACCATCCATTTTTCAATAATAACAAAAAATAATTCCTAGTAATTCCAAAAATAACACAAATCATCTTTTAGGTAATTTATGGAAAATTACATTATTAGCATTACCTATTTGGAAAGATGTAGTTATAATATGTTAAAATATGAAAATCCCTAAAGGTAAAACCAAAATATTATGAATATGAATAATAACACTAATTCCGTTGTTAATTAAACATACATATTTAAAAGTAAGTTAACAATTAAATAGTAAGCGATGAAAGTAGTAACAAGACAACTAAACAAGAAATTAGAAGGGTCGTAATAACCAGACAAGCATATATATGAGTTGAAAAGGAATAATAGAACATATTTAATTATAATAAGTAGAAGTTAAGCAGTAAAAGGTATATAATCCATTAAATTAGAAACAAGCGGTAAATGATATTAAATGGCTTTAATGAAACAAGAAGTAAGTTATGTAAAAATAACTGAATGCCAACGGTTGAATATAAGAGTTGTAGTAATTCGACAAAACTTATATAGCCTCAAGTATGCGTTTATGATAGGTGTGAATTATTGGACTTAGCCAATTACTTAAATTAATTAAGAATGACATGCTCATTAGTAAGGGTTGAATGCGAGGTCAGTAGTGTTACACGGTAAAAATCTACCCATAGAAAGGGGCTACCAACGGTTGTGTATACAATATATTAATATGAGACATCTCCAACTGTATAGGACCCATGGAATTATACATTTGCATATAAGTGAAGGAAATATATCGAAGTGAGTTCGCCTCAGTTTGAAGTTTCAAAGAGCCAAGTAGGGTCTGCTTCAATCCCTATACGGGGTATTAAGTAACAAGTGGGCATTTCCTGATTGCGATAGGCAATCTAAATGGGATGGTGAGCGTAGGCTCGGTGCTATATCGGTAAGGTTGGTACCATATATGTGAGGAGTAGGGTTGTACACATAAGACGAGAGCATTATCGGTCCTGGATCGGTTAGTAGAAAGACTAGGGTTACACCTAAATGGACTACACTTTCTACTAGTGTAGATCACGTTTGGGACATGCACGGCCTCACAGTTGTTTGATGGTTTGTTTGTTGTTAGGAGGCAAGGCTAGATAACCCTTAGTTGAGGTCTATCAAGTGAATAGGATAGTCTGAGGAGCTGAGTCCTCAATAGCTCATGGAGCTGAGACCATGATTAGTCTAAGGAAAGGAGTCCTTAATACGAAGCGGCTAGATAAGTCTTTAAGAGGAGGTAGAATACGGCTAAATAGCTGTAATGTCGTTATTAGGCATTAATGGGATGATCCTCGATGTATGCGGACAATTCGGTCTAAACACAAATGGTGGATATCTGGCGTGGTGTAGAGTTATGGATACTAGAGGGGAATGTATCATGGTCCATGAGGGGACTGTGGTACACACACACACACACACACACACACACACACATATATATATATATATATATATATATATGCGCATGTATGTGGTTATTATATACCTAGGTGGGGTCAAGACGACTAAGTTAAATAGTGAACATAACAGGTAATGGAAGACAATTAGCATAAACCAGTGTTATGTATAAACTATGTAGACCCCCTCCTTATTGCAACCCACATGATAGACTTAGAGGGACAGGTACTGGTACAAGGCGGGAACGGTGGAAGGACATACTTCTTTATGTATGCACGACACTGACAAGGGCACTAGATATCGAAGGTATTAACCTTGGTCAGTAATTATATGTTCATTATACTTTACTATTTCATTGTGAGTTTATATCGATAATGCTCCGATATACTTTTGTTATTTATAGGATACCAACGCCAACGATTTGTACTTCGATGGACTTGAGTTTTCGATTTAGTGAAAATTCAAACCCTCCAAGGTGCGGGTTGTTATATTTGGTATTATTTGGTATTAGAGCATATGTCAGTCGATCATGGGAATTGGAATATGCTAAGGGAACGTATTTGTACTTTTATCTATAATTATATATACATACATACATATATTATATGCCAAATTCTATAAATTACAACTATAGAAGTAGTTGCAACCATATTCTGAAAAGTTGGACAATGCGATTATGAGTTGGAATAATAGATAAAGTTGAAGATATACGTTTATCCCAATCTCCCCATGGAAGATAGGTCGTATTAGAAGGTGTTGACTTAAGAAGAGCATGAATGCGACATATAGAAGGGTCCTTGAAGCTGGATGGTACGTGACTCCCTTGTTGGGATAGGATTGCCCAATAGTTGTGGACCTAGCATGATTGTCGATTGATGATGTACATTAGATCCAGATAAGGAGAAAGTAAGAATATATATGTTGCGGATATTCGAAAGAAAGAATTAAATAAGTCCCAAAAGGAAGGTGTGTAGAAATCACTCTAAGTTGCTAACCAGATTTTTAATATTCTGGAAGAAGATAAGTCAGGAAGTAAGTGGAAAGAAGAAAAGTCGAAAAGAAGGGACAAATAAAATCCACTTAGAGTCGGACCCTATATGAAAGAATTTAATTTAAGAAGGTTTGAGAAAAATATATAAATTATGTATCTGAAATGATTTTTTAAGGGATTTATTTAAAAGTAAAGAAACCCTATTTTTGAAAAGTAAGTAAATATTAAATTTTCGGTAAAATAAAATATCCTTATTATTTTAATTAAATAAAAAGTGCTAGTAGAAATTAAAGTTGGTTAGACTAAAAATTTCCATTAAATATGGGTTTTAATAAAGAGATATTTCTTTTGAAAAAAATAGGGCATATGTGTAGCTCTTCAATTTTTCTAATATGAAAAGTTTTTAAGTTTTGAAATACTTTTAAAGGGGTGGACAATAGTAACGGGTACTGGTTTTAAATGGGATAAGAAGAAAGGAATAGAAGATATAAACCCAAAAAAAGGCGGTAGGCGTGTGCATCGCTATGGGTAGATAAGAATTTGTCAGAACAATCGGTACAAAGATGAAGAAGACGGAAGCGGAGCGAAACAACGTTAGTTATAATTAATAGTTACGATTCGACCTAGCCCGAAAAGGGTCCAGGATCAACCTGACCTAAATAGGCTAGGAGCGATCGGCCCCTTAGGATTAACTGGTCAACCGGTAGCGGCCCGCCCTAAGATAAGCGATCGATCGATTACGAGTTTCGAGCATGGCCTGAACCTCGAACGCGGCATAAAGTCGCATCCAGGTTGAGTCGGCCCTTCACTTTTCATGCTCTCACTTCCTTTTCAGTCGTGACTTCACCTCCCTCCTCCTCAAAATTGGCCAACCCCCTCTCCAGCGCTCCAGGCAATGACGGCGACCATCCAGCAGCATCCCACGACCCTAAAAATGAGTGGCGCTCCATCTAATTTAGCCCCCAGATTTAGACCTAAAACCCCCCACCAATCATGGCCCCTCCATGAAGTAGCATCTCCTCTTGCTACCAAAAACTAATCCTGTAAGAGATCGTGTGGCCCCGAAATGACGAAGAAAAGGTTAAAGGCTATGAAGCGACGCCGAATTTTGCGTTTCTTCAAGGGAGACTGGTGAAATTTTGGGACTTCGCCACCTATGATTTGGAGGGTTTATTTGCGACTACAGGATCACTGCTGATCCTTAGCCATGATACGGAATTGGTACCCGCGGGAGTCTATTTGATGCTAATTTGGAGTATTCATTCAATGAGGACGACAACAAACTTCACATCGAGCTATTCTTCAGTAGATCGCCGCGGATGACAAATAAGCAGTTTGGAGGTATTTTGCAGATCGCCGCGGCATGAGAGGATCTGGAGGATATCAAGACCTCAAATCCAGCTATTCTTCAGTAGATCTACCATAGGGGAGTAGGCGTTTGATGGACCGACAACATGCAGGACTAAGCCCACCTGGACGCTCACATCATTCATCATAACATCGTCCCCAAGACTGGAAGTTTCGACCAGGTCTACCCCTTAGTGCAGTAGATCACATATGCCATCATTGTGGTATTCAGGTGAACTGGGTCAGGGCCATCATGTGCCATCATATAGGTTTAGAAGTTTGGATGTAGAGGAGCTATCTTCCATGCTATCATCTTTTCACTCCTGTCTTCTGACGGTATGGAGTTAGCTTCCAAGAAGAGCAGGTGTAGACGAAGGCATTTGCACCATTTGATAGATTCTCCCTTAGGAAGATGGGGATTAGAGAGGTGCCTCTAGAGTTTGGAGTACAAGAGGGAGTAGGATAGACGCGGATGGAGTGGGCTCCATGGCCAGATCAAAAGGCTGCAAAACCATAGCTATAGGTCTTTGAGTATGTAGCGATCCGAGAATCCCATATCCTGATGGAGGTCAAGTTGTAGGAGAAACGGGGGGGAGCAACACCGCTAGGGATGCGAGCTTCTATGCATATCAACCATGCTCTGATCATTCAAGGGTCACAGTAGTGGTTCGAGCTCTCGTCGAGGAGCAGGATCATTCCACGGCCTATAGGTAGTAGTAGGGTTAGTAGTAGCAGTTGTTTTCCTCCAACAGTTTTTTCGTTAGATTTGGGTTGTAAGCATTAGTCGTTACTGTTTGTATAAAACGCATACGATGTTAATGAGAACTTTTCTTTTTTATTTGTTTTTGGTTTCACTGCTATATTTATTGGGAAACGGTATAAATAAGGAAATCTCATAAAGGATGTTTAACTAATGCAAAAAAAAAGAAAAAATAATATACTGGGAATTTATAAAATAAATTAGGAAATTTATTTAATTAGCGACTAACAGAAAAGTAAAGTCACGTCCAAAAAGTAAGAACTTTAGAAGATAAACTTTAGCGAGTAAAGGACAAGGAGATGTTATTGCGAAACCATTGGTCACTATCCCAACATTTAAAAGGTGAAATTTATAAATGAACTTATGTGCCAATTGTTGTTATAAAATAAAAGAATTTGTTTTAGAAATTTGAAAATTTACCGTGTAATAGAAAGAAATCAATCATGGACGTTAACTCATTAACTTAATACTTACGAAATTTTTGTTCAAAAATCTTTATTTTAAAAATAAAATACCTTTTTGAAAGATTTGAAAAATAAGTTTCTATTTTAAATTTTTTTCAACTATTTCTAAAATTTAATTAAAATATATTTTGAATGATACTTTTGAGGATCATACATTTCTCTCAAAAAAAATTGAACGAAAAGAGAATTTTTTTTGATTTTGAAATGCCACATGTTTAGCGTAGAAAAAGTCAACTGGTTAGCATATGCGAATTTTACTGTTCGGTAGAAACGACGGTATGAGAATATAGTTAACCATGGAGAAGAAAGTTGTTTTAGCTTTGGAAATTTTTTTCCCATACCTTATTGATAAGGGAACAAAACCAGTTTTGAAATAACTTTGTTTCAAAAATTCAAAATAACTAAAAATAAATAAAGTTTGCTTATGCGGACTGTACTTGGAAAAGTTGAAAGACGAATCTGAGGCAAAAAAGAAGGTTCCAAGGTACATCGAATTGGATACAAAAGAGAAGGAAATATAGAATTATCCATCTAAACCAATTCAAGTATAAGAATATAGGTTTAGAAAACTGAATTTTTCTAAAATTTTGGATGTTAGAAACAATATGTTGGGTATTGGATGATGGGGATTTGATACAAAATTGGTTGAACCATACCTCTATTCATAGAAATGTGGGAAATTTGAATGCAAAACAAAGATTTTGATTTTCGAAAATTTACATACATAAAGAATTGCCGGTATATACAGGTTGTTTACACCATATCTTTAATAATAGTTGTAATAGCTTTGGTGTCACACTTTTTTTGTATCAACGTGAACTACCAAAAACGCCCCTTTATAAATATTATTAAATATTAATATCACTTAAAAGTAGGATCTAACAGATACTTTACCAATTCAAAACGCTCATCTACAAATATTATTGAAATCTCAATATCACTTAAAAATAGGATCTAAGAAATAATTTTTTTTTTCAAAGTCGTTCTTTATTAACTAATAATAGAAATAAAAATTCAAACTAATAAAAAATTAAATTCATTCTTTATTAATTAACAGTAAAATAAAAATTCAAACTGACAAAAAATTAGATGTTGCAATGTAGAAAGAACAATTAAAACTTACTGCATATCATTTCAACGTAAAAAAGCTAAATATTTATGCAAATCATATTTTTTCGAATGAGTTAAACATATACAATTTGTAAAAAAAATAATTCACGCGCGAAAGGCGTACCATCATCACGTGCGAAGCACGTGCCGTAACGCTTGTTTTAAAAATTGTTTTGAAGAATGCATTCATATAGGAGACGCCGATTTAGTATTATTTAACATACATATCATATGTATTGTGATACATCATGTAGTTGTATGTGATTGACTGCAAAAATTGATTGCACACTAATGGTTGGATAGCTTAGAATGACTGGACGTTATGTTACATAATTCAATCCTTGAGGAATTTCAAAGACGAAATTTTTTTAAGGCGGGAGAATGTAACATTCCATAAGTTGAATAATATTAAAAAAATTAATTAATAATTAATAAAGCCGAAAATAATTTTTTTTATAAATGTCAGAGTTTGACTACGAAACTTGCACCATTGTGTTCGTGGCGATTTTCTGATTAATTTTCATATATAAAGTTTAACGATTGGAGTTCAAACGAAAAGGTTTTTAACGTTTGAAGGTTTCGTGTCCGAAACAATTATATATGTAATTAAGGGAATAAATATAATTAATTAACGTTAATTAACATCAATAGTTAGTTAATGTCTAAGCAAAATTAACGTTAAATCAGATCGGTCGAAGTCGTATAAAATAACGTGTAAGAGGATAAATAGGCAACCGGTCGACCGCTAGCGATCAACAGGTGGTAGGATAGTGCTCGACCACTGATAGGATGGAGGTTGTGCATTGTACCTAGGCTGAACGGGCCGAATTTAATAGTCAAATTTAACGGCTGGCAATGATTCGAACCCCAATAAATACGGGTCTAACCCCTCACTTTTCTTCTTATATTTTCTGAAGCAACAGCGAAGTTCTGCCGTTTTCTTTTCTTCGCGAATTCATAAATCTATATAAACTATAATATATGTATGTGTGTGTGTGTATATATAAAGTGGAGAATAATAAAGAAGAAAAATAGGATCGAATCGAATCGCCAAAGCCAAGGTATATTGTAAATCTAAGTCCAAATCTAAATTAAATTCAAATACCTTTTCGGGTCTAAATTTCTAATAAATGTGTATGCTTTCAATACATATTTCGATGGGAAGAAATGAGAGTCAAACAGGAATAATAGGATTTAGATCTAGAGATTTGAAAGCTTAGAGATAAGTAAGAAATCATATATAATATTGGATTTTTATCATTGTAAATATGTTCCTTGTATGCCTGAATGTAATTTTGGAGTTGTAGGCTTAAATATACACATGTAATGAATTCGAGAACAATACCTACATATTCTGAGTTGTTAACTATGATTACATATTGCATATACTTGAATCTGGAATGTAAGAGTTAAAGTAGTTAATAAATTTTAAGGTTTGTTGGTTGAACGATAAATGCTAATAAATATGAATTGGATGTTATTATAATTTGGATTGGAATTTAAGTAGTGTTTTAATTCATTGGAATGAAGTGTGTTACAATGTAAATTTATATAAATTATCCAGTTTTATAACTATAAATAAAAGTGTATCGTTTGAAATAATAAAGAATGCGCCCAAAAGAAAGAGATGTACAAAATAACGATGTTTACCATATTTTGTACGTCTATTTTTCAATAATAAAAAAAAGGTAATTCTTAGTAATTCCAAAAATAACACAAATAGTCTTTTAGGCAATTTATGAAAAATAACATTGTTAACACTACCTTTTAAGGAAGATGTAGTTCTAATGCATTACAATATGGAAATTCCTAAAGGTATAACCAAAATATTATAGATATGAACACTAATCCTAATTCTGTTGTTAATTCAATATACATGTTTAAAAGTAAGTTATCAAATAAACAGTAAGCGATGAAAGTAGTAACAAGACAACTAAACAAGAAATTAGAAAGGTTATAATAACCAGACAAGTATGGCTATGAGTTGAAAATGAGCAGCAGAACATATTTAATTACACTAAGTGGAAGTTAAGCAGTAAAAGGTATTTAATCTGTTAAATTAGAAATGACATTAAATGGAATTACTGAAACAAGAAGTTAAGTAAAAATAACTGAATACCAATAGTTGACTATAAGAGTTGTATTAATTCAATAAAATTTATATAGCCTTAAGTATGCGTTTATGACGGGTATGAATTATTGGACCTTGCCAATTACTAAAATTAATTAAGAATGACACAATCATTAGTAAGGATTGGAATGCGAGGTCAGTAGTGTTATACAACAAAAGTCTACCTACCGAAATGAGCTACCAGCGGTTGTGCATACATTGGACTGATGTGAGACATCTCCAACTATACAACTCTGGAATTATACATTTACGTATGGGTGAAGAGAATGTATTAAAGCGAGTTCATCTCGAATTGTAGTGTCAAAGGGCCAAATAGGGTCTAATTTAATCCTTATAGGGGCATCTCCTCGATTTTTATAGGCAATCTAAATGGAATGGTGAGCGTAGACCAAGCACAATGTCAGTAAGGTCGGTACTATATATGTAAAGAGTATGGCTATACACATAAGTCGAGATCGTCATCGTTCCTAGAGCGATGGTTGAAAGACTAAGGTTACGCCTAAATGAACTATACCTCCTACTAGTGTAGATCACATTTGGAACATGCACCGTTTCATAGTTGTTTGTTAGTTTATTTATTGTTAGAAGGTATGGCTAGATAATCCTTAGTTGAGATGTCTTTCATAGTCTGAGGAGCTAAGTCCTCAATAGCCCGTAAAGCTGAGTCCATGATTAATCCGCGGAAGAGTTCTCATTATGAAACGGCTAGATAAGTATTTAAGAGGAGGTATAATATGAGTAAATAGTTGTAATGCTATTATTAGGCACTAACCGGAAGATCCTCGTTGTACACAAATAATTCGGTCTAGAAATAGATGGTGGATACTTAACACGGTGCAGAGTTACGGGTACTAGCAGGAAATGTATATGACCTTATTTATAACATAATTTTACTATTTGTATAAACCATCAAAATATGAAACGCATTGAATTACCGAATAGTTACTAGGGCACCTTCCTTCCGAATAGAATATACTCACCCTAGTAAAAACTTGTAAAGTGAATCGGTCCATCACCAATGCATACTTATTCATTACTGAAGCATTAACAATATCAAAATTCAGCGTAATCCATGAACTTTGTGCATAGTTTTGGTAAAAATAACTACTAAACTGCTATCCAGTTTGCATAAAAATTATGTCTAAATTTTCATATCAACAACAAATATACTGAACACACAATAGAAACACTTTAAATAGTAAGCATGGAACAATCTCCAGAGTTGCTATCTTAAATGTTGGAAGATGGAACGGTGTACAACAAAATGTTGGTAGATATCAGACGCGAATAAGAAAAACTCCATCTATTCGAGTAAAACTTCCTCTTAGTAACAGTGCACAATTCAGCAACATTAAAATTAAAATAAAATCATTGAAGAATTTTTCTAAAGTTTCTAGCTGTACTGAACTTTACACTAAACAGAAATATTATTATAACTCAAGATTATACAATAAAGTAAAGCTAATTCATAGCAAACCCAGTTAGTTAATGAAAAGTAAAAAACCGCAGAATTCAAATAGTGTTTCCAAAATTCAAGTATAAGTAAACAATGGTAACAACAAACAAAGCTTACGATGAATCTATCGAACATGACGACTATCATCCAAATGTTAGTATGGAGCTCGACATAAACCTTATTAATGTAAAAAACTAAATCATATCCTTTATAGAGTACTTGGAACAAAAGAAGGTTAAATTCAAAACAGCCTGAACGTAACCACCAGTAAAAGAATATAATGAAGTAAAAGTATGATTAACTCATTACACCCTGTTAATATCAAGTCCAATTCTATATAGAAAGTATCAAAGTGGACATATTTTGGATTTAAACAAAAACAAATTTCTACTAAAGCATACCTGAACCCAAGTATTACATATGACAGCATAACATTGCAACGTGCTCGAATCAAGTTCCTATGTATTTTATTATAATTAATTAACTTCATGGTATTGGAGTTATTTCCCAAACCTTAAAAATGTGCAGTATGAGGCAATTTTTCTATGAAAAACTGAGAAACGTCCATGTGACAACTGTATCATAACTATTTATACAATGAGAATGATCTTTGCATATACAGAACTCCAAAATCCATGTTACAAATTTTAAGCTATGACCCCTTAGTTTAGTATTAAACACCAAATATCTCAACCAATTATGTGTTGGTTTTGAAATTTTCAATGCTTATGTTGGGCATAAATTTAAAACTGCTACTTTCACTTTATTGTAGAATATAGTTGTGATTTTTGTAAAAGAAATGAAAGATTAAGTTCAATAAAATTTTGCTTGTAGAACTATTTTTGTCAACTCGTGCATGTAGTGTTTTTGAGTAGTATGAATCATATATTCATGGAGCATTAAAGATGTCATGCGCTATAATGTTACCCTATACAGAAACCAAGTACACTTGTGTTATCCTTGTGATAACATAAAAATAAAAATACATGCGCTTGCAAAAATATGCAAAAAGTATTGTTTTCGATTCACCATTTACTTTAAATGAAGAAAAAAAACGAGTACTAAATCTTTTCCGAATTTGGAAATTTTGTTGCAACAGATGATTGGCTGCAACTTTATTTATAACCCATTATGTATGAAAAAAATTATCAAGTTGCACAATCCCTAAATCCTCTCTAAGGCTCTAGTTGGTAAATGTTTTCCCATTATGAGAGAGCTCATGGTCAACTTATTGGATATGGAGGTTGCTTTCTTAAAAGATGCATGGAGCCTACAAAACTGATGTCCATGCCAAGCATGTGTGAAGCCTGAAATATCAATATGAGAGATCATTCAGGCTATTATGTGTGAGAAAATATGATCCAATCAGCGACTAACTGATAAAGGGATGTGGTTGGTCATCTACTACAGCCATTGCAAAAACTTCTACTGTTGCATCCCTTGCTTGGACAAAATTGTACCAAAATACCTAGTTTAACAGATTTTAATTAATTTAAAAGCAAAATGTAAAATATATTTAAAATACAAAGACAGTGATAAGTAAAAATATTCAAGACGGATAAATACAATTCATCTTGTTTTTCAGTAACCCAAGTTTCAAATGTAGACTATAATTATAAATAAATAGCCGGTCTTTTGTTTATCAGCATCATGCATCTAGTGCTTACTTCCTAAAATTTCAGTTTATCTTTCCAAGTATTTGTTCAACTCTATGGGCATTGTATCCATCAACTCATATTTTTTCCACACAGAAATATTGGTTTGTTAGATGCCTCTCAAATCAACGGCTACAAAATCATTAAATCCAATGACTGTTGGTGCTTAAGGTTGAACTTCAAAAATCTTCGATGTATACAAGGGTTTTAGGAAAAATAAAAACCTAATTAAAATGGTAATGAAGTTAGAGATTAGAGCTATCTTGATTTAGATACGATGGATGGTTTTAAAAAAATAGCTCTTAAAAAAAAGAGAAGCTCAAATATTTTTAGTTTTTTGCAAATCTGTGATAAAAAAAAATTAACTAGGAAACATATATGATTATTTTGGTGGAAAGTTAAAAAGTTTTAGAGTATAAATGTCAATATGCCTGTAATTTGTATGCAATATTAGAGCATGACATATATAAGTTCAAAGCATACTAATATTAAACACATTTATACATGAATTCTGAAAAATCTTTCGGTATTGAGATGATATATAATCGGATGTTGTTTTCCAATATTTACAAAGCACGTAAATGATACCTGTGTTATGTTTTTGGCTTCGATGGGCCTAACCATCTCAAATGAGGTATGTCAGACTAGGAAGAGACCCAGAAATTAGGACCAATCTATCGTCCACTTGAATGATGAACCTCAACAAAGCATCCTTGGAAACAAAAAGGAAAATTCAAATAAAATATCTTTTGTCACATTCCATTCTCGCTGTTATTAAAAATAGGTTATGCATATTCAAGACCATTAAATTCAAAACGTTGGTATGTTAACATGTATTTTCTAATTTATAAAACCAAATACATGGATTTTATCTACTTTGCCCATATTAAAGTGGTTTCCAATACAGAATAAAAAGAGTACTATGCATTAGTTTAAGCTCAAGGAAAATGAAACACTGAATTTTAACTCGTGTAACAATATACGATTGCTTTATCACTGTAAACTGCGGTTTGCACATAGATTATTTTTATCACTCTACATAAGCTTGAAAAAAATATTATATTGACATAATCCAGTGGAATAAAAAGAAATCACTGATGGGCTTTGAAATGCAAAGAAAGAACATTATGTTCCTAAATCTAAGCATGTAATCTGTATGAAGTGGCATCAAAATTTGGATCAATGTATACTTCGCCAAATTCTTCAATTGATGATGGAAAAAGATATGATAATTCTAGGTGATGATGCATGAGAAAGAAGAAAGATATATGGCTCGTGGGATTTGCTGATGCAATGAAGCACGACTAATTCCGGAAAATGATATATGATATGATGAGATAGAATAAAGATATTTTTATCGTGGGTACTGCTATGCCATTAAGGGAAGTTTAAAAACATGTAATTTAAATGTGTAGTAGTAGCACCTGGAAATGACTGGGTTAAAAGTCTAGTGGTGTCATTACGAAACTAAGGTGAACCTAACTTTTTGTTTACCTGGACAATCCACAACAGTCTGAGGTCTTTGTTTTTATCAAGTCTTGGCCCTTCTTTGCCTTTTCTCTTAAACCAAAGCAATTTTATTAATGGAAAATTTTGGCATACATCCTTGTAATTATAAAAACAAAGTTTTAGGTCCCTCACAATTTCCTTTTATAAATTACATCTTCAATTTTCAGAAAAAATAGGTGTAATTTAAGGGGGCATTTGGATAATTTTACTAACCTTAACATGTGATCATGTAATCATTTTCCATAACTCATAACCGCATGAAATGCATGCCTTGGCAGCCACTCGTAAATTTGGAAACAAGAAAGGTAAAAGAGAGAATTATAAAATAGAAGATGTATAAAATAGTTTTCAAAAGAAGGGATGTAAAACTAACAAGTTTTAGAAAGAGGGATGTGTCCCTAATTTCTACTTTATTAATCGTACACATGCACATGCACGCGTGCACACACAGACACATGCATGTATATGTGTGTGTGAGAGAGAGAGAGTGTGTGTGTACCTTAGTTGTCCATGTGTGTACATAACATGGAAGTAGGTGTTATTTGAATAATTTGAAGTAGAAGAAAGGTCACAATTTCATTGTTGCAGCAGGTGGCTCCGTATCAGTAGACTTGAAACTTGGGATTCCATTGCAAGATAATACAGGCTAAGCCATCCTTAGGACTTGGTTTAGCTGATGTGAAGTTAGTACTTTTTGTCTCTTGCTCTGCTACATTCTGCAATCAGGTAACCCTGTTGTGCGTTGAATTAATATAAGTGGAACATGGGCAGCTGTCAAAGAGATCACACTTTAGTTGTCCAAAATTATATACATCTAAAATGTAATAAGGGTACAAAAATATAATAGTGGTTACTATCAACCGAGTAGCATTATCTTAATCCAATAATCAATGTTCTTACTAATAAGCAGACTCTTAATGGACACTGCATCGCAATTTCTGTGAAAACTACGGTCTTCCCTCTACTTGTGGAACCTAATGAGGGAAGCAACTCTGTGAGAAAGGTTACATTCCTGCTGCACTCTGAAGAAAGATATGCTTGAAATCTAATTTGTGTAAGACTTCAGTTTTTCATATCCTAAATATTTACCTTGATATTTATTTGAGTGGATGAAGGGTATAAAATGAGCCCTTCCTGACCAACAACTAACAAAAGCACAATCAAACCTGCATTATGTTAATTAAAAGCTATGACATGCGCATACAGCTTGATTAATTCTACATCATTATATTCTTAAAAAATTCATGTATGATCGAAAGAGGACATAACCGTTGATGGTTAATCATCATACTTTAGAACACACACACATACCCACCTACACCCATACACACACATGTATGTGTGTATGTTTATAAATGTGTGTGTGTGTGTGTTTAATTCTTAAATATTTACCTTGATATTTAATTGATGGGATGAAGGCTATAAATTAGACACTTCCCGACCACCAACTAACAAAAACACAATCAAACCTGCATTATGTTAATTAAAATCTATAACATGCACATATAACTTGATTTATGTCAAATTATTATATTTTACAAAAATCATTCATGTTCAAAAAACACAACTATTAATGGTTTAACATAACAGTTTAAAAAACTGCATGATGGAATCCAACATATGTATGTTTTTATGTCAATTATCTTATCTAAAAAATATATAATGCTTTTGGCTAATGGCAAATGTTATTAACAATTAAAATTATTCGAAATTAGCTAAAATCAAACTGACATACTTTTAAATAAAGTTTGAACTTGAAATTGAAGTTGTGGTTATATGAATATTATACTATGTATTTGACATCTAATAATCCAGAGTATGTGTGGGGTTTATGCATGTTGCCTAAAGTTTATGGACAATGGTCAACTCACCGATATATTAAAAAAAACTGTGTAACAAATATCAATTCAAGAAAATAACACTATTAGAGTAATCATGACTATCAATTCCTCTACTATTTAGGAACACAAAAATTCCAAATATTAGGCCCCGTTTGGTTTGCTATTTTTAGTTTTGTGTTTTCGTCTAAAGAAAAATTCGCATTTATTATGTATTGTTGAAAAACACGCAATTTTGAAAAATGAAACTAACATAGAAAATAGAAAACAAGTTTATTTGATTTTTCGTGTTTTGAGACATAACAAAATGATGGAAAACAATTCATCTCCTCCGTTTTCCGTCCATCGTCGCGATGGCTAAGAATTGTAAAAGATTTTCCACATTTTCTTGTATTTTGTAGTGTATGTTGAAAACACAAAACTCAAAACGAAACCAAACGGGGCCTTAGCTTTCCTTGTGAAATTTGAGGAAAATGAAATAAATTCATCTACAATAGCTTGGTGCATACAAAGAGAAATTGAACGAAAACACAAATTTGGTTCTTGTTTGTGTTAGTACTGTTGTATGGAACAAATTTTGATTAGTAACCATTAAAAGTTAAATTGCAAATATTGTATTCATTACATTAAATTTTAGTGATATTCATTATCAATTTAGGTTCAAATATAGTATTCTAATATAAAATCTTTGTCCGATATTAAGGCGATCATTTGCATTCCTAACATCGTTTTATCAGAAGATATAGCACAAACCAATATACGAATAACCAAATGTAGAAAAACATATATAATATCTTCTATTAAGCTAGATGCCTTTGCTATAGCTATTCAGTTTTTAGAACAACCACAATTCAGTTCGAATAGATACAATATTTTACTTGCATCTCCTAAATAGGATAATCATGTAAAAATATAAAATAGAAAGAAAACTCAATTACCTTCATCTGACTTCACAATTTCACGGTCTTTCCATAAATTTCCAGATTTAAATCTTGATTTAGTGCATCTATCTATGAGAATAATTCAAATAACCAAACAAACATCCATTATATAACCCTATTACCTTTTTCAGACGGTACATGATCAGGCTTAATTGAAGAGAAAACAAAATTATAAGTTTTCTGAATCAAACATACACAATCAGCAAACTAAATTTGTATATAAACTCATCGAAATTAAATGATTGATGGGTTTTTTATCAACCTATTCCTCTACCATTTAGGACCACAAAAATTAAAAATACTAGCTTTCCTTATGAAATTTGAGAAGAAGAAAAACTCATCTGAAATAGCCAGGTGCTTATAAATAGAAATTTGAGCAAACCCCTAATTTGGTTCTTGTTTGTGTTAGTATTGTTGTATGGAACAAATTTTGATTAGTAACCATTACATTAAATTGCATGGTATTCATTACATTTAATTTTACTATTATTTGTTATTAATTCAGTTGCAAATATAGTATTCCAATGTAGAATCTTTGTCCCATATAAGTGATCATTTGCATTACTAACATCATTTTATCACCACCTGGAAGATGCAAAGACCAGTATACGAATAATCAAATGTGGAAAAAAAATATAATATAATATCTTCTATTTAGCTAGATGCCTTTGTATAGCTATTCCAACAATGGTATGTTTAGAAAAGGTTTTCTAACACTAAGGAAAAATATTTGGTATGTTTATAATGGTGATTATTACCTCAACTCCAAAATTAAACTGTATTCACTAGTTATTATCTCAACTTCAAAAGCATTACTTAATCAGGAAATTAGGTAAAAGGGCATCAAAAACATTGTATAATCTAAAAGCTTATTACGTCAGGTTGAAAATCCCCAAATTTTATGTTCTTCCATCTTCCACCCTTCTATCCAACCGTTCCTCAAATTCAAATAAAACCCGTCTCAAAGAAGAAGAAATACAAATGGAATCCTTCAAGTGGACAAATTATACATACTCCAACCTACCCAAATGCAACATTACAAATCAGACCTACAAAGCTAACGGATAAGACCATTCTTGTAAGTTCTCTATTTCCAAGGCAAGAACTATTTGAGTACTTTTTTATTTTTTAAATTGTATTACTGATGCGAGAGGGTTTCAATTTGGTTGTTGAGGTCCGCCAAGTGTTGTCTTGGGAACATTCCTCTAATATTTGTAACAATCAATGATAGCAGGAGCATGAATTCTTGACTAAGAGAGAACTGATTTCTACGTGTTTATAACTAAGCACTATATAGAGCATTTGTTCTCTTTCAACATTATGAATATTCGAATTTTATGCAGATTTAAACCGATTGTTTTGTGCGAACTCGCCGATTTTATTTTCCATGTTGATGTCTTAATATTTGTAAATTTGCATCATCAGATTTTAAACAGAGTAAATAACATTAATAAAATTTTAAATGATAACATTAAAAAAAACACAAGTCAATGTAGTAAAATTATAAATGATGTAAAGATACTGCTCACATTCTCAAATTACTAATTTTATGAGATTAACATTGCTACTCTCTATGTTATATAAGTGAAACTAAGTAGTAGAAGTTTTCTTCCTGAGGATAGAGAACATGTGCGACAAACTTTTCCAAGCCCACCAACTCCCCAAGTGGTACCCTATGAACTAAGAACGGTTCAATAGTTGATGCTTGCGTTGACATCTCTTCCGTAGCCTACAACTACTAAAACACATTTTTGTAGTCTACCATATTGTGTTTTCAATTGTTCATCATCATCCATGTACTTTCCTACGAACCAAACCAAATTAGTATCACTATAATTTTGGTAATAAAAAATAACATTTTTCATTACTTATTCAACCTTTTCTAAGTTCATGAATTATTTTATTTTTTTATTGCTAAGGTTGCTCCAATAGGATGCTTGTAACACCTTAGCGATGTCATAATACGTAACATTTTCATCCATCTTCTTATAACCATCTATCCTAACACGTCTATAACGCTGGAATATTAGAAAAACACATGTTCGGTCATTTGACATAAATATCAATTGATTATATGGTATCAATATTTTTTATCCAAACATCTATCTATATATAATATACACACACACATTATAATCTGACATATTTTATTTTAACTAATAATGTTTGTTATAAGTAATTATAGCGTATATACGTTTTTACTGTTTGTTGCTATACTAAAAAGGTAGCACAACATATAGGCACATATAAATGACAGTCATAGAATATAATACTGAGTATACCATATTTTGGCTACACATACAACTTAGTAAATTAGAGCGGCTGTTGTGAAGTTAGATATATAGTATTTGAGTTAGCGCTTCCAGCATCAATTTTGCTACATTCTTTTTATGTCTAATAAGGCAAGTGCGGATATAAAGTGTAGTTAAATATATATATATATAGTACTAATACAGTAATAGCATTTACATATTGAGTACAATACTATTTTGGGAGCATTAACCGCTATCCTACAAGACAACCTTAGATTCCAGTTGGAGTCCAAGAAAAGTTTAAACAAGTCTTGATACAAGAGATGTCTACCATTTCATATATTCTCTGGATTCAACCCCAGTGTGATCAAATAATAAACATCTATTACGTCCCTTCTATGTTCTAATAGCCACACCTATATGTTGACACATGTATCAAATAATTATCAACAAAAATAAATTGTCTACAAGTTAACTGATGCTTTTTTTTCAACTTCTACATATATCATGCATCTATTGTCTAATTAAAAATTCAAATGTTATATAACATATATAACTTTAGCCAAATAGTTGGCATATGTAATAAATGTAATATATTGCATATTTCTCATAAATAACACAACTCAAACAATATGCTAGAAATACCAATGATACAAATTGTAATCACTATTTTTCAACATCTCTATCGAGACTGTTCGCATGGAAAAATATCAATAACACATCACTAGTTTGGTTGACCAAAGTTTTCGAGGCATTGGTCAACAACAAATACAAATTCATGCATGGAACGACCAAAAATTATTTACATCTATTGATCCACTCACCCTTAAAGATGGTACCACACGCTTAAGGAGCTGTTCACATCAGAAGAGTTGTTTGCGTATGGAGATTGATTCTGTAATGTGTTTAAGATCGATTCCCTACCTTATTTTTTTGAGTAAATTAAGGTAACTGATTGAAATCAAATCAGTGTAATCTAGATCTAGAACAACCAGCGCTACAATTTTGTGGTTTTCAAAACATGTAATAATTGAAGAAACGATAATCTATAAATAGAAGTATCACAGAGATCGATGATTCTATAATCGTAATATTCATTGCCTTTTCATCTTCTTTCTTATATGATAAACTTGATCTTATAAGTTTCGTGTATGTAGGATAGATCAAACCATGTTAACTTTTTATTCTAGGTTGTATGTAGTTTACAATATTTCTATGATTTAGTTGTACAATTGTATGTACATAAGATTTATGTGTAACATATACATAATCTTTGTTAACAAATTGGTTATTCAGAAAATGCTTTGAAACAACACCTGACAAGCCGCATACTGTAATTGTTGGTCAATATCAACAATTTGGTGTTTTCAACGAGAATAAATCTATCATAATCTCAAAACCATTATAGTGAAGCAGATCTTTTGAGAAAAATTGAAGTCATTATGCCTCTCAAAGACTTAGGAAATAAGAGCCCTAATAATACTCAATACGAATATCATCTATATTTTTTTTATGTCACAATAGTAAAAATAAATAAAGTAATGGTGCTTTTCTCTTCTGATTTTAGGCTAATATAGTGAGTAGTAAATTTAGAGGTTTGGTGTTTCGCAAAAAACTTAAATTGTTATTTTCTTAACTTCTCACACTGACATTAATATACGAAATAACATCATATGAACCAAACTATCATCCGGCGTTCATACAAAATACTTCAACACAATATTTTCATAAAGATGTTTTTGTCTACAAGAATTATGTTTAAAAATACGAGGTATTTATGTATGGTTATATGTTGTATTACTTTTTCAAAATAGCACCATATAGTAAAAAACGAATACACGCTGTAATTTTATATAACAAACATTGTTCAATATTCCATGATTATAAACATGTCGAGATGGATGGTTGCAGGAAGATGGATAGAAATGATACGGATTATGACATCATTAAAGTGTTACACAAGCATCCTACCATAGCAGTCTTAGCAATAACAAAATCATTCATGGACTTAAAAGAGATTAAATAAGTAATAAAAATGTCATAATTTTACCACCAAAAATACGATGATGCTAGTTTGTTTTGATTCTTAAAAAATTTATATGGATGATGATGAAGAGTTGAAAACACCAAAAGGTATAGTACAAAAGCATGATTTAGTAATTGTAGGCTACAAAAGAGATGACAAGACAAGACGAACATCAACTATTGAACTGTTCTTAATTCATGGATGCCGCTTAGAGAGTCGATGGCTTTAGCACAATGTCACGTGTTAACTATCCCGAGGAAGAAAACATTCACTACAAGGGCACACACTTTGTTGTAACAAAAGAATTTCCTAATATTACGTGCCTACCAACTCATATTTATACATCACTTCTCCAAATTATTTAGTGATGTGAGACTATTCCACTTTCAAACCGTCGTTCCTCCTTACAACATACGAGACAACCCTAACATGCTTATATCCAATATCCAATACAGAGAGAGTAGAAATGTTAGTCTCGTAAAATAAGATATTTGAGAATGCGAAGAGTCGAAGACCCTTGCATCATTTATCGTTTTACCGTACTGACTTGTATTTTTTTAATGTTTGCAGTTTGAAACTTTATTAATGCTATTTAATCTGTGATGAATCGAATGATGCAAATTTTCAAAGGATAAGGTATTGACAAGAAAAATAAAATCAGTGAGTTTGTACAAAATAATCGGTGTTTAAATTTACATGAAATTCAAATACGGACATCATGTTGAGATAGAACAAATAGTACCTATTTGGTGCTCATTTATAGACATGCAAAAATCTGTTACCTCTTAATCAAGGAATCCATGATCCAGCTATTATTGACTGCTACAGACATCAATCCTGTCAAAAAAACTTGCATCATATAAAAAAGCGATGTAGACAACAAGGGTTGACATATTTAAGGCATATGATAAAAGATGCAAATAAAGGAAAAACGTATAGGTTTAATAATGCAAGTACTCTATTTTACATCATAGCTAGAATTAAGGGCATGAGAATGTCCAACTTGGCAGCTCTACCGAACTAAAGATTTATCTTAAGCGAATAGAGAGATACAAATACTAAAATATTATAAGTTGATTACTGGCATTTAACCAGAAAAAGAGGGTTAATATTTAAACTCAAACATATTGTTTGGTCAGAACTTCAACTAACATGAAATGCTCTTTGTCAAAAGGGATTATCGGTCCAGAAAAATATTCAAAGAACAAAAAGACTAGTCGGATAAAATTATACATCAAAACAAATCTAGACAATTAACATTTGATACAAATCAACAAATTATCACTCGATGTTAAACACTTTGAATCAATAAGAGGCACCAACAATCGATACAATAATAGCATGCTTCATTGAGCCAATCAAAAAGTTCAAGTAGTACAATTTTTTTCAAGTGTGTGTGTTGTACAAAATGATCATTGCCCTCAAATATATAGAATCATTGGTCTGCAAAAGAAATCGATTCGAGTTTCATCTTGCAAATCCGTTTATGAACAAACTTAGAGCAAAGCAAATTTAGCGGTACTAAATATGCATAGCTCAATGACAGGGTATCATAACATGATATTGATATTACATGAGAACAAACATAAGAACCTACACTGACTTAGCTTTAAATCATGTTAACTAGTACGACACACACACATATATATGTATGTATATATGCGTGTGCGTGCTTGTATGCATGTGCATGTGTGCCTCTTTGTGTGTATGTTTCTTGTAGGTTATCTCAAATTTGCACAATCAAAACGTTATTTAAAGCTTTTGCATGCATCTTTCCTCTAAAACTGAACTTTTATCAATAGTGTTTCTTGAACAATAACGCCATTCATATCAATTGGTTTTCAACTAAAGATTATTAAATTAAAAAATTTAAATTTTAAATGCTTTAATTTAACAAAGTTTGAATTAAGATGAATTTGAATACTACAAAAAGTCGTAAAAATGTTAATTTTGGAAGATTAAATTTACAAAATTAATCATGCATTTTAATGTGAAATTATAATTCTAAAAGAAATAAATTTTGACATTTAATTTAAGAATCTTTGGATTTTTGATAAAAAGAATTATTCTAAAAAATTTAGGGCATGTTTGGTTTCATTTTGTATTTTGCGTTTTCAACATTCATAACAAAATATGAGAATGACGGAAATGAAATATAAAATTTTGAACCATTGCGACGACGATGGAGGGACGGCTGAGGAGATGGATGAGCGAACGAATGTGATGAATTGTTTTTCATACTTTTGTTATTTCTCCAAACACGAAAAACAAAATAAATTTGTTTTCTATTTTATCTGCTAACTTCATTTTTCAAATCGGTTGTTTTTCAAAAACACATGCGTTGTGTGTACGTTTTTTTAATGAAAACACAAAACTAAAAATAACAAACCAAACGGAGGCTTAGATTCTTAAAATTTAAATTTAAGAGTCTTGAATTTTCAAATTCAGAATTCAACAATATAGATTTTAAAGTATACTAGAAGTTCTAAATTTTATTTTTCTTTTGAAAATTGATATTTTAAACTTCAATATTAAAATCTCGAACTTGCATCATATTTGTAGATTTTATTTCAATAAGGGTATAAAGTGAACAAACTATCATACAACATGTAGAACTAAAAATAAGCAAGAAAAAAGTTTCAGATGGATGATTTTAATCGAAAGACCGATTAAAAACAAACAACAAAATAAGCTCTGATTTAGAACTTAATAGAAAATACTCGGCCTAAATCAACAAATAAAACTTAATCCTTACCGAATTAAAAAAAAGAGAATTATGATATCTTTATGAAAAAGAAGCAAAGTAGCATAAAAGAAGTGGAACCAAGGAATTCTACATAGCATAAAGGAGTAGCTGACTGCATGGAAGTGCACAATTTCTATTTTCGATTGAATCTAGGAAAATTTTAGTGTACGTTTTGATGCCATAGAACTACTTAATATAAGATACTCGTGAGATTTAGAGTAAAGTGATTTTTGGCTTATTCGGGTTAGGTTTTGCTAGACAAAAGAAGGAAAAAGGATGATATTTTACACAAAAATCCTCAAAACATTTGTTTTAATATTTATGTTTCTAAATAAAAACCATTTATTTTGACGTGATGATATCACCTCAGTCAAGCTGTCTGTCTTTTATTTAAACCTAAAAGCACAAATCAATCCATGCATACGTGACTTCCTAATTTTCTTCTGTTCCTCCATTTTCTATCTGCTGGCGATTTCATTTACTTCAACGCCGACTGTATAATTGGGGACGATTTTCTCATAGGCAAAAAAAGAAAACTATTACTAAAATTATTTATTACCAATATTACATTAGGCCGAATTTTGTTTATATACATATACATATGCATGGTTTCAGAATAAACAATAGTCAGGTTTTAAATCTCCTCCATCTCACCCGAGATAAAAATCCGAGATTCGCAAACTAGGTTGGTTATTAGAATTTCAAATCTTCTTCATTTCAGCTGAGATATTAGCCCAAGGTTTTCTCCCAAATCTGAGATTTGAAACCTTGAACAATATACATGTATATCAAACTGCTAATCCAATATATAGGTGTAGCTAATAAAATTAAGTTTTGGTCTTTTTATGATGGTCAAAATAATATGAACATGCATGTGTGTATAACACTAAAATGAAGATAGATAGAATTTATAGCTAGGTGTCATGTACATGTTGCAACTCGTGTCTCCTCTTCGAAGTGATTTCTTCCTCTTTGCAATTAGGTTGCAAAGTTGGTACAGAGTTTCAACAATGGAGACTAGAGTTTTCTCATGGATATTTAAACTAAATAAGAAGGCTTCTAATTATAGGGAAATGTAAGATCAAAATTACAAAGATATGTATAATCAATCACATAACGGATAAAGGAAATGTATCGCTTATTTATAAATGTTATAAAGGTATGTATGTATAACACTAGAATGAAGATAAATATAATTTATACCTAAATGTCATGTCGGTCGACTACACGTTGCACTGCATATCTCCTCTTCGAAGTGATTTCTTCCTCTCTGTGATTAGGTTGCAAAGCTAATGCCGAGTTTCAACAATGAAGGCTAGAGTTTTCTCCTGGATATTTAAACTGAATAAGAAGGTTCTTCTATTTATATGGAAATGTAAGGGTTAAAATTAAAATCAATCACATAACAAATAAAGGAAATTTATTGTTAGAACCTCATATTTTGATGCTTTGATAATGACAACTATACAAGGATATATTGTATATGCTAACCACTTTTGCAGGATATCAATTTTTTAAAGATACAATTATATCAAAATGAAGACCAAATTGACGCTACAAAGTACTATCAGTCATAGTGTCTATGTCCAGACTCCAGAGGTATAAAGTTGTTAAAATCTCTTCTATGTGGTATATATACACACGATTTTTCAGAAATTGAATTTTCAAAAATATCACAAACTTAAAATTCAGCGAGCTGAACCATCCAGGTCAGCTGACTGAATCTGTGCATGTACACATGAATATCTTTGAATATTCAGCCGACTGAATGACTAGGGGATAAACGATACTGCATAGTCTTATGAAAATGTTCCCACTTATCGATCTATAAAACCCATGACTAAGGGATTTAAATTTCTTGCAATAATATTATACCTACTGCATAGTCTTTAACGGAACATTTTACTCTAGAACATTTTAGTGGTACATCAAAACCTCTAACGTTCTAACTTAAAATTTTCATGTGATTAATGGGTTTCCCTTTCAAAATTCTTTAGTTTGAAGTGTTCGAAATCTAAGTTGTTTGAATTATATACTATACACGTTTTTAGCAATGTGATAAGTTTGTTTAGAATTCAATGAATTAAGGATAAACGATACTGCCTAAAAGAACCTGTTCACATGAATAACCCGAATTAAAAACTTGATCAACAGAGCAAATATCAAAAGTGGAGTCTAGAAGTTGAGCGCTTCTACGGAAATGTCTGTTATTCTTGTCTGAACTACGCCTCCCCTTTTGTTTTCTGAATGTAAGATATGGGTAGTTGATCCATCCAAAGGCTGTAAAACTGATTAAATATATTTTAAATTCCCATCTATAGCTGAAATCGGAGTCGAGCAACAATCCAAAATCTTAGCATCACGATCATCAAGACTATGTCAACAATATGTAAATCAGGAGGAGAAACATCCGTAGTCATAATAGGGAGAGCATGATCTGATAGAGAGATATCGATAACATACTCAACGATTTGATTTTCAGTCTTTCCAAAGTCAAAGCTACCGTAAACAATGCCTCCCCGTTCACCAAAGAATCAAAATAAGAGAAGTCAAAACAGGAAGATATTGAAGGCCTTCAAGTTGTAATAACCATATCAGATCAAGATTTAGATTCAGAGAGACCATCATTTTTGGACTTACAAGACATTTTATGTACTAGAAGAGTTTTTCAGAGAAGATTTGTGGACAGCCAATGAGAAACGGTGTAGCTTGTCTACCTGAAAGAGCAAAGGTGCTGAAGCAGAAGGATCTACATAAATACGAATTTGAGTTCTGCGCATTAAAATTTTCACAAAAGAGAAACTAAGGTCGGAGGAGGTGGATGTGGTGGATAGAAGCGATTTGCCTGTGTTCTTAAGTGCACAAAAACGTTGTTTATGTCGGAAAGCAGCACAGTAAAAGTAGCATAAGGATTCTCTGCAATTTTTGGCTATGCTATTTCCATCCCCAAATTTGAAACAAAGAGAGGAAGAGAATTGATGGTGTATCCATGGACTAAATGGTTCGGAAGGTTTTTGAGTGAACATGAGGCCAAAAAAATAGGATTTGAGGTCGGGATTCAACGATTCAGCATGCCTTTTTTCGCATGGGAGAAGCGGCACATAGACTGATTTTGGATTGAGAAACGGTGAGGATGGCAATTGATGAAAGGAAAGGACAGGAAGATCATCCAGGATAGCATGGAACTATAGCTATGTTTGGATCTAAAACCTGGAGGAAGCTGAGAGTAGAGTAGATGGCGGCTGGAGAAAGAGGATTTAGGGTTAGCTTTGACCGACGGCACTTTCTCAATTGGTTAAATCCTAGATCAGAACCCGTGCTTCCGTGCTTTACATACGGGTACACAATGGATATGCTATGCCCGTAGTTAATCTTGGATGGGTATAATTTAGGTCAAAGTTTCAAAATGGACTATTTTCGAAACAATTTCGCGATAGGAGCTGTTTTTGAAACCTATTACCAAACGGGAGGCTAGTTTCTGCCCAGTCAGCAGTCAAGTCAGCATACTTGTAACTGCCCAAGTATATGCGCAACTCTTAGTTGCGCCTATTCCATATTCAAACCATGCGCAACTCTGAGGTGCGTATTTTTTTTTATCTGTTGTATAATATGCGCAACTTATAGTTGCGTCCATATGTTTTAAGTCATGTGCGCAACTATGAGTTGCGCTTAATCTTTTTACATCAACAGGTGCACAAGTTGCTGCTGCTATAACAGATGCAGCAGCAACCAATTATCCCCCATCCAATTTCATTTTTCCAAACTCCTCCCCTCTTTCTTAAGCCCGAACCCAACACCCCCAAGCCCTAGTTTTAGGTTTTTTCCATCAATTTCTCTCAAATTTTGCAAATTTCTTCATCGTTCTTCGATTTAACCAAAGCTACAACAATCCCTCCACCTCCACACACTCACATTACCATTCATTCATATGGATAATTGGGAGATCTCAGATGAAGTATTGGTGAAAGATGGAAGCTGAATATGAATTTATTCCTGAAACTCAGTTTGAAACAGTTCCTAAAACTCAATATGAGATAGTTCCTCCAAATAATAGTGTTGTTGTTCAATCTGCTTTGGATAATCAAGTTTTCATAAGTGAACCGAATCAAAGACCGGGGAAACAAACTAGCGGCGAAGGTCGAGTGAGACAACCAACACATCCATTTTGTCACTGTGGAGATATTTGTGAGGTAGTTGTATGCAAGACTCAAGCAAATACCGGATGTCGGTTTTACGGATGTGCCAGTACCTTGATCATATAACTAACCCGAAAGGTGTTGAGTGCTGTAAATTCTTCAAATGGTTAGATCGTCCGTTGACCCCTAGGCTATGCAGTTAATGCCTCGCTATTACCCCGCTATAACCCTGTTATATCTCATAGCGGATTTCTACCGCTACGATTTTTCCATATAGCCTCAAATATAGCCTTTCCGCTTTAAGCCCCGCTATTTCCGTTATATCCCGTTATTCACGCTATATTCCACTATTTCCGCTATATCTTTTTTAAAAAAAATGAATTAAAAAATGACATTTATACATTATAAAAATTATGAAATTAATTTATTTAATTAAACTTTTAATATATTTTCAGAAATGAAAATACTTTAATATTATACTAAATTCAATTATGTTATATAACAGTTTTACGTTTATTTACAGTATATTCGCACATGTTTTTATTTAAAATTATTTATGTATTAATTATAATTCAATTGAATGTTAATTTTTCATTTCATTATCATTTATATACTTGTAAAAACATTAAGTATGAGTTTTATATGCTATTTAGAGTCATCCGTTATATCTCGCTATATCCTCGCTGTATCTCCGTTGTGACTTTTTGCACCTCCGCCGCATTGAATCTACCGAGCGCTTTAACTGCACAGCCCTTAGGGGAGTTGAGTATGAGATGCAAGCCGAAGTGAGACGTTTAAAAAAGGAAAATAGTTTGCTACGACATCAAGTAAACTATTTATAGTCCTTAAATCCAATTTGGAAAGGGGTCTAGTAAATTGGGTAGTGCAACTGTAATGTAATGGTTCTGTATCAGACTTGTTTCACAGAGTTATGTATGCTTTAGGTTTAATGAATGTTGTATTACTAGGTTGTTTTTTTACTTGGTTGTTGTAACGGTTATGCAATAGTTGATATATTACTGTTTGGTTGTTATGTTTATTAAATGATAGATGTAATACTTTGTTGTTGTTCCATGTTGCGTACTATGGAAAATTCGTACAAAAACTGCGTATAAAATAAATCAAAGTCACATAACATAGCAACTAGCATAAATGTTTGACATAAGATAACTTTTAATATCAAAGATGCGTACAGAATTAAAATAGAAGTTATACAGTACATGAATGACATAAGTAGAAAAAACAAGTAAATTATTTATCTCTTCCCGCACGTTCTTCTCTTATGACCCAAGTTACCGCATTGTCCACATCTGTCTTTTCCTCTGTCCCATATTTCGTTCATGATTCCCCTAATTCTTGTGGACCTGGGTCTTCTTGTATCCCTACGCGTTGGCGGCGGGACTATAGTAGAGCCTTCATGTACATCCCAATATCTACTGTCGGACACCGGATGAAAAATCGGAGAATAACTATGTCTATAACTGTCTGTTGTAAAGCAGGATGAAATAAGACCATGGTAAGCTCTGTTCGCTCCTCCTCTACATCGTGCGCATGCAGCCAAAACATGGGAATGTGGAAAATGGGCAAGAATAGGAATATTGTATGAACAACTGCAATTGTCATTGGCAATATTTACTGTGTAGTTGCACGCGTTTGTGTCTGTTACTTGCCACTCCGTCAAGATGAACCTGTTAATGCTCATATTTCTTGCTTCTGCTGCATATTTTTCCATCATTTTTTCATAAGTTGGCGTGAGCACAGATGTGTAAACCAGTCCATCAGTACGTCTTCTGTAGAAGTAGCTATTAAGACGATGAAAGGTACGTGCTACTAACGCTTTTACCGGTAAAGATCTTGCACCTTTTAGAACTCCATTGAAACTCTCTGATGCATTAGTAGTCATCATACAAAAATGTTCACCGTTGTCCTTGTAAAGAGCCCAATGTTCATCCTTATATCTGAGACTTATATCAATCCATCTATCAACAGCCGGACTTACATTTTTAGTTACTCTCTGAGTTCTTTGTATGTTAACTCATCTCTTGCTTTAGCATAAACATGAAATAAGTTCTGCAAATTCTTACTACCAAAACCAGTCTTTTTGAAGTTTGCTTTCAAATGACGAGGGCAAAAGCGATGATGATGTGGTCTTCTCCACTTTCCTTGCAAGGCAGTTGGAATTCCTTTCATTCAATCAGAAATGAATGTAATGCATCTTGCATTTAAAGATGGAATTAAGTGTTCCATGGATGAAAAAAACCATCCCCAAGTATCCGCCGGCTCAGTCCGTACAACAACAAATGCCAAAGGAAAAAGAGAGTTGTTTGCATCAACTCCTGTAGCCACAAGCAACGTACCTTGATATTTACCATACAGATGTGTTCCGTCAATAAAAAGAACGGGACGACAATGCTTGAAACCTTCAATGCTCGGTCCAAATGCCCAGAAAGCCCTCCAAAATTGAATGCCTTCTATATGTACATGATAAACAGTACCTGGATTGCATTTTTGTATTGCATGAAGAAAGTGTGGCAAGTCATTGTACGAAGATTCCCAATCGCCAAATATTTTAGACATGGCTTTGCTAAGTCCTTTCCAAGCTCTCATGTAGCTTATTTGAATTTTGTAGGTGTTTGTCATAAGCTCTTGGATAGATTTTGCAGTGTAATTTGGGTTCGAACGAACATGTGAAAGGACTTTGGTACAGATGAATTTGGTTGTTGCTTGTTTATGATTAGAGTTGATAATTGGATTTGAGCAAGTGTGATCACCACCGTATTTTTTTATCACCCACCACCCAACATGATCTCTTTTAGAAACAATTGCATGAAGCCGCCACAGACAATTAGCATCAATATCACATATAGCAGTGAACTCTCTAGCACGAGACTTTATCTATATTATAAAGTAAAACCTTGGTCAAAGCGGTCAAAGTGAAGCCTTTTTTACATTTCCGAAAATACCCATTTTCATTTACTATTGTAGATCATAAAGAAGGATGCTTTTGTCCTTTGGCGAAATAGTGGAGGTCAGTTATTACACGTTCTCATCCTTCTCACCCATTATCACTCTATCCCTCTCCGTCCTTTGCTTCCCCCATTCAACCCTAGCCCCCTTTTCCTACATAACACGCCTAAATCGAAAATGAAAAAAAATACCGCATCCCCCGACGTCAACAACAAAGGAGGATGAAGGCTGTCAGTTTCCCACTGTTGGTTTCTTCTTCGACTATAGCTTCGCCTCCTCCAGCCTTTGCGTGTTTTGATGCGGGATTTGCGCATGCCGACGGCTTGAATATGCTAAAGCTAACAAATTCGCAATGACCTCAAAACCCTTACCAGCTGAAAGATCGGTCCAGACTTCTTCGGAAACTCAGGTAATTTCATATTCCTTGCATTTTGATAGCTCCAGTAATTTTATAATTAATAACTAACTCTCAATTTATTATAACCAAGGATTCAACTAAGCTTCAAAAACATTAATTTGTTTAATTAATTTAAGTCCACCCACTATATTATGTTTTAGACTATTTCATTTAATTAATTTACGCAGTTGCTCTAGAATTATCTTAGGGACAGTATTCAGATGCATTTGACTGTATCATTTTTTAGGTTACCATGCTGTCAGATGTTACAGTTGACGAGGAAGTAGAATGAACTGAATCAAGCACAATCCGAGTAAGGTATTAGGCTCTTTAGGATTAACCCATGTCATTTTTATATAGAAAAATAGTGGTATTGTGTATGCGAAGACAACTTATTTTTTCCTAAATGTCTTGAAATAAACTACATCAATGGCGGTCATTGTGATTTTACAGTGAATTATTGATATAAAGCTTTGCATCACTTGAGTTTTACATGTGACAATTCTGTATATTCTTATTTATAGGAGCTTTGCATGTGTTAGAGACTTGAACTGTAAATTTTGAGGACAAAAGAAAGTAAGAGGGTGGTTTGATGATATCATTGACATAGAATGATTGTTGATCCTCAAAATGAAAGGTAAGCGTAAAAGCTTACCTTTATTTTTCATTATTTAGAAAAACCAGGTGGTATCTTAGCAGAAATCTTTATATCATATATCAGAATAGTATATGCGAGTTATAATAATATTTGCATTTGTCTATATATTCTTGAAGTTGTTTTCTTTATATAGCTATCTTTTGTACACCAAACAAAATCAAATTTTGAGTATATAAAGTAGTTACTATATAATATGTTTAGGATGCATTAGATCTGTTATATAAGGCTCATGATAAAAACACAGTTTTGATATTTTAACTTCTCATACTTTTGTTCGTATTGCTTGATACCACACAATATATTTGAACTTTTTTTTTGCAAATGTAACAGATTATGAATACTCAAATAGTCGCTAACCATTATGAGGAACTTGCTTTGATTTCTAGGTTTTTGTCTTCCCTTTATTGGGCTATGATTCAATTTTCTGATTTTTCAATTTGGCGATTTATGTCCACCTCATTATGTTTATTCTCTTTCTTTTCAATTTTTGTTATTTTTTCTCTCCTTCCTTCTACTAAAATGTAACGAAGAAAAATCCAAAACCTCAGCTAAAGTACTAAGGTTTAAGCAGTGTTTTTAATTTCTCCTCCTCCTCTGTTTAGTTAATTATCTTGATTGTAAATATCAAGTCTTTCGTTTGCGCTGTAATCGTTAACTAATTTTACCTTGCCACAAGAATTCCCTACCTGCGGTGCCTCCATCCATTATTTGCTGAACTTATTTACAATTGTTGAGCAAATTTTTGAAAACCTACCAAGATGTGAGTATTTAATCTATGATATATTAAAATTTAATGCCATGTCAATTAGAACTTATCTCCTTTTTTATCACGTAGATGAATGATTTATGAAAAGATTTGTATCTCATGTTGATGACCGTCCTCATCTGTGTTGCATCGCCATGTTGTAAAGATGAGATGTTCTACATTTATCTACAGTATTGCAAAAATAATAAGGTACTTATTTTTATTTTTTATCGATTTAGTTGTTTTTCAAAATGTAATAACCAGTGTAAAAAGGAACTTCTATTCATAGTTTTCCTTTTTATTTCTTTTATTTTGATAGGACCGAAATCCATCAGAAGAGGACATGAAGAGTGTCGAATTTGCTTTTAAGATGTCTTCTTTTACTAAATGTATGTTGAATATTACTAATTTGATTTCGGCTATTTTAATTTATTTATTTATAGATTTTTTTATGTAAAAAGAACTGGGAGTTTGATTCAAAGAGAAGGTTGTCAAGAATCTTTTGAAGTCTTTTGCTATATTCCTTCAGTGAGGTATTTTGAGATTCATACATTTTCTGATTGATGAAAATATTATAACTTACTGTGATTACTATAGCTTATATGATTTTATATAAAGGATATGATGCCCTTTGAGAAAACTTAGAGCTTTTGGTTTAGTTGTCTTTCAAAATGTAATAACCATAGTGTAAAAAGAAACTTCTATCCATAGTTTTCCTTTTTATTTCTTTTATTCTGATAGGACTGAAATCCATCACAAGAGGACATGGTGGGTGTCGAATTTGCTTTTAAGATGTCTTCTTTTACTAAATGTATGTTGAATATTACTAATTTGATTTCGGCTATTTTAATTTATTTATTTTACAGATTTTTTCTATAAAAAGAACTGGGAGTTTGATTCAAAAAGAAGGTTGTCAAGAATCTTTTGAAGTCTTTTGCTATATTCCTTCAGTGAGGTATTTTGAGATTCATGCATTTTCTAATTAATGAAAATATTATAACTTACTGTGACTGCCATAGCTTATATGATTTTATATAAAGGATATGAAGCCCTTTGAGAAAACTTAGAGCTTTTTTACGGTATGAAAATGTAAACACTTTTGTGTTTCCACAGTTGTCTTTGTATGGGCTGTAAAATCTATTGTGAATCGATTCTACCTTCAATTTTTGTACTATTAACCTGTTTTTCTCCTTTAAATCAACAGTTGTACACATTTATAGTATATGATCTCTTACTGGGATTTGTTACCACATACATTGTTTGTTTTTTGGCTAAAAACAACTGAAACAATTTGGATACATGTTTATTTAAGACTTTAAACGTTATATTTTCTATTCAATATAGTTGTTCCTCCACTATGTGAACTTATAATTCTAATCTTAAATTAACTGAAATGATATCTCCGATATCATAGACAGTGCCGACCCAAAGAATCCGTTGCCCAAGCCACCCTTGAATTTTGGTTCCTATTCCTGTATACATATCCATACGTTTTCATACATATAAACGATACATAAATTAAATAAATCAAACAACAAACATGCATTAAATAAAAATATCAAACAAAATGCAATAATAATTCATACATATTCATTGCCCAAAGACCATAACATACAAAACGACCACTTTGCATTCAAAAGACACTACATGAAGTAGGCTACAATATTCAAGTAGTTCAAAGAAAAATGCTTCTTCTTGCATTTTTTGTAGCAAATTCTTCAATCAAATTGTCATAATTAAGTTTATCCAAAAACGCACTTTCAATTGATATCATTGCAAGTCCGTTCAATCTTACTTGTGACATAGTAGATCGAAGATAATTTTTAATCAATTTCAACTTCGAGAAACTTCTCTCCGCGGAAGCAACTGTAGCCGGATAGTTAACAAAATCCGATAAGCAACCCATGCACATTGGAAACCACCATCTTCTACATAAGATCTTATAAAATCAAGAATGTCAATTGATTTGGTTATTCCCTTTGGTAACATAGTTTGCAAAGCTCTAAAATCTTGAAATAAATCTTTTCCATATATATCATATTGTTCATTGTATTTCAAGTAGCTTTCCAAATGAATGCAATGCTCCATTAACTCCTCTTTGCCAAGATTTACAAACTTTGCATTTAACAAAAATCCAAAGATGTTGTCATAAAGTTCAATTTGTTCGAATCGATCTTTGAATGATGGTAAAGCTTGATCGATGATATGAATGAAGTATGTGACTCTAAAAATCTCTTTTGGTGATTGACTTTCTTCATTACTAGTTGCAATATCCTCATCAAAATGTTTTTTTCTACGAGCAACTCTTTTCACCTCAAATTTTGGTTCAATACCAACATCCATAGCAAGTTCATTAGCCTCTTTCACCATTTCTTCAAACCCATGTTCTCTAAAATTTTGGAAGAATTCATTAAGTTCTTTTAATCTTGTAATTGCATCTTCTAAATTCATATCTTCATGTTGAAGTGCTTTGCTTACTTGATTCACTTTATTTAATAACTTGTACCAAATACAAAGACTTATCAAGAACTCAAAATTCTCTAAAACATTAACACATAGGTCTTTAGCTTCCGCCATCACCATATCCTCTTTAGAACTATTACCAATTTCAACTAAAGCATCTCTTAGCATTGACGGTTGAAATCTAATAGCTCTTACACTTTCAACATGACTTTCCCATCGAGTAGCCGATAACGTTTTTGGTGCTAAACCTTTCACATATCTTTTTAAAACATCCCATCGATGAGTAGATCCCGAAAATAATGTATAAATTTTTTGTACGAATGCAAAAAAATTCTTGCTTTAACACAAGATTTAGCTATATCACATAATGCAAGGTTTAAACTATGACAACCGCATGGCATATAAAATGCTCGAGGATTTATATCAACAAGTCTTTTTTGTACACCTTGATGTTTACCTTTCTTATTTGATCCATTGACATAACCTTGGCCTCTTACGTCATCAATGTTAAGTTTAATTTCATGTAAAACATTTTCAAGTTGTTTGAAAAGGCCAAGCCCCGATGTATCATCAACCACTATAAATCCGATAAAAAACTCTTCCACCTTCACCTCATTAATATCTTCAATATCTACACATCTTATAATGAGTGATATTTGTTCTTCATGACTTAAGTCCGGTGTGCAATCAAGAATAACTGAAAAGTATTTTGCTTTTAAGATCTTGGTTATTATTTTCACTTTGATCTCATTTGATAATAGAAGTATTATCTCATTTTGAATCTTATGACTAAGATAATGATGTTGAATTTCTTTATCTACCACACGTCGAAGATGATCTTGCATAATTGGATCAAATTTAGCAAGGAACTCGATAAGTTGGCAAAAAAGTCCGTTATTCTTCTCATATATCTTCTCATTGCTTCCACGAAATGGCAAACTATTCTTACAAAGTGTTTTCACAACTTCAATAATTCGAATTAATATCATCTTCCAACGGATTTTCTCCTTTTCAATTTGAGCTTCCATTTTTTTATCCACGGTTGCTTTTAGTTTTAGCCCCTTTTGCAAATCAACCCATTTCTCAACATTTTCACAATGTTCCGGATTAGTTTCATACTCTCTAAGTTTGTGTGGAAGATTATGCCAATCATCTATACCATTTTCCAATAATTTGCTTGCCATTAGTTTATTTTTGAATAACTTGCAACAAAAACAAAATACTTTATTCAATTCATTTGAATATATTAGCCACTTCCTTTCATGTTCTTCACCATTTGGAAAACGATGAATATAATGCTTGGATGAGAAACTTCTACTTTTCCCAAACTTTATTACGCTTGGAAACTTGTCATTTTTTTTCAAAATTTTGATTGGGCCCATTTGAACAATTATTATTCTTTTAGTATCACTTATGAGCCCCCATAAACCCGGATCACGATCAACGTCAACGTCTTTGTTCAAATCAAGCACACTTTCTTCCTTTTCGTTACTTACTTCATCTACATCAATGTTGTTGCCCAAATCCACATCTACATCAACATAATTATCAACATTTTCATCAATAGCTTCGCTTGCTTCTTTAATTTGACTTGAACCAATTGATTGTTGTGCTTTTGCGTTGAATAGTTTAGAAATTGAGCCCACAAACGATGTATATATTGCATCTTGACGTTGTTTTACCCTTCTATTGTAAGCTCCGGAGTTTTGCTTTCTATTTCTGACTCGTTTCTTATCGTCTTCCTTTTTTGTCATATTATCCACTATCTAACAATATTAACAACTAAACTAATTAACATATAAATTAATAAACAACTACTGACCACAAACAAGAATCTTATATGCTCCATGAAAAAAAACCACTTTAAACATTAAGCAAACACAAAACAGCAATAGTACAATTAAGGCGTTTAAATGTAGTTCAAATAGCATATATATATGGAAAACAATTCGCTGTATGTGATATACTTATATGTAATTTAAACTAGTGAATCAAAATTAAGTGCAGCTAACAAATGTGAACAGACTGAAGACATAAATCAGGCAAAATAAAGTGCAAGAACAAAGACAGACAACCAACTCCTAAATGACATAACCCTTTATAATCTAAGTTACTGGAAGTAAGAATGACAACAGAGCAAAGAACTTACCGATCTATATGTACACATCCTAGTGCCCTAAAACACACTAACTCTTGCTCACTCTGTGACTGTCATACACACGCTGCTAGATAAGAACGCATATAAAAAAAGTCAGGGACTGGTCAGCGACCGATTAACGTAGACTAACATTGTAATACAATTGTGTGCTTGGAACATTTAATCACCCAAATTTGCAAAATTGCAAATTTGCAACAAATTTGCAACAAAAACACTTTATATAGACTATACATTCCATGGTTAATTCACCCAAATTAAAAACAACTGAATAAACCTAATAAAACTCATTCATTAATTTAAAAACAACTAAAAATAAAAAAATTACCTTATTTCCAGGAGGATGAAGGGAGCAGCTAAGCAAGCGAGCAGCAAACTGCAACCGCAAATGAAGAATCGAAGATTAGAGTAGAGTAGCAGGAGTTTGAGCGGGAGCCTTGAAAGATGGATCGTTGAAGCGGCAAAACCCTGAATTTGTCACGGTGGAAATAGATAAGGAGTTTGAGAGAACGATAAAAAAAAATTTTGCCCTAGGCGTGGAGGGTTGCCCCAGCCCATGGGCTTGGTGGGCTTCCCCCCAGGCTGGCTCTGATCATAGAGCGGATGGAAAGCTCTACTTCATTTTTATTTCTCTTTGACACTCAGAAATTACTTCTCAGTTCTACAACATAACAATTATCTATTTGCTTTTTCCCTTCTAAGCTCTTGATTACAATTATTTTCGATGACTCTCAGTACGTCTGACTTCATACTGAAGATTGAAATTATTTTCCTACTATAATAAAGTAGGTATTTACATGAAAACAAATTATAAATGTAAGAGTTCAAGTTGTGATGCATAAATTATTTTCTTCAAAGATACATTACTGTGATTTGCAAATCTTATCTTTTTACTGAAATATGCAAATCATATACTGCCAATCTGTGGAGTAATAGTTGCTGTGGATTACTAAATATTAACTTGATTTATTGTAGAAGTTTAAAATATGATACATTCTATCTTTTTTTCTATATTTCTCATCCTTTCTACCCCATGTTTCTGTTAGATGAAATGAGCTAGCCCATCTTTTTTTTTCTTCTCCACGCACAATGAAACGATATTCCACACTCTCTTAGGAAGATTCAAAGTAATAGGCTCGGACAAAGAAAGGGAGAAGGTGCTTTGAAATGATTTAAGGTGAAAAAACTTATTTTTTTTACTGTCATTATGCTTTGAAGCTTTACTTTTTTTCCTAGGTTTTTGTAGGTACTCGATTCGTTTGTCATTGCAGATGAAATTGGAGAGCTGTTATTTATGAATTCACTAGAATTGGTGTTGATAACTTGGTTGGACAAATTAGTATGCTGGACAACGAATCATCTATCATCCATGGTATAATATCTACAGTTAGATCTCTCCTTTTTTTAAGTGGAAATTAGCCACAAGGGCCTCTTTAGCAAGTGGAATTAGTTTTTAGGTCACACAACTGAAATAATTAATTTCAAGGACAAAACGCAAAATAATTAGTTTCTAGGGCCTAAAAAACTATGAAATTATGTCCTTGAAAGTAATTGGACTACTGACTTTGTCTTTGAAAGTAATTATTCTACTGACTTTGGCCTTGAAAGTAATTTCTTTGAATGTGTGTCCTAGAAATTAATTGGATTGCAAAGTTTGTCCTTCTGGTGAAATGCCCCTTTTTTAATGTATATTTACATCCTGAACAAATAGGATAAAACTTTGAATCAGTTTGTGGACTGAAATACATAATTGAAATTCATTTGTTATACCAATTTACTAACGGTGATGATCATCAAAAAATTTAAGAGCCTTGATAACATATGAGAGGCTATCATGTAAGAATGATAAAACATAGTTGTATAGCACTAAAATAAACCACTTAACCATCTTATTTTGATATATTTCTACAAAAGTTACAAAATTAAGCTAAATTTATCTATTCATTTCATTTCTACAAATAAGATTTCTTGAAAAAAAAAATCATTTTAATTAAGTTTTATGATAGGTTACTTACTTTTCTATGATTTTTTGGTGGTATGTTTAATTTTTGTCTTTCTTTGATCCAGAGGCTGATATTTTCTTATGAGTTTTAGCTATTACTATTTATTTAGGAGTTTAATTTTTGACATAATATTGTTGTCCTTGCATCACCCATATTATACTTAGTCAATGTATGCTCCAGTTCCTCCACTGTTATGTAGCCGAGCAAAGAACATATGTACAGACACCAATGGGTTAAACTGTAGCTTTTAAAAAACTAAGAACCATAAAAGTTGTTTATGAATAGAATAGTTACCTATTTTCCTTATCAAAATATTCAAAAGCCTTATATGCTGTCAACTAATTTTGACAAGCTAAAATACCTTAGCTAATGGAAGGTTAGTTATCATGTTTAAGTTGATATTTAATATTTCTGTCTGCTTTGATTCGAAGTTCCTTATCTTTTACTAATTACACCCAAAGTACTTATATTTGGTCTGTGCACCATCTTCCAACTTCTTTCCAATATTATCAACCCTCACACATGCTATTTCCTCCCAGTCGGTGAGTTGAAAAATATTTCAACCAATATTATTTAGATTCATAAACACAATATTAGTTTACATTTGATTCAATACCATATTGATGTCATTAAATAGAACATACATATGACATTCTTTCTTTTTCAGCTTAAAGGAATGGAACCAGCCGACCATAATATATCATTCGCACTACATCCCAGAAAAGCTTCGAACCAATGCAGCATTCAACCAGTCCATTAAGTAACTACCAAATGGGAGTTGGAAATAGTCAGAGGATGAGAATGGAAATCCAAACTGCAGCATTTTTCCAAAAGACAATCTATCATGAGTTATCGGACTTCTAGAAGGAATGGAATACCCAACAATGCTTTGTGTTTCAAAAAATATATTAGAACAGGCAATATACTAATCTGTAGACTGATTGAATATTGTGTGAACTTTAATTGTTATAATTTTATACACAGATGAGGATAGAAGTAGCCTCTTTGGATGGAACATGTATGACTTTGGTGGTTGTAACTTTGAATTAATATTGTCGCTCTATGTTGTTTTGAAAATACTTAAGCCTTCTGAGAATACTAACATGCCTTTCAATCTAATATGTAAACAATTTCCTATTAAATTAGCTTTTTCCTTAACGATTAATAAATTGACAAACCATCCCTCAGGTTGGTATTTATCTTCCCGAACATGTTTTTAGTCATGGTCAGCTATATGCTGCTTTGTGAAGAGGAGTTTCACGAAAAACAACAAAAGTTTTGGTGAAAAATGAAAAGATTCGAAATAGAAAGGGTACACATACTAGAAATGTTGTATATAAGGATATGTTATTAACATGTAATAATGAACTTAATTAATATACTTCATTTTCCCACTTCACATGCAGTACTTTTACTCTAAATATTATTCTTCGATATGTGTACACATATGCTCTTCACATATGTTTTATTACTTTATTTAAATAAGGGTTTTTTTATACGACCATAAATGAGTAATAATTGCATGTAAAATCGTTTTCTCCATTTTATTATTTTTTGGTCATATATTGAACTGTAGCTTCTACAAAATACAACACCGAGTTAATTTTTTCTGTACAACCGTACGAACAAAAATTTCCACCTTTTCTACTGCAACTCATTTTCCGTTAACATAAAAATCCCTTATAAAACGTTTTTAATTCCGCCATCAACTTATTACTGATGTCGGTCCCAAGCCCGAAACAAGGAGGAGGGAAAACGCTTACGACAACTACACTTAGTACTTACAATTTGCTATCAAATGGTTTATGAGCTACAATATGCCATTTTGTTTCCTTCTCATCACAAAATGCTACCATATCTATTTCTAATTACTTACTCTAAGTAACGAAGAATATATTCTATTTCTGTTACGAATCACAGTGGTTGTCTACGGCTTGCTTGAGCATGTAAGTAAAATTCCTAATTCTGTACATTTATTAATTTTCTTTCTGTCCACATAAAGTAGGTCTGATATAAAGCTTCTTTCCATGTTTGATACAAACATTCCATTTACATGTCCATCGGCCATGTATGCATTCTAAAAGTCAGTATCCAAAACATGCAACATTACATGTATGTCAAAGTCATTTTATAAAATCCAACATACCTCACACACAATGTTTCTTAACACCAGTTCCTTCTGCGCACGTGCATCGCACGTGCCAACCTACTCGTATTTTAAATGAAATTGAACACTTTATCGACCATTCACTTATATGTTCAATTAAAGATTCTTTTTATTTAAAAATCATACCAACTCGAGGGCCTTTCTCTACACATTCCAGTCCAAACATTTCATCGGTAAATTGAATTTCTTGCACAACAGACCTTTCCATGATTGTATCATTGCATTGGTCATCTTCTAACAATTCTTACATCTCGATATGCTCATCAATGTCCTCAACTTCCTCTGGAATATCATCTAAAGGGGCATTATTGTTAACATTCATAGCATCGATCCATGTTTCATCTTCGTCAAGTGGAGCAGCGATTTCCATGCTATCGAAATGGGAAATTTCGTTCTCAGCATTTCCACCCTCCACGTCCTCAGTTTCAACATCTTCATCTTCAATTTCGTGCAAGTATTCGTTTGAATACGGGGTTGGAATTGACTATGGAGGATACGATGGATATGACATGAAACCATACCCGGGTGATTGCGATGGACATGGCATGATACCATAGCCGGATGTCTGTGAATACAACCTGTACACAAATGTTTGAGTGTTAAGTACAAAAAACATGAATGAAACATACATACAGGACATAAAACCATACCCAGCTGTTCGTGCGTAAATGTTCGGTGGCTGGTAGGAGTAATGGGGGTAATACATTTGACTTTGCTTGACAGTATTACTGGGTCCAGGTTGGCTTGCATAATCAAAGATTTGAGCTTGTTGTTCAGTTGTTTGTACCACCTTCATCTTCTTAACATATAACTCGATTACTTTCATCCCCACATAAAACATAGAATCGACATCGTCATCATCGTTCACCTCAATAGCAATTGGGCCATCATCCGTTACCCATTTACTTACCAACGAGATGTCGAATTCGGTAGAAGCAATCTTTGTAGCTTTGTAAATTGCCATTTTCAACTCAAGAAAATTACAACCCTTCCTCACTTTAGATCCTTTATGTTTTCCACCAACATAGGTTGGCTTGCTATTTTCGTCGATGACTAAATCACCGTCATAGTGGCAAATAATCGGCATGGTAGTCATAGATCTATCTAAATTACAACAAACAAAATGTCAATAATAGATCCATCAAAATTAGCGGAGTAGGATTTCAAAGCTTTACCTCAAGTTTAGTTGAATGTGAAATCTTGTTGTTGATCTTCGTCGATTTAAACAATTTTGAGTGGAATCTTGTGTTGCTGATAGTGAAAGTAATAACAATGGAGTTTAAGGTTTCTGAAATAAAATGGGTTTGAGGAGTTATGTTTATTTGGGGAGGAGAACAAGGGTTATAAGCTGTTGTTGGGGCAGGAATAGCCTATGAAGACAGGCACGACTTTAAGTAGTGCATGTACATCTGTTACGTAGGCGCACCTTCCAATTGCGCATAGTACGTGTAACATTTTAGGCGCAAGTCAAAGTTGCACTCCTGCTATTCTCATATGCGCAACTAGAAGTTGCGCCTGCAACTTACTGCTAGACAACAACTAACAAATGCAAAGAACTTAGACATTTCATACAACAACTATATATACCGAACCAACATATTTCATACAAAACCATCATATTTGACACCAATATAATTTGACTATATATTTCATACAAAACCATCATATTTCATACAACATCATATTTCACGCCAATATTACAACATCATAAAACCTACAAACCATCAAGTTTCACGCCAATACAAGTTCAAGATAACATATTACAAATTCAAAAGAAAGCAACCAACCAACAAACCATCACAACACCTATCTTCTTAAGTTTCTAAGTTCGTGTGGTGTTCTTTGAGTTTGCATCGGAGGTGGTTGAGATGGTCCAGCTGCAACTATGTCATGCCCCGACGGCTACCTTGTGAAGAACCTCATGTGCCTCTAAAACGTCTTTTTGGTATGTACGACCAAAAGCCTGGGGAGCCAAGGCACATACGACGATGGTCGTTCGAGCTTATGCCTACCAAGAAGCGACTTGATAATTTCTTTGATGTTCAAACACTTGTCTTTTACTCTATCTTCATCTGCAGGATCTGCTAGAACATCATCAACTTCATTGGAAATCATGTACAACCCTTGAACCTAAAACAAAAGAAGTAATGACGCAAGTAAGTAAAGCTAGTTGAAGGAGTTAAAAGATGAAAACGTATAAACAGGCACCAAGTCACGTTCCACTGGTCCCCGTGGAGCATATCAAGGCATTCTAGTAGACGATTCTTTAAGAACAAATCGCCACGTTATATGCCAGTACCAACTGTAGTATTGTCCAATTGCAATTCTTGATACGCGTTCAACTTGAACGTGATCCAACCTATGATCACACCTTGCTACGTACGTGTTGTACAAGTCTTTGTTCCAACCGTGTGGAAAAATTTACTCGACTAGATCTGCTATATGCTGATGAAGGCTAAATTGCCTCATCATTCTATCAGGGTAGTGCATGGCCACACTTTGCAAGCAAATGATCGGGGTCCTTGCATACTAAGTCTATTCTCCATCCAAGCAAATAGGCGGCAAATTCTGTACAATCTCAGCCGTGTATGGCGTCCATTCAACATTATGCTCGTCCATAACATCGAGCTCATTGCGACAGAATGTGGGATGACGGGCTGGATTATCTCTCCAACGTCTATCTCCAGTCCATCTACAGTCAGAAACAAAATAATGTGTGAATATTGTACTAAATCATAAAATTTTCAGTATAAATTACAAGCGTCTTTTACCTGGCCCCGTACGGTAATACGGGAGCGACGTTGGCACGGACATTTGGCCACCCAACAGAAATACGCATCCATGACCATACCTGCACATTATCAGTGTTAAGAAACGTCTTTCAAAATATTATTACACCTATAAGTCAAAATTGACATACCTGCAGAAGGGTTAGGCAACCTGCTAACCCGTTCGACTTTCTTAGTGCCACATTACCCAACTCCTTGTATAATGCGCATAAAATCAAGCTTGCCCAAGAATAATCAGAAATAGTGGCAAAATCCTCTAGCAAGTACAACCATTTTACACTAACTCTACCCTTCGAATGGTTAAAAAATAGACGAGATGCTATAAGAAGCAATAAGGCAACCCGTGTGAACTATTCTAGCTCCTTAACGAATGAATCCACTGAAATCTCCCTGCCAATTATAAGGTCATTTATCCATTTGACCTTCAACTCTCTTCTATTGACCACCGCTTCTGGGGGTGGAATTTCACCAAGCAAACGGTGACAAACCTCATCGACGTCCACATTACTACCGTAATTTAAAACAGCGCCTTCAATAGAAAGGCCAAGCAAAATAGAAACATCTTGCAATGTAATTGTTATTTCTCCAACGGAAAAATGAAAGGTGCAGGTCTCAGGTCTCCATCTATCGCATAATGCTATGAGTAAAGACCTGTCAAATCTGATATATTTTATCTGCCTGAAATATCAGAAGCCCGCTTAATGAAGTAACTGTTGAACCCGATGATCATCAACCATCTCTATCAAATCTTCGAAACTCTACGAATGATCTAGACAATCCACCAGTTTTACACTCTGCAAAACAAAGAATTATAACGTATAGTTAATTCAAAATGATAAATATCTTAAACTATTTACAATATTTACAAAATAAATAATATTACCCTCATTAACTCTTCAAAATCAGTGCGGTGATTATCCTGCAAATATAGTACGCTACCATCGACGGGTCTGCTTTCCGGTTCTTCAAAGTTCATGCCCAAAAAACCAAATTTTACACATCGTTTACAATCGATGGGTGATTCAACTCCACAAATTGGATTACTAACATGTAGAACAAGCTAATTGATAATGTGTCTAGCAAATATAAACGAATAAGACGCAAATTATAAATTATTCAAAAAAACCAGGGTTTAGAAATTACCAAAATCTATTTGTGTTGAAGAAGATCCCGCTTCCATTGTTATAGATTTGGTTTAATCGAAGAATGATGAAGAAATTTGCAAAATTTGTGAGAATTTGGTGGAAAATACCTAAAACTAGGGTTTAGGGGAGTTGGGTTCGGGCTTGAGGGAGAGGAAGGAGTTTGGCAAAAGTGATTTAGGGTAGGGGGTTATTGGTTGCTGCTGCCTCTGTCATAGCAGTAGCAACTTGTGCAGGCGCAACTCAGTTGCGCTTGTACCAGAACAAAGCAGGTGCAACTATGAGTTGTTCCTGTTGATGTGAAAAGATTATGCGCATCTCATAGTTGCGCACATGACTTAAAACATATGGACGCAACTATAAGTTACGCATATTGTACAATAGGTAAAAAAAAGCGTACCTAAGAGTTGCGCCTGGTTTGAAAATGGTATAGGCGCAACTAAGAGTTGCGCATATACCTGGGCAGTTACAAGTCCGCGAACTTGGCTGCTGACTGGGCAGAAACTAGTCATGTTTGGTAATAAGTTTCAAAAGCAGCTCCTATCATGAAATTGTTTCGAAAACTAGCCCACTTTGAAAATTTGTCCTATAATTTATATAGCTGCTTAGGCGTTGTATTATGTGTATGTTTTTAAATGCTTGGCTTTGAAAGAGTAAAGTGGTGTGACATGTCTTCACCAACATGGTTGTACTGTTTTGTTAGATTGTAATACCAATCAAGTTAAGGTAATGTAATTGAGCGTCAAAGCTATGTGTTGTCCTTTGATCGTGTCAGCACACCTGAAAATTGTTGTAATATGTATTGGAGAGTCGATATGATCTTGTTTGATTATATCGTTAATGAGTAATATGGTCTTTTTAAATGGCTTTTTTTATAACATGAGTGATACTTTATTCAAGCAGAACATCCTGCTTAAATTTTTTATAACTTGGCCAATACTTTATTCAAGCAAACCATTTAAACAATTTTTAGTTGAGAGTTCCAATGTTTGATCAGATTTTGAATCAAGTTATATGTTATTCAATTATAAAGGAGGTACCCTTGCATAATTTAGGTTGTCATCCAAATAAATTTATATCAAATATCTTAACTGTTTTTTGACCAACGTCAATGAGTATTTTTTGGTATGAGCTGTGAATGGTTTAGTTAAACCTTACACTGTGAGTCATGTATAAAAAAGATTCAAATATTTGCACATCTACACTTAGAAAGCTGATAAACTTACTTCAATATGTAATGCGACTAAGTTGATAATGTAACACGGAGTTGCGTAAATATAATCTGGCGGAGCACAGTACATGGAAGAGTATAATATATTAAACAAAATGAAAGTTAGTTCTTTTGAAGGAAAAAAAAGTAGATAAAAAGTTAGCATTTATACAGGTTGAGCCTTTATAGTAATGGTGAGTTTATCTATAAAACCTAGTAATATGTAACTACAGAAATGTGAACTATCATGCAACCAACAAAAAACCATGTTCCTTAGGTTTAGTCTTACGCTCTTTATCTTTGGCTCTCATGCACGAATTTCAAAAGAAAAAAAATAGATTAGGTGTTGTTTATACAAACCACTTGAACATTGCAATTTTATAAAGTGTGGAATGAGCGGGCTAAAGTTTTTAGGTATCCATGATTAATGAGGTTTGGCATAAGAACATGGTTCTGTAGAAACCGTGAAGGTTATGACAAATATGTAGCATTGTAAACATTTGGAAATAAGTTGGCTATAAGTAAGGGAAAAAAATAATGAGGTTAACTTACTTATAATATATGATTCGAGCGATGCTATTCACATCACAACTTAAAAGCTTAGAACAAACACATTAGAGAAAACTTTAATTAAAGCAATACATATATAAAAGTATATTTCTTTATTGTAGTTCCTGGGGAAAAATGACCATGAAAATCATTAGTAAAACTGATAGTAGAAACACATCTTTTGATAGAAGTAATATACATATCCATTATTTACACGAGCGTTACGGTATGCGCTTCGCGCGTGATGATGGCATGTGTTTTGCGCGTAAATTGTTCTTCTACAATTTATATATATGATTAACACATTCAAGAGAAAATGATTTGCAAAAATATTTAACCATGTTTTTACGTTGAAATCATGTGTAGTTGATTTAAATTTTTATTTATAAGGTTCAACATTTAATTTTTTATTAGTTTGAATTTTATTTATATTATTAATTAATAAACAACGAATTTGTAATGATGTTTATTTGTTTAAATGATATTTATTTGTTATATCATGTTCTTATGCGTAGAAGGATGGTTTGAATTTGTAAAAAATTTAACTATTTTAACTTAGTTTGAATAGTTCCATTCTAGCCTAGAAATAATAGGCTAAAAATAATAGGAATAACATCTGCATTTAATTATGTTTTTACCGATTCTTTTCAAGTACTTGTACGTGGAATAATAGATAATAATTAAAGTATGAGCGTTATGGCACACGCTTCGCACGTGATTTGTTTTTCTACAAACTGTATATGTTTCAACACATTCAAAATATAGAGCATAAATATTTAATCGTATTTTGCATTAAAATTATGTGTAGTTTGTTTGAATTTTTTTGTTTCTAAGTTCCGATATCTATTATTTTTGGTTGTTTGAATTTTTTTCTATTATTAATTAATGCAAAACGAAAGGAAATTTATTTGTTAGATTATATTTTAAAGTGATTAAAATTTAATAATATTTGTAGAGCGGCGTATTGAATTTGTAAAAAAAATTATTTATTAGATCGTATTTTTAAGTGATATTAAATTTGTTAATATTTGTAGAGTGATATTTTTGAATTTGTAAAGTAAGCTTATTTGTTAGATCCTAATTTTAAGGGATATGATAATATCTATAGAGGGCCATTTTTGGTAGTTCACGCTGACACCAAAAAAGTGTGACACCAAATGTATTACAACTATTATTAAAGATATATGAGTAAAGGGTATTTTGGGAAGTTCATGGTCAGACAAAAGTTTGCGCTTCTAAACCAACTATTAATAAAGATAATGTTGGGTTGTCCAGTCACACGTGATTGAAAAGATCAAATTTGCTCATTTACAGAAATTAAACTTGTTAAATTTTAGATATATCCATTTCAACAACTAAACGTATTTTTTCACAATTGATTGAAATGTAGTAGCATAAAAGTGGCATACCTATCTATATAAAGCATCTTCATCTTCATATCTTCATGTGTAATAAATATTAGATGTGTAGCTATTCAATCTAATATAGACAACTTTTTTTCTTCTAAAAAATACAAAAGAATTAGAGGTGCGGCTGAAGTGGGGTGAACTGTAATCGGTGAGGACTGGGATACACGGTGGTAAGAAGATCAAGCCAAGACTCACCTTGAAGTAGCCATGACAACAGCATAAAAATATAAAGGCAAGACTTACTGAAGCAAGAAGATGCACCTCGCACTACAATAAAGCAGCATAGGAAAGTTATCAAGCACCCAGCATGGTACAATTCTAAACTTGCGATAGTCTTTGCCATCTCTATATAGTTTACACCAACAAATGACATACCGTTTACCTAAAATATATGGGCTTAATTTTCTTTCATCCTTTTGCAATAAACAACCAAAGTATCATAGCTTGTCTATGAAGCATATGTAACTAATCAAATAAATAAATACATGCCATATAAAAACATCTAACTTTTTTCATGCTTTAATGATTTTCAACAATATTCTGCCTCATAATTCTTAGTTTAGCTCTCTATATCAAATTAACTGGGTTTTGCATCAAAATTGAAGTCTGATTTAGTCAGCTAACTACTTGATAGAGAATAAACCCATGAAAAGAAGTGTTTAATATAATAATAATATAAAAGAGTTGTGCTACAATAATTTTATAAACTATGGTACATATATCCACATGTCTAGCACTTCCATTAGTTATTATTATAATGGTGTTATCCCGCCTTTTGACAAGGCCATGATACCAAGGGCTTGACTAGAGACTGAAGACAGTCCACTCCGGAAATCGGTTATCTACAGATTCACGATGGATACAGGAAAACTTGGTCCGAGTTCGGATCGAGCCACAATTAGCATGATATGACAAGAAGAGCTATGCAAGGAAACATTCTAAATTTCATATCAATCGGAGTTCGTATGCTCAAGTTATGGAATGATCAAGATCCACGTGAAACATGCCCCTTTCGTATCCATCCATCTGTATCCATCATTTCGTATCCATCAGCATTGATATGAAGTGAACATAACTCCATCACTCGGCATCCATCATTCGTATCCATAAGGTTCAACCCTATATCAATGGACTTCATCACTCCCCAGATCGATCGCCTTTCACTTGGTCAGCAGCTGAACATTTCGTATCGATCAACTGCTTGATCGATACGAAGAGTAAAGCCGATGATCGATACGAAGATGGGGACATAACATCGATGCGGAAAGCAAAGCATCTATTGGATACGAGAGGAGCGGTCAACCCAAAGGAAGCGGTCCCTATGCACGAAATATGGATCTCCACAAAGCGCGTGTGTCACGTCATCGACATGAAGGGATCGATACGAAAGTTATCGATACGAAGGCGTCAACCACTCTACATTTGCAACTTTAATCGATCAATAACTCCACAACCACACATCCAAATGCAATGAGATTTTCACAGAAGGTTGCATATCATCTCAGGAACGTCCATGATCGATCGCAGCCTAATTGGAGCCATTTCCAATCGATACGAAGGCTATGTGGATCGATCAGGGATCAATCCCAAACGACTCCAGATCGATTGTGTGGGGCACCTAGGCATGAGAAAAGGTATTCCGAGATTCAAGACAGATATTTCCAGCTTCACACCTATAAATAGCACCCTCATTGCAACTAAAAAAGGACTTTTATGCTGCTTCTCCGGTTAAACTCCATTGTAATTCGAGTGTTAGTCATTGTACTATTATAACTCAGTTTATAATCAGCAATAAACATCAAATCCTTCAAAGTGGACGTAGGCTATAGCGCCGAACCACTATAAATCCTTGTTTTCTTTCTATTACTGCTTATTTTCTTGGTGTGATTGTTAGATTAGCCTCAATTTTCATTTTATTTATTCATTCTAATCTCTTCAATTACATCCGACGAGTGTTATGCCCATTTTTGGTATAAATACTTTGGTGCTTTCATTGAGAATTGATTTCTCAGTCAGATTGGATCTTATTCTCTACTGGTGGATTTCCGTGTTCACGAAGTAGATCCAGCTTTTGATTGAAAAGTTTCCTACTCTATTTAGATTTGAAAAAAGTCTAGATGGAACTTGCTTTACGTAGCCATGAAATCATGTCTGCTATCTTGGCCAGAGGAGGGAATGGTGAGATCAACAACCAAGTAACCATGTGGCTCGTGAGTATCTTGGCATTCTCAAGATTGCATGGCGAAAAGACGGTCGGCATTTGACCTTACACCCCTGCCAATTGATTCCACACATTCTGGCCATGTACGATCATCCTTGACAAGCCCTCCATCCGATTGTTTTCAATCCCATCCTTATGGCTTATCCATGAATCCATTCGCACTATCACCATATCCGAACGTTATTTACAATGGGTGGCATCGATCGTTTCGGCCACATGAATGTGGCCAGTCACTTTCTTATACGATCGTTTATCTCCGGCTGTTCCCGTGCCTTTGTTCTTTGAACGATCATCCTAGCTTTGTCTTTTAGGAAACGATCGAGTTGGCTCGAGTATGGCCGGCCGTATCTCGTCACTGCTTTGGCTTGTTGAAGATAATCTATTGTCCTTGTACGACCGCTTTTGCGCGATCGTTCCAAATAGATTACTGGCAATTGATCATGTATGAAAGCTTTGTTATGATCGTTTAAATATGATTGTTCAACTATCGTCTTTTTGGCCGATCGTCCCCTATTAGTCTCTCGCCCTACTTGCAATACAACTCTGTTTGCTCCTACACGATCGATCCAAGTACGATCATTCCAAGGTCATCAGTTTTGACCGACCGTTTTTTCTTCATGCCTCTCTACAAAGTTTTCATCTATGGCTTTGTGCCTGAAGGCCGGTCCAACAATATTGAGAACTACCTCCACCTCTTCAAGTTCGCTGGTTTCACACCTTTTTAGACAAGTCACTTCAAGCTATTAAATGCTAAAGATGATACGTTCAATCTTGGTGGAAGACAGGCATGGAGAAGTGGCATCTGAATTTTGACAAGTACAAAGAAGGTTTTATAACATAGGGCTGTGACCCAAAGCAGGGCTTGGGTAGGATGGTATTTTTCCTAAAGCAAGACTCGAAGCAAACCCCGGGTACTTGTCGCCAAGCCTTCCAGTTTCCCGACCCCACGTAATTCAATCAACGACTCCAAGCGACCCGAAGCAGCCATCATGTTTTCTCAGGTCTAACCCCAAGTGATGGGGTGCTAGCCATCGGTCCCAGACCGCTTAGCCTTGCGCACGTCCTGGGCATGAGGATGTTATTGGCAAGCGAAACAAGTAGCCGTAGTCGAGGAACATATCGGCTCGATGATGGCAGAAACATCATACCCTTATTAAGAAAGAACCGTGATTATCAACCAGACGAATAACGGTCGCTGCCCCACTAAAAGGAGCCAGGGGCAAAGTGGAACAGTGAGCATGCAATGATGCTTCGCTTATCAATAAGACTTGTTCTGATCTCTTTTCTGATGAATTTACTATAATTCCCATTACACTTATAGCGTGAACTATGATTAACTTGAATTAATCGACACGCGTACGATGTAGGTATCTGAATGCCTAGGGCTGAACGCCAACCAATCTTCGCAGATCATGATGGAATCCGTGGAAGCTTCTACGTAAATGAGCATGATTCGACCGTCCATCGATTGCCATATACCCTTGACTTGAGGCATCGAAGTACGGAATTGAAAAAACTTGACAAGGTCACAATCCCACAGAACATGGATACGACTAAATATTCATTTGACAACCTTCGTGTTAAACTTGAAGCGACTGATGTTGCCACCTACTTGTTAGCCATAAATTTCAACGAATGGGCACGATTGCAACCCGAAATGGATGCGACTTGATTTGTCTCCTCAATAATCCATTGTTCTCGTTTGCTAGAAAGAGATATGAAGCAAATCAAGCAAGACTCAATGATCCGACCCCGGTATGGGTGTGGCCCAGTCGTTCATCACCTACCTTTTTTCCTCGATTCAATGGAAATGCTACAACTACCAAGAGGGCGAGAATCGACCGTTTGATTACCAAGTTTCATCCCGTATGCTGGGGGTAGAATCCCGTATCATGAACGAACGTGGTTCGACCGTTCATTCCACAATTCGTACCTTGACACGATGAACGAAGTGCAAATCAAAAGGGAAAAATACGGCTGCACCCGCAAAAATCTCTAAATCCCCAGAGTGCGGATTACAGTACTCTAAGTCCCCAGAGTGTGGACTAGAGTATAAACAATTCGCCAAAACTCTAAGTCTCTGGAGCGCAGACTAGAATATAAACGACCCAATAGAAATCTCCGGATCCCTGGCTGCGAGATAAGCTATAAACGGTTCGACTAAATACTCGAAGTCCCTGGAGCGCGGACCGAAGTATGTACACAACTTGAGCGCGAGTCGACCGTCCATAGAATGACTCTGAGTTCCCGGAATGCAGACTAGAACGATCCATGAACCAATGAGTAGGTCTTAACTATTCCCTTTTCCAGTAATTTCGGTCAGGAATCAGAGGAAGAAAATGTAAACCGTTGAAGGCTAAAGGATACATGGCCTAGTTTAATATCCATTAACTCGATCCCATGGCACGACGGGACAAAGTGTAAAAGCTAATGTGAACATGACATGTTCTCTTACTTACTGAAGTGAACCCCGTACATGCCAAAATCGGTTGCCTTATTACAAGTACAAATTCTCAAATTGCGTAAAGAAACTTGAAAAGGTAAGCAGACTCATAAAGCCAAATTAATGATTCCAAAATGCATCATGCAACCACCATGATGTATAAAGAGCTGAGTTCCGTCTTACGGTGGGACTCATTCAAATAGAGAGTGATCGTGATCCGATCGGTCACTCGCTAGATGAAACCCCAAGCTCGGGGGCGAACAACAATCAATTAAAAGAGAATTGAAACACGACAATTCTCTAACAAACTCCAGCTCCTAGAGTGCAAGCTGAAGTGCAAACTCCAAAATTAGGACGTGAATCGATCGTCCAGCTCGAGGAGAATGGATCCGTCCATCCACGACCTTGCTTCTTCCCAAAGCTTGAGAAGGATGGATCCGTCCGTCCACGACCTCACTCCTTTCCAAGCTCGAGGAGGATGGATCCATCCATCCACGACCTCGCTCCTTTCCAAGCTCGAGGAGGATGGATCCGTCCATCCATGACCTCGCTTCTTTCTAAGCTCGAAGAGGATGGGTCCGCCCATCTACGACTTCGTTTACTGTATCAAGGAGGATGTGATCTGACCATCCATGACCTTAACCAACTCCTTATTCCTAGAGCGTGAATAAGATTCTAATCCTTAAGCAGATGTGACCGACCATCTGTCGACCAACTCTAGATTCTCGGAGTGCGGACTAGAGTATAAATATTGAACGGATGTGATTAACTACCCACAAAATAACTTATGTCCTCGAAGCATGGACGTAATCCTAAAAAAACAGGCACGCATATTCAACCGCCGGCATACAAATCTAATCCTCAGAGCGTGGATGCAGATGCTAGCAAATGAGAGAGTGTGATTCGACCGCTCAGACTCATATTACTTTAACTCAATTCCGACTAAGTTAAATCAAAGTTAGTGAAGGTGGAGGATGACTGCCAACTAACTACTTCAACTATCCCCAGAACCAGGGCACAACTCACGTACCAGCCGCTGACCGAGACAACGCAACATTGGGACTTAACTCAACGTTTGATTTTGACCTGAGGCCACAACCTCAGGACTTAAAGACCGAACTCGAGTTTGACTCAGAGACTAAGGCTTCATGAGTACATTAAATGGAAATGTGAATGCTTAAGTACTTAAACAAATAAATGCAGAGTTATGCCAAAAACAAAAAAGGAATTTTATTCATGCTATTCTTCAGAAAAGAAGTACAAAATCTGTCCAAATAATTCCTATAAGCAGGGGGCCGAACCCGCATCTATACATGGCCTACAAAAAGCTAAATAAAAGAAGCTTACTCTAACTATCTGCAAGAGAGGAAGTCAAAATGCTAATCTACGCCTTCGGTTCCTTGCCCTTCTTAACTTTCTTTGGCGTAGATCCGCTCGAGCTACCGCCCGGACCTCTTTTAGAACCCTTGTCTCCCCGGCTCACTCCAGTTAGCTTGTCTCCAACCGGGGGAACCGATGCGGTCACCCCTGGGAGCTCACGGGGACCGAAGTATCTTCTGTGCGAGGAGCTGGTGGAATGGTGACACTTTCGACACCAAAGGAATGAAGTGCTTTAGTTTCAAATATGGTGCCACCCGGAGAGAGCACAAGGATCGGGTTAGGACCAGGGCTCGCCATACCTCCACCAACTCTACGAGCCTACCCAATCTCAACCTTAATTTCCACCATTATTTATTCTTCTCGATCCACGCGCTCGCCCACAGGGAGGTTGCCGGTCGAACCCTAGGAGCCCGTGATAATAACATCTTCATCGACGTTAAAGGGCACCTTAATGCTCGGGTCGCTTTGGCGGCCGATGAGTGCTTCCATCAATTGGTCATCAAACATATAGCCTCCATCATGTATCTCCCCTGTTGAAGAAGTAATTGTCACAGTTGTGACCTCTGTCATTAATGCCTCCTGCTCTTGGTGAACTTCTTGAATTACAGGAGGGTTGACCGATGCAGAATCTAAAGCTGAATAAAGATATGAGAATATATCAGTAACATACTCTGATAATGTTCTTGCATTTTGAAGAATAGGAGAAGGGTCCAGAATACCTTCCTCAGATTGGCTCCTAGGTTGAGCCGACATGCCTTCCGAGCTATGCTCGATGACTGGAGAGAGATGTGGCATGTCGAGATCATACTCTGAAACGACTGAATGATCGACATAAGATGTAGGTGCAGTTTGAGACACTGGGGGTATTTTAGAAGCAGTGTCATGGTGTTCACCCTCAGATCCTTCTCCGGCCTCTGGGTATTTAGCAGCCAGATCTTCTCTTTGAAACGCGATCGTCATGTCATGAAGGACTTTAGGCTCATCTCCGATCAACACTTGAGTTTCTAATTCAAACTCATCGATAGTTGCAACTTTACGGATCGCCTTTTCATCCTCAATCAGGCGGTTCCAGGCCTTATACGATGGAAAGGGACAGTCCTCGCCAAGCTAGTTCAAGTTGTGATTTTTCAGGACGTTTGCATTGTAGGTGACCAGGAGATCCTCAAACTCACTCTCCATCTTGGCCTCCACGTTTTTTATTTCCCTCTTGACCCTGGTGTCGGCTTCTTCGGCCTTTTAATTTGCAATATCCCTTTCTCCTCAAAGCTTCACCGCCTCCTCGTACGCTTCCTGGGTAAGTTTGTTGGCTTCATCTTTTTCTTTGATGGCCTTAGTTAGTTTTGCCTTTAGTTCGTCAACTTCTTTCAGCGCGACATCCCTTTCTCGAATGATAACAGTGTTGTGGTGACCCATCTCCTGCACTAAGTCCATATGAGTCTTTCTCATTTCTTTCATGGACTTCCTAGCTTCCTCGGCTCTCTGGCCAGCCTCCATCTTAGTTTTCCTTGAAGACTCGAACTCATTGGTGAGCACCTCTATTATTTTGCCTTTTTGAGAAAGGTCGCCCTCCAGTTTCTCAATCACCTTGGCTCGCTCAAAGGACACGACCGAGACCTGCTCTGCCATTTTAACCCACTCACGGTACTAGCTGTATGCATCATGCACATAATCTTGCATCAGTTTCTCTATGTCATTTGGGATTCTCTTCAAGTTGGGAGGAAAGTGGAAACCGTCGAAGCATATGTTCGAGAAATCTTTCTTTAGTTTAGCAATAAGGATGGCTCCTTCACCCGATGGTTCTATGGCAGTTTGTTCTACGACGATAGGAGCTCCTACCTCAATTCTGCGACGCTGATCACCAGTTTTTGGAGCATGAGATGACGTTGTTTGGTGTAAGGATTCAGAAGAGGGCCTGCTGGGGCCAGAAGGTTTCGAAGGCGCTATCGATGGCGGAGATCGTGACCTAGAGCGGCGCCTGCTTTGGTATGACCTCTCTTTTTCTCTATCGTGGTGCTCATGCTCCTGGCTAGAATGGTAGCCACTACCATAATCTCTCTCGCTTTTGCGGCGATGTGATTAAGAATGCGATCCAGATGAATGGCGCGAAGAGCGGAGTTTACTAAGCATAGAACCTTGCCTCACCATTGTATCTGCAAAAAAGAAGAAGAAATCAAATATCGCCAAATATTGAGGAGCATATGATGGAATGTCGTGCAGTGCTGTGAAGTGCGTGTATGAATGTGCAAACCCCCCAACCGACCAGTTGTAGCAGCATTGCTTATTGGAGTCGGCTTCCCTATGTCTATTAAGGTTAGGTCTGCGCTAGTTCTCGAAGGGGAGTGAAGCCCCTCTAACCCAAGATCAGAGAACGATGACATCTCCTCCGGGATAGGGATATCCGACAGCTATTTCAATGAACTTTCTGTTTGCGAGGAAGAGGTCTCCGGACCTATGGAAGTAGTAACAAGTTGGATTGCTTCAATGCCCTTTTGCCTCTTGAGTTTATGGACAAGAGTTTTGCCTTTTCTCTTTACCACAAATGATTGAGGGCCCTGCGCAAGCACAACCGCAGGCTCTCGACCAGCTTCTGTACCCTCATTATCGCGAGGTTCGATGATTATTATGTCGGGCGCAGCTTGAGCTCCCTTGACGAGGGGCATGACAGGAGCCTGTCTTCCACCTTGTCTTGTTAGGACCACTCTTGGTACTCCCGTGAGCCCTATGCTCTGTCCCTTCTCTAAAAGCCCGACGGCTATCAAGTTGTCATCGGTGAGAACTTCGTCTATTTCTCTTAACTCAGCAGGCACCGCTTGGAGTGTCCTCACTAGCTCTTTGTACTAGGCTCCATCGGGCCGTGGAATAGCAGCTGTAAGAGAAACACAGCAATGAGTTCAACATCAATCTATATTATCCAGTCATAGTTAACAACGAAACAAGTAATAGAACTTACGTCTGACCAGCCACCGCTTGGCGAATCCTGGTGGGCACCGTACGTAAAACCACTCTATTTTGAAGTAGCTTAACTTGCCCCACACGCCTGCCACAACTTGGAAGTTCCTAATAGCTTCTAGGAAGGTGAGTGGCAGATTATCCGCCAGACTCTTAATATTAAATAAATATCTGATCTCGTCGACAGTCGGGGAACGAAAGAGATGTTCCATAAATATAATGTACAAGCTGTTGAGAAGCGCGTATCCATTAGGATGAAGCTGAGAAGGTGCAATCCTCAGATAAAATAGCAAATCCCTAATGAAATAGTTGAATAAGGGCATTGTTCCAGTCCAGCACATGAATCTGTTGCATGCGGTGAACCCTTCCGAGGGATTGTGTGCTCTATCCTCCGGTCCTGGCAACTGAACTTCTTCCAAAGATAGCCCGTGTCTAAGGCAAATTCTTCCTAGCATTTCTTTTGTAATCTTGGACCGGACATAATCTTCTGGATTCAATATCACCACTGCATCCGGTAGTTTATCCAGAGCAGGATTCACTGTATCTACCGGGATATCCGGCCTTTCTATTCTGGAGAGTGGAGGACTTCGAACTTCTTGCTGCTCTGAGCTTCTAGGATAGCTATTAAACTTAGTAAAAACCATCATTAGATGGTAAAAAAGACCCGTGTTCCCCTGGTGCAAAGTGAGTGATCGTGTTGTGTAGTGAGTGCTACACAATACTCTAAATATCTACAAGGTTAAAAGATAGTAAAGAAACAAGACTTCGAGATTTGACCGGAGCGACGGTCATCACTAACCGTCTCAACAGCACCATTCTAACTTCGGAGAACGATCCATATTAAAAAAACTTGTTACATTTAACAAGTTGCAGTTCCATCGACAAGCTTTGAAGTGTAGTCATACATGCAGTTTTACGGTCAAGTCCAAATATGCAAGGCTAAAGCTAGTCGGAGTCAAGTGTTTGAATATGCAAAGGTCATAAAGTTCATATCCATCATAATTCATTTCGGATCGTTCCCCTAAAACAAGTTTTCGTATCAATCGACTGCCACTCGTTCGTATCGATCAATAATTCAGATCGATAGCCTCTTCGTATCGATCAAACCTTCGGATCGATAACTCATTCGTATCGATCACTTCACCCATAGCCTTCATTCGTATCGATGCTCCCTGTGTCCATCCCCTCGCATCAATATGAGTTCATCACCTAGGTTAGACAAACTCGGAGTCAGTGACTCCATCGACCCTCTCCAACTACTCTCTTTCCTCTCCAAACCTCCAAATCGCCATTAGCCACACTCTCAACCTCACCTCAGTCACGTTCCGATGCCAACGAAACCAGAGATGGCCATTACCATGAACGAAATGGCACGAAACTTGACTCTCGTCATTATAAGCATGGTTTCATTGATTATTTACCTAGCTCAAAGGATCTAGGTTGAAGATTAATGATTTGGTATTTAGGGACGAAGGATCTACAGTTTTTTCTTTTTCTCTGATGGATACGAAGTAGTAATAGAAACAAGGTGGAAAAATATGCTAAGTACAAAAAGTATTTATACTCCATTCGCATCGACCATAAAAAACGATTCGTATCCCAGTTTCCTCACCGATTGAATCGGTCAACACACCTATCGGTACGAAGAGGTCTGCACGCTTATGTCTGGATCGTTCGTATCCATCGATATGAAGCGCATCTGAACTCCGAAATCTCGTATCCATCGATACGAAGCGTTCCCATGTGTTAATGCTTATAACTCTCATATCCATCGATACGAAGAGCACATTGTACAATAACTTAAGCCAAACCATATCCATTATTATGGGACACACCTTTTTGTAAATCCATCTCGTGTCGATCTCCATCGATATGAAATCCATCTTGATGCACCCCAGATCGATCCAGGAGAGGATCGATATGAAGAAAGGCATCAAAACAACCACCAATCGTTGTTGCAACTCGGATTTCATATCAATCCAGGAGAGGAGCGATATGAAACTTGATCCAAAAGAAACCATCAACCGATGGTAGGAACTTCTTTTCACTAAAATTAGTTCAAAAGAAAAGGAAAAGAGAAGAAGCAAGAACTTGACAATGACCCGTGGACGTGCAAACGTGAAACTGGAGTCAGGTTAAAATACGTGCATGCATGCTATACTAACATTCGATTTTCAAAGTTAACAGGAATTGAATGTTTACCTGGTGACAGCCAGAACAATCAACAACAAATTGCTAGCACTTGACCTTCAACTACAACTCAATATTTATACTACTGGAAATCAACCGAGGGTTACATCTCTTGATAAAAGAACAACAACTGTTCAGTAAATCGGATAAAGCCTTTTCAGAATGAAGATTGCAGCTTTTCAAAGCACATCATGTTCACACAGGACGTAATTTGGGGGGCAAATGTTATCCCGTCTTTTGGCAAGGCCGTGATACCAAGGGCTTGACTAGAGACCGAAGACAGTCCACTCTAGAAATTAGTTATCTGCAGATTCACGATGGATACAACCAAACTTGGTTCGAGTCCGGATCGAACCACAATTAGCATGATATGACAAGTAGAGCCATGCAAGGCAACATTCCAAATTTCAGGTCAATCGGAGTTCGTATGCTCAAGTTATGGAACAATCAAGATCCACGTGAAACATGCCCCTTTCGTATCCATCCATCCGTATCCATCATTTTGTATCCATCAACATTGATAAGAAGTGAACATAACTCCATCACTCGGCATCTGTCATTCATATCCATAAGGTTCAACCCTATATTGATGGACTTCAGCACTCCCCAGATCGATCGCACTTCACTTGGTCAACAGCTGAACATTTTGTATCGATCAACTGCTTGATCGATACGAAGAGTAAAGCCGATGATCGATACGAAGATGGGGGCAGAACATCGATACGGAAAGCAAAGCATCGATTGGATACAAGAGGAGCGGTCAACCCAAAGGAAGCGGTCCCTATGCACAAAATATGGATCTCCACAAAGCGCGCGTGCCACGTCATAGACATGAAGGGCTCGATACGAAAGGTATCGATACGAAGGCGTCAGCCACTCTATATTTGCAACTTTGATCGATCAATAACTCCACAACCACACATCCAAATGCAATGAGATTTTCACAGAAGGTTGCATATCATCTTAGGAACGTCCATGATCGATCGCATCCCAATTGGAGCTATTTTCGATCGATACGAAGGTTATGTGGATCGATCAGGGATCGATCCCAAACGACTCCAGATTGATTGTATGGGCCCCCCTAGACGTGAGAAAGGGTATTCCGAGATTCAAGGCAGATATTTCCAACTTCACACCTATAAATAGCACCCTCGTTGCAACTAAAAAAGGACTTTTATGCTGCTGCTCGGGTTAAACTCCATTGTAATTCAAGTGTTAGTCATTGTACTGTTGTAACTCAGTTTATAATCAGCAATAAACATCAAATCCTTCAAAGTGGACGTAGGCTATAGCGCCGAACCACTATAAATCCTTGTTTTCCTTCTGTTACTGCTTATTTTCTTGGTGTGATTGTTAGATTAGCCTCAATTTTCATTTTATTTCTTCATTATAATCTCTTCAATTACATCCGACGAGTGTTGTGCCCATTTTTGGTACAAACAAATCGTGACTCATTTATGATACTACGCTGAATTTGACATCATTATAAAGACGGTTGGCCTTTAAAACCATAACGAATCTTCTCGGCTCCATGAAAAAGAAGATTTATATACCTATGCAAAAAAGTTCATTACTAAGAATAATCTCCAGTTTTAAGAAGTATCCACATTCAAGAAAATTAGATCATATTGTTTCACTAAATCAACAAAGAAACTCCATGGAATACAAATATACAAAATAGAATTAATATTCAAGAACTTAATTTCCATATATATTACCTTGACTAAAAAGAATCTACAGGATACTGAAAATATTTCAACAACTATATTTTTAAATCATCTCTAAAGGCATACTAAATCTTTTCTCATTAACTTTACTACAACTTACCATGTAAAATAACATTGAAAGAATAAAAATGAAAGCATAAAACATTACCAATCATAATGATTCTTTCCAGAAATAGGATTTCCCAAATCCGTCGTCCAACTTCCCAAATATGTACTTCAGTTCTTCGAAATATACATTTCACGAGAAAATGATACATATTAATGAACCAAATTTCCTTCGTACCATAATCAAAATTTCAGAAAACTATGCAATATGCAATGAAACTTATGATACATCAATATCACGAATTATAGGAAAACCCACATTATGAATTCATGAATTTTGTTTAGAGAAAACAAAGACAATTTTTTTGAGTGAAAATGAAAAATATAAGAGAATATTAATACGTATATGTAACTGACAAGCAAAAATGTTTTGAAAATCAAATAAAGAGCCGTCGTATTTCCTCATATTTCAAAAGTAGAGTGTATTAATAACTAACAAAATATCTTACAAATTTATAGGATGTAAAATCAGTATATAGTATGAGTGTTTCCTTTACAAACACATCAAGGTTCTTAATTAGTTTGTGCATCCAAATATGTAAAATCAGGATATATTATGAGCGTTTCCTTCGCAAACACATCAAGGTTCATAATCAGTTTGTACATCCAAATATTATACACAACCTAAAAAAACACTATGAAAATAATTATTATTATTTCAAAAATAAAACATGAGTAAGGGGTACCAATTTGTTGCACTCATGTGTGTGATAAAATGTATACTGTATATATCCCCAATTGAGCATACATGCTTCTCAACAAATCAGAAATAACAAAACAAACCATATGGCAATCTGTAAGGTAAATTACAGTTACCATGTGCATCAAATAAAAAATTTCTTTCATACTTTTGCCTGCCGTTAATAAGGCCTACATATGGATTATCATGATTCATGGAATAATAAAGCAAGCAACCATATATTGGAAACTATTTTAAAGCAAACAAAATGTTATTATTACGCTCAGGGAAATAGCATTTAATGTCTTGCATTAATAAGCTGAAACAACACTAAGAAATATGTGGTACGGTGTCAAATATATTTAGTGTGTCATTTATCGGTAGATTTATCCTCTACAACTTTTATGTAATATGGATTAAAGTGAACCAAAATTTAGTGTTAAACACATTACACATTCATGTAGAGAAGATAAAAAGCATTTTAACATTAATACAAAGTTACAATACATACAAAGTTGAAGATTGAAAACTATGTGTGCGCGCACGCGTGTGTTATGATAGAAAAACATTAACGAATTTTGCATTTTAAAATACTTTGGATGAGACATAGCATATATCTGACACATCAGAACCAAGTTTAAATCAAAATAAACTTAAATTGTAGCAAGATGAGGAATTGTGCCTAATAGATCATTACCTGCAATTAGTTTGGACAGCAGAGTTGAATTTGAAGGAAAATCAACATATATAAACATATAATTGAATTTGTATTAACAACATAACAACATGTTTAATGAACTATATATCATGTACAAGCAATGGATGAAAATAAGTGAACTTGGAAACCACTAATGTAGTATTTGTTAGGCAGATAAAAGGATTCTTTCTATTGTGAATATAAGGCAAACGATGAAATAAATGACAATAAATTAAATAAGTTAAATGCTTTCTAATATCCTATAATGTATAAAATAATGAACTTAAGCCGATCATGTATTTCAAGTCATCGAGTACACCATAACATTGAATTGTAAGCATCGAGTCAATTACATAAAAGATTGGTACGGGAGAGCATATATATATTTGAATAATTCAAATTCCATGTAGTTGCAGTAAGCTACTAATATTCTCAGCAATAATTACTATTTCCTTCATAAGCCTTTCTAGAATGAAATTATGAAATTTAAACAATTTTATTGTCAAATTATCACTCTCAACCAATCTTCTAGAAAGAGCATGAATCTAATAAACAACATAAGACGTGCTTTATCAATTTAAGCTGGAGTCAAAAACTATTAGCAGTCATTCACTCAAAGAGTGTTTATAGCGGTTTGAAGTTCAATGAAAAAAAAGTGATTTTGAGATCGCACATCATAGAAAGTTTTCTTTCATCCATTAAATGTTCCGAGCATCGAAAATCGAATCATCTTCAAAACCATAATGTTATAAGAATTTTTTTTATTTATCAAAACAATTTTTTTATTGCAAAAAAAATACAACTTTTATATATTAGAATGTTTTTTATGTTTAATATAACTAATTAGTAAACTTAAATAATTAATTGTGGTTACATGAATGGTTATTTGTTCCTAAATATTACTGAATGGTTTCATTTTTATTTGTATTAACATTAGTTAGAGATTTCTTCATCCCACATCAACCCTTATATCTTCATATCTCCATTATTATTTTTTGTAAAAATTAACACTGGATTTGTTAATATATCTTGATTTACTGGCAAAAATAGGAAAATAAGTAGTAAGATCGTAAAATCGCTTTTAATATTTGTTGGTAAAATTTTCATAGTCATTGACACTGCCCACAAGCCTAGGTGGAACATTAAATCAAACATTAAGTAGCCATTTTTACAAGCAGCCTAAGTTGAATATTAGATAAACTATGATTTCCAAATACCAAACCACCAAATGAAGATTAATATTTGCAATGAAGATCGTTTCATTTAAAACAAATCTAATGTAAAATTGAACCGTGTGTACCTAATTCAATTCACCTTTAGGAATTGTTGTAATATTTTGGTCATGGGAAACCACAGATTAAATTATTGATGTTCATACTAAAGCATTAGATGTAATGAGAGGTAAGAAGAGGAGGTGAAGATAATTGACGTGACTGACTAAACTGGAATGCCTAATTTAAAAATAAATATTAAAAGAAAAGGACGTAATGATATTCCAATCATAAATTAAAAAAAACATGTCTTCAAAATTAATAGCAGCTGAAAAATACTTGAAGTAATGAAATTGAAGCGAAGCAAAGCAAATCTATGCTATTTTCTACGCAGAATGGATATTAGGAAAAGTTTAATGGACGTCGATCCTAAAATCAGAGTCCATTAATGTCAATAGATGAATGGAACTAAAATCAAATTGAAAATTAGACATTCAATCAATTATGATGATTGATTTGGAAAGACAATATCTGTAGGTCGTAATTTCAAACCCGTAGATGCAAGCAGATCGATAGCGGGTTGAGATGATAATCCATCTACACCGACGTGTTAAAAATTACATCATGTATTAAAATAATTCCCTTCATTAAAAAAGTCATGTAAGTTGAACTGAGAAATATTTTATGCGTTGTTAATTTTCATTGCTTCTTCAAGCTGAAGTAGGAAATTTTCACCTCCTTAACTTTTTTTTCATGGTCGAATCAAGTTAGATCATGTTCAAATCAAAAGTTAAATAGAAATACAAATACCAAACATATCAATTCTAATCAATAACAAAGTTTAGATACACCGTGAATCAGTTCAAAATGTAAAATTCCAATATATATTATCATAACTGGAATCAAGATCCTATTCTTTTGCAAACTTATAAATAAGTGTTTTAGGTAAACTAACAACTCTGCATCAGGAGAAATGTAGTACAAAATATTATCAACAACACTATAATGCAAGAAAATGACAATGTATAACCGTATGCATGATTATATTTGAAATAAAACTGAAGCATGTCTAAAATCTGAAATATAGGACAATAAAACTTGCATGCATGAAAGAGCTAAAATAGGTTTTAACTAAAAACATAAAGGATATGGAGGAATAAAACCATGTATAACCTAAAAATATAAAAGAGCATTAAAACTGAATAATGTTTTAGCTTAAAGCACAAACACTTTCGACTTAAAAACATGAATGAACATGCATTAGAATCATGGTCATAGAAAGGTGCTCAACATATGATATTATCATGATGTGAAATAAATTATTTCCATTAATCATTATCCTTGAACGGGATGATGTATCAACGTTTGAAAAGATAAAAAATAAGCTCACCAGCTTCTTGTTGAATAACATATTCATAGAGGTGTAGAAGTGTGACTCTCTCATTATTTAGATACCTGTCATACACCAATCGAGTGATCTAGCTTTGACATTAAATTTAATGTTCGAACCTACATCATAACAGCATTATATACTGTATTTTTAGCAAATGTCTTTGGACGAAAATCAACAATAATCTGACCTCAGAATCAGTAGATTTATGGTTGGTATTAATTGGTGCATTAAAACAGATATAGGAGTTTGAGATTTCTTGAACTTTTTTATACTCGGTTATGCTTATAAACAAATGAACGTATGCCATACGGAAAGTGAACCTTGAGAGGATAACAATCATCATGAAATAATATAGGTTTTAACTCTTGTTTGTCAGTTTTAGGAATTTACATCAAGCGAATCATAGTGTAAGACCCAACAAAGAGGATGCAAAGAATTTCACCCAATTCATTAGGGTTAAGCTTGGAATTAACTTATTTGGAAAAACTAACTACGTATAAGCATGTAGACTACAATTATCCTCTTGAAAGTTTGTTTATATATCATAACTATGCTAAGAAACTTCATTATCCTCAACTCCATGTTGTCGATTCCAATGCAAAAAAAAAACCTTCATCTTTATCCACCAAATATGCTTCATGAGTTTTTAGAAGATGTATTTTGTTCATCATGTTTTTTTGCTTAAGTAAGGCTTCTTAATCATAGTTATTACAAAAATATCTTCCAAATATGAAGTATGATTGTATTACTTTTTGATAGAAGAAGAGATCTGTTTTGTGGTCATTCCAACACCTCTCTAAAATGTTATAAATAGTACAAAAGTAATATACACACATATGCAATAGATGTATTCAAAATCATTATTAAATAAGGAAAACTATAAAGTTGCATATGGTTTTTTCATATAAAGTTGCAGCTAGTAATATCAAGAATCACTAATAAAATTTAAATGGAGAACAACACCAAATATCTTGGAACATGGTACCTGACCATTTAACAATAAAATTACTACTATAAGAAATTTACGCAAAAATAAATAATCGTATCAGACCTTTAAAAGCAATCAAATTCATATCAAACTAAAACCTGCAAAAACACTGAACTATATGATATTGAACTAAAAGGGATGTGTAAATCAAGGGTTTAGTAATTAAGCCAAAATCTTGTTTAGAATATATTTCTAACTTAAATTTGTGGAACACCTACGAGCTGCATATTGTAAAAAATGTTACAGAACTGGTCTTAAGACATAAAGTAGGTTGAATAATTAACCAACTCATTACTCGCATATGTCCCTATGTAATCGACGAACGACGATTAAAAAAATCGAATACCATCCATAACATCATTCAAAACATTAGAGTGGTTTGAATAAGCGTACCTAGAACCTATTGACATCCAATTCTTCAGAAATCTTGACTGGTTGTGAACAACAACTGAATAAGCCAGACGACGATTGGTTGGATGTCGTTGCTGTGTGAAACAACTTGAGCTATGTTAAAGATGCTGAAAACATGATTGAAATATGGTTTACAGTTTTGTACACTGCAAACACGAACAACCGACAACATCGTTGGCACAGGAAAAATCGCAAAGGAAGGAAGGTAGAAAATAAATGAAATAACAAAAATTTCAAAATCGACAATATTTTACCTCAGTTTCGTTTAGAAGCATCGAATATTTTGGATCCGATTCAATATTTGGTTATGAGGATGATAGTGAGACAAAGATCGTAGCAGGTGGTCGAGACATCTAGCGATCTGATGATCGATCGAGAAATTTTGGGTTAGGTTTTGAGATGATGATTTCGATTAGGATTTGCGATGGGGATAAATGATGCGAAAATTATGAGTATAATATGTAATTAGAGACACTACAACAAACAAGACCTTTAACAGTGTTTTAAAAACGCTATAAAAGCTATTAACAGCGCCTCAATTCATTGTTTTTCCACTACAAAATATTTAAGTCTGAATTTGTTTGGAATATGGGAAGTGGTGAGCAGTATAATGTATGTTTATTCATTAAAAAAATTTGGACAGATAAAAATGTTTATAAACTTTTGAAACAGTAATAATATTCACTTGTGCTAGATTGTGACATGTAACAAACTAGAGTGACATTCAATATCATGATCTCTTTGAAAAATTCTTCAAAATGGAAATACAACATATATTCTATTTTGTATGGCAGAGAAGCTCCAAATGCATGACAGTATAATTCTATCATATACATACATACGGGTGTAGTGTAACATTAAGCAATCTAATAAAATTACAACTAATTTAGTGAACTTGAGAGAAATTATGAGATTAACACATAAAACGAATATTAAAATAAGGATAGAGAACGGAGATTTGTACCTGAGTGAATTTGTTTTATGCTAGCAACGATATGACGTGCAGTTCTAGCGACAGCTTCATCTTTGCAATCCAATAAACCTACAAATGAAATCAATATGTTATTACCTTGATTTTGGAACATTAATAATTCATAACGAAGTTGTAGATTTGGAATAATCTACCCATAAGATCTGTTTAAGAATTATCATGAAATTATTGGACAAACAATTACTTTAGAAAACAGATATCTGAAAAAAGATAATTAAGTCCTTAAAATATTATATATGAAGCAATAAGAACAGAAACTAAATTTTAAGTTAATTTTAAGTTATATACAGAAATCATTCATGCTCTTTATTAATGTAATGTAGGAAACCAGTTGAACATGTAATGTAGGAAACTTCATTAGCTTTAAGTGCTATATCTATTAGTGTTTTACTTTAAGAAGCTGACATGGTATCAATGTTAACTTTAATGTAGGAAACTAGTTGAACAATCCATTCATATACAGTTCCCATGCATATATAGGAAGTGATACTTTTTTTAATTGTTGTATAATATATAATAACAGTGACATGGTATTAGTAAAATAATTAATTTACTAAGACTGATATTTATGAAGCTTATACAACAACAAAAGATTGGTTATTCAAAGCTTATAATTAGTTCATATAAATTTAGTTAACAGCCAACCTCACAAACTCTCTGGCCACAACACACATGGGAAATTAAAATGCCAAGGTACGGTAACTTTAAGCCCTAAATGATTATACAAAGATTGAGATATGGAACTCACTTCAATACAAAGTTAGATACTTGAACATGATATCAACAGAGCATAGTATAGGGACGAGCAGATTATTACTAAATGAACGCACATATTACTATCTACAGGAATACATTCACTTACAAATGAAGTAACACATGCACATAAATAGAACTCTAGTATGTTGGCCTTCATGCTCGAGCGACGCACGTACAGGGACAGGAGCTTATGCTCCAGCACTGTTCTTCACCGGTCCACAAGGAGTCGTCAAAACAGTTTTAGGCGAAACTGTTGCCTGTTAGGGGCAATCTCCCTTGACTCTTCATTCGTTCTATTCTCTGGCCTATGTGTGGGTGATATTCCTACCTTTATTCAATAATTCAATTATTTCTAGGCTTTAATTTCAAAGCTTTTTAATTGATTATTTATGTACAGAAGAAAATGATGGGCTGTTAGTTGAAATAGTTGGATAGTAAATTACACACAGGTAATTTAAGAATTTTACTGATGTAATACCGGAGTTTAGTTTAGACCAAGATACGCATATGTAACTCTAACATGGCTTCAATGATTCAAAACAGGACTTAATGATTAAAACATAGGCCGCATGGTGAAAAACTTAACATAGGATGAATAATTATAAAACTTATCATGTTGTTGATTCAAGGAAATGATTTAAGCCAAGGGAATAAAATAGGACATAATATAAATAAATAGGAAGGAGATCTCTCAAAGAAAGAAGAAAATGGAATATAAGGAATACATCCAAATGAACAACATCATAACCTTCATAAACAATACAATTTTCTCATTCTTTCGGAATAAATTACATGTTCAAAATTTGAATTTAAAACCAGTCTTGTTTCCTATACAATTATATGATGTATATTATATTGATCTTTTTTAAGAAATTGGGATTCTACATATTTTAATAAGGGATTATGATGTATAAAAGAAAATGTGAAATATACAGAATAAGAACTACAAAATATTAAAGTAAAATACTGATAGATTGTTCAATCCAATATTATAAGGCAGAGAAAGTGAATAAAAAAAAAGCTATAGAAGTAGTTATAATGTTGTTAGAGTTAATGGTGGCTTCATAATTTATTTTTCTGAACTAGCTATGGCTGATCTATCATCTAAGCTATGGCCTATTATTAAATATTAATATTTTCAGTAGAATAAATAGTTCAGGTTGGGCACTAACCCTATCTAGCCTTAAGGTAGATCTGTCCCTTAGTATTGAGTCTTGTCACTTACGTTTATTTAGAGAAGACAAATATAGTATTTATTTTATTATTTTTGCACTAGCAATCTCTATGCAATATGCAATTTTTATTCTTTTTTCCCAAAGGCAAGAGGAGTTGAGTCCACCTCTATCGTTTTTATTCAGTAGAATAACAAATTGAAATACATAAGAAAATATGATAATATTGTTCTACTACTAAAATAATGAAAGAGGCAACATGCTGCTACGTATAACAAGAAAATACATGACAAATGAAACAAATAAGTCTAAACTAAAACATCAAAGCACACCATAATCTATATAAACCAAATAAAGCTCCATGATGATGATTTTGAACTACTAAACAAGATTAAAAAGAAAAATGACAAGCTTGAAAAGTAGATAAAACTTATGCTTCACCCAATCTCCAACAAAAGCTTAAGCAGAATGTAGTTTAGTTTACACTGCAGAATGAACGACAAACTTTAATTTTAGCTTTAACATAGTTCTGGATTCTAAAGTTATTAACATTCTTAAATTGGTTATAACAACGATTATTGGTTATAAACTCGTATAAATGCAAACTGTATTATTCAACCGATCATTGGAGTTGACCCATTAAAATAGTTAGATGTGTTGGATCCAGTGGCAGAATAATTGACCATATTAGAAGATGTATCCATTGATTACTAGTTTACACTACTGCTTTATCAAAAAACAGTATATGATATATCGATCTTGCAACGAATAAAACGTACAAGTTGATCTCAGTCTTTAAAACTAGTGCATACTTCTCACAATAAGTGATGGCAAGGACCAATAGGTTGATGCGTTTAAAGACTCATGCTACTCATGACCCTAGTTCTCATAATCCAAAATCCATGTCTTCCTATGCATAACAAAAATGAGTAAATCTTTGTTGTTTATATTCATGTTTATCTTAACTATTTTGTTGTTTTTTGCTCCATTCGCTTACATCCATAACTCGGTCATTAAAACAAAAACATAATGTATAATTTAAGTTAGCTGATTAAAACTACTTAAAGCAAAAACAACATAGCCTCCAAAAACTGAAAATTCCCAATTAAAATTTATTAGAGAACGAACTAACCTGAGACAAGCCGAAGCTTTCCAAATATTTAGGGCGTAGGTTCAAGTTATAATAGAAAAGAATATGAGTCCAAGTTGTTTATTATAGCCAAAACAGTAGCAGTTTACTCAATGGATTCCAAGACTCTAACGCAAGTACTGGAGCAAAGCATAGTAGAGCAACCATGGGATCTCTTTCGGCATCGACCGTAACATGAAGGCATCATTTTTAGGGATTTGAACTGTAGGGCATCGTGAATTTAGATTTGGAGATGTACGAATGGCTGATTTGAGATTTAGGTTGTTTATTATGATGGAAGGGGGAAAAAGGGTTTAAGAGGGAAATGAAATTAAAGGAGGGAACTTACACTGGAGTTAGGAATTAAGTGTATAGAGGGACAACAATTTATTCTGACGTGTTTTGTTTTCCCATTGATGGATGGATGAACAACATCAATTAGGATTCCAACGCTGAGCCATAGTGCTGTTGTAATCAACTTTTCTTGTGTCAACCAGATGCAAACTGTGTAATTTGATGGATGAACCCAGAGATGGCTAGTTTTTTTTAATGTGTATACGTACTCAAACAATCTATGGTGCTCGATTAAAAAAGATCTAATTCTGCAGGCCGTTGAAACAAACAAACAAACAAGATTATAGAAATAATTGAACTAATCTCAAGTGGACAAAATGCAAGCAGATTTCATATAGAATCAATTGACACAACTCTCTCTCTCTCTGCTATAGTGGCAACTATGGAATGAGAGAAACAATAGAACTTTCGATAGCAAGTGCTTGAGATGAGATCAGAATTGGTTAAGCTAGATTGTAAGATGTTGATAGGCAAATCGAAGGTGAGTATTGAAATTAGTACAGCTAAAACACTAATGGAAAATCTAAGGTAAGTACTGACCTATATTTCAAAATGACATAATGGTCATGAGCACACAGAAATATTTTTCAACTTTAAATTAAGATTTGGGAGGGGACCGACTGTTAATGAAGATGAGCTGCTATATACAATTAAATTTAGCCATGCATGTAATTATGGTAAGAAAAGAAATCTTTGCAAGTATGGATTCTATTTTATCTACTTCTATCTAAAAACCATTTTTTCAATAATTTTGATGAAATATCAACTAATTAAATATAGGTGTGATTAAATGGTTATGAATAAATTCCCTTTTAGCCTTATTCATATTCATATTACCCTTTCAATATTCTTTATGGAGGGTAAATTAATGGTAATACTCGATTAGTGTTTATTGGTAGCAACCATTTTTCTACATCTCCTTTCCACAACTGCTCCGCATTATATATAAAGTAATAAGTACACATGCATTACAAACGTGAACACAAAGCATAAATAACATGCACAACAATTAAAAAACATGAACTGATTTGAAATATGACACATACCAAGGCAATGCATGTAACAGACTGAGTACAGAGAAAAGATGCAACCAACAGCAAAAAAGAAATGATAGAGCTAAAATTTACTGAAATTTGAAAGAAAAACAAGGGCTGGACTACTGTGTCAACCTATAGATCATCAATAACCCATTTGCTCTGCCCACTCAGCCGACACATTGAAAACACAGTAAACTAGCTAATGGTATATCAATGCACATAATTTCATTATATTCTTAACATTTCGTTTCTGCTAGCACAACCTAGTGAACATTGGCAAAACTTTGAACTTTTTTTGCAAATGGGTAGGAAAACATATGTGATATGGGTACATTATATACATGAGTTATAAAATGAATCTGCAGATTCCGCATAGAAAAACATACCTGTTACCAAAAACTAATAAGTCAAATCTGTATAGAATATCAGATATGCAGTCGAATAATTATCATGTATATATCATGTGATATTATTATATTTATTCATGAATAGATTTCGACTATCACAAAGTTGTGTAAGTAGTATAACTTTAAATTCCTAACCAGCTGGTTAAACATTCAATTCTCTCGCTGTTGGAATATGTAAGCATGTGTAATGTTGGAATCGATTGTCTACTTCATGTTTAATAGCATGGTTATACAATTTTGGGCATCCAGATTCTACATTTTGATCTTTTTTACATATGCACAAGGTTATTATCACTAGTACAAAACTGGTCTCTTGCTTCGTATCATTTATGCGGTTGCAGTTAAAACCGACACTAATATGGTTATTTACGTCGGTTCCTAATTAACAACCGAAGAATTTGAGTAATGGGAGTAGAAGAAAATTTAAAAAATTAAATTTGTGTCGGTTTTTTTAACTTTGGACGCAAATGAGTCGAGGCTATATACTTACTTGTATCGGTTTATTTTGCGGTCAGACACAAATAAACAAATTTGTGTCTACTATTATTTGAACCGACACAAGTATGGGAGCCACACTCTAATTATTACTCCCGCGAAACTAAAATTTTGGAGGGAAAAAAGAAATTGCTGCCACCTGTTTCACTACGTTCCCACTAAATTTTCCTTACCCGACCCGTCTTTTCCTTCTTCCCCACCAAAAGGACTTCGGTACCAAATAAAGTAAAAAAAAAAAATCGCTCGCTCCTGTTTCACTACGTTCCATCCGCGGCGTCTGCTCCAGTTTCTCCTTTACGCAGCTTCTACAGCATATCCCCAAAACCCTATACCGAAGATTATTTTGCTATTGGGGAGGTAATCTTTAGAGATTCTAGTAAAACAACGTCATATTGATGCATTACTGTTTTAGATTTAAAATAGCGTGAAAGTTCTAGTAATTCATAGATAATACCTAAACTAATATTGGTAAAAGTTTTAACTATTCATTTCGTAGCTTGGGAGAAAAGCTGGAAAACAACTGTTAAGTAAATTATGTACAAATTATTCTGTTTTTCGATCTTGAAACTTACTAATATTGCAAGGTTTTAAATATTAAAATTGGAAATTGTATAAAATGTTACTATTGCAATTAAACTTGCCAATTTGTCATACGGTGATGATAAGATCAATAAATGTAATATTATAATTGGTTCAGAACTTCAAATGCTATAAAAGTTAGAAATGTCAGGAAATATGGATATTGAACTATTTTGTTTCTAGATTATATTTTAAAGGTTAAGGAACATGAATATTGAACTATGTGGACTACTGATTATTAGTCTGTTGGTTATTTTGGTACTACAAGATTACTTGAGCTGTATATTTGATTCCTATAGCGTTTATGTTAGACACATATACTTTGGCTTGCCTTGTGTATACTTATTACATAGTAAGTATCAACATAATGATAATGCAATATACCACCAGAGGGCCTGTCCGCCCGTGGATAATACACTGCAAAACTTGCATTTACTAGTAGCGTTGCAAACATTATTTTGTTCGGCTAAGGAATAAGTTAAATAATGTGCATACACTAAGCCTATTTCACGTTGTGTTTACCTGAAAGCACTACAAATTATTTTTGACACATTTTTTGTTTTGCGTGCAGTAGTTCCGTGTTCCATACTATGATATCTGGAGTAGATAAATCCATCTTTTCATGACTTTCATACTGCATTGTGTTTTCACCATTTTTCCATTTTTTTTCACACCTGCGACTATATTCGAACCTCATGTCATTTTATGCATTTCAGACTTTTTAATCCCTAATTAACCTTCCTACCTCACCACATCATTTCGGTTAACCCTACAGCATTCATGTATCATGTGCTCGTGAAATTCTCCACCCATTCGTTCAGAAAGTGGAGTGGCCTTAATCAGTATGTAATCATTTTTTATCATGCATTTCAAGCACTTATGGTTAATTTTTTATCCATAACCCTATACATATACATAATATTATGATTAAGTATGTCGAGCTATAATTTATTCTTATGTCATTAATACTTGTAATAAGCACTAGTAATAGTCAAGTTGCTTTTCCGAACTACAAATGAGAAGACCTTTCTAAATGAAACTTTTATGCGTAGAATCTTGACTGATATAATCGTCTGTTGGAGAACGTTTCTGCATTTCCACATCTTGTGACCATTGACTCAGTTGCTCCATTATTGTAATTTAACATATATCAGATCACTGTACCAACTTTTTATTGTTAATTAATGCATTCTTCAATAACTTCTCTGCAGGAACTTCTCTTGCCGTGACTGTGACGCGCTCTGTTGACAGCAATTCCGAAACATTGGGAACCTGGTGTTGGACAGATACTGAGCATACTGGACAGGCATGTTTATTTCAAGTATTTTTACCATTTCAAGTCATATATGATCCTAGCTGTGGAAAGCATCACTTGAGGGGGGTAAAAATTTCTAGTTGGCACTTTTGTTTTTCCATTTTTGATTTCAGTTACCAAAGAGGCTAAATGATGCTTATTAGTAATTCCGAAAGAGGGGAAAATGATAGTTTTGACAGCCACATGTGCATTAGAACAGCAGGAATGACATTCGTATTTAAAAAAAATCATAAAAATAACAGCAGGAAAATAATGAAGTTCATAGTAGTTCAATTCTTGGAAAGAATTTCTGAGTTCTGTCTTTATGCAGATGGCAAGTGGCATGTCGGACTGATCTCATCAAATTGGAGCCAACAAGAAGGTTAGGTCCTAGATATTGGTGGTTATTTTGGAGTAACAATGTTCACCCTTGAAAGCATTTTTATATATTTATATTTTATATTCATAGGTTATCCATGATAAACAATATAAAACACATTCATTATAGGTAAATGAAATGCTGTTGTGTTCTTTTAGGAAAGAAAAGACCTCCTTGTCACTGTTTGTTCATTTCACAATAATATAATGTTGTGCATTGTCTGACATAAATTCAGACAAAACAAAGAAATTACGTTAAAGAAATAGGATAAACTTCATAACCCAAATAGATAATAGCTGTTAGCAGTACTTATTAAAATTTTATTTAATAAAACGATCAATTCATTGTGCTCGATCATCGGTCAATTTGCATGTTTAGCTATTCACTGTAAACGTTATATGATGACTTAATGAATGTTTAGCTATTCATCAAAAAACACTTATAAATTGTCTAGATTTTGAAATCGTTCTCCATTAATATATGATGACTTAAAGAGGGGTTGGATCGATAAATACTAAACATCTGTTTGAAGTGAAAGACAGATTACTTTTGATCGATTTTTGAGCTTCTATTTTGGATTGATACCATACTCATTAGTAATAAGTGCATCTCGGAGTAACTGGAAATATGCATATTTCAGTTAGAAAATAAAACTTATTTATGACAAACATGCGTTCATAAAATTCTGTCTTTCACTTCTGATAACAGTATACGAAATTTATGAACACATGTTTTTCAAAAATATCTTATGACAAACATGTGTTCATAAAATTCTGTCTTTCACTTTTGACACTTAAGATAAAAAAGATATATACTTGTTTTTCAAATCAAAAGTTATGATTTTTTTTTTCAAAATACACAACTGGTTGCAAGATAAAAAGGTATTTATCCTAAATCTAAAACTGATGCTTCAATTGAAGCTTCACCAAAGCACTCTTCACCAAATGCCCATAGACGCCACCATACTGCTCCAGCTCTGACCAAACTCTGGTTAGAAGTCGGTGACATTCGCCCTTGGTGTTTCCCCTAGGTGAGCACGCCTGATTCACCCCCACGGCGGCGTAGTTATTCTTAAAACACATGCAACCCAAAACGATAGTGCAACCTATTTCAATCTAAAAACACGCGGACTACTCATTGGAAAAAACTTGTTGTAATTTTCCTGTGTTCTCTGACTCCCTACGCTCCTCCAACTCTGACGCTATGGTCCACGACCTCCGCTATCGCCGTAAATTGCTCAAAAACTGATTTCTGATAAACTCTGAAATTATTATTGTCTAGGCCACTAAAAATCATTATTCGACCATAAAACATCATGGTTTATCATGACAATCAAACCCATATAATCAAAACTTAAAATGGTGATGTTCGAAAATTTAAGTTTTATTACCCCTTCATAGTAAATTAAACAATTCTGGGTGTATATGCTACTGTTTGAGCTGATACAATTTTTAAAACATACTAGAGGCATAAACAACAACTTCCATGTTAAATTCCAATCTTAAAACCTATTAGGATTTGAGTTATTGATTTTTGAATTCACAGTGATTGAGTATTTTTGCACTGTGTTGAATACTCAGATAACAAATAATTATTGTCGGTGATTTTTATTCGAACCATATTTCAGGATTTTTAGTTCACAAATGATAAAACACAACCAGATGTTCATATGTGGATATATATGTTTGAATCCAAAGTATACACGATCATGAAATAGATTTGAAAAGGAGCATAGGTGGAGTTTACTCACAGATTATCTACTTTCTTCTCTTCTCAGGTTTTAAAAGTGATTTTGTTTTAATCAGTGAACTCCTCTTTGAATTTAGATGTATATATATAGTTGAGTTTGTAGTAGATGTAATACACACGAGCCTCTGCTTTCGTACGCACGAAATCGCAGTCTATTAATTTGATAAGAATGGAATGTTTTCCTTTGTACAAGGTAATTAATGCTCAAGATTTGTTACAGTAATACATATGTTTTGTTGGCCTTATCACCTAATACTAAGGGCAGTGCATGGTTCATCTCTACTATAAGATATTCATGTGATTCTTGTTGCCTAGTTTCTTTCGGCCAAAAATGGTATACTTTGCAGGCTTTTGTCTTACTTCCTTTCTTTTCTTGGTGATGGCTTCTTTCTTTTTTAAATAAATGCCTAAGCTTCATTTCAGGATTCCTATATTATGCTGCCTTGTTCAACTCATAAGTTTTTTATCACTTCATATCACTATTCTTCTTTGTCAAACTATATCTATAGCTGTGCATTGTTCTTGGCTTCTTATTTCTTTTCAAATTAAATATCTAAGCCATATTTCAGGCTTTTTATGATGTTGCTTTGTACAAATTCCCAATTTTCCTAACTTTATGTCAGATTTTCTTCTTTTTGTAAGATTTTTGTTTGATTTTCCTCTCATTTCATTCTTATTTTATTAACATACACACTACATATTTTTGGATTTATATGTAACGTATATAGACAAATCTAGAGTAGAACTTTGCTGCACGAAGTACAATTAATTATAATTAAGCCGATTAGCTTCTTTCTATAAGGCCATGTATCTAAGAGTAATACACAAGGCTATTATTTTTCATCTAAATGTAGTTCACAAAATCACACAAGGTAAGGGTTTAAAAAAGACCTGAACATATTTATGCTAAGGGGCTAACTGGTTGCAAGAGTCGAAAGATTGAATGTAATTACAGAATGCGAGGAATTTTTTTTTATCCGCCCAAAACAAGTTTAGAGACGACAGTCATTGACTGACCAATTTATGTTTTGAACAAAAAAATAAAATAAAAATCAACTGGATATAAAAGGCAATCCATAATAACGAATACCCATTCGATTACATTGAGAAACATTTGTTGTTTCAATAGCGAAGAAAATTATTAAGCAATCATTGTTATAAAATGAACTTAGATAGGATCCAAGAATAAAAACAATTACATAGGATAAAACGAAACTAATTAAATCTGTATGAACTCCACACATTCAGCTATTGAAGGAATCATGCCAGACTGAAAGGATTGCTGAAAGGATGAGAGCTATTGAATTTTGAGTTAGAACTTCAAGCACACCAATACCATTATTGAGCTCACTAATCAATTGTTTTCCAGTGCTTGTATTTGGGATGATATGTTTTTGTAAGGAACCCAAACTAAGGAGCAATCTTTGTATACTCTACAGGAAAAATCAATTTAAGCCTGAAAACTTCACCTTTATATGAAGGCCGAGATGGACCGAGAATCATATCATTAAAGTATCGCAATATTACCCTCAGATGGCGATGCATTTTTAATTCCATAAGCTAGTTCACTTAGTTTTATATGGGGGCACTTGTTGATTCTTTGAAAAAAATTGGCGTTTTCCATTCCAAGATATTCTAGAACTTTGATGACCTTTCAATGAAAAAAAATTTAAGAAAAAGCTAGGAAAATTTATTTTTTTCTCCTCTTGTTCGTTCCTTCATGGAAACGTTAATATATTCACTTATTTTTTCTTCGCAAAAGGAAAACACAAAAGAATCTGTATAAAGTGATCATGCATGCATAAGAATATTCATAGAAACGTTATTATATTCACTTATTTTTTCAATCTCTTATGTGGAAATTATTTTTCATGAGTCAACCAATTTAAAATGAATATTATTATACCATAAATTTCAAATAAATTCTTGTTAGCTATAAATTCATATTGCCATAAATTAATTGGTTTCCAAACTGAATTCCAAACCGAATTCCAAAACATTTTTGGCTATACCTGCACATCTTATTTGTAATACAAATTTAGTCCACCTTTGAGGGATAATTGAATGAAACACTTATGTTTTTTTTTTGCTTATGTAGTGCATCTCTAGCAATTTCACATGGATCGTAATTGGATGTATAACGTGAAACGTTGCGATGATGAGTTCTTGGAAAAAATGGAAGGATTCATCAAATGTGCGTTGGATGATCAATTGACAAGAAGAGAGGAAACTATTTTTTGCCCTTGTAGACGTTGCCAGAATAGAAGGAGATTTCGTAACATTGATCAGATCAGGGATCACATAATTCGGTATGGGTTCAAGCAAAATTATACACGGTGGATATGGCATGGTGAAAGCATAGTTAGTGCACCTAGTTCTAGTAATCATTACAATGATGAGGATGATCAGGAATGTAATGTGAATTATGAGGTAACTGATGAGAATGATGATATCGACTGTGTTAATGAGATGTTTGATGATGTTCAAGAACATTTGATGGAAGAGCCAAAGTTGTACGAAAAAATATCAGTTGATGCTAAGAAGCCTTTGTATTCTGGTTGTGGTAAGTTTACAATATTGTCTGCTGTGCTCAAGCTTTTCAATTTAAAAACAAAACACGGGCGGAGTGATAGAAGTTTTACATCATTATTAGAACTTTTAAAAGACATGCTACCAGAAGGTAATGAGCTTCCTACTTCTAATTATGAGGCAAAGAAAATTATGTGCCCAATTGGCGTAGGGTACAAAAAGATACATGCATGCCCAAATGATTGTATATTGTATCGAAATGAATATGAGAGCTTGCATGAGTGTCCTAAGTGTGGATTATCCCGTTACAAGTCACGAGAAAATGTTCATAATGGCTCAGATCAGAAACGGCCTCCAGCAAAGGTTTTATGGTATTTGCCCATTATACCAAGATTTAAACGTTTATTTGCAAATAAAGAAACTGCAAAAAACTTAAGATGGCATGCAGATGTGAGGAAGAATGATGGATTACTAAGACATCCAGCCGATTCTCCACAGTGGAGAAATATTGACACCATGTATTCTAGTTTTGGCGAAGAAATAAGAAATCTCAGACTTGGTCTTTGCACAGATGGCATAAACCCATTTGGCAACCTTAGCAGTCAACATAGTACTTGGCCAGTTCTTTTGGTGATTTACAATCTTCCACCTCACTTGAGCATGAAGCGCAAATACATTATGTTGTCTCTTCTGATTTCGGGGCCACGACAACCAGGAAATGACATCGACGTTTATCTAGCTCCTCTTATTGATGATCTAAAACTTTTGTGGGATAAAGGTGTGCGTGTATTTGATGCATATAGTAGAAATGAATTTACATTACGCGCCATGCTTTTTTGTACCATAAATGATTTTCCCGCATATGGTAACTTGTCTGGATATAGTACAAAAGGTGCTAAAGCATGCCCAATTTGTCAAGACGACATGGTTGTTGAGCGCTTGCATTTTTGCAAGAAAAATGTATATATGCATCATCGTAGATTTCTCCCTAGCGATCATCGTTATCGTAAAAAGAAGAAACCTTTCAATGGGGAGATAGAAAGCAGAGTTGCTCGTTTGCCATTAACAGGAATTGATGTATATGAACGGATCAAGGATATTGAAAATGTATTTGGCAAAACCTTTCCTCTTCAAGAAGGCACGTGGAAGAAAAAATCTATATTTTGGGAACTTCCATATTGGAAACATTTACAAGTTAGACATTGTCTAGATGTAATGCATATAGAAAAGAATGTTTGTGATAGTATCATTGGAACACTTTTGAATATACCTGGTAAGACAAAAGATAGTGAAAAAGCTAGGCAAGATATGTTGAAAATGGGTATTCGAAAGGAGTTAGCACCAGTGGAGAAAGGTAAACGTATCTATTTGCCTCCTGCATGCTATACATTGTCCAAAAAAGAGAAAACTAGTTTATGCGAGTGTCTTCGTGGTGTCAAGGTTCCATCAGGTTATTCTTCAAACATTAGCAGTCGTGTATCAATGAAGGATTTGAAATTGATGGGCATGAAGTCCCATGACTGTCATGTGTTGATGCAACATTTGTTGCCGGTTGCTATTCGAGGTATATTGCCTAAGCATGTTAGACATGTTATTACAAAACTTTGTATTTTTTTTAATGCAATTTGTAGTAAGGTGATTGATCCTGATATGTTGGATGATCAACAAGCTGATGTTATTGTCACTTTATGTCAATTTGAGATGTATTTTCCCCCTTCATTTTTCGATGTTATGGTGCATTTGATTGTTCATCTAGTAAGAGAAATCAAGATTTGCGGTCCTGTTTTTATGAGGTATATGTATCCGTTCGAAATGCACATGGGAACTTTAAAAAGAAAAACAAAGAATAGATATAGACCTGAAGCTAGTATCGTAGAAGGTACCATTGCCGAGGAGGTTGTTGAATTTGTCACTCAATACCTAACTGGCGTTGAACCTATTGGACTTTGCAAGTCTCGACATGAAGGGCGACTTGGTGGTCAAGGCATAATGGGGTTTAAATTGATGTCAATTGGCGATGATATGTTTCACAAAACCCACCTACTTGTTTTACAACACCTTAGTGAGGTCCATCCTTATTTGGAAGAGCACATGACAATTCTAAAGTCTCAAAATCCTTCAAAGAATGAAAGATGGTTGACAAATGAACATAACCGCTCATTCGTCATATGGTTTAAAAATACGGTAATGACTCAATTGTCTCAAACAAATCATAATGTTTCTGATACAATAAGATGGTTGGCGTATGGGCCTAAATTTCAAGTTAGCTCTTATGAAGTATACGCTATTAATGGATATGTCTTTCATACGAACCGTCAAGATGAAAAGAGCAAAATGCAAAATAGTGGAGTAAGTGTCGTAGCATCTTCAAGAGAATTTGCTAGTGCTAAAGATAACAAACCAATAAATGCGACAATGTCATATTACGGGGTAATTGAGAATATTTGGGAACTTGAATATAAAGACTTCACAATTCCTCTATTTCAATGTAAATGGGCCGATAACCATCGTGCTGTACAAGTGGATGAACATGGATTCACACTTGTTAACTTTAGTCGAGCGAGTCATGATAACGATCCACTCATCTTGGCATCTCAAGTGAAACAAGTTTTTTATGTCACCGACCCAGCTGATCATAAATGGTCTGTTGTCCTTCCTGGAAAAAGACGCATTGTTGGGATCGGCGACGTGATAGATGAAGAAGAGTATAATCAATTTGACGAGAATCCACCTTTTTCCAATGGCTTAAGTATATTAGAAGAAGAAGTCGATTTAAATGCAAATTATGCACGTTCTGATCACAATGAAGGGGTTTGGATAGCGGGGTAAGTTTTCAACCTTCTAATATTGTCACCATTTTACTTAATTTTTTTTCTAACCTTCTAATACGATATTTATTCAAAAGTATAAAAGTAGACATAAAATCCTTGCACCTGTCTGATAACATCACCAATCACTTTATTTTGTGAACCAGGTACTTAATTATGGTCATCTATTTTCTTCTCATGTATGTCACCCAACATCTTCACTTGAAACATACTTACCGGTATACCAAAATACTATCCATCAGTGCAAATTCACATACATGCATGACGCAATAGTTGAGTTCTTATTGGAAAAAAAAAATACCTAAAAATGATTAATATAATAATACTGACTGGTTATTCATGACGAAGAGTTCATATTTTTAAAACGATTTGATAAAAATTCCCATGGACCAAAAACAACATATGAGTGGCCAGACGGGAAACGACAGTACTATTACTAAAGTAAATTATTCTTTTAATTAATCCATTATTTTATTGTACTAGTACTTCACTGCCTTATTTTAAAGTCATAGCTGCAAGACTCAAATAGAAGCAGACTTCCCTCGTAAATTATGGCGTTTCTACCTAATAGTATCCCACTACAGGGTTTCATATTTATGTGTCTAACTATCTCATGTTTGTAATTTTAATTTTACAGTCGAAATGTTTTTGAAGTGATTATCAAGTCTCAGACTAATATATGTTCATGCAGAATACAAAATCCAAGAAATCATTACCATAATCATATCACACGTTTATAATGAATGTCACCATAAACACCAGCCTAAATTCTGTCAAACAACAACATATAGAAAAAAGACATGGAGATCTCCTCAAGCAAAAGAAAAGCCACTGAAAACAGCATATGGAATGATATAAGTTGAAGATAGCATTAAGAATACTTTCCCATGCATTTCATGTTTTTTTTTGTATCATGTTGTATGCTTTTACTTTGTAGTAGGCATTTAAGTCAAGTATAATTTAATCTAGTTTCTATGTTAATTTTTTTCATTAAGGATATTGGATGTGCCATTAGGTCTCTTGTTTTCATACTAACATTGAGTACACATTCAATGATTTCTTTAAGAATTGTTGTTTTCCTCAAATTTTTTCTTATGTAAGAATGTTATACTGCCATTTAAAAATAGCCATGAGTTAATGATGTACAGTTAGCAAAATTGACTAGTGGATGTTATAGTCTAGTGCAAAATTGACTTTAATTCGAAATTGGTTATACATGTGTTGCTTGATCTTTGTACCCGGATCATTAACCTGAGATAGCAGATTAAAATAAATAGCAGGATGATACGTGCTTTACTGAATTGAAGTAAATAGCAAGGTGATATAAGTGTCAAGCATTATGTTATTGCAGGTTTCGGAAGTACTTGCTGCAAGCGTGCTTCCGATGCATCATTTATATCAATGTTTTTCATTTCCTCATCTAGTGTTTCCTGTTCAATTGCATGTGTAGTCTTCTGCTGCATTTCTTTTTTTTCTTCAACTTTTGTACCGACCTAGGATCTGGAAGCTTATCTTGGTGGCTTTGATTTATCTCAAGATTTAAACAGAAATAAAAGAGATAATTGCTGTTTTTTTAATTGCTAATATCTACATGTATGGTCTTTCGCATGATATCTACATGTTTGATTGCTGGATTTTTCTTCTTTTGCATGAAATATGTTATAACTTTCGGATGCTCATATGTGATACAGGAATAATGGAAATACAACCATCTGAACACACTGAAGAGCAAAACAATTCTGCTCCCGTTTCACAACCATCATCTAAGAGGAGGCAAAGAGGTCCAACAACCGGAAAGAAATACAGAACACCCGAGCCAAAATTCATTGAGTGGTGTGATAATGGAAAACCTATTGGAAAATGGATGAAGTCTTTTAAGGCGTACGTAGGCGATACAGCAAGATCTAGAATTGATATCAATATCAAAGATTGGGCTAGCGTTAGTCAAGGGCTTAAGAATACCATCTGGGAAGACATTAAGGTGTTATACATTAATTTGTTCCCTTGTTAAATTGTCAGTTGGATCCTTTGTGTTTGGAGTCATGGACCTCTTTCATTGTTTATCAGATTTATTTTTACTGCTTTGACGTTGTTTTTTTTTAATCTCAGATTGAGTACCACATCGACGAACAAATGAAAAAGAATGTGTTAAAAATTGTTCATGGAGCATGGAAGGATTTTAAAACAAAATTGGTTAGTGGTTGGATTACGAAAACCAGAAAGCTTCCAGAAAACCGTAAAGAGCCATACGAATTTTATGATGGTGTTACAAAATCACAATGGGAGACCTTTAAGAAGTATTGTGAAACTGAGGAGTTTAAGGTATGTTTTTTAATGCCATATCCACAAGTCACCAGCTATTTCATTGTTCTGATATGATGAAGTACATAAATGGTTGAATCAAGAGTATTTACGCTTGAGTCGGATTAGTTTTTGAAATTTTCTCTTCTAATATCACTTACTTAAGGCGGACTATAAATCTTAGGGAACATATATTTATGTACATTGTGTACTATAAAAGAAAACTGATATATATGTAGTCATACCAAGCTCCAAAATTATCAAATACTAAAATTTAAAAAAAAATTAATATATCATTTATGTATTTGTGTTCATCTTCCATTTTCTTTTAATGTAACCGATTTGATTTTCCAGTTTTCGCGCTAAATTTCAAAAATAATAACATAACCTTCCTCTTTAATTTTTTGATATTTACGCTAGAATTGTTAATGTCATAAAACAACTAATAAGTGAGAAGGCTAGGAAGAATCAGGCATGCAACGAACATCCTCACTATTTAGGACAAGCTGGGTATGCGGGAAAGAAGGCTAAATGGATAACTGAAGGCCATAGTTCTTCTATCACATTGCCAGGTGGACCTGCTATGGATCGGAGTAAAGATTGGATTTTGGCACGATCAAAAAAAGGAGCTGATGGAAATTATGCCATCCCTAATGAGAAAACTAAGATGGTTGCAGATAAAATGGTATGACAAGTTTCCATGTATATTACCACTTTACATGTTTTAAACTGAAAACACACACTGCCCAACATTCCTTATTTGAAATTACTAATTTTAAGCATCAACACTTGTGGACCAAAGTTGCAAAATATTACAGCGGGAAGATCCATGTATGAGTACTTTAAAATGCCTTGTTTTTGCAAATTTTTAAACTAATTTAGGAGACATCCTTAATAGTTTTTTTTTCTTTTAATATTTTATAACTACTGTATGCGTGAGTAATACTCGAAAAAAGGGGTTTGAAAGATTTATAATTGACTGAAAAAAATGGCTAGAAATATGTTGTTGTTTTCATTGTTATTGAGTTTGATCAAAATTGAGTTTGATCAAAATTTACTTAGAAAATACGTTTAGAAAAAACACGGGAGTTATATAGTACAATTCTCCTTACAGTTTAGAAAATACGTTTAGAAAATACGTTTAGAAAAAATATCCTAATATGCGTGCTCATAAATCTTTCAGCCAGGAGATGTGCTTACAGTTTCAATAACCCAAAAAGAAGGGTCTCGTCTGTTTTCTGTAACATTGGTTGCTGGATCAATTGGATACATATCACTGGCATATACTAAATGAGGCGAAGTTCCAACAAAAACAGATGTATGTGCAATTGGTTAACGAGGCCAAATTAACTCAGAGTTGAGTTCTGTTTACAATTTTGCATGTGCAATTGGTTAATTGTTTACAATTTTGTAGATAATTTCTTGCGGGCATGGACTATGAGAACTCATGACATGTACATGACACACACCATGGAAATTCTAATGATTTATAAGTGTGTCTGCATGTAGAAAACCAAAATTCATGTAGGGTGTTTATATTACATGAACATTTGTCATGTGCTGCATCTTAATTTATTTATTTCTGGTTGGCAGAACGATTGGAGAGGAAAAGCCATCGAAGGATCATGGGTTCCAGATAGGCATGATGATGTCTTGAGTCGTGCTCTTGAAAAAAGAGAGCATTCCGGTCGAGTTAGAGGGATTGGTGGGACGGTGGGTATAAAAAACATATTTGGAGAGGTAGAGAAAAGGAAAGGGCGAAGCGGTGTAATATCAACTGATGAGTTGTATGTTATCACTCAGGAAATAGAGGCTAAAGTGAGCCAAAAATTGAGACAAGAGATGAGTACAATGGTTCAAGAGCAGGTTGCAAACATTCTGAGCACGATGAATATGCCTAAGGATGTGGAGATCAACAACACACCATTAACTGATCATCGTAGTAGTTGTCAATCCACGCACCCGAGCAAATTGCAATATGCAAACAAAACTCAAGAGAGGGATCCCTATGCAGACTTGCAGGTAAACAATTTAAAGTTGAGTTTATAAACGTATATGATTTTATGTATTTGACAAATGCTAGTGAAAAATGTTGATTGTGCACCTGTCATTTTAGAAACCTATTAAATGTCGTTTGGCTGTGAATATGGACTTCAAAATTGTCGTCGTGGGTCATGGCATGGTACATCCCTCTTCAAGGCCCAGTGATCAATGCCATAATCAACAAATTTTGGTCGACCATGTAAAGGTTGGAATTGATGTAGTGGAGTCTAGTTATGAAGGAACCCCACTTCCTGTTCCAACTAGACATCACAACACGATAGGAGAAGCGGTCGGGAGTTTTGTTCAATGGCCTAAAAGCCTTGTGCTTTTAAGAGATAATGATACGGTAATGAATGCATTTAATTATATTGAGTTTATTTTTGAATTCATAATAAACTGGTTTTAAAAGTCGTTTGCAATTCTTTTTTTTCCCTAGTACTAGTATTCATGAATTTGTAGCTTACTGTAATGTGTCTTTAGTGTCGCTGTAGCACTGTTTGAAGTGTATTTTAAATTTGCTCATAGGAGCATATATGAATACATAATTTATTTTTGATTTTTTCTAACCAACAATAAACTACTAACCATTAATTAATTTAACATCAATACTATAAATGGAATGCAAGTATATATTTCTGTATATATTTCCATAATGAATGCATTTAATTATATTGAGTTTATTTTTGAATTCATAATAAACTGGTTTTAAAAGTCGTTTGCAATTCTTTTTTTTCCCTAGTACTAGTATTCATGAATTTGTAGCTTACTGTAATGTGTCTTTAGTGTCGCTGTAGCACTGTTTGAAGTGTATTTTAAATTTGCTCATAGGAGCATATATGAATACATAATTTATTTTTGATTTTTTCTAACCAACAATAAACTACTAACCATTAATTAATTTAACATCAATACTATAAATGGAATGCAAGTATATATTTCTGTATATATTTCCATATATGAACATGCTAGAGATATTGCTTTCATATCCGTAGAGTCATGCTTTACTTTATGCAAGTATGAATTTTCTTATATTACATCATTTTAGACATCTACTTACAATTTTGAATTAGGTGCCTACATCTCAATCAAACAAGGATTTATTTGAAAATATTAATGACAAGGTCGTGAATACAATGGCAAATGAGACTGCAAAAAGCAAATCAATCGTGGATGAAGAAATTCTCAAAACTTTAACGAGCGAATGCAGATATTTCCATGATCTAGTACTTCAGATGCTATCTAATGATAGTGCCATCAATGCAATTCAAGTGAATAAGGATTTATTCACATATGATGAGGACTTTGAAATTCATATCACGATGGATGATATTATCCAATTCTTTAGTATGAAGTGGTTGAATGCATCATGGTTGCAGCTTTACATCATGTGAGTATTTTTTCCTTATCAGTTTTTTTCATATATAACCATCTTAGTTTTTGATGAATAGTCAATTTTTAAAAAACTAACAATGTATGTTTAAATTTGTGTAGGTGGTTAAATCATATGTGCAATGATCTCAAAGTGGAGACCATTGGGTTTATGTGTCCCAAAATGCTTTCCCAAGTGCGAAAACATCCAGATGCGACAAATAGATATTTGTCGAACACATGGAAAGCATTGCAATCTAAAAGTTTACTTTTAGCCCCACACTACGAAGGGTATGAACCTTAAACTTTTAATAACTAATTTACATATTTGATGCCAAATTTAACTTACTATAAATCTTGGAATGCAGGAAACATTGTATACTGCTTGTTTTTCGTGTACAAATGAATGAAGTTTATGTTTTTGATCCTCAGACCGAACTCAAACTTAAACTTGAAATTAAGCCGCAAGTGAGCTTGTAAGTTGTATATATTGCTCTCTTATGTGAAGTTAGTATATGTGGTTATTAAAAAAATTCTTGCATGTGTAGGGCCTTCCAAATTTACAAGAAACTCGGTGGCAAGTCTCGAGGAAGTACCTTGACTTGGAAGCATGTTAAGGTGATTTGATTTTCTAACAAAAAATAAAATAAATATAATATATAGTTTGGTATATGAATTCATTTTAAACTAACTATTAAATTATCTTGTAATATTGATATAGTGTCCTCAACAATTAGGAGCAACCGACTGTGTATATTATGTGATGAGGTATATGCATGACATAGTGAAAAATTACAATCAAAGCATCAATTTACAAAAGGTACTACTTTAGTTTTTTTCCTTCATATTATATATCAGTTACATTATAGGTATATTTCGATCATATCATTGCTGCAATGCTAGTTAGAAGAAATCAAATGTTATTGTAGTTGTGTATTGCATTTACCTTGGTTCATTGAGTACGCTTAGCTTATGGGTTGCTTGGATTTCGCGTAAATCAAGTCAAAAACGAATTAGGAGGCCTGTGTATTGCATCTTCATACGTTGAGTATAGCGCACTAGTGACTATGTTTTATCAACGCTTGACTGTAAAATCCAATGAGGAAATGATAAAAGAGTGCAGTATATACTTTACAAAAAGAAAACGAATTAGGAGGCCTGTGTATTGCATCTTCATACGTTGAGTATAGCGCACTAGTGACTATGTTTTATCAACGCTTGACTGTAAAATCCAATGAGGAAATGATAAAAGAGTGCAGTATACACATGCTGAGACAATATCAACGCTTCTGCTTTTGCACATGCTGAGACAATATCATGAACTTGCTGTTGATATTGTCTCAGGTACATATCCAGGCAAATGAAAAATTCTAAGATGTGGAGGGTTTAAAGGAAATTACATCGAGACGGTAAAGAACTGTAGAAGTTACAAATAGGCATATGATTGTAGAATAATGGAAAAGAAACAAGGAGAAATTTGAAATTTTTTAAAACTTGTAATGGTGGATACCTTGTTGTTTACCGCAGTTACGTGTGTAGAATATAGTTTGCTAGTGTCCTACCTGCCTGTCCACTGCATCGTTGCATTTGCATATTAGATTTATTCATACTTACGTATCTTATATATATGTTTAACTAGCTTTTTGTTTGTTGGCATCCATTTACATAGTTTAGTCTAGGGGTAGTTCAAAGGTGACTTTCCTGGGATCCACTTACATACACTTTAATCTAGTTTAGTCAAGTGCAGTTAAAAAGGTCAGTGTCCTGGGTTCCATTTACATTATTTAGTCTAGTCCACTCAAGTGTAGTTAAAAGGTCGGTGTCCTGGGATCCATTTTACATAATTTAGTCTAGTGTAGTTAAAAGGTCCAAGGTGATTTTGGCTTCCTCTTAACCCCATGGACAAATTTTCATCTGACGTAAACAAAAGCCAGAAAAATAATATACACAGCAAGTTCATTGGTGCACTGCTGAATTTGTTTGCATACTCACTTGTATAATAATTTTTTTAATTGCAGGACTTGGTACAAGACGGTTCTTATAGCCAACAAGAGATAGATGAGGTTCGGGACAATTTAGCTAGTTATATCATGTATAATTGGATGTAGTTGTTTTTTATTCTGTACGTTGATCTTTTGTAATGCACGTTGGTATTTTATTATTTACATTATGTTTGTGACAAATTATGTTTGGCAAGGCCAAAATAGAGAAGTATTGTGACAAATTATGTTGATGGATAATATAATTATATTTTATGTTCGATCAGTTTCATAGTAATGTACATTTGTGAAAATTTTAACTGCAACTTCATACGTGGTTTTTATATTCTGAAATAGTTATGATGCAAATTTTTTTTTTCAAATATATCTTGTGTCGGTTGTTACTTCAAAGATGGCCGATACAACTGTTTGTCAATTGTGTCGGTCGACAAACTAAAAAGGTCGACACAAATATCAATCATATGTGTCGGTCGTCAATAAAGGGTAGACGCAAAACCAATATCATTTGTGTCGGTTGATATAAGAGGCCCGACACAAGAAAGTGTCATTTGCTTCACCGTATAGACTACTTTGCGTCGACCGTTTGTAAGAAACCGACACAAATAATATTTAATTGCGTCGGTCGAATAACCGACACAACAAAAAAAGGTCTTTTGCGTCATCTTCATTTGTGTCGGTTGTAAAACCGACACAAAAGGGGTTAAATGACCGACACAAATGACATGTTTTGTAGTAGTGTATGTTCTAATTCATATTTTGAAGATTGATGAATTTAAGAATATTATTTCTTTTATCCATTTTTTAATACAAACTATAGCCTATGATGTAGCTAATCTTCACTCCAAACATGACATTTGATTATTTAGTTGGTAATAAAATTACTAACTCAAAAGAGAACATTATGAATTTTTAACTATATACAGCTCTGACTAGCATCTGAAATATTTTTTTTAAAATGATGTTTGAGAAGTTGAAAACATCCATACCTACACCAATGCCCTAATCAGGAGGAATGGTGCAAGGAGCAACTTGAAATTTTCAAAGTTCAAAATTGAAAATCTACCACACCTACATGCCTTAGATTATATTGTACACTTTTATGGACTTTATAGAGTTTGTAATTTATAGCAAAACTGTGTACTTTCTGTACTCTATCATATTTCAGTAGTTTGAACTAGAACTGTGTACGTGTTTTTTATGTCTGTACCCAAGCTTTACTTAAATCTGTGTATGACAATACATCATTCTATTATTGTTTTCAGCAATTTATCTCCACTACAGATTAACTACTTCTGGCCTGCGTATGAAAACGTTCATAAAAAACCTGTGTAAACCACGCCTAACGTCTATTTTACAACTATATATGTTAAAATAATCTATTCTAAATGCAGAGCCAGTATTATACAACCATCGGAACTATAAACCCATCACTAGCCCATGCTCGTGCATGGGTTCTGACCTAGTTATTACTTAAACTGTGCAGGTTGAAGAAATACCCAAAGGATTTCCGTTTGAAATCCAGGACGAGGTAGGCAAGAACATAATACTGTTAAAAAGAAATTACCACGGTGAACAAATCAAAGTTAGGGTTTTAAAGCCTGATTTGATTACGACAGATGAGCCTAAAGAGGATGGAGGCACCAATGATTATTATAACAGCGTTATAGGAAATCAATCGGAAATTCCCTTGACCATTATCATTTATAAAAGGTAAGTCGGGAAAAAAAAATTCACCTCTTAGAGCTATGTAGCCGGAACTAGGGCTAACGGTCGCTGACGAGCCTGTAATAGGGACAGGGACGATGACAAATGGAGATGAGCCTACAACGGGGACGACTGCAATGGAGATGGGGACGACAGTAAATGGGAAAGAACCTGCAACAGGACGACTACAACAACGCCAATCGACTGACAAAATTTTCTCTTGGAGAAGGAATGTTTGTTATTAAATTTGGATTAGGAATTGAAATTTGGGGAAAGTTTTTGCTTAATCGGAATTCATTGAAATGGAGGGAAAGGAAATAATTTTAGTGCCTTTGATTTCTGACAGCGTTCACAACCTCGGTGTTAAAGTAATATACCGACAAATAATCGTTTCTTACGGCAACCCACTCAAAAATGCTGTACTATAATGCTAAGAAAATAAACTTTTCTTGTAGCGAGAAACTGTTTGGAGAGGGTATGCGGTGATTTTTTTTAATTACAATATACGGAAAAGGAAGGGAGCTACAATGAATGGGAAAAGGGCATCATTACGTGATTCCACGTATGTGTTTTGAGAATTGTGCTTTTAAGTTTAAGTAAAAGATTAGTGGAAATTAGGTTTGAGTGACAATATCTGCAGCAACGTTAAGTTTCCAGGACAATTTTGCATGCTTTCTTTGGTTAAAGTGACGTTACCCGACTACAATTTGTTTCAAGAACAAAATTACTATTTGTTTATGACCAAATTAACCTTCCTTCTTTCCTTCTGTTTATTTCCTTGTTGACACAATCCTCCAACGCTTATGCTTGCGTCCTTGCTGTCTTTTTCATGGCTACCATCTTCATCTTGATCGTCATGGCGGTCACTACCATCTTTCTCCCCTTCTTTTTCTCACCATACAAAACAACCTCAAAAATCATGCTCTCAAACCCTAAAATCTACATTGGATCTATTGGTTTCTAAATAACAAAAGCAATCGACACCATAACTACCACAGCTGCCTTCGCACTCCCTTACACATGCAGATTCAACGCGCTCGTACACTTCATCACGGAAAAGTTTAACAGATTCCATCTAGGACAGCGGGCTCATGTACGATTGTTTTCTGAGCTTCCTAGCATTATATGGAGTGTGTTAGATGGAGTTCCCATGGTGCAGCTATTTGATTTTCACTCCTATGCATTTGATGTTCGCATGTGTTCAATTAGTGTTCTAAGTTATTGTCTTGGCTCTTTAGTTGATCAGGGATTATTATGTATCCATAATACATACGAGTACAGATCATTTAGGAGATAAAATCATTAAGGTTTTCATAGATAAAGATTAAAACATATGGCATTTTGCAGATAAAAATAAATTTTGTTTTTATTTATTTATAAACTTAATTTACCATTTCATACATTGTAGAAAAACGTAGCTTTGAAAAATGATATATTTATTTATCGTTTTGTTTAAATTTAACAAATAAGGAAAAACAATGAGATTGTAAAATTTGGTTGGTTTGTCAATACCCTGAAGAATTATTCTATAACTAAACTTCGTTAGTAAAATAGTTATGTTGTGTAGTATTATTTTTGATTATTGGTTATAGCATTGAATATAACTAAGCTAAAACTCCTATTTGTGCTTAACTTTTTTTTTTTAAATGTTTAGGATTTTCGTAGATTAAGATAAAAACGTATAGTTTTTTCATACGTCAAGATAATTTTTTTTCTTTTTTATTCAAAAGATTAATTTGCATTTTTTCCATAATGCACAATTTATTTATCTTTTCGTTTAAAAGTCAAATGCACGTATTAAATACACGTATCAAAATTATTATGTGAGTAAAAATTTCCTTTTTTTCGAAGTTAAATTTATTAATCCTTTTGTTTAAAAGGTAAATAAAGACAGAAATAAAATGAACATATTATTTAAAAAGCATAATTTTGATAAAAAGATTACTTTATTTATCTTTATTTTTTAAAAACTAAGGCCCCGTTTGGTTTGCTGTTTTTAGTTTTGTGTTTTCGTCTAAACAAAAATGCGCATTTCTTATACATTGTTGGAAAACGTGCAATTTTGAAAAATGAAATTAACATAGAAAATATAGAATAAGTTTATTTGATTTTTCGTGTTTTGAGGCATAACAAAAGGACGGAAAACAATTCATCCCTCCATTTTCCGTCGATCGTCGTAATGGCTAAGAATTGTAAAAGAATTTCCTTCATTTTCTTGTATTTTGTATTGTATGTTGAAAACACAAAACGCAAAACTAAAAACGAAACCAAACAGGCCCTAATTTTTTACCTTTTGCTCCACGCTTAATTTATTTATTTTTTGTTTTTAAGCAAATCATAGAGAAAATGATCGAACATATACAGAAAAGATAAATGAACAAACATAGTTTCAACAAAAAGAAAATTTTATTTATCCTTTTGTTTAGATCTAAATGTTTCCTGGAGATTGGGCCAGGCAACTTAGTACTCGGCATACCCACGGTTCGGCCCAAATAGATCGTTCAGCATCTATTTGCAACCGTCATTCAGGAACGCTCGGCATCCAGGAGCGCTCGGCCAAAGGCATCGTTCGGCCAAAGACTGCGCTCGGCCAAAGGCATTGTTCGGCCAAAGGCATCGCTCGGCCAAAGACTTCGTTCTGCCAAAGGCATCGTTCAGCCAACGACTTCGTTCGGCCAAAGACTTCGTTCGGCCAGTGACCTCATTCGGTCAAGACATCGTGTTCGGTCAAGATATCGTTCGGCCAGAGACATCGCTCGGCCGAGGTATCGTTCGGCATACCAATGACGTTCAGCAGTCAAAGATGGTCCGGCATTCTCCCCAGCACGACCGGTTTCGATTATTACTCGGCCTACTCTTCCCATACAACAAATGCATCGTTCGACATGAAGAGGATGGTTCGGCATTCGCCTGTTCGGCCTGTTCGGTTCGGCATACAGAGACCACTCCATTTGGGCCAAGGTGTTCGGCTGCCAAGCCCGCCAGGGAAGTCCAACCCATCTTTGTCTATAAATAGAGAGGCAGGGGCACAGTGAAAGGGATCCTTTTTCGAGAACACTGGGGAGACTCTGCCGTTTTCAAGACTCATCCTCTTTACTTAGCAATTGTATTCAAGTAATTGGCAAACGGATTGTATATGTAATCAATTATCTAGTAAAGCAATAAAGATTAACCTCAAAGTGGACGTAGGCAGTTACGCCGAACCACTATAAATCTAGTGTTCTCGTCTTTGCATTCAATTTAACATATTGTTCCTTGTTTAAATTTACTTTCATCATTTATCTCTCTACACAATCTTTCTCAACGAGGTTAGTGACCAACTTTGGTGCTAACACTTTGGTGCTTTCATTGAGAACTGAATTCTCAAACCTCAAGGATCTGCTTTGAAGCTACTGGATTGAATAAATCCCCCAAGGAAGACCCGATTCATTCGTAGGACGTCCGTTGATTCTACTCAGAGTTCATACCAATAACTCTACAATGGCAAGACCACGTACCAAATCAGCCTCTCATAATGCGGACGCCCACGAGACTGCTAGCGTACAACAAGCAGGGCCTAGCAATCAACAAGCAATGCTAGGTGCAGGGACTACTGCCTAGGACCAAATGCCGGTTGTCACCAGAATAGAGTTCAACGACTTGATGAGAGAACTCAGGGAAAGCAGGAGACAACTCGGAGAGCAGATGCAAGCCAACGCCAACCTCATGGCACAACTCACTCAACAACAGCATCAGAATGCTGGGGGCAATCCCGCTCCTTATTCTTCATCCGACAGCTCAACTTCGTCCGACGAACCTCCCCGGCGTAGACGCCGTAAGACTGAAACTACGCAGGCAGGTGCTGCTGTCCGAACAGCTGGAGACCATGTTCAAGCACGAGCTGGAAACTTAGGAGCTGGAGTGCAGGTGGAAGCTGAAGGCCCGGCTCACCAAGATGCCAATGAAGTCGAACCTCAAGATGCACATTTGGCAGATCGCCAGTAGAGGAGGCATCAGCCTGGTCAATCCCGTAGGACAGACTCCAACCTTCCACCCTCCATACAAACCCCAGACCTGACAGCTATGATCAGACAATTGATGAAAGAGAATCAAGGCTTATAAAACGACGATTGGGGGGTGTCCAGAAGCCATACTCCGTTCACAGACACTGTTCTGCAGGAAGCGTACCCCAGGAAGTTTAGTATGCCAACTATCCTGGCATATGAAGGAAAGACTAATCCCAGACAGCATGTCATGAGATACGAATGGATGATGGATTCATCTAGAGCAAATGATGCAACCAAGTGTAGATGCTTTCCAATAACTCTATCTGGGATCGCTACCATGTGGTTCACTCGACTTCCTCCACGGTCTGTATCCAGTTTCGAGGAGTTGGCAAAGAAATTTATAGAACAGTTCAGGATACATACTACTCGTCCAAAGGACGTGATGTCTCTATCAAGTGTAATCCAGGCTCCTGGGGAATCATTGAAGGAGTATTTGCAGAGATTCCATGTTGCGGCAACTAAAGTCAGCAATCCCAATGATCACGCAATTCTTATGGCTGTGATGCGAGGAGTGGATCCGGATTCAGAGTTTGGAGACTGGTTGGCAGGAAAACCTCCAGCTACACTAGAGCGTTTTTACTCAAAGGCGCATCAGTTCATAAGAAGAGAGGAGGCCAGGTGGGTAAGGCGAGATAAGGCACCGGGACCTGTCCAGGAGTCCGTGAAAAGCAACATTGCTGTGAAGCAGTCCGGAGACAACTCGGGAAAAGTTCAAGTCAATGTTCAGAACAAGCCCGGGCAACCTAAGGAATCCGGAGGAAGAAATCAAGGGAAGAAGAGAGAAGCGGGGAAGTGGAAGCCGAGAATTCCAACCTACAACGAGTATACCCCGCTGAATGCGTCTCTTGTGAACATTTACCTATCAACCTGCAATACCTTTCAGTACAGAAAGCCACGTCCAAAGGAGTCAACCGAAGAACAAAAGCGGACTGGGAAATACTGCCGCTTCCATGAGACTTATAGGCACAATACGGAAGAGTGCAGACACCTACACGACGCTATAGAGAAGTCACTACAAGAAAAACTATTTTTAGTTGCATTAATTGGTGGCGTTTTAAATTTTGTGCAACTGTTGGTAATTTTACAATATAAAAATAAACAAAGAAACGCGGCTAATTCTCCCGCCAGTAATTCGTGGAATTTTTTGCTAAAGTTTTTCATGGCCGCTCAAATTTCCTTTACCACTTTTTCTTCTTCTCAAACTACTCCGCTTAAAAGAAATTATTCGCCTCTTCCAATTTACTCCACAAGCCCTAATTTGAATAGCTCCGCCTTGGTAAACCCAAACTCGATTACATCGAAGAAGAACAATCCCGCAATGGAGTTGACCAGGAAACTTCCGATAGCTACGAATTTAAACGAGCCGTTGTTTTGATCTGCCTCTTTCAAGACGAATCGGGTCAAATTCGAGTCATTCTCACCAATAGATCATCTTCACTTTCTACTCACTCTGGTAATTTCTTTCAGTTAAGATAGCCGTATAAATTCGGGAAAATCGTAGGGGTAGAGTGTGAAAATATGTTTTGCAGGTGAGGTGGCGTTGCCAAGTGGCAAGAGGGAGGAAGGAGATGCCGATGATACAGAAACTGCACTGAGAGAAGCAAATGAAGAAACTGGATTAAATCCTTGTCTTATTGAAGTAGTTGCTGTTCTTGAACCTTTTCTTTCTAAGGTAATTATTTGACTTTAAGTTTTTTAACCAGTTTATGATTACAATTTGGAGGTGGGAACTTAAACACATGGGCTTATGTTTCTGATTGCAGAAGATTTCGGTACTTTGCTGGTTGTATACTGGATTTTCGTGTATGGCAGCACCAACAAGGTTAGATCCTCTTTTATCTTCTTCATAAAGGAAAAACAAAGTTTCTAATTAGTCATAATGTTTATACTTAATATGCCACGATTCCTATTGAGCTTATGACATGTTTTTTTAAGAGGACTAGACATATGTTACTGACTGTAATAATAATTTCAAGAAAATGATCCGAAGGATAAACTATGAAAATCACAAAAATTATTGATGAAGCTTGTTAAAAGAGTGTGCAGTTTGACATAGGACAACCAATGACAGAACTGCATAATAGGATCAGTTAGACAGGAAAAGAAATTTCTAGTACAAACAAGTCAGGGTACAAATGTCATTGAAAAACAAACTGAAACTAAAGTGCAAATAGGATTGTAAATTGTAGCTGCTATTTTTTTTACAACAATGACAACCAAACTGAAATAAATTTACAAATCCGTAAAAAGATACAAACTGTACAGAGGGAGTGGACAACCATATTGAAATAAAAGTGCAAACTGTAATATAAATACAAATGGAACAGTGGAAAGAGTGGAGAAGTGGGTTGATATAAGTAGTATGTCACTACGATCCTTTGTCTTCATAATTATTGTCTTCATTTTCTTCTCGTTTGAGTCTTTTTTCTTAGCATAGTCCATTTTTGAATCATCCTAAACGATAGACCAAAAGATTATTTCCCTGCGAAGATTATTTAAAATCACTCATTACCTCTATGATCAATCCGCGTCAAGCTGTAGATCTGTGTTGCAAAGAGCAACATGTTTGATTAACATCATCTCGAAACTTGTTGGTGTCCTACAATGATATTTTGTTGAGCTTCTCACATTTCCCTATAATGCATTGCATACTCTTGCATTGCTCTTATCATATCCTACCATTTGTTTTTCTTTGTCGAGCTGCATATTTAATAAACCATATTATAGCAGGCAGGCTATAGGCCTAAACCGATGAACCTCCGAAGCTCTCTTAGATTTTGGGATCAAATGTAGAAAAGTATGGTTTATCTCTTTTAAGATTCTTCTAGTAGAGAATGAATCATTCACTACGTCAAACAGCAAATATTTCATCATATCCCAATGAATCTTAGTGAACTTTGCATTGAAACCGTCTGGTCCCAGAGTAGTACCATCTTCCACTGAAAAGACAGCATTCCGGATTTCAAAAAAGTCTATACGCTCGTTCAAGAAATTCCTACCGTGATCAGAAATGGTTGATTTGTAAATCACCCTAGGAAATACTGTTTGGACATGCTTATTATATAAATCAGCAAAAAAATGTACTGCCTTATTAGCAAAGTCATTCACATCTATGTTATCTGAACCATCGCTCGAGATACCCTGTCTCCAATAATTTAGACACCTCTTATTTGACATTTTGGCGCAGAAACAAGCCATAGATTCATCTTCTAGAAGCAGGCAATCACACTTAGCCTTCTATTTAGTATCCATTATTTCTTGTTTCGTGGCCCTCTCCGGTTTGGATTTGACATTCTTCAACTCATATCTGGTGTTATCATCTTCTAGAAGCAGTCAATTCCATAGTAATGTGTTGATCGCTTGTACTAATAATGTTGCATCTCCACATATCATTATTTAGCAAAACAAATACACAACATTTATTTTAGCAAGAGACATTACTGATTATTTCCCATCTACTGTCCATTCTTCTACCCAAATCTATAATTTCGTTTGCTTTCAACTTACTCTCCAGAGTCCCAAAGCACTCGATCTTATATTTATTAATTAAACTGACATAGACAAACAGTCTTGCTAAATCTCTTGCTCTGTTTTTCTCTTTAAATTGATTTTGAATAGCTTCAGCTACCATTACTTTGTTTGTTGCTTAATGACTATTCTTGAAGTTAAGCTTAATTTTGCGCCATTTCCATACTTTCCTTGAAAACTTGCATTCATATAACAAATGGTTATAATTTTCTACGTCAGTTTCACACTTCAGCCTTTAGGTTTTACCATTTATTTATACACGACTAGTGCATTTTAGCAGATTCATTCTTTTTATATTTCCACTGACTTAATCACTAATATTTGTAACCCAATGACCTTAAACATGTAGATGAACAATCGAAAATCAAAGCAGGTGATTAAGTGTATATTTTCGATTAATCAACTCAGTTTGATGGTTCATCATTAACAAACATTATTAGGTAGCTTTCGGCCTCCATCATATTCTTACGTTTGTTTGACAAGTTGTTTTTTGTATTTATTGTCAAGGAAGATAAAATGTATATATCATTGAGAATTGAAAGGTGTCTTGATCGAGATTAGACCAAGTCCATCCCAAGTACAATAACTAATTTATTTGATTTAACATGACACTCAAATGACTGAAGTTAGGTAGATAAGCACGGACAATAGAATAAGATATCAAGATATTTTCTTTATCCACCCAATTATTAAAGAACAAAAGAATAAAACATGAGTATAAAGGTTGAAAACAGTGACTTGGGCTTCTATATAAAAGCCATGGCACTTCGCATGGCCTTGCCAAACCAGTCCAGAATCTGAATTCTCATATTACTTAATTTTGTAGAGTCATGGCACATAAAGGTAAGCTAGCGAAAGTAGGAATTGAAGCTTTCGACATACTTGAGGAGTACATGGGAAAAAAAGAAAAGCCTTTGCCGCAATCCAAGCACTTTCAATTTCAGAGAACTGCCAAACCAACGAGGAGGGAAGAAGTAATTACCATCGACAGCAATCAAGCAGTTATAGTAGAAGGATCAATGTATACTTTCCCTCGTCTTCACCTTTCTTCCAAAGCCATCAAAGCTGCAGAAGAAGAAAAAATGGCAGCTGACTGTTTCTATGCACATAAACTTTTTAATGCCACAGGCATTGTTGTCGTACCTGGAACAGGGTTTGGGCAGGTTTGCATCGTTATCCCATGTGAATCATCGACTAGAACATAACCATTCTTGAATTTGGAGTATCAAAATTAGTTTACTCAGCACAAAATAGTAAGCATGACCATGAAATGTTTTCTTCTTCTCACTTATTTTTGGGTTAATGAATGAAGGTACACGGAACTTGGCATATCAGATGCACCATCCTGCCACCAGAGGAGAAACTTGCTGGACTTGTTTCACACCTCAAATCTTTTCATGAAGAGGCGCAAATCAAATGAAATATGTAAGCTACAACGAAGTTTACTGATTTAGCAAATTTGGACTTGATGATGCTAGCTTTCACTTGTGTATGCAACAAAGAATTATGGATAATCAAACGTTTTGTTAGCACTAGTTAGATATAACATTTATTAGTACCCGATGTGTAAATTTGTATACAAATGGTTATTGTATGTGAGTTAAGTCATTTTGTCGAAAAACTATTGTATTGGAATGGTTATGGATATTTTATTTGATTATATGGTTAATGTGTTTTTTAACTTATTTGAATATGATGATCATGTGAGTAATTGTTGATTGATATAATAGAACCAAAATAGACCATTAACAGGAAATAATAGCATGAAAAAATGGTGTAAAATAATAAACAACTTTTAGTAGCGTTTCAAAAACGTTACCGAAATATATATAGTGGCGTTGAGTAAATGCAACCGTAAAACAGGGGTAAAGTTGGAAATTCGATTAGTAGCGCCAAAAAATCTTTTGGTGGCGTTTTTTAAACGCTACAAAAAGATTTATGGTGGCATTTGAAAAACGCTGCCAAAAATGCATTTATAGTGGCGTTAAAATAAATGCAACAAAAAATCATGGATTTTTAGTCGCATGTTTTCTCGCGGCGTTTATCAAAACGCCACCAAAAGTTTTTGTAGCGTTTTTTGAGTGCCACAAAAAATAAAATTTCTTGTAGTGAGTTGATCAGGCAGAAAAAGTTACAGGAGTTTGTGAAGGATCCACAGGAAGGAGGACAGGGAACATCCAACCCAGGTCGTGCACCAGCTCCGCGTCATCCCGAGGAGCCTGCCGGACTGTGGGCAGACTAGTCATAAACACGATCATCGGCGGGCCTCACCCTACGGATAAGAACTGGCAAGAGATGGAGCGGTATGCTAGTTCCCTGAAGCACGCAGATTTCGAGTGTTGTTCCAACGTAGAGGATGGGACCCCTGCTAAACAGCTATGCATGATGACAGACGATATAGTATTCAGAAGCAGAGATGCTGATCAAGTAGAGGCTCCTACCATCGACAAGATGGTCATATCTGCGACAATCGGGCTGGCGTATGTAAAGAGAATTTTGATTGATTGTGGAAGTTCAGTCAATATCATCTTCAAAAAGGCTTATGACCAGATGAAGATGGAGACGAAGGATTTGAAACCGTCTAAAGCTCGTATACACGGCTTTAATGGCGCAGCGACCGATGCAGTGGGGTATGTTGAGTTACCAGTTGAACTGGGACAAGGCGAGCGTAGGAGGGTGCGAATCCTACCCTTCATAGTTTTGGATGTGGATTCTCCATACAATGTGTTCTTGGGTCTACCGGCCCTGGCTGAGTTTAGGGCAGCATTAGCCCCGTGGTGCTTGACTTTGAAGTTTCCGACTGACAAAGGAGTAGGTGTTGTTCATGGCGACCAGGCGACTGGTCGTGCCTGTTATGTGGCTGAGCTCCGAGAGGCCCATCGGAGGGAGAAAGGAAAGGTTGCGGATAATCCTATCCGCATCCATAATACTGACAATTGACAAATAATTCCCGAGCCCTGGCTCGGGCATAATACTCAGATCTTCAGAGACATAGATCCGAGAGACGACGACGAGAAACCCAGGGAAGAAAAGGCAGCACCGGCTGAATTGACAATTGACATTTCAGTCAGCCAAGACGACCCATCGCGAGTACTGAAGATCGGATCACAACTCAGCCCCGCAATGACTGAAGACCTTAGTGATTTCCTCCAAGCGAATCTTGATGTTTTCGCCTGGACACATTCTGATATGTGCGGGATTTCTCCCGCTATTACGAGTCATATGTTGAACATAGACCCGAAGTACGTCCCGGTTAAACAAAAGAGGAGAGGAATGAACCCGGAGAGGTCCGCTGCTCTCAGAGAGGAGGTGGACAAACTCAAAGCCAATGGGTTCGTCCGCGATGCCCTCTACCCTGAATGGGTATCAAACCCCGTGCTGGTGAAAAAGGCGAACGGGAAATGGAGAACTTGCATAGACTATTCCGATTTGAACAAAGCATGCCCCAAGGACAGTTTCCCATTGCCAAGGATTGATCAGTTGGTCGACTCCACTGCAGGACACGAGTTGTTATCGTTCATGGATGCATACTCGGGATACAATCAGATCCCGATGCATATTCCAGACCAGGAACACACCAGTTTCGTCACGGACGTTGTGCTATATTGCTATGTAGTGATGCCTTTCGGACTGAAAAATGCAGGAGCGACCTATCAGCGTTTGGTGAATCGAATGTTCAAAGACCAAATTGGTAGAACAATGGAAGTCTATGTGGATGACATGCTCGTGAAGTCACGACAGTCAAACGACCACATTCGAGACTTATCAGAGATGTTCGATATACTCAGATATTATGGGATGAAGATCAACCCTCTGAAGTCTTCCTTCGGCTTTGCGTCGGGGAAGTTTTTGGGATTCATTGTTAATGCTGGGGGAATTGAAGCGAACCCAGAAAAGATTCAAGCTATTCGAGATGTGCAAGTGCCCAGAACTATAAAACAGGTGAAAAGCTTGAATGGAAAGGTGGCTGTGCTGAGTCGATTTATATCCAGAGCCACGGACAAGTGCAATCCCTTCTTCGATATAATAAAGAAAGGAAGAGAAATTTCGAATGGACATCCAACTATGAGGAAGCATTCCGAGATCTGGTGAGGCATTTGGAGAGTCCTCCAGTGCTTTCGAAGCCAGTAGACCACGAGATGTTGTATGTATACTTGGCCGTGTCCCCGCATGCTATAAGTGCGGCTTTAGTCCGCGAGGAGGACCGAGTCCAAAAGCCGGTGTATTACGTTAGCAAACGTTTAACGGGGGCAGAAAGAAATTACCCTAAAGTTGAGAAATTGGCATATTGCTTGGTGATTGCATCACGTAAGCTACGTCCATACTTTCAAGCATACTCAGTCAGTGTCTATACCGATCAGCCCTTACGGCAGGTACTCCAACGACCAGAAACTTCTGGAAGGATGTTAAAATGGAATATCGAGTTGAGTCAGTTTGATATTACCTACCTGCCACGAAGAGCCATGCAAGGCCAAGCATTAGCAGATTTCATCGCTGAGTTTAATGTATCTGACGAACCAGACGGTCACAGTGTCATTCCCCTCATTAAATGGAAATTGTACACCGATGGGGCATCAAACGACCGCTGCTCCGGAGCTGGAGTAGTTCACGTGACTCCAGAAAATCGATCGATTTGTTATGCTTCAAAGCTCGATTTCCCGGCTACGAATAATGAAGCAGAATATGAAGCATTGATTGCTGGTTAAAAGCTTATCGGAGAACTCGGAGTAAGGTCAGTCGAAATATTTTGTGACTCACAGTTGGTGGTCTACCAAGTGCGGGGAGATTACCAAGCAAGGGGACAGAAGCTTGCTCCGTACCTTGTTCTGGTTCAGGAACTATTGTCGAACCTCGAACGTTATGACATTTCGCATGTCCCGCGTGAACAGAATAAAGAAGCCGACTCATTGGCTAAATTCGCAAGCACTGGCGATGCGCAGCAAATGTGATTGTTTCCCGTTGAAACCTTGCATGCTCCAAGCATAGACGCGATGAAAGTTGATTTTGTTTCGGAAACAGAAATCGAAAGGGAGTCATGGATGACCCCATTCAAACTATACCTGATGACCAGGACTTTACCGGAAAAAAGGAGCGAAAGACGACAGGTCATTCGAAAAGCCGCAAGATATGTGATGCAGGATGAAGTAATGTATCGGAAGGGGTTCTCGGTCCCCTTATTACGATGCATTGGCCATGATGAGACAAAGCGGGTCTTGAAGGAGGTTCACGAAGGAGAATGTGGCGACCATACTGGGGGGCAAACGCTAGCGAAAAAGATCTTCCGTTACGGATACTACTGGCCAACTGTGAATCGGGATGCTGCAGATTATGCAAGAAAATGTGACAAGTGTCAAAGATATGCGAAAATCCCGAGAGCTCCACCAACGGAACTCACACAAATGGTTAGTCCCTGGCCGTTTGCAATCTGGGGAATCGACATAATCGGTTCTTTGCCTATATCCAAAGGTGGTGCAAAATACGCGATAGTTGTAGTCGACTACTTCACAAAGTGGGCTGAGGCGGAGCCTTTAGCCACAATCACCTCCAAGAAGGACATTAATTTCGTTGTACAAAACATTATATGCCGCTTTGGTCTCCCTCGAACCATCATTACGGACAATGGAACGTAGTTTGAAAGCAGAGAGTTCAAAGATTTTTGTTTAAAGTACGGCGTTGAGAAGAAGTTCGCCGCCGTTGCGCATCCGAAAGCTAACGGACAAGTCGAGGCCGTGAACAAAATAATCAAGTCCATATTGAAGAACCGTTTGGAAAAAGCCGGAGGCAAGTGGGTATATGAACTCCCAACAGCATTATGGGCTTATAGAACTACCCACAAGTCCGCGACTGGCCACACTCCATTCGCATTGGCATACGGTTCGGAAGCCGTTATACCCATGGAGCTTGAAGTTCCATCTCATCGAGTGATATATTATGATCCTAGGACGAATCAGGATCTCTTGTTGGAGTCACTGGACTACATCGATGAAAAATGTGGAGAGGCTGAGCTAAGGGCGGCAACACATAGGCATCGAGTCAAGTGATATTACGACGACAAAGTCCGCCCAAGGATCTTTAATGTGGGTGATCTCATTTTGAAACGAGTTTTCCCAATACCATCACGTATGAATCCCAACTGGGAAGGTCCGTATGTCATTGAACGGAAGTTTGGAGAAGGAACTTTCAAGCTAGCGACCGCTGATGGCGTGACACTCCCCCGAGCGTGGAATAGTGAACATTTGCGACGTTATTATACTTAGTTTGTTTTTGTCATGTTTTAGGTGCAGTTATTTCCTGTATGTTTTTGTTCCAGTGTTTCTTAGTTACTTTTTAGCGTGTAATCGGACAATTTAGTTTGTTTCATTAATAAAGGCTTGAAGCCGTCTTTTTATGAATCATTGATGTTCCTGAGCCTTATAGTCCAGTGATAAACAACCGAAGTTGTATGCTGCCTGACATACGAACTCGCATAAACGACTTGAACCTCCGAGTCCCCTAAGGGCGGACCGGAGTACTCTAAGTCCCCGGAGCGTGGACTAGAGTATAAACGACTTGAATCTCCGAGTCCCCTGAGTGCGGACCGGAGTACTCTAAGTCCCCGGAGCGCGGACTAGAGTATAAACGAATTGAACCTCCGAGTCCCCTGAGTGCGGACCGGAGTACTCTAAGTCCCCGGAGCGCAGACTAGAGTATAAACGAATTGAATCTCTGAGTCCCCTGAGTGTGGACCGGAGTACTCTAAGTCCCCGGAGAGCGGACTAGAGTATAAACAACTTGAACCTCCGAGTCCCCTGAGGGCGGACGGAGTACTCTAAGTCCCCGGAGCGTGGACTAGAGTATAAACGAATTGAATCTCCGAGTCCATGAGTGCGAACCAGAGTACTCTAAGTCCCCGGAGCGCGGACTAGAGTATAAACGAATTGAACCTCCGAGTCCCCTAAGTGCGGACCGGAGTACTCTAAGTCTCCGGAGCATGGACTAGAGTATAAACAAATTGAATTTCCAAGTCCCCCGAGTGCGGACCAGAGTACTCTAAGTCCCCGGAGCGCGGACTAGAGTATAAACGAATTGAACCTCCGAGTCCCCTGAGTGCGGACCGGAGTACTCTAAGTCCCCGGAGCGCGGACTAGAGTATAAATGAATAGAATCACCGAGTCCCCTGAGTGCGGACCGGAGTACTCTAAGTCCCCGTAGCGCGGACTAGAGTATAAACGACTTGAATCTCCGAGTCCCCTGAGTGCGGACCGGAGTACTCTAAGTCCCCGGAGCGCGGACTAGAGTATAAACGAATCGAATCACCGAGTCCCCTGAGGGCGGACTGGAGCACTCTAAGTCCCCGGAGCGCGGACTAGAGTATAAATGACTTGAATCTCCGAGTCCCCTGAGGGTGGACCGGAGTACTCTAAGTCCCCGGAACGCGGACCAGAGTATAAACGAATAGAATCTCTGAGTCCCCTGAGGGCGGACCGGAGTACTCTAAGTCCCCGGAGCGCGGACCAGAGTATAAACGAATAGAATCTCCGAGTCCCCTGAGGGCGGACCGGAGTACTCTAAGTCCCCGGAGCGCGGAATAGAGTATAAACGACTCCAATCTCTGAGTCCCCTAAGCGCGGACCGGAATACTTCAAGTCCCCGGAGTGCGGATTAGAGTATAGACGATTCGAATCTCCGAGTCCCCTGAATGCGGACCGAATTACTCTAAATCTCCGGAGCGCGGATTAGAAAAAATTCTAAGTACCCAAAAATGTGAAACGAGAAATATGCCACTCCAAAGAATGTTCGAACAATGTAAGAATGGATTGAGAAATTACACAACTCATAAGAACTTGAGTCTCGACTACAGTTATACAGAAATGTACAATTCCAGAGAATCGTTCAAACGACAAAGAAACTAAACTTTATTCAATAATCCAAAATGGGGTTATACAACCACTCCTCCAAAACTTGGAGTCAAAAATCTATCTGCACAAACTACGAAAACGAAAAAGCAAAAGTAGTTACAGGACCTAAACAAAATCTCGTTGAACGAGTATAGTGGCTATTTCTTCGGTTTCTTTTTCTTGTCTTCCTTTGTTTTCTCAGATGACTCCTCTCCCTCACGCTTCCTTTTGGACTTTCTGCTTGCCAAAGAAGCAGAGTCAGGAGTGGGAGAAGGAACATCCAGTGGTTTGGATTTGCCGGGAAGAATGACTTTCAGAGGCCTATTCAGCGGGTCGGTAAGTTCAAGTATTTGAGGCTCGGCCTTGATCTCGACCTTCTTTTTCTTCTCTTCTGCGAGTCGCTCCTTCATGCTCACCTTCAAAGTATGTTCTGAGGCGCCAGTGATTTCGATTTCATAACTTCCTTCAACGGGAGATGAAGTGTCGGACTTATCATTATCTAGCGCCTCGATCATTTGAGCGTCAGGGCCGGGAGTTACTCCCACATGAGCGACATCGCTTGTTTTTCCCGCCTCCTCCTTGGCGTCATCGCTCCTCGGAGTTGGTTCAGGATCAGAGCGACCTGCATAAAAAACATAAAGAACAAACATTAAAACCAATAACCGATCGCAGAAAGCGACGTATCTTTGAACTTCTAGGAGAAGAGTTTTATACCGGTTTCTTGCTGGCTTTCAACTGTGCGCGGAGTTTCACCCTCTAGAATGGGGGATAGCACATGAATGCCGAGACCGGGGTCTTCCGCATCATAGCCGGCATGCTGCTCAAACGGGTCAAGTGCTGGCCGATCGGCCGGTTGAATAGGAGGAGGGGCTGCAGCCTCAGTTCCAGACGGATTGGCTTCGTCATCTTTCTTTTTTGACGGGGAAGAGCCTTTACCAAAGAGAGCCAAAGCGGAAGACAAGTCTGATGGCTCGTTCCCCCTGAGAAATTCTTTCACTAGAGCCTCCTCATCGACTTCCTCAGTGCCCGACTCGATCTTTCTGATCTTTATTAAAGTCTCCCAGGCCTCAGCTAGAGATTCAAGGTAGCCCTCGCCTAAAAAGGTCAAGTCCCGGTGCATGAGGACGCGGGCGCTGTATTCGGCGATCAATGGGTCGAACATACACTTGACCTCTTCTCTACCGGCCTCTGCAGCTGCTTCAAGGCGGTAGTCGATCTCCTCGGAAGTTAGTCTCTTGCCCTCCTCACGGGCTTCGCTCTTCATCGTCTCAACCTTGGAAAGCTCATCGTCGAGCTTTGCTTTTAGGAGACGTGTATCAACGATCTCGTTACAGTACCATTGAGACTCTTCTTGAGCCGCTATCTTTTCTTCCCTCTCCTTAGAGAGCAGCTCCTTCAGCTCTTTGACCTACAGGGCGAGTGTATCCCTTTCTTTTTGAATAGAATCTTTTTCTAGAGCTAGGGCCCCGCTGCGTTGGACTGCGATGTCAAGTTCTTTCTTATGGGCCGTCTCTAGACGAGCGACGGCCTCCGCAGTCTCCTTAGCATTCTGTTCTGCGGCTTCAAGCTTGGACTTATATGAAGCAAGCTCTTCGTCTTGATTCTTGATGATGTCCTTGTCGAAGATAGCTTCAAGCTTCAAACGGTCAATTTCCTGTTGTCGCTCAATGGATACTTTTGAGACTTTTTCGACCAAGTGTACAAACGCGTCATGTTGAACATAGACGTCGTTGTTGTAGGCGATGGCACTCTGCTTGACGTGCCCTGGGATGTGATGAATAGCTGGGAGGAACTTCAGGCCGTCAAAGCAGATTTTTGGAAATTTAGCTTTAAGATCGACCATCTTCTCTGCTATCGTTAGATCAGCCGCAGTAACAGGGGGAGGAGGCTTTGAAAGTTCTGTTCTTTTCTGATGTTCCCGAGATTGCCGTGTGCTGGATGAACCGGAATGTTGATCTCGGGAAACATCAGGTTGAGACCCCTTTTGCGGAAGTTATTCTCTGTCTGGCTCAGTTTGAGGAGTGGGATTGCGAGAGTACGAAGACTGGGAGTATGCTTTCTTTCGATAAGACGACTCACGAGGACGGTTGTCTCGATCTTCGTAATCGTCTCTATCCCTACGTCTACCGAAGCCTGAATCCCGTCCCGGATGGTGAAATACAGAAGAACCGTGGAGGCGATCGAACCCGTGGGAGCGCCCCATGTCACCTGCATAGAATAAAAATAACAGCGAGTTAGGAAAAATCGAGGTAATGAAAAAATTGAAATGTATAATGAAGTGCGTGTGTGTCCTAGTGTTCCCCCCGACGGACCAGTTCCTTTATCTTTACTGATTGGAGTGTTATCTCCCTGGATTGAGGCTTGAACTCCTATATCGCCTCTAGCGGGCGAATGAAACTTAAGGGCTTCTGGATCGTCGAAACCGTAATTGAGTAGATCGTCGGGAATGGTAAGGTTCGACAGACCCTTTAAAGAACTTTCCATGTGCTGTGAAGAAGCTTCTTTCTTTGGCGGGATGAGCGTAACTTTGGAAGTTCCGCCAACCTTCTCCTTTCGTATCTTATACGTCAATTTCTTTTTCCCCTTCGAAGGGGAAGATGACGTTTCAATATCATGCACTTAGACCAGCGGATCCTGAGTAGGACCCACGTTCTCGCCTTGTGTTCCAGGAGCTTCACTCTCTTTGATTTTCTCCCCTTCCTGTACATCGGGGGTATGGCGTGATGACGATTCGACTAGTTTTTACCCTTTACCGGATGCGGGCTTGGGAATGGAGACGCCCTCAGGAAGGCTAATCCGGCGACCTCCTGCTAACAGTCCGAATCTCGATAATGACTCATTTGAAATGAGGTTTCGGATGCCCCGTTCCTCGGTAGGAAGAGCTCTAATGGCTTCGACGGTCTCAGAATATCCTCGGCCCTCAGGACGTGGGTTGATACCTAAAAAGATGAAACAAGAAGTTAGAAAAAGCATAGCTCCGATAGAGCGCGAATGTCGACTCAGGGAAAAGACTTACTGCCTTCAACCCATCTCCTCGCGAAACCAGGAGGGCAACGCACATAGAACCATTCCTGTTTGTACAGGGAAAATTTGCTACATGCTCCGGTCAAAATTTGGCATTTGTGGTGCGGCTCGAGGAACACAAAGGAGGGGCTATCTTTCCGCTTCTTAATCATATAAGTATATCTGATGTCGCCGGGAGTTGGAGGCCTAGAGAAGACGGCCATGAAAAGAAGGTAGGTCCCGTATATGAACGCGTGGCCGTTTGGGTGCAGTTGCGACGGGGCGATGTCTATGTATTGCAACACGTCCCGAAGAAATAAATTGAATGGAGGCACGCTGCCCATCTAGCACATGAACTTATTACAGGCAGTATATCCAACTGGGGGCAGATGTGGGCGATCATGCCTCGACGGAACTAACACGTCGGCGAAAGGGATTCCGTGGATAAAGCATATTCGCCGAAGCGCGACTTCGTTAATCTTCGAAGCCTGTGAGTCGATCGGATTATCCAAGAGAATCGATGCCTCCAGGGCATCAGGAGCTAAATTATGAGCAGGGGAAGTCGACGGATTTGAAGTGTCCGCGACTTCTTGCCTTAAAGACGGCCCGGGCCTATCTGAGATAGTATCGGAGCTTGATTTTTTAGACATCTCCAATAAATAGTGAATCTGGCAAAGCACCTGTGAGAACTATACTTGAAAAATGTTCAACGTTAGAATTAACAACACGAATATTCCCCCCACGTGGTGTGTGAACTAGTACAATCAATCGTGTATAAGCATTGAAAATTTGAAAGTCACAAGGTTACTGATATAAAACTAAGCTTCAAATCATCGACTTCGAAGACCGTCATCGTTGACCATCTCCGAAATCCTGCCTTATGGTGATAACAGTTTCAGATTCAGAAAACGTTAGACGAAGTTGTCCGGTTACGTCAATTTAAGTTCCGGTTATATCTGCTGAAACTAGGAGGTTATCAGTCCAAATTAGTTCGATATACTGGTATGCTGGAGTTTTCTGTCCTTGTTTAGTTATGTGATTAGGTAAGGCAATTATCTGTTCGGCATTTATGATTGTTCGGCCTTGATATGGTTCGGCATTTGTGATGTTCGGCCTAAGTATGGTTCAACATTTATGTTCGATCGGCCTAAGTATGGTTCGGCATTCACGTTGTTCGGCCTAAGTATGTTTTGGCATTTATCATTGTTCGGCCTTGATATGGTTCGGCATTTGTGGTTGTTCGGCCAGGCTACTGTTCGGCCTATAACTTGTTCGGCCAAATTCTCGTTCGGCCTAACTAATCATTCGAACTAGTTAGCACTCGGCCAAGATAACGTTCGACATCCCCACTAATTCACGCCTCCACCCTAGCCTTCCATTCCACTGTTCGGCGTATGGTAAGACACGCCGAACCAGAGTTATTCCGAGCCTTAATGTTCAGCACTCCACCCTTGGCTACAGTTCCACACCTCTCCTCCTCCATCCACACCGAACAATAAGAACAGGTCGCTCGGCGAGTCATCCCAGATTATGCCGTTCGGCATCCTAATCGCCTCCAACACTTCCTCTATTCTTTCTTTTCTTCCGGTCTTGTTCGGCACAAAGAAGTTAAGCCGAACTACCACACATCACCCAACAACTCCTACGTGCGATCATCCCTGGACATTTCTCCTCGCCTCACATCATTCAGCCCTAAAGATATCCTAATCAAAGTTTGATTCCTCCATCCACCTAACCCTCTCGGCTACGGTTCTAATGCACAAACCTAAGTCTCTTATTGAAACTGTTTAATCATGGAAGGGATTTAGATAGAAGGGATAATACCTAGTCGGTAGATCGAAACTTAGGAAGGATTGATTAGGCTTTAAGTATCCGATTAACAGGCGAGAATCGCAAGTTTTTGGAGAATGACAGAAATAAAAGTGGAAAAGAGGGGAAGAGGGAGGACGCCCGGTTTTATAGGGAAGAAGAAGAAGTTAAAGAGGCCATAACCGGTAAGGCCGGTCAAGAAGGTATCGTTCGGCACGCACAGAACGTTCGGCTTCAACCGTGTCATTCGGCATTTACACTACGTTCGGCACACACCTCCATAACCGGCATTCACAAGAAAGCAACCCCCAAGAGTGGTGAACCAAGGTTCGAAGCGAAGCATGGAGGACACGTAATTCAAAGCGTATCAGGTTTGGTCACGTAATACACTTTGGGGGGCAAGTGTTTCCTGGAGATTGGGCCAGGCAACTTAGTACTCGGCATACCCACGGTTCGGCCTAACTGGATCGTTCGGCATCTATTTGCAACCATCATTCAGGAACGCTCGGCATCCAGGAGCGCTCGGCCAAAGGCATCGTTCGGCCAAAGGCATCGTTCGGCCAAAGACTGCGCTCGGCCAAAGGCATTGTTCGGCCAAAGGCTTCATTCGACCAATGACTTCGTTCGGCCAAAGACTTCGTTCGGCCAGTGACCTCGTTCGGTCAAGATATCGTTCGACCAGAGACATCGCTCGGCCGAGGTATCATTTGGCATACCAATGACGTTCGGCAGTCAAAGATGGTCCGGCATTCTCCCCAGCACGACCGGTTTCGATTGTTACTCGACCTACTCTCCCCACAAAACAAACGCATCGTTCGGCATGAAGAGGATGGTTCGGCATTCGCCTGTTCGGCCTGTTCGGTTCGGCATACAGAGACCACTCCATTTGGGCCAAGGTGTTCGGGTGCCAAGCCCGCCAGGGAAGTCCTGTTAGTCCATAGGATAGTGGTTTTGATGACAACAACTATAGAAGTGTTATAAAATATATATGTGCAGGAAATCTATATACAGGTATCAACAGAAGAAGACTGTACAGTAAAGAAAACAAAATTGATGAAGACAAAGATCAAGAGTTCAAGATTGAAGACTCATGAGATTCAAGATATTCAAGAGTTCAAGACAAATAATATAGTTAGGTTAGATATTTGTTAAAACTCCTTGAAAGCACTATCATTCTTTTTTATCCAATTTACTCGTGGAATGGAATCCACTTCGTTCTTGTTAAAGGGATGGAACCCTAGTGAGATGGAACTCACGAAATATCTAGTGGAACGGATAGTAGCCCTATTTTGTTATCCACTAATTTTGATTCAAAATGATTTTCAAAATTATCTCTTGTTTTATAAAATGATTTTCAAATATTCCTTTTCAAAAGAAAAACCTTCGTTCACATTTCCAAAAATGTTTTAGCCTCAAAATCATATTTATCATTTTGTTATATTTTGATTTCAAAATTGTCCTTGATATTTTAGCCTCAAAATCTATTTTAATATTATATTTACTTTAGTTTATTTACTTTGATTTTAAATATATTTTAGTATATATAAATATATACATTCATAAGTATTTCTACTTCTAAATACCTTCTACAAATACATAGAGTCCATTTGAATAAAGTTGCATATGTTTTAAATCATCATTTTCAAAGTAAAGCAAATCATCACTTTTTACTAGACCATGTCGACATCCTATTTACCTGTCATGTCGACATGCTTCCCGTTACAGCAAAGGTTGTTTTCAAAAGAAGTTTCTATTCGTTTAAACCTCTTCGAATGGACACATCCATTCATTCTCTATAAATAGAGACTGTTATGGACGTTTTCCAGTAACTACTGTCTTTATTTTTTTTTCTCTTTACTCTCTTATCTTATTTTCTAATCATCCTATCCATATTTTGCCGAAATCTTAAGTGAATCAAACCAGAATATCTCTAGTTTGATTCTCTGCCACTCTCTCCAAAGAATCTCAGTGCTTATCAGAGTTATAGATACATTTGTACTCAAAGAAACTTGTGTGGGGTTATAAAGGTGTGATCGTGTCCTTGGAAATCGATCGGGTGAACTTGTGTCCTGTGAATCAAGTGGTTCTACCCAGAGACCTGAGAATTTGGAGGGTGTACCTCGTTGCCTTGGAATCGAGGGATTGTAATCTAGATTATTGTTGAATAGAAAGCCGTACGGGTTGTGCGGGACTGGATGTAGGGTAACACCGAACCAGTATAAAATTCCTGGTGTGTTCTTTCCTTTACTTGCTTTTTATTTATATTTGCATTTGTTTGTGATTCTGTGATTTGATCTGTGATTGTGTATTTGCATTAAGTTAGTTAATTCAATTTAAATCAAAGAAGTTTTAAAGAAATTCTTAAAACACTATTCACCCCCCCTCTAGTGTTAAATAGCCTTAAGATCATCTTCCGCGTCCCTTTCAAGTCATCAGAAAAAAAGTCCATTGCCTTCAATGCACTAACTGGTGAATCAGACTCTAGTGATGATGATGAAGAAATAGCCTTCATGACAAGAAACTTTTGAAAATTCTTGAAGTATCGAAAAATGAATAATCACAAGAGAAAAAGTTTTGGAAATAACACTGAATCACTCAACAACATCAAATGCTTCAATTGCAATGAGTTTGGTCATTATCAAAGAGACTGTCCACATCTAGAAAAGCAAACTCCTCAATCAAACAAAGAATATTCAAAGAAAAGAAAGAAAGAATTTGCAGCAACACTGGATGATTCAGATACGTCCTCAAGTGATGATGAACAGAAAACAGAATTGGCAAATATGTGTTTTATGACAACTCAGAATTCAGATAATCAGGATGATATGGAACTCAAACAAGGTACACGTTTACTATTTTAATTGGTTGAAAATTGGTTGCTTAGAATAGTTTATTAGTTAAGTATATAATTGATTTTATTAACTTAAATTTTTATAAATATCTTTTAAAATTTATAAAATATTATTTTTATATATTTTCTGTATAATATATTTTCAAAATATATTCAGACAATAATCATAATATATATAAGTATATATATATATAAATCTTGTACATGCTTGAAATCATTTTTGCAAAATCTGATGTGCATGTCGACATGGCACTTATTGGTAATGTCGACATACCTGTAGCAAATCAGATTTCTAAATTTGAATTCAAAATTCAAATTTCCCTCCACCTTTTCACTAACTCCTATGTTCTGAATAGTTATGACTCTTTGACCAGAGAATCCACCTATTCAACCTCTTTATATCTATCTTCTATCAACACTTATCTCCATCTTCAATTCAAATTCAAAACAACTTTTATCTTCAAACACTCTTATCTCTTCAAAAATGGCATCCACTAGCAACGTAGCCGAAATGAGGCTGTCAAGAGCCACCAAAGATCATCTCTACAATAATAGAGATGCCATACTTGCATACATTAATTATGCAACTTATGGAAAAGTTCATTAGGGTAATTTTGCTATTTTTAATGACTTCGCTTCTTATGAAATTGATGCTCTCTTTCAAAACAATGGTATTCTAAGCTTGGTTGACAATAACCAAAATGATTTTGTTTGCTATCCAAACCTTGTCAAAATGTTTTACGCAAATTTAAATCGTGGTTTTTATAATGGAAGGGATAATGAAGTGTGGAGTAGTGTCAAGGGGACACAAATTGTTTTGGATACCGATGTTTTAGGAACCATACTTGAGTGTAAAAGTACCGGTTCCAATCTTTCTTCTTTTGAAATCGAGGAAACCGATCGTGAAACTTTTCACAATGTTTTTGAGAAAGAAATGGATTTCAAAAACAAATTTTTTCGACCAAAAGCTCGTATTGTTAATCTTCTCCTTCAACGCACTATTACTCCGAGATCGGGAAATTACAATAACCCGACTCAAAAAGTGTGTAAGGCTCTTTTTGCAATTTTTGGAAATTATGATATTAATTGGGCACAAGTTATCTTGGATGAATTTCGACACAAAAACTTGGATTCGGGAGAGAATGCATTATATCATGGAATATACCTCACTAGAATTTTTAATTACTTTGGAGTGGATATGAGAGGTGAAGAATTCTTTCCACGAAAGGTTTTTAATCATTCCAATATTTCACTTATGAAAATTCCGCACGTGTTTCAACCATACGAACACTAACGGAAAAAGAAGCAATATTGGGGTATGAGGAAATGCAAGAAGATGAGGAGGAAGAAGAAGAAGAGGAAGAGGAGGAAGAAGAAGGTGAGGAAGAGAAGGTGAGGAAGAAGAAGAGGAAGAAAGTGAAGAAACTTCCTTAGAGAGTATTGATTTTCCCACACGACCATCAAACAAGACTCTCCTTCACAATCAACGAGTGATTGTGAAAAATCAAAAAGCTCTCAAACACTCCGTAAACAAAAAATTGGACAAAATGTCCAATACTATGAACAAGTTCTTCTCCAAAGTCAGCAAGAAGCTAAATATCTCATCATCTTCATCCTCATCTACTAGTTTCTAGAGTTTACTTTTTGTATATCAATGAAATTTGGTGTATTGAAAGTTGTATCTTTATGGTTTCTTTATGAAATTCATGTACTTCTCTGTTCTAGTATGAAATGAAGCTTATTCTCTGTTTATCTTACTGTTACTCTTATTTATATCAAGTAATATATATAAATCATATGTATATACACTGAAAATTCAAAAATAAGATGTGCAAAATCTGCTATGTATGTCGACATACTGTATAGAGGTCATGTCGACATATACTGGTAATATTCTGAATGGACATTTCAATTTGAAATTCAAAATAACTCCTTATGTCTATTCATTTCAAACGACTTTCCTGTCTATTTAAGTCCTATTTTCTTCCAGAAAACTTCTCATAACTTCTCTCTACTCTTATCTACTTATTTCCTTCTTACTTATCATCAAAATGGCTTCATCCTCTTCAAATCTAAGTGATAATCTTGAAGAGACTCTCAAATCCTTCAAAAATATTCTTACTTTTATTCTACGAAATCAGAGGCACTTAGAACTGAGTCAAATGCAGATGATAAAGGAACAAGAAAGGCATTTCGATGCACTACGATGGATGATCTCCGCTCTCAACAAAGAGGATCTCCAAGTAAATCCACCGAAGACATTGCTCCAGGACGATGAAGATTGGGAAGTAATCAAAGCGGATCCCATCTTTGGAAAAGAGGGATGGGTTGAAGTTCCACGTAACATTTAACTTGTTTGATTTGGTTTAAAATTGATTTGATTTGAAATACTTGATTTGGTTTGGTTTTAAACATGGTTGATTTATGATAACTTACTATATTGATTATGTAATAAGACATAAATAGGTGTGCTTATGTTTGATTGATTTGTCTACTTATTGTATGCATTTTCTTTTTATTTAACAGTTATGAATATAGTGATATGAATAAAATAATTTGTGGTTACACTTATTATTCTCATTCTTATATTACTCATATATATCATTCTGAGTATACAATATTTAGCATTGTTATATCTAGTTTCAGTATTATTAATGATAACACTATCATTAATATCATAGATTTAGGGGGAGTTAGTGTCATTTTTTTGTTGATGACAAAGGGGGAGAAGTATAAAATAGGTTAGTTAGGCATAGATTAAGGGGGAGTTATTAGATTTAGGGGGAGTTATAAGGAGAATATAAATATTTTATAAACAAAGGTTGTCATCATCAAAAAGGGGGAGAATGTTAGTCCATAGGATAGTGGTTTTGATGACAACTATAGAAGTGTTATAAAATATATATGTGCAGGAAATCTATATGCAGGTATCAACAGAAGAAGACTGTACAGTAAAGAAAACAAAATTGATGAAGACAAAGATCAAGAGTTCAAGATTGAAGACTCATGAGATTCAAGATATTCAAGAGTTCAAGACAAATAATATAGTTAGGTTAGATATTTGTTAAAACTCCTTGAAAGCACTATCATTCTTTTTTATCCAATTTACTCGTGGAATGGAATCCACTTCGTTCTTGTTAAAGGGATGGAACCCTAGTGAGATGGAACTCACGAAATATCTAGTGGAACGGATAGTAGCCCTATTTTGTTATCCACTAATTTTGATTCAAAATGATTTTCAAAATTATCTCTTATTTTATAAAATGATTTTCAAATATTCCTTTTCAAAAGAAAAACCTTCGTTCACATTTCCAAAAATGTTTTAGCCTCAAAATCATATTTATCATTTTTTTATATTTTGATTTCAAAATTGTCCTTGATATTTTAGCCTCAAAATCTATTTTAATATTATATTTACTTTAGTTTATTTACTTTGATTTTAAATATATTTTAGTATATATACATATATACATTCATAAGTATTTCTACTTCTAAATACCTTCTACAAATACATAGAGTCCATTTGAATAAAGTTGCATATGTTTTAAATCATCATTTTCAAAGTAAAGCAAATCATCACTTTTTACTAGACCATGTCGACATCCTATTTACCTGTCATGTCGACATGCTTCCCGTTACAGCAAAGGTTGTTTTCAAAAGAAGTGTCTATTCGTTTAAACCTCTTCGAATGGACACATCCATTCATTCTCTATAAATAGAGACTGTTATGGACGTTTTCCAGTAACTACTGTCTTTATTTTTTTTCCTCTTTACTCTCTTATCTTATTTTCTAATCATCCTATCCATATTTTGCCGAAATCTTAAGTGAATCAAACCAGAATATCTCTAGTTTGATTCTCTGCCACTCTCTCCAAAGAATCTCAGTGCTTATCAGAGTTATAGATACATTTGTACTCAAAGAAACTTGTGTGGGGTTATAAAGGTGTGATCGTGTCCTTGGAAATCGATCGGGTGAACTTGTGTCCTGTGAATCAAGTGGTTCTACCCAGAGACCTGAGAATCTGGAGGGTGTACCTCGTTGCCTTGGAATCGAGGGATTTTAATCTAGATTATTGTTGAATAGAAAGCCGTACGGGTTGTGCGGGACTGGATGTAGGGTAACACCGAACCAGTATAAAATTCCTGGTGTGTTCTTTCCTTTACTTGCTTTTTATTTATATTTGCATTTGTTTGTGATTCTGTGATTTGATCTGTGATTGTGTATTTGCATTAAGTTAGTTAATTCAATTTAAATCAAAGAGTTTTAAAGAAATTCTTAAAACACTATCCACCCCCTTCTAGTGTTAAATAGCCTTAAGATCATCTTCCGCGTCCCTTTCAAGTCCAACCCATCTTTGTCTATAAATAGAGAGGCAGGGGCACAGTGAAAGGGATCCTTTTTCGAGAACACTGGGGAGACTCTTCCGTTTTCAAGGCTCATCCTCTTTACTTAGCAATTGTATTCAAGTAATTGGCAAACAGATTGTATATGTAATCAATTATCTAGTAAAGCAATAAAGATTAACCTCAAAGTGGACGTAGGCAGTTACGTCGAACCACTATAAATATGGTGTTCTCGTCTTTGCATTCAATTTAACATATTGTTCCTTGTTTAAATTTACTTTCATCATTTATCTCTCTACACAATCTTTCTCAACAAGGTTAGTGACCAACTTTAGTGCTAACACTTTATTTATCTTTTATTCAAGCTTAGCTTATTTAACTTTAGCTTAAAGCTTAGTTTATTTATCATGTTTTTGGAGGGTGATAGTTCACTCAATGAAAATACAACTGAATCAATGGTAGCTTTATCCCAGATTTAGACTACTAAATGTGCACAGTAGGGTGGGTTTCTTAATATTTTTCTATGTTTGAATGTGATGAAACAGTTTAATGCAAAAGTGAGAGCATGTTCTCTAATTATCTATAAATATTACTCAATATTACTCTATGTTCCCTTTTTCCAAGCAACATCACAACGTTTGATGTAAAATCATAAGCAGTAGCATTTTCACTGAGACTAACAATTATGTCAAGATTTATACTAGATGAATCCAATCGTGTATGAGTTCCATTCATTTTTCTTCTAATTCTGAGTAATTTTCTTTTCAAAAGGTAAGTTAGTTTGCGATGGTGATCTTCCCAATTGTAAAGTATTTTTCTAATGGGGTGTTGCCCACTAGGTTTTCCTCCTTTTTCATAATAAAAAATTATCTAAGATAAATGGATAAATTGTAGCTTCTTTAAATATGTCGACTTGGATAAATTTTCACTTGCATGTTTGATAAGTAATTAAACACAAAATAGTAGCTCTATATAAGCATGACTGATTTTTATATATATTGTTATATTATATATAGATTATGGTTAGATTTCCTTGTTAACGTATGGAATTCAACTTCATACAATAATTGGTTTGTTATATTCTCTTTATGTTTGTGTTGGTTAGAATATTAACACCAAAATTACAAAATGTATTTTCTCAGTTTGCAGCTTTAGATTGTGAGCTGGATACATACTTTAGATTGTAGATTGTGACAGTGGTGAAAAGTGTGCACTGAAGATATAACTCTTGTATAAGGTGATGCAAGCATAGAAGAAAGCGCAAAGCAGCTAGGACAAGTAAGTCATATTTGTGTGGTTCAATTAAGTTATTAATTTTTGAGAAATGGTATCTATTTTTTTAATGAGAGAAAATTATCTAATGTATGCTTGTGCAATATGTTAATGTCTTGTTCCATGGAATATCCCTCCAAACAACATCTTGTTTCCAATTCATATTCTCCTGAAAGGGACTTTTTTCACAATCTAGTAGTGACTTCTTCTACGAGCATTTAAATATGTTGTGTATGATACAAATTAACTTCATTTAGTTATTTTGTTTAGTTGAGTGATTAAAGCAACATATTTTTGCATTGTACTTCAAGAAAAATTAAAAAATAAAATGAAAAATATGCTAGTAGGATAGGGATGGTGGTTGGGATCAAGAAAAACTTGTATGATCTAATATTTTATGTAAACGATAAATGAGCTTATCATTTTATTTCAAGGATATAAGAATTTATCATTTTATATAAAATGTTAAAACAAGTAATCACTTTACATGAAAGGACAAAAGAATTTACATATAAAAAGACAATCTACTCATATGGAGGGATTTTAATCTTAATGTACAAAGATAAAAAGAAATACTTTTATATAAAATGATTTATTCAGTTATCGTCTCATGTTTGAAATTATTAATATACTTTTGAGCTAACATATTTATTTACACCTTCATAATTTTAACAAAGTAACTTACATAGTTTCATGATCATTTCGAATTTTAACAAATGGATAAACTAGAAGAAATATACAATTTTCTTTTTAAAAGTTATCCAATTAAGAAAAACTAGGGTATCGATTTAGAGGTTTTTAGGACTTAATCCCAGATGCATCAATCTACCAAAGTTTTTTTTAAAAAAAAAATTGAACATGGCTCAACATGGAGATAAGTATGAAATGGAGTTTTGGTAGGGTATTGTTACTGAAACTCCAGTTTTGAATATGAGTGGCCATTTTCTATTAAATTTTTTTTATACTATGAGGAGTACTAATTAAAGTAGCCCCTTCATAAAATTACAATCACATTGACCTAATTGTCTTTTCTTTTATTTATTCTAATTTTCGTTTAATTATCATTAGCTTTTAATCCAAAATCATTAATTAAATAATGGAGAATTCCTACTCACCTCCATATGGAATTGCAAACGATAAAGATACAAGATTGATTCTTTCTCAAGAAAACATTCAACAAATTAATTTTAAATCCTAATTTTTATCACGGTTAAAAAAACGCACAATAAATTAGGTTAGAAAATTACATTTCCATCACCTTCTTAGCAAAGTTTAGATCAAATTATAGAGATCAAGATGAATTTTTTGTTCTTGATTTTTTTTTTCAAAAAGAAAGGCAAAGGAGAAAGTAAATGAAAGTGTTTAGGATTTTGATATTTTACCTAAGAGCAAAAGAGGTAAAAATGTTTTGTGTTAATTATAGGATATGTACCCCTCATAGCAATTTAATTTTGGTATGGGATGCTCATAAAATTCAGCCTTTTTATATTCAAAACTGAAGTGTCAATAGCAATGCTCTTTTGGTAGAAGGATTAATATATATATCATTTATTAATGAAAAATAAAAGAAAATTTGACCGTACGTAAAAAGATAATTTTATCATTTTAAATAAAAACATAAAGGTATTTATCATTCTATAAATAATCTATGTTTTTATATAAAGTGTTACCGTTTTAAAATAGATCTTCTAAATGTAATTTTAGATCCGTATTAAAGATATTGTTCAAAATTTTGATAGATATACACAAATAGCTTTTACACCAAAAGGAGTAATACATAAAGAGTAGTGCATTTTGGGTGAATAAAAATATACAAGAACTATATTTTTTATAGAATAAGTTGCTTATGTATTAAATAATATAAAATTATCTTTCTATACAAAATTGCATGCAATTATCATTTTACATTTTATCACACACTCTTAAATTAACATAATCTCATTTCCGAACTTATTGTTAACATACATAATTTTATACTATAAAAAGGTAAGTTCATTTTGAATTTTAGATTAAAACAATAAACTTAGAAAAGTAAACATTGAACATGGTTTGGCATAATGAAAAATTATAAGTACAGCTCGGGTAGGAAGACCTTTGTAGAAACCATTTCATAACAACAGCAAAAAATTACTTTGCATAAGAAGATTAAAAACGGTTACCATTTTTGTAAAAGGAAAATGAATTTATCATTCTAAATAAAATGATAAAATGATCTATCTTTATATAAAATGACACATGTAGTTAATATTTTACCTCACATGTTTTAAATTGGACTCGTATAAATTCTTGTTCTTGTTAAAAAAATTAAGCAAAATGTAAAGAAAGCTTTATCTTAAAAAGAGAAGTTAATCCAGCAATTTCAAGAAACAAAATGAATTGAATGAGATGTTTAAAGATAAACTTATCTTCAAATGTTATCAATTGCATGACATTTAAGCAAATGTGATTGAATTGTCAGTCCAAACTGTGGTTGCTACTTGACTTCTCCCTGTATATATTTTTGGGACCCTACACATTATATTGTCTTATTAAATAATGCATCATACCTGCTCATACATACTACATTGTTATGTTGGTTATTTCGTATAATGTGCATTTTTGCCTAGTAGGTTTGCTCTGTTTAGCTATAAACACAACAGTATTATGTAGGTCTTAGTTACCTTCTACTTATCCAATTTCCTTAATGACACAAAGGTGTAGTGGAATTAATTGATGTTAAACTAAAAAACGATATGATGATCCCACGCCCACCCGAAGGGAAAATGTGTGTAACTCATATTTAAAAATTAATAAATTTTATTAGATAAGTTTACCTAAACTTTTTTTTACTTAATTATATAGGCGTGAGAATTGTGTCTAGTTGTCGCTTCTTATAGTACATATTATAGTGCTATGTTAAGAACGATGGAATATATCCCGATGGAATCTGTCAAATACATATAGATTTGTATTCTATGCAAAAAAGTAAGACTCTTTTTCATGCATTGAAAGTTCATGTAGACTAATATAAGAGTTAGAGGCCCAACTGACTTGCTTTTGCTTCAATTAAATGTAGGTTGATGTTTGTGTGTATTCGTATTTCATTCTATAATGATTATGTGGATGAGTTACAATATTAAAGAAGAAAAAAAGATTATGACTATTGATGTTCGACCTATTGGATGTTGTACAATTCCAACAACTCTTAGAACAGGTGATTGCTTGATATTTCTAATGACTTGGTCTTGAAATTTAATAATGTCATAAAAGTGTTGTTGCATAACCTAAGCTCGACAATGACTAAATATTCAATTGGAAGTTCACATGCTATTGTTTCATATACAATCAAGAATCCACGCTCTTGGCTCTAAGGTGAAAACTGCATGTTGTGGCAATGAAAAGTAAAATACTTGGTCAGCATGCATGCCAGATACAACTTACTATTAAGATTGTCGAAGTTACTTGTTTTAGAAACTATTGCATTCAACGAATGCTACATCCAAGCTATTAAGATTAGATGTTTCCAATGATTTTATGCTATTTAATCAATTTCACCATTAGGTTCATGGCTAGTTAGAAGTTACTTGAGATGGTTCTTATACCTCTGTAATGACTCGTATTTTACGTATCGGAGGATCGTAAAATATTTTTATTTCATTCATATGAGGTTATATAACTCTAAAATTTTGGAAAGCGACCCCTACGGACATTTTCCATATCTATGATTTTTTTCGGATTTCTATGTGACCATTTTGACTCAAAAGACCTTGTATGACCTATAACTTTTAATAGGCCAAGTTAGGGTCTCAAACCACTTCCATTATTTTAGAATGATGGTTTCACATTCCGTAGAGTGCTTATAATAGAAAATCAGACTTACCATTTGAAAGTTATAGCTGTTTTAAATTTTGGCTGCTGCTGGCCTACATTAGTGGGTAATTAACTAAGCCCATGCTTAAGCGCACTAACCCACCTCGAAAATTGTGCTAATGGGAGGCTGCAGAAACTGATCTAAGTCATTTCCATCTTCCCCAAAATAGCTCTAAGCCTCCATCAACCTAATTTCATCAAAAAGCCTACCTTTTTCTTGTTAATCTTAGTCAAATCATTAATTAGAGTGGTGATTAGCATATAGGAGCTTGAGATTTACCATTTCGGCTGATTTGCATTCCTCTTCTTTGCTATCCCCTTCAGATATAAAGGGAGGAATTAGTATTTTAGGTATTTGGTGAGTGGTTCTTGACCTCTCACTCTACCGTACGTGTTTATATAGTTAAAAATGATGTTTTTAACATGATTTTGATCCTAAAATTTTTTATAACTTTAATCACACTTCTGTACATATTTATGGTCGAATATTAATTGATTTTAAATGGTTTCTAAATGGTTTTGCAATCCCTTTTTGTTCACATTCATGTGTTAGTGTAAAAGTTAGATTTAGATTAGGATTTTCTTGATGTCCCAATCTTATGTATTACAGTTACAAATGGATGTATATGTATGATATTCCATGTTTATATGTTGTACTTTGATGTGACTTGCTAGTGTTTTTAAGTAGTTAAGAAATGAGTGATCGAATTGGCAAATTGAAGGCAAAGATGGTCAGAACTGGATGAAATTTCGAGGGAAGGTTTTGGAGGAAGAGAGGAGCCCATGATTTAATTTGCATCAAGTTTAGAGCAAAGTAAAGGACTCGGTACCGAGAGCTTTTGGTCGGTACCGAGACCTTTTTGGTTGTGAAATTTGGTCGGTGGAAAGTTGATATTTCATATTAGGGCTTAGGGTGATGAGCAGAAGATAAGTGCAAGAATTTGGCTAAGTGTTGGACTTAGTATCAAGAGCTTTAGAGAGCATGGAAACGAGAGCTTTCGGAGTTAGCAACAAGAGCTTTTAGAGTTGATGCTGAGAGCTTTTAAGAGTAGTGGTCGGGTCCTAGTACTTATAAGATGGAGCTCTAGGGAAAAGGAAAAGAACTTGGCCAAGATTGGCTAAGTATACCTATCGATATCGAGACATTTGTGTCGGTATAAGAGGTTGGATTTTGCTAGAAACAGGGTGGAACTTCCAGGAGGGAAGCAGGGGCTATATAGGTCGTGTTGAAGGTGTTTTTTAGTCCCTTATGGTTTGATAGTGATGTAGTAGTACGATGATAGTTTCATAACTTCGGTGATAGCAACTCGACGGTGAATGGAATTAGGTTCCGATGATGGTCGCTCGACGTTGAAAGGAGTCATAAGAATATTTATCCACAAAGGATGGGTTTTAGGAAGGGTGACCCATAAATAAAACATGAGAATGATTCTATCGTGGAATGGAGGAATATAGAATGGTTCCTCGAGAATAATGGAAACTAGATGAAGCAAGGAAAGAGCTCGAATACGTGTGTTAAGGGATTGTTAATACCCAGAGTGTTTTCTAATGTACTCGAAAGCAAGGGTATTATGAGTACACTCATGGGTACTTGGAAAAGCTACCCTAGATCATTTGAAAGGATCCGTATACCCTGGACCGGGGGAAAAGGTCTGGTATCAGCTTCAGGCTAAAGATGAGTACTGAAAATCGAGATTTCCATTAGTCCCTGGCATAGGAAAGGCCCAGACGAGTTATCATATATCTGAAGTACATTGAGTGTTAGTGAGGATTATTTGATGGATGTTACGATTGATTTAGTTGTTTTCTTCTATGGTGTATCACTCTAGGGATGTTGCTGGAGATAGGTATTGGGGATAGGGATACCTGGACACATGTTATCATACTTAGTTTATAGTATACCTTTATGATATTCGTAGAGTAGCATATTATGTGCTGACTCTTTGATTGTTGGGACAGGTCAAGTATGGTTCGTATACCCTTGTTCCTTACTATATCGACTTGTATAGTATTTTGAGATTCATTTACCGCTTACACCAGATTGTTGTCTGACTTGAGGTTTTATGTTTTGCTTCTTATTATCTCATATACACTTAAATGAGTAGACTAGCTACATGTCTAGGTGTATGCAGTGGTAGTGCAGAGGATGGGCATGATAGAGCTTTGTCGTATCATATATGGATTATTATGCTTATTTCGTTGTGCAATAATATGTTGCCTTGACGGTGCTTGCTTATTACTATTATTATGATATACTTATTCGAGTTTATTTCTTTTTTGTATAAACTCTATTACTTGTTGTATAGCTCTTTTGATATGCACTTTGATAGTTGGATCACTTAGTTATTACTGTCTCTCCTATTTAATATCTATGATGTATGTTATATTTTGTTCCATGCACTGTGAAATACACGATAGGTTCTGTGATGTTATATTTCATTTTTGACCCTTGATGATCGTCTTACATCAGTCGGGCAAGTCGGCAACGCACTATATAGTTATATTGGGTGTCGATGGTGCAGGGCAGTCATCACATTTGGTATTAGGGCTTAGGTCATACGATTAACCTGAGTTGATACCATGGTCCAATAGAGATAGATAAGGAGTTATCACCCTAGGCTGGATCGAGAATGTGTATATATATACATATGAGAAAGTTGTACTTGTCCCTCTCCATCCAAGGCTGCCTCTTCATGGTCGTCTTTGTTCACTAAAATGCCGAATAATGCGGGTGCGCATTCTCCCCGTTCGTTTGACAATGTTGAGATTGACGGAGTTATGATTCCTCCGTCGGAAGTGATTGAGGTAGGTGTTGTGTACTGGAAAGACTTTTTGGTAGGCTTTTTCCTCGACTCCAATCCTTTCTACCATCTTGTTAAGGCTAGATGCAACCAGGTATGGAAGCCTAGAGGGGGCTTGAGTGTTCATTTTGATAATGAAATGTTCTATTTTAAATTCACACGCAATGATGAAAGGCCGCGAATATTAGAAGCCGACCCAATTCTAATAGAAGGGAAACCTTTCATTATTACTACTTGGAGTCTGTCGGTGGATAGGGCACGTTCTCAGGTTTTATCTATTCTAGTTTGGGCTCATTTTTTTCACATTCCCTCTGTTCTCCAGCCTCTCATCTGGATTGATTGGCTTGCAGGCCTTGTTGGTAAGGTGGTATGTTATGATGCAAATACAGTACCCAGAAATAAATTAGTTTATGCTAAAGCTCTGATTGAAATAACCCCTGCCAAGCCTTTGCCTTCGGTGCTTAAAGTCAGAATCGATGTGGGCCATTTTGCTGAGGTCAGAGTACGATACAGTTGGAAACCAGAGATATGTACAGTCTGCCAGTCCTTTGGGCATCTTTCGGAGACATGTTTCAATTCGGCCTCTGCTAGCATTTTACATGTATCTATTCGGGTTCCTTTGCCTCGTCCACCTATCAGGATGTGGATCCCAAAAGTTGCTCCGCCTCCCTCTGTTTCTGCACCTTTAGTCGATACCGATCCTGTATTCCTGCTTTTGTTGCACCAGTTGTAGCTCATGTCGATATGTCCCCTACTATTGATGCTCTTATTTCGATTCTGCTATTGCGAATCCTGATGTTGATGCTCCTGTTATTGTTGATACTTTTGGTGGGGACCAGCATATCGTTGCCTCTACTTTTCTAACTAATACCATTGTTTGGAATTCTAAGAAGCATGCCTGGATACATGTCCCTTCTGATATGCGTTACTCCCCAGTTTCTAACACTTACTACGCCTTTATCAGTGATGTTGGGGGTGAGAGTCGTAGTCCTTTGTATCATATCGAGGGTGAGGGCCTTGTTCTTACTAGGACTGGTGAGATTGGTGAGGAAAATAAAAGTAAGTTCTATGATGTCACTTGGGATAGGAAATTCATTTACTCTCCTGCTTCAGATGGTTATGATCATGCTCTCGTTGCTCTTTTCTCTGGGTTTGTTTATGTTATTGGTCCGTCGTCCGATGATTGTTCTGGTCGATCCTCTAATGAGGGCGAGTAGTCTTGGTGTTTATTAGTCTTGGCTCTTTTTGCCTAGCTCCTGTACTTTATTTCTTTTTCTGGTTGGGCTCTTTGCCCCCATTTAGCTGTCCTGTGCATGTGCAGAACACCTGTTTTCCCATTATATATACAGTGGTACGGCCCACTATAAAGTCGGATAGCTTTGCTAAAAAAGAAAGTTGTACTTGTTATATATTTTTGTTTCGAAACTATATAGTATATAAGTCACATGCACACACGAGTACCATCGACACGGTGTTCTTTTGAGAGATTGATCATTCTTGTTACATGCCGAGAATGAGTCGATAAATAAGAAATACTGTGAGGAACTCCATCTTCGGAGTTGAGGAAGGAGCGGGATTAGGGGCCGATAACCATGACTTGTGTAACGTCCTGATATTTTCAACCATTAGCATCCACACATGTCCGACTTGAATTGCTCAAAATATCAGATTGTTAATTTTTATTTGGCAAAACTCAGCATATATAGTAAATAAATAAATCATAGAATCACAGACACAAAGTAATATAACAATAAGCAGCGGAAACAAATGAATAGTAGTTCATGAAGCTACTATATCTTTACTACTAATAAAGAAAATTCATTGAATAGATTTACTCGGTGTCTTTTTGAAATTCCAAATATACCCTTTTACATCTCATAGACAAATAGTATTCAAATATGGGAATATAGCATGTTATTTTCTAAGTACAACTGTCAGTCACCATGGAGAACTACAATGTGCGTTCACAAGATGAAGTATCCGAGTGTACCATATTGTCCGTAATTTAGGTGGGAGTTCATTGGTCGAAGTTTTGTCAGATTTCAAGTTAGTATGAAGAAGTTATTACAGTCTGAACAAAAAAAATAGCGGCTTCTGCACTAGGCGGTATTCAAATATTGGGATGTGATAGCCTGTTATTTTCTAAGTACAACTGTCAGTCCCCATGGAGAACTATAGTGTATGTTCACAAGATGAAGTATCCGAGTGTTTCATATTGTCTGTAATTTAGGTTGGAGTTAATCGGCCGAAGTCTCGTCGGATTCCGAGTTAGTATGAAGAAAATATTGCAGTCTGAACAAAAAGAATAGCGGCTTCTGCACTAGGCGGAGTTCAAATATGGGGATGTGGTATCCTGTTATTTTCTAAGTACAACTGTCAATGCCCATGGAGAACTACAGTGTGCGTTCACAAGATGAAGTATCTGAGTGTTCCATATTGTCCGTAATTTAGGTGGGAGTTAATTGGTCGAAGTCTCATCGGATTCTGAATCAGTATGAACAAGTTATTGCAGTCTAAACAAAAAAATAGCGGCTTCTGCACTAGGCGGAGTTCAAATATGGGGATGTGGTAGCCTGTTATTTTCTAAGTACAACTGTCAGTTCTCATGGAGAACTACAGTGTGCGTTCAGAAGATGAAGTATCCGAGTGTTCCATACTGTCCGTAATTTAGGTGGGAGTTAATCTGTCGAAGTCTCACCGGATTTCGAGTTAGTATGAAGAATATATAGCAGTCTGAACAAAAAAAATAGCGGCTTCTGCACTAGGCGGATTCAAATACGGGGATGTGGTAGCCTGTTATTTTCTAAGTACAACTGTCAGTCCCCATGGAGAACTACAATGTGCGTTCACAGGATGAAGTATCCGAGTGTTCCATATTGTCCGTAATTTAGGAGGGAGTTAATCGGTCGAAGTCTCGTCGGATTCCAAATTATTATGAAGAAGTTATTGTAGTCTGAACAAAAAAATAGCGGCTTCTGCACTAGGCAGAGTTCAAATATGGGGATGTGGTAGCCTTTTATTTTCGAAGTACAACTGTCAGTCCCTATGGAGAACTACAGTGTGCGTTCACAAGATGAAGTATACGAGTGTTCCATATTGTCCGTAATTTAGGTGGGAGGTAATCGGTCGAAGTCTCGCCGGGTTCCGAATTAGTATGAAGAAGTTATTGTAGACTGAACAAAAAAAAATAGCGGCTTCTGCACTAGGCGGAGTTCAAATATGGGGATGTGGTAGCATGTTATTTTCTAAGTAAACTATCAGTCCCCATGAAGAACTACAGTGTGCGTTCACAAGATAAAGTATCCGAGTGTTTTATATTGTTCGTAATTTAGGAGGGAGTTCATCGGTCGAAGTTTTGTCTGATTCCGAGTTAGTATGAAGAAGTTATTGCAGTCTGAACAAAAAAATAGCGGCTTTTTCTAGGCAAAGTTCAAATATGAGGATGTAGTCTGTTATTTTCTAAGTACAACTATTAGTCACCATGGAGAACTACAGTGAGCGTTGAAGTGGGGCTATAACATGTTATTTTCTAAGTACAACTGTCAGTCACCATGGAGAACTACAGTGTGCGTTCACAAGATGAAGTATCCAACTATACCGTATTGTCCGTAATTTAGGTGGGAGTTCATCGGTCGAAGTATCGCCTAATTCCGAGTTAGTATGAAGAAGTTATTGCAGTCTGAACAAAAAAAATAGCGGTTTCTGCACTAAGCGGAGTTGAAATATGGGGATGTGTTAGCCTGTTATTTTCTAAGTACTACTGTCAGCCCCCATGGATAACTATAGTGTGCGTTCATAAGATGAAGTATCCGAGTGTTCCATATTGTCCGTAATTTAGGTGGGAGTTAATCTTTCGAAGTCTCGCCGGATTTCGAGTTAGTATGAAGAAAATATAGCAGTCCGAATAAAAAAAATAGCGGCTTCTGCACTAGGCGGAGTTCAAATATGAGGATGTTGTGCCATGTTATTTTCTAAGTAAACTATCAGTCCCCTTGGAGAACTACAGTGTGCGTTCACAAGATGAAGTATCCGAGTGTACCATATTGTCTGTAATTTAGGTAAAAATTCATCGGTTGAAGTTTTGCCTGATTCAGAGTTAGTATGAAGAAGTTATTGCAGTCAGAACAAAAAAAATAGCAGTTTCTGCCTAGGCGGCGTTCAAATGTGGGGATGCTACTATCTAATATACTTCCATAGGTACAAATAAAAATGCATGCACATTGTGGTTAAATGCAGGCCCACCTAGGCATGCATATGTACTCGTATATATAACAGAGTTAAAACAAGATATAACAGAAGTCTCGAATACATAGAAGTCTCAAGACAATAGGCAAATAACAAAATCTGAATATATCACTGGAGTCAACTGAACAACTGGGAGCTGAATAGATATAGATGGATCTCCAAGTGAAGCTCCAACTCCAAAGGTGACTCTCTAATGCTGTGACACTCAGTCTGACCCAAGCGTAAAGCAAAACACAAAACACTCGAGTCAGGATTAACATTCTTATATCAATAAATCCAACTTAAGTGAAATATCAACTGAAATACAAGTAACTTAAAGGATGTTTGGGATAACCATCCTCTAAGGATCCGTGGAACTATCTACTATGTAGTAATATACGCTATTATAATAATGTCTATAGTAAAGTAAACTATTAAAATAGCGTTAAGGCGTTACCCATATCCCCCTTAACACATTTTATAGTGCCAATAGTCTATATAGTACCGTAATACCTCTTGATCGGGAGGCTACTGGAGGATACTCCATAGGTACGACACAAAACAAACTCGTAGTGGTCTCGATATGGTAGGTGACACGACACAACTAGGCAATGCCAGGGTAGATATACCGATTACATTTCCGGGCTGGTGGTAACGCATAGCCGCAACTACCGCCCACCTCGAGCCACACTCCCAAATCAAAGGTGCGCACCAAATCAATCACAAAGTAATAGAATGGCAATCGAAGAAGTGTGTCCGATCGGAGGAGCTACCTCACTTGGCCCATCAATTGCTCCTGTTTTAGCCACCTTAAGCTAACTTACGAGAGTCGGGTCCACGTATATACCTCAAATAGAATGTCATCAACCACCTACTTCATTCTGGAATCTCCACCGCTTACACAGTTGTTAAAGTGGTTTTCGGTATTGGCAGAGAGTATGACAATAACCGATCCCGGTCTCTTTAACAACCAACCGTTATTATAACACCGTGGTTATTTCAAAATATCATACTTCAAAACCAAAATATCATATCCATTTCAAAACCATATCAATACGATATCATTTCTCACTTAAAATAATATTCATTTCCAAAATCATAACACTTTCCAAAATTATAACTCTTTCGAAATTATAACACTTTGAAATTATAACACTTGGAAAATATAATACTTTGAAATTCATGACACTTTGAAAAATATAACTTTTGAAAACATAATACTTTGAAATCCATAACACTTACCTCTTAAACAGTTTAGATATTAATAATAGTATATCTCTACTACTAATAATGAAAATTGATTGAACTAATTTACTCGGTGTCCTTTTGAAATTCCAAAAATGCCCTTGTTTTCAGTTACCAGCGCATCCATTACTCTCCTACATACTAATGATAAACGTAGATAGGTACGTTCGTCCACAACGTCAACCACGCGCTTTCGCTTCCCAGATCCCTTCTTCCTCTCCCACCATACACAAGCCAAAATAAAGAAATACGAACCCTCAAACACCATCTCCATCGACGCCTGCTGTGTTCATATCGACCGACGCCTTTTGCCCTTGAATCGCCTATTACCCTTGAATCCATTGCGCCTACTACCCCGAAATCGCCTACTTCCACTGCCTCCACTAATGCCGGTTGCCCCTCAACCCACAAATGCCATTATCAAAGCAAAAACGACCAACTCCATGTTAGGGGCTGCTTCTGACTTACGATTGACCCTACAGGTATGTCTCTAGCCTCAAGTTTAATATTGTTTAAGGATTCATGGGAAGATTAATATAGTCAGTGGTACCATGTGACAGCAGAGCCATTGAATAAAAATTCTAGTTGTCGCTTCTTAGAGTACATATTATAGTGCTATGTTAAGAACGGTGGAATATATCCCGATGGAATCTGTCAAATACATATAGATTTGTATTCTATGCAAAAAAGTAAGACTCTTTTTCATGCATTGAAAGTTCATGTAGACTAATATAAGAGTTAGAGGCCCAACTGACTTGCTTTTGCTGCAATTAAATGTAGGTTGATGTTTGTGTGTATTCGTATTTCATTCTATAATGATTATGTGGATGAGTTACAATATTAAAGCAGAAAAAAAGATTATGACTATTGATGTTCGACCTATTGGACGTTGTACAATTCCAACAACTCTTAGAACAGGTGATTGCTTGATATTTCTAATGACTTGGTCTTGAAATTTAATAATGCCATAAAAGTGTTGTTGCATAACCTAAGCTCGACAATGACTAAATATTCAATTGGAAGTTCACATGCTATTGTTTCATATACAATCAAGAATCCACGCTCTTGGCTCTAAGGTGAAAACTGCATGTTGTGGCAATGAAAAGTAAAATACTTGGTCAGCATGCATGCCAGATACAACTTAGTATTAAGATTGTCGAAGTTACTTGTTTTAAAAACTATTGCATTCAACGAATGCTACATCCAAGCTATTAAGATTAGATGTTTCCAATGATTTTATGCTATTTAATCAATTTCACCATTAGGTTCATGGCTAGTTAGAAGTTACTTGAGATGGTTCTTATACCTCTGTAATGACTCATATTTTACGTATCGGAGGATCATAAAATATTTTTATTTCATTCATATGAGGTTATATCTCTAAAATTTTGGAAAGCGACCCCTACGGACATTTTTCATATCTATGATTTTTTTCGGATTTCTATGTGACCATTTTGACTCAAAAGACCTTGTATGACCTATAACTTTTAATAGGCCAAGTTAGGGTCTCAAACCACTTCCATTATTTTAGAATGATGGTTTCACATTCCGTAGAGTGCTTATAATAGAAAATCAGACTTACCATTTGAAAGTTATAGCTGTTTTAAATTTTGGCTGCTGCTGGCCTACATTAGTGGGTAATTAACTAAGCCCATGCTTAAGCGCACTAACCCACCTCGAAAATTGTGCTAATGGGAGGCTGCAGAAACTGATCTAAGTCATTTCCATCTTCCCCAAAATAGCTCTAAGCCTCCATCAACCTAATTTCATCAAAAAGCCTACCTTTTTCTTGTTAATCTTAGTCAAATCATTAATTAGAGTGGTGATTAGCATATAGGAGCTTGAGATTTACCATTTCGGCTGATTTGCATTCCTCTTCTTTGCTGTCCCCTTCAGATATAAAGGGAGGAATTAGTATTTTAGGTATTTGATGAGTGGTTCTTGACCTCTCACTCTACCGTACGTGTTTATATAGTTAAAAATGATGTTTTTAACATGATTTTGATCCTAAAATTTTTTATAACTTTAATCACACTTCTGTACATATTTATGGTCGAATATTAATTGATTTTAAATGGTTTCTAAATGGTTTTGCAATCCCTTTTTGTTCACATTCATGTGTTAGTGTAAAAGTTAGATTTAGATTAGGATTTTCTTGATGTCCCAATCTTATGTATTACAGTTACGAATGGATGTATATGTATGATATTCCATGTTTATATGTTGTACTTTGATGTGGCTTGCTAGTGTTTTTAAGTAGTTAAGAAATGAGTGATCGAATTGGCAAATTGAAGGCAAAGATGGTCAGAACTGGATGAAATTTCGAGGGAAGGTTTTGGAGGATGAGAGGAGCCCATGATTTAATTTGCATCAAGTTTAGAGCAAAGTAAAGGACTCGGTACCGAGACCTTTTTGGTTGTGAAATTTGGTCGGTGGAAAGTTGATATTTCATATTAGGGCTTAGGGTGATGAGCAGAAGATAAGTGCAAGAATTTGGCTAAGTGTTGGACTTAGTATCAAGTGCTTTAGAGAGCATGGAACGAGAGCTTTCGGAGTTAGCAACAAGAGCTTTTAGAGTTGATGCTGAGAGCTTTTAAGAGTAGTGGTCGGATCCTAGTACTTAGAAGATGGATCTCTAGGGAAAAGGAAAAGAACTTAGCCAAGATTGGCTAAGTATACCTATCGATATCGAGACATTTGTGTCGGTATAAGAGGTTGGATTTTGCTAGAAACAGGGTGGAACTTCCAGGAGGGAAGCATGGGCTATATAGGTCATGTTGTAGGTGTTTTTAGTCCCTTATGGTTTGATAGTGATGTAGTAGTACGATGATAGTTTCATAACTTCGGTGATAGCAACTCGATGGTGAATGGAATTAGGTTCCGATGATGGTCGCTCGAAGTTGAAAGGAGTCATAAGAATATTTATCCACAAAGGATGGGTTTTAGGAAGGGTGACCCATAAATAAAACATGAGAATGATTCTATCGTGGAATGGAGGAATATATAATGGTTCCTCGAGAATAATGGAAACTAGATGAAGCAAGGAAAGAGCTCGAATACGTGTGTTAAGGGATTGTTAATACCCAGAGTGTTTTCTAATGTACTCGAAAGCAAGGGTATTATGAGTACACTCATGGGTACTTGGAAAAGCTACCCTAGATCATTTGAAAGGATCCGTATACCCTGGACCGGGGGAAAAGGTCTGGTATCAGCTTCAGGCTAAAGATGAGTACTGAAAATCGAGATTTCCATTAGTCCCTGGCATAGGAAAGGCCCAGACGAGTTATCATATATCTGAAGTACATTGAGTGTTAGTGAGGATTATTTGATGGATGTTACGATTGATTTAGTTGTTTTCTTCTATGGTGTATCACTCTAGGGATGTCGCTGGAGATAGGTATTGGGGGATAGGGATACCTGGACACCTGTTATCATACTTAGTTTATAGTATACCTTTATGATATTCGTAGAGTAGCATATTATGTGCTGACTCTTTGATTGTTGGGACAGGTCAAGTATGGTTCGTATACCCTTGTTCCTTACTATATCGACTTGTATAGTATTTTGAGATTCATTTACCGCTTACACCAGATTGTTGTCTGACTTGAGGTTTTATGTTTTGCTTCTTATTATCTCATATACACTTAAATGAGTAGACTAGCTACATGTCTAGGTGTATGCAGTGGTAGTGCAGAGGATGGGCATGATAGAGCTTTATCGTATCATATATGGATTATTATGCTTATTTCGTTGTGCAATAATATGTTGCCTTGACGGCAAATATGGGGATGTGGTATCCTGTTATTTTCTAAGTACAACTGTCAGTGCCCATGGAGAACTACAGTGTGCGTCCACAAGATGTAGTATCCGAGTGTTCCATATTGTCCGTAATTTAGGTGAGAGTTAATTGGTCGAAGTCTCACCGGATTCTGAATTAGTATGAAGAAGTTATTGCAGTTTGAACAAAAAAATAGCGGCTTCTGCACTAGGCGGAGTTCAAATATGGGGATGTGGTAGCCTGTTATTTTCTAAGTACAACTGTCATTTCTCATGGAGAACTACAGTGTGCGTTCAGAAGATGAAGTATCCGAGTGTTCCATACTGTCCGTAATTTAGGTGGGAGTTAATCTGTCGAAGTCTCGCCGGATTCCGAGTTAGTATGAAGAATATATAGCAGTCTGAACAAAAAAAATAGCGGCTTCTGCACTAGGCGGATTCAAATACAGGGATGTGGTAGCCTGTTATTTTCTAAGTACAACTGTCAGTCCCCATGGAGAACTACAATGTGCGTTCACATGATGAAGTATCTGAGTGTTCCATATTGTCCGTAATTTAGGAGGGAGTTAATCGGTCGAAGTCTCGCCGGATTCCAAATTATTATGAAGAAGTTATTGCAGTCTGAACAAAAAAATAGCGGCTTCTGCACTAGGCAGAGTTCAAATATGGGGATGTGGTAGCCTCTTATTTTCGAAGTACAACTGTCAGTCCCTATGGAGAACTACAGTGTGCGTTCACAAGATGAAGTATACGAGTGTTCCATATTGTCCGTAATTTAGGTGGGAGGTAATCGGTCGAAGTCTCGCCGGGTTACGAATTAGTATGAAGAAGTTATTGTAGACTGAACAAAAAAAATAGCGGCTTCTGCACTAGGCAGAGTTCAAATATGGGGATGTGGTAGCATGTTATTTTCTAAGTAAACCGTCAGTCCCCATGAAGAACTACAGTGTGCGTTCACAAGATGAAGTATCCGAGTGTACTATATTGTTCGTAATTTAGATGGGAGTTCATCGGTCGAAGTTTTGTCTGATTCCGAGTTAGTATGAAGAAGTTATTGCAGTCTGAACAAAAAATAGCGGCTTTTTCCTAGGCAAAGTTCAAATATGAGGATGTAGTCTGTTATTTTCTAAGTACAACTATTAGTCACCATGGAGAACTACAGTGAGCGTTGAAGTGGGGATATAACATGTTATTTTCTAAGTACAACTGTCAGTCACCATGGAGAACTACAGTGTGCGTTCACAAGATGAAGTATCCAACTATACCGTATTGTCCGTAATTTAGGTGGGAGTTCATCGGTCGAAGTATCGCCTAATTCCGAGTTAGTATGAAGAAGTTATTGCAGTCTGAACAAAAAAAATAGCGGTTTCTGCACTAAGCGGAGTTGAAATATGGGGATGTGTTAGCCTGTTATTTTCTAAGTACTACTGTCAGCCCCCATGGAGAACTATAGTGTGCGTTCATAAGATGAAGTATCCGAGTGTTCCATATTGTCCGTAATTTAGGTGGGAGTTAATCTGTCGAAGTCTCGCCGGATTTCGAGTTAGTATGAAGAAAATATAGCAGTCCGAATAAAAAAAATAGCGGCTTCTGCACTAGGCGGAGTTCAAATTTGAGGATGTTGTGCCATGTTATTTTCTAAGTAAACTATCAGTCCCCTTGGAGAACTACAGTGTGCGTTCACAAGATGAAGTATCCGAGTGTACCATATTGTCTGTAATTTAGGTAAAAATTCATCGGTTGAAGTTTTGCCTGATTCCGAGTTAGTATGAAGAAGTTATTGCAGTCGGAACAAAAAAAAATAGCAGTTTCTACCTAGGCGGCGTTCAAATGTGGGGATGCTACTATCTAATATACTTCCACAGGTACAAATAAAAATGCATGCACATTGTGGTTAAATGCAGGCCCACCTAGGCGTGCATATGTACTCGTATATATAACAGAGTTAAAACAAGATATAACAGAAGTCTCGAATACATAGAAGTCTCAAGACAATAGGCAAATAACAAAATCTGAATATATCACTGGAGTCAACTGAACAACTGGGAGCTGAATAGATATAGATGGATCTCCAAGTGAAGCTCCAACTCCAAAGGTGACTCTCTAATGCTGTGACACTCAGTCTGACCTAAGCGTAAAGCAAAACACAAAACACTCGAGTCAGGATTAACATTCTTATATCAATAAATCCAACTCAAGTGAAATATCAACTGAAATACAAGTAACTTAAAGGATGTTTGGGATAACCATCCTCTAAGGATCCGTGGAACTATCTACTATGTAGTAATATACGCTATTATAATAATGTCTATAGTAAAGTAAACTATTAAAATAGCGTTAAGGCGTTACCCATATCCCCCTTAACACATTTTATAGTGCCAATAGTCTATATAGTACCGTAATACCTCTTGATCGGGAGGTTACTGGAGGATACTCCATAGGTACGACACAAAACAAACTCGTAGTGGTCTCGATATGGTAGGTGACACGACACAACTAGGCAATGCCAGGGTAGATATACCGATTACATTTCCGGGCTGGTGGTAACGCATAGCCGCAACTACCGCCCACCTCGAGCCACACTCCCAAATCAAAGGTGCGCACCAAATCAATCACAAAGTAATAGAATGGCAATCGAAGAAGTGTGTCCGATCGGAGGAGCTACCTCACTTGGCCCATCAATTGCTCCTATTTTAGCCACCTTAAGCTAACTCACGGGAGTTAGGTCCACGTATATACCTCAAATAGAATGTCATCAACCACCTACTTCATTCTGGAATCTCCACCGCTTACACAGTTGTTAAAGTGGTTTTCGGTATTGGCAGAGAGTATGACAATAACCGATCCCGGTCTCTTTAACAACCAACCGTTATTATAACACCGTGGTCATTTCAAAATATCATACTTCAAAACCAAAATATCATATCCATTTCAAAACCATATCAATACGATATCATTTCTCACTTAAAATAATATTCATTTCCAAAATCATAACACTTTCCAAAATTATAACTCTTTCGAAATTATAACACTTTGAAATTATAACACTTGGAAAATATAATACTTTGAAATTCATGACACTTTGAAAAATATAACTTTTGAAAACATAATACTTTGAAATCCATAACACTTACCTCTTAAACAGTTTAGATATTAATAATAGTATATCTCTACTACTAATAATGAAAATTGATTGAACTAATTTACTCGGTGTCTTTTTGAAATTCCAAAAATACCCTTGCTTTCAGTTACCAGCGCATCCATTACTCTCCTACATACTAATGATAAACGTAGATAGGTACGTTCATCCACAACGTCAACCACGTGCTTTCGCTTCCCAGATCCCTTCTTCCTCTCCCACCATACACAAGCCAAAATAAAGAAATACGAACCCTCAAACCCCATCTCCATCGACGCCTGTTGTGTTCATATCGACCGACGCCTTTTGCCCCTGAATCGCCTATTACCCTTGAATCCATTGCGCCTACTACCCCGAAATCGCCTACTTCCACTGCCTCCACTAACGCCGGTTGCCCCTCAACCCACAAATGCCATTATCAAAGCAAAAACGACCAACTCCATGTTAGGGCCTGCTTCTGACTTACGATTGACCCTATAGATATGTCTCTAGCCTCAAGTTTAATATTGTTTAAGGATTCATGGGAAGATTAATATAGTCAGTGGTACCATGTGCCAGCAGAGCCATTGAATAAAAATCACTCTTTTTGGTAGGAATAGAAACGCTCTCAAGTCTCAACAACCAGTTTGGCTCACAAAGCACATGAAAAACATGGGCAGCAAAGTATTCCACTATTAACAATTAACCTATTTTTTTGGAATTCAGGATCAATTATCATTTAACCTAAAAGTATGTCAATGTCATCATAATTCCTATATAACATTGATGTTTTATTGTACATTTTACATTTTTCTAGCAAGCCAGATATATTGCAGTTACATCTTATTTTCCTTTTGAACTAATGACTTTTTAGGACAAATGGATCAGTGTGATAAATTAATTTATAGGAAGGGTAAGGCAGGTGAAAGCTATAAGCTCCAGTTAGAAAAAATGTTATCGCTATTAGTGGGAACATTCATTCGAGCATGGAGTATAAGGGAATGCTGCAATGGGTGTGAAAATGTAGCAGAGGTATGCTGACTGGGCGAGCTGAATGTAATGCAAAATGTACCAGAGCAATATGTATCAAAGTAGGATGATTGGGCGAGCCCAACACAGGTTGAAAAAGCTTAAGAAAGTCAGAGTTAGCTAAACGAAAAAGGTGTATGATAATTTGTCGACTAGGTTCATGCAATAGGCTAATGATGCTACAAGCTAACAAAAGGGTAGGTGCATGATGTGGCAAAAAACAGATGTGCATAAGAATAGAGCAGTTGCTGATACAATTAGAGTTGTAGTGAGCATATTCATGGGGAAAGCAATGCTAAGTATGGTTCATAAGAGCTGCGACGGAGTATGAGCTGGAGAAGACAAGGATGATGTCTAAATTAAGTCAACAAACCACTCCTATTGCTAACAGAGTACGTACCTAGATTAAAACACCTACAAAGAGAAGTGTCGTTGCACTTGAATATAACTGTATCTCGAGCATGCATATTAAAGCGAGGGATCCACAGATTGCTCATGTGAAGATGAGGCTTCAACAACTATGTAGGGAGATGGTAATGAATAAGCAGAGGCGGCGAAGTTCGGTTCAAAGAATTTAGGAAGCAAGGACAATGGAGATGTTATGTGTTGTACCTTTGTTTTAGATTCTTGCTTCTATCTCATAAACAACACTAGCTGTTGCTTTATATTCAGTATACATCCCTTTGACATTGTGGCAATTGATTGGTTAGAGATGATCAAATAAGTTTAACAAATTCTATAGGATGCTGCATATGATTACATAACATCATGTAACTTGATAAATTTTGTATGATGCTTACCTTTTTATGTTAGTATGACAAAGAAGCAACGTTTTCAACCCGTTCTCCCTCGATCTGTTCGACCCGTGCTCCCTTAATCTATTTGATGCAGTCTAATCCCTAATAGGAAGCACTGCATTCAGCAATGAAACTGCATCATAGCAAAGGTAACACTAGACTGTGTATACATAGTAAATACATACATTTTTGCTATATATATGTATACATTACTGTGTTCAACTTGATTTATAGGCAAGGCCAGGTACAATAGCCGAGGCTCTAATAAGAGGATTGCCTATTGTTCAAAAATTTTATAGGAAGGGTAAGTGAGCATGTATTGCATTAGTTCACGTGCTGTAATATGCTAAAGAATGTAAAGGAGTGTGTGGTATGTATGTACACACGTGTTCGTTTGTGTGTATGTGTTCGTTTGTGTGTGTGTATGGGCTGGTAGTATGAAGTGGATGAGCAGGACTAGACAGCGATAAAATGAGTATTATGTTTTTATATCCATTACTCACTACTAGAAAACACATCAATTTCCTACATAAAATTTTCTACGTCTTTCCTACGCCAAAAGGCGGGGCGTAGGTATGGCGTAGGAAACACGTAGAAAGAGGTAATGGTGTAGGAAAGACGTAAGAAAATTTCCTACGTCTTACCTACGTCAGCTTCGACATGCTGAAAAATAATTAAAGCGTAGGAAAGGCGTAGGAAACTCCTTACGTTAAAATGATGGCGTGGGAAGGTCGTAAATAATTTTCTCAGCCGTTTCAACGTCTACACAGTTTTGCCTGGCCATAATAAATATTCACCTCTACTTCATCAATACCCCTGTCCTTTCCTTTAAAAACTCTTCAATTACCAAATATTCTATTAAATTCCTTTAAAAAAAATGAAAGAGGCAGTTAAATGCGAGCTCTGCAAAGCGACCGCAACCTTACACTGCACCGCGGACGCGTCGCACCTCTGCTTCACGTGCGACCGCCGCGTCCACTCCGTCAACTTCCTCGCCGCGCGCCATGTCCGCTCCCTCATCTCAGATCCGTCCAAATCCCTAACTGGGCCGGGAGCGACCGACGAGCCGGATGCGTCCACGTCGTCGTCAGAATCGTCGGTCTCCGCCGTTGATTGCTCTTCCACGCTGGAGAGGCGGGTTCTCGAGAGCTGGGGGAAGAGGATGGGGCTCAGGAACTGGAGGAGGTGCGCTGACTTGGCGGTTAGGGTTTTGATTTCGGGTAGGGTTAGGGGTTTCGCGAGGAGGGCGGAGATGGCGGCCGCGATGTGGGTTGGCGTTAAGACTTGCGGATGACCTAGACTCAAGCATATGGGTGAGTGCTAATTCCGCTAAAAAAATTTAATGAGAAACAAAAGAAAGTTTTGGTTCCTTGCCAATTTTGTAAGTAGTGTAACATAGATCTATACATGACAAAAGGAAATCAATTATTTTAAGGTGGATTTTACTTCTTATTACTTTCAACATTTAAATTGCAGATTGTGTATGGGAAGGTGTGAACATCATGGATGTTACGACATCTACACACAACCATCAGGTTTGGTATACTTTTGGCAATTTTTCCTATTTTGCAATGATTATTACTAATATTACGAAGAAGAAAAAACACTGATTTAGTGTAATTTATATATGGGTTTCGATATTTGGTAACTTTGATAATTGCAAGCAATATCAAATGAAAGTTCTTCATGTTTGATCGACCGTGAGATGCATTTTCTTTCATGTTTTTAGGTTATTTATGTATTACACAAAGTGATTTTCCAGTTTAACTCATATATTTATTAAACATCACATCCATGGGACTGTTTTCAGCCCTGAAGAGGAAAATGCAGTTAGCCTACCTTTTAAGCAAATGCTCAAGTCTAGGTTTCATTCAGTTTTCGAGATTTACATGGAAGCTGATTCACTATCACCTTAGCATTTTTTTGTTATGTTCAAGGCAATCTGTATTTATTTTTATGCAAAGTACGTGAAGAAGAGGAAGACGGAGATCAATACAAAGTACGTGATGGAAGAAGGCTGGGGTGAGTGTTAGATCTATCTAAAATTACTTCAAACGATCACCGTTGAAACGATTTTCCCTTTTATATATATTAAGTTTACTTAGATCGTCATGGAAAGTATAAATCCAGAGATGATTGTAGTTTGATGTTGTGTCAATTGGTGGAATTTTAGCTACTTAGTTGTGTACAACATTTGAAAAAGGATAGCTGTTATTATGATCTAGCTAATCGTTGTAATGATTATTAGAAATACATTTAGAATGTTCGTAAGTGCATGATTTTAGTTTTTGAATGATTTTCACTTTGCTTTAGACAACATTATGGCTCATCAATTCAGATTCATATCTAAACGAAACAGCTAGTGCAGCTGTTATGATGGTCCAGTTTGAATGGATAATCGAACATCCTCCTTTTTTTATGTGATTGATTCTGTGAATCACTTATGGTGTATGATCATCAAAAGTAGGAGCATGTTTTGATGGCAAATTGAATAAAATGGAGGAAAAAAATATGGACCCATCATCAGTCAAGTACATTTACTGCCTTGTGTTCGTTCTAAAGGAGGCGGATGGACTGCCACTTCTTTTATTGTCGGTAAGTATTCAAGAATGTTCTTGCTTGTAAATCTTTTTTTCTTTAACTCCCATATGTGTGGAAACCTTCATTAAGATATTGATATATGAATTTAAGTTGATATTGATTTCTTCAGGATATGAGATTTTTGAGAGGATGGCATACTATGGAATAGCCTCAAATCTAGTTGTATATCTAACAACAAAACTACATGAGGGGACTGTAACTTCTGCAAACAATGTTACCAATTGGGCAGGAACTGTATGGATGACTCCAATATTAGGTGCATATATAGCGGATACTCATCTTGGTCGATACTGGACCTTTGTCATATCCTCTGCAATATACCTTTTGGTAACTAAAACCTTTCATAAAGCTACTTGATGTATGTTGTAGCCAAGCATTTATGGATTTTGTTTATGACTAATTGCAGGGTATGTGCCTATTGACACTCACAGTATCTTTAAAATCACTTAGGCCTCCTCCATGCACTACACTAGAATGCAACAACCATGCATCGCCTGTTCAAATAGGCATATTCTACGCTTCACTCTACATAATAGCTATAGGAACTGGTGGGACCAAACCCAATATATCGACAATGGGCGCTGACCAATTTGACGATTTTGACCCTAAAGAGCGCAGGCATAAATTATCCTTCTTCAACTGGTGGATGTTCAGCATATTTTTTGGTGCATTGTGTGCGAATACATTCTTGGTTTATATTCAAGAGAACAGAGGGTACACTATTGGATATGGGATTCCGACCCTTGGCTTGTCTATATCGGTAGTGGTTTTCTTGATTGGTACTCCTTTTTATAGACATAGAGTGAAAACCGGAAGTCCAATTAGTAGAATGGAAGAGTTTTTGCTTGCTGCCATTAGAAAATGGAAGGTGTCTCTGCCTGAAGATTCCAAGGATTTGTATGAGTTGGATATGGATGAATACGTCAAAAACGGCAAGTTTAGAATTGATCATTCTAATTCATTAAGGTCAGTGTCATTTCTTTCAACTATTTTTACCTTTCGCAATGAAAAGAAGAAATAAATGTACTTGTGAAATCTTATTTACTAATTACACAATATGTATTGATTCTGGTAATTGTTGTGTGATATGCAGGTCATGCGCCATGTATATTTTCTGGAAGGTATGGCTACTAAAACTATTCTGATAATGTATTGTAAAGAAATTGACATATTTGAATTTTATTTGGCAGAGGTGGGAAAAATGGCACTTTCAATGGCACATCACTTGCTCCATCATCCAATTCTTCAGCTGAAGTTTCTGGATTGCAGGATCAGTTTGCAGGCAGTGTATCTGTGATTAAGGTCATCGACGTTCTACTGTCAAGTCTATTGATTTTGTAAGATTATGATGTTTTTGGTAGAACTTTGGGACGGTGGTTGTATTGTAGGTTGTGTAGGTTGTGACCCGGATCATAACAGGCGACTGAGATCACAAACCCCATTATGGAAATATCCCTGGAGTAAACAGGGGTGAAGCGCAAACTAGAGCTGAACTAAAGGAAAAGATTGAGCGTCAAGATGTGGAAATTCAAATGCTAAAGACGCAGTATGAACAGCTTACTGAGATGATTCGACAACGATTTTATGGAGAGTCAAATGATCGTCGTGAGGGATGAGGGTATTTTTCATTTTTAGTCGTATCTGTTTGATGTCATGTATTATGAACGTAATATCGTACTATTTAGACATATGAGAACTTGATTGATATTGATTTGACTTTGTAATATGAATGAGATATTTGAATTTAATTGAAGATGAATGATTTGATGTTAATCGTTTTGTTGAAATGTTTATATACATGAAATAAGTTGATTTTAGTTCTGTTTAATGTACGATGAAAAGAAATATAATAGTATATAATATATAAAAATTGCTTTAGAAAAGGCGTAGGTAAAGCAAATATTGTTACAGCAAAAAATCGTATGTATGGTGTAGGTAAAACGTAAAAAATATAGACGTAGGTAAACCGTAGATAAATGAATGACGTAGGGAAGATGTAGGAAAAACGTAGAAAATCAAAGGCGTAGGGAAAGCGTAGGTAAACGAAGGGCGTATGAAAGGCGTGGGTAAAAAAGAAGTAGAAATGTCGTCCCATATCCGTAGGAATATTACGGCGTAGGAAAGACGTAGAAAAATATAGGCGTAGGAACGGCGTAGGAAACACCACTACGGATGGCGTAGGTAAGGCGTAGGCATATTTTTAGCTACGCAGGTTTTACCTACGCCAACTTTGGCGTAGGCGTTGCGTAGCTATTGCATTTACCTACACCCCGCCTACGCCATATTGGCGTAGGTAAACTGCAGTTTTCTTGTAGTGACTATGCATCATAATGCATACTAGAAAGCAAAGCAATTATGCAGCATCAAAATGAAACCAATGAAGCAAGACATATTCTGATTGAAGCATATATGGGTTGTTGGTATGAAGTGGGCGAGCATGACTAGGTAGGGAACATATAGCTGCAAAATGAGTCTTCATGTGATAATCTGGTCTACCACGTTTGGACTGAGCAAACGAGACAGGGTTTATGAAACAAGCGAATAAGCTAAACTACTGCGATGCATGAAGAAAGGTATGCTAACGACAGTTGCTATTGACTAGCAAGTGACAAAAGGAGATCATTCGTGTAGGTAACAAGCATCAACTGTGAGATTGCTGCAGCCTAAATTTTATCGACGCATATAGGGTTGGAGAGATGTTGAAGATATGAAATTGATAACTGAGACGGATCAGGGTGTGAAAGCACGAGCGTGAAAGCATCAGAATGTGAAATGCATGGTAGATGTGAGGTTTGTAGACTACTTAGCTTTTTAAGTGAAAGCATCTAAAAATATTCTGTCCTATTTTTACTGATTGGGTATTAGCTTCTTAAGCGACTCCTTTCTCTGTTACCACCACGTCAGCCTTCTCTGTCTACCTCTTAATTTCTTTAGTAAAGGTTTGTAGGTTGTTGTTGTATGCTATATGTCTGCAACTTGATTTTTGCTGCGCCCTACTTTGAAATGTTGCAAATCCAAATGTTTAGTGGATTACTTTATATGCTAACTGTATAGCGTTATGGTGCTTTATGACATGACATGCAATATGTACATTTGGTTATGAATATGAAAGACTTAGGGAACAGGTCTCCAACTCTAGCCAAAAATGTGCATTTTGGTTGTTTCATTTCATTTTTGTTTTAATGTTACCATGATGATTGTTGATTCATTTGGTTAGTGATGCTGATTTAAGAATCTTTTGTAGCATGTACCATTATGCTTGGTTTTCACTATAATTTTGTGAAATGGTTTTGATGGCATGTGTTCAGTGGTATGTTATGATTCTTGAGTCAGAGTCAAACTCTTTGAGAACTCTTTTTCAAAGAATATTTTCAAATAAGAGTTGAAAACATTCTTTTAAAATTGTAACGACTTCTATAAAGATATATTATGGTTATACAAGCATACATTTTGCGTGTTGCTATACTAGTATATATTAAAACAGTTATAAATAAAATAGTTAATATAATAAAATAATTTGTATATAAAATAGTTATAAATTAAATAGTTTATATTATTGCAATTAGTATATTAAAAATAGTTTATATTAAAATAATTATATATATATTAAAATAATTTATAAAGTAAAAAATATATATATTTAAAATACTTTATATAATAAAATAGTTTTCTCAAAGTTCACAAATCGATTCAAATCCCAAATTTCAATTTAATTAATTCTCAATTCATTAATTTCAATTCAATTCAGTTTCTCAATAAACCATTCTAAATTATCGATTTCAAATACAGATTTGAACCACAAAATATACCATTTCAATTTCAATATATTTCAAAGCTTTAAATATTCAACATTTCAGAACTAAATTTGATAATTTCATTTATATCTTAATTTAACTTCATTATTATTTAGTTTAAAATGTTCACTTAATAAAATCCAATATCATTTAAATAAGCCTTAAATTACAATTTAAACTAAACATTTTCTTCAATTTATTTATTCTTGAAATATTCATTTAATCGCTTTGAATCAAAATCAAGGTATAAAATCATACTTTAAATCTCCATTCAAAAATTTTCAAATCAATTTAAATTTATCTTTCCGACCTTAATTTATTAAAATTATATATAAAAATCTACTTTTTTAAAATACAATTTTTAATAAATACTTAAAACATATTATATACTAATTAAATCAAACTTTATTAAATCAAATCTTATTATTTAAATTTATTTTATATTAAAACTTATTTCATATATTTTAAAATAGTAAAATTATAAGTAAAATCTTAAAATTTAAAATCTCAAAACTAACTTATAATTATAAAATTTTCAAAACATATAATTTTAGAAATCTAAAATTTAAACCCTTATAAAAATAGCATTTATATATAATATCTTAAAATCAATATTTATTAAAACTATATATTTCCCTTCAAAACCATGGAAATCATTTTCAAAATATTTATACATAGACCAACAGTGTGTATATAATTTTCTATCATATGGTCAAGTGATACAAATATTTATCATTTCAATCCGCAATTTAAATATATACGGGTATATATCTTTACAACCCGCAATCCCAAATTCAATGTCAATGAAAATCGCTTGGGTTTATCATTTCAACCCATAATAATTTTCTCCTATTTTACAAGATCGTTCGGGTATGTATCATTTCAACCCATAGGGAATTCTATACTAACAGGGTACTTGCAGAGTAAGAACAGTGATGATAAAAATATAACATATCAAACATGCATATATCATCAATATAAATAACAGATAATGGTGTCAGATGTCACAGGTGAACAGATACAGATAATAGCATATATATAGCAATTTAAATAACTAACAGCAGCATATTTCAATTGTCATTTCAATTGAAATCAAATTTAATAAATATAAGAACATTAATCGTGAGTGACTGCTCACCTTTCGAGGCTAGAGAAGAACGAGAATCAGATGAGTTACGAATCCAAGCACGAATTTTAAGCAAAGCAAGATTGGCACGAATTCGGCGAACATTGCTGATAACAGGAATCGATGAAAACAAATCAAATCAGTTTTGATATAAACTAAAAACATATACATTATTATTATATTATATATAAATTTCCCTTTTCAATATTTTTATTTTAAGACAAATAATAAGATAATATATATATATTATATATATATATTATATATATATATATTTAAAAATCAATATTAAATTTAAACATACATATAACAACATCAAAATCTTTATATATATCTCAAGATCACTTTATTAAATTTAAACATATATTTAAAATATATACATATTATAATTTAAAATCAAATTTATAAATTCGATATGAACTTACTTTATTTAGTATATATAAAACTTAAACATATCATATATGAACTAAGGTATAACTACTGTATACACTTACGTACAAAAAAAACGATATGATTTACTTTGTTATAAACTCAAACAGATGAAATGCAGACTAAATATATTCATACAATTATATATAGATTTATCTACATACTTATACATAGATTTATATACATATTACTAATATAATATCAAAACAGGCTTCGGCAAAGTATATTTCTTTAATATTAAAATAGGCTTCAGGCAAAGTACATTTCTTTAATATTAAAATAGGCTTCAGGCAAACATTTCATACATATTATACTTCAACAACAACAAAAATTAGTATAAAACCAATATACAAAACACATACAAACAAAACTTTATATACATACTATAACGTAACCTACATATATAAACTAACATATATGCATAAAGGAAGTCTGCAGCCTAAATTATAAAGCAAACTATAATATATATATATATATATATATATTACCTATATACATCACAGTAACCTATAAAATCTTTATGTAAAATATATATCTCATGCAAATACCTACAACAACCAAGAGGAGGCTGCAAACAAATGGAAGAGGGCTGCCGCTGGGTGGTGCTGCGCCTTCGGAAGGTAAGGCGAAGGAAGGCTCAGTGCTCGGGTGAATGGTTGCTGGTTCAAAGAGACCGAGTGGGTGGGAGGTCTTGGCAATAAGGAGGAGGATCAACGGTTGCTCACGGCAGAGGCACAAGGGGAGGAAGGCTTGGGTGAGGGTGGTGCTGGCCGAAGGTGGCTGGTGCGTGGGGTTCGGTTGTGGAGAGGTGAGCGGGTCGGTGTCAGGGAGAGTGTAGATGAAGGGGCGGAGGACTTTGGGATGGAGCTGGAGTACGGGTTTGGCTGTAGAACGCATGGGCTTGGTGTTGATGCCTTGGCAAGGCTTGGCGCAGCGGCTAAAGGAGGTGGATGGTTGTTTGCGAGGTGTCGAGGAGGCACGTTGAAGGCTCGGCAATAGGGGTGGAGGAGAGAGTAGTAGGTTAGGTGAAGCTTCAGGAATAATATAAAAATGTTAGGAGAATATATATACGAATTCAAAATTCATGCTATAAGCTTCAGAAAGATTTATATTAGCTTCAGATCAAAAAAATATGTAAAGCTTATATTGAATTTTTTTATCAAAGCAAATTAAAATATATAAAAGTTTAAGTATTCTCATTTTTTTCCAAAACAAGTCAGCAAAAGGAAGAAACTTGATACGAATAAGATATATTTTATATGCTGTCAGATAGATGCAAATGGAGGAGACATAACAAAGAGAAATGCAGAGCAAAAGGAAGTGAAAGGACATACCAACATAAATAATAAAATCAGGGAATAGTAAAAGTCGAATTATTAAATTTTGGGAATACAAAAAAGCAGATAGCTGTTTAGATTCACCAGGTGGATATACGAATAGACATAAGAAAACCAAGAGGTTCGAAATAAATATCGATACAGAAATCGTTTCGTAGATTTCGCTGTCTTCCGGACGTCGAAATAGACAAACGAATATACCACGGAGATTAGCACGACGAGACGATCAAAAAAATATACATATATCAGTGATAGGATCATCCTATCTAAAGTCGATTTCGGTACCGAAAAATGCTGCGAATTTGTCGAAAATAAGATAAATGGAGCAATAACATTCCAAATTTGGCGAAACGAAATATGACGTCTCACTTAGAAGATGATTTACAAATTTATTGTATAAAAATATTCAAGTTTGGAAAATATTTTATTATTATCTAATATTAACTGATTTAAATTTAAATAAAATTACACAATAAAATAAACTTCCATATTTTCTGATGAAAATTTACCATTTGCTATGTTTAAGTAGACGTATTCTAAATATCAAATTTTAAATTCAAAATTTTATTATTAAAAATTTCACAAAAATTCAGTTAATTACGTTATTAAAACCTTTAAAATTTATAGGTCGTTACAACTTGCAAGCTATGTTCAATGCGATGATGGTGAACATGTTATAGAATGCCTAAGCGGCCGCTCCAAATGTTGTTATTGGCAGTGGTGCTCAAATGCAGGTACCTAGGGCTGACTTTGCCAAACTATGTAAAGATTACTCTACCTTTAGAGACAGGACATTCCTTGGAACAGAGCCGGCCATCGAAGTGCAGGATTGGTTGGATACCTACAAGCGTATCTTTGGTGACATGGAAGTGGATGATGCCATGAAAAGGAAGCTGACCTCTAGATAGCTACAAAGGCGGGCCATGGATTAGTGGAATGCCATTACTATTGCTACACCCGAGGATCGGTTTAATTGGGACCAGTTCAAGGTTAGGTTTGAGGAGAAGTTCGTTTCGGCTGCCCAAAAGTCGGTGCTATTCAGGAGATTCACTGATCTAAGCATAGAGACATGTCTATCTCAAAGTATATTACTGAATTAGATGCTTTGTCGAAGTACGTGATATCTTTCATCGACACTCCATTGAGGAAGAATGAGAAATTTCTTATGGGTTTGGATGACTATTTGAGGCAGAAGTTGGTGAATCATATTGATTAGCCATTCGAGAGACTTCCCGAGAAAGCTCTTCGCTAGGAGAGTTTATACCCTATGTCCAAATCAGCTGTTGTTGCTAAGGAAGAGCCAAAACCGTAACAAGACGGTGGAGATAAAAAGAAATGGAATTGAAAGAGAAAGTAGTTTCAGGGAAAGAATGCTTTGAAAAAGGCTAAATGGGAACCCATTTATTTTGGCTGTGGAGATAAGGGCCACCTGATTAGAGACTGCAAAGCTGATGGGAAGAAGAAGTGTTATAACTATGGCAAGTTCGGACATATATAGAAAAGTTGTCCAGAAATAGCACATCAGAAGTAGGTTGTAGAGGCATATGCTTTGGACGCTATTTGGTCGAGTTCTCCCTTGGCGAAAGAGAAGGGGAATAGCATTGTTATTCAAGGTATGCTTTCCGTTTATGATGTTGCCATGCATGTTTTATTCGATACCGGGGCTTCACATTCCTTTATATCTAGCGACCTAGTAGATAGATTGAGATTGAAATCCAAAATAGTTGACCGACCTTTAATCGTGACGAATCCTGTTAGAGGCTTCATTGGCCTTTGTATGGTTTGTCGTGGTTTAGTCTTATCGAGTCATGGATGCTCTTTTGTTTATGATTGCTTTGTTTTGAATTTTGTTGGGTTCGAGATTATCTTAGGGATGGACTGGCTAAGGAGTACGAGATGCTAGTGGATTGCAAGAAGCCGTTGGTGACAAACGAGGCTATAGAGGGGTAGACGGTTGTGATTGGCTGCTTGCCGAAGGATGGGGTTATGGTTTGCTTTCTATATTTAGAGGTTCCACGGGATAGATTATCATCTATGTCTATCATTAGAGAGTATCCGGATGTGTTTGAGGAGGTGACCAACTTACTGCCACATTGGAAGATTGAGTTTCATATAGACTTGGCGAAGGATGCTAGACACATAGTTATGCCTTTAAGGAGTATAACACCCAGAGAGAAAAAGGAGTTGGAGGTGCAAGTAAATAACCTGTTGAAGAAAGGGTTCATTGGTAGGAGTATATCTAAGTGGGGTGCACTTATAGTATTCTCCATTAATGTGGATGGCTCTCTGAGATTGTGTGTAGATTACCGTGAGCTGAATAAGGTAATGAAGAAGAACAATTATCCACTCCCATGTATTAACAATTTGTTTGATCAGCTCCATGGTGTGAAGATATTCTCTAATTAGATTTGGCGATTGGATTTCGCCAGTTGAGAGTAGCGAAGGAGAGCGTGCTGATCACCGCGTTTTGTACGCCGTATGGTTTCTACGAGTGGTTAGTTACGGTGTTCAGGCTAACCAATGCTTTAGCATACTTTGTTGATCTTATGAACCGCAACTTCAAGGATCTGTTAAACAAGTTCGTACTTATGTTCGTGGATGATACTTTGATCTATTATAGGACAGAGGATGAACAAAGACGCGCTTGAGGACTATGCTTGAAGTGTTGAGGAGGCACAAGTCGAAGGCAAAGTTTTTCGAAATGTCACTTATGGAGAAGGGAAGTAGGATTCTTGGGTCATGCCATCTCTAAATAGGGCATCGTAGTAGATCCTGCCAATGTGGCAGTGGTTTAGGATTGAAGCCAATCCAAGAATGCTACGGATATGAGAAGTTTACTAAGATTAGCGGGATATTATAGACATTTCATCAAGGACTTCTCGAAGGTAGAAGCACCATTGACCAGTTTGATGAAGAAGAATCAGACTTTTGTTTGGGACGCGAAGTGTGAGCATGCGTTTGTGAGTCTAAAGAAGAGGTTGACGAGTGCACCATTTTTGACCATTCCGGGTGGGAATGAGGAGCTGATAGTATACATAACGCATATGGTACTGGATTAGGCGTTTTATTGATGCAGAAGTGGAAAGTTGTCACCTACGCTAGTCGACAGCTGAAGTCGCACGAGAGGAAGTATCCGACTCATGATTTGGAGTTGGCGGTAATAGTGTTTGCTTTGAAGATTTGGAGGCACTACTTATTAAGAGAAAGGTTTGAGCTATTCACAAACCATAAATCCTTGAATACCTTTTCTCTTAGATGGATCTCAACCTTCGCCAACAGTGATGGTTGGAATTCTTGGCATTCTACGACTTTGACATTTCCTATATGTCTATTAAGGTAAATGCGATTGCCGATGCATTGAGTAGAAGACATGAAAGTTTAGGAGCGATGTTCATGGAGTGTATGCAGTTGGAGTATATTGCTGGCTATGATTTCATATCTCATTGCGAATTAGATGCAGAGACGTTGGCAAGTTTGACGATCTGACCTACTTTGATTGAGCGGATCAGTATCAGTCAGAGGCAAGATGCTAGACTAGCAGAGATCATGGCGAAAATAGAAGGAAGAGTAAAGTCTGAAGACTTAAAGCAATACAGACTCGATCGAGAAGGTTGGCTCCGTAAGGACGGGAGATTGTTTGTCACCGATGTTGATGGATTGCGAGATGAGGTGCTACAAGAGTGCCACCATTCTAGGTTGGCCATACATTCCAAGGGTAATAAGATGTACTGTGATAGGAGGCAGACCTATTATTGGGAGGGGATGAAGAAGGATGTCGGGACATTCATCTCAAAGTGTATGAACTGCCAATTGGTGAAGGCATAGCAAAAGAAGCTAAGTAGGCAGTTGCAATCGCTTGAGATTTCCAAATGGAAGTAGGAGCAAGTATCGATGGATTATATTGATGGACTATTGGTGACTCAAGAAGGGTACGATAGCATTTGGGTCATGGTCTATTGATTGACCAAGAGTGCTAAATTCGTACCCATCAAGTCAAGTAGAATGGTAGCCAAACTGGGCCGAGTTGTATGTAAAATGGGTTATACGACTTCATGGTGTGCCAAAGAGTAAGGTTTTGGAAGAGCTTACAAGTGGCATTGGGGACCGAGCTGCATCTTAGTACAACTTATCACCCACAAACTGATGGGCAGACTAAGGGAGTGAATCGTATCTTGGAGGATCTCTTGCAACCTAGCATACTTGATTTCGGAGGCTCATGGGACGATCACTTGCATTTGGAGGAGTTCACATACAATATTAGCTATCAATCTAGTATCGGTATGACACCGTATGAAGCATTGTATAGCTGATCGTGTAACGGTCCTTCAATGTTGGTAGGAGGTGGTCGATATGGGTTAGATATGATTAGAGAAACCACGGAGATGATATAGACCATTTAGCAATGAATGAAAGCTGCTCAAGATAGGCATAAGAGCTACGTTGATATGAGACATAGAGATTTGGAGTTCCTAGTCAGCGATATGGTGTTTGTGAAGATTTCTCCTTTGAAGATTGTCATTTGATTCGATAGTAAGGGGAAGTTGGCATTGAGATTCTTAGGCACTTTTTCAATAACATAGAGGATTAGGAACGTAGCATATAAGGTCGACTTACCTCGGAAGATGGCAGGTGCGCACAACATCTTCCATTTTTCTCATCCGTAAAAGTTTGTGTATGACTCAATTGTGACAATTGCACGGCATTAACTTGATGATATCGAGATTGAGTAAGAAGCTTCGAGACCTCATAAGCCGATTCTTGTTGTTGGATGCGATACGAAACTACTTAGGAGGAAGACAGTGGAGCAGTGAAGGTTCGATAGGGCGAAAATGAAGGCGATTGCATGTGGTAAACTAAGAAAAGCGTGATAGCCACATATCCAAATCTCTTTGTCTGGTAAGACCTACTGTTTATCGTATTTACTTTTAACTTTGATATCACTTAGGGTAGTTTAGTATCTCACATGTTGGGATAGGTTTACATTATTGGTTGCATGGCTGCTTGTTTGATATGTATGATGGTTGCATATGATTGTTAGGCATGTGGGGTAACTATATTTGACTTATCTGGAGATTTTGAGGGTCAAATTCCAATCGGGGGAGAGTGTAACGACCCGTATTTTACGTATTTGAGGATCGTAAAATATTTTTATTTTATTCATATGAGGTCGTATGACTCTAAAATTTTGAAAAGTGACTCTTAGGGACATTTTTCACATCTATAATTTTTGCCGGATTTCTATAGGACCATTTTGACACTGAAGACCTTATATGGACTATAACTTTTGATATGTGCCGAGATAGGGTTTCAAACTGCTTTGATTGCTTCAGGATGATGGTTTCACATTCCATAGAGTGGTCACAATAAAAAAACAGACTTACCGTTTGAAAGTTACGACTGTTTTAAGTTTTGGCTACTATTGGATTGCTTTAGTGGGTAATTAAATAACCCATAAATAGGCTCACTAACCCACCTCGAAAACTGTGCTAAGGGGAGAGTGCAGGAATCGATCTAAGTCATTTACATCTTCCCCAAAATAGCTCTAAATCTCTATTAATCCTAATTTGATATAAAAAACTATATTTTCCTTACTAATCTGAGTCAAATCATCAATTAGAGGGATGATTAGCATATAGGAGCTTAAGATTGATCATTTTGGCTGATTTGCATTCCTCTTCATTGCTGTCCACTTTCAATCTAAGGGAAGGAATTGGTATTTTAGATATTTGATGAGTGGTTCTTGACCTCTCACTCTACTATGCATGTGTATATAGTTAAAAATAATGTTTTTAACATGATTTTGATCTTAAAACATTTTCTAACTTTAATCACACTTTTGTACATTTTTGTGGCCTAAATTTAATTGACTTTAGATGGTTTTGCAACCCCTTTTTGTTCATATCCATATGCTAGTGTAAAAGTTATATTAGATTATAATTACAAAATTGAACTAATAATTTCACCAAACAGACTCCTAATTTAATCAGATGTAGAAATTTGGGTCCACGATAAATAATGTGGAAAAGAACTGTCATTAGCATATTAATTGATTGATTTAAACTCCTACAAAATCATAAATTAATATGAACAAATCGAACTATTTATTTTATCGGTCGATTCAAAGTTTAATTTAGGAGAAAATCAAAGTTTTTGAATGATTTCAAATTTTCATAGATGATCTTATTAATTAACATAACACATATAGTCACTTTAGATTTGCTATTGTTTAGTACAAAAAGACAAAGTGGGGAATTTAGAGGGATTAACACAGAGTGGGATTCACGCACCCTTCTTTTGAGCATCTCTTTAGCATCCCTATTATATTTTGGACTACACGATTTAAAATATTATGAAATTTTGTAGATATGTTCATATCATACTCAAAATATATAATTTCCATAATTTTTTAGCACATTTGAATAGACATAACATGATAAAGTTGATGCGTCAAACCAAGGGATAAATTAAATGTTTTAATGGTTAATATTGACTTATTATTTTGATGGGGTTAGAAATTTTAAAACGATCTCATATTTTGTAGAGTTGATATTCATCTATAAAATATCATAACATTTAAAAGGCTGGTACTGATGTTTGGAAGGACTGCCTTGTGGGGTTTTTCCTAGATAAACCTCTACCTTATGCTTCTGTAGTGTATCATCTGAAGAAAGTATGGAAGCTGAAAGGTGAAGTTAATGTTAAGTCTGATGGCTTTCTTTTTCTCTTCAGTTTTTCCTCTGCTGATGACAAACATAGGATTTCTGAGGCTGATCCTATTATAATGAGAAACAAACTTTTTATCTTAAAGCCGTGGGATGTTACAGTGGGTAATAGTTGTGGAACTATACGATCTGTCCCTGTTTGGATCAAATTATATAAAATTCCTCTTTATGCCTGGTCACATTACGGTATAAATTGGTTGGCATCAAGGGTAGGGAAGTTTCTGTGCATGGATCAGTCAACTGAGAGGTTGGAAAGGATAACTTATGCAAAATGTCTTGTAGAAGTTAAACCAAACAAAAAACTAGTTAATAATTTTCTAGTAAAACTGATGGATGGTAGTGACCAACTAGTAACAGTTGATTACTTATGGAAACCGGAAGTGTGTGTTTTTTGTAGGGAGTTTGGACATTCTGATTTTAACTGCTTATTTGCATCAAAAGTTTCCGAGGTCTCTAATCATGATGAAATAGTTGCTCCAAGTGTTAATGAGTCAGGTAAAGACAAACAAGAGGTGTTGAGCAAGACTAGAAATCAGAAACAGGTTTGAAAAAAAGTAACTAATAATAAGAAAAAGAACAAAGAAATCAGTCTTATTGAAGTTAGTGAAAACCAAAGCGAGTTAGTAGGCACTGAGGCTTTTCAGTGTGCTAATGTTAATGAAAGGGGTGGTACCAAGGACAGAGCAGAAAAAGATAAACAAAATCCAGTTTCCCATCTTGGTTCAGATAAAAGTATGGTGAATAGTTTTCAAGTGCTTGCAGATGACCTAAATGGGGTATCTAAGGAAGCAGTTCTGGAAGACAAGGAAAAAGCAATAGGAGTTGACATAGGCATTGAGGAGGGAGAGTTTCTCGAAGTAGGCATGGTAAATTCCACAGATTGCCTCCAAGTTGCTGATAGTGGTAAAATACATGACAAAACTTCTGTGCATGGTGCATCTCCTGTGCATGTGCACCTCATCTCTGGATCCAACAATCAAGAATCTATGCTATTACAACCTGATAATGATCATATTCAAATAATGGCAACAAACGACACAAATATGCAAGGTTCTCTTTCTTCAGAAACAAACATCATCAGCTCTTATGCAAATAACATTTTTGATCTTGCCTGCTCCATACAAAATGTCCCTTCAGCATCTTCTTCAAAACACTCTCTTCAATCTTCATCTTCTCCTATTTCAGTTTCCCAAAACTCTCAAATCCTGTCTTCTACTCCTCCTTCAGCTTCAGCTCTGTTTCCATATGTTAATAATTCTATTATTCCAGGATGGTATGATAAAGGAAAACAATTGTGTGATGATTCAGTCCATGGTAATAATGATAGTAATAAAAGAACGACATCAAAGAAATTGACTAATTTCAAATCTGGTCCTGCAGATTCTCATTCTCTTGCAACTAGGAGCAGAAAAAACACTATCCACCAATCACTCTAGTTTTATGATGATACAAAATATAGGAGTTTGGAACATTAGGGGTGCTCATTGTCACTTGAAACTTGATCAAGTTAAAAATCTCATTCTCTCTCATAATCTTAAATTAATAGCTATTCTCGAAACAAAACTCAACCTCTCTTTATCTAATAGGGCTGCTAATTACATTAACCCTAATTGGAAACATCTCCATAATCTTTCTGATTCTGAATATGGTAGGATTTTAATCCTTTTTGATCCAACCGCTATATCTATAACCTCTATTCTATCCTCTAGGCAATACATTCACACTAAAATCATCTGTCAGCAAACTAAAACTTCATTCTACATAACTTTTATTTATGCGGATAACTCTACTGCTTCAAGACAAAATCTCTTTGACTTCTTGCCATTTCTTAGGTAAGAATCACATCCATGGCTGGTCATGGGTGACTTTAATAGCTGCCTTCAGCTTGATGATAAGTATGGTGGCCAGCCCTTATTCCCAAAGCATATCCTTCCTTTAAACATTGCTATCTCTGATTCTGATCTCCTCAAAATTCAAACTTCTGGTGCTAGATATTCCTGGAATAATAGAAGTAGGAGTGGAGTCAGAACTTTCTCCACTACTGATCATGCTTTCTGCAATTTAAAATCTCTCTCTGTTTGGCCTAACCTCTCTGTCAATCTTCTTCACCCAATCCTCTCTGATCACTCCCCTTTGATTCTTTCAAATGGTCCCTCTATGAAAAAGGAAAAAAGAAGTTTTAATTTTTTAATGATTGGACTCACTCCTCTGAATTCAAACCAATTGTTGGTAAAGCATGGTCCTCTCACTGTTATGGTAACCCTATGTTCATTCTTTGCAGGAAGCTCAAACTTGTTAAAAATCATTTGAGAACTTGGGCAGCTGAAATGTATGGTGATGGTACTAAGCAATCAACTTTATTGAAGAATAGGTATAAACAAGCTCAAGAATTTATCATGAATAACCCTCAAGACCCTGTTGCTGCTGAGGAGGAAGGAAAGCTCTGCACTCTACTTAACAAAGCCCTTGATATTGAAAGTGGGATGAAACAACAGCAGTTACACTGTAAGTGGTTTCAATTTGGTGATCGTAACACTGAGTTTTTTCATTCCTCTATCAAAATTAAGCAAGCTAAAGAAAATATACGCACGATACGTTCTCTCGATGGTACTCTTGTCTCCTCTCCTGAGCAAATTGATGCTGCCTTTCTTAGTTATTTTGAAGACTTGCTTGGTAACTCCTCTAACTTTAGTCCGGACCTTGATATGTTGAACGATATTCCCCTTCCTACTATATCCAGTTTGCAGTCTACATTGCTTGTTGATCAGGTTTCTGATGAGGAAATAAAGCATACTCTTTTTGCCATGAATAGAAAATCGAGTGGTGGTCCTGATGGTTTTAATGTTCTTTTCTTTATTACTTGCTGGGACATTGTTCAATATGATTTCTGCAAGGCTGTTCACAATTTTTTTAATAAATGCTCTCTTCTATCTGAAGTCAACTCTACTAACATTGTCTTAATCCCAAAATGTCCTGATGCTTGCTCTGTATCTTCTTACAGACCTATTTCTTGTTGTAATGTGGTGTACAAATGTATTTCCAAACTTATTGCCACTAGATTACTGCAAGTCCTCCCTCAAATTATATCGTAAAACCAAGTAGCCTTCCTACCTAACAGAAGTATTTTTGACAACATTCTTCTTGCCCAGGAGCTTCTTTGTGGGTATGCGAGATCTAATGCAACTCCATCTGCAATGTTAAAGCTTGACATCACGAAAGCTTATGACTCGATTCACTGGTCCTCTATAGTTCGTATTATGGCCTTAATGAAATTTCCTAAGCCTTTTGTTGGATGGGTTTATGAATGTATTTCAACTCCAAGCTTCTCAATTGTTCTGAATGGTCGTCCTGTTGGTTATTTCAAGAGCAGGCAAGGAATTAGGCAGGGTGATCCTATCTCATCTTATTTATTTCTTTTAGTGATGGAAGTCCTCACCAGATATATGAAAACCAAGTACTCTTCTGGACAGATCAGATACCACCCTAAGTGTGAGCTTACAAATGTTATAACTCTTATGTTTGCTGATGATATTATGATATTCACTAAGCCACATCTTCCTTCGATTCAGTGTGTTATTAGCACTTTGTCTGATTTCTACAATATGACTGGTTTGCTGCTTAATTGTTCAAAATCTAGTATTTCTTTTGCTGGAATCTCCTCCCAACTATCCTTGTCTCTGCTTCAAATTTCCGGGCTTCAACTTTTGGACTCAAATATGACATATCTTGGCCTCCCTCTCTTAACCTCTAGATTAAAGCCATCTGATTACCTTCCTTTGTATACCAAAATTGTTTCATTACTAGACAGGTGGGCAAACAGATACTTATCTCAAGCAGGAAGGCTAGTTCTTATCAAATCGGTTGCCTTTTCGATGGTTGTTTATTGCTCAAAAGCTTTTATCTTGCCTGCTAAACTTTTGTATCTGATTAGAGGTGCAATGCTAAGATTTTTTTGGACTGGTTCCATTAATAATGGGAAGCCTCTGCCTTGCTCTTTCAGTCTTTTTGAAAAAGATAGAAATTCTGGAGGGCTGGGAGTTATTAACATCATGAAATGGAATGTTGCAGCTTTCAGTACTCATCTTAATTCAATAATTACCATGAAGAATAGTGGGTGGGTCAAATGGGTATGGGCCCATAGAATAGGTAGGATTAGCTACTGGAGTTTGCCTATTCCTCAAACTTGTAGTTGGACTTGGAGAAAGTTGCTTGGCTTGCGTGACACCTTACTTCCCCTGATTGTTCATAGGATGGCTAACTCATCTGAAGTTAAGTTTTGGTTTGATCTGTGGGTAGCCAATGGTGTGATATTGCATAAACTTTTCAGCTATCAACAAGCTAATCAGTCTGGAATTCCCAAAACTGCTAAGGCAGTTGAATACATTAGTCAAGGCAAATTACTGCTACCTTACTCCTCTAACCAATACATCAGGTCTGTTTGGAATGAAATACAAAGTAAAATCTACCCTTCTGTTGAGGTTGATGCTGTTCATTGGAGTGCCAAATCCCACTCTGTCTCTCATGTGTACAATCAACTCAATCTTTCTAGTAGTATTCAGGCTTTTAAATGGAGTAAAATCATATGGTCATCTGATTCTGTGCCCAAAGATAATCTAATGCTTTGGAAGGTTGTTCAAAATGCATTGTTAACTAAAAGTAAGATGATGGAAATGGGGCTTGATTTTGGTATTTCCTGTGTTTTTTGTTCTAACCTTCCTGAGACCACGCACCACTGTTTTTTGAATGTAGCTCTAATCTTATTCTTTTTAGAAAAATGATGCATCTTGCTGGTAGTAAATTTCTGTCCAATCTTAGGCCTATTGATATGGACATGATATACAAAGCTACTAGGTGGAGAACTTTGAAAGCAAGACGTCTTTCTATTTGCCTGAAGAAGTATATGATTATTGTGTGGATTGAACGAAATATGATCTGTTTTGAAAAAAAGAGGAGGGATGGGGAAGTTTTATGGAAAATCTTAAAGCATGATATTTATGTTGCTATGATGAATCTGCCTACTTTTCCTGCTGCTTTGAGTGATGCTTGGAGGTAGCTGGTGGTCTGCTTCTTGTTATGTCTGTTTCTCCTTCCATTTCTTGCTTTGTTTTCTGAGTGTGCCTGTTTCTCTAGTTCACCCTTGTGTGTTTTATTTTCTTGCTTGTATTTTGTGAGCAAGCTATGTATTTTATTGTTTTGTTGCAATAAAATCAGGTAGGGGCCCTGTTAACCCCGCTAGCCTTTGCTAAAAAAAATCGTGTAAATCAAAATATGATAAGAATGCTAAAGTAGCGTTTCAAAATAGGGGTGTCAATGAACCTCCATACATACATACATACATACATACATACATATATGTGAATGTATGTATATGTATGTGTGTGTGCGTATAGCATGCATCCATGCATCTGTGTAGCTAAAGCCCCGCTAAATTTTCGTTATAGTACATAACACTCTTCGACCGCTAAGCTTTTCAATATAGCGCTAATAAACAGTAGATCCGTCTTAAGCCCCGTTATTTTTCGCTACATCCGCTAAATTAAGGCATTTTATCGTCTGCTTTAGCACAATAATATAAAACTTTGATTTAACTAGTTCTTCTTTGAACCAATCATCAACATAGTTAGGGTAAAGACCTAATTTTAAGGTATAATGTTCAGTATAAGTTAGAAATCTACCGTAGTCATCAAATTGAGTTACATAAATCATGATATTTTCCGATTTTTTATATAAGATTAAATAATAATTCTTTTTTCTACACAAATGATGTGATGATGATAATAAATTAACTTTAAATATTTGGTTTTATATTTAATGAAACATTTTGCACATCCGTTGTCCGCTTTATCCCCCCTCTATCTCCGCTATAACTTTTGTCACATTCACCACTATAATGTTGCTAAGCGCTTTAACTGCGCAGGAATGCACCGACACATGTGCTACTTATCTAGGAAATTGTTACAACATATTTCATCAAAATTTTGCAAACAGTGTCCAATCAATCCGCATTAAAAATTACTAGACAAGCAATCAAGATGAGAAGAAAAAGTCTCAACTCTCAACTACTTGACATTCAAAGAATGAGTGATCTTTCATGTAAAACTTTCTCTGTGCGGGCAATGTTCTTGCAAAATAAATAAATCCTAATAAAAGATCGTGGGTGGACATAACGTATATGTGCGTGTATTGCTCTAAGAGATTAACAACTCTACCGGACATTGGTATGTTTAGTGTCATGTCTTATAAAATATTTGAACTAATGTGGTGCGTAAAAGATTTAAGTTTGAACATTGTTAGTACGGGATATAAAGAACAAACAAAATGATTCAAAAGGACATATTACATGTTATGATATGCAGGGTATGTTGATTTATTTGTATTCCTCAACACTCTTGTCTCTCTTAATGTTTTTCTTTCTACTTATTTAAAGCAAAGTCCAAGTTTATGCAAGTTGGTCCATCTACAAGTACATCATCTACACAAAAAGCAGTAAACTGACGACAAAAAATTGCAAACTTTAAGTCCTCTCATGTTCATTATTGAATCTTAAGTTTGAATTTTAAAAGAAAATCTGCAAGTGGCCGAGACACATTTCAACAAAAATTATCATAGATTGATTGCAATGCTCAACCCAATTAATATTATAAATTCCTAAAAATAAAGGTTTATGCTTATTGTAAAACAAAATAATCAAGTGATCATCATATCATAAAACTTCTCATTTCTTATTTATTTATTTTTAATGTATGATTGGTACGTGAAAGAGGGACAGTTAACATGTGATTCAGGCTATGATGGTTCAAAATCAAGTATTCAAACATAAGGTAGGTAAAGTTAAGGAATAGAATCTCGTGTGATCCAAGCACATTCATACAAACCTAAGTTCAAAAAAAAGCAAAAAAAGTTCACATTCCATCAAGTACAAAATACCATTTTCTCCTCCTTTATCTTTATTGCTTATATTATAAATAAATGCTTACCTACTAATTACCCTCCCAATGATCTTAATCAATTATGTTAAACAATGATTAAGATGTAAATTATTGAGTGGGCGGTGAGTTTAAAGTGCAACCGGCTAGTTTATTTAGCATCTTGTCCTATTTTTTGAAATATCATCAGCTTCTTTACCTTGCCTTTTTCTTCTTCTTTTCTTCTCCTCTCTCTCTATATATATATATATATATATATATATATATATATATATATATATATATATATATGTTGTTTCTCCATTGCACACTCTCAACTACATTTAATTAACTATCCATTTACTACACCATTCTTCATCAATTTTATTATATTATTTATGTTTAATATAGTGATTTTACGAAAGAGAAGAAATATGAAACAATGCCTGGCTCCCTGTATGCCACTCGCGTAGACTCAACCTGTATATGTTTGTTTGGGCTGGCTATTGTGCGTGGCGTGCGAGGAGTCAAGCATTTACTTTACGTTAACCTTCTTCGTTTTTTCGTTTTTTATTTTCTTTAACAGATTTCTTCTTCTTCTTCTTTTCCTTTATTCATGCAGATTTTTCAAGCTAAGGCCATGGACTGCACATGATCAATCGTATTAGGTGTATATATTATTGTTCATCAGCTAATATTTGTACACAGAGTGCATATTTGTTACATATATCTCTTGTAGGTTTTATATTGGGTACGACAATATGCATATAAATCTATATTATCTTGGTTCAGATAATATATTTCATCTTTTGTTAACATGATGGAATAATAGGATGTGAATATCTGTCTGTAATGCGAGAGTTTTAGCGAATGTTTGAGTTAAAAACATCAATTAGATATATGATTTAAATTGCCGTCCTGTTGATCTATTTAATATGTTTCGTTGCCTTTCATTTACATTATTTTTTGCTTCGCACTGTTTGAACTTTGAACTATAATCCATATCCAAAATATTTAAATTTTATCTGGATCAAATTAGTTTGACATGTATCATTTTCATATTTCAATAGAATTGCAAACGGCCGAGATTTAACTCAGAATTATTCGAGCTGTATTGAAAAGGTGTGATGTGAGCTAAATTAATTAATGAGCTAATTATTGTGTTATCATAGTACCGAGGCCATTGATTTGCCATGCACACGCATGTTAAGCCGTAAAATAATTAGTAAAACCATATTTTCGTTCGAGATATTTATAGAAGTTTAATTTACATTTGAATTTCATACATAAACCAACCTTTTAGAAAGTTAAATGAATAACAAATGTTTTATTTGCAGTCAGCTAAATAATTTCATAAAACAGCATATAAGAATTGACAGTAAATGATTATATCTGTATACTGTGAAACTAAACACTAATTTTTAAATATTAATATGGAAAATGTGCCATGAGCGCACATTAATGTTATTAAATTACACTAATAAACCTTTTAATGCCGCTTATTTTTTAAATTACCCATTAGTATAAATATTAGCTATCTATTAACATTAAACTAACTACTTTTGGCTTTGATATCCATAATCAGAACTTAAACAGAACTAAATAAACACAAGAATATTGAGCGTGATTTTCTCATTGCTCGTAGGCCCTTTGATTAACATACCTTGATTCACGCATGTAATTGCTTCATTAATTCACATTTTTCTTCTATAAGTAATTAGGTGTGACATAGTTTTTCTATCAAATATTTGGTTTGACAATTTAATCATTAAGAAATGGAAAATAGTCAAAATATAAGAATATTACCATCATTGCACAGATATTATATATATATTGCTAAGTCAAGAGTGACTACTAATGCTTGTTGTTATCATTGGTAAAATGATCGTTAATATACCGATAGACCATTAATTGATATAAAACACTAAAAGTTTAATAATGATAAAAGGTATATATTTTGTTTCTTCTTCTTTTATTTTTTAGACTAAAAGTGCTACTTTATTAAAGTAGAGCGCCCACTTAGATATACTGGGTTCGAACTCTTGACCTCTGCGAATTGAATCTACATCGTCATGCAACTTGTCACTTGAAATGGTGGTCCTCAATGTAGAATATGCTAGTATATGATTTTTGTTTGATGATAATATATATATATATATATATATATATATATATATTCGTTTAAATGTATTTGATATTGTATTATTTTATTTTTCACATAATTAAATAAATATTTGTTGGATAAAATAAATAACACGGAATTCAAATTCAAACAAATATTTTATTAAAAATTCAAATAGTACAAATTTAAGCTCTAACTACATTTACACATTTTCAATTTCAATACAATTTCAAATACATCACAAATTTCAGTTTACAATTTTAACATCTCACTACATAGTCACTCAACACTCGTATTTTTAACTTCAACTATGTTCCAGCCTGAATCCAGCATCTGAGCAATCTGCAAAAATAAACACTAACACGGTAAAATTGAAAAAGAAATGTTTTGCAGTGTAAAATTAAAGTGTGTGTTTTTAGAAATGTTATTTGCCTCGGTTATTTGGGTTGTTCGTTGTCATTTCTTTAGAATTCATCATACACGAACAACTTATGACATGCACAGTGTATCACTGTACATGCCACAAGGCCGTGCACACCGATATACACTTGATAAAACTGCAGGGACATGTGAGCACAAGGTCAAACCCGAGCCGAGGCTGGATTCAACTCAAGTGCATAGTGTCTCGACCAAATCAACAATCCAGACTCCAAAATGCACATGTCAACAGTGGTGAACAAACAAAACATCAAATGGTACAAGTGTAGCCTCAACAGTGAAGACCAACATACACATATATACATGAGTATGATGCAAACAGAGAAAATAAACATGACTGCATACAAGTTCATGTACAACCAAACCTGAAATGGCCAGAATCAAACTCAAATAAACAACATACAACATGAAGTGGACTCAAGGCAGATGGATTCAATGCATTTCAGTTCATCATAAAACAAGCAGAATGAAGGCATGAAGGAAACTCAGGCATGAACAGACTTGAAGCAACTGAACACAAAACTCAATGACTCAATGGAACAAGACTATATTCTACATGCATCTAAACCATACATATGCAATAAAGTGGACAGTGCAACCAAGTGCATGACAGAACCAAGGTAGTATCAGTTCAGAAATTGAACAAGTGAACACAAAGTGGAACAAGGTGGAACCAGAGAGCATGTCAAGCCAACACAAAGTGGAACAAGGTGCATCAAGCAACAGAGGCTACAACCCAGTACATACAAAATGAGCACATGTAATCTGAACCAAAGACCAACTCAAAAGTACCCAAACATATCACAGAAAATGAATCTAGCACATATGGTCAGAATAACACAATGCAACAACTTCAACCAAAATAAAATGTACTACTTCAATTACCACAGCAAGTGAACCAAAAACCAGATTATCGGTGAATCAATGAAGCAACACAACAACAATGACTCAAACTCAAAAAACATGAATACATATACAAGTGCATCTAACCAAACCAGATAACATACAAGTGGAACCACACTACAGTCTCAATTGACTAGAACTGAGGCACACAATGGTATGAGACAGAAGGACAAAGATTTCAAAATGCACAAGGAACCAAACTCAATTGCAACAGAGACCAGTGTCATATACACATGTATACATATATGCTTATATATGTATACATGTATATAGTTTTAGAAACTTACACATGAACAATCAAAGAAACTATCAGTAGCAGTTCAATGCACAAGCATGTGGTAGGGCAAAACAGTGACGGTAATCAAGTGTAGGCAAGCATACATATATACATGCGTGAACACACATGTATACATACATACATACATATATATATATATATATATATATATGCAGAAATTTGAATATATGAATACATCAGAAGAATCATATGTATCAAAATAGAACAGGTCAAAGCCAGCAAGAATGGAACAAAGAGTAACAAGTCAAACTCCATTAAGTTCTAATATACACAGTAGCAGTTCGAATAACAAAGTCGAGGAGTTGAAAAAGCAGCAGTTTGAATAGGATTTCAAAATAAACAAGTCGAAGTCAAAAATCACGTCAACCCAATACATGATCTCAAAATTCAAAGAGCCGAAGTCAAAGCAGTAATGAACGGAACCAACTCAAACTGTTCAAGCAAAAATAGAATGATGCCAAAGTCATAGCAGTGAAGAACGGACCTAAATTCAAATTCATGAAGTATACGTATGATATGAACAAGTCAAGACTATGACAAGCACCAAGTAATAATCGTATGGCCGAGCAAAATAATAGACAGATTCAAAACAAAATTATACGAATGAAAATTAAGGGATTTGTTCCCTATATAAATTCCCTTAACATCATCGGCAGAAAGGCATTCGAGTTCAAGCAAAAAAAAATCAGAAAGCAAGCATCAATCCAGAACTCGAATCAGTCGAGTATAATTATAAATCAAAAAAGGGGACAAACGTACCAATACAAAGCACCATTCGATCTTGACAAATTGGAGCAGCCGAAGTCGAAAAAAGCAGCAATTTATTGATAAAGCAATCCAAAGCAAAAGAACAAGCGGCGGCTTCAACACAGCAAAGCCCTAATTTTGAAAGAGGAAAACAAGAACACGGCCGAAATATTTCACGAAAATAAAATAGAACGGAAGTTGATTTTTTAAGTGGGCCGTTGTTTATTTGGGCTTAAAATATTAAATAGGGTTTTTTTTGTTTATTTTCAGTTGTAATTTTCTTTTTTAAACTATGTTTTTCTAATCGTGTGACTAAGTTACGAACTATGGTGGTGTAGTTCGAGAATTCGCAACTCAGTGGCTGAGTTGTGGAAGGGTTTTGAGCGTAGAGTTAGGTTAGTCAATAGTGGGTGTCGCAAGTTTACGTGTGTAAGCGTCTGACTACTTAATTTCTAGTAGAAACCTTGAGGGCAGCACGTAGGCAGGGTTTTGCCGAAGCTAGGTAAATCTATGTTGTTTTATTACTGCTTTTATTATTCTGCTATTATCTGTGCTACAATTATTATATATATTTCTGCATTAATTTTTATTATTATTAGTATCATCTTATTCACCCCGCCTCTAGCGTGAAATCGATCCTACAATTGGTATCATGGCAGGTTAATAGCAAGGATGTCTAACCCTAGTTGTAAATCTAGCGAGAGTCAGTTCAGTATTATTCCCCCTATTTTTGATGGAACAGATTTTCTAAATTGGAAATTAAAAATGGAATTTTATTTAAAGTCTGTTAATTCTGAATGTTGGGATATTATTAAAAACAGGTATGATATAGTAGACAAGAAAAATACTTCGATTAATGCTCTTGCTATGCATATACTATATTCTCATATTAATCGAGATAATTTAAACTATATCTCTCATTGTGAAAGTGCGCAGGAAATCTGAAATACTTTTGATGATATATGGTGCAAAAGTCAACAATGGTGAGAAATCCCCCACAATCGACTCAGTTGAAGAAACGTGCTTGACAGGATATGCAAAAGACAGCAGTAATGAAGATTCAATAGCCGATGAGATAATTGATCTTTCATTTCATGATTTACTTCTCATGTGCCGAAAATTAATTGAAAAAATGAATCTCTTGAAATGAAAAATAATAAGTTGAAAAGGGAACAATCTAAACTACGTCAAAAAAATAATGATTTGGAAAATGAGCTTAAGAATATTAAGAAAAATAAAAATTCTAATTGCAAAAGGTGCTTGAACTATGAAAAAGAATTTTCCTGTTTTCATGAAAAAATTTAAAAGTTAGAAAACGAAATTTTAATGCAGGAGAAAAACAAAACCGAGTTGATTTGTAAAAATAACATTTTGCAAAAAGAGTTGGATAGTTTTAAGAAGTCGGAAAGTTCTAATTGTGCGATTTTTGAAAAGAAATTAAATGAGGTCAACGAAAATTTCAAAACCCTTGAAAAAGAAAACGTGATTTTGAGCAAATATGAAATTATTCGATTAAATCACGAGTTTGAAAAGGAGATCGAAAAAATCAAGGATTTTGAAAAATTGAATTAAAAAAACTCCAACTCTTTGAAATTGAGATGCTAGAAATTGAGACTAAAATTAGAGAGCTTAAAGATGAAAATATGGGTTTAAAAATGAAGAATTTTGAAAAGAGAGATAGTACCATTAATCGTTGTTCGAAGCTAATAAATGAAAATAAACTTTTAAAATCCAAAGTTAATAAACTTGAGTTGGTTACTCGGAAATTTTTCACTAGAGATAAATCATTTAATATGCTCTTAGAAAATCAACTCTTCGAGAATAAAAAGAAAGGATTTGGATTTGCAAAAGTGTCAAAATATGAACAAACGACTAATAACACTGTTAAGGAGAAAAGTGTGATACCCAAATACGTAAAGTGTGGTAATATTGGAAATGGCAAGAATAATTATCGAAATATATACAAACACAAAACCGTTAAACAAATATGGATTCCAAAAGGTACGAATGTAAATGGTTTGAAATTTAAACAAATTTGAATTCCCAAGGGTACAATTGTAGATGCTAACGGTTTGTTATATAGACAAATTTGGGTACCAAAAATTTCAATAGATAATAATAGTGGTCCTACATCCATAGTTAGAATACTTGCCTTCAATTTAGACACATAAGTGGGCGAAGGAACAAATTTAATGGAGATAGATTTCGAGTTGTTCTAGGTGATTAATAAACTAAAATTTAAATGTTCCTCAGCCTATAAAGATTAAATGGAGATCATCGCATTTTGGATATCACGACATCAAAGGAAAGTGAGGTATGATCTCTCAACTCAATTTGTTCACATATTGTTAATTATGTTTTGATCGACATTGTTGAAGTATTTCTGCCATATCTTGAACATCAACTTTGATTTATTCTTGAAGTTCTAGAAAGCTAACCGATAATGCTACAATTTTTTTGTTTTTAGTGATTCACTTTGGAATGTCATGAAAAACTGCTTTGATGAATTTTTTGAATGAGTGTTTTTGCTCGATATAGATTACTTTACTCGTGCTTGATAAAAATGGACATGCTGAAAATTTCAAGTGTTTAGGAGTACACATTTTTCTTATATACCACTATATTTCACTATGAATACCTCAAATACAAATGGAATCTAATATCATTTCATGTTGAAATCATTTTTTTATTGATTTTCAACTAGAAGTCATTTTCACAAAACCCCCTTACATAAAATTAATTTTCACTTATGTTAATTTTTGAAACTTGGGTTTTCATCATGATAAAAATACTCTAGTTTATTTCCATAAGAAATTTACTCTAGAAAAGATAATCATTGACTAACCGAATCTTTTGGAACTTATCAAAATTATTATAGTGCTGAAAAGTAATAGATAGTGACTAAAATATATTTCATAACAAGAGGAAGTATAATTTTATAATTTCATGAAAATTAAACAAATTTTATAATATTTTTAGATTAGTACTTATTTCATGATCATTTCTATCACTTCCACCTTTCTGTCAATCCATATATCATAATATAGTGTGCAGAATTTGGTATTTCAAAATAAGGAAATATTTTTTTGTAAAATAATTATATCCTAAAGTATTCACTCTCATTTAAAAGTCCTCACGGTTATGCATGGGTGAATTACTTGAATTTCTATATATAGACTTCCATTCTCATTTAAAAGTCCTCGCGGTTATGCATGGATGGGATGCATATAAGAAAGGGATGAATATCAATTATATTCTAATCTCATTTAAAAGTTCTCACGGTCATGCATGGTTAGAAAATACTTGACTTTTTTTAAAAAAAGAAGGGGGAGGGGGTAACTACTAACCTCATTCAAAAGTCCTAACGTTTATGCATGGTTAGTAAGTGCTTCACATTTTATTTTGTATAATATTTGAAAAGAGAAAATGCACAAATTATTCCTATATTGAAAATATCAAACTCTTGTCACTATATAAAATTTTTCCATAATCGCACCATTTCTCTAAAGTGGAGTTTGTTTCTAACTTATAAAATATTATGATTTTTGTTTGATTAATTGGAATTTGAAAATAATATTTTCCTCTTGATTTGATTTATACTTTTAATCAAAATCATAGCTATTTCAATTACTATTATTATTTTTGATGATAATAAAAGGGGAGAGAGGTTAAGATTTTGATTTTTGAGCAATATTCTTACTAATAATATTCGAGAGTGTTTTTATTCAAAGTTATTTTTAATTAATTTTTCAGTTTTAACTACATGCATCTGTGTAGGAGGAGCTTTGTTGTAGGGGGAGCATTCAAATAGGGAGAGCAAATAGATTTCATCAATGACCAAATACATTTAATAAATTCAAAATCTTAATATATGTTTGTTATCATCAAAAGGGGGAGATTGTAGAATATGCTAGTATGTGATTTTTGTTTGATGATAATAAACATATATATATATATATATATTCATTTAAATGTATTTGATATTGTACTATTTTATTTTTCACATAATTAAATAAATATTTGTTGGATAAAATAAATAACACAGAATTCAAATTCAAACAAATATTTTATTCAAAAAAATATTTTATTACAAATTCAAATAGTACAAATTTGAGCTCTCACTACATTTACACATTTTCAATTTCAATACAATTTCAAGTACATCACAAATTTCAGTTTACAATTTTAACATCTCACTACATAGTCACTCAACACTCGTATTTTTATCTTCAACTCTGTTCCAGCCTGAATCCAGCATCTGAGTAATCTGCAAAAAAAAACACTGACACAGTAAAATTGAAAAAGAAATGTTTTGCAGTGTAAAATTAAAGTGTGTGTTTTTGAAAATGTTATTTGCCTCAGTTATTTGGGTTGTTCGTCGTCATTTCTTTTGAATTCATCATACACGAACAACTTGTGACATGCACAGTGTTTCACTGTACATGCCACAAGGCCATGCACACCGATATACACTTGATAAAACTGCAGGGACATGTGAGCAAGAGGTCAAACCTGAGCCGAGGCTGGATTCAACTCAAGTGCATAGAGTCTCGACCAAATCAACAATCCAGACTCCAAAATGCACATGTCAACAGTGGTGAACAAACAACACATCAAATGGCACAAGTGTAGCCTCAACAGTGAAGACCCGCATACATGTATATACATGAGTATGATGCAACTAGAGAAAATTAACATGACTACATATAAATTCATGTACAACCAAACCTGAAATGGCTAGAATCAAACTCAAATAAACAACATACAACATGAAGTGGACTCAAGGTAGATGGATTCAGTGCATTCCAGTTCATCATAAAACAAGCAGAATGAAGGCATGAAGGCAACTCAGGCATGAACAGACTTGATGCAACTGAACACAAAATTCAATGACTCGGTGGAACAAGACTATATTCTACATGCATCTAAACCATACATATGCAACAAAGTGGACAGTGCAACCAAGTGCATGACAAAACCAAGGCAGTATCAGTTCAGAAATTGAACAAGTGAACGAACATCAAGAAATCAGGGGAAATGGCCAAGGAGACTACAACATTCACCAAAACCAGAGAGCACGTCAAGCCAACACAAAGTGGAACAAGGTGCATCAAGCAACAGAGGCTATAACCCAGTACACACACAAAAGAGCACATGTAATCTGAAGAAAAGACCAACTCAAAAGTACACAGACATACAACAAAAAATGAAGCTAACACATATGGTCAAAATAACACAATGCAATAACTTCAACCAGAATAAAATGCACAACTTCAATTACCAAAGGAAGTTTACCAAAAACCAGATTACTGGTGAATCAATGAAGCAACACAACAACAATGACTCAAACTCAAAAAACATGAATACATATACAAGTGCATCTAACCAGACCAGGTAGCATACAAGTGGAACCACACTGCAGTCTCAACTGACCAGAACTGAGGCACACAATGGTATGAGACAGAAGGACAAAGATTTCAAAATGCACAAGGAACCAGACTCAATTGCAACAGAGACCATTGTCATATACACATGTCTACATATATGCTTATATATGTATACATGTACATAGTTTTAGAAACTTACACATGAACAATCAAAGAAACTATCGGTAGCATTTCAATGCACAAGCATATGGTAGGGCAAAACAGTGACGGTAATCAAGTGCAGGCAAGCATACATATATACATGTGCGAACACACATGTATACATACATATATATATATATATATATATGCAGAAATTTGAATATATGAATACATCAGAAGAATCATATATACCAAAGTAGAACAGGTCAAAGCCAGCAAGAATGGAACAGAGAGTAGCAAGTCAAACTCCATCAAGTTCTAATATACACGGTAGCAGTTCGAATAACAAAGTCGAGGAGTTGAAAAAGCAGCAGTTTGAATAGGATTTTAAAATAAACAAGTCGAAGTCAAAAATCACGTTAACCCAATACATGATCTCAAAATTCAAAGATCCGAAGTCAAAGCAGTTTTGAACGGAACCAACTCAAACTGTTCAAGCAAAAATAGAGCGATGCCAAAGTCATAGCAGTGAAGAACAGACCTAAATTCAAATTCATGAAGTATACGTATGATATGAACAAGTCAAGACTATCACAAGCATCCAAGTAATAATCGTATGGCCGAGCAAAATAATAAACAGATTCAAAACAAAATTATACGAATGAAAATTAAGGGATTTGTTCCCTATATAAATTCCCTTAACATCATCGGTAGAAAGGCATTCGAGTTCAAGCAAAAAAATCAGAAAGCAAGCATCAATCCAGAACTCGAATCAGTCGAGTATAATTATAAATCGAAAAAGAGGACAAACACACCAATTCAAAGCACCATTCGATCTCAACAGATTGGAGCAGCCGAAGTCGAACAAAGCAGCAGTTGATTGATAAAGCAATCCAAAGCAAACGAAGCAAAAGAACAAGCAGCGGCTTCAACACAGCAAATCCCTAATTTTGAAAGAGGAAAACAAGAACACGACCGAAATATTTCACGAAAATAAAATAGAAGGGAAGTCAATTTTTTAAGTGGGCCGTTGTTTATTTGGGCTTAAAATATTAAATAGGGTTTTGTTTTTGTTTTGTTTATTTTCAGTTGTAATTTTCTTTTTTAAACTGTGTTTTTCTAGTCGTGTGACTAGGTTACAAACTACGGTGGTGTAGTTCGAGAATTCGTAACTCAGTGGCTGAGTTGTGGCAGGGTTTTGAGCGTAGAGTTAGGCTAGTCGATAGCGGGTGTTTCAAGTTTACGTGTGTAAGCGTCTAACTACTTAATTTCTAGTAGAAATCTTGAGGGCAACACGTAGGCAGGGTTTTATCGAAGCTGGGTAAATCTGTGTTGTTCTATTACTGTTTTTATTATTCTGCTATTATCTGTGCTGCAATTAATATATATATTTCTACATTAATTTTTATTATTATTAGTTTCAACCTGTTCACCCCCCATCTAGGGTAAAATCGATCCTACAGTCAAAATTTTGTTTTCGTTTCCCACTCCATTAAACCCAACCCCCCCTCTCCCTCTCTAAACCAAAAAAAACACACACACACACACAGAGATATATACATCTAAACATATTTTAATTAACATGGAAAATGTTCTTAATTCATCACAAATTGTTTATAGTAATATGAAATAATAACTTTACTAATCTTAGACTTTGAACTTAATAAAACTAAGAAAAGAAACACCATCATAAAAATGTTGTAAACATCTTCTTAAAAACCAATATACCCTAAAAAATGTCCATGGTTAGAATTGATTTAAATGGTAAAAAATATTAACATGATTGGAAAATTTACCGTTACATTGGTTTTGGCGTTTCCTTACAATACATTACGAATGGTAAATCTACCATTACCATAATAATAGCATTGTCGCATTGGTATATAGATGTAGTTCAATATTGGTTACTAATTGCTTGGTATTGTTATCGTAATGGTAAATTTATCATTACTATAGCAAATTTACTAAATATACAAAACTATGAATGTAATCATGTACATGAAAAATACAACGTATGTCACTAGAAGCCTAGAACAAACAATATGAACAACATGAATGTTAGTGAGACTTTTTGTCTCACAACATCAAACTAATTATGAAGCAATTATGGTATTATATGCTTCTGTAACTGTGAATCAACAAATTTAAGTAGTATTAAATTCGCCTTAAGGGTGATAGGGTTAGGGGTATGCCTTAGAAGCAATTTTGTAATTTATTGTAAATTATTAACTTTATAATAAAATCCAGTTCAAAATAAAGGTTTTCTTTCTTTCTATTATATGCTTATTATAATGTGTTGTAATTAATTAATCATTTGGTTTATGTGTGTTTAACAAAAATCCATAAACGGTGTGTTTTCTGATAGTAATTACAATTATTGTAATCATTGATATTTTATCATAATTTAATAAACACGTCATTTTAAATATTCCTAGTTAATGTGTATCAAGACTGGATATTGATGCATGCATTAAGACTAGAATATATAACACTCTCCAAATGTTGGGTAGTGTATTACACATGAGTGCTGGGAGCCCCTAGAGGTTACGTACTAATAATTATTGGATAACTATGGAATGACTCACATATAGCTTTCTGTTGGTTAATATAACTAAGGTCATACAAAAAATATCGATATGACCATATTACATAGTTTTATTGACTTGAGAATACCATTGATCTTCAATATGGAAGCTCCACTTTGATTATAATTAAATTGTGGCACGACGTCCATTGAATGACTATAATTGGGTCCATTGAAAGGGAAACCTTATTCAACAGAGGATTCGTATCCTCAGTTAAATGAAGTTAGTATCACGGTCAACCGACGTCTACTCAATGTTAAATTCTCTTGCCATAGTGTTCGGTTAATAATAATTTTTATTACTGAACCAAAGATTATGTGATTGGACTATAAAGCTGAATATAGACGGTACTAGAATTTTAAGCATTATCAAATTTCATAAGTCCTAATGTGATATTGTTTTGACGAAGAATAACTGTAAATAATTGCCACTACTAGCTAACACTTAAATAAAGTAAAATTGGATTTTACCGAAGCTATATAAGCAATAAATTTGGTCTAATATCACACGACTTGCTAAGTGATGTGTAAACGTTAATCTTCGAATTGTTTGATATTAATCGCTAATCGAATATACATCTAAGAGTCGCACAACTGAAATGTTTAATACTCCTATTACCACCTGATTTAATTAATTATAATTGTTATGAATTAATTAATTTAATTTTAATATTTATGAAATATTAATTATAAAATTTTACTTAATTTGTGTTAATCAATATTAATAGTGAGTATATAATAGTTATGGACACACGTATCGATGTACGATATTGGTGTGCATTTGAATTGGATTTAAATGCATATTTATTTGATTGAGCTTGAAGTAATTTGAAGGCCCATATAGAGGCAACCATGACCGGCCACACTAGGATAGAAAAGAGGGTTTAAATAATTAAAGTGAGTTTTGAAATAGCAAAAGAGATATGTGGATCCAGATCCACTTTTAGCTGCTCTCTTCCATTGTTATTTAAACACTCATAACCCCTTCATTTTACCACTTGACTTTTGCCTCCTTTCCACCATATTTATGGCTGAATCCCCCTTGCCCTCCTTATCATTTTCAAGAACTTCAAACAAAATTCAAATATAATATGTAGATTGGCGGTTGTAATTCTCAATCTAGTAGCTTGTTCAAATGGTTTGAATACTAATCCAAGGCGTTGTTGGATTCAACATTTTAAGGTGTTTCACAACTTGTAGATAAGGTAAATTATTTATTTACACACACAATCAAATATAATTGTTCATATGTCATTATATGCTTAGATAATACTTTGATTGTCATGAATCTATATTTATTAGTGCTGTCTTCATTAGATGTGTATAATAAAAAAAATTGTATATGTATTAATTCCATATATATTGCTCGTGGCCTGATAAAAAAAATTCAAATATAATAATATTAAAATGATTTTAAAATAAAATTGATTTTAATACAAACATTAATATATGAAGTATGTTTTGTATTTATTATCGTGTGTGTATATGTTTATAGTTTTTGAGTATGTATGTGTACACACACACACACACATATATATATATAGAATATTATATATAAATATATATATATCTTATTCAATTTAAATATTGCACCTAATTATATATATCTGTGTGCGCGCGCGCATGTCATAAAACATATGTACATAAACATTTAATATAATATATATAAGTTAAGAATTGTTTTTGGAAATTAATAAAAAATAATTTTTGTGTTGATTTCCACATGGAAATCAATATTAAAAGAAAGGTATTTTTAATTAAGAAAATTCTGAAGTCACAAATAAAAAAAAAGGAATTTTTTATGGCTGAATATTATATATTTAATTATTAATTTACATTAAAGATATAATATATATATCTGTGTGTGTGTAATTTCAAAATATTATTCTAATATAGATATATATTTATATATATATTTACATGTTTTAAAATATTTTTTTGAAATATAAATTATATTTATCATCCTTCTCCTTTTAAACCAGTTCTTCGAGCTCTTTAACACGAAAAGGCCAAAGCCTCTTTCTCTAAGGCATGTGCATCGTTGCGTTGAATAGCGGTGTCTAGTTCCTTTCTGTAAGCCATTTTCGGACGATTAACCACTTCAGATGTTCCTTTAGCACTTTTCTCTACTGTGGTTAACTTCGTGGTCAACTCTGTAATCTCGTCATCTTGATGTTTAATCATATCTTTATCATGGATCGCCTCCAGCTTAAGGCGATTGATTTCATGTTGCCTTTCAACATACACCTTGGTGATTTTCTCAACTAATTGCTGGAATGTTTCATGTTGCACAAAAACATCGTTGATACACGCAAGCGAACTCGCTTCGATATTTCCCAGGATTGTATGGATATAAGGAAGAAACTTTAGTCCATCGAAGCAGACTTTTGAAAATTTAACCTTAAGTTCGGCCAACCGTTCAACTGTGGTGGCCTCAGGAACTGTAGTAGTTAAATCAGGCTCAGATGAAACAATAGGATGAACAGTGGTCACGAGGCTGTCGAGACCCAAATGAACGTGAATGATGCTCGAGTAGCACAACGGTTGGGGGAACATGAGAAGAGGTTCGATCACCGCTATATACAGAAGGATTGAGCTGAGCTTATTAGCGATGAGATGATTAAGATTTTGACTTGTGCATAGAGGATGAAGATTCCCTTGAATGACAGCTTCGTTCCCAATTATTACCCCTTTCTCGATGCCTACCCGAGTCCGGACCACGACTGGATCCATAATGTGTTGGAGAGTCCCTCAAGCAATCAAAGGCACGAGAATGAGGCATAGCACCTGCAATTAAACAAAAACATATAAGTGACAATTAAATAAAAGATAAACAAAAATCGTGCAGTAAAGTGCGCGTGATTGTGAGTGTCCTAGTGTCCCCCCGACGGACCAGTTACTGTGGCCTTGCTCATAGGAGTGATTTCGCTTTTGCTAGTGGGAGGAATGTCATTACCAGTCCTAGCAGGAGAATTAAGCCCCCAATGCTTAAATTGGGAAATTCAAAGGTTTGATGTCGTTAGGGATCGAGAGACTTGAAAATCCTTTCATCGAACTCTATAGAGGCTGGGAGGAAGACTATTCTTCAATAGAGGTGATAGTGAACTTGGGCTTTTTAGCAATTTTTCTCCTATGGAGTTTGTAAGTGAGCCATTTCCCTTTACTTGTCGGTGCATGAGGTTACGTGCCTTGTGATGATTCAGCCACAGGTTCATTTCCCAAACCTACATCATCGTTGTCAGGCTCATTGGCATCATCACCTCTAATTTTGCCTTCTTCGGCATCGTCCTGAGCCCCCTCGATTGGGGGAACAATAGGGCTATCAGTGCCACCTTCCTATCCAACCACATTCCTTCATAGTGCAATGCTTTGTGGAAGTCCAATGCCACGATCCTCTTCCAGCAGTCCGAAAAGAGATAACCACTCATCAGTTACGAGTGATCTAATGTCCCTGTCTTCAACTAGGGTAGCACGGATCGTAGAGACCGCCCTTGAATAATTATCGCCTTCGGGTCGGGGATGGACGCCTGTAAATTTTCAAAGTATTTGTTAGTTCAGGATACGACTTGGACTTAAGAATTTGAAAGTAAAGTAAGGGAAACACTTACATCCTTCCAACCATCGCCCCGCAAAGCCGGGCGGACGATGAATGTAGAACCATTCGTGCTTAAAGACACTGAGCTTGTTCCAAGCACCGGTTAGAACTTGACAATTGGGCGTGGGCTCGAGGAAAGTATAAGAAGGGCTTCCCATCCGTTGCTTAAATATGTAGACGAACCTGATACCTTCAAGAGATGGTGGGTGGAACAAAACATCCATAAATAACAAGAAAGTGCCATGAAGAAAAGCACAGCTATTCGGATGCAGCTGAGCAGGAGCTATTCCCAGATAGCATCTCTCGGATAAATGAATTAAAAGGTGGCACACATCTGGCCCGGTACATTAATTTATTACATGCCTTATACCCCTCCAGGGGCAAGTGGGTCGGTCATTCCTTGACGGGACTAATACATCTCCAAATGGGATTCCATGTCTAGAGCACAACTTATGAAGAGCGGCCTCACCAATTCTTGAGGCCTGGGAATCCACCGGGTTATCCAGAACAACACCCTCTAAAGTGTTAGGAGCAGGATCTATTTCTTCCACCGAAAGGATGTGAACGTTAGAAAAAAGGTCAACCAATAGACCAGAAATCTCCTGTTTCTCAGTTTGGTGTTCGGAAGAAAATCTACCATCTACCAAATACGGTCGCGGAGCTCAATTCAGCACCTGGATTGTTATGCTGTGAAGGTTGACTGGAAGACATCACGGCTAAACGCCCTAAACGTCTAGAGCCTATATCAACTAAACTCCATAGATAATCAAGATTAGAGAAATCAATCTATCCCCCCCATGCTAAGTGTAAACTAGTGTGATGCAGTGTTGTACAGTGCAGAGATAAATAATTTAGAATCAAAAGCAAAACTAGTGATGAGACTTTGGATTCCGACCATAGTGGCCATCATTGTCGACCGTCTCAACTAGCGTTTAAATTGATCAGTTGCGTAAGCTTTGGGATCGACCATTGGCATGTTAAAGTTGAAGTTCATTGTTGAAATCTTTATGCTATGTTACATTTCATATCTAAGTTCCAAAAATGTAATCATTCGATTTCAAGTTTAAAGTTAGATATGCTAGTCCATGTGCTCAAGTCCATCAAGGCGGGATTCATTCTAATAGTTCATACAAAGTTTATATGGATTGATACGTTCAAGTTTACAAGTTCAAATCAATCCGACCAATCCCTATTCCCATATCTCAACATAGCTAATTCTTATGCAAAAGCCAACTTGATCGATCCCTTTATGCTACAACAACACCGATCCCTCCTCAAACTTCCATAACCAATCCCTATGCCATAAACATCTACAACCGATTCCTATACTTATCCTTTCTCATTCTTCACTTCAACCTTTTACACTGATCTCTCCAAACTCGAATACTACTGATCCCTCCGCTTATCAAATCTCCACGCCTCATTTCCATGAATCTCCTTCTCCTTCTTATACTTCACCATTACATCGACAACGCGTCATTCTCGTCTACCTCGTATCCTCCTAATTAAACCCATGCTGGAGACAAGTAGCACGATTGAATCCACCATCTCATCACGAATCAAAGTTAAATGCAAATTGAAAACCTAACTAAATGTATGAAATACGATTGTTACTCAAGGGTAGATGTTGGATTTTGATTCAAATCAAAGGCGGATTGGTGGTCCAAAGCAAGAGAGGATGGCGGATCTAAAGATGGAGGCGGTGATTGATTTGAAGAGAAGGGTTCGGAGCTTACAATGGAAGGAGAGGGATCGGCGGCAAGCTTGGAGATAAATGAAGAAAAATGATAATGAGATGAAGTGAAAGGGTAGAAGGGAGAAAGATTGTTTATATAGGGCTAAAGGTATCGGCCCACTCCACCTTCTCCACGAAGCCGAAATTTTAAGTCCCTTATATCAAAAGGGATTAGATACAATCCATATCCATGGAGGATCCCTTCGACCCCTATGTATCTATGCACGTACATAAAAAAAGAAATGGATCGGTTAGAAAAATTCTAATTCCTATATTAAAAAAGAGAGGAAGGGATCGGTTAGAAAATTTTTGATCCCTATTTTAAATACACACTCACACACATGTGTGTGTATGTAAATTCAAAGGAATTGCATCAAAATCAACAGAAATTGGCATCGACTCAAAAATGTATGAACGTTTACAAGAGTCAACTATAAGAGACATGTGCATGAATGTACACATGAAAATCCCAAACTATTCAATTTTTGAAATCAGCATAAATTGAATTCTCACCTGAGGTTTTCAAAGATGAAATTGGATCGAGGCTTACTAGCTCCATAGAACCAGACATAGATAGCAACTGAAGGAATAAAATCTTGAATTTATACTATTGAAAATCAACCAAGCGTCATGACGATCAAAGAGAAATATGACACTTTGAGATAATAATTCTACGGAAGGATAGCGACTACTTAGAAAACTGGATGGATTTCTTTCCAGCTAACTTGCTTCGATTCAAAGCACGTCATGCTCGACACAAGATGTACTTTGGGGGCAAGTGTTATCTGGTATTTTGACCCGGCTATATCCAAACTGACTGGACAAGTTAGACTCGACTGTCATCAAGGCCAGTAGCCCAGACCGATGATTGTAGGGTCCAAAAATCAAGTACAGAAGATAATATGAAGCTCTGATCGAACAGAATCAAGAGATATACTCTACATAATGTCTAAGTATGGAATATAAACTAGTCTAGAAAAGGGATCAGGTATGATCCCTCTCAACCAAAGGGATTGGATTACTTTAGCTAAACAGTTCAACTCAATGGAAAACGATCAATATCTCAAAACGCAGAATTCAAATACACATGAAACTTTGGGAACAAGAAGAGAGGACCATAGGGAGTCCACCTTAGGGATTGCATCCCAAAAAGCACAAGAAAGAGGGATCGACCCTCTTCCATCTAGAGGGATCGGCCAGAATCAGACAACATCACATATTACAACAATGATTGATCAATAACTCAAGTTCTACCAATCTAATTGGCATGAAACTTGGAGGCTAATAAAACATGGAGAAGCTCCCATGGCGATCGAACCCCCAAATCACCAATCATAGGGATCGACCTTGATATCTATTTCTTGGGATTTGGGCCATGCGATCCCTCCTATTAGCACCTATGGATCTGGAGAACCTTATGCCGAATTGTCAGGAAGATATTTCACCGTCTTCCTCTATAAATACAGATTTGATTATTCATTTTGAGGATCTTTACGCTGCTGATTGCTTTGTATTCTTTTGTAATTAAGTATTTTCATCTGATTCCTCTTGTACTTAGTTTACAAAGTAATTAATAAAGCCATCTCTTAAAAGTGGATATAGGAAAACTACGTCGAGCCACTATAAACTGACGTGTCTCTGTTATTTGCTTATTTCTTATTGCTTTATTGCTATATTCTCTTTGTTTACATTTAGTATTCTTCATTTATACCTCTACTACAAATCTCTTAGATGTTTGTGCCAATTTTTGGTGCAAACAATTCCATACTGACTTCCTTTCTTTGGCCTCGATTCTTCGACGAGGGCTTAATCCATGACTTATGAATCTATTCATTAAGTTGTTAAATTTAAGTTCTTACGACTAGAAACCTAGAAAACAAGAAAAACCAAATATTGCCTCTCCAGGCAAGATGGTTTATCACTATCTCAGAGCATGCCTAAGGACCGATCTCGATCCCGTACACATGTAAGTGACTTAGCCGTTTTGTTGTGCAGTTTAGTATTTATTTACTTCATGCCATTCCTATTAAGAGATGATGATCTATGACCCCGATCTAAGGCCATTTCCATTTGATGCAAATAGTGGTTTCTTCTGTTTCACCACCGCTGCCCAAGTCCTCACATATTATAGCAGTCTTCTACCCCTGACGTGTTCCTCAACCATATCTCGTAAGTGCCTGCATTCATCTGTGGTGTGCTCATCCAGTTCATGGAATAGACAATACTTTCAGACTTACATTCTTGCTTCGTAGGATCCCTCCTTTGCGGTTCTTGATAGGGGAGTTGCACCCTTGTGTCCAGATAAATCCGTTCCAAGCTTTCTGTCATGTCCAAATAAGCGGAGAACTTCGGTTCCCGTTTTTTCCTTTGCCTTTTCGATTCATCATAACCATCGTCTAGCTTCCATTTTTCTTATCCTTCTTGGACCGTTCTCCAGATGGTCCTTCACCTAGCACAACATTTACTTCCTGTTTGTCGATTCATGCGTCCTCCTACCGTAGGAACCTCTCAGCTTCGTGAAAATATTCCCCGAGATCCATTGGTGGATCCCGCTTCAATGAAATCTTAAAATCTGTATCGTCGGCAACCCCAGATACCACCGCCATTAAGACCATCGATGGATCCGACCGATCCACCGAAGAAACTACCGCATTAAACCATGTCAAGAAATTCCTCAGGGACTCTTCTGTCCTTTGCTTTAGTGTTGCCAATGTTATTATGCTCTTGGGTCTCGAAACATAGACCCTAAACTACCTCATAAACCGATCTACCAACTTGTTCTATGTCCTGATTAAACCATGCTCTAGCTACCTGAACCAGAGCGCAGCTAACTCCGTCAAATAAAGTGGAAAACACCTTGCCATGACTTCTTCCGATGTCCCCAGCACTTCCATATGCCAGATATACCTCATCAAGTGAACTGTAGGATCCGACTTTCCGTCATACATCTCTAGTGTTGGTAGTTTGAACTCCAATGAGTTCCTAGCTTGCTCGATATTCGAAGTGAATGGACTCCGATTAACATCTTCCAGATTCCTATTGGGCAATCCGCCTCTCATTATCCGTTGTATAAGCTCAGCCATCCTTCCATTCTCATCCATATGTGATCTCCAATCCATATTACTAGCCTACTCCCTGACTCCGTGAGTGAATTCTGGAACATACTCCTCCGAGGTGAATCTGCATTCCGATCCACACCAAACTGCACAACATCAAACATTGGCCTACCAACATCTGATCCAGCCTGACCCGGGGGTGTGCCCCCCAAGTTTAGGGAATCGGTGCCGATCCCTCTAAAGGGATCGGTGTTGATCCCTCCTTCTTGCTCGGGGTTCGTCCTCAATTGCTCTGTTCCGTTCTCCTGCATGTTAGCTCTGTTTCCATGCTCTTGATTCTGATTAACTACAACTCCCACTTCTCTAACTCCTTAATCCAGATTGCTAGCGGCTCCTGCTCCTGCTGGTCTGATTTGCCCAAGGAAATTCTACATCATGTCCTCTTGTCTATTCATCATCCGCTCCTGCATTGCCTCCATCATAGTCTCCATCTCATTCCTAGTGATGTAGACGGGGGTTTGATTAGCTCTAGCTCCTGAGGATGCCTCTTGGCTCCCTCCATGGTGACTCCTATCTGCCAATGGTCTCTTTGCTGATTGCCTAGCCATTGCTTTCTAGATCCAAGTATCCAAACTTCCAAATCCAAGGTCCTAGCTTCTAAATCCACGGGTGCAAGTTCTCTCAATGAAAGCACCAAAATGTTAGCGTCAAAAATGGCCGCCAATATCCAAACAATGTTAAAGCACCACAAATCCAATAACTAATTCCAAACAGAGTGAAGTGGAAAATAAAATATGAAGAATGGAAAATTAAAACGGTAAGAAATGAATACAAGAGGTTTTATAGTGGTTTGGTTGACCCCAGCCTACGTTGACTCCAAAGATTTTCCTTTTATTTATACTGTTGATTACAGTTACAATAATTTGAATCTAAGTAATAAAAATGGAAGAGTGTAGCCAAAAGAGAAGAAGATCCCTTTCCCCGAGCTAATGAACCTGTATTTATAGGAGAAGGCGACAAAATATCTAGCTAAAAATCCACATGCAGAAGCCCAAGCCTATGCCGACCCCCCTCCAAAAATCGCGACCCCAAACAACAAAGTGTTTGGGATTAGTGTTGATCCCTATAGAGGATAGACTTGGGGTGTGGGCCCCTACAATCCATTGTGGGGGTCCCTCATGACGTCCTCTTGGTGTCTCCATAATTTGTTTCCATAGTTGCCTAGGTGTTTTTTGGAGTAACTAATCGATCTTTAATGAGTTGATCTGCTGAGTTAAGTGTTCATATCCACAGTGATCCGATCTGATTCCCTGCCTAGAGGAAGTAGTCCAATCTGATCCCCTACCTAGGGGAATTGCCAATCTATACTTACCAATTCTAAGATGCCATTCGTCTGAATTCGCTTGACTATCATCCATAATCTTGCTTATAACTGATCTCTGATCCTGAAAATCATCTCTTTTGGCTTCCTACCTTAATGATCATGAAATCCGTTTCGCCAAATCCATGGTATCACGGCCTTGCCAAAAGGAGGCATAACATAGCGGAAAATAAAATACATGAATAGGTCTTGGAGGCATCCAGCTCATCTCTTGAAGCTCCAAAAAGTCCATAGCTAAATCTGGAAATATACTCGGAGCTGACCCGAGTATTATAAGAAAATAACACCCGGATCAGTCCGGTAATCCAGCATGAGAAACTCAAATCATATGGATTTTTATATTTATAAAACCCTTCAAAAATAAAGGTATCTCGTAAGACCATGCTACAAATAAATACAGACGGGATTTTACCTTACGATAACCAAACCATTTTATTAGAAAATCCAATGATATCATAATAATGTCTAGGGATTAAAATAAATATTTAAAATAACCGAAATGGTTAAATTAATTACATTCAACGTAATTTTTATTTTACAACTAAGTCCGTAAGGCACGTATTGGAGAATTGATTCCATCAATGACAAGCCTACTGGGGGTACCGCCTGTCATAGTACACCTTTACAGGAAATGTATCGAGGGCTTCATATGGACCCCATGCAAATCAAGACCAGCCTACCCCACCTACTGGATAGTACTGAATATGTCATCATCCCAGTTGTCCCTAACAAACCATTTCCATGGGCCACAACATACATAATCTAAAAATATCAATCTAGATACAAGTGATGACCATATGCTAATGATAGCGAATTACATCGCCCAGAAGCATATCCCATGTTTTAGTCATTATGAGTGTGAGGCTTGAGGCTACGTTTTATCGTTTTAGCAAATCCCACTTGGAAGGCTAACACTGTCCTCCAAGCAACAATGCAATGCCAATATTCATCCATACAAGTTGTTCAGGATATGAACAAACCAAAGACACAACTTCTACTGCATCCTTTTTAGAATCACCCTTGGGATTAGTGGTAAGTTTCCCTTACACTTCAAAGAACTCTGTCTTCGATCTCCATCATCGTCTTCAATTTGATCGCTTATGCCAATTCAAAGTGGTTTTCAAATAACTCATGCTTATCCGATTCCGGTCTCTCCGAACCAACAATCGATAGTTTTCGGTTGACTCAATCCCGGTTCTTTCAGAAGTAAGCGGATGATATATGAGTCTCAACAAGATCTCGAATATCCGCCCTTAAAGTGAGAGACTTTTCATCGAAATGAGTTTTTCCAATGGAATCCTAAACTGTATGAACACGGTGAAGCTTTCATATATTTTCTAAGTCAAAACTGACCAAGATTTGATAGTCAGTTATTTAACTATCAAATAAGCAAACAATCCAATTAGAGATTTAATTTCATATGGAACCAAGCATGATTAAGAATATAAGCAACCGCTAAGCTCTTTAATTAATCCTTTCATTAATTAAAATCACTTTGCAAATACTTGTATTAAAATACCTTTACAAAAGATATACACATGCATACTACTCATTCATTATTCATTCATACTCTTTTAATACTTGGAAAAATATCCATTTGTTTATCTCATCGATATAAGTATATTCACAAAATACTACACTTTCAATACTCAGAAAATGATCCAAATACCTATCTCGATGGTATAAGTATATTCACAAAACATTATGAAATATTCCATGTTTCAAAAGCATACTTAAATGGGTAGAAAACAAATGTCACTTAAAAACATTATTTACTATAAATCCAAACTGCTTTCCTTTTTTGTGTAAATAAATGGTTCGTATGGAAATTAGACCAAATATATTTGCCAACACTTTCCGATTTCAAACTTGTACTATCCCTCGATTAATAATGAAGTCGGTCAAGTTAGAGAACTATCCTTGCCTTGACATACATTCTTAATTCTCACCGATAGAGACGAGTTTCCCAACCTCAGAATTCAGTGTTAAGTATGAAAAGAATACTTTCCATACCATCATAATTTAAAATAATCATTTATAGAAATCAAATCTCATTTCCTTTTATAAAAATCCTTTTTATAAGTCCCTTTTATATTTACAAATCTCCTTTATATTTATAAAACTCCTTTTTAAAAATCTCCTAATTTTAAATCTCATATACTTATTACCTGTTTGTACCAAAATTGGGCACAACACTCTTCGGATGTGTTTGAAGAGATAAAATGAAGAAAACATATGTAAAATGAAGCAGATCTAACAAACACACCAATAAACATATAAGAAAATGCATAGAAACAAATGGATTTAGAGTGGTTCGGCGAATTGCCTACGTCCACTATGAAATGATTGATGTTTATTGAATTTCACTCGCTGTTTACAAAATATTACAACAGTATGACTAAGTTTGGTAATCATTTCGGCAGAATATCAGCGTAGAGAAGCCAAAAGTCCCTTTTTCTGTAGGCTATGGGGTGCTATTTATAGGCATATGCTGCAAATATCTCACTCAGATCTCGGGAGACCTCTTCTGGCACGTGGGTGGGCCCACGCGATCGAACCCACGTGATTTGCACTCGGTCCGTGATAGATACGAACGAATTTCGTATCAATCAAGATTTGGTCCAATTGAGTCGAAATTTGGCATGGACGTTCTTTGAGTTGTACGTAAGCTCCTATGAAAATTTCGTAGCATTTGAACTTGTAGATTGTGAGTTATGATCGATACGAATTGGGCTCTCTAACATGGATACGAGTTCGTATCGATACCTGCGCCTCCATCCCCTTCGTGTCGATCAAAGACACGTGCTTGCTTGTTGACGTGGAGCGATAAACTGGGGTAGATCCACATTTCTTGTCGTGTTGACCGAACCTTCATCCTTTTTGAACTCCATTCGTGTCCATTCATATCCCTTCATTCGCATCCATCCACTTCAACCTTTGTTCGCATCGTTGGTTCGTATCCATCGAAGTGACTTCATTCATGTCCATTTCCGTATTGACACCAGTGGTGTACTTCGTATCGATCCTATACATGTTGATCAATTTGAAGTAACCTTAGATGATGGGAGTGGAGTGCATACTCGATCGATACGAAGAAGATGCAAGGTGATGGATACGAAACAGGGTTTTTCATGGATATGAACAAGGCTGACAGATGGATACGAACTACATTCTCAGGATTGGATGGATACGAACAAAGCCTTACCTTTGGTGGATACGAGCTAGTTGGCGACGATGGATACGAATTATGGTTACTTGGGCCGATACGACCACGATGGATATGAAGAAGACCACTGTTGATCGATACGAACATGATGGATACAAAGTGAGGTTGATCCCTTTTGATTTGCATCGATCATATCTCGAGCATACGAACTCCGATCGACTTGAAATTTGGAACGTTGGCTTTTATAGCTTTGCTTGTCTGGTCATATCAACTGTAGCCTGATCCGGACTCGGAAAAAATTTGTCGATATCCATAATGAGCCTGCGTATAACCGATCTCCAGGATGAACTGTCCTTAGTTTCTAGTCAAGTTCTTGGTGTCACGGCCTTGCCAAAAGGCGGGATAACATTACCAACCTTTGGCTCCAAGATAGGATTAAATACTTTCCATAAAATGATCATTCAATGTATCACTATAAATTCACAAATGTGATTTATTATTCCAATTTATCAAAATATATCATTTCCCATTTACAGATTATCATTTATAAATATTTATTTATAAAATACCATTTATAAACTTGCCTATTTATACAATATTTTATGTAAAGCGTTTCACCAATATTTATTCCAAAATATTTCTACCTTCATTTAAAACTAATCACTTTATTATAAAAGAAAAATCCTTTTTTTCTTTGTAATAAAAATCCGTTATTATATTAACTTTTCTATAAAATAAATACTTCTCGAAATACTTTTAAAACATTTCCATCTAAATTAGAAGAGTCCAATAAAAAGTTAGGACTTAAATAGAGAAGTTCAAAAATCATTTCTAAATAAAATACCACAGAAAATTCCAAAAGTCATATTTAAAATCATTCTCCAAATCAAAACCATTTTCAAATCAGTAACAACAAATAATAGTATTCCCAAAATACTATAATGAGGTCTAGAGCTACCATAGCACTTAATAAATGCTTTCATTGATTTACACTAAAAGAGTTCAACCTTTGCGACATATCAAAGTCACATCCAATAAAGCCAAACTATCAAGCTTTTGGCATTCAACAATTTATACAATAAGTATATAAATGAAATTAAAATCAACAGTGGTGAGGAATTCTTTAGGATCCCTCTACAAAATTTCTTGAGTTCCCTGTATTTCATTTTATATGTCATCCGCTTTGCAAAGTGGGAATTCTACCAAACCAACCAAAGAAATCATTCAAGCACACAAACAATAATTTATATCAATAAGTATACCATACGGTGTTCATCCAAAGGTGAGTTGACTTATCAAAATTCCAGTCATCGCTTATGTGTTCTTGCTCGATCTAAAAGCGAACGATGTTCGATTTTAGCTCAAAACTCTACTAGCCCAAACTTTATGAAATCGGGACCAATGCGTAGATGCACTCCTATGAGCACAACGCAAAAGACCATGTTTGATTTGGACCTCGTATGCAAGAGATATTGATTTTATAAGATTTAAGATTAATTAAACTAATTATTTAGCTTAATCATTTAATTAAACTACTAATTATCTTAATAAAACACCTCCCTCCTTCCTTAATTCAAAACCTCTCCCTGTATACGCATAAAAATGCACAGGTGCACAAACCCATGGCTTATTTCTTCATCGCTCAATTCCTCATCTGTTTCTCAACAAAATCACCAACCGCCTTTAACATCGCGTCACACTACGCACCTTCTCCGCAACCGACCCAACTACAAATCCTTTGCATGCCCCTCCAAATTCTGACCTGGTGCCCCCTCCTTTGACCAAGAATATCACAAATTACCTCGCTCAACCAAACCACCTCTAACAACCGCCAAAGCACTCCATGCGCCACCACAAGTCTAACCGTACCCTTGATTTCATCCCCAGCGCCCCCTATACAAACGTGACATGTAGCTTCCTTGTGCTACAGTTAATTTCACGATTTGTTGCACGGCGTCGCAACCCTCCAAACTACCACCTCCAACTCACCTTCACACGACAAGCACAACGCCACACTTTGTTTTGCCTAACGCCTCCTCTAGCTTTACCATAACAAAACCCTAGTTCGTCCAAGAAAAATCGAGCACAGCCAATGTCAAATGCAACCACTTTTGCCTATACCTATTCGAAGCCCTCCTCACCATGATCCCAACAAATCCAACGACGTCGGTTTTTTTTAAATACAACTCCAGGAAAAATTATTTAAATGGCGGTTGAAGCTTTCTTGGTTTTGATTTGTAGAAAAGTGAAAAGGAAGAACAGTGAAAATAAAGTGAAAAGTGGAAAACAATGAGGGATTATTTATCATAAAATAATAATGTTATTATTTAATTTCACTAAATTCTCAAATTAATCGTCCGACGTTCCGAGCTCGTCCGATCATATAGGACGTCCGATCGCCACAAAACTCGTCAGCACACAACAACTCATAATTCCGGACCCAATGACACTGGTTTCGTCAAAATTCGAGATAGTGCCCCTGGATGATAATTTCACATGTTAATTTTTAAATAAAAGTTCACCATCATCACTTATTATTTTTGTAACAAATTTCTATAATGAGTTCCCCATCATTATTCATTAATTAAAAAAAATGATTATTTGATTATTAAAAACCATTAACTGAATATTTAAAATTAATTAAATATTCTTAAATCAAAGCAATAAAATTCTTGGTCATTACAGTTGTCACTTAGGATGGAGGCATATTTCATTTTTGGTGGATGCAATGTAGTCCGCTTTGGGTGTCAGTGCAGTTCCTTTGTAGATGGTGATGCAGCTGGTGTACAATTATGTCAACGCAGATCTAGGAAGGTGGCGACACAGACCCTAATAGGATAGCAGTGCGGTTCCTTTACAGATGGTGAAGTTTCCTTAACGTGGCGGTGCGGCCATTTATATCCTTTTGGTAGAGGCGTCCTTTGGATTTATCGATGCTTGTGCACAATATTTGGTTTTTTGTTTTGTGAAGGCATGAAGTCTTAACTTGTTCCCTGGTACTTGTTGTTACAACATTGACGTGGTTTGGTCTATGGGGGTCGTGTATTTTTCTTTTGATTTGAATTAACCTTTACAGCACCTTTGACTCAATTTTGTCCTTGCACCGCTAGTTGTGTATGGATTATGAAATGTCCAATTACATTTGAACATAGTCTGTTGGGGTTCAAGTATCATTTTTCATGTAGTTCCTTTTTAACAAAGTTGTGGCTTGTCTTGCCTTCTTGTTTGACCCGTGCAGTTTGTTTGTTTCGTACTGCACTAAATATGTTCATATTATAAAGATGGGTATAATAATGTACAAAAATGATTTATGTAATAATACATTAATGGTTGTTTTTTAAATGTGAAAAGGAGATGTGCTTTGCATTTCAAAATGAGAAGGGAATAAAAAATGATTATTTATATGTATTTGCATTTTTAGTTGTTCTAAATTCTTTAAATTATTGTTTAAAAACGTTAGTAACAACTAACTAATAAATTAATGCAAAAATTTTAAATTAAAAAAAAGACCATTAAAAAAATAAATTAGTAACCTGGGACATATAAAAATCCAATAAATATAATATAAATACATGAAAGAAAATACAAATTCTAAGGATTAGAGGCAGATTTGTTAAACAAATATTGCTGGTATTGGATATTATGTTTCATCTATTCTATCTCAACCCTCAGGTTGCTTCATGCAGTTTTATTATCAAAAATAATGAACAATAATTTTTTTACTTTTCAATTAGAATTCTTAATGCTTCGCAAATGTTCAATTTGTCCAATCATTTTCACAAAACTAGTAAGAGTGATGTATGACAAAAGTGATCTGGTAAAATCTTCTTGCACTGATTATTGGATTTGGTAGCAGTAGTGGTCGGGCTTTCCATTTTTGAATGATATTTCTTTAATTGACATTCCTATATCATATCAATAAGGTTACTCGCATTTTCATAGGTTTCATCTCGACGACTTATACCTCCCTCGGTATGGATATCTAAATCTATGACAAAACTTGTTCAATATAAAAGGTGTTTTTCTTTCTACTATATACTTGTTAGATAGTGATATAAATAATTAAGTAATTAATTTAAAGTATATAGATGGAAAATCCTAAAATGATATGTTATGTGGTAGTAATTACAAAGTGTTGTACTCATGAAAATTTTATCACATTGAAAATAACACATTGTTTTAAATATTTCTAGTCAAGATGTTTTAAGAAAGGATATCGATTCATCCATTAAGACTAGAGTATGTAACACTCTCCAAATGTAGGGCAGTGTATTTCTCGTGGTTGTTGAGGGCACCAAAGGGTTACATACAGATAGTTATTGGATAACTATGGAATGATTCACTCGAGAGTTTTTTGTTGGTTAATATAACTAAGGTCAAATAAAGAACCTCGAAATGACAAGGTTACACAGTTATTTCGACTTGAGAATATTGCTGGGCTTTAATATCGATGATTCACTTTGATTATATTTAAATCATAACATGACATCCATTGAATGGCTATAGTTGGGTTTGAGTTGAAGCATCGAAAGTGAAAACCATTCAATAGAGAATTCGTCTTAGTTATATAGGGTTAGCATCACGGTCAACTATAGCAACTCAAACTTAAAGTCTCTATCTAGAGCAATACGGTTAATAATAAATGTTATTACTGAACTAAAAACTTTGCTTTTGCACTTATAAAGTTGAATGTGGATAGTACTAGAATTTTGACCAAAACCAAATTCCATAAGTCATAATGTGATATTGCTTTGACTAAGAGAATTGGTCCAAATAACCGTCACTGCCAGCTACCACTTATAATAAGTAGAATTGGATTATACCAAAAGAGGTGTAAGCGATAAATTCAGCCAATATGTCACATCACTGGCTAAGGTGATATGTGAACGTTAATATTTGAATTGTTCAATATTAACCGTTTACTTAATTTACACCTTTGATTTGCAAAACCGAAATAATACTTTAGATGTATGTAATCATAAGTCTAACAATACCAAAACGGTTCCACATACTTCATTTAATTCACCAATGAATTATCACAAACATGAACACGTGTATTTGATACACGTGTAGAATGTCTACGATAAGTTCATAGAATATAAAACAGAAGTAAATGGGCTACATGCAATTGAAATGGTTTGATTTGATCGAATAAGTAAGTATATTGGAAAGAGTTTAGAACGTACCTAAAAATGAATATAGATTCAATCTCCAAAGTTGCTCTTTCTTATAACACATCTTGTATCAATAAGGAGTTATTAAACTTTGTTGGAAAAAGTATGATTAACGATGAGTGAAGTTTAGTTAACTTCTTTCTACAAGTTTGTGTACTTCAGAGTAGTAGACAAGGTTAAAATTAATTTCATTTAAAGAATAACTTACAAAATCATACTAGATTAGGGTTTATATGAAATCCCAACATATCCTAGACCAAGGAGTTGACAGGTCGTACGAGTCAAAAGAAACACGAAATAATTGTATGCGAGGGTTCTCGTATGAATCACCCCAAAAGAGTTTAGAAACGATCGTCATTGAATGCCAAGTTAAGTTTTGAACATAATTATCATAAACTAAAACCAAGTCAATTTTATGTAATGCAATTAATAAAATATTTATGAATACTTATTCCATTACACTAAGAAATAATTGTTGTTTCAAGAAATACCAACCTCGTAGCGAAGGAATTTCATCTAGAAATTATTGGTAGTAAAATGAATTTGAATACGATTAAAAAAAGAAACTAATTATGAGGGATGAAATGCAATTAACTAAACCTAAACAACATAACGCATTCAATGTATATTGAGTATTCATGCACATTAAAGAGAAACTATGGTCACTTTATCAATATCGAGAATAACTAATCATCGGTTCTCTATTAAACCATTAAGAGTATTAAATCTACAACATGGTATGATGCACAAATCTGGAGGATTCCAAGTACATTAAAAAATTATGATTATGATAGTTGCCCCCGGAGGGATAAGATCAATCGGCTGCACATACATCTTTAAGTTAAAGACTAATGCACTTGGAACATAAGCTACGTTGATAAGAATAACATCATAAATTTAAATTGTCGAAAGTAACGAAATAGATTCATCATTCAACATGCTTTGGTTAATTCAGATTTAACTCACAAAATTTATTGCTCAATATGACTTTGAGTTTTGGTACATATACGTTGAAACAAAAATTCTAAATATTAATTTAGAATAGAATGTTTGCACATAACAACCAAAATATCTCGAAGTCGGTGGGAGCAATAATTAAGTTTGTGAGTATTTGATATGAACCAAGAAATTATAAGAAAGTGTTATTCGATAAGCATCGGAGTTAAATAAGTATTTTGATAGAGGAATCAAATAATTGAATTTCAATCAAAATGTTTAGGAAGTGTGTGTCTATAAAAGATAATATTAATAGGCACTAAAATATATTTCTAAAACTATAAGTAAACAACAAACTTGTGGTTGTTAATGATGTGTTCGTGTTAAAATCATTTTCGCTTGGTTGTTTAATACTCGATATTGGATTTGAAAATGACGTATTTTATATAAATATAATAGGATGTTGGGAATATCCCAAAATTACATACATAAGCACTATATTAAATTGTTTAATACCGATTATGTAAGAGTGAGTCCTAATGCACTTACAATAATAATGTATCGTACATGCCATATTGTCTATAATATCACACTTTTCTTATGTATTTGATACATAAAACAAGCATCATATCCGAATTAAGATTACTATATATTTTTAGTGTTCTCAAGTGTTCTTGAAATACTAGAGAATTGTTTATAGAAACATCGAACTCCTTGTGAAGGAGTGCATAGACTCAAACTTCATTAGTGATATCGAGTATAGTATGTCAATCCCAAATTCATGTTCAAACTTAAGTTAAGAACTTTAAGTTGGAATTGTTCCAAACAGTAAATAATGGCTGATTCAACCAAAGGCTACTACAATGTAAGAAGTATAAATAAAAGCATAAATTTATAACTGAGCGGAGGGTGATTCCAAACGTTGAGAATACAATGACATTGTTATATGATAACAGTGCCATGATATAGTTCGTAAAAGAACCTAGAGATCACTATAAGTCAAGAGACATACTCCGAATAGTTCCACATGATAAAGGCAGTTTATCAGCGTCATAGAGAGTTGAATGACAAAGAAGATAATCAAAAGAAAATAGCATACTCACTTAGTAAGGGATTGCTCCACTTAGTTTCTGAGAAAACTGATCGATGAAGTTGGAATAAGATCCCATAATTGACCCCAAGTACAAGTGGGAGCTTAATAGAGTTATGGGTTTGCCCTAGGGGCAATTATGTAATTTTTTACATATATCTAACTATGTGACTAATCTTGTTCAAATTAAAAGGTGTTATTCTTTATATTATATACTATTATATAATGCTATAAATAATTAAGAAATTAATTTAAAGTATATAAATGGAACACCCTTAAATGATATGTTATGTGATAGTAATTATAAAGTGTTGTAATCATGAGAATTTCATCGCATTGAAAATAACATATTGTTTTAAATATTCCTAATCAAAATGTTTCGAGCAAGGGCGTCAATTCATTCGTTGTGACTAAAGTATATAACGCTAGCCAAATCTTGGGCAATGTATTTGTCGTAGCTATTGTCGGCACCAAGGCGTTACTACTGATGGTTATTGGGTAACTATGGAGCGACTCATTTAAGAGTTTTCTGTTGGTTACTATCTTAGGTCAAATAGAAAATCTTGAAGTGACGATGTTTCACAGTTCTTTAGACTTGAGAATACTGTTGAACTTCAATGTAGACGCTCCACTTTGATTATAGTTAAATAGTGGCATAGCATCCACTAAATGACTATAGTTGGGTCTAAGGTGAAGCGCTGGAAATGAAATGCTATTCAATAGAGAATTCATCTCTTTAGTTATATGGGGTTAGTATCATGGTCAACTATAGTCAAAATGTCAAAATCTCTGGTCGGGGTAGTATGGTTAGTAATAAATGTTATTATTGAACCAAGGACTTTGTTTTTGCACTTACAAAGTTGAATATGGATGACCAAAACCAAATTCCATAAATCATAATGTGATAATGCTTCAACGAAGGGAATTGGTGTAAATAATCATCACTACCAGATACCGCTTATAATAAGTAAAATTGGATTTTATCAAAAGATATGTAAGCGATAAACTCGACCAAAATGTCATATAACTAGCTATGGTGACATGTGAATGTTGATATTTAAATTGATCAATATTAATCGCTGATTGAGTTTACATCTTTCAGTCGCAAAACCAAAATAATAGTTCAGACGTATGCAATCGTAAGTCTAATAGTACCATAACGGTTCCACATACTTCGTTGAATTCACCTGTGAATTACCACAAACGTGAACATGTGTATATGATACATGTGTACGTATAGCATGTCTATGATAAGTTCATAGAATATAAAACAGAAGTAAATGAACTACATTAAATAAAAATGATTCGATTTGATCGAATGAGTGAGTACAATGGAAAGAGTTTAGAACGTACCTAACAAAATAAATATAGATTCAATCTAAAAAGTCACTCTTCCTTATGACATAAAATGATGTATCAATAAGGAGTCATCAAACTTTGTTAGACAAAGTATAATTAATGATGAGTGGAGCTGAGTCAACTTCTTTCTATATGATTGTATACTTAAGACTAGTACATAAGGTTAAAATTAATTTCATCTAAAGAATAATTTACAAAATCATATAAGATAAAGGTTTATATGAAACCCCAACATATTCTAGGTGAAGGAGTTGGTAGGTTGCGTGAGTCAGAAGGCACACTTAATAATTGTATGTGATGGTTCTATATGGATCGCCTTAAAAGAGTTTGGGAATAACCATCATTGAATGACCAAGTTATGTTTTGAACATAATTATCGTAAACTAAAACCAAATCAATTTTATGTAATGCAATTCATAAAATGTTTATAAATACCTATTCCATTATGCTAAGAAACAATTGTTGTTTTAAGAAATACCAACCTCGTAGTGAAGGAATTTCATATAGAAGTTATTGGTAGTAACATGGATTTGGATACGATCCAAAGATGAAATTGATTATGAGGGATGAAATGAAATTGACCGAAACTAAACGAGCACAACACATCAGAATGTCTAATGAGTATTCTATCATATTAAAGAGAAACTATGAGTTTTTTTATCAATGTCAAGAATAACTAATCCTCGATTCTTAGTTAAACCATTAAGAGTATCGAATCTGGTGCACAAATCCAAAAATATTTCGAGTACATTATCAAAATATGATTTTGATAGTTGTACCTGGAGGGATATGATCTATTGGCTGCTCAGATGTCTTTAAGTTAAAGACTAATGCACTTAGAATATAAGCTAGCTCATAAGAATAACATTATAAATTTCAATCGTTGAAAATAACATAATATATTCATCATTCAATGTGCTTTTGTTAATTCAGATTTTACTCACAAAATTTATCGCCCGTTATGACTTTGATTTTTGGTACATATATGTTGAAACAAAAATTCTAAATAATGATTTAGAATAGAATGTTTACACATAACAACCAAAATGTATCAAAGTCAGTGGGAGTAATAACTGAGTTTGTGAGTATTGGATGTGATCCAAGAAATTATAAGAAAGTGTTATTCGATAAGCATCAAAGTTAAATAAGTATTTTGACAGAGAAATCAAATAATTTGAATCTCAGTCAAAATGCAGAGGAAGCGTGTGTCTATAAGAAAGAAAATTAATATATACTAAAATATATTTCTAAAACTATAAGTAAACATCAAACTTGTGATTATTAACGATGTGTTCATGCTAAAATCATTTTAGCTTTGTTGTTTAATACTCGACATTGAGTTTGAAAATGACATCTTTTATACCAATATAAAGGATGTTAGAAAAGTCCCAAAATGATATACACAAACACTATACTAAATTGTTTAATATCGATGATGTAAGAAGGAGTCCTTACGCATTGACAATAGAATTATCGTACGTGCCATATTTTCTACAATATCACACTTTTCTTATGTATTTGATACATAAAACAAGCATCAAATCCGAATTAAGACTACTATATATTTAAGTGTTCTCAAGCGTTATTGAAATACTAGAGAATTGTCAATAGAAACAACGAACTCCTTATGAAGGAGTACACAAACTCAAACTTTATTAGTGATATTGTATATAGTATATCCATCCCAACTTCATATTCAGACTTAAGTTAAGAACTTTTAGTTGGAATTGTTCCAAATAATAAGTAATGGTCGATTTAACAAAATGTTACTGCAATGTAAGAAGTATAAATAAAAGCATAAATTTATAACTGAGTTGAGGTGATTCTAAATATATAGAATACCATGGCATTATTATGTGATAACAATGTCATGATAAAGTTTGTAAAAGAACCTGAAGCTCGCTAGAAGTCAAGAGACATACTCTGCATAGTTCCACATGATAAAGACAATTTATCAGCATCATAAAGAGTTGAGTGACGGAGAAGATAATTAAAACAAAATAGCATACCCATTCACTAAGGGACTAACCTGATTAGTATTTGAGAAAACCGATCTATGAGCTTGGAATAAGGTTCCATAATTGACCCCCAATTGCAAGTGGAAGATTCATAGAGTTGGGTATATGCCCTAGGGCCAATTATGTAATTTGTTACATATATTTAACTATGTGGCTAATTTTGTTCAAAATAAAAGGTGTTATTCTTATATTATATACTATTATAAAGTGATATAAATAATTAAGTAATTAATTTAAAGTATATAGATGTAAAATCCTTAAATGATATGTTATGTGATAGTAATCACAAAGTGTTATAATTATGAGAAATTTATCACATTGAAAATAACTTATTGTTTCAAATATTCCTAGTCAAAATGTTTCAAGAATGGATATCGATTCATCTGTTATAACTAGAGTATGTAACGCTCTCCAAATGTTAGGCAGTGTATTTGTCGTGGCTGTAGGGGGCACAACGGTGTTACGTATGGACAATTATTGCATAACTATGGAATGACTCACTCAAGAGTTTTTGTAGGTTAATATAACAAAAGTCAAACAGAGAATCTTGAAGTGCAGATGTTACATAGTTCTTTCATCTTAAGAATACCGTTGACCTACAATGTCGATGCTTCACTTTGATTATAGTCAAATATATTGAAACTGAGCCAGTCGGAAGTGGGTGAAATAGGTATATTTCAAAAAAAATTCCTATTTGGATCGCATTTGGCCTATGCATTCTAAAGGTATATTGGATCCAATCTAATTAAATTTTAAATAAAATGTTATTTTGTTTAAATTGTTAAAATGGAGATTTAAATTTGATTTAAACTAAATATATCAAATATATTCATTTATGTGAAGTATAAGTGCAGTATATAAGTAATGTATATATGTGTAAATGAAACACGTATAAATGAATTTGGAGAAGAAAGCCTTTTATTTCTCTCTCTTAACCTATGCAATTGATTAAGGAAAGATATGTTAATATATGAAGAGAGAGAAACCTTTCATCTCTCGCTCTCTTTTAAATTGTAATAAATGATATATTAAATGATGTTTATAGTTTATTAACTAGATTTACACGTGCCTTTGTTGCTCAAATGTTGATAAATGAAATATATGTGTGCATCTATAATAATTATAGATATATACATATGAATATATATAGAAAACTTATTAATTGTTTTAGATAATTTGAAATCCAAATTAACACTAATGTGAATGAATTAAAGAAAGGTTTGACAACACAAGGTTACATTACTGTGCAAAATCTTCTTATGAATGTGAATTAAACTACACTTGTATATTTCCATATATATGATTATTACAATTTAATAATTTAGATCTAAACAACATATATTTGTAAACATTGTAGCATATGATACACACACACACACACATATAAGTTTGATTTTAAGGTTAACAGTTTTGATTAAACTTTTAATTTAGAAATGAAACTATAGTTTAGGATTTCACATGAGATTTTAAATATAGAAAACCATAAAGGATCAAATTTTTCACTAAAGTTCATTTATTAATTTTAAATCAAGTTTTTTTAAACAATAAATGAAACATTTATATTCAAGTACTTACCGTATAAAATTAAAGATTAATCTAGATGAACAGTAAAGAACTTAACGTATACAATTCATTTGCAGTTGAATATGTAAATGATACACACACGCACACATACACACACACATACATACATAATATCATTCAAAATTAACTTTTAATTTCATAAATTTCCAAAAAAAACAAATTTTTTTGGATAAAGTGGGCATGTGTAAATTTTGTGATAAGAAATTATAGATTTAAATAATACAGAGAAAAATAACAACTTGTCAAAAGTAATACGAGATTCAAAACATATCAATTTATCATGAACATATATTAAAGTGAGATGATGAACAAACATGGATCTTAATCAAAATAATACAATTAACATGTTTTAAACAAAATAGACATCACGGAGGTTTAATTTACATGTGGCAAGATGGTTAATTAAAACATGAGATTAATCATACAAAGTCTAATTTTATTAATGATATAAATACACAAGTGAATTTAAATTAGAGAATTAGCTTTGGATGTAGCCAATAAATCACACCTTGAACAATGAATCAATGCCCTTAGATTAAGAAATCAGCCTCCAGGTTTTGCAAGAATCAAGAGGGATAAACCACTTTTAATGAACTAATTAAGAAAATAGCCATGGAAGCTGTAAAATTTAGTCATTGGAGAGGAAGGAGCGAACAAGAGAGTTATCAAAAGAATGATTAGCCAAAAGTTTATGAAAAGAATGAAATAAAGAAGGTAATCAATTCCTAATTAAAGAGAGATCTTTTTTCTTCTTTATATTATTCTTTTCCCTTTATTAATTAATTCAAAACTTATTATCTCCTATTCTTTTGTGGCCAGCCAAACATGGAGGCAACATGGGCCTCAAATGATCCCAAACCCATTTAGCATTTATTCCATTTAAATCTAATTTAAACAATTTATCGATATCATATATCGATACGCGCGTTTATAACTTTTATTTATGCACTTTATTAAATGCTAATGGTACATAAATAAATCAAATAATATTTTAAAATCAATATTTTAGAAATATTAAAATAATAAATTTATAATGATTATAAATTAATTAAATCGTGTGATTTATTCGGAGTATTCATCATTACGGTTGTACGATTCAAAGGTGTAAATTAAATCAGTGGTTAATATCGAACAATTTAAACATTAACGTTCACACGTCACCTTAGCTAATGGGGTGATATTTTAGTTTAATTTATCGCTTGCACATCTTTTTAATAAAATCCAAATTTAATTATTTAAGCGTTACCTGATAGTGATAATCATTTACACCAATTCTCTTCATCAAAACTATATCACTTTGGACTTATGAAATTTGGTAATGGGTAAAATCCCAATATCATCCATATTTAACTCTATAGTCCAAACACAAAGTCATTGGTTCAATAATAACAATTATTATTAACTGTAATGCTCTGGCCAGAGACTTTGGCTTTGAGTTGACTTCAGCTGGCAGTGATACTAAGCTTTTATAATCGAGGAGACGAATTCTCTCTTAAATAGTATTTTTGTAACGACCCGGATTTTCCGTCTTTTGATTTTAAATATTTAAATGGTTTTAAATATTGGATTTGGAATATAATTGATTTTTGAATATGAAGATTTTGGTTGAGATTATAGAATGAATTTAAATTTCAAATAATACGAAAATGGTGAATAATTGGAATTTGAGTTGAATATGAATCGAAATAATTTCTGATGTTAATATAAATTTTATTTGAATTAGAATTGAGTTAGTAAGTTTTTAAAACTGGAATTTCAAATGATTTCACAAATTTTTGAAATCGTCGATTTAATCGATGCGTTAAAATAGCGATCCAGGGCACAGTCTCGGAATTCAACGAAACCAGTTCATTGGATCCATAATAGTGTATTATTATCGGATTTCAAATTTCGTAGCGATTGGATTTACTGTTTGGTCGTACGGGATAGAACCGATTTGAGATTAATATCGGATATTTAATACAATAATTGGGTTTAAAAAGTTATCTTCCACATACGATTGAATTAAGTTTCGAAACTTGTTCCATTGCATTCAAAATAGGGGTATAAAATTAGGCATGCCAGGCGGCACGCCTTAATAGGAGTTCAAAATTTCTCAGTATGTAATATGAGATATTTTTAATATTCAAATAAATAAAAACAAATCAAAAACAGAAGCGCCACCCTAACTCTGCGTACGAAGCTGACCTAGTTTGTTCGTATAGCCGCCTTCTCCACTTTGTAAATCGCAAGCTTGTGCCCTTCTTCTTCTTCGAATAGAAGATCAAAATAAAAAATTAAAAAAATTAAAACAGTGGACCACTTTCATTTTTCATTTGCTCATTCCCTTTCCTTCTTATTCATGGCCGCTGCTTAAAATTCGAAAACCAATTCACAAAAACAAAATTGAAAAAGAAAAAAACCATAAAAATGCAAATCTTAAAAATCATGGAATCAGAGCTTCAAGCGCCTACAGGCATTAGGGGTCGCAGTTAGGTTTGTAAAATGTCAAAGTGGAGGGTGACAACTAGGGCCAGTGGGTTCGTGTGATTGGGAGGGAGTTAGGGGATGGCGATAGTGGCGAAGCATTTCATTGAGGAAGGAGCTTCATTTGGCATAGTGTGGTGGAGCTCAGCTATGATATGGGGGTTGCGACATTTCAATGGTCGCACGTGCAGCTCCCGGTCGTGATTGTGTTGGAGGAACTAGGGCTTGTTTCGAGGCCACGGTCCAACTCGTGGAGAGAGATTAGGTAAATGGCCATGGGTTTGAAGGCGATCAGAGCCCCGGAGTTAAAAGCGACCTGTAGGATAGATTCAGGGAAGGTGGATGTTGGGATCTAATCGTGGGGATTGTGCAGCGATTTTCTAGGTCGATGAGGTTGAGTTCGAGATGGGAAGTTGATTGGAGAAGGTTATTCATCGATCCGTGGTCTGAGGCACCATATATGTGGTAATGTGCACGGTGGTGAAGGATGCAGGGTGCACGTATGGTTTGAGAAGAAGGATGAGGGCCGATTTTGAAGGTAATTTTAAAGGGATAATTAAGTTTGAAATTAATTAATTATATTTTATAATTTGAATCCTTGTAAATATCATATATTGTTTATACGAGGTCCAAATCGAACGCGACAGGTCGCGTTGCGATCATATCGACGAGTGCTATACAACAGTATTGGTTTAGGATTTTTCAGAGTCAGTTGGCATTTTAGATTAAATATTCAAAATCGGGATGCTTGGCAAATTAAAAATCAAAGTGAGTAAATCTCACTCATTCGGATAACTAGTTTTATTTTAAAGTGTTAAAAAAATTATTGGTTGATTGGATGAATCGATAATAGTTTATCAGTTGGATGTTATATTATAGTAGTATATATATATATATATTAGTAGTTGGGCATATTCCCGCCGTTGGAGCGGATGAGACACTATGCGTCCCACATAATAGTGGATGACCCTATATTACCGCGATATCCCGCCTCGAAGCAGGATTGGTATTTTAGGTTATATAACATTCTGTGGATGCAGGGAAATAGGTTGGAGGGATCTAACTGGATTCTTCAAAAATGTTGATTTTAATTTCATATATAGTGATATATGATGTGTGTGAATAATCTGATATAGAATATGTTGTGATTTGAATTATTGGATGCTATAATAGCACTAGCCTTAATTTTGGTATTATAAATACCATAGATAATATTTTTGAATTTTAAAAAAAAACTTTAAAGGCGATTTTGGAAATGATAATTTTTATATTGAATTTTGGGATTAAAAAAAAAATTAATTTGGATAAAATAAATAAATTGATTTTAGATATTTATTTAGCTATTTCGTATAATGGTTTCAAATAGAGAATTTAATTTGAGCATTTTTAAACAGTGGATTTTGAATTGGGATTTCTGGAAATACGAAATGGAAGTCAAAATCGAGATTTGAATAGTTTTGGAATATAGTTTGGATTTATTAAGAAAAAGATTTATAAATGGGATTTTAAATAGGAATCGATTTATAGATAGAGTTGTTTAATATGAAACTGTTATTAACAGAGAAATGAGGGTTGAGTTTATAACTTATAAACGATGTTATAAATAAGTGGAATGATTATCATTTGATAGATTGGAAATACAAATTCGTAGTATGAATTTAAAATGAGATATGGAAATTGGTTTAGAAAGAAATAGTAAATTCTATTTTGGAATTTGGGAAAAGTTAATTAAATTGGAAATGTAAATTGATTTGTGATAAATCGAGAGAGATTTATAAGTATAAAATAGGTATGTTGAATTTTAAAAGTGGTTTTCACGAGATGTTAAGGTTTGATTTAGAAAAGGATTTTTATCTATTAAACTGTGTGGTCTTAAAAACTATTAACTGGATTAAAATATTTCAGGAAGCTAGTTATTTAAATATTTGAATTGTTGAAATGAATTCCAAGTTTTATAAACAAGTTTTGTAAATTGATTAGCAATTTTATAAATGAATTGGAATTAGTTATTGACGTTTATTTTAAAAGTGCTTTGGTATTTAAATAATTATTTAACCATGTTTTTGAAATTTATTATATATATATATAGTCTAAAAGTAAGTGATTGCAATTTATTTATAAATACTCTCAAGATTTGTGAACCAGGTTTTAGTTAATAGATGTGATTTTATAAGAGAAATCTTATAACGGAATTTTGGAAGCTTAAGGAAATTTCTGAAATGTTAGAAACAAGAACTTTGAGAATGAATCTGAATACATAAAGAAGTTATAAATGGTTAGACGAGATAATAAGCGAGTATAATCGATTTTGGAAATCGTAAAAGGAAATTAATAAAAATTCCATAAATTTAGGAGATAAGTTATGAAATATTTTCTAAGTATGGACATTAGAAATGATTTTTGGAAAATAGACTTATAATATTTTCCTAGGTATGGGAATTAAAGGTTTGGAGATATTTTGCTGATGAAATGATTTATATAGAAATATTTTCTAAGTAATGAATTATAAGTTGGACTTGAAAATATTCCTAAGTGTTGATATGATTTGAAAATATCATGTTATGGATATAGGTATTCAAAATTGTTTTCAAATACTGAAATTTTGAAAGAGATTTGAATATATATCCATGTAAAGATATTTTGAAATAGATGTTTGAAAGATTTATAAAATTGGGCCTAGTGACTGCTTATGTGTGTAATTTGATAGTTAAATAACCGACTATCAAATCTGGCCAATTTCGTTAATCGCTTCGAAGAGACCGGGATCAGATTTAATTATCCGAAAATCACTTCGATCTGATTTGTGCGTTACGAATTGTGATATCTCGAAGATAATGGAGATGGTGATCTTGAAGGAGATTCAGTTTGTCCAGACCCAGGGCAACTTGTAAGGATGAATGCTATCATTGCATTGTCGGATGGAAGGCAGTGTTAGCATTCCAAGTATGAATGCTATTCTTAAGGTAATATGTAGCCTCAAGCCTCATCAACCGGGAATGGCTAAAATAGTGGAGATGCAGCAAGGCTATGCGGGTCGTTCCCATTAGGGTATCATCATCACTCATCTAGAGTGGACATCTATCATCACTTTCATTTGTATGCGTTTCGGGCCCATTAGTGGTGATTATATTCGATGCTGTCCAGTAAGGGGTAGACCGGTCTTTTGTTGGCAGGGATCGATAGGTTCGATCTCGGTACATTTTTCTAGAGGTGTACTATGGCGAGCGGTACCCTAGTAGCCCTATCATTGTATGGAATCCAATATCCACTACGAGCTTGTACGGTTTTAGTTGTATACCAAATATGCTGAAACGTGAGATGCAAGCATTTCAGCTATTTTATAGTTTATTTTCTATAGACACTATTATAATATCAGATGATTTTGATATAAAATGTTTTGGTTACCGTAAGATAAAAACCTGTCGTGTTTATGTGTGACGTTGTCTTATGAGATACCTTTGTTTTCAAAGGATTTTGATAACAGTAATAATTCAATTGAGCGTGTTTTCTCACGCTGGTTTTCCAGACTGACTCGGGTGCTATTTTATTATAATGTTCGGGTCAGTCCGAGTATTACATATTCAGGTTAGGATGCTATGGAGCTTAGGAGACGAGCTGGAGGATGCTCAGGAGTATTATACGTACTTGGTTATTTCTACTGTGTGAGTCATGTTGTATATTCAGTATTTGTGAGGACAAATTATTATAACTGTCCAGATTGATTGTTGATTGTTGTACTCTGATGATTGTGTGTATATTAATAGATATAGATTCTTTTGTATAAAAATATGCTATTATCTATTATATATTGTTCCGCTGCGATTTGTGAGATTCCATGTTATTTTTTTTATTTGTTTCTATCACTTCTTCTTCTTTACCCCTAGCAATCGGTATTTCTGACACTTGAATATTTGGCATGCTATACAGTGAATGTATTGATGTCGATTTTTGAGGGTCGAAAATCCCAGGCCGCTACATTTGGTATCAAAGCTGAAGGTTAAGCGAGAACCTTGGCTTTAGTGGGGATTTATCATCAGAGATAGGGTCAGTAGTACCCTAGAATGATTCTGAGTGTATGGTAGATATGAGCGCGTATTTGTTAGTGAATATAAATTTTTTTATATTGTGTTGCTTTATCTGTTGAGTGTTTATGAATTCTGGTCGGTACGGTCTGGACAACTGTATCGATAGGGGTTTCTAAACTCTGAACAAGTAAAATCGACATATTATTGTTTTAAATTGGGTAAATGAAATAATTTTACCCAAATTATATTTTGATATAAAAGAAATAATTTTTGGAAAGGGGCATTTCACCAGAAGGACAAACTTTGCAGTCCAATTAGTTTCTAGGACACACATTCAAAGAAATTACTTTCAAGGCCAAAATCATCAGAATAATTACTTTCAAGGACAAAGTTAGCAGTCCAATTACTTTCAAGGACATAATTTCATAGGTTTTTAGGCCCTAGAAGCTAATTATTTTACATTTTGTCCTTGAAAGTAATTATCTCAATTGTGTGTCCTAGAAACTAATTCCACTTGCTAAAGAGGCCCTTGTGGCTAATTTCCACTTTCGGAAATTATTATAGTATATTGGTGTGTTTGGTTGTTGTTATTATAATCCAAACAAAATTATAAAAATTGGAAATGGTATATCCAATCGAATTAAGTTTGTATAAGTATGGAATTATGCATATAAGTAAAAACTAAAATGGATTCAAACCAGGATTTGGAAATTTAAATCCCGAAGATTTTTGGAAATGTTTTCCAAGGCGTTTTGAAATAAATGATGGTGATATTATTTTTGGAATAGAAAATGCTTTAAATTGGATTTAAGAATGGATTTTGGAAGTGATAAAGCACTGAACTCACTTCAGTCGATGGAAAATAATTCCGATGATGGTCGCGACATCATCAGTGTTCATTTTCGAGTTTCTAAGTGATGGATTGCTACAGTGATTATTTGGTTTCAGAATTGTTTTGGTAAAATCAAGTTTTGATTTAAAAACTCCAAAAGTAAGATTTGATATACAAAAAGGAATATATATTTATATATGGGATTTCAAAATGATTTGAAATGAAACCGGGTGTTTGAATTCTGGAATATTCATTTGAATGTTTTATAAAACCCATGAAAAGTAAGTTTTGAACTTATAACCTAGAATTGTGAATTTCAACATGAAATTAAAATTTAACTTATGCAAGTTAAATAAATTGAATTTGTAAATGGAAATTGTATGGATTAGAATTTAACTTAAGATAAGTTAAATAGAATTGAAATGGGAAGTGGGATAATATCAAATTGTATTATATATAAATTTGAGTTGTAAAATGATTGTATAACTATAAGTTATAATTCTGTATGGAATCAACTCAAGTATAGAATTGATGAAAATGTGAAAAATAAGTTGTGTAACTGGAATGGTAAAACCAAGATGGATGTGGTTTGATATTTTTGTAAAGAAATGGAAAGCCAACTTGAAGTAGAAAATAAAGTTGAGCTCAAGTCATACCAAATGAGGTGGTTTTTGAAATAAAAATTATATTTTGAATTATAAAATGGAAGCGAACTAATTAGATAAATTAATTAGTTAATTAAATATAGAAATGGAACTTAACTTGGTTAAGTAAAATGGATTATGGATTGAAATTGAAACTGAATGTGGGACTTGAGAATAAAAAGAATTCGACTTAAGCGTAAAATGAAACAAAATGTGTTTGAAATATTGGCTAATAAAAATTGAAACCTGGACTTAAGTCGTAAATAACAATAATCAGTAGTGCTAGTATGAAATGTTTATACTAAATCTCAAGTAAAGATGAGATGAAATGGGTAAATCAAATTGGATTTGAATTCTAATGAAATGATGAATGAATATGGAATTTGAGTTATAAATGAATTCAATTTAAGTGTAAATTAAATATGGTTAGGAATATTGTTGATAAGAATGGGATTCAACTTAGGTAACTGATCTATGAGATGATTCATAAATAAATTGATATGGAATGAAACACCGTTAATATAAAATGAAGTGAACAAGATTTTGTGAATAAATTGAATGTGGATTAATAAAAAGTTGAAAAATTGATTTGGAATCAATTTTAAATAGTTATAAACTGGAATGGTTATTTTATTAAATGAATATCACCGAATTTGCATGAAAAAATTGTCGTTTGAAGTAAACGGGAGAAAACAAAATTTTGTGATTCAATGGAAAGTGAATAAATTGATTTAGAATCAATTTGAAATGGATATGGATATAATGATGTTATAAATAAGTGGAATGATTATCATTTGATAGATTGGAAATATAAATTCGCAGTGTGAATTTAAAACGAGATATAAAAATCGGTTTAGAAAGAAATAGTAAATTCTATTTCGGAATTTAGGAAAAGTTATGAAATTGGAAATGTAAATCGATTTGTGGTAAATCAAGAGAGATTTATAAGTATAAAATGGGTATGTTGAATTTTAAAAATGGTTTTCACAAGAAGTTAAGGTTTGATTTAGAAAATGATTTTTATCTATATAAATATGTAATCTTGAAAACTATTAATTGAATTAAAATATTTTAGGAAGTTAGTTATTTAAATATTTAAATTGTTGAAATGAATTCCAAGTTTTATAAACAAGTTTTGTAAACCGATTAGCAATTTTATAAATGAATTGGAATTAGTTATTGACGTTTATTTTAAAAGTGCTTTGGTATTTTAAATAATTATTCAACCATGTTTTTGAAATTTATTATACATATATATTTTTTAAAAGTGTGTGATTGCAATTTATTTATAAATACTCTCGAGATTTGTGAACCGGGTTTTAGTTACTAGATGTGATTTTATAAGAGAAATCTTATAACGGAATTATGGAAACTTAAGGAAATTTCCGAAATGTTAGAAACAATAACTTTGAGAATGAATCTGAATTCATAAAGAAGTTATAAATGGTTAGACGAGATTATAAGTGAGTATAATCGATTTTGGAAATCATAAAAGGAAATTAATAAAAGTTCCGTAAATTTAAGAGATAAGTTGTGAAATATTTCCTAAGTATGGATATTATAAATGATTTTTGGAAAATAGACTTATAATAGTTTACTAAGTATGGGAATTAAAGGTTTGGAGATATTTTGGCGATGAAATGATTTATATATAAATATTTTCTAAGTAATGAATTATAAGTTGGACTTGAAAATATTCCTAAGTGTTGATATGATTTGAAAATATCCTGTTATGGATATAGGTATTCAAAATTGTTTTCAAATATTGAAATTTTGAAAGAGATTTGAATATATATCCTTGTAAAGATATTTTGAAATAGATGTTTGAAAGATTTATAAAATTGGGCCTAGTGATTGCTTATGTGTGTAATTTGATAGTTAAATAACCGACTATCAAATCTGGCCAATTTCGTTAATCGTTTCGAAGAGACCGGGATCAGATTTAATTATCCGAAAACCACTTCGAACCAATTTGTGCGTTACGATTTGTAATATCTCAAAGATAATGGATGTAACGACCCAAAATTTTGAACAAATTAAATTGAGAATATTTAATTAATTTTAAATATTTGAATGATAATTTAATTTGAATCCCGATATAACTCTGAATTTTTTTTACGAATAAACTTTAATGTTTAATCTGTTGAATGGTGAATAAAATTTCGAATCTTCAATTTTAAGCTGAAGAAAAATATTTCGAAGGCTTTTAAAATTCGTATTGACAATACTGAAGATAATTAAAGCTTCAAAATCTAATTTCAAACTGTTTCGTTCAGTTTTGAAATTATATCGTTCGTATCGATATTTAAAAGTAGTCGTCCGAGGCACAGTCTCGGAATTCGACGAAACCAGTTCCATTGGGTCCGTAATATTGTATTATTACCGGATTTCAAATTTCGTATTAAACGGAGTTGTTTTGTGACCATACGGTTAGAAAGCGCGTTAAAACTTTAAATCGAATTCAATTCAATATTTAAATTTTAAACTGTTGCCGACATACATGTTCATTCCTTAACTCACGCCTTTAATTACGCCTACGATCACGAAATAAAATCGTGCAGGGCATGCCTCATTTAATTTTAAATGTCCCGTTCATCATTATCTCGCTCAATTCAAAATCACAGAAGAAAAACAAAAATGGCCGAGTTGTCCCCTTCATCCCCTCCAATCGAATTCATTCGAAATCAAGATATAAAAGGCTGAAGCCTCTTCCTCTTCGAACCCAAATGAATCGCGTTCGAATACGCGAAAGGACGAACGACAACGGCGCTGTAAAGTGGGGCCGCCTTCCAGTTCGAAACAAGTGGGCAAACTCGAGCATAAAGCGTCAAAGCAAAATTCGTGGAGGCAGGCACTCGCAAGTGTTTGGGATGTCGCGAGTTGCAAGGCATCGCGATTTAGGGTTCATCGGCGATTGTCTGCAGCAGCGCGCGAACGCGGCAAGGGAGGCGACGACTTCGATTGTATTAGAGGAGCTCGCGTGATGAAGGGTTTGGCGTTGAGGGAAGCACGTCGATGTGGGATAGGTCATGATTTTCGATGGCGCGTGAACTTGTGGATGCAGCCACGAGACGAAGGAGGCGAATCGAGCTTCGGTGGCGTGACAGTTGATCGTGAGTGGAGATAGTGGCGATTTGCTGGAGGGTGGATTCGCGTACGAAGTGGATCCGAGTTTTCGTGTTGCCGTAAGGTATAGATCTCTGTTTCAATTTAAATACAATAAATTTTTGTATAAACAGGAGAGAAAAAAATATATATAACAGTATTGGTTTTGATTATGTATATATGTATGTATACAGTGAAGAAAATTCCTATTTTTGACATTTACAGAAGAACATATTTATAGATAAGGTTTTGAGAAAATATATATAGAGGTTCTAAACGTTGAAAAGTTTGGATCAAAATTAGATTTTTAATTTATATAAATTAATTTTATAAGTGTGGATTTCAAAGAAAATATGTATAAATGTGAATTATCTATATAAAAATATATGTACATAGTTTCACGTATTAGTTAGTTTTAAAATAATATATTATGGAATTAATTTGTCTAACTATCCTATGTAATTATCTTAGTCACTAAAAATGATTTATTAAAGAAATTCCTTTAATTAAAATAATTAGTTAATTAAATTTATTAAATGGTAATAACTAGTTCGATTTAATTCGAATATTAACGAATTGTAAAATTGTTTATACAAGGTCTAAAATAAAGAAATCAAAGCTGGAAATGAAATGGATGGCAAATTAAAAGCTAAGGTGAGATTATTTTTCTCACTCAAAATTAATTTCAGTTTTGACTGATATGATTGCTGTTTGGATAGGATATTAGATATAGTAGGATATATCTATATATATATAGCAGTATATACATATTGGCATATGTATATATTGGATTGATGATTTTCCCGCCTCGTATAGCGGATGAGACCCTATTGCGCCGTTAGTAAGCGGATTTTTATAAAACCCATATACCGCGATAATTCCGTACTGGAGCGGAATTGGTATTGTGCTAACATCTTTGGATGCAGGGAAACAGGTTAGAGGGATCCAACTGGACCCCTCACATTGATTTAATTTATTTCTACTGTGATGTGATAATCTGTGAATGATTATTGATGTTATTGAATTGATGTCTGGAAATTGTTGAAAGCTAAAATTTAGCTGAATGGATGTTTGATATCATTGGATTCCAAAAATAAACGAAATTGAATTTTTGGTAATTCAAGCAGAAAATTTTAAGTGAATTGATTTTTTTGAAATCGAATAAAATTTGAAGAAAAGAATTTAAAGGTATAAAAGTTGATTTTTATAGTATTATCGAATTTATTCCAGAATAAAGTGAAAATGTTAAATAAATGGGTTTCGTAAAATAGTAATTTTAAATTGAAGAATTTAATTTAAAATTTGGATTTTTTTAAATAGATTGGAAGAAACGATTGAAATTTATTTCCTTAAAAAGGAATTTATTTAAAAGGAGATAAGTTGGAAATCCAATTAGAAATTTAATTGGTAAATTGAAATGATTTGGGAGATCAATGTAAAATGAGTTCAATCTAAAGAATCCATTTAAAAAACAGGATATTGAATGATTTGAAGGAAGATAAGGAATTTATTTTAGTAGAGATAAATAAAATTAGAAATCAATCTGTAATTGATTTAATATTTGGAAAAGAACTTTTGAGAAATCAGTATGGAATCTTTTATTTAAAGTTGAAAATAAATTCAGAAATCAATATTGAAATTGAATTGATATTGAAGTTTTGAAATTTATAAAAGTTGTTTAAAAATCCGAAATCACTTATTTTGATAAGTAAAATATAGAAGTTAATAAAAAGAAGATTTATAAGTTGAAGTTGTTATTAAAACAGAAATAGAATTTATAAACGTTGTTTTATAAATTCAAAATCAATTGAATTTGATAAATTGAATATAGAAGATTATAAAAAAAGATATATTCACGATTTTGGACAGTGAATGTATTATTGAATAAAATGGATTCATTTTTGAAAAAGTGATATTAAAAATGAAGTTAAACATTTTAAAGATGTTTTAAAATGTATTATGAATCGAATACATAGATTTCAACATTTTATTGTTGAAATAGACGTTTTCGAAAAATAAGGAAATGATGGACTATAACACTGTTGTTATAGTAAATGATTTCCGAAAGGAAATGTTTTGATGTAGTATTGGGATTTATATATCTATCTAAATTTCGAATCCCTATACTAGTGATTTTGAGTCGTCGTAACGATGTTTTACGTAACATTCGTTTTGACTCAAATAAATGTTGTTATAGTAAATGATTTCCTTAAAGAATGAAATTATACTTAATTTTGATTTTAAGTATATTGAATATTTTCAAATGTTGAAAATAAATGATTGGTGAATTACTTATTTTTAAATAAGTATGGAAATGCTTTCCAATATGAAATGAACTGTTTGAGATTTTATCTTTAAAGATAAAATAAGATGTGGAAATTGATTTGAAATTGTTTTCAAATGGTTAAGTGTGGAAATTTTATATCTAGTAAAAGATATTTTGGAAGATAAAAATAATTTGGAAAATTATTTGGAATCTGATGATGTTGCGCATCTTTATTGATAGTTAAATAACCGACTATCAATAATTACCTTTAGATAGGTATTTGTTGTGAATTGGATGAATTTGAATGCCACACTTATTTTTGAAAAATCGCTCACTATTCGGGTTAGCCGGGAAAGGACCATGGGGTCGTATAACCCATTCCGAATATGTGATACGTCGTTATGAATTGCATTTGAAGACCGGTGTTGAAGACCGGATATTTTTGAAAACGGAAGGATTACCGTCGAGTTACTCTACATCGGCTGATCTCCGATTTAGAGGTTTTATCACCCTTAGTGACGGGAAGTCCTGACGTGATTGAAAATTATCCGGAAATGCAAGGGCTTCGTGAGAAGTGCCTTCGGTTCTGTTCGATCCCGGAACAGACTTGTATGGATTGTGTGTCTGACGTTACAATTTGAGATATAAAGCTGATTTCTTTCAAATACATTTCTATTGGTGGCGGAGAATTTATTCTCTTAGCTTAACACCCTTCTCTGAGACGTACGAGCTCAGAGGTTATGTAGTTGAAATTTATCAGCGATATATCCCAATTTGGTAACGTGGCATACTGAGTGTTGCTGTGAAATGATCAGTGTTTGATCATCTGTGATATGATCATTTGTTTGATCTTATATCTTTGTGATCATAGGTTGATCATTTTGTTTGACCCGAAGCAGGGCTTTTTGAGAAAGCGTAGCTTTGTGGACGAGACTTCGTCGAGCCTCACACCCCGGAAATGGTCGAAACAGGAAGGATGCGGCAAGGTTCTAGGGAGTAGCGCCCCTTAGTGTATGTCATTCCTTCTGGATAAAGGTGGTATCATGGTATGGAGCCCAGATACTTAACCTCTGTGGTTACTGCATTATTATTATCTATGTGGTTTGTTGCGAATCGGGGATCCTCGGGAAGATCGGTGACGATCGGGGGATGGCATACGCGTGTCAGTAGTTACCTATTTTTGCAGAGGTAACCCGGCCTTGTGTTGGCAGAGATCCGGTTAGGTTCTCGGGTCGTCTATTCCAGGGACGTACCCATCGTGGATAGGAAGTTCCTTAGCCTGACCATTTGTTGGAAATCCAAACTCCAATACGAACTTTGTACGGTATTAGTTGTAGAACCTGCCATTTACGTACGGTGGTCACCACTGTTTAGATGGTAGCTATAGTAGGCATACGATACTGGTCGTATGTTGGCTAAGATTAATATTATACTTTCGAAATGTTTTCTACACTATGCACTAATAATAATATCAAAAAGAATTTGATTTTTGCGTAGTAAGCATCTTTGACTATCATAAGAAGAAATCTCCTCCAATTCTGCGTTTGCATTGTGTGTGTGGTGGGAGGTCTTATGGTAGTTTCATTTTCCAAAAGCATTGCGAATTTGACTTAAAATCTTCTTGTTGTTTTAAAGATAAAACTGTTTTACGATCTCACACCAGTCACCATGACTGACTCGGAGTTTATTGTTTCCCTTCTAAACTCTGGGTGCCCACCAATTTTCCACACGGGCAGCCTAGAGTTAGGTTATCAGGATATTTTCTGGATATTCTGGAGCTTTGGAGATAAGCTGGATGATGAGACGTAGTATTTGTATCTGATAGTATTTATTCCGCTGTGTATTTTGTATGAGGACAAGTTATATAACTGTCCATTGTTGTATATTGACTCTGATGATATGATGTGATGTAATGTAATAACAGATATAATTCTTTTGTTTTAAATGATATTCATTTATCTATTATATATTGTTCCGCTGCGATATGTGAGATTCTGATATTGTTTTCTGTTTCTGCTCTTGTTCTGTGTTGTTCTTCTTTCTTTTTCTTCTATCTTCTTCTTCTACTTTTTTTTCTTTTTCTTCTTTCTAAAACCCTCACTATTGGAGTTTCCGGCGTTCGATGGCTCGGCAGTCGATAAAGTGAGTATCGATGTTGAATTTTCGAAAGTCGAAAATTTCGGTATGTGACAAAGTGGTATCAGAGCATATGGTTAAGCGACAGCCCTGCTCTGTTGGATGTTACTCATTAGAGATAGATTCAGTAGTACTCTAGAATGAGTTGAGTGTAATAATAGATACGAGCGCGTATTTGTTAGTGAATATAAAAATTGTTTTATATTGTGATGATTGATTTATTGAGTGGTATATGGATTCTGGTCAATACGAGTAATTAACGATCATTGATAGGGATCTCTAAACACTTGAATAGAACAATTCGGCACAGTATTGTTTTAAAATAGGGTAAATGAGATAATTTTGCCCAAAACTATTTTTGTATATAAAAGTAATGTTTTTCTATAAAGTACTATAGTATATGGTTGCATGGATGTTAGGAAGTAATAATAGGGAATTATCACCACTGAAATTGAATAAGAAATTGGAATTATAAACTCCAAAGTTAAGAAATAAAATTCACATATAAATGAAATTTGAGAATGTAAACTGTAAATGTGAATTGTAATTTAAAACGGAGTTCCAGAAAAGTTTTTGGAAATGTTTTGAAAAGAATTTGAAAATTTTGGAGATTCGGAAGTTTAAATCTTTTTGGAGTTGAAAATGAATTTCAAAGGTTTGAAAAATGTTTTGAAAAGATGAAAAGCTCTAAACTCTTTTCGGTCGCTGGAAAATAACTTCGATGATGACCGCGACATCATTGGTGTTCATTTTCGGGTTTCCAAAAGAGGAATTGCTGCCAAATTGTTTTAAATGGAAGTGTTTGGAAAATTTGGATTTTGTTTTGGAAATTAAAAGGATAATTTAAATTGTTTTCAAATGGTTTTGAAAAAGTTGAAACGACTCTGGAATCCTATTTAAAATACTTACGAAATATTAATAAGTTGATAACTTATAGAATATTTGAAATTTGATTAGAATGAAATTCAAATTGAAAAACGAATGAATTAGTGAATGAATGAATAAATTGCGATTGCAAGTGTCAGAAAATGAAATTGAATGTTAGAATTCATTTTGAATTTGAAAGTAAATAGAACTGGAATTGAATTTGATAAATGAAGTATTAAACTGAAAGTTAGTAAGTGAAGCTAATTGATTATTGACCAAATGGATAAGGTTTGAACGAATTAAATTCAATGATTATAAATGAAGATAAATTGAATTCCAATAGAATTGAAAATGTGAATTATAAGTTCAAATGAATGTGAAATGAAAAATTGAACGAAATTGAATATGTAACTTAAATAGCAAATTTAAAGAGGATATAAGAAGTATATATTGAAAATTTGTAATCGAATTTGCAAAATGATTGAATGATGTAACTAGATATAATGGCTAGTAGGATATACAGGTGTATAAAGGGATTGGAAAATTTATTTCACAGATAATTCGAATTGCTCTAAAAAGGTATGTATTTGAATTATAATATGAGTTTTTGCTGATTTCTTGTCTAGCCGCTTGGCTTTTTCTTTTTCTTTTTGAAATCTGAGAGTCCGTAGGGACGTTTTGTAGTCGTGCGGTATTAGCCGCGCAAAGGAGACGCTGGCGAAATTTTTCGGGAATTTAGGGCGTTAGAAAATTTTGGAAGTTTAAATTTGAATTTAAACTCGAATTTGAATTTTGAAGTAAACGATATTGTTTGAAAACTATGAAAGGTTTGGAAAGTTAGTTGAATTAATAACGAATCTTTAGTAGAAAGATTTGTTTGGAAAAATTGATAAAACTATTTGGATTGTGAAAGATAGTAGATGAGTTAAGAACCATTTTTTCCTAACTTATAATTTCGAGGACGAAATTCTTTTAAGGAGGGAAGTATGTAACGACCCAGAATTTTGAACAAATTAAATTGAGAATATTTAATTAATTTTAAATATTTGAACGATAATTTAATTTGAATCCCGATATAACTCTGAATTTTTTTTACGAATAAACTTTAATGTTTAATCTGTTGAATGGTGAATAAAATTTCGAATCTTCAATTTTAAGCTGAAGAAAAATATTTCGAAGGCTTTTAAAATTCGTATTGACAATACTGAAGATAATTAAAGCTTCAGAATCTAATTTCAAACTGTTTCGTTCAGTTTTGAAATTATATCGTTCGTATCGATATTTAAAAGTAGTCGTCCGAGGCACAGTCTCGGAATTCGACGAAACCAGTTCCATTGGGTCCGTAATATTGTATTATTACCGGATTTCAAATTTCGTATTAAACGGAGTTGTTTTGTAACCATACGGTTAGAAAGCGCGTTAAAACTTTAAATCGAATTCAATTCAATATTTAAATTTTAAACTGTTGCCGACATACATGTTCATTCCTTAACTCACGCCTTTAATTACGCCTACGATCACGAAATAAAATCGTATAGGGCATGCCTCATTTAATTTTAAATGTCCCGTTCATCATTATCTCGCTCAATTCAAAATCACAGAAGAAAAACAAAAATGGCCGAGTTGTCCCCTTCATCCCCTCCAGTCGAATTCATTCGAAATCAAGATATAAAAGGCTGAAGCCTCTTCCTCTTCGAACCCAAATGAATCGCGTTCGAATATGCGAAAGGACGAACGACAGCGGCGCTGTAAAGTGGGGCCGCCTTCCAGTTCGAAACAAGTGGGCAAACTCGAGCATAAAGCGTCAAAGCAAAATTCGTGGAGGCAGGCACTCGCAAGTGTTTGGGATGTCGCGAGTTGCAAGGCATCGCGATTTAGGGTTCATCGGCGATTGTCTGCAGCAGCGCGCGAACGCGGCAAGGGAGGCGACGACTTCGATTGTATTAGAGGAGCTCGCGTGATGAAGGGTTTGGCGTTGAGGGAAGCACGTCGATGTGGGATAGGTCATGATTTTCGATGGCGCGTGAACTTGTGGATGCAGCCACGAGACGAAGGAGGCGAATCGAGCTTCGGTGGCGTGACAGTTGATCGTGAGTGGAGATAGTGGCGATTTGCTGGAGGGTGGATTCGCGTACGAAGTGGATCCGAGTTTTCGTGTTGCCGTAAGGTATAGATCTCTGTTTCAATTTAAATACAATAAATTTTTGTATAAACAGGAGAGAAAAAAATATATATAACAGTATTGGTTTTGATTATGTATATATGTATGTATACAGTGAAGAAAATTCCTATTTTTGACATTTACAGAAGAACATATTTATAGATAAGGTTTTGAGAAAATATATATAGAGGTTCTAAACGTTGAAAAGTTTGGATCAAAATTAGATTTTTAATTTATATAAATTAATTTTATAAGTGTGGATTTCAAAGAAAATATGTATAAATGTGAATTATCTATATAAAAATATATGTACATAGTTTCACGTATTAGTTAGTTTTAAAATAATATATTATGGAATTAATTTGTCTAACTATCCTATGTAATTATCTTAGTCACTAAAAATGATTTATTAAAGAAATTCCTTTAATTAAAATAATTAGTTAATTAAATTTATTAAATGGTAATAACTAGTTCGATTTAATTCGAATATTAACGAATTGTAAAATTGTTTATACAAGGTCTAAAATAAAGAAATCAAAGCTGGAAATGAAATGGATGGAAAATTAAAAGCTAAGGTGAGATTATTTTTCTCACTCAAAATTAATTTCAGTTTTGACTGATATGATTGCTGTTTGGATAGGATATTAGATATAGTAGGATATATCTATATATATATAGCAGTATATACATATTGGCATATGTATATATTGGATTGATGATTTTCCCGCCTCGTATAGCGGATGAGACCCTATTGCGCCGTTAGTAAGCGGATTTTTATAAAACCCATATACCGCGATAATTCCGTACTGGAGCGGAATTGGTATTGTGCTAACATCTTTGGATGCAGGGAAACAGGTTGGAGGGATCCAACTGGACCCCTCACATTGATTTAATTTATTTCTACTGTGATGTGATAATCTGTGAATGATTATTGATGTTATTGAATTGATGTCTGGAAATTGTTGAAAGCTAAAATTTAGCTGAATGGATGTTTGATATCATTGGATTCCAAAAATAAACGAAATTGAATTTTTGGTAATTCAAGCAGAAAATTTTAAGTGAATTGATTTTTTTGAAATCGAATAAAATTTGAAGAAAAGAATTTAAAGGTATAAAAGTTGATTTTTATAGTATTATCGAATTTATTCCAGAATAAAGTGAAAATGTTAAATAAATGGGTTTCGTAAAATAGTAATTTTAAATTGAAGAATTTAATTTAAAATTTGGATTTTTTTAAATAGATTGGAAGAAACGATTGAAATTTATTTCCTTAAAAAGGAATTTATTTAAAAGGAGATAAGTTGGAAATCCAATTAGAAATTTAATTGGTAAATTGAAATGATTTGGGAGATCAATGTAAAATGAGTTCAATCTAAAGAATCCATTTAAAAAACAGGATATTGAATGATTTGAAGGAAGATAAGGAATTTATTTTAGTAGAGATAAATAAAATTAGAATAAATCTGTAATTGATTTAATATTTGGAAAAGAACTTTTGAGAAACCAGTATGGAATCTTTTATTTAAAGTTGAAAATAAATTCAGAAATCAATATTGAAATTGAATTGATATTGAAGTTTTGAAATTTATAAAAGTTGTTTAAAAATCCGAAATCACTTATTTTGATAAGTAAAATATAGAAGTTAATAAAAAGAAGATTTATAAGTTGAAGTTGTTATTAAAACAGAAATAGAATTTATAAACGTTGTTTTATAAATTCAAAATCAATTGAATTTGATAAATTGAATATAGAAGATTATAAAAAAAGATATATTCACGATTTTGGACAGTGAATGTATTATTGAATAAAATGGATTCATTTTTGAAAAAGTGATATTAAAAATGAAGTTAAACATTTTAAAGATGTTTTAAAATGTATTATGAATCGAATACATAGATTTCAACATTTTATTGTTGAAATAGACGTTTTCGAAAAATAAGGAAATGATGGACTATAACACTGTTGTTATAGTAAATGATTTCCGAAAGGAAATGTTTTGATGTAGTATTGGGATTTATATATCTATCTAAATTTCGAATCCCTATACTAGTGATTTTGAGTCGTCGTAACGATGTTTTACGTAACATTCGTTTTGACTCAAATAAATGTTGTTATAGTAAATGATTTCCTTAAAGAATGAAATTATACTTAATTTTGATTTTAAGTATATTGAATATTTTCAAATGTTGAAAATAAATGATTGGTGAATTACTTATTTTTAAATAAGTATGGAAATGCTTTCCAATATGAAATGAACTGTTTGAGATTTTATCTTTAAAGATAAAATAAGATGTGGAAATTGATTTGAAATTGTTTTCAAATGGTTAAGTGTGGAAATTTTATATCTAGTAAAAGATATTTTGGAAGATAAAAATAATTTGGAAAATTATTTGGAATCTGATGATGTTGCGCATCTTTATTGATAGTTAAATAACCGACTATCAATAATTACCTTTAGATAGGTATTTGTTGTGAATTGGATGAATTTGAATGCCACACTTATTTTTGAAAAATCGCTCACTATTCGGGTTAGCCGGGAAAGGACCATGGGGTCGTATAACCCATTCCGAATATGTGATACGTCGTTATGAATTGCATTTGAAGACCGGTGTTGAAGACCGGATATTTTTGAAAACGGAAGGATTACCGTCGAGTTACTCTACATCGGCTGATCTCCGATTTAGAGGTTTTATCACCCTTAGTGACGGGAAGTCCTGACGTGATTGAAAATTATCCGGAAATGCAAGGGCTTCGTGAGAAGTGCCTTCGGTTCTGTTCGATCCCGGAACAGACTTGTATGGATTGTGTGTCTGACGTTACAATTTGAGATATAAAGCTGATTTCTTTCAAATACATTTCTGTTGGTGGCGGAGAATTTATTCTCTTAGCTTAACACCCTTCTCTGAGACGTACGAGCTCAGAGGTTATGTAGTTGAAATTTATCAGCGATATATCCCAATTTGGTAACGTGGCATACTGAGTGTTGCTGTGAAATGATCAGTGTTTGATCATCTGTGATATGATCATTTGTTTGATCTTATATCTTTGTGATCATAGGTTGATCATTTTGTTTGACCCGAAGCAGGGCTTTTTGAGAAAGCGTAGCTTTGTGGACGAGACTTCGTCGAGCCTCACACCCCGGAAATGGTCGAAACAGGAAGGATGCGGCAAGGTTCTAGGGAGTAGCGCCCCTTAGTGTATGTCATTCCTTCTGGATAAAGGTGGTATCATGGTATGGAGCCCAGATACTTAACCTCTGTGGTTACTGCATTATTATTATCTATGTGGTTTGTTGCGAATCGGGGATCCTCGGGAAGATCGGTGACGATCGGGGGATGGCATACGCGTGTCAGTAGTTACCTATTTTTGCAGAGGTAACCCGGCCTTGTGTTGGCAGAGATCCGGTTAGGTTCTCGGGTCGTCTATTCCAGGGACGTACCCATCGTGGATAGGAAGTTCCTTAGCCTGACCATTTGTTGGAAATCCAAACTCCAATACGAACTTTGTACGGTATTAGTTGTAGAACCTGCCATTTACGTACGGTGGTCACCACTGTTTAGATGGTAGCTATAGTAGGCATACGATACTGGTCGTATGTTGGCTAAGATTAATATTATACTTTCGAAATGTTTTCTACACTATGCACTAATAATAATATCAAAAAGAATTTGATTTTTGCGTAGTAAGCATCTTTGACTATCATAAGAAGAAATCTCCTCCAATTCTGCGTTTGCATTGTGTGTGTGGTGGGAGGTCTTATGGTAGTTTCATTTTCCAAAAGCATTGCGAATTTGACTTAAAATCTTCTTGTTGTTTTAAAGATAAAACTGTTTTACGATCTCACACCAGTCACCATGACTGACTCGGAGTTTATTGTTTCCCTTCTAAACTCTGGGTGCCCACCAATTTTCCACACGGGCAGCCTAGAGTTAGGTTATCAGGATATTTTCTGGATATTCTGGAGCTTTGGAGATAAGCTGGATGACGAGACGTAGTATTTGTATCTGATAGTATTTATTCCGCTGTGTATTCTGTATGAGGACAAGTTATATAACTGTCCATTGTTGTATATTGACTCTGATGATATGATGTGATGTAATGTAATAACAGATATAATTCTTTTGTTTTAAATGATATTCATTTATCTATTATATATTGTTCCGCTGCGATATGTGAGATTCTGATATTGTTTTCTGTTTCTGCTCTTGTTCTGTGTTGTTCTTCTTTCTTTTTCTTCTATCTTCTTCTTCTACTTTTTTTTCTTTTTCTTCTTTCTAAAACCCTCACTATTGGAGTTTCCGGCGTTCGATGGCTCGGCAGTCGATAAAGTGAGTATCGATGTTGAATTTTCGAAAGTCGAAAATTTCGGTATGTGACAATGGAGATGGTGATCTTGAAGGAGATTCAGTTTGTCCAAACCCGGGGCAACTTGTAAGGATGAATGCTATCATTGCATTGTCGCCTAAAAGGCAGTGTTAGCATTCCAAGTATGAATGCTATTCTTAAGGTAATACGTAGCCTCAAGCCATATCAACCGGGAATGACTAAAACAGGGGAGATGCAGCAAGGCTATGCGGGTCACTCCCATTAGGGTATGATCATCACTCATCTAGAGTGGACATCTATCATCACTTTCATTTGTATGCGTTTCGAGCCCATTAGTGGTGATTATATTCGATACTATTCAGTAAGGGGTAGGCCGGTCTTGTGTTGGCAGGGATCGATAGGATCGATAGGTTCGATCTCGGTACATTTTTCTAGAGGTGTACTATGGTGGGCGGTACCCCAATATCCCTGTCATTGTATGGAATCCAATATCCACTACGAGCCTGTACGGTTTTAGTTGTATACCAAATATGCTGAAACGTGAGATGCAAGCATTTCAGCAATTTTATAGTTTATTTTCTATAGACACTATTATAATATCAGATGATTTTGATATAAAATGTTTTGTTTACCATAAGATAAAAACCCATTGTGTTTATGTGTGACGTGGTCTTACGAGATACCTTTGTTTTGAAAGGATTTTGATAACAGTAATAATTCAATTGAGTATGTTTTCTCACGCTGGTTTTCCAAACTGACTCGAGTGTTATTTTATTATAATGCTCCGATCAGACCGAGTATTACATATTCAGGTTAGGATGCTATGGAGCTCAGGAGACGAGCTGGAGGATGCTCAGGTGTATTATACGTACTTGGTTATTTCTGCTGTGTGAGTCATGTTGTATATTCAGTATTTGTGAGGACAAGTTATTATAACTGTCCAGATTGATTGTTGTACTCTGATGATTGTGTGTATATTAACAGCTATATATTATTTTGTTTAAAAATCTGCTATTATCTATTATATATTGTTCTACTGCGATTTGTGAGATTCGATGTTATTGTTTTTGTTTATTTCTATCTCTTCTTCTTCTTTATCCCTGGTGATCGGTATTTCCGACACTTGAATATTCGGCATGCTATATAGTGAATGTATTGATGTCGATTTTTGAGGGTCGAAAATCTCAGGCCGCTAAAGTTTTACTTCCAATGTTTCGACTTGACCCAACTATAGTCGTTCGATGGATGCCATGTTGCGATCTAACTATAATCAAAGCAAAGCTTTCACATTGAAGATCAATAGTATTCTCAAGTCAAGAGAACAGTGGAATTTTGTCACATTGATATTTTCTATTTGACCTAAGTTATATTAACCAACAAAAAACTATCGAGTGAGTCATTTCATAGTTATCCAATAACAATAAGTACGTAACCCATTACTGTCACTAAGAGCAATGAGTAATACACAGCCCAATATTTAGAGAGCGTTACGTATTTTAGTTGAAACGAATGTATCAATATCCAATCTCGATACATCTTGACTAAGAATATTTAAAATGGTATGTTCATTTTATTGTGATAAATCACTCAAGGTTACAACACATTGTAACTAATATCACAAACATAACTACTATCACAAAAACGTACCAATTAAGGATTTTCTATTAATTATACTTTCAATTAAATTACTTAATTAATATAACACATTATGTCAATTATATAGTGGAAAAAACCACCTTTTATTTTGAACAAGATTGATTATCAAGTTAAATATATGTAACAAGTTACATAATTGCCCTTATGGCATACCCTTAACTTTATCAATCTCCCACTTGCACTTGGGGCCAATTATGAAACCTCTCTCCCTTCTCTTCGATCAGTGATGAAACCGATCGAGATAGACTCTTCGTGAATGGATCTGCTATGTTGTTTTAATTAACTACTATGTCAATCAACTCTTTCTGATGCTAATAACCTACCTAAATCATGTGAAACTGGTCAGAGTAAGTTTCTCGATTTCTTGTGAGCTCTTATCATTGCATTGTTGTCATATAATGTAGTATTCTTAATACTTGGAATCACCCCTAGCTTAGATATAAATTTTTGCATTTATATTTATACTTTTCTTTTATCATGGCATTATTCAAGGTGATGTACTTAGCCTTTTCATTGAATCAACCACAATGTTTCGTTTGGAACATTTCCAACTTAAAGCTTTGTAACTATGTTTGAACATGAATTTAATATTGATATTTTTTACTGAATATCACTCATAAAGTTTGAGTTGGTACGCTTCTTCATAAGGAGTTTGTTGTTTCTATAAACAATTCTCTAGTATTTCATAAATACTCGAGAATACTCTAAAATATAATTTGGTGATCTTAATTTGGATTTGATATTTTCTTCATGCATAAAATACATAATAAAATTACGATATTGTAAACAACATAACATGTATGATAGTTCATATTGTTAAAGCATAAGAAATCCATCTTACATGTTCCTTATTAAACATTTCAATAAGGTATCTTTACATATTGTTTGGAATTTTCCAACATCCTTTATACCTAATGTAAAAGATATAATTTACAATACCAATTTTGAGTATTAAACAACCAATCTATTACTGATTTTAACATAAGTACATCGTTAACAATCAATAATATGTTGTTTACTTATAGTCTAGAAATATCTATGTACCTTTTAGTAGTTCTTTCTTATGGGCAACTTTTCCTTTGCGTTTTAACTAAAAATCAAACTATATGATATTTCTATCAAGTACTTACTCAATTATAATGCTTATAGAATAATACCTTCGTACCATTTCTTGGATCATGTCTGAAAACTCACAAACTTAATATCACTCCCACTGACTTCGAGAAATTTTGGTTCTTATGTGCAGACAATCTATTCCAAAACATTATTTAGAATTTTCCATTTCAACACATATGTACCAAAATATTAAGTACTACCAAGCGATTATTTTGTGAGTAAATCCGAATTAACTTGAGCACGTTGAATAACGAATCTATTATGCTAATTTCAACAATTGATATTTATGATGTAATTCTTATCAACGTTGTTCATTGTATTCCAACTCCATTACCCTTGCTCTTGAAGACTCATTCACGGCCAATGGATCATATCCCTTTGGGAACAATTATCAAAATCATATTTTTATTCTATACTTGGAATCCATTTTGAATTTGCACATCATACCATATCGTAGAGTCTATTCTCTTAATGGTCTAATTGATTCCTGAGAATTATCTATTCTTGACAGAGATAAGAAACTCATAGTTTCTCTTTAATGTGCAAGAATATTTATTAGACTTCTAACGTGTTGTGTTTGTTTAGGTTTGGTTAATTTCATTTCATGCCATGTAATCGGTTTCATCTTTGGATCTTCACCCCTTCCTATTCATTTTAGATTCCCAGTCTCCATTCACCTTCTAGACCTCATATTATCACATCATCGTCCGCATGCATATGCACTAAAGTGGTCAGATACTAACGTCGAGCCAGCACATAGTGCCAGTCATCACCTCTTTTGATGATCCTTTCCCCCTGCTCCTAGTAAGCTCAAATCCTCCACTAACAATCAGCAACCCTTACCAACTCTGAATGATAACAAGCCTCGGGAATTCAATCAAGAAATGTCTCAGAACCAACAATTAAGAGCGGTTATAAAGTGTTTCTCATATGTTGTTTCCTGTTTTGGGGACTTTCGAGTCAAAGATTCACAAGCCAAAAACATTCTGCGAAGGTGAATTGACTTTTTTCTTTTCCAAAAATAAACTGGATGATTCACTAAGCCATTCAAACAAACACTAATTGGTCGATTTCATGGTAATAGAACATTGGTAGAAATTATACATAAGGCTTTTGCTAAAACCTCTCTAGTTGCTCAATGAAAAATGGTGGTGATAGATGAAAAATATATTGTTATACAACTTTTCAATGAAGAAGACTATCTTCAAATTTGACTTAGAGAGAACCTAAAGGTTTTCAATGCTCAAATGAAAGTTATTAAATGGTCTGTACGATTTCCTCTTTTCCTATTAGCTTATGTATCCATTTTGGATCTCATTTCCCAATTTATCGGCTCATCTATATAACAAAGAGTTTCTTGAAGAGTTGTGTGATCAAATTGGAAAGCCACTTAAGGCGGATGAGGCAACTATCAACCTTACTTAACATAGCTAGGCTTCGATTTGTGTTGAAGTCAATTTATCATTTAATCTCCCTTCCTATGTGTGTTTCACAAGAAAATGAGATCGACTAACGATAATATATAAATTAAGAAAACCCACCATCATATTGCAACAAATGTTGAAAACTATACCACAATAACTACCAGCATGCAAGAAGTAGTTGTAAATCGTAACTTTTAACCAACATCTCTTTCAACTTGCAAGCTTCAAAGAATCAAGAACTTCGAAATAAGAGTAATAATTCACTTATAGGAAAAATAGAAAATGCTCAAACCGTTCCACTGAAATTTGGAGCTTCTCCTGCCAACACTCGCGTTTATCAAGGTAGGAAAAAATCTAGGTCGTGCAATAGCGTCATCGATGAATAAAATTCGGACACAACAATATATTCAACAAGCCATGCAAACACCCTTGGCAAGGATCTATTGCCCTATAAATGTCTTCTCCTAATCGTTGTTGTCCATAATTCTTGTCCCTGCAACTGCCTTGGCATCTCTTCTGACACCAGAATCCATCATGACACCAGTTCTTTTGTTGTGCTTCAAGATGCTCTGCAGTCTGAAATAGAAGCCCACATGCTCTCATCAACGAATACTATCCTAGGGATCAATAAGCTAAGTTTGGTCGGCTATTTTGATGATGAAGACGATTTCTTGGATGATAAAGCTACTATCTCTGTCGATCCAGCCTTTAGTCAGTAACCTAGGTGAAGTACTATCAATCCTTCCAATTCTTGTGACAACCTCAATGCGGTTGCCGATGCTTTGGTATTTTTGGGTGCTCATGAATCAGATAGTAGACCTTGCACAAATAAGTACGTTATCCCTAGTTCTTATTTTATTGGGCCACTTGCTATTCAGGATGTGCACATGCACTATGTCATGCATGGTGCACACAACGTGCACAACCCTCAATCTTTCCAATACTACAATCATGACGTCATTACTCCCCTCAATTCATGTAGTCCATTAATTATTTTCAATAGCACGTCTGAGTTATACGCCTTTGTTTCATTGATTTCTGTCCCTTTTTCACCTGCTATTAGCTAGCTCGATCTCCTCCCTATCAGGGTTGTCTCTACTGTTTTGGCGCCTAATGGTTTTTCAGCCCATACACTACCATAATCCCCAGCTTCACATTTAGCTTCTTCATTAAACACTTCAGTTTGTTCAAAAGCCAAGTGGAAGAAACCCATAGCTATTGTACCAATGCTTTTAGAAACCATTCGGCAAGTGCAAAATTATAAAAAACTAATAAAAACATCATCTCATCCTCATGATTAACATACTCCTTTGGAGCATAAGGGGAACATGTATGACCCTACCAAAAGTAGACTCAAATGCATCATCAATAGATACAATATTAGTGTTATTGTTGTTCAAGAACCTCTTATCGAATCCCATAGTCTAAGTGCTCTGGTTAAGCAATTAAACTTTTATGAAGGCATCTCAAATCATAATAGGAAAATTTGAATCCTATGGAAATACGATTGGGAAGCCTCCACTATTCTTGACTCAAACAGTCCTTATCCCTATCCTTTAATCTCCTCCATATTTAATCTCCAAAACTCTTCACATGTGTTTATGCCAAGTGCAACCCTATAGAAAGAAGAGACCCTTGGAATGATCATTTCCCTACCTGCATTGGATATCCAATCTTGGGTCATTGATGGCGACATAAACATCAACTCTCATGACGATGAGAAAGTGAAAGGGTTTCCCACCATTCGATAAGCTATAGACGACTTCAACTCTGCAACTTAGCCAGCCTCACTAATGTCCCTTTTGTGGCATTAGTTTAACTTGATGCGGCAATGGAGAAGGTGAAGCTCGTATCTTAGCTAGGTCGGATCAATTTTTTGAAAATAATGGCTGGTTTCATAATCCTTTTAACTCAGGCATTGATCACCTCCACTGTAGTAATTTAGAGCACTCAGCTACGATCTCAAGACTCATTTCTAACTCATCGTTATCTTTGAAACAATTCTGATTCCAAAACATGTGGACTTCTCATCACACCTTTTTAGATGTGGTGAAGGTTTTTTAAGACCTTCCAATCTACAGCCCCTCATAAAACAACTAGCGACCAAAATTAAAAAAACATCAAAAATGCTAGATAGCTTGAAATAAAGAGGTGTTTTATAACACTCATAAATTAACATATAATTAATTAAAGGATTAGTTATGGGATTAAAGTCTTAAAGGATTTAATTATGAAATTATTTAAGAAAATGTGGAAAGTAAAGTAGACAGTGACAATGTAAATATTTGAGGATATATATTTGCTTTTTGTTATTCATACTAAAACGAGTAATAGTCATTTATGATAAGTATTTGGGAGTGCATTTACTTATCATATTACAATCTAATTTGACTTAAGAAAAATAAAATAAAATGAAGGAGAGGTAGGAGCGCCCGTGACCCTACTTATCATTAGATAATAAACATAACAACTCCCTTATTTTTATTCATTCTATCTTCATAATCTTTGTAATTGGCTAATGGTGGTGGCGGCTTAGAAAAAATAAAAATAGGAGGAGGAAGAAGAAAAGCTAAGGAAAACTTAAAGCTTGTAAAGATAAAATCTAATTAGGAGGTTTAGGTGAGTAATACGATAATTATTTTCTGTTTATACATACACACACATACATACATATATGATTGCAGCTATGAATCTTATGATGGAGTTCATATGTGAACAGTGTTATTAAATGATAAAATGTGATTTAATGAATGTTTTGGGATAAAAGAGCTCTAATAGAGTATATTTAGCCATGATTCCCTACTCTGATTATTTCAAAATGATGTGATGGTTTAATATGATATTCCTGGTGTATTTTTTGAGATGAGTTTCAATTTGAGAGTTTTCCCACATTAAAATATATAGTTATGAATTTTGAAGGATATGTAAATTAAGCAAATAAGAGAAAATGGATTAAATATAAAGGTTTGATAAAAATAAACGTGTATTCATAAATTTTTCTAGGATTATTATAAGCTATTCCATATAAAATATGTATTTTCATGATAAAAGTATGCTTGTTGAAAGCTAAAATGAGCAAATGAAAACCCGATAATAAGATACCGGATAAAAACTGTGCAGGTAAATCTCATGTTAAGTAACAAGGAGACAAGATCCTATGAAAGTGGTATAAAAATTATATAATGGACACCATCACTAACTATAAGTGAAGGCAGAATGAATCAAGTGGCGACACGTATTAAGGGAAGTGGCAGGCACGCATGGATGTCACGCTCTACTGCCCATAGCAGAGATGAAGTAGTAAATAAGTGTACATTTGTGGAAGGACTTGACCTGATCTGAAGCTAGAATGAAATAGTAAAAGACTAAGTAAAGTCTAAGTATAATAAACTAGAAAAATATAAAGGAGAAAGCCGAAGGTGATTATCGAAGGAGGAGGCTATAGCCAAAGGCCAATGTATGAGAAACATATTAATGTTAGAGTTACCGAAGGATGAAAGGGGTGTACCGAGATCCAACATGGGGATGTTGTGAGATGACGAAACAAACCCATGAACAAACTAGGCTTTTCCAGACGAGACCAAGAGTAATGTTAACTTTCGGCAAAGAGTTAGATCAAGATCGTTTGACTTTAAGAGGGAAGTCAATATCAAGGCTAGAGATGATCAAGAGGCGTGTTTAGAATTAAACATAGAATTAGGTATAAGGCCATCAGTTGCACCCAAAAGCTTATTCATGGAATTAAATGAAGAATTTGGTATAAGGCTATAAGTGGCATCTGAAAGCGTATGCACAGCATTAAAAGATGGATTTGACACAAGGCCATAAGTGGCATCTGAAAGCTCGGTCACGACATTAAACGATGGACTCGAATTAGTTCATAAGTATCATCTGAAAGCCTATTCACGGTATTAAATGAAGGATTTTGTGTAAGGCCATAAGTGGCATCTAAAAGCATATTCATAGCATTAAAAAAATGATTCGGTACACGGCCATAAGTGACATCCAAAGGCCTATTAACAACACTAAATGATGGATTCAGTATAAGGTCATAAGTGACATCCAGAAGCCTTTTCATGGCATTAAATGATGGACTTGGTAGAAAGCTATAAGTGGCATCCAAAAGCCTATTCGCAACATTTAATGGGAGAGAGGGTGTACGGCAAAGTGTGGCAACTGAACGACTATCTTAACCTTAGAAAAAGGAAGTAGTGTAAGACCTTAGGTGTTAATCTAGATGTCTTCTCACGGCGTTATGCGGAGAAGAAGGCACAAGGCCATAATGGCAGCATAAAGTGAAATAAACTTGATGTTATGCATTAATAAGAATGAGGCCTAAGATGTAAGCTAAAAGAATTGACTATAAAATATAGCCAAGACAGTAAGTGTAATAACCCGCATATTTTACGAATTCGTATATTTAAATGTTTAATTTAAATATAGCATCGTTAGTCGGATTTTAGTCCGAAAAAGTCACTATTCGTAGAAGAACAGTCGAATTAGTGAAAAGTCTATGTGGATCGTGCTATTTGGAAGCGCCTATTTGAAAACACCTTCAAACAGAAATTCAGACGTCTGAAATTGCTCGAGTCAAACCAGAAAGGAAATAGGCTAAAATTGCCATTTTCAGACATCTGAAATAGACGATTCAGACGTCTGAATATTGTTCTAGACAACTTCTGTTTTTCACGATTCAGACGTCTGAATCGTTCATTTCAGACGTCTGAATGAAGTTAGAAAACTCATATTTTTCCAGATTCAGACGTCTGGTTTGGAAATTTTAAACGTCTGAATGAAGATTGAAATTGAGATTCAACATATTGGACTCGAGACCAATTCCATTGAGTTCAAAATGGTGTTTGCGACTTTTTTGAGTATAAACATCGATATGCTTTGAGTTGGGAAAAATTTCGAGATTTTCAATTAGGGCTTTGGGTTTGGGTTTCAGCCCATCAACCTTCTAATAACTTAACCCTTCATCCAACTCCTCTTCATTCACTCTATTATTTCCTAACACTCAAGCTAAAAGAAAAATGGGGGAAGAGAAAAGAAATTAGAAATTCCTAAGCCCTAATTCTCTTAGGAATTATCATCTTCAAGCTAGAAATCAAAGAGAAGCTTAGGTAAGCATCCTCTTCATCTTCTCCATCTCAATCCCTCTTTAATTTCAGAAATTTCCTAAACCTAACTTAGGAAATGTTCTTCTTTTGAGCTTAGATTCAAGCTTCTTGGGTTGAAGTGAAGAGTGGTTGATCTCTCCTTTGTGATAAAGCTTCTCATTCATTGTTTTTGGGTTTAAAGGTGAGTTTTTGGAACTCACATCTATGTCTATATCTTTGATAGTCGTTGGGTATGAATTCCTAACATCTATTTCTTATCCATTTCTTTTGAATTGAATTGGTTTGATGAATATTCCAATTTTGGTGCTTTGAAATCAAAATCTATGAAAATCCTTATATGACGTATGGACATGTTGGTCGGAGAGTATTGGAGAGTCATTAGGGTTGGGTAGTCGTTTGGCGTCAACCCCTTGCAATTGTCACTCATCTGATCGCTTCCGATATGATTTGGTCATCATTGGCCTAGGCAAAATATTGCCCAGAGCTTCAGGTTCAGACGTCTGAATCTGCTTGTCCCAGCCCAATTTGCCTAATTTGTGTGGGTTTCCAATTTTAATCGATTTTAGTTGATCCGGATAGTTGTTATCACTTACTATCGACTTTGATGACTTCTCTCTTTGGATTTTTAGGAATATCCATTTTGATGGACTTGGTATCGATTTCTTTGGATTTAATTCACGTCTTCGAATGTGGATTTCTGTGATTGATTGTTTCTATCATTTTGTGATTTGTCACTTCTAAATACAAAGGTTTCTATACTAGTAGTAAATATTCAATCTCTTTCATCAAAATGATTTCAACTCTATTTTTAATACAAAGCTTGTTTATAAAACCGTTTTCTAATCTATTAGTATGTACAAACCTTTACCTCATTCGTATGAGAAAATCTAATTAAACGGCTTAGCAAAACAAGTGGTATGAAACGCTTGCGTTTACTTCGTCGGTTAATTATGGACTTGTTCGATTGAAATTCTTGTGACAATTTTCGAGTGGGAATCTACAATTTGTTCGTAAATATTTAAGTTAAGCTAGTGGTTATGGGACATGAAGCTAAACTCATATATTTACTAGCTTAGTGTAATCGACACTTTTTATTGATCGATGATGATCATTTTGTGATTTAGACTAGCGATGTGCGATGTCTATTTGTTTGTGTGGGGATTACAATCCCCGTTTTTGGAACTTCGGTTCAATTTGGCGGGGTAGCGACCCGTGGTCTTCGGGCCATTTGTGGAGCTTCGGCTCAAAATTGATGGTTAGCGACCATGGAATAGCGTTCCGTTTGTGATACACGTGTTGGTGAGTTTTCATGCTCTCGTTTGTGATAGGCCTCCCCCTTTGTGATTTTTGGATTTCTAGTTGATGATTTCTAGAATTTGTGTTTCACCTCTTTTTGCGATTGGCAATGATATGTTTGTTAATATTTGGGGTTTGGTGAATAAAATAAAGAAACATTCTTTTTGGTGCTTTGAGATTCTTGAGATATTGTATGATTTTGTTGTTATCTAAAGTATATTTTCACAGTTTGACATTATGGTTATCATACGTTTTTGTTATATCTCTACTCACATCTCATTTTATATATGATAATTATAGCTAGACTGATCCGTTTATTATTTTCTTCTTAAATAATACTCGGGTCAGACCGAGATGTTACAGGTGCTTCTGCTTGACTCCTTATCTGGAATCATCTTCTGACTTTTGTTTAACTACATTAGATTGGTAGTTTTGTTGTTATACATTTGAGATAGAGACTCCTTGATGTATACATATTCTTTTGTCTAGCACTTGTATCTATTCTTTTGTGATATTGTGGATCTTGTTTGACCACTACTCTTGTCACATACCGGAATTTTCAACTTTCGAAAATTCGACATCGATACTCACTTTATCGACTGCCGAGAAATCGAGTGCCGGAAACCCAAAATATTATGGTTTAGAAAGAAGAAAAAGGTAGAAGAAGAAGAAAAGAGGAAAAAGATAGAAGAGAAGAACACACAGAACAACAGAAACAAAAAACAATATCAGAATCTTACACATCGCAGCGGAACAATATATAATAAATAAACACTACTCTTTTAAAACAAAGAACTATATCAGTTTATACATACATCAATCATCAGAGTCAATATACAACTCAATACAACAATGGACAGTCATATCAACTTGTCCTCATACAGAATACACAGCGGAATAAATAATATCAGATACAAATACTACGTCTCGCCATCCAGCTTGCTTCCAGAGCTCCAGAATATCCAGAATATCCTGATAACATAACTCTAGACTGCCCGTGTGGAAATTGGTGGGCACCCAGAGTTTAGAAGGGAACAATAAACTCCGAGTCAGTCATGGTGACTGGTGTGAGATCGTAAAACAGTTATTTTTTTTTCACAAAGAAAATAAAATAGATTCGCAATGCTTTTGGGAAAATGAAACTACCATAAGACCTCCCACCACACACACAATGCAAACGCAGAATTGGAGGAGATTTCTTCTTATGATAGTCAAAGATGCTTACTACGCAAAATCAATTCTTTTTGATATTATTATTAGTGCATAGTGTAGAAAACATTTCGAAAGTATAATATCAATCTTAGCCAACATACGACCAGTATCGTATGCCTACTATAGCTACCATCTAAACAGTGGTGACCACCGTACGTAAATGGCAGGTTCTACAACTAATACCGTACAAGGTGCGTATTGGAGTTTGGATTTCCAACAAATGGTCAGGCCAAGGAACTTCCTATGCCACGATGGGTACGCCCCTGGAAAAGACGACCCGAGAACCTAACCGGATCTCTGCCAACACAAGGCCGGGTTACCTCTACAAAAATAGGTAACTACTGACACGCGTATGTCATCCCCCGATCGTAACCGATCTTCCCGAGGATCCCCGATTCGCAACAAACCACATAATAAGCAGTATCAACATAGGTTAAGTATCTGGGCTCCATACCATGATACCACCTCTATCCAGAAGGAATGACATACACTAAGGGGCGCTACTCCCTAGAACCTTGCCGCATCCTTCCTGTTTTGACCATTTCCGGGGTGTGAGGCTCGACGAAGTCTCGTCCACAAAGCTACGCTTTCTACAAAGCCATGCTTCGGGTCAAACAAATGATCAACCTATGATCACAAAGATATAAGATCAAACAAATGATCATATCGTAAATGATCAAACACTGATCATTTCACAGCAACACTCAGTATGCCACGTTACCAAATTGGGAATATATCGCTGATAAATTTCAACTACATAACCTCTGAGCTCGTACGTCTCAGAGAAGGGTGTTAAGCTAAAAGAATAAATTCTCCGCCACCAATAGAAATGTATTTGAAAGAAATCAGCTTTATATCTCAATTTGTAACGTCAGACACACAATCCATACAAGTCTGTTCCGGGATCGAACAGAACCGAAGGCACTTCTCACGAAGCCCTTGCACATCCGGATAAATTTCTAATCACGTCCGGACTTCCCGTCACTAAGGGTGATAAAAACCTCTAAATCGGAGATCAGCCGATGTAGAGTAACTCGACGGTAATCCTTCCGTTTTCAAAAATATCCGGTCTTCAACACCGGTCATCAAATGCAATTCATAACGACGTATCACATATTCGGAATGGGTTATACGACCCCATGGTCCTTTCCCGGCTAACCCGAATAGTGAGCGATTATTCAAAAATAAGTGTGGCATTCAAATTCATCCAATTCACAACAAATACCATATTCAAGGTAATTATTGATAGTCGGTTATTTAACTATCAATAAAGATGCGCAACATCATCGGATTCCAAATAATTTTCCAAATTATTTATTTTCCAAAATATCTTTACTAGATATAAAATTTCCACACTTAACCGTTTGAAAACAAATTTCAAATATTCACTTTTCAATTTGTCTTCAAAAGATAAAATTTTAAACCCTTCGTTTCATATTGGAAAAGTATTTCCATACTTATTTAATTATAAGTAATTCACAAATCAATTTATTTTCAACATTTGAAAATATTCGATATACTTAGATCAAATTAAGTATATATTCATTCTTTAAGGAAAACATTTATTATAACAACATCTATTTGAGTCAAAACGAATGTTACGTAAAACATCGTTACGACGACTCAAAATCACTAGTATAGGGATTCGAAATTTTGATAGATATATAAATCCCAATACTAGACAAAAACATTTCCTTTCGGAAATCATTTACTATAACAACAGTGTTATAGTCCACCATTTCCTTATTTCTTCGAAATCGTCTATTTCAACAACGAATGTTGAAATCTATGGTTTCGATATTTCCCACATTTTAAAAACATCTTTTAAAATGTTTAACTTCATTTTTTTTATATCACTTCTTTAAAAAAATAAATCCATTTTACTTAACAATATATTCACGGTCCAAAATTGTGAATACATTTCACTAACCAAATTTCAATCTTTTCCACACATTTAATTCAAGAATAATTCGCTATCCAAAATCGCGAATATATTTCCTTTAATAACCTTCTACATTTAATTTATCAAATTCAATTGATTTCGAATTTATAAAACAACATTTATAAATTCTATTTCTATTTTATAACAACTTTGATTTATAAATCTTCTTTTATTAGCTTCTATAATTCACTTATCAAAATAAGTGATTTCGGATTTATAAACAACATTTATAAATCCCAATTCTATTTTTCTAACAACTTCGATTTGTAAATTCCTTTTATTAACAAATTCAATTTATAACTCGATATAAATATCACAAGTCCATACTTTAAGTTAATAACTTATCATTCATTTATTTTTAAAAGAAATCGTTCTTTTAAACTTTACAAAATTTAAACTTTCAGATTTCATTAACTTATGAAATTCCATTTATACTTCATTTTAACACTTATAGAAACTTGTCTTACAATTCCAATATTTTCAATTTATAAATATCCATTTTTGTACATCTTTTATATACATTGTTTTTAATAACTCAAAAATCCAAATTTAAGCTATTTTATAAATTACTTAACTATTTATTTCAAAAATCACCTTTCGGTTATATTTCACCAAAAATCTTAACTTTTAGAACTTTAATAATTTTAACGTTTGTAAATTATTTCAAAATTTTAATAAACGTATACTTTCAAATAATCACTTTTAAAATCCCTTTTAAAGTTAAAATCGTTATTTTAAAACTTCAAAACTTGAATCCAATGATGCAACGCATCAATTAGTCCATCACAACAGTCAATATCATATATCAATATGATAACAGAATATATATCAATATCTGTAAATAAGTAAATACAGTTGAGGAATCCAGTTGGATCCCTCCAACCTGTTTCCCTGCATCCACAGACATTAGCACAATACCAATTCCACTTCGAGGTGGAATATCGCGGTATATGGGTTTTATAAAAATAATCCGCTTACTAACGGCGCAATAGGGTCTCATCCGCTATACGAGGCGGGAAATCAATCAATCCAATATATACATATGCCAATATGTATATATTGCTATATATATAGATATATCCTACTATATCTAATATCACATCCAATAGCAATCAATCAGTCAAAAACTGCAATTAATTTTGAGTGAGAAAAATCTCACCTTATTCTTTTCAATTCGCAGTCCAATCCATTTTGACTCGATTTTCTTGATTTATACCTTGTATAAATATTTACACAATTTATTAATATTCGAATCAATCGGATAACCAATTTTATTTTATTTTTGTGTTTGGAAATTTTAATTATCCAATGACTTTATTTTAACCCGATTTCTTCTAATAAATTCATTTAACAAAAATTAAATTTAAAACTAAATTTCCTTTAATAAATTCTTTAACATTTAAAACATCTATTTTCAAATCCTATCTATATATAAATTAATTTCTGTTTATAAAAAAAATGAGTATGCATATAAAATCAACTACTATTTTTATTATTGGTATATTTCTTCAAACATATATATATTAAAACAGTAATGTTTTATACTTTACAGTAATCAATATATTTTTTTTCTTTGTACGCATATAAGAATTTAAAACTGCATATATATTTCAAATCTATTAAATTGAGTTAAAGATAAATTTATACCTTACTGCCTATTTGAAATTTGCGCTCGAAACCCTCGAACGATCGGAACCCCAGCACTGTCAAACTCGAGTTGAAGCTTCGAGCTCCCCACTTCCCATTCCAGCTTCAACGAAAACCCTTTCCACGCCTGCTCGCTACTGCCACGCTTCTTCCTCGCGACATCCACCAGAATGACGCGTTGCTCACGTCTACTGTCGAACTCCTCAACAAGACGAGCTGCTCGAATCGAGCCCCAAGTCGTCGCCGCAATCTCGAAACCACCTCGACTTCGATTTCAGTTATTTCGAGTTCTTCCCAAGCCGGTCGCCATTTTCGTGAAGGAATTAGGGGAAGAGATGAGCTCGTTCGTTTTAAATTGAAATGAAAACGAGTGCTTTGAAATATTGAGGAAGAAGTTCGGCCCTTGTTGATTTCGAACGAAAGAAAGTTTTTGTTTTATTTTTATTATTTGTGAACGAGAGTAAAAGGCTTCGGCCATTATTGTTTTTCTTCTGTGATTTTGAATTGAACGGAGTTGCGTGATTATTTAAAAAAAAGATGGAGGGAGATAGGAGATCGTGGTTTTGCAAAACAACGTGCTTACATGATTTTGTATCGTGATTCCAGGCGCGCTTTAAGGGAAGAAAATGTGCCGATGATATTGACTTATTTGAATTTTTAAAATTTAATTGAATTTGATTAAATTCCAATGCGTTTTGGTGTCGTGTGCTCACAGAATAACTCCGAAAAATACGAAATTCGAAACCCGGTAATAATACAGTATTACGGACCCAATGGAATTTGTTTCGTCGAATTCCGAGACTGCGCCTCGGACGGCTACTTTTAAATATCGACTCGAATGATATAAATTCAAAACTGATCAAAACAGTTTGAAATTAAACTCTGAAGCTTCTATTATCTTCAGTATTATCATTACGAATTTTAAAAGCTTTCGAAATATTTTTCTTCAACTTAAAATTGAAGATTCAAATTTTATTCAACTTACAATAGATTAAATTTTTTTAATTTAATCGCCAAATTCAAATTTATATCGGAGATTCAAATTAAATCATCGTTCAAATATTTAAAATTAATTAAATATTTTCAATTTAATTTGTTCAAAATTCTGGGTCGTTACAACTCTGATATACACTTTTATGTGTTATATTCGTATATGTTTCCGCCTTTGAGATATGAATATCTGTGACTGATTTATGTTATGCTTATTTCTATATTTGTTTCCGAAGGACTCATAGCCACTGTGTGGTAGCTTTGAGTTTGTATTTGATATGTCAGATTTCCTCTTGAAATTAAATGCATGTTATACTATCTGACATATCGGTACTCGCACAAAGCAATTACACGGATGGTCGCTCCTCAACAGCCTTATTCTTCGCGCTAGTCGACGGCATTACTCCGTAGTGTCCTTGGCTAGCGTGAGTATAGAGGTGGGGCGTCACAGTAAGTGTAGGGAACACTTGTGTATGATTGAATGACTTATATTTATAAATTAGTATCGATCAATTGATGTTATTGAATAGTGACGGGAAAACCAGTTTCATGCTTAGCTGCATCGTCCCAATATATGTTATGTTTAGCGTAATGTATTACTGATTCTGGCCATTATATAACTGAAACCACACACTCGGACATAACAAGCACAAGAATCTAATTTCCCTTCATCAAAAAGTGACACCTAGAAAATTTTGTCTTCAAGCAATTTCGCCTCAACGCCTCCAAGACATTTTTCAAGTGTAAATTGTACTCTATCCATTTTTAGAGAATATCTAAATATCATTCACAAACACCACCATAAATTTATAGAGTTGGTTCCGAAAGACATGACTCATAAGATCAACAAAATATGTCGGCGTATTCATAAGGCCGAATGGCTTTACTAACCATTCATAGGATGCATCAAGAGTTCAAAAGGCAGTCTTTGGAATGCTATCTTTAGCCACCATTATTTGATAAACTCCATAGCATGATCGAGTTGAGAGAAAATCTTCACTCTTCCAAGTTGGTTGAACAAATCATCAATGGGAGAAAGAGAATATTTTTTTATTTCTTGTCAACTTGTTCAATTCTCTATAGTCGATGCAAAATTTCAAGGTTTATCTGCTTTAGTGGCAAAATACAATGGGTGCTTCCCACTCTGATGTACTCTAAATAAGACCCTTCTTTGAAAGCTCGAAAATTTGAGTTTCTAATTCTCTCCTTTCTCTCGGAGCCATACATCTAATAGGTAAGACAATCGACTTCGCATCACATTTTAGATCAATTTAGAATTCAATTTCCCAATGAGAAGGTAAACTCGAAACCTCTTCAAACACATTTGCAAAATTCCCAACAATTGGAACTTGTACCAATACATCATGAGGGAGATCCAAGGAATATAAATAACTCAACATCATTGAACTTTTGGGTTCACAATACCCATTAAGTCCCTCTCCACCACTATCCTTCATATGAACTACACGACTACCACAATTTATAACAACACCATGCTTCGCCCTCAAATCCATCCCTAGTATAAGTCCACAGTCTGAAATCCCAAGCATAAAAGCATCACAAGAAAAACACAGACCTGCCCCGAGAAAATTTAATGTCTCTACATATCATAAAAGGTGAGTCGACCCCCTAAAGGGATTCGAAACGACAAGAGAGTCATCTGTAACATAGGGCACTAGGCATAAACTATTAACAAGATGGCTAACAATAAAAGAAGGTGAAGCTCTTGTATCAAATAAAATACAAATAGGAAAGTCATAAACATAAAGCATGGCTTTCATGATCATCTTCTTCCCTTTGTCGAGTTTCAGCGGAGCGCTTGTAATAGGAGTTGCTTTAAGAGCATGAGCTTTGACCTTTTTCCCACTATTTGAAAGAGACGAACAATCTTACCTAAAATGTCTGGGTTGATCATAATTAAAACAATTCTTAGATTTTGACCATCTATAGCTCATTCCCCTTTTCTTTCACTTTGGAACTTAGGTCTTACTTCAACTTTGGCATCTTGCCCTTTAGGAAGTCCCTGGTTGTAGAATATGACCATGCCATTTCTCCAAGACCGTCACAAGCAGCGCTCAGCAGGATCTAACTAAGTGCAAGATCCTTACTGAGCCTTTAGGTGTCTAGAATAGGCGATGGATAGATAAACATCACTCCAATTAATGCTGGTACAGGTGGGACACCCTCTGGAGGTGGAGTTCCCATTGTTATTGCCTGTAAGTACCTCTGAAACCATGCTGACATGTATAAATCCAGAACCTCGGCATTGCCTCTAGCGATCGGTGCTCATTTTGCTCAACTCATATTGACTATCTATAAATAGAAAACCTTAGCAATTTCTCGCAAAAGAAAGTATAAAGTGCTAGAAACAAAAGTGAGTTACTAAATGCTTATGTATAACAAAATACAAATACACTCTCCCAACTTATCTCAATTTATGGTAATCGAATAACCTAAACTCTGATAACAAATGTAACGACCCATCTCCCATAGCATCCATGATCCGCACACTCAAGCAATTGGTGTTAACCCAAAAAATGGATCAACATCCTAGTTTGAGTTTGAAAGTACCAGCCCTGTTCTTATAGAGCAATAATACATATAATAGGTATATAAAAGAATAGTAAGAGAAAGAAGACAAGAGATTTTTATAGTGGTTCGGCTGTTAATGAAGCCTACATCCACTTTATAGTTTAATTATAGACTGATTGCTATTAAAAGTAGTATTTTGGTTACAAGGCTTTTGATTATCCTTAGCTAGATTGAATCCCCAAAGTTGGAATCCACTGGAGAATCACAGTGAATCCCTTTGGAGATTGTTGTGATGGAGGTAGAGAGTGAAGAAATTTTCCAGCAGAGCTTCAGCAACCGGTTCGGAGAAGATCCCATTTATGTTGTAGGCGGGACGGTATTTATAGAGATTGGAGAGCCTTTGGACCAAACCCGCTTGTCAGTCACTTGCAAATGTACACAGGACGACCTAAACAAGTTTAGCTCGCCACCCGAGCCAAAACCATGGATCGCTAGCGATCAATGGTCCATGATCGCTGGCGATCCATAGACTTAGCTCGCTCGCGAGCTAATTACTTAGCTCCTATCTCATTTCTTCGCCTAGCTAGCTCGTTGAAGATCCATGGACAAGTATGGATCGCTGGCGATCCATGGTGTATGGATCGCTAGCGATCCATACACTTGGCATATTTTCTTGCTTTGTCTCTTTTGGCCTCTTTGCTTCCATGTGTCATAGCGAACCATCATGTTGCATGGATCGCTGGCGATCCATAGAGTATGGATCGCTGGCAATCCTTATAGTATGGATCGCTAGCGATCCAAGTTCTTGGACTATTTTTGGAGTTTGAAGTTTGAAATGCTTTCATGGCCTTGTATTGACGTTGCTCGTGTAGTCTCGCTGCACGTTGCTCCGTTTCGATGACAATCTTCTAGCTGGTTGTGCTTAGCTACTGGTTGGACTGAATAGACTCTGGTCCCTTGGTTTAATCAAATTCAATCGATGCTTTAGTAATATGAGTCGGTTCTCTTCAACTTGTTGCTTTAGCCTTTTCAGTTGAGATCCGAGCCGTTCTGACTTCGTCAAGTCATTTTGTCTCCTCTTGGATCCTGATGGGTTAAAAACCCGGATAACATTTGCTCCCTAGAGTACGTCTTCGTTGGAAACAAGGCGCGCTCTGGAAGTTATCGCCTTTAGTATCTATTTGTCGAATTCCAAGTAATCATATTAGAGTTCTGTGGGTACGTAGCAGGTTACACTGCTGATCGCTTAGTTTTGGTCTCTTCTGCTACTGCTTGTCATAACGGATCAAACTTCTCTTCACAATCTCTTGATATTCCTCGAAGTGGTAGGAGGATATCATGGTGCAAATTTGGAGTCGACAATGGGCGATTCTATGGATCGCTGGCGATCCATAGCCGATGTATCGCCGGCGATCCGAGCAATTAGAAATTTTTTGTCTTTTTGGTTTTCAGTTGTCTATATATCTACTCGAGCCGAGCTTCCTCTTTACTTTTACAGGACCCGAACTACTTCGTGCGATCTGAAGGTTTCCAGCGACTCTAGCCTCCGATTCTTCGATTTGCAGCGATCCGATCCATACACTTCAGTGATTCGATCCAGTGTTTCTAGAGATTCGACTTTGCTCACCGTCGTGTTTGTTGCCACTGATCGAAACCCTAGCCTTGCTCGCGCCTTGAATCGCCTCCGACCTACCATTTGATCACTGTCGACCTGAATTTTAGCTCGCCACCAGCTTGTCTTTGGTCTACTGATTTGAGTCGTTGACCAATTTCGTGTTTAGAGTTTAATCCAAGGTGGGTCTCCTATCATAGTGTTCGTTTAACAATTTGTTAGCAAGGTCGCGTTTGTGATGTTGGTCATGAGAAGTTTGGGTTGATTGCGGTCTAATGGAGGAAGATAGTAAATCGAGTCTTGAGTTTCTCCCGAAACGACATTCGGGCCTTGGCCCGGTGCTTGACACATTTTGCTATTTTCGTCCATTAGGCTAGAATTGACTTGTGCCAAGTTCCATAGCTAATACTGCATGACACATCGTGAATTGGTCCCGAGTCTTCCGGAGGATTTGGACTTATCTTGCTTTCTTGTTGCGCGCTTGGTGTCCCTATAGTGAGAAGCATTTTCCGTATCGCTTCGGACAACGGATCTGTTATCGATCGTTGATCGATAATGGGTAAGTGTAGAGGAAGTAAAGACAAATGGGAACGATGCGGGAAATTCTTTTCCTCTTCCATTGTGAGCAAACTATCTACACGGGATAGAGCGTTTGTAGTGTTTCGGATATCGAGCTCACCCCTATAGACAGCACGCTGCACTTGCCTCGGTACACACTTGAAGTCCGTTGCATGGGCATGAATCAATATCTCTCCAGAATTCAAGTGTTGTAAGGGAAATTATTAATTTAGAATAAAATCACCTGACCATATGGGAGTTTTGATTTTTTAGAATGAAGAACCCATCTTTATGCCGTAAAATTGAGCGGAGGAAGCCCAGCACTTTCGGAAGCCAAGTCATCGTCTGTTGCCCTTTCTCCTTCCACTTCACAAGCTGAATATGGCCAGTTCGTCCCGGTTGGTCCGGTCTTGAACAGAACACATCCTAATTTTAGGGTTCTACTCAACCCGCCAGAGAGAGCTTCTTGGGTGGTTTCCGCTAAACTTCTGCATAATATTTGCATGCAGCACGGTATACCAGAGGAAGACGTATATCTACCGGAGAAGAACGAGTTTGCTCATATGCCTCCTCCGGGATATACCGCTTGCCATTGGTATATGTGCCTGAATGGAGCCATGCCTCCTTTTAACAACTTTCTATGTGAGACACTTTCAAACTTAGGTATTGCCCCATTCTAGATTCATCCCAACGGCTATGCCATCTTGACTTGCTTGCATGTTCTTTTCATGCGGACGTTCAACCATACTCCAAGCTTTGACGAGTTGCGGTACCTTCTATCGTTCAAAAGGAGGGATGAATGTCTATCCTTGATCGTAATTGAAGCTCAAAGGAACCGGAAAATCATTTTGCGTCCACAAAGCAACTTGTCCCAGTTCAAGATGCAGTATTTCTTCGTTAGGTGCCCCGAGGGGTTTAATCGTCTTTGGACGATAGGGGGTAAGTTCCTTTTCACACTTATCGAGTTCTAATGCACTGCTATGGAGTTTCTAACAAGCCGTATACTTCTTGTAGTTATCCCAAGGCCAAATAGCGACGTGTCTCTTGATGAAGTTTTTTGGACCCTAAAGGCTATTGATGTTGAAGAAAGGCCCGTCAAAGTCTTGCTGAACGATGAGAACTTGCTCCGATATGGATTGCTGCATCCGGGGAGATCTACTATTCAAGTTGAGGTCCCCTCCCCTGCTCGGTCTAGGGTTCACACACGATCTACTTCTTCTTCTCGTGGTTTTGAAGAAGGCGCTTCTCAAGAGAGAGAGGGCTCGCCCGGAGAATCAGTTGAAGAGGCCCGTGAAGGAAGAGATGTTACCACAACTGGAGTTAGCGGCCCAGTCAGAATGCCTCCGATCCCGGAAGAGGAAGAAGAAGAGTTCCAACAGAGGGAAGGCAATGCCGCAATGGGCTTAGATAAAGAGGAGGGGGAACTCGAGAGTAGTAGAGACGAGTCCACTTCCAGTGATGACTTCTACGTAGAATTCGATGATGGGGATTCAGAATCGTGCGATGAGACTCTGGGCATGATTCCCATCCTTCCGAGCTCTCCTCCTCCAAATGCGAGCAATAAAGACAATGCCCCAGAAATCAAAGAGCGTTAGGATTCCCCAAGTAAAGATGTTGGCACGGAGTTTGGAGATTTGAGCAACGTCTACGTCGATTTCGACGCTCTTATGAGGGAAGATTTTAATTTTGAGGAGGTTCCCCCTCCCCCCCCCTTCGGGCTGTACTGCGCCCGAAGTTAGTCCGATTTTTCCCACGATGGCCGTCCGATCCGGTTCATGACGACGCTTTAGGCCTTTCCCCGAAACACACTACACATCTCATTAGGATTACACTCACTTTCTTACCTTCTTTCCATGTCTATTTTCTGTTTCTAAAACCTTTCATTTATGCTTTGTGCCAGGTATGACGAGAGGATGTGGCCTTTATGATGACTTCGAAGAATTCACCGACTCGCAGCGCTAGTCTAAGCGTCCTTCCAGCCGTTATCAGCCCCGAGAAATGGAGGAGTATAGAAGGAGGAAGGAACTAGAGGCCAAAGCCCGTCGCCAAGACGAAAGAGATCGGAGCCGATCATACAAAGGAGAGTATGAGAAAAGGCGGTCTTTTGACGAGAGGTAGGAGCCATCGAAGAGATCAAAGTTCGACCACCGTTCGCATTCTTCGAAACAACAGGCTTCCGCTCCGATGCGCTCCTCAACGGGTCAAGAAATCCCTATCACTTCTGTTCCTGCTCTGCCTTCAACTTGCATCCCACCATCATCAGTTGTGCTTACCCCCGGTGCTTCGCGTCCCCACTGGAGGCCTGCCTATATTCTTCCTTCGGACCCTCCTAAGCTCAAGGCAGCACTCCCCGGATGGTTCTTGAGGGGAGTTAAGTTTGACCACAATCTACACCCGGTTCGCAAAGATTCGTACATGCCACACCTTTAGGCTATTCAACACGATTTAGACCAAGCTGAAGGATAGGAAAAATTATGTAAGGAGCTGGCAGATACCTATTGCAATAACTACCAGGAAATCCTCTCTTTCGAGTCAGAGAAGGATGATTCTGAAAAATCATTATCAGAATGCGATGCCAAAATTAAACTGCTGGAGGAGGAGAAAGCAGCGGTGCTGCAAGAGGGCAGAAGGAGCGCCGACTTGCTAAAAGAAGTGAAAATCGCTTATAGGGATGAGATAAAAAAGGCTCACGCCGAGGAGAAGAAACTAAAAGGAGAAGTGGCTGCATGTAACGCAACAATTGAAGCCTAGAAGAAAACTATATCTGACCATGACCTTATTGTCGAGGGGCACAATAAGACTATCTCTGATCAGGCTGCGGCGATCGCCCGACTATAGGACCAAGTTGCGCAGCTTAGCGCTGACAAACCCCGAATGTTGTGAAAGCACCAGTGTATGAATGTAAATCAACAATATTCACACACAAATCTCAAATCTAAGTAAACAGAGTATCACAATTCAGAAATAATGAACATAAACACGAGATTTATAGTGGTTCGGCGATCTTGCCTACATCCACTCTGAAGTTGATGATTTTATTGATGTTCACTTGATGATTACAGTTTCTTCTGATGTAGTACAACTGATTATATGATTACAATCTGAATCTAAGGAAGCAGTGGTGATTCTGAGTAAATCTGGCAGAGTGTGGGCGCTCTTTTGCTCCTCGAATTATCCGACCCCCTTTCTGAATGACCAGGGGCTCTATTTATAGGTGTAGGAGGCTGATATTTCGCCTAAATTGAGGGGAGACCAGTTCTGACACGTGAGGGGGCCCACATGGTCAAAATCTGGAGATTTGGGCCCATTTTGGGATCGATTCGACCCTTGGTTCGAATCGATTAAGAAATCGTCCAATCGAGATGAAATTTGGCATGGACATTCTTCATCATGTGCTTAAGCTTCTATGAAAATTTCATAGCATTTGGACTTGTGGATCTCGAGTTATGATCGATTCGAATTGATGTTTCTTGGCAGGTTGGTTCGTTCGAATCGATACGATCGAATTGATTACTTCGAATCGATGGTGGCTTGTGGCTTCGTGACGACGTGGAGCAAAACTTTAGCTTTGATCCACTTTATTTGCCTACTTGATCGAGTCGTCCCGGAGATTCCGCTGCTTTGACTCGATGGATTCGAAGGCTTCAGTAATCCCTGGATTCGAAGTATACTTTGCTCGTATCGATAGTGATATGGTTCAATCGATACGAAGTCAACATAGCTGGATGGATTCGATGCAAGGCATCCCAATGGATCGATTCGAAGCAGAGCATCTGGTTGGGTACGAAACAGGATATCTCGAGGATTCGAATATGGATTCGGGGGATGGATACGGAATGGTGTGACTTCATGGATTCGGAGGACTCCATCGTGAGGGATACGAACCACCGAGCCCAGTTGGATACGAAGTGGGGCAACTTGATCGATTTGAAGTACTCCAAGCTGATGGATGCGAAGTGGAATGACTCCATGGATTCGAAGCATTTTAACTCGATGGATACGGAGTGGCTTCAGCCGGATGGATTCGAACTTAGGGTCATTACCTCCAACTTGCATCGATGATATCTTGAGCGTACTAACTCGGATTGACTTGAAATTTGGAACGTTGGCTTTCATGAATTGGCTTGATGTGTCTTATCAATTGTAGCCCGATCCGGACTTGGACAAAATTCATCGATATCCATGGTGAAACAATGTCTAACGAACTTTTATGACGAACTGTCTTTAGTTTTCTAATCAACTTTTTGGTGTCACGGCCTTGCCAAAAGGCGGGATAACAAAAAGGCATCTGTTACGGCAGATTATCTGGAGCTTCAAAATGCTTTCGAGAGGAATATGGAAAAAATGGACGCGACCATTCTGAACTTCTACGTTAACTCCCTGTTGCACCAGGGGAGTCTCAGCTACTTGGGCCCGAAATTACCGCGCACTCTTGCTTTAGTATGGGAGGAAATCTTGTCCCACTTTTCTGATGGCGGTGATGTCTACACCGAGCGGGAGTTGGAGGATGCTTAACTCAATGACGAATCAAAGAAGGCGTTGCTCGAGGGCCGGAAAATTCTATGAGTCGAGAGAGAGAGAGAAGCTGTTGATGCTGCCGTAACAGCTGCCGTCGGAGCACTCACTGAGCCTTTTATTTCCGGTGTTGGCGGTCCATCGGAGTAGCCCTACGACCTACCAACAAGTTCAAGGCTTGAGACTTTTCCTTAGGTAGTGGAACCGTCGAAAGAAGGCAAAGGCGGTGAGTATGAAGTCGACATTCTTGACCATTCCTCCGGTGCATGTAATGTTCTTGTTTCCTCCGAGTTCGAGAGCTTCCATCTTACGGCGCAAGAGCAGGAAGAATTTAATGCTTTTGTTTTTGATCTTATAGGTCTGTCTACCCTACCTGTTGATGTTCCAGCTTCCTCGACGCCCGAACCTACTGCTATTTCTACAGCCTCCGTGCTCGTTCCGTTCCTGTTCCAGTTTCCACATCTATGTCCGACTCGCAACCGGGGCCGGAGTCCGAAAAGATAGCCGCACTCCATGGCTTGGATGACCCTTCTGTGTCCTGGAAGGCGACATAACAGCGGCAGAGGCTAAGGAGCAGGAAGTTCAAACGGAGCAGCCTCGTAAGACTCAACATGAATGATCGCTATCAAGAAGGAGAAGGTTGAAGCGATCAAAGCCTCGAAGAGCTCCCGCAAATCACGGAAGCGCAAAGCAAATGGAGAATTTTTTGAGAAGGCAATAGAGCAAGAGGAGGACATTGCCACCGAGGAGTTTATTGATATTACCGGCAGCGACACCACTCCCGAGATGAGGTAGAGACTACAAACAAAGGGCGGAAAGGGAAACGGTGGAAGGAAGCGTTGATGAGCTTGTGTGCAGATTGATCTGATTTTGGTTCTTTTTGAGTCATTTTGTTCAAGTGCAGAGTCTGCACTTAATGTTTCTATCATGGAGTCTGTTTTTTGGCAGGTGTTATGTGAGTACGGCTCTCACGTTTTGACCCTGTGTAAAGAAAATTATAAGCAATACACTGATATTTTGACTGTACTCTTATCTATCTGTTCATATGTGTTTCGTGCACTTGTGCTTGTTTTGTTTACACTTATCCAATTTTTGTGATTGCCGCCAAAAAAAGTTATTTTTATTTGGAGCAACAATTCTTTGTTCGGAGTAACAGAACTTGTGAATTTATTGTTTTCAGTTGTTTTTATTTAAGTATCGGTGTATGCCCCCCAGTTCACAAGATTGTTTACTTTAAATGACCGGTAACTTATATTTTAGATAATATTCATATTAAACTTGAAATTTGGCTAAGTCACAGCTTGATTTTCCTTTTTTCGGAAGTTTTGCAACTTTAGCATGTAACCCAAGTTTCTTGTGATATTCTGGTAAGTATGCAATATATGCGTGTTTGAGAGGTGCACATTGCATGGGCTAACTGAGGGCAGTTTTAATCGTTAAGTGTCATCAGTTGAAACTTTTCTGTTGTTTTGTAGCACTCCAATTTTGTTGGAGTTATGCCCATTATTCCTAATCATAGAAGTGGTTGGCGCTGGTCATGAGTTGCGTAGTGTTCGGGATCAATCTGGTTCTGATGCTCCTCAGTGTGCTGCCTATCTTCGGGCAACGTGAGGAGTTTACACTTTAGGAGCGAGATTTTTCAGCGATGTTCCTTGGTGTTGCCTATTTTCGTGCAATGTCGAAGAGTTGGTGTGCGGCTTACGGGTGTGCGGCTTTTCGTGCTCCTCGGTGTTGCCTATCTTCGAGCAATGTGAAGAACGTATGTTTTAGGAGTTAGCGCGCGGCTTATGAAATGCACGGCTTTTCGTGTCCTCGGTATTTCCTATCTTCGGACAATGTAAGGAGCGTATGCTTTGGCATAGCTTATGAAATGCGCGGCTTTAGGTGCTCCTCGGCGTTGCCTATCTTCGGACAACGTTGAGGAGTGTACGTTTTGGCGTGGCTTATGAATTGCGCAGCTTTTGGCACTCCTCGGCATTGCCTATCTTCGGGCAACTTTGAGGAGTGTACGTTTTGGCGTGGTTTAGGAAATGCGCGGCTTTTGGTGCTCCTCAGCGTTGCCTATCTTCAGGCAATGTTGAGGAGTGTACGTTTTGGCGTGGCTTATGAAATGCACGGCTTTTAGTACTCCTTGGCGTTGCCTATCTTCGGGCAATGTTAAGGAGTGTAATTTTGGACCTTCCCAATGTTGCCGGGGCAACACCGGTTTTTAGAAGGCAAGGATCGGGTTCCGCCAATTCAGCGGTTTGAGTCAATTTGCTTCCGTCGATCCAGCGGGTAGTTATTATGAACATAGTTTTGTCGGTTCAAAGAGCGAATCAAATTTTATTAAGGAAAGCAGGGCAGGTTTTTTGCCTATTTACAATGCTCCCAGCATTCCGGGACGGCTTATTTGCTGAAAATAGAGAGTACATAAAGTAGTTTTCAAATGAAGTAACGGCGGAATGATTCGCTATTCCATGCTCTGGGAATTCGAATTCCGTCGACGGTTGTTAGCTTGAAAGTTCCGTCTCTTAGCTTTTGATTGATGACGTACGATCCTTCCTAGTTTGGTCCGAAGGCCCCCGGAACATGGTAGATTCGCTTGAGCACAAGATCTCCCACTTCGAAAGTTTGATTGTGAACTTTGGAGTTGAAGTACTGTGCGATCCTTTTTTGGTGGGCGGCGGTTTTCAACTCGGCTTCTTCCCTTCTTTCATCGATCATATCTAACGATTCGAGTAGTAGCTGCTCGTTTTGCTTTTGATTGAAATTTTTCCTTCGATGCGAGGGGACTTCCAATTCAACAGGGATCATTGCTTTTGAGCCGTATGCCAGAGCGAATGGAGTGTGGTTGGTTGCCGCTTTGCGGGTGGTTCGGTAAGCCCATAGTGCGAGTGAAAGTTCATCAACCCAGTTTCCCTTGGCTTTAGTTAGTCACTTCTTGATGGTAGATTTGATGATCTTGTTTATTGCTTCCACTTTCCCATTGGCTTGTGGATGAGCTACTGCCGAGAAGCTTTTCTCAATCCGGAAGCGTTTATAGAAATCTTTAAACTTGGAGCTTTCGAATTGGGTTTCATTGTTAGTGATAATTTTCTGTGGCACACCAAACCTACGAATAATATTTTTAATAACAAAATTAATGACTTTCTTTGTGGTTATGGTGGCCAGCGGTTCTGCTTCGACCCATTTTGTGAAATAATCTACGGTAACTATAGCGTATTTGGCTCCTCCTTTTGCTATCGGTAGGATGCCAATCAAGTCTATTCCTCATATTGCGAATGACCACGGGCTGACCATCTACATTAACTCAGTTGAAGGAGTTCTTTTAATTTTGTTGAATCTTTGGCTCGCGATCACATCTTCTGGCATAGTCTGCAGCATCACGGTTTATTATTGGCCAGAAGTATTTGTACCAGAGGACTTTCTTCGCAAGGGTATGCCTCCAGTGTGGTCTTTGCATTCGCCTTCGTGCACTTCCTTTAGGATTCGTCGGGCTTCGTCATCGGACACACACCTAAGGGGGGGTCGAGAATCCCCTTCGGTAAAGTGTTTCGTCTTGTATCATAAAGCGAGGTGCTTTTCGGCAAATCTTTTTCCGTTGATTCTGGTCAGTTGAAAGGGTTCATGTAAGTAAATATTCCTTTATCGGTGGCATCCACGTATTTGGTTCGATGGTGATCTCGAGGATCCAATCGAGGTCCATTTCGTCTATGCTTGGGTTGGTTAAAGTCTCGACTAGGACTAGCCCCAATGACTGAGCTTCTTCGGAACTTGCCAATTTAGCCAAATAATTTGCCTTGGTGTTTGCTCCCATGGAATGTGAGTTATTATGTAGTGTTCAATGTCGCTTAGTAGTTCTTGTAATTTGGACAGGTACGGGGCAAGATTCTCCCTACGAGCCTGGTACTCACCTTTTACTTGACAGACGACCAACTGGGAGTCGCTGTATATGTGCATAGATTTTATCTTGAGTTCTTTCACAAATTTCACTCCAGCAATCAGTGCTTCGTATTCTGCTTCGTTGTTTGCAACAGAGAATTCCAAGCGTAAAGCATAGCTAATGGCTTGCACTTCGGGGTTTTCAAGCACTACTCCTGCTCTTGAATAGAGGTTTTTAGATGCACCATCGACAAAGAGCTTCCATTGCGTGTCTACCTAGTTGAACTCTTCCTCGTCATCCCGTATAATAAATTCGGCTATGAAGTCGGCTAACGCTTGCCCATTGATGGCTTTCCTTGGGTGGTATGTGATATCATATTGACTTAATTCTATATTCCACTTGAGTAGTCGTCTAGAAGTTTCCAGTCGGTATAACACTTGCTTCAGGGGCTGGTCAGTCAACACTTTAATTGGATGAGCCTGAAAGTATGGCCGTAACTTCCTGGATGCGATCAAGAGGCAATACGCTAGCTTTACCAGTTTCGGGTAGTTTTTCTCTACTCCAGTGAACCGCTTGCTAACGCACCAGAGCAGCACTCAATGCATGGGGTGAGATCGCTAAGTAAATGAATAGGTCTTCTCCATCCACGGGCTTTGATAGGATTGGCGGAGCCTCCATGTGTCGCAACATTTCTTCGAATGTCGTATGACAAGCCTCACTCCATTCGAAGTTCTTCTTTCCTTTCTTCAGCGCATCAAAGAATGGTATACACTTGTCGGTAGCTTTCGAGAAAAATCGACTTAGCACTGCAACTTTACCATTCAAACTTTACAGTTCCTTCTTATTCTTCGGAGCTTGGACTTCTCGTAGTGTCGTTATTTGTTCAAGATTTTCTTCGATGCCCCTGACACTTACGATGAACCCTAGGAATTTTTCGAAGGCCACTCCGAAGTGACACTTGAGTGGATTGAGTTTCATTCCGTACTTTCGGAGTATTTTGAACATTTCGACAAGGTTATCCAGATGGTTAACCGTTGCTCGCGATTTGACTAACATGTCGTCCACATAAACCTCCATCGTTTTCTCGATCTGATGCTTGAATATGGTATTCACCAACCTTTGATAAGTTGCCATTGCGTTCTTCAAACCAAATGACATTATTCTATAGCAGTATAGGCCCAGGTCGGTGATGAAGCTGGAGTTTTCTTGATCGGGTTCGTGCATCAGGATTTGGTTGTACCCAGAGTATGCGTCCATGAATGTTAGCAGCTCGTGTCCTGCCGTTCCGTCCATAAGTTGGTATATTCTAGGGAGAGGGAAGCTGTCTTTCGAGCAAGCTTTATTTATGTCTGAGTAGTCGATATAGGTTCGCCACTTCACATTGGACTTTTTGACTAAGACCGGATTAGATACCCACCCAAGATAGGTTGCATCATGGATAAAACCGTTGGACAATAACTTGTCCACTTCTTCTCTTAGCACCTTGGATCGTTCGGGACCTAAGCTGCGCCTTTTTTTGCTTTACTGGTGTGAACTTGGGGTCTATGTTGAGCGTGTGACATGCGATTTCTGGAGACACCCTACATATATCAGAATGTGTCCAGGCGAACACATCCTAGTTGGCGCGAAGAAATTTAGTAAGCTCCATACGCATCTTGTTTCCAAGGTGCGATCTAATGTTCAAAACTTTAGTTGGGTCATCCATGTCGACAGGGACGGACACCGTCAATTCTGCCAACGTCGCCCGTTCCTCCCCTAAGCTCTTCTTTCTAGGGTCCAAAGCCTTATCGAATCGGCTATGGTTCCCAAGCCAGGGCGGCTCTGTAGTTGCTATTCGAAGGGTTCACGGATGTGGAGAGTTCTCCCCACGTCCTTACCTTTTTCCTTTCTTCTGGACTTACGTAATTCTACAATGTAACATTCTCTGGCAGCACACTGATCTCCTTTCACCACTCCGATTCCATTTGCAGTAGGGAACTTCATGGTTAGACACCATTGGGCTAGAGCTATTTTAGAATCTGCTAGAGCAGGCAGCCCCAAGAAGGCGTTATATGTTGACATTTCATCCACAATTACAAAAGTCTGAATGAGGGTGACTCTTCGATCGCCTTCTCCAAGCTTCACTGGCAGGTTGATTATTCCCACAGGTTGCTTGGGCTTGCCAGTGAACCCTTGGATCTTTGTTTGGCATGAAGACACGCTTTTCATGCCGATTTTCATCTGGTCAAAAAAGTATATTAACAGAACTGCCACTATCGACCAACACTTGTCGAACTATAGCGAGTCTGATTCCTACTGTCACCACCATCGAATCGAGAGTTGGAGCTTCGACCCCTTCGATGTCCCGATTTCGGAACACTATATCATCACTCAAAACCTTTCACAGCTTGACTAGAATTTCATCATCTATTGTGAGACATGAGTCTTTCGGAGCATGTTTTAACGAACTCGCGTACCGTTCCATTTCTCCCCAACTTCTTTGCACGGGTTGTGGTCCCCCAGATATCGTTCCAATAATGAGCCTTTGGTCGGTTCGTTTCGACCCTTCGTCACTAGTTTCAGCTTGATTTCTTTATTCTCTAGGAGGTTGAGGGGCCGTAGGTTGATTGGAGTTTTGTGGCTTTCTCACATACTGCTGGAGTTTATTGTCCCGGATCAACTCTTCAATGAGATTCTTTAAGTGGCGGCATTCATTTGTATTATGGCCATGTGTCTCGTGGAAGCGGCAGAATTTCCCTGAGCGCTTTTGTTGCTCAGTTGCTTCCCTCTTGGGGGGTTTCTTGTATTCTTCAATTTCCTGCATTGCTAGATAAATATTTTCCGGAGTGTCATTTAGAGGGGTACAATCTTCCTGCCTAAACTCTTTAAATCTTTTGTTGCTGCCATTGCTATTTCTTTTATTATAGTTCTGATTTTTCCTCTTTTGATTCCTATTTTTCCTCGTGACTCCTTGAGTAGTTCCAGAATCGTGCACTTTTTGATTAATTGCCACATTGCTCTGTCCGATGTTCATCGGTTGCACACCAGTAGACTTTCTTTCCAGCTCCTGCGCTTCCTCCAATCTTAAGTACCGACTCGCTTTACGATTGAAGTCATTCCTTGTGGTAGGCTGCTTCATTTTAATCCATTTTTCGAATTCGGTCTCTGGGCGAATGGCACAGACTAACGCCATAAAAACCATGTCCTTATTGAGGTTGCTTACTTCCGTCACTGCGGTATTGAACCAATTCATGAAAGATTTCAGCGACTCGTTGCGTCCCTGGAACAATCCGGATAGGGACATGACATCTTTTGGCTGTGCGGTATGGAGCCTGAATTGGTCAAGGAATTTTGTTGCTAGTTGGTCAAAGGTAGAGATAGATCTCGGGGGAAGTCTGGTGAACCTCATGGACGCGGCTCCTTCTAAAAAGATAGGAAAACATCGGCAACGAACAGCCTCTAGAGCGTTGGCTCCGTCCATATACGAGCTATACTTGTATTGATGGGGTTTTGGGTCCTTCGTAGGATGGGATAGTTGGCATTGTGAATTTGTCTGGATATCTTTCATTCAAGATTTCATCGGTAAACGGAGTCTGACTTAGAGCGGATCCCCATTCATCATCTCTTCGGTTTTTACTCTCATGCATCAACCGTTTGATCATGTCTGCTATGTATGCCTCTGATGTCCGGTAATCCTTGGGACGGCAATCAGTCACTACACCAAGTGTTTGTCTTTGCAAACGACCTTGGCCCGTCGGCTGAAGCCTAGGCTCTCCTGTCTTCGGGAGAGCCACTCCCGCGGGACCCCGTTGGCTCGCAGTTGGCCTGATTGGGGCAGTTTGGACATTCCTAGCATCATCGAACCCGTTGGCATTCTCTTCCAATTGATTGTCTTGCTCTCCATCTTCTGAATCGGAATATCCACAGCTATATCTTCTTGCGGGGTCATAGCCCCCTGATTCAAGTTCAGAATTGGTTGCCTTGCGGCGGGTGGAGTATTCGCATTTTCTTCCACATTATGCCCTGTTGTCACCCTTTTTGTGGTTGTTTTCCGTTTCTTCTATGTAGACCTAAAACGGAAGAATTTTCTTGTTCTATAGCAGCCGCAGGTTCAGGAATAGTCCTTGGAGAAGGGTTTGACTGTAAGGTTAAGAGAGCATTAAGCTTATCCATTAGAGCATTTTGACTACTCTCCATTTTTAGGTTGATCTCATTAACCATCTTATTCAACTCATCCCTGGTGACAACTTCGTGTTAGCTGGAGGATGCTGGCGCTTGATTTCCCTGGTTAGCACCATTTACTTCAGTTTGTTAGGGGATTAATATCTTCTCCAGCTATAACTGCCCCTATGGATCTTCTAGAGGCAGTTCCTTTTCTTCCAAGAGCCATTGATTCCAAGGGGTAGATTCTTCAGGCAAAGATTGGGGATCTAACTTCTGGACCTATGGGATCCAAAGTAGATAGCTAAATCTGGATCCTGAGTTGAGGTTCTAGGTGAAAGCACTAAAATGTTAACCCAAAAAATGAATCAACACCCTGGTTTGAGTCTGAAAGCACCAGCCATGTTCTTATAGAGCAATAATACAGATAATAGGTATATAAAAGAACAGTAAGAGAAAGAAGACAAGAGATTTTTATAGTGGTTCAGCTGTTAATGAAGCGTACGTCCACTTTATAGTTTTATTATAGACTGATGGCTGTTAGAAGTAGTGTTTGGTTACAAGACTTCTGATTACCCTTAGCTAGATTGAATCCCCAGAGTTTGGAATCCACTGGAGAATCATAGTGAATCCCTTTGGAGATTGTTGTGAGGGAGGTAGAGAGTGAAGAAAGTTTCCAGCAGAGCTTCAGCAAGCAGTCCGGAGAAGATCCCGTTTATGTTGTAGACAGGACGGTATTTATAGAGATCGGAGAGCCTCTGGACCAATCCCGCTTGTCAGTCACTTGCAGATGGACACGGGACGACTTAAGGAGTTTAGCTCACGACCCGAGCCAAAACCATGAATCGCTAGCGATCCATGGTTCATGGATGGCTGGCGATCCATAGACTTAGCTCGCTCGCGAGCTAATTACTTAGCTCCTATCTCATTTCTTCGCCTAGCTAGCTCGTTGAAGATCCATGGATAAGTATGGATCGCTGGCGATCCATACACTTGGTAAATTTTCTTGCTTTGTCTCTTTTGGCCTCTTTGCTTCCATGTGTCATAGCGAACCATCATGTTGCATGGATCGCTGGCGATCCATGGAGTATGGATCGCAAGCGATCCAAGTTCTTGGACTATTTTTGGAGTTTAAAGCTTGGAATGCTTTCATGGCTTTGTATTGACGTTGCTCGTGTAGTCTCGTTGCACGTTGCTCCGTTTCGATGACGATCTTCTAGCTGGTTGCACTTAGCTGCTGGTTGGACTGAACTGACTCTGGTCCCTTGGTTTAATCAAATTCAATCGATGCTTCAGTAATATGAGTCGGCTCTCTTTAACTTGTTGTTTTAGCCTTTTTAGTTGAGATTCGAGCCGTTCTGACTTCGTCAAATCGTTCTGTCTCCTCCTGGATCCAGATGGGTTAAAAACCCAGATAACTATCGGATTCCCCAACCGTGTCATCGACACTTTCCATTAAGGGTAAGATATATTAACATCAACAAATATCACAGAGCATGTATTTCACTACACATTTAAGTCTCATGACGGAAGGATATAAAATATAATATCAACGTAATATGTAGATGACTAAATATATATCATATAAAGAAACATCAGATCCAACATCATATTACAATAGTAGATGGTATAATCAAATCACATAAGAATACATGTCTCAAAATAATACACATGTCTGCTTGTCAATAAACCAAAAATTGAATAGATATAATCATTGTAGTAACATAGCTAAGGCTCTATTAACCACCTCCAAGGAGCAGACATCCCCGCCTCTTTGTCAACCTACTCAAAGAATAAATAATAAATAAACAAAAAAGAGAGAGTTGAACATTAAGTCCGGTGAAAAGTAACTATCACTAATCGACATGATTACCAATGTGCTAATATATCATGAATAATACCAAATGGTACTACCCAAGTTAATGGAACCATACCTCAACATGCATCTTCACATGTATCCAACAAGTTGGCACATTTCTACTATCATGCTACGCAATATGATAAGACTATCATACACAAAACAACACGACACCAACCATAATTCAATCATCGCACACTAGGCTAGTGGACCACAGGTCTCTTGGTAAGGCAAAACCCACCAAGTATAGCCATTAATATACACCAATACTTACGACGCTCCCAATGCATCGTCAATCAACTAAGCATCGTATCGAATCGGAATTGATATATACATGTCTAATTGCTACCATTTGTTTATCATGATAACTAATGACAAGTAACTTCGAGCCTATAACCCTTTACTACAACGTAGCCCTAGGTCTATAGCCGTAGTATCAGGATAAAACATCTCATATCGCCAGATCGTCGTTGCCCAAAGACTTGCAAACGAAACAATAACTGCTCATGATACAAATGGTCTATAACTATTAAATCCAAAGGCCAAGACCGAGGAAAACATATTTACTCCGTGTACACATATCGTATGGAACTATTTATCGCAACACTTTGTTCATCGCGTCTCAAAGTCACCGAACGGCTCTATAAAAGTTATCATACAAATCCAGTCTATCTTCAATCATCCATTATTACCACAATTCATCTTATTTCTCCAATACACCCTTTCAGTCTGTCTCAAAACCGACGGTTTTAGAATGCGCGTCGAAGTGGTAATCACGAGGTATCTGAAATCCAAGTACTCCAAACCTACCAAAATTATCTAGATCGCAGCCCTATCAGAATTCGTATGCGAAAGATACTACGTCCCGAAGTTTCAATCAAAAACGATCGATACAATACACCTACAATAATTCAGATGTCTGAGCAGGGGACTCATGCAAATAAATTCTATTTCAGACATTGAAATTCCAAATTCAAATGCCTAACCACTTACTCAAATATTTAAACGAATAATTTAGACGTCTGAAACCCGTCGAAATTACACTATCTCCTTTCTGTTTCTACTGCTCCCTATTCAAACGTCTAAACTTCATTTGCAGATATCAAAAATGTAATTTTAGACATCTGATTGTCTATTACATGTAGATATGAAATTCAAACTTGTGCAATTTCCAATCTACTCTTTCAATCGGCACATCATTTCTTCTACTGCGACTGTAACGACTTCGATCTAGAGACTTAACATCTTATATTCATACACTTTCAATGTGTCATGGGTATGTGGTGTCGTATCGCCAAGATACATCGTTCAGACACCTTTTTACTGGATATATGCCATTGTTTAAATCGTTCAGCATTTAGACAAGTGCAACTTCATACTCGATGAATGACTTTGAGACGATGAACCAATTTCACAATCATTCGAGTTTAACAACTCGATCAACCATTTTAACTCTATATCTCGCACCCGAGTTTTGTATCATCGACAATCCACCTTTGGACGGATACCACTTAAAGTCATTCGACGAACTGTCTCAGAACTTGAACGCTTTACAAAACATACGAGTTTAACAACTCGATCAACAACTTCAACTCAACTATTATTTCACTAACTGCATCAATCACCATTCAATACAATCCTATCTTACCTACCGACCATTCAATCAATAATCAACCTACACATCCACACTAAACAACATTCGATTTGTAATACATCTATTCATAGAATTTATAGTTCAAACATTCATTCATAAGATTCTCAACTCTAATCCCCCAAATCAACTTCAGTACTGAAGTTCTAATCAAATATTAACATCAAAACATGATTTTTAACATATCTAGTGATTATAGAGCATAGAGAGAACATATCTCACTCCCTAAATCACTAAGAAATCCATGCTCAATGGACCCCAACTTGAAGCTTCCTTTGATTCCCAAGATCCAGCATAAATCTTTTCCAAACAACACTAACTTTTTGGTTGGGATTTGTAGAAAATCTTTAAACTTGAATTTAGATTATTTTATTTGAAATTTTCATTGAGATTTAAAGAAGTTACAAGGATTTGTAGTTTAAGAAATTTTTTAAGAAAACAAAATTTCTTTTTATTTTAAAACAAAGAGGAAGAAGAATGTAGAGACGAAGAAGAGAAGACTTATTTCAGAAATGATACCGATTAATGGCCAAATATCATTTTGTTCCACCATTCTCTTTTCTCATTTTGTAAACTTGGTCTATTTTAACAAACTTAATATGTATTTCATATGTAAACGACATTACGAACTCAACGGAATAAGTCTAGAGTCATAATTCATTTATCAGTAAAAATTATTCTTTTAAGTGATTACGTATTCTAATCTTTAATTAAACGGTTAATTAAAATTAAATACTAATCGGAATTTACAGATTGTTGCATTTTCGAACATAGTATCACCAACCTAATGCATAGATGTATAAGCTGAAGTGTGAATTGATGCATTTTGTGTTTCTATCATTTAAAAATTTGTATATTATGCTCAAGCCTTCTAGATCTTCAAAATCGAGATCGCTATCTTCTATTGATGTGTAAGAATGGCAACAAAGAGCATGTGCAGAGGAGGAAGTAACTTATAAATAAAAAAAATGAAGAAGTTAGGATTATATATAGGGGGGAAGGGAATTGGACCATTGATGGACGACCTCGGACAACGTCGGGCGCGTCCAACGCGTCGACCATCGATGGTTCAATTTTTTCGCTTCATCTGAATGGGACAACATTTGTTTCAGCCTCATTCTGATTTTTTACGTGTCCGACCGCAAAAATTAAAACAAGGATGGAAAAATAAGTGAACCCACCCTAACACATACTGTAACGCCCCACCTCTATGCTCATAATAACAAAGAGTATTAAAAGAAATACTGTCTATTATTACGAAGAATAAGGCTGGATAGGAGCGACCATCCGTAATTGCCCTTACACTAATATTGGTTATCTCGATAGGAGTGGTATATACTTTTTTTATTTTTCATCTATTATTTATTTACTCCCATCGACATATCCAATTATCAGTATAAAACAAACTACGATAGTTCATAATAGTTTAGGACATTAGATATAACAATAACACAGATAATATAAATGCGGAACACAGATTAACAAAAATCTCATATATATATAACCGATGTCAGTTACAATATAGTTGACACGATACATATGATACAACTACAACTGTCGACTCTAGAAGTTATATATACAAGTACATTATCGACTAATATACATGAATACATATCGTTCTATACAATGACACGACTACTACAAAATGACACTGACAACTTCAAAAGATGTGAAAAGTCTTCATAGCCTGAACAGCAACTCAAAGAAGGAAATCTACAACCTGAAATAACTCGGGTCTGACCCGAGTATTAAATTCAAAAGAAAGTAATACACGGGTCAGTCTAATTCAAACTCAGTTATTAATGCACAGGAGCAATAATAATCAAATATCAAATAGACGACAGTCACAGAATCTCATATATCCGACTCCTCAATAAAAGAGTCGGATAACGGTAGATATAACACTAAACAGTGTTAAACGACAAATCAACAATCCAAATCAGAATACAACTCCAAAACATTGAAATTAATCAACGAAACAATTCAACAAATCAAAACATCAATTTAAAACTGTCAAATCTGATAGGGCTGCAGTACACGCACGCGTGTACTGCCTCGCCACTATCGCAGGAGATATACAAAAGCTCAGTGAAAGTCACAATGATCGCAAGGTCAAACCCCGAAATCGGGTTCAACTCAAGTAAATTTGAAAACAGACCCAAATGCGTTAATACAATGCAAGCCAACAAGGGCAAAACTGCATATAAAACTAACTGCAGTCACAAATGAATACGAGGGGCAAACTGCAACAAAACTGCAGCCACCACTAGATATAAAGATAGTGAAATCAAGGTAACATGCAGTGCTACCAAACCATAGAATCAAATAAATGGTGACAGTGATACCTCAGTGAACTAGCTTAAATGTACAGTCCTCAACACATGTAATAAAATGACTGCGACAAACCAAAGTAGTAAAGAATGAAATCCCCAATAGAGGTAGTCAAATGGCTGTGACCAATAACAGAAAATACCACATGAAGTCAAGGGCAAAAGTGACAATGCAAGCCACTGGTCGAACTCGAGTGCAAACGGAAACGACTGCACCAATTCTACCAGGGGCATAAGTGATGTACAATGCGAGAAGACTTGAATAGGATAACCACTGTACTAGTGTGAAACAGTGATACTAGTGACTGCAAATACAAGCAGGTAGGTACAATATAATGCAGACTGGGGTAAAACAGTGGACAATACCAGTCTGCAACTTACCTTATGAAACTAGAATGCACAACAACCATCAAGAAACCAAGACCAGACAACCACTTAAAAAAACAACAGTTCAACAATGACACTGATGTGCACATGAACAAGGATGAAAAACTGGAGAGTGAAGTATCACGACCAGAGCTACCAAAAATCAAAAATGGTCGAAGCCGAGTATCAAATGTAATAACAGTTCAATACCCAAGCAAGTGACCGAAGTCAACCACGATCAGAAATAACAAGTAAATGACTCAAGTGAAGCTACAATTCAAAGCATAGTGAAACATGCCAATGAACTGTAACGAACAAAGATCTGAAACAAAGAATGGCCAGGAAAAAGAATGGCCAGGAATGCTACGAGCAGATGCCAAACGACCAGCAAGTTCTCAAAATGGCATATGCCACAAAACAAAATATTTGAATTCAACACTGCAGTGCAAAGTAAAAGTCAAGGCAGTAGTCAAAAGTCATAGCAGTGATAATATCACAGTTTCAAAACTGAGCAGGAATTTTCGAAGATGATCGAAGTCAGTTCTCATAGCAATGTAAAGTCAAATTCTCATCTCAACATTATGTTCACAAAATCAAGTTTGTAAACCAAGTATCAATGACTGAAAGTGTACAGCAGATTTTAAAAATGACAAAGCAGTTCTATTTGCAAATTTCATCTCCAAGTACAACAAATTTCAAAACCGTAGAGACCAAAACAAGAATCGATCAAAAATCAATGCCAACAAAACCTCAATTTAAATTCGAATAGCAACAGAGGCTGAAGCCAAAATATAGTCACATAAATCATAGTTAAAATCGATGTCCATCGAAAATGCAACCCGAATCAAGCCACAGAGAAAGCAACAAAAATCCAAAGGCTCGATACATCACAAAGTCATCTCGTTAATTGTCAAGATGCAGAAAATATCCAAGACAGAGAACAACACCTCCAACATGTACGAATGGTAACAAATCAAGTGACGAACTTAACAATCGAATAAGAACGAAATCGTAGAAACACGAACACTAGACTCAAAGAACTCATCTTAGTATTCAATCAATTTAGAATGGCCAAGGTAAATCAAGACGAAATCAAACGTTCGTATGCAAACGAAAACCCAAGGATTCCAAGCAGTGTAAATCACAACTCAGAGATACATGCGCTTGAATTAAATGTGAGTAATATAAATTACTCACCGTTGTCGAGGTGAAGACGAGCTCGGTGGCCACGCAGTCTATGAACGCGATGCTCCCAATACGACAGCCCTTATCTTCACGGCGAGACGAAGATGAGCAAGCCCTAATTAATTAATTTTTTGATCGAGCAGCCTTTGCAAAACTCGGAACCCTATTTCTTTGCTGGAGAAGACGAACGAGAGAGCCGCCATTCTCGTTTCTTTGATTAGGTTTAGGGTTACCAAAGTGAATGGAAAGAACGAAAAAGGGAACGGGTTTTCTTTGATAGATATCACAGCATTCTAAAAATGTGGGCTGAGATTATAAGTTAAAGCCCTTCAACATTTACCCAACATTTTATTAGAGAATTTTACAACTTAAAAAGAATTTCAATTCGATCAAAATTCCTGATAGAAATTTGTTATCAATTTCAATCGTCTAGTGACGATAACAGACTTTTACAAAAAGGATTCCGAATCGATTCAAAACTGCACTAGCAATTAACCAACTGATTAAAATCCCTATCAACGATTAACAATTTTATTAAAGAATTTTAACCCGAATAAATCTCAATTGCAATCAAACAATTTTCACATTTCAAATTCGATTTGAATTCCAATAACAATTATCTACTGAATTAAATCGTCATTTTGACGATAATTGAAATTACAAAAATCCCGGTTGTTACAGACTCCCCTCCTTATAAAAATTGCGTCCCCGCAATTTTCATAATTAAAGGTGTCAATAACAATCACTTTTCTAACATAAACTGGTTAAGCTAGAAAAATAAGAGTCAATAAATCTAATTACCAAATAGATAATTAGAAAACAATCACAACTGAATAAATGCAATCATCAGCGATATTCATTTATCAACAAGATAATTAAAATACAGAGAATCACAAAGCAACAATGTCTAATCATCGATACTATAATTAGAAAAACAACAAAAGCTAATCATCAACAGAGATGATTAGAAAGCACAAATCACCATTCGCAAACTGCAAATATCTAGTTATCTAACGGATAAATAGAAAACACGAACTTCATAATCAGCAAACTCCAACTATCAACAGAGATAGATAGAAAACAGCAATTCAATACCATCAACGTAATCTAGAATCAATAAGAAACTAGAAAATCTCATATCAACAAAATCAACAAATATCCAATGATCTAACGATAGTCAGAAAACATCAAATCATCAATTATTCGATTATCAAAAACGATAATCAAATTTCCAAATTCAACAAATATTCGATTATCAAAAACGATAATCAAATTTCAAACTCAACAAATATTCGATTATCAAAACGACAATCAAATTTCAAACTCAACAAATATTCGATTATCAAAAACAATAATCAAATTTCAAATTCAACAAATATTCGATTATCAAAAACGATAATCAAATTTCCAAATCAATAAATATTCGATTATCAAAACGATAATCAAATTTCCAAATCAACAAATATTCGATTATCAAAGACGATAATCAAATTTCAAATCAACAAATGTTCGATTATCAAAAACGATAATCAAATTTCAAATTCGACAAATATTCGATTATCAAAAACGATAATCAAATTTCAAATTCGACAAATATTCGATTATCAAAAACGATAATCAAATTTCAAATTCAACAAAAATTCAATTATCAAAAACAATAATTAAATTTCAAATTCAACAAATATTCGATTATCAAAAACGATAATCAAATTTCAAATTCAACAAATATTCGATTATCAAAAACGATAATCAAATTTCAAAATCAGCAAATATTCAATTAGCAAAAGCGATAATTAAATCTAAAATCAACAAATGTTTAATTATCTCAAGCGATAATTAAATCTCAAATCAACAAATATTTAATTATCTCAAGCGATAATTAAATCTCAAATCAACAATTATTTAATTATCTCAAACGATAATTAAATCTCAAATCAACAATTATTTAATTATCTCAAGCGATAATTAAATCTCAAATCAACAATTATTTAATTATCTCAAGTGATAATTAAATCTAAAATCAACAAATATTTAATTATCTCAAGCGATAATTAAATCTCAAATCAACAATTATTTAATTATCTCAAGCGATGATTAAATCTCAAATCAACAATTATTTAATTATCAAAAGCGATAATTAAAAGCAACAAATATCCGATTATCGAAAATGATAATCAGAACTCATATCAACAAATATCCAATTATCACAAGCGATAATTAGAAACAACAAATATCTGATTATCAAAAACGATAATCAGAACTCATATCAACAAATATCCAATTACCTGCAGATAATTGGAAACAACAAATATCTAGAAATCAATTAAGAAGACTAGAAAATCAACATAAAAGCTTGGATCGATCCCATCAGATGGCGAGTTTTTAATTCGCCGCACGTGCATCAACAAATGGTCGAAGCCTACCAAGTACTCAACATAATTTTGGCGCCCATCAGATTGACCCGAAGGTCCGCAGAGTGACCCGAAGGTCTAGTACTGATATTTGACCCGAAGGTCCATCATATGACCCGAAGGTCCTCATAGTGGCTCGAAAGCACACGAAAGCATCAAAATATTTCAATTAACGAGTCCGGAATTAACCAAAATAGCAAACGCGCATGTCCCATAACCACGAGTTTTACTAAATTGTTTAATTCTCTTCATCGTTTTCTTGAAAGTGTAGAATCATCAAAATCATCAAAACATCAGATATTCAATTAACGAGTCCGGAATTAACCAAAATAGTAAAAGTGTGGTTCCATACTCCGCACTTTTGCTAAATCGTTTAAATCTCTTCATCGTTTCCTTGAAAGTGCAAAATTGTGTATTTTGTAAAAATACACTTTACATTCTCAAACGGACAAGTCCGGAATTAAGCGAATCAGTAAAAGAAAGGGGTCATAGTCCTCGATTTTGCTGAAACGTTTAAATCGCTTCCTCATTCTTTTGAAAGCGCAAACTGTTAAAATTCTTGAAAACAATTTTTATTTATTTTGTAAAAATAACAATTTATATTCTCAACTGGACAAGTCCGGAGTTAAGCGAAACAGTAAAAGAAAGGGGTCATAATCCTCGATTTTGCTGAATCGTTTAAGTCGCTTTCTCATTCTTTTGAAAACGCAAATCGTTAAAAGTTTATAAAACAATTTTCATTTTTAAAACGATTTTCCAATCACGTGATTAAAACAGCAAATCAGTAACAATTTTGATAAGGAAATTGTACTTCTCAAAATACCATAAAAACGGTCACAAATCAGTATTGCAGAATAACTGCTTGAAAATCCACTTTTAAAATTTGACGGTTACTGAAGCCAAAGCGACAGTAGTTTTAAAACGTCAAAAATCACATCAAAACAATCTACATTAAAATGTAATATCAGTGAATTCTCATTCATCAAAATGCCACAAAACACCGTGCTTCAAAATATAGCATTGGTGTAAAAATTCCGTTATAAAAACAACGGCAACAAAATACGTTTCATAACCAAGCATCGGTTCAACGTAAAATAAATGCAATAACGTGCAATTCATTTTTTTTTGCACGTATTACAGAATGAACAAAGAAATCATTCGAAGGTATCTTCAATGAAGATAATTCCAAAACAGCAAAATCTAATCAATAGATGATTAGTACAAAAGAAAGCCAGCGGAAATTTCAACAAAAATCACATATCTGCAATTTCTTCGAATCCTCAATTCGGATTCGAAATTCTCAAAGAAACAAAATTATTACAGCTATGTAAACAACAAATGAAATTCATATCAATTTCGTATTTCGATTTTTAAATCAAAAGGATTATCAGTTGTACTCAGCGAAGACAGTTTCACTGTTTCCGCTGCGCACTCTGATAAATAGAACACAAATCAATCAAATCATCAGAACACAATTTCATCAAAACAACAAAACACAATTCCACTTTTATTTTTAAATAAAGATATTTAAAAATTTCATCAAAATTTCAAAACTTTAGTTTTGACTCAAATCACAGATAAAACATCGACCAATAGTTGTAACATATGTTCCATCCAAGTTACGTTTTATATTATGTCCATAAACCCCAAGCTCTGATACCAACTGTAACGCCCCACCTCTATGCTCATAATAACAAAGAGTATTAAAAGAAATACTGTCTATTATTACGAAGAATAAGGCTGGATAGGAGCGACCATCCGTAATTGGCCTTACACTAATATTGGTTATCTCGATAGGAGTGGTATATACTTTTTTTAATTTTTCATCTATTATTTACTTACTCCCATCGACATATCCAATTATCAGTATAAAACAAACTACGATAGTTCATAATAGTTTAGGACATTAGATATAACAATAACACAGATAATATAAATGCGGAACACAGATTAACAAAAATCTCATATATATATAACCGATGTCAGTTACAATATAGTTGACACGATACATATGATACAACTACAACTGTCGACTCTAGAAGTTATATATACAAGTACATTATCGACTAATATACATGAATACATATCGTTCTATACAATGACACAACTACTACAAAATGACACTGACAACTTCAAAAGATGTGAAAAGTCTTCATAGCCTGAACAGCAACTCAAAAAAGGAAATCTACAACCTGAAATAACTCGGGTCTGACCCGAGTATTAAATTCAAAAGAAAATAATACACGGGTCAGTCTAATTCAAACTCAGTTATTAATGCACAGGAGCAATAATAATCAAATATCAAATAGACGACAGTCATAGAATCTCATATATCTGACTCCTCGATAAAAGAGTCGGATAACGGCAGATATAACACTAAACAGTGTTAAACGACAAATCAACAATCCAAATCAGAATACAACTCCAAAACATTGAAATTAATCAACGAAACAATTCAACAAATCAAAACATCAATTTAAAACTGTCAAATCTGATAGGGCTGCAGTACACGCACGCGTGTACTGCCTCGCCACTATCGCAGGAGATATACAAAAGCTCAGCGAAAGTCACAATGATCGCAAGGTCAAACCCCGAAATCGGGTTCAACTCAAGTAAATTTGAAAACAGACCCAAATGCGTTAATACAATGCAAGCCAACAAGGGCAAAACTGCATATAAAACTAACTGCAGTCACAAATGAATACGAGGGGCAAACTGCAACAAAACTGCAGCCACCACTGGATATAAAGATAGTGAAATCAAGGTAACATGCAGTGCTACCAAACCACAGAATCAAATAAATGGTGACAGTGATACCTCAGTGAACTAGCTTAAATGTACAGTCCTCAACACATGTAATAAAATGACTGCGACAAACCAAAATAGTAAAGAATGAAATCCCCAATAGAGGTAGTCAAATGGCTGTGACCAATAACAGAAAATACCACATGAAGTCAAGGGCAAAAGTGACAATGCAAGCCACTGGTCGAACTCGAATGCAAACGGAAACGACTGCACCAATTCTACCAGGGGCATAAGTGATGTACAATGCGAGAAGACTTGAATAGGATAACCATTGTACTAGTGTGAAACAGTGATACTAGTGACTGCAAATACAAGCAGGTAGGTACAATATAATGCAGACTGGGGTAAAACAGTGGACAATACCAGTCTGCAACTTACCTTATGAAACTAGAATGCACAGCAACCATCAAGAAGCCAAGACCAGACAACCACTTAAAAAAACAACAGTTCAACAATGACACTGATGTGCACATGAACAAGGATGAAAAACTGGAGAGTGAAATATCACGACCAGAGCTACCAAAAATCAAAAATGGTCGAAGCCGAGTATCAAATGTAATAACAGTTCAATACCCAAGCAAGTGACCGAAGTCAACCACGATCAGAAATAACAAGTAAATGACTCAAGTGAAGCTACAATTCAAAGCATAGTGAAACATGCCAATGAACTGTAACGAACAAAGATCTGAAACAAAGAATGGCCAGGAAAAAGAATGGCCAGGAATGCTACGAGCAGATGCCAAACGACCAACAAGTTCTCAAAATGGCATATGTCACAAAACAAAATATTTGAATTCAACACTGCAGTGCAAAGTAAAAGTCAAGGCAGTAGTCAAAAGTCATAGCAGTGATAATATCACAGTTTCAAAACTGAGCAGGAATTTTCGAAGATGATCGAAGTCAGTTCTCATAGCAATGTAAAGTCAAATTCTCATCTCAACATTATGTTCACAAAATCAAGTTTGTAAACCAAGTATCAATGACTGAAAGTGTACAGCAGATTTTAAAAATGACAAAGCAGTTCTATTTGCAAATTTCATCTCCAAGTACAACAAATTTCAAAACCGTAGAGACCAAAACAAGAATCGATCAAAAATCAATGCCAACAAAACCTCAATTTAAATTCGAATAGCAACAGAGGCTGAAGCCAAAATATAGTCACATAAATCATAGTTAAAATCGATGTCCATCGAAAATGCAACCCGAATCAAGCCACAGAGAAAGCAACAAAAATCCAAATGCTCGATACATCACAAAGTCATCTCGTTAATTGTCAAGATGCAGAAAATATCCAAGACAGAGAACAACACCTCCAACATGTACGAATGGTAACAAATCAAGTGACGAACTTAACAATCGAATAAGAACGAAATCGTAGAAACACGAACACTAGACTCAAAGAACTCATCTTAGTATTCAATCAATTTAGAATGGCCAAGGTAAATCAAGACGAAATCAAACGTTCGTATGCAAACGAAAACCCAAGGATTCCAAGCAGTGTAAATCACAACTCAGAGATACATGCGCTTGAATTAAATGTGAGTAATATAAATTACTCACCGTTGTCGAGGTGAAGACGAGCTCGGTGGCCACGCAGTCTATGAACGCGATGCTCCCAATACGACAGCCCTTATCTTCATGGCGAGACGAAGATGAGCAAGCCCTAATAAATTAATTTTTTGATCGAGCAACCTTTGCAAAACTCGGAACCCTATTTCTTTGCTGGAGAAGACGAACGAGAGAGCCGCCATTCTCGTTTCTTTGATTAGGTTTAGGGTTACCAAAGTGAATGGAAAGAACGAAAAAGGGAACGGGTTTTCTTTGATAGATATCACAGCATTCTAAAAATGTGGGCTGAGATTATTAGTTAAAGCCCTTCAACATTTACCCAACATTTTATTAGAGAATTTTACAACTTAAAAAGAATTTCAATTCGATCAAAATTCCTGATAGAAATTTGTTATCAATTTCAATCGTCTAGTGACGATAACAAACTTTTACAAAAAGGATTCCGAATCGATTCAAAACTGCACTAGCAATTAACCAACTGATTAAAATCCCTATCAACGATTAACAATTTTATTAAAGAATTTTAACCCGAATAAATCTCAATTGCAATCAAACAATTTTCACATTTCAAATTCGATTTGAATTCCAATAACAATTATCAACTGAATTAAATCGTCATTTTGACGATAATTGAAATTACAAAAATCCCGGTTGTTACACATTCTGCAGTCAATCCTACAAAATAGAATGTGTACTGCAAAATTAAAACATTATTGTGATCTGATACTGTCAACCCAGCCTGGAAAACTAGTAATATCCCAATATTCTAAGTAGCAAATCACCTGTAGATGTAGAATTATCAAACTCGGCACTGCAAAGGCAGAAGGTGGCATCAATATCTGAATCATTCTGCTTTCTTCAGCTCAATTAACACAAAAACTTTCAATAACCAACCTGAACATGTATATCTACAGGTATCTGTGACTGCACTGAAAGATTGATAAAATATGTATGCCTCAAATTTCAAAAGTGGAAATTCTATAAGGTGGTTGCACCTCAGTACGCAAGATTACGTATCACGACATGTAAAAAATAATAATTTCATCAAGATTGAATCTTGGTTTTTGCACAATCCCAACATGTGTTGCCTGATGGTTTTCGATAAATCTTCAAAAAAATACGCCATAATTTTACATGAATGCAGCAGCAGATGAAACTGTAGTATGAGTACTTTAATCCGTGATTATCTTTATCTTTACTACTAATAAAGAGAATTCATTGAATATGGTTCAACGGTGTCTTTTTGAAGTACCCAAAATACCCTTTGCTTCTTTTGCTTCTTACGCAACATCTACCACATTCTGTTTCATTACAACATAGCTTCATCGCTGTGACCACCAACAACCCTAAATCACCTACTCATTTCTTCTCCATCAACTCATATCAAATTAGATTGCTGATTTCCTCGACTAATTTCATCGCCAATGACACCAGCAAATCTACCCGTTACTGACAACCCTAATCACCCGTTGATTTCATCATTTTTTCTCCATCAACTCAAATTAAACTGGATTGCTGAATTCATCGACTGATTTCATCGCCTACCAAACATGGACTGCGCAAAAGCTTGCGACTCGGTTTGTACAATTTCAATAACCCTATGTTATTACGCCTAATTATTTTGTTTTTATTCTGGTTGTCATATACTGTGTATGGCGGTTTTCTTCTGCAAATTTCCTTAACATTACGTCATCGACCGTAGGTTAAGGTGCAATTTGACTCAATGCCATTTGAGCAAAAATACTTATTCAAAATTAGAGAACAATCGGTGAAGAGCTGATCAGTAGGTAGAATAAGATATAATGGTCTAAAACATAGATTAAATGTGTCAGTAGTAAAATCATGTTGTATTCTAAACATATGTAGGTAAAAAGTATTAAAGATATGCAGAAATAGAGTAATGAATTGAAATGATTTGCCTTTGGAATAAGTTGCAAACAAACAAGACATGCCGACAGTGCGATGAGACCCAGTCCAATTGCCTCGGTACTGTGCAACAAAATCTAATGGCATCGAAGCTGAGGTGTGCATCATGTTATAAACTGGACAGTTGCAGTCCATATACTTCCAAACCTGAAATGATACGTTGTGAACTGAAACTGTTATAATTTGGGTTGGAATTTCATTGAGCTGAAGTGTGGCACGCAGAATGGGATGCAGATGCCAGTGCTGAATCCATCAAAATTAGTTGATATATGAAGTGACTGAAACACGAAGTAGTTGATAACAATGATACAAACTACAGCCGGATAATGATTTATATTAGAATAAAATGCAGGTAGTAGAAATGAAGCATATATTCCTTGCCACCTTTAAGTAATCTTTACTGTTTTGCAATAAATTAAATTTTTGTGATGCCGATTTTAAATTAGGTTTACAATTTCAAACAAGATCGAGATTTAATCATGATTGCATTTTTATTCCTATTCCTTTTTTGTCGCGATTGACATGATATATATGTACCAAATTTCAGCCCCTAATTACTTTTTTTTTTAAATGGTACTTTATATGCAACATGTCACTGGGACAACATATCACATGTCAATAAACGTTCGAATTATGCCACGCAAGTTTCGAATTTGTGACCTCTCGCACCAAAGCTGAATCACTTAACCACTGAGACAATGGTGCTTGTCATCCCCTAATTACTTACCGAGAAGAAGCGATTAATTTAAACATATTCTCTTCCTTAAATTACCCCCAACCAATCAAATTGTATGAAATGTCATAATTGGTGATAGCTTTTAGTTCAAAATTAGTGTTTCAGGTATTTTTAAACCCATAATTATTTTGTTTGACACTTTCTAATTTATTTTTGTTTGCCTGCTACAATGTCACATACATGCCTTTTTGTCTAACTTCTCCCAGAGAGGATTACTTTTCTTTTGTTGTTAACTATTACACACTATTACACGCAACGCCCTTTTAGATTTTGATGCTAAAAAATATGTGAATGAATATACAAATGATGTTGAAAGTAAATAAAGAAAGCTAGCATATGCCTACAAAGTTTAGCATTCCTTTTCGCTTTATATGACAAAGAATATAGTTTACTTTTCTTATTATAAAGTTTATACTTTTTACAGTTCTATTCAGCAGGACCATCAATTTATTATCACAATTTTATATTTAAGAGTAATGAACGCAAAGATCTATGTAATACATTCAGTCACATAAGTATTTTGTGGCTGCCGATATTTAAAGTTGCTTCAGATAATGAATTATTGGAATCTTGAAAGATGGAGCGCTCAAACACATACCCCATGGTCTGTCAAATCTTCATGTGGGGTGCAACTATAAAAGCATGCACAATTAAATGCAGATCCACCTGGACATGCATATATACTCGTTGATTAATAGGGTCAAAATCAATAGAAATCAAATTATATTTAAAGCTCGGAAGTACAAAAAATGATCATTAAGATGAGAGACATAATGGTAAACGGAATGATTACTTGAAAAAAATAGCATATACAGTTTCATTTTCATATAAATTCAGAACAAAATAAACATTACATAGTTCAATTGGTGACTGGGTACCTGGTTTGAGTTGAGTGAACAAAAAAGTCATGAATAATCTGGAGTGCATGCAGTAGTGGATTCAATGTATGGTACTTTTTGGTATGCCGTGGACACTGGTTAGGGTATTTTCTAATAATAAAATAACAAAAATAAAAATTTACAATACCAAACACCATTATTTTGGATTTCAAAATTTTGAGATTTTAAAGCCTGTATTATTATTTATTTCAAAATTTTGTATTATAGAATTAATAGATTTGAAAATTTTAGAGCTTTTTTACAAAAAAAAAAATCTCAGTCATTTGATATATTCGAAAATTAAACTTTATAATTTCAGTAATCATTTAAAGAAAAAGATTTTACAAACCTAATAGCTCAAATATCTCCTTTGCACTTCAGTGTTAAATTTCATCCCAATCGTCATCAGAGTTTCTGAACACACTCTCCTCTCAAGTGAATTTATTAATATTACTAGATCTTTCAAAACCTGATAAACTTTTAGCACTGAAGCTTCCAAAACCACCAGAATTTCTAGAATCTGAGTTTCCATATCCACTATTATTAAGCCCAGATGAACTCGAACTGGAACCCCAACTTAAAGAACCAAAATCACCAAAACTAGCAGGAGACCTACCAACTAATCTACCACCACTCATGCGGCCACCACTGATTCCAGCAAACATGTCTTCATCCCTACCCTCTGTTGTCATATTTGGAAGCTGAAAATGTATATGCATGTTTGTAAAGAAAAGAAAAACAAATAAAAGGTAAACAATAACTACTACTCATCAAAACAATTTGAGCCAAAGCTGATATATTTGTCAAAGCACTTGAAAATTTTGCTTGCATTTTCCTGTCTGCAGTCTGTGGTAAGTTTGTCAATTAATACCCAGAAAATTTGAAATTCATCTTTGTTCGTATCTAAAAAATGGATAAATATTCTATATCTAAAAAAAGGGGATCTGATGCAGATAGGAAGGCATCCGCATCCGAAAATTATTCATATGGTTTTTATCAAGATTATACTTTATATGATGTATATTTTGGTATAATAAATAATGTATTCATTGTTTTTATAAGTTAATAGTTTATGTTATATGCATTTAATGCATAATAACTGCTCAAAACTGTTTATTATCATCATATTTGTTTACTTTTCTCTTTTATAATTACTTAACCTAGAAAAAATATGTTAAATCAAACTTTTTATTGTGTTTTTAGATTTATCAATCGTCGGGAGATGGGATAAATATATGATATTCACTATATCCGTGAATGAGGATATCTGATATTAGAAAATGATTTCGAATGTAAATGCGGATTTGACACTATCTGCATTCGGGAAGTATCCGTTGACAGACCCAGTCCATGGAGTTAAATAACCAAAATACAGATATTGAAATTTTAAACCATCTTACTGTCAATTAAGCTTGATCCTCTCCTAACCATACATGCGGCTCTTTTTAAATGCGTTAGTTAAGATGTGAAATAATTTAAAAATTCCATGCTACTAGATCAGATCAAAAATAAAATTATGAAATAAATTACTTGCAGGAAAAGCATGCAAAATCCACAATAAAACAATTCATGAAGACAATTCATGTGTGTGTGTTTCACAACAATGCATGAAGATAATTTTACCTGAATAAATTTGCAGCCAATATCAAGCTCTAAGCCCCTAACAGCACGAGACTGCTCATATGTATGAATGAGAACTGCACTTCCTTTCTTGCCAGGTTGCCCTGTTCTACTGGACCTATGAACAAATATCTCTGAAGTTGTTGGCATCTCATAATGTATCACCTAAAGATTGGGAATATCAATTCAGTAAATGCGATGTATCATATGATTGTCGATTTCAATACAAGATAATGTGTTATAAACTACCAAGTTAGAACAAATAGTGCAATAACCCAAAGGTGAAAACAATACATTTAATGAGCGTAAAATATGATCTCATCCTACTCCTTACCAGATCAACATTTGGAACATCAAGTCCACGAGCAGCAACATCAGTAGCAATCAATATATTAAAGCGTCCATCGCGAAAACCAGATAGTGTTTTTTCCTTTTGGTTTTGTGAAATATCACCATGCAATGGTTCGCACTTGACACTCTTAGACATGGCATAAGCCAGTCTATCAGCATTGTGCTTTGTCTGAGTGAAAACTATACATTTTCCCTCATTAACATGTTCCTGATATAAAGAGCAATGGATCCAAATTATGGTATAAATTATTTGGAGGCATGTACTATTGCAGCAAAGTGATTCAGCATGCTACCTTCAGAAGCAGCTCTAAAGTCGACGCCTTCCCATAATTTTCTGTTGCAATGGAATAAAGAGTGATTCCTTCAGCTAGTTTCTGGTAATTTTCACCAACCTAAGACATGTATGATGTCAAGACAAACTATGTGCATTGTAAGAAAATTAAGATGTGAATAAATATGTTATATGATTAGCATGAAAATCTTTGAATGTACAATGAAAAAAAAACATTGTACAAGACCAAAAACAAAGAATCTGAAAGGAAATGCTTGAAGACATTGAGAAGGGAGACCGGCACCATTTAGTTTAGACTTTAGATAGATCGCCATTGACAGCTTTGTATAACAATTATTAAATTGCCTATATGACTGCGTTGCACACGAATAGCCTATTGAAACTCTACATGGCAATGTACTTGAGCACCTTCACAAAAATTCTTATACAAGCATTTCCACATCTTTGTTTGTTTAAAAATTAGTTCGATAAATTGTTCAATTACGAGCACCAAGAATGAGAAATATAGTTCTTCTTTGTATCAGATGATTACACCCACAATTATGAGCACTCATAACTCACCAGGTCTATAATTTCTGGATCTTCTAGATATTTAAGTGTTAGCTTTCCAAGCCAACTTGGCATTGTGGCTGAAAACATCATACTTTGACGCTTCTTGGGTAATTTATCTAATATGACCTCTACATCATCATCGAAACCCACGGCAAGCATTTGATCAGCTTCATCCAGAACAACAAATTGAATCTCTGATAAAATTAAATAACTTCTTTTGATTAAATCAATGATACGACCTGGAGTACCTACTACAACATCAACACCGCATTGGAGAGTTTTGATTTGTGACAGTATTGGAACTCCTCCATATACGCAAATTGTATCCAAAGAAGAAGATTCTCTAAATTCCTTTTCCACCTGCCTTGCATGCTCTCTTGTTGGAGCCAATATCAAAGCCAAAGGATTCCTCCCTCGACTACAATGTTAAAAATGATGCAAGCTCACATCAGACCAATTTTCCACAACCCCCCTCATGCAACACAAATATTGTCTCAAAAAAATCACCAGTTACGTTTCTTTCCATGATCACCTTTCCTTCACATTAACATTATTTAATATAATTGTATTAGTTAAGATGTTTATACATATAATGGTTCTAAATTGAAAGCTTGATAGCAATGATCAATTACGATGTAAATTTATCATTCCCCGTTATATGGGCAAAAGAAATAATTAATTTAAAGAAACATATATTTTATTTAAAAAAATTGCAGCGTAGCTTATTCTAATAGTATGAAATGCTGAAATCAAATATTTTACAAAGATAAAACTACATATACAATCTTACCCATGTTTTGCATTGAACTGCAATATTTTGTCCATAATTGGAATTCCAAAGGCAAGAGTTTTTCCTGTCCCTGTTTTTGCACACCCTATCATGTCACGGCCTCGCATTGCTGGTTCGAGAACAGCTCTCTACATGGTTAGCAAGAGTCAGTTAATTGGCAAGTTACTGATACAAATTTAGCATTTTACCCTTAGAACAAGGTTACCTTGCAAGACAATAATCCAGGAACATTACAGCTTTAACGTGCTCATATTAAAGGGTGTAGCTAACAAAAAATACAATTTTTAATCCAGGTTGAAAAAGTAGTTGAGCAAAATCAACACTCAACAGAAATGAGTTTTTATAGTTTGAAATCATGTAGACTCTTGAAAAAATCACGTGCTATTACAGTTTGATTTACAAGAAGTTTAACACAGTGAACTACAGCCTAAAGATGCTCAGCTACATAAGTAATAATTAATAAAATTATGTAGTCAAAGAAATCTACTGCCGTAAAAAATAATAAACTTCTGTGGCTTCATAGTGCTTATGACCCTCTATGCCAAGTTGATCAATGCTATATACCTTAATAGATCCATTATAGAATCCCCCATCAAGAGGAGTCCACAAGGGTCACTGACTGACCCACCGCGCTCCTAAACGCACGCCTTGGTTAAAGAATAATGTAGTGCTGGTAATCAAACATAACATCACATGCACCCAATACCCTCATCTCCTTTACGGCTAGTATGCTTTCATTGATGGTGGTGCATAAGTGTGACATTGCAGCCAAAAGTCTACAATGGTATAAAGTATAAACAACCAACCAACAAAACAATACAGTAAACATATTTGGTTAACGAACAACTTAGTTAGCGTTAGAAGTTGTGCTTAGGTTTTAATTAGTCAGTGTTTTTCAACATATGTTGTTAATCATGTGTCTAACTGATTACGTAAGATCCAAAGTTTTTTGGCTTATGGGAGTAGTGTTTTGTATCCCATATTTAATAATTTATAAAAGCATCATTTTATTTCAGTAAAAATATAACATTCTATTCTAAAATATTTCCAACATTCGGTATTATAGCTTGTGCTTAGATATCGGTGCTTCAATCTTCCACAGCAGGTACTACAGTCTGTTGGATGCCATGGTAGCCAGGGTACGGCGATGGATTTTGATAGCACTGATAGGGAGAAGATGAAGTATTTTAGGATTCATGAAAAGGATTATACGAATAAAATATATCAGGCAAGGCAGTGTATTTTGTCGCTTTCAACACAGGGAAGTGTTATAGATGCAAAAGGAGCAAGGTAAGGTGGGTTATCATAGAGAAGAGTCATGTTCTTATCAACAGATTCCATGATCCTGAGAGTTAGCTGATTCAGTTGATGAAAAATGCATGGAAGATAAGGGTCTCCAATATAGAATATGCAGTCCTTGTGCAGGTTGAGCAAACCGCGAGAGAAAAGGTGATGGATAAAAATCCATCAAAGATGCTTTATAGTAAATCACAATTTTCAAAGATGGAAATCGTCCATGAAAACTAGGGTGCTTGTTAATTTGGAACAACGAGGTGGAGATAGGGCAGCACAAGAACAAGATGGTGATAAGAGGGCCAGCAGGCTTACAATCTTAGGCACCAAGAAGCTTAAAGAGAAAAACCAAAAGCAAAGTTTTGTCGAGAGGCTGATATAAGATGTTGATTTGCAGTGTACTTGGAAACTGTTGAATGAAATTCCTACAAGTGAAATTTGTATGAATACAAGTGAACATGTATGGTTTCATGTTTATTCAAAGAGCCACAGATCTGGCTTCTTGAAGATGAGGTAAAGGTACAGAAGTATCCAGATATGACCAAAATGCAAGTGCCAAAAAAGCTCTTGCATGGTGTTCGAGGCTCCATAAATTAAACAGAAGTTCCTGTGCACTTCCAACCATAAGGAAGATCTGTTGTCAATGGAAAGACATTTAATCAACGAGTAGTAGCTTCAAACATGAATTGCTTTTGTAAACTGAATTTTAGCACATCCAATTTAAGGGCATTTAAAAGTTGTGTTTAGATTCTAATGGACGGGCCAAATATGGTTTTGAACGTGTAAATATCTTATGCGTTCAGGAGACCACATGAACCGACCAAAAGGTAAAAGAGGTGGAGGATAGAGGCTTCAAGTTATGGTACACGGAAAAAGAATGTAACAAGAATGGAGTAAGCATCTTAATTGACAAGAACATTAAAAACTGAGTGGTCGACATTAGAAGACAAGGGGACAGGATCATCCTAGTCAAGTTGATAGTTTGTGATATGGTTTTGAACGTCATTAGTGCCTATGCCCCACAAGTAGGCCTAAGTGAAGACGTCAAGAGGAATTTCTGAGAAGAGTTAGATGTGATGTTTAGAGATGTGCCTAATAGTAAGAAACTTTTCATAGGAGGAGATTCCAACGGCCATGTTGGTACAATTAGTGTGGGGTTTTGAAAGAGTGCATGGTGGTTTTAGATATGGCGATAAGAACAAAAAAAGAGGAAATATTGAATTTCGTTATTGTTTATGACCTCATGATAGCTAATACCTTCTTTAAAAAGAGACAATCGCACTTATTAACTTTCAGTCAACACTCTAACCAGATTGACTTTGTCCTTACTAGAAAATATCACAAACGAACTTGTGTAAATTGCAAAGTCATACCTGAAGAATGTGTCGTCTCACAACATTAGTTTTAATCTCTGTAGTCAAAGCGCTCGTCTAGGTGCCAAAAAGCCCTAGACGCTAGCCTAGGGCTTTTCTATGTTTTCAGGCGCCGGTGATTGACAAGGCGCCAATAAAGCGCTCTAGGCAACGAAGCGACGAAAAAGCGAAGCCCCAATTAAGCGCGCTTTAGTTAATTGAGGGGTGATTTAGGGCTTTGGCCCAAAACCCTCAAAATCGAACCCGGTAGTGGCTTAATTGAGCCGCTCGTAACAAAAAAACCACGATCTCGACTGTCGATGTTAAAAAAACCCTAATCTCGAGCTGCTACCGAAACTCGACCAAAACCTCACCACCGCCGACCCTACTGCCGCCGACCGAAGCTCCACTGTCGTCGACCGAAGCCCCACTGCCGTCGACTCTCAACCCTAAAAACCGAAGCCGCTGATTTCGAACCAGAGGTATATTTTAAAATTTGGTTGAAGTTTTAAATTTTTTTATGAGCTGATTTTATTTTAAATAACTGTTTTGATTTTAAAAACTGATTTTAAGTTTAAATTAGTTTAAATTATAAAGTTAAAAACTGATTTTAAATGTTATTAATTTTAGATTGAGTTTTGATTTTGTTTAAATTGAGTTTAAGTTATAAAGTTTTGATTTTAAATTCTGTTTAAGACTTTAAGTTAGTTTTAAATTTAGATTGAATTTTAAAATGCAGTTTTTTTAACCTTTAAAATGCAGTTTTTACTTCTTCTTTTTTAAATGCAGTTTTTACTTTTTTTTACATTGAATTTTAAAATTGAATTTAAATTGACTTTAAATTGAATTTTAAAATGCAATTTTTACTTTTTTTTTAAATGCAGTTTATTTAAAATTAAATCCACATTTTAGCTTAATTTAAATGTTTAAGTTAAAATTTGAAATTGAATTTAAAGTTTTAACTTTTAAGTTTTAATTTCAGAATTTTAAAGGTAAAAGTTGAAAGTTTTATAGTTTAAAATTAAAATTTTAACTTTAAATTGATTTTTAAAATGCAGTTTTTACTTCTTCTTTTTATATGCAGTTTTTAAAATGCAGTTTATTTAAAATGTAGTTTTTTAAAATGCAGTTTTTAAAATGAATTTTAAAATGAAGTTAAAAGTTTTTTTTAAATGCAGTTTTTTAAAGTGCGGTTTTTCTAAAATGCAGTTTTTAAAATGAATTTTAAAATGCAGTTAAAAGTTTTTTTAATGCAGTTTTTTTCAAGTGCAGTTTTTACTAAAATGCAGTTTTGTTTTTACTTTTTAGGTCATGGATGGAAACCTACTTAATGCAAATGTTGGAGATTCCGCCATGCCTACAAATAGAAACCGTAGAGTGGATGTTGGTTGGAATTATAACTACTTAGCGGTTGCAAATAACCCCAATAGTGTGGCTTGTATGTTTTGTTTGAAAGTGACAACGGGAGGAATATATGTATATTACATATTTTATTTTTGCAAATACAAGTATGAACTACCTAATGAAGTATCTTAATAGAAAATGGTACTATAATCCAAAAGGAATTAGAACCAAAATTATCGAAATTTCTGAAATTGCTTCGAAAATTTTATATGAACGAAACAAAATCTTGACCCTTGATCAAATGTCTACGTGGCATTAACTTCACAATTACATTCAAGTTGGAGATATTCTAAACAACAATGGTTCTAATTTTCTCAAATTTCAGCATACGTATATCCCAAAAGCAATGTGGACAAATGGATTATTAAGGGCAAAAGCACTAAAAGCATTTTAGCTTTTAGTAGGGTGTAAAGAAAAAAGTGAAGGACTAATAAAATTAGCAAAAATTATAAACCTTACAAAATATTTTAAACATTTGGTAAAAAAATAACAAAAAAAAAATCCAACAGTTTGTTCAGCCTAACTGCAAATAGAGACAAATATCCAGCTAAAACCAAATTTTACTTGAACTATCATTATTGGGTTTCAAGGTACATTTTTAGCAAATTCGGATTTGCATCCCCTATCGTTTCAATTAATAATAAACTTATGTCTAAATTGAGAACCGAACAAGCTCATTGTATGATTTGGAAACACAAAGGTAGTTTGTACTTTCTAAGAAACGGTAAAAATTGAATAAACTCGGTGTGATATTCATCACACTGACATTCTATAATATATAGAATCCAAAAACATCCAAACATACACAGCGAATAAGAAAATATTGTTGACTCCCTATTCAATGGTACTATAGCGGAAGGATCACGGTAATTTAATGATGTAGCAAAAGAACCTATTTTTTCAACAACATAGCCGACAACTATCAAACCCTATCAAAACCCGATTCTCACCCTCAGATCACCAAATTCGGACGTTTTAAATTTACAAAAAATTACAAAATCCGCATAAAAATGAAACTCGCACACATCTGAAAAAATTCATTTAGTTTTATGCAGATTTTGAAATTTCAAAAAATGCATGGGACCTGCACTTTCCTATTTTAATTGTATTTCTAAACTTCTAAAGTTAAAAAAAAATTACCTATGCAATTGCATGTATTTTACACTTCGGCTTTAAAATTTTGAAGATGATTTTCTTTTTTTCAGAATTTTCTTCTGTATTTTTTACTGAAGTGTATAATGTCTACAAGAATATGTTTTATTTCGTTGTTATGTTTTCTATATGTGTTAGATATAAATTTATATTCATATTTCAACTTATTGTTAATAATTTTCTTTGCGGATGTTTTATTTCTTGAAAAAAAATGTTGAAAAGTATTTTATTCTGTAAATTTATTGTTCCAAATAGGGTACAATGATGACCTTCTCAATTGTGTTTAATCTACCGTTCTATTTTTATCGTTTAGATATGGTTTTTGAAAGTGCATATATCTTGCACTTTTATTTTTAAGAAGTGCATATGCTTTGCATTTTCTTAATACAAATTTTTTTACAGTTTACATTTTTGTAACATAAAACTAGTGATGTCTATCTATACTTCAAGTCTTGCATTTTTTTGGAGACTTTGCATGATTATTTCAACATAATTTGGATTTCTTTCAGCAATGCGGGATGTATGCACTTATGATTTTTTAAAACTATATAATAATCTAAAAAAAATTGGAGTTGTCTGTATTTTTATTATATGTTGTTTTGTATTTTTTTTAGGGTTTTTTTAATGTGGATTTAGATTCGTTTTTGGAGAGAAAACGGAGATTTTGATGCTTACGATATAGGATTTTGAAAATTGATCATTGCCATGAATTAGAGTATCTCCAATCCTTACACAATTTTAAGTCATGAGATATCTATGTGGCATAAGCAGTAAAAAAAAGTTAAGTTAATGTGATTGCACGTGACAATAAAATAATTTTATTATCTCCAATGCAAACAGTTTTATATATTGAAATTTGCCTAGATGGCCAAAAGTTAGTTATAGATACTACCTAACATTGTCAATTACAATTTATAGAAGTAAACATTTTAATCCACAATGTCTACAAAAAATGTGCCACGTCATATTCCATTCTAATTGCTTTAGCATTTGAGATTAAAAATTAAACCACGATATTTTGTGTTTATTTTTCATTCACTTTACATTAAAAATACCATGGGAGTTGGAGATGCTCTTGCAATTAGTGGTTGTCCTTCCACTACGGCACTTCGTAATTTTTGAAAGTGTATTGCTAAAAGCATCCAAACTTTTGCTTTTTGTGGTAGCCGAAAGCACAAAACTGGATGTTTTTAGCACCACACCACTATGTGAAACTAAAAGAACCCGATTTTACACTTCCTAATACCACATCATGGTGTTAAAATGTACAAACTGGGGTGCTTTTAGCAGCATACTTCTGGAAAATAGAGACCAATTTCTGAAAATCCCCACAGTAAATAGAATACGGAAGAGAAAACAAAACCTGAATAGGAAACAGAGTTGTGATCCCTCTTTTTGCAAGACAAGACACAATCTCCATTGCAATCCCTAATTTTGCAATCACCAACCCTTCGTTCTTAGAGCTTGTGGTCTTTTCCGCTCCGAAAACGCTATATTCCGTTGCAAATCGCGCTCTAATAGCATCCGATTCCCTATCTTCCAAACTTTTTGTCCCACAATGGAACTTTCTGGTCCCAGCGTCGGGAGACCCATTGTTTTCAACGCGATATAGGTACGACATTAATTTAAATGAATGAACTGAAGATGAAGCGAACGATTCTGATGATATCAAGTGGGAAAGTGTTGCTAGGATTTGCTTGGTAGCTGACTGTTTAAAAAGAATGTTCATGATCCTAAACTTTTTGAAGATTCCGAGAGCAGTGAGATTAGGGCTCAAGTTTGATATCATACTAGAGCTTGGAGCAATCAATGAAACCGCAGCAATTGAGATTTGGGGGCTGGGTTTTCATATGGAAGGGGAGCATTTTCCGCAACGTCCTGTGGTTAAGGGTGAGTATTTTCAAACCGAATAAAGCCAAGCAAATGTTTCTTTTTTTTTTCCGGTGGGTTCGGTCGTTGATATTTTGTAATAACCCATTGGATCGAATATTAAACTTCAATTAATTGAAATATAATTATCAATGAAAAGTTATAATATTATTTTAGCAATAATTTTTCTATTTCAATTTATGTTAGCGTTTTGGAAGGAAATACAGTTTATTTCTTAAAATTATCACATCATCGTAAATATGAACTCAATAAATTGTTTCATTCATATACTATGTTCGCAACTAAACAAAATAAATCGGTTAAAAACAAACCAATTAAATCAACCAACTTGATTTTTTTGTCGGTTTTGGTTTTGAAAATATCAATTTATTTGGTTTAGATTTTGTTTACTGAACGAGTATTTCAGTTTTGATATTTTTTATCGGTTTCATACCGAACGAACCATTTGCTTACCCCGAACTGTGGTGGTAAGTATTTTGCATCACAAGAAACTTTAATGCTCAAAGCCCTCTTGAATAAAAAGGGGGACTGCTTGAAATTTATCAAAAATGATTTTGTTAAATATCCGTGGATGCTACATCGTTAGTTTACACAAAATATATTTAGTTCATTGCTTAATAATGCAAGTACAACAATCTTGAAGTACAATAATCTGATGTGGATACGAGGAACATTTTAGTTTAATAAAGCGAATAGAGTAAGTTTGTGATAAAAATTTACATCTTCTTTAACTCATAGAGCAATAATAAACGTGTTGATCTTTTTTTAAGCGATCATCAACGAAATATGTGTAGAAATATTCACGAACTAAAAATGATTCAATTTAATTCTAGCTGTCATTATTTGAATTTGAAGTTTGACGGGATTATTTTTTGCCAAATAAGATCTTAATTATCACCTCTCACAAGGTTACTTGAATTCTAAATATGATTTTGAATTTGAATTTCAATTTCAATTTCAATTTGATCGATATAATTGTAGCTTTGAATTTGCTCTGTTTTCCAGGAGTTGAAAGTAAAAGGTTAGGAGAAAAGATATTCGGGGTATATTTATGGTAAAAAAGAATGACTTGCTTAACACCGTTGGTGTTAAATGCATCTGATGTGAACGTACTAACTGGATTTGCTTCCCCTTGAGGAAGCATTGAAGCCTTTGATCTCATTCCCACTTCAGACGCACCTAACACGTCTAACATGAAACATGTGGAAATAGAGTAAAAAAAAGGCTATGAATAAGTACCTAAAGGAGTTTAAGGTTAGCTTTTGAAGCTATTTTCCAAACTTTCTAATGTTTGGAGGCATCCAATGCGGAAACGGATAAAGGACGGAATTTGGCTCATTAGAGGAAACCATCGGAATTGACATGTTGGCGTCAAATGTATTGGACGCATCAATATGCAAAATTTAAACGCTTTCATATTTCATCCTACATTTACGCATCTTTCCAACCATTTCATGATCCATATCTTTGATTCTCTACTCATCTCTGCTCTACTATCAACCCTTCACACATTGAACCATTCATAAATGGCATAAAATGTTCACAAAAGTCCATGCATTTGGTCACAGTAAACTACCAAAAAAATAAAATGTATCATCGAGGATTATATGTACGGAAATAAAAATAAAGCCAACAAAGCCATAATGGAGAAGTATAGCAATGTAATATAACCATTACCTATGAGATACCAATAGACAAAACTAAAATCTAACATAAGTATGACAGCTTTTCGAGAGACTTGATGAAATAGGAATTCTATGCAGAAAAAAATGGAGTTGAATAAGATGTTGTAAAATAGACTATGAAGGATAGTGGGGAATGGTAGGAAGACCATGTAAAGTTATGTGTAATTTTGCATTGTTTTTATGGTTTTAGCATGCATGTTATATTTACGCTTTTTTTTCAACTACAGGAGATTGGAACAGGTATTTTGAAGTATACGAGAAGACTGATTGACTAATTAGAGCCGTTGTATTAATTGTTTCAATGGACGAATGCAGTTGTACAAAACTCGTATACGCCTAATGTTGCTGAAGAAACCCCATGCAAAGACTCCATTTGCACAAATTGATAGAATTTTGGGTTTCAATATTTTCCACTCCTCTTGAACAAGCTAATGTTTGATTTTCATAGATTCTAGATTTGGGCACCAAGTAATCCTCCACTTCAACAAAGACGGCATATTGGCTCATCTTCTACTAAAAACGTAGCAATGGTAAAAGATGTTATGGATCGATTTAAGATAAGCTAGTCCATATTATCGATATTATGCATGAGAGACGTACGATAAAAAATCCGGTTTACAACAATATGGTCATAACATAAGAAATAAGTCAAAAAGTATAGACTTTACTAAACTTTGTAAAACGATATAAAAATATTGATTGCTCATCTTCTCTGAATTGAAGAGGAGATTAGCTTTGGTAAAGCTATGAGTTGATATGTTTTTTAGCTACACAAACTCTTTGTCGAATGAGCTGGACTTGTATCCAATATTGATGGATGATGTTACTGGATCAGATGCATCAGACAACAGAGTAAAGGGAGAAAATTGTAACAACCCGTCCCAAAACGGACCTAATTTCGATCCAATAAAAGCATGTCGAACCTTAGGCTCATCTCAAAGGCGAGCTGTTAGGTTGATAAAAGTAAAAAATTTCACATTACACAAAGCTATTTATCTATACTTTCAGAATCTCACAGCGGAATGGATAAAATATAATATCAGAAACAAGTACCCATTTCATAAAGAAAACCGTTTCAGAAACATTACATGTTAAACATTACAACATGTTTACATAAAGCCTCCATAGTACAATATCTCAAAATAACATAACTGTCAGAACTTGGTATAATAAAATACTTAAAAACATAAATAGATAAATAACTGCCACAAGTCTTCAGCTACACCTTCGTCTCCTAAATTAGCATCGCTTTCTATAACCTGTGTGTAATAAGGAGTGGTCAGAATAACAAATGTCTAGTGAAATGAAAATCTCAAGCTTTACTATAATTGTACTTGGGCAGTATTATCTAAATAAGAAATGTGTCTTACGTATTAAAATTACCGCATACATATGAAGTCAACTATAGGCCCGAAGGCCCTTCCAGCCCAACTACACAAAGTCAACTGTGAGCCCGAAGGCTCTTCCAGCCCGACTATACATCCTTTGTAACTAGCGCATATGATGTACGAGAAAATATCTAAACCACTTACTACCTTTTTAATGAGGCTTATGCAGACTCTGATCATTTAAGACCTATAAAATAGGCAGATCCTCGTCATTTAAGACCTAACCCAAAGACGGGCCCCTACATGGTTCTTCCTCGATAACACCATAAAAAATCCTAATAAGTCACTTAATACTTCACCTAAAAAAGAGGCGGATCCTACCATAGCCACTTAAAAACCTCATACCCAAAGCGGACCCCTCCTAAGGATTTCACCTACCATATCCAACATACAATTTATGATACATAATCCATTTATAATGTCTCACATTAGTCTGATTATTCATAGAAACTGGTAGCCAGATTAACTGGGTAGGTTTACCCTACAGAATTGGAATTAACATCGTGTCCAATGGAGTTATTTATTATAGGTGATGTTCCATATTAGTCCAAAAAGCCACACCGCTAGTAGCCAGATTTAAGTAGGCGGACTTCCATGCAGCTTTGGACTAACCTCGCATCCATATAACTTAGTCATAACTTATATGTATATCTGTTATACACATACATACATATACATACATACATATATATACATACTCCTACATGATAATAATTAAGGCCATATAAGCTATCCCCTATTACGCCCCTAATTAGGGATTAATTCCCTAATTTACCATAACCCATTTCCTGCCTATTAATATTACTTAACTATTCTAATAATAATAATTATCACGTTCAATACGCTATAATCAATACATTATATTGTATGTATATTTATATTTGTGCACGGAATTTAGAGTCTAATCATTGCATTACAAGAATTCGATAATAATTCGCTAACAATGTATTTTGAAATATCAATCTCATACAAATCTACAATTCCAACTAGAACTGCTACTACCCATAGCCAAGTAAAAGAGATTTGTATAAACATGGAATGTCTACACTTGTCCCATATTAATACACTAGAATCTTTTTTCTGTTTTAAAGAACAGATCATTACAAATTAGATCGACTATATTCAATACAACCTTCGTATACAACATTTTGAAGTGAGAAAGGAATTCCTTATTTATTTAAGTGGTAGAAAAAGGCGGTGCAAACTACAAACAATTCAATTCATAATTTGCACACTGTTTCTAATTTATTTTCTTTTTGGATTCTTTAACACTTCAATTCAAAAAAGGAAAAATATGTTAAATTGATCATAGATTATCTAATTCTAACGATTAATTAGATACTAATATACCAATACCAAAAATAATTAAAATTCCAATATATACAAAGATTGATATTTACTTAGGGAAATTCAGGGGATTTTAGGTGTTATGTTTTCGTTTATCAAAATTTTTCAAAGCATACATCAAATCCAAAAAAATACTGTTCAATTACAAAAATGTGAAAAAGCTTGATATTTCCACTCATAGATAATTGTTTGCTTCTTAATAGGATTCGGTTCCACCACATATAATTCTCTTTCAAATCTCCCTTTTTTGAAATATATATAATAAAGTGAATTGCCTATAAAAATTAGATCTAGAATCAGAGGAATAGAATCAGAAATCAAAGGAATTAAACATCTAAACTTCTTACCTGAAAATCCTAACTGATCTGAAACCCGAAGAAGAAGAAGAGGAAGAAGAAGAGGAAGAGATCTGATTTATACCTCTTCTAATTCTCTGTTAGATCTTCCTTTTTTTTTAAATATAACAAATAGATTGTATATACAGATTAGATTTCGGAAATCAAAAGATAGGGAGAGAAAGGATTAATTTAAATTAGAGATTAGAAACTAGAATTATTTACCAAAAAGTTTACTATTTCTAAAACCCTAAAGGAAGAGATTTTGATAGAGCTTCGCTAGCGTTTTCAAAATTTTATGAAGGAAAAGTAGGGGTCTAGAGGTCTATTTATAGAGGTGGAAAGGAACGACGATCACTGGATTAAAAATAAACAAATCTGAAACGTTAAAAATAAGAAACCCTAGCAGTCACCACCAGGTAGCAGTCGACCGATTGTGGTTGAGGGGTCGACCGCTCTCTCCTCTTGAGATAGTTGATTTCTTTTTTCGGTTATTTGTTTATTTAATTAATTATATGCGGTAAACGTTATATTTACTGACTTAATTAATCCAATTAATCACACGTTAACGTTTAATCCCGCTTAACCCTTAAGCTTCTTACGTTAATTTTTCAAATTCAAACATTCGAATTTTAAACTTTTAAATTCAAATTCAAATATTTAAATTTTAAGTTTGAAAACTTCAAACGCCAATAACTTTTCATTTTAACTCTGATTTCAACATATTATATATGGAAATTGATGAGAAAATCGCTACGGACGGAATGGTGTAACTCCCATGGTCAAATTTTGAAATTTACGAAATTTCCATTTTTAACCTTACTTTAGTTACTTAATTTCTTATTAAATTTTACGGGATGTTACATTCTCCTCCACTTAAAAAGGATTTCGCCCTCGAAATCACCAAGGGAAGATAGTGTAACACACACTCAACAACCATGTTATAGAACCAATTTATTTACAATAATCTACATAACCATCCACTCAACCAAAAATGCAATGTGATTATGTATGCAAACATACTATAGGTGAGCTCAATCCTAGCGTGAATGCAAGGTCGTGACATATATGTATGTATGAAAGCATCCTAAATATACATAAAATTTTATATGAGTGCAAAAATAACAGTAAAAAGTATGGCGACTGTCTCCTACCATCCAATCTAGCAACCACAATGCAACCAAAATCTATATTTTTTGGAGAAAAAAGTTTGCAAGAGAAAAGCTCAAGATGAGAAACCTTCACATTTCCTTCGATTTCCTATGTGCTTTCCACTGGGTATCTCCCCATCTACTCAAACCGATCTAATTTCTTTGTATCAAAGCCTCTCAAAACAGTTCTCCACTATGTGGGCGGGAGCATGAGGGGGCGATAGGCTCCGTTTCAACATTATTAACTGATCAGACTCTACTACAGAGACAATGTCGTGTAGACATTTCCTTAAGTATGGAACACGAAAGACGTCATACACTCCCGCTAACTAGTCTGGAAGCTCCATCTAATAAGCAAGCTTCCCCCACTCACTTTAAAATTGGGAAAGACCCAACAAATCTAGGCGCCAATTTCCCAGATGTATCAAACCTCATAACCTTTCTAAAAGAGGAAACCTTAACGAATGTCATGTCCTTAACTAAAAACTCCAATTCCTATCTTCGCCTGTCAGTATAAGACTCCTAACAATCCTGTGCGGCCTTCATTCACCACCTAAACACTTCTATCTTCTCCAAGATCCTCCAATATCCTTGAAGCAAGCTCTCAATAAATATTCTAAAATCCTTGTTCATCTTTTCTGTCTAACCGGTGGTCTGCGGGTGGTAAGCGATGCTAAGATTGAAAGTTGTTCCCAAAGCAGATTGCAAGACTCCTCCATAGTTCCCTACTGAATAAAGGGTCTCTATCACTAATAATAATAACCGGCACTCTATATAGTCCAACTACTTCCTTGATATAAAACTATGCTAGAGATGCTGCAATCCTATCACTTCCAACGGAAATAAAATGAGCCAATCTATTATAACCTAAATAGCATCATTGTCTCTAGGTAATCCATCTATAAAGTCTATCGATATATGCTCCCATTTCCAAGTTGGAACCTCCAATGGTAATGACAACCCTCCAAGCTTGCCTAGCTTAGCTTTAATCCTTTGGCACGTCAAATATCTAAAACAAATTCAGTGGTTCTTTCTTCATTCTTGACCAATTAGAAAATTCTCTTTATATCCCTATACACCTTATCACATTCGAGGTGAATGTTGACACTCCATAAGTTTTGGGTTTGAAGTATTCTAACTTAATTTCCTTATTAAATTCTAGGCTTATCTTCGGTTTATCGCTAGTTAAGTGTACTTATGAAATTTCCTCATTTACAACGTTCCTTAATATATATTTATTTAGTGGTCTAATCCCATCCATAAATCAACACAGTGATAGAATAAGAACATGCCTTATACCCTAACAAACACCTTTCCCTAAAGGGGACAACTAGCGATTTCAACCCAAAAATTATAAAAGAAAATTATGTTGGAAGCTGCCCTTAATCATTAACCGGTGTTAACGATGTTGGGGTCCTAATGCTCCTTACCAATTTAAGATGGACATTCCTAAAATGTCATACCACCATTTCCCACCTTTCTTAATTTTCCCCTCTTAGTTCTAATAAGTATCCATTACCCATAATTACTGGTCATTCATGTTAAATTGACAATCTCTTATTTAATCCATTTTAATATTTTTCAGTTTTAAAATCTACTTATTATGAGTATTCAATTCCTTCACAATACTATATCAGATTTCCTTAATTAGTCCCTTAGCTAATTTCCTTTTTATTCTCTATTAGTTACAAATTTATTGTTCATTAAATCTGTAGTTAATGTCCATAAATCATAGTCCTATAATTACTACGCTATTTATAAGTAATAAGAATACCGTTATAAATTACGTTATTTATATGTTTCTTATTTTTAATTGTTAATTTTTAAACTATAATGTTCATTTTTATATTTTATTTTATTGGAGTTATCCTTCCAAAAAGGGTTACTATTAAAAGTTTCCATAAACTGACCATAAGTGATAATTTTGCTTTGTTTGAAATTACAATGGATTATTTATGTTTCTTTTATCGAAACAGATAGTGCAAACTACGGAAAAGAACATTCATATCTTACACATCTCTTTCCCTTTTGGCACACCCTTTATAAATTCAAACGCCGCTCTTTTATATATTTAAGGAATTAGATAATTTATGGAAATTACATTGAGCCTGCTCGCAATAAATAAAAATATAAAATTCACATTCCAAGAGAAACCTAAATTACAACCAAATTTTAGATCTGGAATACCTTAACAACTTTACCAACATTCCATAAATAAGTGTTTGGGGCTGATTTTAAATTTCCAAATCAGGTTGTACATACTATTCCTATTTTGTTCATATCCAAATACCTTTAACCCTTCTTACTTAGATAGTGATACCTATCTACTTCATAAAATATAAACCTAGAAATCCACATTACATAGTATATGATATTTGAGATTCAAACTTACAAAAGAATTTCCACATTTCAAAAGAAAATTTTTACGCATGCTTTTCAAATAAATTTCCAATTTTCTGAAAAAAGTTTGGGGGAATTGAATTCATAAAAACATCTAAACACCATGTTTTATTTTATTCTATATATTTATTCCATTTTTATTAAACATTTGGACAAAACCTTCCAAAAATATTTGAACCCAATATTTCACAACTTTCAAAACATTTACCGCTTTATTCGTAACTCCAAATTTAAACGTTCTAAAATTGTTTAGTAAAATAATTTCCTTCCCTAATACTTTTACTTCAGATACTTACTTCTTTAAAAGCAGGGTCTTTAACCCAAAACATTCAAAAACTCAATTGCTAAATCAAACCATCAAAAATTCAAAAAAGATTACTTAATCCCAAAAGAAGCAAAGAAATTTCCCTTTTTTCAAAACTTTCTACATAAAAGATTTATTCCTTTAAAAGTTAGCCTTTTAATTCGAAACATTCATTTACATCTTCTATAACTTTAAGCAATACAAAGTGGAGTAGACAAGGTAAACTCCTATCCCAACATTTTCCTATCTCATTCTCATTATTTCTCTCCTATATTATCTCTAATTACTAATCCTATTTTATAACTTTCTAGCGCTATTCCTATCAAAATTTCCCACTATTATCATTGTTTATGTTTTTCCTACTTAATTGGCTTCTTTCACAAACCCGCGGATTCCTCCTAAGGGTTTCACCTACAATATCCAACATGCAATTTATGACTTATAACCTGCTTGTGACGTCTCACATTAGTCCGACTATTCATAGGAACTGGTAGCCATGTTAACTGGGCAGGTTTACCCCTTGCGTCCGCTGGAGTTATTTATTATAGATGATGTTCCACATTAGTCTGGAAAACCACACCGCTAGTGGCTAGATTTAACTGGGCAGACTTTCATGTAGCTTTAGACAATTAGACTAACCTCGCATCCCTATAACTTAGTCATAACTTATATGTATGTCCACTATATACATATATCCTCCTACACGAATAATAATTGAGGCCATATAAGGTATCCCCTTATTATGCTCCTAGTTAGGGATTAATTCCATAATTTACTCTAACTCCTTTCCTACCTATGAACATTACTTATCTTTTCTAATAATACTAATTATCACGTTCAATACGCTATAATCAATAGGTTATACTGTGTGTGTATATATATATAAATTTATACTTACATACAGAATTTAGGGTCTAATCGTTACGTTACAACAATTCGATAATAATTCGCTTACAAGGTATTTTAAAATATCAATCTCATATAAATCTACAATTCCAACTAGAACTGCTACTACCCATAGCCAAATAAAATAGATTTGTACAAACATGGAATATCTACACTTATCCCATATTAATACACTAGAATCCTTTTTATGTTTTAAAGAATAGACCATCACAAATTAGATCATCTATATTCAATTCAACCTTCGTATATAATATTTTGAAGTGAGAAAGGAATTCCGTATTTATTTAAGTGGTAGAAATAGGCCGTGCAAACTATAAACAATTCAATTCATAATTTTCACACCATTTCTAATTTATTTTCTTTTTGAATCCTTTAACACTTCAATTCAAAAGAGGGAAAATATATTAAATTGATCATAGATTATCTAATTCTAACAATTAATAGATTCTAATATACCAATACCAAAAACAATTAAAATTCCTACATATACAAAGATTGAAATTTACTTGGGAAAATTGCGGGAGTTTTAGGTGTTATGTTTTCGTTTTCCAAAATTTTCCAAGGTATGCATTAAATCCAAATAAATACCATGCAATTACAAAAATGTGAAAAACTTGATATTTCCACTCACAGAGAATTGTTTGCTTCCTAACAGGATTTGATTCCACCACATCTAATTCTCATTAAGATCTCCCTTTTTCTGAAATATACAACAAAGTGAATTATATATAAAAATTAGATCTAGAATCAGAAATCAAAAGAATTAAACATTTGACCCTCTTACCTGAAAATCCTAACTGATTCTGAAACCCAAAGAAGAAGAAGAAAAAGAGATCTGATTTATTCCACTCCTAATTTTCTATAAAATCTTTCCCTTTTTTAAAATAACAAATAGATTATATATATATATATACACATATTAGATTTCAAAAATAAGAAGATAGGGAGAAGAAGGATTAATTTAAATTAAAGAATAGAAACTAGAATTACTTACCAGAAAATTTATTGTTTCTGAAACCCTAAGGGAAGAGATTTCGATAGAACTTCACTAGCGTTTCCAAAATTTTATGAAGAAAAAGTGGGGGTCTAGGTGTCTATTTATAATGGTGGAAAGGAACGACAATCGTTAGATTAAAAATAAACAAATCCAAAATGTTGAAAATAAGAAAACCCTAGCCGCCGCCATCAGGTAGGGTCGACCGCCATCCTCCAACGGTCGACCAATCGTGGTCGTGGTTGAAGGATCGACCGCTTCCCCCACTTGAGACATTTGATTTCTTTTTTCATTTATTTTTTTAGCAAAGATAGCGAGGTTGACTGGTCCCCTACTAGATTTTATTGCTAATGAATAATAAAAAACGATATAAAACAAGCTTTATGCCAAAAGGAAAAGGCAGGAAAAGCAAGAGAACAAAGCAACAATGCAACATGCACATGCACAACTAGTATAAACATGCTCGGCACATAAGAACAGCAGCCACTAGCAGCAGATACCGATCATGCAAAAAGGAAACCACCATGGGAACCCAAATACAAAGAAGTACATGCACGAAACATAAATTCAAAGCTAACTGCACATACATGAAGAAAAACATGCATATGCATCACGTAGCAGTACTGCCACAGGAACCATTCTCAAACACGAGAAAACCAGTAGAATCACCAGAAACCGAAGCTCAAAACCAGGATCCACCACTCCAAAACCCAGAGAACCCAAACAAGAACAGACCCAACAACCAAAACCTGACCCAGAACTAGGACCAGAGATCAGTACGGTGAGCCGAGAAGGCATGCAAGCTTCCTCTTAAGCCAGTCGAAATCGAAACCACCACAAGAGCACCACAGACAAGCTCTTATCAAGGAAAACACGCTTGTTCCTCTCTTCCCACAAAACATACAAATATTTCTTAAGTACAAAAAAACAATATCCCGATGTTTCTCCTTCCATTTACTTGCTTTATGTAGGATATCCCAGTCAATGGACGATACGCCAGAGATTCCTTTAACTCCAGATTTTTGCATCAGTGTTATCCACATCAGTTTGTGAAAGTCACAGTTAAAAAAAAGATGATCCACGTGTTCAGGGGCCACTTTGCAAAACATACACGTCGGGTCAACCACCATACCAAACGAAAGAATCTTAACCTTGGTCATAAGCGCGTCGTTGATAGTTTTCCACAACATTAAGTTGTCCTTGCTTGGCGAGTGATTATTCCAGATGACCTTACTCCAAGAAAAGGAAGACAAATCATTAACCTTTAGGAGGAGTAAATACACCAGACCATTGCTATGAGGTCTACCGTTCCAATTTAGAGTTTCACACTGACTGAGTTGCAAAGGTAGAGTAGATAATCTATTCCAAAGGGCGTTGACCCGCTGGCTGCTGGAATGGGGGGGATGCAGCATTCCATGATGAATATAGTCAACCGCACGTGCATTCAGACCAATTCCAGTTTGATGGATGTCCTGGAGCGACAGCTATGTCAATAAAATAAGGCCATTATCAGTCCAAGGATCACACCAGAAGCTGAGCTGACTGGAAGAGGACATCGAATATTTAATATGAGGGAGAAGAGCTCCCTTTAGACCAAGAATGCTGCGCCAAATCCAACTGCATCCTCGTTGGATATCCATAGACTAGAAGTTTTTATTTTGGATATGATATTTCCAAGTCCACTCCACCCATAGGCTATGCCTCCTCGATAGTAGAGAATTGACATGGGTGCTGAAAGCAGCTTTATTCCAAGCAAACAAATTGATAATGCCATGGCCACCCCTATCGCGTGGTCTCTCAAACTTGGAAAAGGAAGTGGGAATGAGTTTTCTTGCATATATAGTTCCCGACCAGAAAATTTTGATCAAAGCTCCCCTAATCAAACAAAGCAGCTTCTTGGGAAGAATATAAGTCCTAACCCAGTAGACCACCATCGAGTGACACACTGCTTTAACGAGGACGAGCCTACCAGCTTAGGAAAGAAGTCTTGTTGGCCAAGCAGTCAAATTGCTGGTGATCTTAGCATATAATGGCAAACAATCAGCCTTGGAGACCCTAGATGTGCAAAGAGGTAGCCCTAAATATCAACAGACATAGGCTGCAGGCCCGACTGTCTCACCAAATCATCACATGAAGAGGGGGCAAGACCAGAAATGAGAATATGGGAATTTGTAGTGTTAAGTTTTAGCCCAATTGCCATGTAGAAAGCTTTCAAAACTTCAACAATTCCAAAAATTGACCGCTCATTAGGCTTCGTAAATATCATAATATCATCCGCAAAAAGGAGAGAAGATATACTAAGATCTTTGCATTTGGGGTGGAATTGGATTCTCTTCGTTTCGTATTTATTTCTTAGCATGCTAGTAAGGGCTTCCATAACGATTATAAAAATATATGATGAGATAAGGTCACCTTGCCGCAAACCCTGCCTACCTTTGAAGTATCCAAAGGATGTCCCATTGTAGTTGAGAGAGTAAGTAGCAGTGGACAAACAAATGTACAGCCAAGCAACAAAAATCTTGGGAAAGCCAATCAACGACATGATAAGAACAATAGAGGACCATGTATACTATCACACGCCTTGCTTAAGTCAAGCTTCAACACAGCTCTAGGGGAAACCTGGCTTCTACCATACCCATTAATAAGCTCATGGGCCGTCATAACGTTGTAGAGTATGTTTCTATTAGGAATGAAAGTAGACTGATTCGGGAAATAATCGAAGGAAGAACCAACACTAGTCTAGTAGCAAGAATTTTATATATGCATTCACTATAAGAGATTAAGGCTATTCCAACGGCTCCAAGCCGTTGGCGGCCGTTGGGAGCCATTGGAAATGCCGTTGGAATAGCGTTCACGCTTTCCAACGGCTTCCAACGGAAGCAACGAGGAAATTCCAACGGCTTTTCCAACGGCTACCAACGGCAACTTGCCGATGGACGCCGTTGGAAGCCGTTGGAATAAACTGACCAATAAGCCGTTGGTAGCCGTTGCTAATCTGGGTGAAATTTTTTTTATAACAGCAAGCCATTCACCTTCCAGCCACACACAATCAGTATATATCAATTTCCATTCCATTTCCATTCCATTTCCACTCCATTTCACATATATATATCACATATTCAACACATTATACCACAAACAATATAAACAACCAAAAATCAACATCAAACATTACATTTTCAAACCAAACTCCAAGTCAATATGTACATAAACAACAAAACCCTCACCAGCACCAACTCCAACTCCATATTCAAGTCAATATATACAATGCAAACACTTAAACCTCACCACCTCAAAGTCAATACATACACAATAACCATCAAACACAATCCTCACCACCTCAAAGTCAATATATACAATAACCAACCACAAAGACAATAATCATCATACCTCTCAAGCATCATCATCACCTCCGGAAGCACCAGACGACGAAGGGAAGGAACCATGCCTCTGCGCATACTCCGCTAAACGTTGATTCAACTGCTCCATTTGTATAGCGCAAAGACGGTCCTGCTCTTGCAACTGCTCAACCATGGCTCTAAGCTCTTTTATTTCAGCTTTGTCACACGCCTTTTGAGCTTTTTGAACCTGCAAATAGAATGTGAGATGTTCACATTTGTATTATAATCATTTTCTTAAGCAATGTATATTTTAAAATATAGAAACGTAAATGACGTGATCTTAAGCAATGCATATACCACAAAGAAATGCATATTTTTAATATAATATATAGGTGTTAAAAGTATTCTTATATTTTTTTTATTCATCCATTATCATCACATATCTTTGTATATTTTTCCTTTTTTACTTATCTAATATTTATAAATCACGTATATGTTAGATTTAACTCAACTAGAAATCATCATATGTATAGTGTATCTATAGGTTAATTTATTAAATATAATATTACAATGTTTATAAGATTACCGCTTGGTTTCCATAGCCATAGCGCCTATTCCGCTGCGTCGGATCCATAATAACGTCGAAAATATTATCTTGCTCCTCTACCGTCAACTCATCGCGATCCGATTCTTAAAGCAGCTCTACCCATGCCTCCTGAAACTTTGCCTAAAATAAAAAACAATTACAGGTTAAAATTAGTAGAATAGGATTTAAACATATCGATATTAATAAAATAAGATTTAAAATATGCATACATATGCAGCCATCGCCTTATCATCATCATCCCACTGATATGTAATATTGCCAGCATTGTCTGCTTGTCTTGATGCGTGGTGCGGGTAAATACCTCCATCATAGACACGCGACGTCCAAGCGATCTTTCCTGCAATAAATAATTTATATATTTTAATTTTTCATAGCTAATTACCGAACTGATTAATATACAAAATGTAATAACGGTTTAGATAAATTTACCAAGTCCTCACGGTGATGCTGAAAAGACTTGGATCCGCCACGATGCGTTACAGGATTCCTACTTCTATTGGCAGAGTTCCTCTCCGACTCCATCTGCAATTTAAATTGAATATTATATTTATACTAATTGCGAAATAATTAACTATATATTTGGTAGATTTACCCTGAACTTGTCGGTTTCCCACCAACTCATCCAAGAATCCCATACGGAAGCGCCCATCCAGTTCGATTTCTTCCCTGATTTTTTAAGAGCTGACATTACCTCCCTGTAATTTTTGGCAACCTTCGAATTCCATTGGCGCTGAACCATGGCGACATCGGCCTCCGCTAAGTCCACTTGCCTCTGTACAAAGAGAAAACATTACTAATTGTTCATTTATACTTATTCGTATAGTAAAGTGGTATAAACTCACCAGAAAATCCTGCCAGATGGCCTCCCTGACATGGTCAGGGATCTTACTCCACTTAGGCCAGCAATCTGTCATCCTGCTCATATATGATTGCTTGGAAATGCCAAGCACAACTCCCGAGGGCTCCAAATCAAATCCCCTGTGTTAAATATAAAACAAAGCTTTAAACAAGTATATATATGTATGAACAAATTTATATTGTTATCATTTTAATTTTGATACTTACACTCCATCAGCCTTCGGCTGCAAATATACAAGTGGTCGAGCCGGAGGCTCACCACTACTCTCGCCGGCCGAGCGAGAAGAGCTACGACGTCTGGAGCCTGACATGATACCTGTTGAAAGTTTCATTTTTAATTATAGACATAGATAAAATGATGATGATATGTGGTGCATGTAATTCTGATGATGATATATATGTGATGCGTGTGCGTGAATAATTGTAAAAATTACCGGATATTACTCAGTCCTCGTCATTTTCTGATTCAGACTCGATCTCGTGTTCTATATCGTTTTCCTCTACACTCTCAAATGCTTCGACTAATACATTTGTCTCATCATTTAATTGTCCAAAATCAGTTTGATCGTCTGTAATTGTGATTTCAACATTTTCTTCGATATCTGCTTGATAGGCTTATTCTTCTGGAATATTTTTTCCATCGAATGTAAATCGCGCCTTGGTTTTAAATTATCTGATGGCATATGGCGTTTAGCAGCTTGTACAACAGCCGTAAATCCGGCTTCTCTGAAGTTGTACTTTGATTTCATCGCAATGTACTCTGCAGTTGCCGATAATTGAGTGCCGCTAGTACATCCATTCCAAAGAGGTTTCTTAGCAGCATCCAATAAATCATATATTTTTTCGCTCCAACATTTGGTTCCTCTTCAATGTTAACATCGTCGTTATTAATTTCAACAGTAGGGAACATTGATCGTGCTGCATCTTCAACCATATGTTCTATGAGATTCGTCGTACTAACTTCATCACTAATGACCTCTATTGACTGTTCTTCGTTACGTGTTATAATTTCTCCATGACGATCCCACACCAAATAATTGATTACGAAACCATATTGGCGCAAATGAATCCTAACCATATTCGGTACTAAATGCTTCAACAATTTGCACCTATTACATGGACAACGAATTTCTACGTCGTTTCCAATATTACGTAAAGCAAATTTGACAAACACATTTACCCCGTTAAGAAAATGTGTACTTATTGAGCCTCCCATTTCTCTTCTTTGATACATCCAGCTCCGATCAATAAAATAATTGATCATTTTTCCTACTGTAAAACCTATGATCAATAGTAAAAAAACTATTAATCAAATTCGATAAACACATTTTAGATTTTACTGTTTTTTATAATCCATTTTCGTTTATATACAAAGTTATATTTCTTGCTATTTTGTTTACATTTTTGTACCTTTTGTGATGGTCAGTTATCCTACTTCCTATTACAAACACAATAGTAATTACATTTCTTAAATCATATAATTATAAACGATTTCCCAAAATTTCGGCAGCACTTCCCCCGTGTTCCTTGTATCGTACACATATGCATGTACACAAGGAACGAAAAGGAAATATCGTCGAAATTTTGTGAACCGTTTATAACGATATGATTTACGAAACGTAATTACTTTATAATGTTTGTAACTTGTCCAATACAGGGACAAATCCAACAAATATTGTATCAGATGAATATGAATATCCGTTTTGCAATAAAAACGAATATTCATACAACGATCATATACAACACTTGTCAGACGGGGCCAAAAATTCACTAAGAGATTTAAATTTTGTTTGTCTAATAATTTAAAAGATATAATTTAAAGCAATCATATAGGCCAAAATTTCACTAAGAGATCATATTACTAAAGATATAATTCATGTTCGTAAAATATTCAACTAATTCATGTTTGCCTAATATTTTACAAAACATACACAAAATAATTTAAAGCAATCCTAACTAATCTAACGCTAACTCAAATGCGCATTTACACTAAATTATCAACATATGTATATATGTGCATAATATACATACACAAACAATTTGGACATTTGGATGGTAATAATTGTAATTAGCACTTAGTTTGGTATAATAAACAATCAATAGGCCATTAGATACAACTATAACAAACAATTAAACACAAAATTAGCAAAATTTTAAAATTTAGGGTTTTAGGCAAAACCTGATTTTGGAGTGGAATTGGATGGAGAGAGGCCGCTGGTGTTGATTGATGGCATCAGAGTGGCTGTCGGTTGCGTGGGGAGGCTGGGAGCAAGAAAAGAGGAGGAGTGGAGGAAGAAGGTAGAGGTTTTGGGGTATTTTGTTGAAGGAAGAAGAATGAATGTTGCTCTCGGGCAGCTGCAGGTTTACACGAATATTTCCAACGGCTTCCAACGGCCGCAAACGGCAATTTTACAACGGTTACCAACAGCTTGTTAAAAAAATAACGAGCCGTTGGAAAACCCCGTTGGCGGCCGTTGGAACACTGTCGTGGCTATATACTGTAGTTCTAGTAGTTATTTGTACACAATGTTACAACAAGAAATTGGCCTAAATGAGGATGAATTAATAGGAGGAGTTATCTTAGGGATAAGAACAAGGTTAGTCGAGTTAACTTCTCCTAGCAGTTTGAATTTGAAGAAATAATTGTGGACTGCAACATAAAAATCATGACAGATTAGATTCCAACTACTTTTGAAGAACACGGCAATAAAACCATCCGGCCCACCGCACGATTTAGCATTACTAGAAAATAGAGCTTTTTTAATTTCATCATCGGTCACACGTTCAACTAACATGGAGTTGAGGGACTGATCCAACAGAGGCAATGAGTGTTGATTAAGAATGTCAAGGTCAGGCTCAAAGCTAGCAGTATTAAACAGGTGATTAGAAAAGAAGGACAGCAAGTACCGATCAATTTCCTCTCTCGTCTTAAGCAAAAGCCTAGAGTCATCCCACAAACTGTTGATCTGCAACCTCGCTTGCTTGTCTTTGATGGAACCATGAAAAAAAGCTGTGTTTTTGTCACCCTCGTTGGTCCACTTTTGATGAAATTGCCGCCTTCTTATGCTGGCCTCCTTATCAAGGGCATCAGAGAGTTGAAGAAAAATCTTAGACACAAGCTCGACCAAATCAGCATTAGTAGGATTAGATTCCAATTGGACTTAAGCCTGCAACAACTAAGCTTTAAGTGCAGTAGAGAGGATAGAGCCATCACCGTACTTACCCCTAGCCCAACTCCTTAGAGCATTCCTGGTAGCCTTCAGCTTCCTACATAGAATATACATGGGATTGCAAAAAAAATTAGTAGACCGAACATTAGAAATTATGTTATGATATTCCGGGTCAGAAACCCAAGTATTAAAAAATTTGAAGGCACTTTTCCTTTACATGACTGCAGACCGAAGGAAATAAGCAAGGGAGAGTGATAAGAAAGTATGGGGTGAGGCAGGGAAGATGGTAAAGAAGGCCAAACAGATAGAGCTTTAAGATTACAAAAGGAGTGATCAATATGCGCGAAGGTCCTACAGCCCGAACGACTCCTGTTGTTCCAAGAGAAGGGAACACCAGAACGTGCAATCGAAAGGAGTTCAGAATCAAAAATAGAAGAATTTAGGGGAAGTATGTCCTTAGGCATCAGAGGAATGCCAATGAGCTTGTCAGTTAAAGTGAAACAACTATTAAAATCACCAAGAACAATCCAAGGATGTGAGTCTTGACGAAATGATGGCAGTAAGTCGAGAACATTTTGCCTAGAAGCTGCAGCATTACTAGCATACAGAATAGTCAGGTAGAAAGGTAGATGAGAAGGTAGGAAGATAGCATGAAGGTGGATAAGTTGAGTGTTGGAGAGAATTGTGTTGAGAGAGAACAATGCGGGATCATGTACAATCAAGATTCGACCGTAAGGGGCCTCATTCAGATTGTGGATAAAATTCCAGTTTGGATTGATATATCTGGCAGCTTCGATGGTTAAGAGGAGAGAGAGTTTAGTTTCCAACAGCGCAAAAATGGAAATACTATGTTCACGAATTAAAGCTCTGACTTGATTGAGCTTAACAGGATTATGAGCACCCCTAACATTCCAGGCTGCTATTTGGTGCGTTATAAAAAACTATAATGAAAGATGGCTGACCACTCTCGTACTCCTTGTTGAAGGAGGATCGATTCTCGCTGAATTGATTTTGGCTAGCAGTTTGGATGCTATACGAGATAATGGACTCGTAGAGAGCACAGAGGGGACAGTTTGAGTTATCGGGGAGGACCATCCAGGGATGGACCCCATAAATGTATACAGGGAAGAAGCATTTTGGGGAGGAGGAGGCAAGGTTGATGAGGAAGGGGGAATGTGATTAATATTGATGGGAGATGAAGAAGAACATAACAGCAGAACTTGCTTTTCTAAACTGAGAACAAATAATTCTTCATCTAATCGAGCTTCATTGTATTTACGTGGCTCTTGTGCATGAGGAGAGCATGGGTCGATTAGGGATTAGGCAGTGGAAGTGGAGTACAAAATGTCTCTCTCGGTTGTACATGTTTCATTAGTGTGCACATCAAACATTAACTTCTTTATACGTTAAATAATTCTTTTTTCATTTATTTGTTTACTTAATTAATTATATATGTTAAACGTTATATTTATTGACTTAATTAATCCAATTAATCACACGTTAATGTTTAATCTTGCTTAACCCTTTAGCTTCTTACATTAACTTTTCAAATTCAAACATTCAAATTTTAAAACTCTAAATTCAAATATTTAAATTTTAAATTTGAAAAATTCAAACGTCCATAACCTTTCCATTTTAACTCCGAATTTCAATTATATATGGAAATTGATCAAAAAATCGCAATGGTGCAACTCCCGTTATCAAATTTCAAAATTTTAAAAATTTCCATTTTTAACCTTATTTGAATTACTTGATTTCTCATTAAATTTTATGGGTGTTACAAAAATTTCAAAAAAACATTTTTTAATTCATCATGCACTAGTTTTTTTATAGTGTCATCATAAACAATGTTGATCACGTCAAATCATATTTAATGTTTTATTTGATGATTTTGGCCAAAAAGTTGGTCAACACCCCAATCGAGTTAAAAACAAAAATTAAAGGATTAAAGTTGAAAATAGGAAGGGAACATGTGGTATTTTTAAAGTGCTTCAGCTTGAATCTTAAACCTACATCCACTATCAATATTATTTCAGATTAGTTTTTCAATTACAACCAAATTCACAGTGATTTCAGATCTAGAAATTGTTGATTTTGAAAATGACAGCAATTTAGTGCAAAATCTGAAGAGAAATCCCAAGGAAATGTACTTTTTCAAAGTGCAAGAGAGTGCCTTTTATAGGCGAATCACTACACCAAAGTCGGAAGAACGATTTTGAACAAGTAAACATCCAGATCTGATATTGTAGCCACGAAGAAGAAGTCAAAACCAAAATATCACATAAGCTAAACCATTCAACACTGAATGTATTGATCGATGTCGATCAATTTTGCTTGCTCTCTTCTTTGCTTTTTCTTTATATTAGCTTAAGCCATCAAGTTTTGTGGTCTTTGTGGCAAATATTTCCACCTAGGACGGTTCGACATTGAACGGTTTTGCTCTCTTAAACTTGTATTTTCTTCAAACTTGTATGTAGAGCCATTCGGTACCAATCGCTCAAAACCATTCGGTAGCGATTGGTTTGGCTTCTCTCAAACTTAGCCAAATTTCTAAAGGTTCTTTCGTTCTTGAATCTTGATATCTTCTAAGGTTCTTGATCCATTTCATCATCATTTAGAAGCCCAAATCCATAATGATATCATTTGGTTTACATACCAGATAACCTTGCCCCCCAAAGTATGCTTTAGTGAAAACAAAGAATGCTTTGGATCGAAAAAAGCAATATAATTCAATCTGCAGAGATGCTTTCATCGTCTGAACTGTTATCATGAAATGTTGCATATACTCTGAGAATGTCCGCACTTCGTTTCATATGGTTATGAACTACATCCCTTCTGCAGATATAAAAACCGAAATCTTCTATCTGAAATCTTCAATCATTGTTTAGAATTTTTTGGAATCTACTCCTTCTTATGGTCAGGTAAATTTCCTCTACTTTCTTACCATGCGATATAGATCGATTGTGATCGGCACCGAACAGTTTTCTAAGTTTTGTATAAAATTTACATTTAGTAAAAATTCCGAGTTTCACTTTCATTTGTAGCTTCTCTATCCTTTTCTCCTCCTCGATTTTCACTACCTCGGGACTAAGATCTTGATCGATGCCTTCAATTTCATTGGCACCGCCTCTTCAACCTTGGGCGAACCAATTGTCGTCGATCCCTACGAATGCTAGCACCACTTGATTCAGCCATTTCCTAATAGTCGCCCTTCAAACCTTGAAGCTCTTTTCTAGAACCAAATTCTCAAAGATTGGTTACCCCATTCTTGAACCAGAGCCATCCTTGACTACCTCGACACTAAACCCAATGCCTACCCATATTCATCTTCGAATCGATGCTTGCCTCCACTGTCACCACCTTCTAACCCGAACCCCAAGAACAAACTCTGACTCCTTTTCATTTGTTGGGATGGATATGGTGAAAGAGAAGTAGTTGCTTGGTTTGAATTCAATGATAGGTTGCCTCTTGGGCTACGATTGAGATGGCTTAAGTAATCATTTCATCAAATTTCCCACGACACTCGCCGAATTTGAGTGTTGATATACTATATGGTTTTCATCCAAACTATACCTGAAATCATATACCATAATCATGCAATTCTGCAAAAAAAGCTCTGAGCTGCTCCGGTCAATGGTTTCATTATCGTAAATTATACGATAATGGGTAAAACTGTTAGTCTATAGGATAATGGTTTTGATGACAACAACTATAGAAGTGTTATAAAATATATATGTGCAGGAAATCTATATGCAGGTATCAACAAAAGAAGACTGTACAGTAAAGAAGACAAAGATCAAGAGTTCAAGATTGAAGACTCATGAGATTCAAGATATTCAAGAGTTCAAGACAAATAATATAGTTAGGTTAGATATTTGTTAAAACTCCTTGAAAGCACTATCATTCTTTTTTATCCAATTTACTCGTGGAATGGAATCCACTTCGTTCTTGTTAAAGGGATGGAACCCTAGTGAGATGGAACTCACGAAATATCTAGTGGAACGGATAGTAGCCCTATTTTGTTATCCACTAATTTTGATTCAAAATGATTTTCAAAATTATCTCTTGTTTCATAAAATGATTTTCAAATATTCCTTTTCAAAAGAAAAACCTTCGTTCGTATTTCCAAAAATGTTTTAGCCTCAAAATCATATTTATCATTTTGTTATATTTTGATTTCAAAATTGTCCTTGATATTTTAGCCTCAAAATCTATTTTAATATTATATTTACTTTAGTTTATTTACCTTGATTTTAAATATATTTTAGTATATATACATATATATATTCATAAGTATTTCTACTTCTAAATACCTTCTACAAATACATAGAGTCCATTTGAATAAAGTTGCATATGTTTTAAATCATCATTTTCAAAGAAAAGCAAATCATCATTTTTACTAGACCATGTCGACATCATAGTTACTCATCATGTCGACATGCTTCCCGTTATAGCAAAGGTTTTTTTTCAAAAGAAGTGTCTATTCGTTTAAATCTCTTTGAATGGACACATCCATTCATTCTCTATAAATAGAGACTGTTATGGACGTTTTCCAGTAACTACTTTCTTTATTTTCTCTCCTCTTTACTATCTTATCTTATTTTCTAATCATCCTATTCATATTTTGCCAAAATCTTAAGTGAATCAATCCAGAATATCTCTAGTTTGATTCTCTGCCACTCTCTTCAAAGAATCTCAGTGCTTATCAGAGTTATAGATACATTTGTACTCAAAGAAACTTGTTTAGGGTTATAAAGGTGTGATCGTGTCCTTGGAAATCGATCGGGTGAACTTGTGTCCTGTGAATCAAGTGGTTCTACCCAGAGACCTGAGAATCTGGAGGGTGTACCTCGTCGCCTTGGAATCGAGGGATTGTAATCTAGATTATTATTGAATAGAAAGCCGTACGAGTTGTGCGGGACTGGATGTAGGGTAACACCGAACCAGTATAAAATTCCTGGTGTGTTCTTTCCTTTACTTGCTTTTTATTTATATTTGCATTTGTTTGTGATTCTGTGATTTGATCTGTGATTGTGTATTTGTATTAAGTTAGTTAAATCAATTTAAATCAAAGAAGTTTTAAAGAAATTCTTAAAACACTATTCACCCCCCCCTCTAGTGTTAAATAGCCTTAAGATCATCTTCCGCGTCCCTGTCATTTGGTATCAGAGCCAGGTTTTTCAAAGTATTCATAACCTGATTTTTGAAAAGTAACAATGGCTACCAACACTGGTATTTCTAGTTCATTTGTAGAGGGTCAGTCCACTGCCAGACCACCACTTTTCAATGGCAGTAACTATGCATATTGGGCATGTAGAATGAAGATATATTTACAATCCATTAGTTTAGAAACATGGAATATGACACAAACTGAATACACTGAGCCCACAACTGATTTTGCTCAATGGACGACCGTTCAAAGAGAAGTGGCTCAAAACAATTCAAAAGCCATGAATATTTTATTTTGTTCACTAGATAGAAATGAATTTAATAGGGTATCTGTTTGTAAAACTGCATATGAAATCTGGAAAACTCTGCAAGTTACTCATGAAGGAACAAGCAAAGTTAAACAGACCAAAATTTCTATTCTTACTAATCAATTTCAATTATTTAAGATGTTGCCTGGTGAATCTATTCCAGATATGTATAGTCGTTTTCAGGATATTGTTCATTCACTAGTATCTCTGGGAAAAGCAATCTCCGAAGAAGATCAAGTCAGGAAAATTCTGAATTCACTCACTCCAGGATGGGATCTGAAGACACTGGCGATTGAAGAAGCAAATAACATCAGTACCTTAAAGATTGATGAATTAATTGGAAATCTGATGTCATATGAAGTTCAAATTCAGGAAAGAAGGGAGAATAAGTCATCAGAAAAAAAGTCCATTGCCTTTAATGCACTAACTGGTGAATCAGACTCTAGTGATGATGATGAAGAAATAGCCTTCATGACAAGAAACTTTCGAAAATTCTTGAAGTATAGAAAAATGAATAATCACAAGAGAAAAAGTCTTGGAAATAATACTGAATCACTTAACAACATCAAATGCTTCAATTGTAATGAGTTTGGTCATTATCAAAGAGACTGTCCACATCAAGAAAAGCAAACTCCTCAATCAAACAAAGAATATTCAAAGAAAAGAAAGAAAGCATTTGCAGCAACACTGGATGATTCAGATACGTCCTCAAGTGATGATGAACAGAAAACAGAATTGGCAAATATGTGTTTTATGACAACTCAGAATTCAGATAATCAGGATGATATGGAACTCAAACAAGGTACACGTTTACTATTTTAATTGGTTGAAAATTGGTTGCTTAGAATAGTTTATTAATTAAGTATATAATTAATTTTATTAACTTAAAATTTTTCAAATATCTTTTAAAAATTTATAAAAAATTATTTTTATATATTTTCTGTATAATATATTTTCAAAATATATTCAGACAATAGTCATAATATATATAAGTATATATATATATATATATAAATCTTGTACATGTTTGAAATCATTTTTGCAAAATCTGATGTGCATGTTGACATGGCACTTATTGGTAATGTCGACATACCTGTAGCAAATCAGATTTCTAAATTTGAATTCAAAATTCAAATTTCCCTCCACCTTTTCACTAACTCCTATGTTCTGAATAGTTATGACTCTTTGACCAGAGAATCCACCTATTCAACCTCTTTATATCTATCTTCTATCAACACTTATCTCCATCTTCAATTCAAATTCAAAACAACTTTTATCTTCAAACACTCTTATCTCTTCAAAAATGGCATCCACTAGCAACGTAGCCGGAATGAGGCTGTCAAAAGCCACCAAAGATCATCTCTACAATAATAGAGATGCCATACTTGCATACATTAATTATGCAACTTATGGAAAAGTTCATTCGGGTAGTTTTGCTATTTTTAATGACTTCGCTTCTTATGAAATTGATGCTCTTTTTCAAAACAATGGTATTCTAAGCTTGGTTGACAATAACCAAAATGATTTTGTTTGCTATCCAAACCTTGTCAAAATGTTTTATGCAAATTTAAATCGTGGTTTTTATAATGGAAGGGATGATGAAGTGTGGAGTAGTGTCAAGGGGACACAAATTGTTTTGGATACCGATGTTTTAGGAACCATACTTGAGTGTAAAAGTACCGGTTCCAATCTTTCTTCTTTTGAAATCGAGGAAACCGATCGTGAAACTTTTCACAATATTTTTGAGGAAGAAATGGATTTCAAAAATAAATTTTTTCGACCAAAAGCTCGTATTGTTAATTTTCTCCTTCAACGCACTATTACTCCGAGATCGGGAAATTACAATAACCCGACTCAAAAAGTGTGTAAGGCTCTTTTTGCAATTTTTGGAAATTATGATATTAATTGGGCACAAGTTATCTTGGATGAATTTCGTCACAAAAACTTGGATTCGGGAGAGAATGCATTATATCATGGAATATACCTCACTAGAATTTTTAATTACTTTGGAGTGGATATGAGAGGTGAAGAATTCTTTCCAAGAAAGGTTTTTAATCATTCTAATATTTCACTTATGAAAATTCCGCACGTGTTTCAACCACACGAAACACTAACGGAAAAAGAAGCACGATTGGGGTATGAGGAAATGCAAGAAGATGAGGAGGAAGACGAAGAAGAGGAAGAGGAGGAAGAAGAAGGTGAAGAAGAAGAAGGTGAGGAAGAAGAAGAGGAAGAAAGTGAAGAAACCTCCTTAGAAAGTATTGATTTTCCCACACGACCATCAAACAAGATTCTCCTTCACAATCAACGAGTAATTGTAAAAAAATCAAAAAGCTCTCAAACACTCCGTAAACAAAAAATTGGACAAAATGTCCAATACTATGAATAAGTTCTTCTCCAAAGTCAACAAGAAGCTTAATATCTCATCATCTTCATCCTCATCTACTAGTTTCTAGAGTTTACTTTTTGTATATCAATGAAATTTGGTATATTGAAAGTTGTATCTTTATGTTTTCTCTATGAGATTCATGTACTTATCTGTTCTAGTATGAAATGAAGCTTATTCTCTGTTTATCTTACTGTCACTCTTATTTATATACAGTAATATATATATATAAATCATATGTATATACACTGAAGATTCAAAAATAAGATGTGCAAAATCTGCTATGTATGTCGACATACTGTATAGAGGTCATGTCGACATATACTGGTCATATTCTGAATGGACATTTCAATTTGAAATTCAAAATAACTCCTTATGTCTATTCATTTCAAACGACTTTCCTGTCTATTTAAGTCCTATTTTCTTCCAGAAAACTTCTCATAACTTCTCTCTACTCTTATCTACTTATTTCCTTCTTACTTATCGTCAAAATGGCTTCATCCTCTTCAAATCTAAGTGATAATCTTGAAGAGACTCTCAAATCCTTCAAAGACATTCTTACTTTTATTCTACGAAATCAGAGGCACTTAGAACTGAGTCAAATGCAGATGATAAAGGAACAAGAAAGGCATTTCGATGCACTACGATGGATGATCTCCGCTCTCAACAAAGAGGATCTCCAAGTAAATCCACCAAAGACATTGCTCCAGGACGATGAAGATTGGGAAGTAATCAAAGCAGATCCCATCTTTGGAAAAGAGGGATGGGTTGAAGTTCCACGTAACATTTAACTTGTTTGATTTGGTTTAAAAATTGATTTGATTTGAAATACTAGATTTGGTTTTAAACATGGTTGATTTATGATAACTTACTATATTGATTATGTAATAAGACATAAATAGGTGTGCTTATGGTTGATTGATTTGTCTATTTATTGTATGCATTTTCTTTTCATTTAACAGTTATGTATATAGTAATATGAAAAAAAAAATCTGTGGTTACACGTATTATTCTCATTCTTATATTACTCATATATATTATTCTGAGTATACAATATTTAGCATTGTTATATCTAGTTTCAGTATTATTAATGATAACACTATCATTAATATCATAGATTTAGGGGGAGTTAATGTCATTTTTTTGTTGATGACAAAGGGGGAGAAGTATAAAATAGGTTAGTTAGGCATAGATTAAGGGGGAGTTATTAGATTTAGGGGGAGTTATAAGGAGAATATAAATATTTTATAAACAAAGGTTGTCATCATCAAAAAGGGGGAGAATGTTAGTCTATAGGATAATGGTTTTGATGACAACAACTATAGAAGTGTTATAAAATATATATGTGCAGGAAATCTATATGCAGGTATCAACAAAAGAAGACTGTACAGTAAAGAAGACAAAGATCAAGAGTTCAAGATTGAAGACTCATGAGATTCAAGATATTCAAGAGTTCAAGACAAATAATATAGTTAGGTTAGATATTTGTTAAAACTCCTTGAAAGCACTATCATTCTTTTTTATCCAATTTACTCGTGGAATGGAATCCACTTCGTTCTTGTTAAAGGGATGGAACCCTAGTGAGATGGAACTCACGAAATATCTAGTGGAACGGATAGTAGCCCTATTTTGTTATCCACTAATTTTGATTCAAAATGATTTTCAAAATTATCTCTTGTTTCATAAAATGATTTTCAAATATTCCTTTTCAAAAGAAAAACCTTCGTTCGTATTTCCAAAAATGTTTTAGCCTCAAAATCATATTTATCATTTTGTTATATTTTGATTTCAAAATTGTCCTTGATATTTTAGCCTCAAAATCTATTTTAATATTATATTTACTTTAGTTTATTTACCTTGATTTTAAATATATTTTAGTATATATACATATATATATTCATAAGTATTTCTACTTCTAAATACCTTCTACAAATACATAGAGTCCATTTGAATAAAGTTGCATATGTTTTAAATCATCATTTTCAAAGAAAAGCAAATCATCATTTTTACTAGACCATGTCGACATCATAGTTACTCGTCATGTCGACATGCTTCCCGTTATAGCAAAGGTTGTTTTTCAAAAGAAGTGTCTATTCGTTTAAATCTCTTTGAATGGACACATCCATTCATTCTCTATAAATAGAGACTGTTATGGACGTTTTCCAGTAACTACTTTCTTTATTTTCTCTCCTCTTTACTATCTTATCTTATTTTCTAATCATCCTATTCATATTCTGCCAAAATCTTAAGTGAATCAATCCAGAATATCTCTAGTTTGATTCTCTGCCACTCTCTTCAAAGAATCTCAGTGCTTATCAGAGTTATAGATACATTTGTACTCAAAGAAACTTGTTTAGGGTTATAAAGGTGTGATCGTGTCCTTGGAAATCGATCGGGTGAACTTGTGTCCTGTGAATCAAGTGGTTCTACCCAGAGACCTGAGAATCTGGAGGGTGTACCTCGTCGCCTTGGAATCGAGGGATTGTAATCTAGATTATTATTGAATAGAAAGCCGTACGAGTTGTGCGGGACTGGATGTAGGGTAACACCGAACCAGTATAAAATTCCTGGTGTGTTCTTTCCTTTACTTGCTTTTTATTTATATTTGCATTTGTTTGTGATTCTGTGATTTGATCTGTGATTGTGTATTTGTATTAAGTTAGTTAAATCAATTTAAATCAAAGAAGTTTTAAAGAAATTCTTAAAACACTATTCACCCCCCCCTCTAGTGTTAAATAGCCTTAAGATCATCTTCCGCGTCCCTGTCAAAAACCCGACACATAATTCCAACGCATGTTGAAACTCATTTGTCAACATGAGTGGGCTATCTCCATAGAGTGCTCCGATACACCATGCTAGGGACACATGATACACACTGCATACATTGACATGTCGCACTACTCTAGTCGATGTACAAAGAATCTGATTGGTCAACATATGTCGACATCTGCTTAATCCTCTACATCAGCTACGTAGGTTTCAACCAAAGTAAAACACTGAACTAAACCTACCTGACCATGCTTGTTCTCAAGCTTTCAGTATAAGATGGCCGACCTCAAACGATCTCTTTGTCTTTCTACTGGTGTCAACCCCTCTTCTTCTTAATTCACTCCATCGAAAGCAGGCTCGTCTTCTGCCATAGCTACTTCATCAACTCCGGTTAGAGGTAAGTGTTCCATCACCCAACAACAATCACTTCAACTTGCCCCTCTTACGTAACCCCAAGGCCATGTCAGTCCCACCGCTAACCAAGCCGACATTATGGTCCATGACAACCCACCAGATTCTCTACCATCAAGGTTAACAACTGCAAGCTTGTGTAGGATCTGCGAAAGGCATGGAATTCCATAAGATGAGGTGCTTCTACCTTTCCCTAATCAGAAAGCGTATGACTCTCAGGAAGGTTGCACTACTTGCAATTGATATATATGCTTATCTAAAGTTGTTCCTTCTTTCAAAAATTCTTGAGATATATTATATAGATGTTGGGACACACACTGTCCTAACTCCATCCAAACTGTTTCGCCGCTTTTAATTCTATCTTCGTGATCTTCTCAATGCATCTAGGAAGGTTACCACTTTTGAAGAAATCTGCTTCTTATTCTATTTCAAAAAGAAATCAACCATCCTTCATACTTGTTTTTAGGATCTTTCAATAGATGCAAAGTCTTAGAGGGGCTACACAACAAAAGAAGTTACTTTAAAGACTAATACTTTTTCGTTCGATACTTCGGTGGCTTCTACCAAAAATGGAACTCTGGACATAAGCTCTTAATCTAATAGCTTCGTCTTAAGTTTACTTCGCCTAAGTTTCTAACTTTTATTTACATTTCTCACAGACATTCCTCAAAGATTCATGACTTCTGTCTACATGGACACCCTGCAATTTCTCAATGCAATCAACATTGAACACCGATGCACTTCATTTCTGCTTATCAATGCTAGGATGCGCTAGTATCGATTACTTTACAATAGTAGGAGAGCCCAGCCCAAACCAGTCTTACCTGAATTCGCCCAAGCTACCAATGTTCCCTCGCTCCTTATGGGGTATTTATAACAGTTGAGGAAGTTTTGAGCTCCTACGACGAAGAACATAACAAGGAAGAGAAGAAACAAAAGAATATGAAAAAGAAAATAGTTAAGATGAAGAATAAAATAAAGATGATGATGAAGAAGATAGAGAGGAGGATGAGGCTGATGAATACAAGTTAATTATGGAGACATCTCCTGAAGGCACTCTGATCACTCCTTCCTCCAAGATTAAATGACCGCTCATCAAGACTTTGCTTCTAATGCCCGAGCCGCACCAAGATTCATCTAAGGGGCCTATGTCCAGACAAAGTTGATGCCATCGTTGGCTCACTGGGTAATATAGGGAGCTTCCTAGACTTCTTTCCTGGAGACCTTCACTTTGGCGATCTTCTTGCATCTAATTCTTCTAACTTCAACTTCACCCCAACTAGCATGCCTCTTACTTCAAAGGGGAGGTTACCTATCTCTTCACCCCAATGAGCATGGTCCGTAGACCAATTAGGACACATCAGCACTTCACACAATACTTAGGATCATAAGCATAATTCACTTTGAACTTGCTCTCAATCCAATTCACTAACCCAAATTCAAATCTTTATTCCTTTTTAGGTACTATAGGCAAATAAAACCATCACCTATAGCTTACGGTGACTTCCGCCCTTATTGAGACTCAAATTAGGAGTCCGAGGCCGAAAGAGCAAGGAGAAAAGAGAAAGAGAGACACATTGCTGAAGAGAAGCATTTACATACTAACAAACATATGGACACACACGACCTCTCTGGTTTGAGGCACAGCTCTGGTTCCCCTAATTAAGGACGCTCTCCTACACAACCCTCTTAAGACAGTGTTCCTCCTCATTCAGACCTTCTTCCTCTTCTTAGCTATGATGACCTCTACGGCTGAGCATGCTAAGGCTTATGCTCCTCCTTCCCATAAATCCTAACAGTCAACTCTTCAACTTCTCATCAATCTCATAAAGTTGGAAAAGATATATCAACCGACCAAACTATTCTGCCACATCCCCCTCAAGGCTCCTCTCTTGTGTGCAAGATGAGGATGCAAGCTTCATTCCCTGACCTTTTCTTAGAGGGGGTCAAATTCGATTACAACATCAAGGACATCCCAAAAGGGTATTTGATGGAGGCATACCTTGATGCAACGAGGCTATGGAATAGTATGAACAAGAGAAAACCTAGCTAAGGTACTGTTTAATGTCAATTGGGCTAACCAATTTATACTAAAGCGTTTTGACATAGAGAGAGCTGATTGCACGAGGCCGTGTTAAGATTATAAAAATGATTGCACGAGGCCGTCTTTCTTCTCGGTTTTGCTTTGATTTTGATAGAATAGGTGCTTTCATCTGATTTCTAGGTGTTGATCCATTTTCTAGGTTAACAACAATGCCATTAAAGAGGCTAAGAAGAAGCTGCAAGACGAGGTTGCTGCACATAGGATCATGTGCGGCATTCTTAATGTACAGCCGAAGTCTGTGCATATTGTGAGCGACACCCTAGAGAAAGAAGTTAAGATGATTGAGAGTCAAAAGGCAGCAATTTAGGTTGAGATCAACAAGCTCAAGAGATCTTAAAGAAGATAAAGAATTGAGAGAGCAAGCTCAAGATCTCGCTTAGACCTGCATAGAAGAAACTTATGGCTTGCTTATCAAATTAGCTGAGTCTAAGAAAAAGATAATCCATCTACATGCCTCTTTTACCTACGTCGAGGAAAAGTTTGACAAAAGGTCGGAAAAAATGATGCTATTCTCCTTGGGTCCTTTGCCAACGTCATTGAGACAAAAAGCCTCAAATGGCTGGGAGAGGGCTACCCATTAACTCTTGCCGAGGCGAATGAGATACCGAAAAGAGCCAAAGAATTTGGCCAAGACCTAGATGAAGAGAAACTGAAAAATAAGCTACAGTTACTTGACGATGATGACCTAGTAGCATTGGAGAAAAGACTTGGCGATCAAGGCTCTCAATGCTTTAATATCAGAGCAGGTGCCTATCGAGACTCCCAACGTCCAATCTCTTTTGACCGCATAAGCGACACTGCACTTATACAAAAGAACTTCGCATAGATCTTGTCACTTCCACTTTGGCCATGTATAGTTAAAGTGTTTGGTGGTTCTATAGCGGTGGGGTGCAAAAAACTATAACGGGGATAGAAATAGGGATATAGTAGAAAATAGCAGAGGTGCAAAAGGATTCATTAGATATTAAACTAAATATTTAAAGTTAATTTATTCTCATTCTCACATTATTTGTGTAGGAATCTTGTATAACAAGATTGAAGAATATCATGATTTATGAAGTCTAGATTGGGTAACTAAATAGATTTCTAACTAATATGGAGCATTTATGCCTTCAAATTAGGTCTTTACCCTAACTTTTATGATTTGGCTTAAAATCAACCTTTTTATGTTAATGTTGCTAAAAACAGGTGTTAAAAAGCCTTGATTTATAGGTGCAGCAGAAAATAGCGTGTTTTAAAGCATATCTATTATTTAATAGTGCTAAATTGGAAATGCATACCGATTGAATTTGGAAAATTTTATGGGCTCATATGTCCCATATCATGGGCAGCCATAAGGAAGGGGGGAGTGGTGAATTTTGAATGCAAAAATCTATTTTAGAATTGGGAAAAGGAACAAGTAAACAAGGAGATCTGGATCTCCACTTTTTTATTCTATTCTATTGCCTATTTAAACCGCACCTCCTCTCTCGTTTGGGATTAACCTTTTGCCTACCTTTCACTTCATCCTTGCCGCAATCAACAAGGGAATTTTCCCTTCATTTACAAATCAAACTTAAGTCAAATTAAATTTATTTCAAGGAGTGATATTCTCTTCTTGTTAGCTGCACTTTTTAGAAGAGTACAGACCAGATCTAAAACAAGCTTCATTCAATATTCGAGTTGCTTTTCATTAGCTACCAATTATTGGTAACTTCTTATTTTATATTTTATTTATATTCACATATGTTGGTTATCTCTTTTATGTTGTTTATATATATGATGTATACTATAACGAATTAACATATATATTTGTTATCCAATATTATTCACACACACACACACACAGATATATATATATTTTAAAAACTACATACATCATAAATACTATGTAAATTTAACTCGACCATATTCATATAAATTAAGCATAATTATTTAGAAATTCAAATTGAATTTTAAATATTTATTTAATTTAAAATATGACTTTTGTAAATAATATATAAATATATATAATGTTCAAAATTAATCTTTTTGTGTGTATATATATGTATGTATTCGAATTATAAAAAAATTCAAAATGAAATACAAATACACACACGCACACACATCAAAACATGTTACATATCAATATATATTAAATCTAATGTATGTTAGAAATTTATGTAAATCCGTACATATTTATATTATACAAAAATATTTTCAATGTGAATCAATTGAATTTTTTTTATATAAATACATACAAATTTGTAAAATAAGAAAATTAAATTTTAATTTTAAAAATGTTTCGGTCGAAAGTTCAATTAAAAAATATTTTTTAATATGCAATTATATTTACTAATTTATAATTTGTGAATAAAAATTTTTAAACTAAAATGTAAAATATTTTAAATGTTCATTCGAATGAAATTGTGTGTGTGCATGTGTGTGTGTATTAAACACATCTATATTCGAGATTTGAATTTAAATTATAACATATTTTTAACAAGATCTAGATCTGGTTTTTATATTAAATCATCATAAGATATTTTAGATATTAATTACAAATCATTTTATATTAGTAAATAAATATTTAAAATAAAAAACTTATTATAATTATTTCATAAATATATGTATATGTATATAAGTATTAAATTAAATCATAGACGGTAAATATATATACAAAGGGACAAATATATTCGTTGTAGTGTAATTCAAAGTACTTACATTTACGAATATTATACTATGTACACTTCCTATATGTTGCATGTGCACTTTACACATATATGTGTATTTGATACACATATACATTATATATTATATAAAATAAATTAATACTTTTAATATAAATAAATAAAATAAAATAAAGATTTTATTTAAAATACTTTAGATTGGTTCTAAATAAGTTAGATTTCATAAGCCCAATAATATCTAAAAATGGAAAAAATTTAAAATCACTCATTTATCCCGTTGTGACCCAGCCTAGTTTTTACATTTGTTTCATCCAATGTGATTAAATTATAGTTGAGAGTTTTACATCAACTATTTTGAACTCAAAGAAATAATTCTTACACAAAACAATTTTCTATACGAAAATACATTTTGAATATAAATCACATTTCCCATTCCAAATTAAGTATCTACTTTTATTTTATACAATCCTCGTTTCTGATGACTTTTTTATGAAGCAAAGGTGTCCATTCACTCTCTTCGTCCTAACTGTGCCGATGTTACATCCACTCCTGGACATTCCTTTCATTTTCAAATAGTAGAGTCATTCAAAAGTAAACCCTTACTAAAAGATTACATCGAACTCTTTATAAAAGTGCATTCAGACATTCTTAACATTCTAAGGATATCGAATAGGTTGCACTTAAGTAAACTAATTGAAACTGACATATTAGTGATCGAACTCCAGCTTCAATCTTTAGTCCTTGGTCTAGAGTTGTTTTGCAACACAATAAGATTCTTATCGTATTCAATCGCATTGAACACATGATCTTACACTATGGTTTACTTGCTTATTTCAAATGAACCAGTTTCATCGAGGTGTCATATATTACGACTATTCATCTTATAACATTTATATGTGTTCGAATATGGATCAAATATTCATATTCTTATATTGCTTCAAAGTTCAAAACTCATAAAAAATAATACACAATTTCAGGTAAATAATTACCTAAGTGACCAATGCTTGAATATCTTAATGGTTATATAATTTGGCTCTTGCATTTTGAAGTGACATGCCAAAAAATTTAATGCTAAGTATATTTTCCATTTCTTTGTAAATCTTAATTCAATTCATTTGTATAATTTAATTGATAAACAATTTTAGCAATTATATTAGCTGCTCAAATTATCGAAGTAGATTATTTTAAGTAAATTAGTATATTTTTATATAACATGTAACGATCCAAAAACTTTTGATCATTTTATTTTTAAATGTTTAATTAATTTTAAATATTTAAATAATTGGATTGTGGAATTTAATAACTTATAATTCAAATATAGGGAATGGTTAAATATTTGAATTGGGAATTGAATGTCAATTACATGGATTTAATAATTTTATTTAACTCCTTTTAACTAATAAATTATATTGATGAATTCAATTTGTAAATTTATGTACAAATATAGATAGGTCGAATAAATATCGATAATTGGGTCGAAAATATAAAACGATTTTTTTTGTAAAATTAACATTCCGAGGCACTATCTCTGATTTTGATGAAACTAGTTTTATTTGATCCGTAATAATGAATTATAATATGCCGTCGAATTTCAAGATGACCAGATGTATCGTTTGGTCATGTGAGTTCGAAACACGTAGAAATTAATTTTGGAAAATTATAATATAATTCAGTTTGAAAAGCTATCTTCTGTATATGATCGAATTAAGTATCGAGACTAGTTCCATTATGTTCAGAATAGGGGTATAACATATAGAACACAAGGCGGCACGTCTCGATTGGAGCTCAAAATTTTTGGGTATGTTATGTTGAATATTTTAGAGTAAAATAAAAATAATATATATATATATATATATCCTATTATATAACCATGCTCGGCCATATCCCTATCATTTCATTCCCTTACCACCCACATACGACCCATACCCTCCTCTCCCTATTTATTCTTGCCTATAAATGAGAAAGTGGGTTTTCAAAAATTTCTAAATTCAATGATCTAAATCAAACCGAATACTCATCTAAAAATCCAAAGGTTGTTCCTTTATGTTTTCATTGATGAGCTCTACCACATCATACCCATTTTATTGGGTTTGATCATGCCTCTGGTTGCTTGACTGTGACCACGTGAACTAGGGTTCCATATTTTAGATGATCTAAGCGTCATTGGCTGGACTGAAGGGTAGATTGAGGTTTCTTGTGCTGTAGAGCAGTTTTCCCTTAATTTCGTGAAGTCCAATCGTTTATTGGGGAAAGCGACACCTTTATTATCGCATTCGAACCCACCATGTCGCGATCTGTACATGGGTGTCAAGCACGAGGTTTCGGTGTTGGATGCAGAGCTCTCGAGTAGACGAGTTTGTCGGCGAAGACGGTGTTGGTTTTCATGGCTTGTGGGACGAGCAACGGTGTCCATGTACGAGTGAGGAAGGTGCTGTGTACATGTACAGGAGAAGTTTGAATGGGCGAGGGAGAAGAAGAATGGGTTAGTGGTGGGTTTAATTTTAATAATGTAATTAAGGTTTTAATTATTTTAATTAAATCCGTAAACTTATAAAATGTATAACTTTTGCGTACGAGGTCAGATTCGAATGCTGTTTTTTGAGTTAGACTCGTGTCGTCGAGATCTTTGCAATAGAATTGGTGTGGCTGGATTTAGAGCTTGGAATTTATGCTAAAATTGAACGCCCGTTCGGTTTTAGTCCAAACCGGAACGCTTAGGCGAAAACTGAAAATCAATATGAGTTTAACTCACATTCAATTTTACATACCATATTGTGATTCTATAAACTATTGTTGATTGTATGGATGTTAGTTAAATTGTTTGATTGATTGTTTGGTTGAATTTCCGATTGGAAAGTGATGACATATTAATTTGATCGTTATGAACCCATATGATATATATATATATATATATACATATATATATATATATAATCCATAACCATTGTTTTGCAGGGAAAAATTTATAGAGAGGCCCTGAGGGGTTTCTCACCGATAATTATTATTCACATCATTATGGTGTTATGTTAATGCTTAATTGAAATAAATCTTGATATTCCATTTAAATTGTTTAAATGTCGTTATAGCAATTTTCGCTATACCGTCGTTTATTGACTTTCATCCCTAAAACCCTATTGTGTGTTTTTGAACTTAAGCTTGTGTTTTCACTAAATAGAATTTTGAAATTAATTAATCATTTTGGATTAATGATAATTTGAAGTAATTAATCATTTTAAATAATGATTTTGAAATTAATCAACCAATTTAATTAATGATGTTTCAAATTGGTTTATCTTTTTATTTAAATGAGATTGGATTTAATTAATCATTTTAACTAATGATTATTTGAGTTTAATTAATTATTTTAGTTAATGATAATGGAGTTTAATTAATCATTTTAATTAATGATATTTAAAAGTAATTGACCATTTTTAATTGATGATATTTGATTTTAATTAATCATCCTTATTTTGATATTTGAATGTAATTAATCATTTTAACTAATGATTTTAAACTTTAATTAATTATTTTAATTAATGATTGTTTTAAATTTAATTAATTATTTTAACTATTGAAAATTTGTTAGTCGTTTTAATTAATGATGCTTTATTGTTAATTAGTTATTTTAACAAATGATTTTTAATTTATCATTTTAACTAATGATGTTTGGAATTTGATTAATCCAATTAATTTATTTGTAATTGTTTTAATTAATGATATTTAGAATTTATTTATCATTTTAGTTAATGATGTTTGAGATGAATTATTCATTTTAACTAATGATTATTTGGTTTTAAGAAATTTTTTAATTAATGATATTTAAAATAAATTAATCTAATAAAAGTGATTAAAGTAAATTAAAATTTTCAAAATAACTGGCCTATCCATTAACTTATCTAAGTCTGATTTGATGATAGCTGGTGTGGGTAATGACATGATCAACCAAATTTCTAACCTTTCTCCCATCACGCAAAGAGCTTATACCTCCATGTACTTAGGAATTCCCTTGGCTACATCGAGAATTTCGTATTCCTAATGTATTCCATTGTACGAGAGGATCACTGCTAGACTTGCTGTGTGGACTAATAGGATGCTTAGTCAGGCAGGTAGGCTTACTCTCATTAAATCTATTATCTTCTCCATGACAGTGTACTGGTCAAGATCTTTCATCCTACCTATCAAGTTGATCAATATGATTAGGAGTGCGATGTCAAATTTTTTCTGGCATGGACCTGTTAACTCTAATAAGCTATCACCTTGTGCTTTCTCCAAACTTGAATTGCCGAAGTTCAGAGGTGGCCTAGGTATCAAAAATATGCTTCTATGGAATCGTGCTGCCATGGTTTATCACATTGACAACTTCTTGAATTATAAAGACAACATTTGGGTGAGGTGGTCTTACAAGTATTTCATTGGAAATAAAAATTCTGGACCATGGCTATACCTCAATCTTGCAGTTGGACATGGCATTGTATTCTGAAACTTAGGACTGATATTCTTCCTTATGCTAAAAGTAAGATTGGTTTTAATGGTCGAATGTCTTTTTGGCATGACTCGTGGGTGAAGGATGGCACTATCCTGTGTCACCTTCTTTCTTTCAACCAGCAAGTTCAATCTGGTATTAGCAAGAATGCCTTGGCATATAATTTTATTGATGATGGTCGTGTTGTCCTCCCTTACTCTAGTAATCAGTACGTCAGACAACACTGGAATTTGTTGCGTGGTTATCATGTTCCCTTTTCTCCACATGATGGTATTTCGTGGTCCTTCTGTCAGGACAAGTATAAGATTAGTGGCATGTACAAGCACCTTGTTTGCCAGTGTAATAGCGTGATTTTCAGCTGGTATAAGCGTATTTGGCTAAACCATAACTCGGAGAGGCAAAACCTATTTCTTTGGAAGATTTTCAGCAATGCTTTGAAAACGAAAATTATGTTGAGACAGAGAGGAGTCAATATTGATACCACTTGCAGTTTCTGCCAAGCTGCTGAGGAGGATTCTCTTCACTTGTTCTTTAACTGTCCGTATGTCTACATGTTATGGTGCTCTACGAATATCCTCACCACTGGCAGGAGCGTTGCTTTAGTTAGTGAAGTTGAATGGGATCTAATATACAAGGCTACGAGATGGAAATGTGAATCATCTTATGTTCTCTTGTTCACCCTTAAAGTTTTCATATCGATAATCTAGGATGAAAGAAATGCAATTATCTTCAGTGTAAAAAGGAAAACTTTCATGCAAATGAAAGAAAGTATTGTGGAGGGATTGAGGTTTGGAATTGTTGCTTCCAGGCATGTTTTTGATCCTGAATTTCTGACTACTCTCTCCCGATTCTTGCTTGTCTCGGTTTCATCTTGTGTTCCTATGTTGTTGTTTTTTATTTGCTTTTGGTATGCCTGTTTTCCTTAGTTTCTTGTTGCTTTGTATCTTGCTTTCCTAAGTTTTAGGTGGCATTGTTCCTTCCATCCTTGTTCTTCTTTCTTGGTATATCAATAAAATGGTAGGGGTCCATTTTTAACCCCGCTGGCCTTTCCAAAAAATAAAAGTGTTTTAAAGTTAATAAACTAATTCAATAAAGATTTTAAAGTTAATTTATTGATGATATGAAAGTGTTTGGCAATAATTAACTACTTTATTAAAGATAATGGATTTGTTTATTTAAAGGAGATTATAAATGTGATTGATTATCTTTCGGGTTAACCAATATAGTTTTAAACTTATAAAGGTATTTAAATCGTTTTATTTTCTTTGAGGTAATAAATGCTGTTTTAAATTTATAAATAATGGTTTATAAATGAGAAAATCCTTTAAAAAGGAATTATTTATAAATAAAGCTAAGTGTAAATTGTTTTTGGGTTTATAGTAAACAATGTTTTAACGACATTTGTTTTGACCCTTGTTTTAATACACAGTATTATAAATTTTGTCTTATAAAAGAAAATTTTAAAAGAGTATTTCTAAAAGTGTTTTACCATTACTATAATATGGGAATCAAGCACAAGTTCAGTTTTTAAAAGTAAAGTTCGATTTCGATTATGGAAAAATAGTTCCTTAATCGATATCGCTTATATGGAAAGGATTAGTCGTACTTTAGCGCTAAACGTTGAGGCTTGGACTCATTTCTATCTTGAAGGTTAAAAATGCCGTCAAGGAGATGCCTAGAGGTAACTCTACCTCAACTTGCCTGGCTTCATTTCCAACCGAGAAATAACATTTGTTTGGAATCGATGAGTAGTGTTAAATATATGGTATTTAATTTCCATGTACGATCATTTTAATTATCCACGATAGTTGATTTATTAATTATTGGATTCAACTTCCTTTATGGTGTATCGTCACCTTAAAAACACTTTGCTGCTCTTTTGAGCTTTGTTATCCTTTGTCGGAAATGACTAAACCCAAAGCGCGAGAGGAAGCCAAGCTATGTGGGGTTGCTCCCATTAGGGTATTTCCACATCTCGTCTAGATTTTGGTGTACTATCACCTTAAAATGGTTATGATTTACATGTGAAATATTCGGATACTCGGTAATGTTTGGCGGGGTCCGGCTTGGTATTTTCCGAGAAGTGTCACAGAGTAAATGAGCTTCTCAGAAGTATATTGCTAGAGGTATACTTCAAGGGTGGTGCACCTTCCTAGTCATTTTTTGGAAAATTTTCTTTCCTTATTTGGTTCGAACCTTCGAATTGTTTTTCTGTAATTGCAATGGGAAGAGTCAACCACCCTTCACGATGTTTAATTATAAGTTTTGTCAATTCTATCAAGTTTGGACTGTTATCTTGTTTTATCCATTCTGTCTAGTTTGGATTTTGTTCAGACTATTTCCATTCTTTCAAGTCTGGTTTTAATCCTATTTATGCCCATTATTATTTGTTTCCTGATGTTTATTTCTACTCTTGCATGTATGGATGTTATTCTTGTGAGGTAAAAAAAAACCGTTCCGCGTTAGCGGCGTGATCTCACAGAACTTTAATACATTTCCCGTTATTTGAGTTATCTCACGCTGGTATTTCCAGACTGAGCCAGGTGTTATTTCATTATAATGCTCGGGCCAAACCGAGTATTTTTCTCAGGTTGGCTTTGGTATTGTTTGTACCAAAATTGGGCACAACACCCTTCGGATGTGTTTGAAGAGATAAAATGAAGAATATAAATGAAAAAGGAGGTAGATCTAACAAACACACCAAAAATAAACAAGAAAAACGCACAGAAACACACGGATTTAGAATGGTTCGGCGTATGGCCTACGTCCACTATGAAATGATTGACTTTTATTAACTTTTGCTTGCTGGTTACAACGAATTATAACAGTAAAACATGAATACAACAGTGATTTTGGCAGAGTCTGGACGTAGAAGTGCTAAAAGTCCCCTTTTCTGAAGGTCCAGGGCTGCTATTTATAGGCGTAGGCTGCAAATATCTCGCTCAGATCTCGGAAGACATCTTCTCTCACATGGGTGGGCCCATACGATCGATCCCATGCTGTTTGCACTCGATCCGTGATCGATACGAACAAATTTCGAATCGATCAATATTTTATCCAATCGAGTCGAGATCGATCATGAACATTCTTGAGGATGTTCGTAAGCTCTTGTGAAAATTTGGTAGCATTTGGACTTGTAGATTTTGAGTTATGATCGATGCAAGTATGGATTTTTCGAAGGCTGTCGAAATCGTATCGATGCTGTTCCTATCGATAGTCATGCATGTGATGTCTGATGACGTGACGCTTGCTTTTAGGATCGATCCACATTTCATGCCAAATGATCGAGTCTTTCCTATGGATGCGCCTCGTTCGTATTGACCCGGCTTGGCCTTGTTCGTATCTATCCACTGCTCTGTTCGTATCGATCGTCACCGCTCTGTTCTCATCGATCGTCACTGCTCTGTTCGTATCAATCGTTACTGCTTTGTTCGTATCGATCACCTTGAGTGTTGTTCTTTGCATCGATTGTCTTTAGCCAATCGATACGAAAGGTGGAAAAATGGAGATCGATGCGAAACATAGCTCGTCGATGGATACAAAGCAATATACTTGAGGGATACGAACTGCATCGTATATTGATGGATACGAAGCAATATACTTGATGGATACGAAAGAGGCTTGCTTGCGGATGGATACGAAATAGAGCAATGCGAAGGGATTGGATTGATGGATTCAAACTATTGAGGCTTGATGGATGCGAACAAGGCCTTTCAGTTGATGGATACGACCGGAAGCGATTCGAAGGGGTTGGCTTCCCTTGCCTACATCGACCATACCTGGAGCATACGATCTCTGATTGACTTGAAATTTGGAACGTTGGCTTTCATAGCTTTGTTCGTCGTGTCATATCAATTGTAGCTCGATCCGGACTCAGACAAAATTTACCAGTATCCATAGCGAACCTGCGTATAACCGTTCTCCGGGATGAATTGTCTTTGATTTCCAGTCAACTTCTTGGTGTCACGGCCTTGCTAAAAGGTGGGATAAGATTTGCCCCACAAAGTACGTCTTATGATAACATGACGTACTTTGAAAAGTTGCAATTTTCATTCTGAACAGTTTTATCTGACTTGTTTTTACGGTTGTTGTCTTCACATCGAAAGCTGTGACTTTTGATTAATCTTTAGAAATATAAATTATGAACTGTTGACTGCCAATTGTTGCACCATGTACTGTTGTAACTGAGTGTTGCATGATAGTAATCTGTTGTTCGTTGTTGTAATTGTCACCAGGTGGGCATTCAATTCCTATGAATTTTAAAAATTGAATATCAGTTCGACATCCATGCACGTATGTTAGCTTGACTCTTATTCACGTTTGCACGTTCACAGGTTGTTGTCAAGTTTTTTAGTTCTTGTTTAGATCGAGCTTCGTATCGATCCTCTCCTGAATTGATGTGAAATTCGAGTTGTAGCAACGACCGATAGTCGTTTTAAGTTACTTCTTTCGTATTGATCCTCTCCTGGATCGACCCGAGATGTTGGAATTCATGCTTCGTATCGATGGCTATGGATACGAAATGGATAGTCCTTAGAGATGCTTCGTATCGATGGATATGAAGCTTGGGTCTTCGAGCATATGGATACGAAATAGGTGTTTTGTATCGATGAAATTCAGTGATTCAAGTAAAACTTTGTCGTAAGTTTCATATCGATGAGATTCGAATTGATGGATACGAAACAGATGGTAACCTATTGATGGATACGAAGTGTTAACCTCTATATTGCTCTGGGCTGATGGATACGAAGCTACGTCTTCGTATTGATGGAGGGAATCATTATAGGCATGTTTGCTCAACGCCCTACGTATCGACAGACCCATGACCGTTTCAACCGGTTCTTGCTACTGGGATACGAAACGTTCTTTGCTGGGATATGAATCCATATAAAAGGATTTTGTACTTAGAATTTTTTTACTTGTCATTGTTTTCTTATCTGCCTTCGTATCGATTGCGAACACGGGAAGAAAGAACTGCCTTCGTCTCCAAATCACTTAGCCTTTTAACCCTCGATCCAATTCACTTGAACTAGGTGATTAATCGACCAAAACCACTGTAAAATGATGAGACTCGAGTCTTAATGCCATTTCATCCAAATTCATGGCCGATTCTGGCACCATTGATGCTTGAAGTTAGTTGGAGTGAGGTCGTGAAAGTGGTAATGGCGTTGTTGTAGCTTGTAGAAGAAGAGCTATTGATGGATACGAAACAATCATTGGAAGAACCTCTGGTTTCGATCTCGTATCGATGGTGGATGGAGGGAGCAAATTCGTATCGATCTGGAATAGTGGGGGTTCGTATCGATCTGGAACGATCGATACGAAATCATAGCTGGCGATCGACACGAAGCTCTAGATGTCGATCGATATGAAATCTTGGAGGGAGATCGATACAAAATCGAGTTTTTGGAGGAGCGATCCATGTTGAACTTTGATCGATACAATTCTATTGCACAGTCGAACCCTTGACTCCATCGAGCTTTGACCCTGCATAATTGGACTTGACCATTAAACTGCATATTTGACTACCTGTAACAACCCGCATATTTATCAATTGTATATTTAAATATTTTATTTAAATATTTCATCGTTCATCGGATTTTAGTCTGAAAACCTACTTTTAGCAAACAGTCAAATTGAGAGTCGAGACCACTTCCATTGAGTTCAAAATGCCGTTTGCGACCTTTTTAAGTATAAACTTCGATATGATTGGAGTTGATCGAATTTGGCTACTTTTTCTATTTGGGTTTTGGGTTTGGATTCAGCCCACTAGCTAACTTAATACCCTAACTCAGCCCTCTCCTCTCCTTAAACTCATTCCCACTCCTCAAACTCAAGCTAAAACTGAAAATGGTGGAGAGGAAAGGGAATTAGAAATTCCAAGCCCTAGTTTCTTCTTTCAAACTTGAATTCTTGCTCCAAAATCAAAGAGAAGCTATTGGTAAGCATCTCCTTCTTCTTCTCCAACTCTTTCTCCTTCTAATTTCAGAAAATTCCTAAAACCTAACTTTGGGAATGTTATTATTTTAAGCTTTGATTCAAGCTTGTAGAGTTGGAATTGAAGTGTGCTTGCTCTTGCCATTGCTCTATAGCTTCTTCTTCATTTGTTTTGGGTTTAAAGGTGAGATTTTTATCTCACATCTATGTCTATATCTATCTTTGTTGTTAGGTATGAATTCCTAACACTTATCCATGCATATTTGATATTTGGATTGGATTGATTTTGTGTATATTCCAATTTTTGGTGTTTTGGTTTAATTTATGTGAAAATCCTTTTATGGATGTTTGAACATGTTTTTGGTCATGCATCAAAGTGCCTATAGGGCTGGGTTGCCGATTGGCGTAAACCCTTAGTACTCGTCGCTCGTTCGATCGCATTTCGGTTTGGATTCGTCGTTTTTGAGCTAGGCTGTTTTTTTAAGCCTACCAGAAAAATTCAGACGTCTAAGATCAAATTCAGACGTCTGTCACAAAAATTTAGACGTCTGAATTTAGTTCAAAATGTTTTTTACTCTCTGTTTCAATTTTAGACCTCTGAGCCGTCTGTCACAAAAATTCAGACGTCTGAGATCAAATTTAGACGTCTGTCATAAAAATTTAGACGTCTGAATTGCTGATTTTGCCTAATTCGCCTATTTTCGAGTAAATTTCCAAGGTTTATCGATTTTTGTCGATCCGACTTATTGTTATCAATTATTATCGAGTTTGATGACTTCTTTCTTTGGACTTTTGAGAATATCCATTTTGATGGATTTGATATCGATTTCTTTGCATTTTATTCACGTCTTCGAATGTGAATTTTTATGATTGATTGTTTCTACAATCACTTCTATGATTTGTCACTTCAAAATATAAAGGTTTTCTATACTAGTATTAAATATCAAAACTTCTTCATCAAAACGATTTCAACTCTATTTTCAATATCAAACTCGTTTATAAAACTGTTTTCTAATCTATTTGTATATATACAAACCTTTACTTCATTCGTATGAGAAAATATAATTAAACGGCCTAGCAAAACAAGTGGTATGAAACGCTTGCGTTTACTTCGTCGGTTAATTGATGGACTTGTTCGATTGAACCCTCTTGTGACAATTTTCTAGTGGAGATCTACAATCTGTTCGTAAATATTTGAGTTAAGCAAGTGGTTATGGGACATGAAGCTAAACTCTTATATTTACTAGCTTAGTGTAATCGACACTTCTTTATGATCGATGATGATCATTTTATGGTTTAGACTAGCAATGTGCGATGTCTCTTTGTCCATGTGAAGGACTGTATTTCTTTTTATTGAGCTTCGTCTCATTTCTTTGTGGGCTGGCAACCCAAGTACTTTTAATGTGTTTCGATTCATCTGATGTACCGTTTGCACTACATCGATGTCTCGGCCTTCCGATTCATTGGACGTACCGTTTGCACTACGTCAATGTTCATTTCATTGGACGTACCGTTTGCACTGCGTCAATATTCGATTTATCTGATGTATCGTTTGTACTACATCGATGTCTCGACTTTCCAGTTCATTGGACGTACCGTTTGCACTGCGTCAATGTTCCAAATTGTATTGTCTTTCCAGTTCATTGGACGTACCGTTTGCACTACGTCAATGTTCAATTCATTGGACGTACCGTTTGCACTGCGTCAATGTTCGATTCATCTGATGTACCGTTTGTACTACATCGATGTCTCGGCTTTCCGGTTCATTGGACGTACCGTTTGCACTACGTCAATGTTCCGACTTTCATGCTCCTGTTTGTGATTTGCCATCCTTTTATTGTGATTTCTGGATTTCTAATTGATGATTTCTGGAATTTATGTTTCACCACCTTTTTTTGTTGGCATCGATATGTATGTCATTTATTGTGGCTTGGTGAATTAAATAAAGAATATGATATTCTTTTTGATGCTATGAGATTCTTGAGATTTTGTATGATTTTCCTTTGTTGATTTTCTAATGTATACTTATCACGGTATGACTTTATTGTTATCATACGTTTTATTATCATATCTCATATTCTATCTCATTTTATCTGATAATTATAGCTAGACTGATCCGTTTATTATTTTCTTCTTAAATAATACTCGGGTCAGACTGAGATTTTACAGGCGCTTCTTCTTGACTTCCTATCTGGAACCATCATCTGACTTTTGGCTAACTACTCTAGTTTAGTAGTTTTTGTTGTATCCATTTGAGATTAGATTCCTTGATGTATACATATTCTTTTGCCTTGCACTTGTATCTATTCTTTTGTGTTATTGTGGATCTTATTTGACCACTACTCTGATGTACACATTCATGTGTTATATTCATATCTATTTCCGCCTTTGTGATATGAATTGCCTGTGACTGATTTTTGTTATGCTTATTTCTATATTTGTTTCCGAGGTCCATATAGCCACTGTGTAGCAGCTTTGAGTTTGTATCTGTATGTCGGATTTCCTCTTTAAAATGCTATACTATCTGACATATCGGTACTCGCACAAAGCAACTATACAGATGGTCGCTCCTCAACAGCCTTATTCTCCGTGCTAGTTGACGGCATTACCCCGTAGTGTCCTTGGCTAGCGTGGGTATAGAGGTGGGGCGTCACAGCTTGGTATCAGAGCCAAACTTCGGAACAATGTAGAATAATTTAGCAAGGATCATGTCCTAAGTCTTTCTTAGGAGTCGTGCTTTAGGAATTTATTCGAGTCAATTGGACCCGTTCTATCCTATTTCCTTTTATGATTCCTTGTTTTATCAATCATGATTGTTTGATATTCATTCTAAGAATAACTTTTTCTTCTTCTTTCTTTCTTAAAGAAGAGAAATGGTTAGATCTGGCCGTACCAACGTCGGTCAATCCAGTGCTACTCCTCAAGAGGGAGTATTTATGTCTGCCCAGCAGCTTCTAGATCTTGTTAAGAATGCTCAAACTATCGGACCCATTCCAGAGCCTACTCATCCTAGATCCGGCTTTGCACGCTTGTGTAGAGATTACACCGATTTGGGTGGAAGGCCATTCCGGGGATCCGAGAGTGTCATTGAAATCCAAGCTTGGCTTAGATCATGCGACCGCATCTTTTCTCGCATGAATCTTGTTGATCTCCATCGAGTCCAAGTGGCTTCTAGCATGCTCCAAGAAAGAGCATTGGATTGGTATGAGCTTCTTATTTCTGAAATCGTTGAAGCGGATCTCAATTGGGAGCAATTCCGGGAAAGATTCGAATTGAAATTTGTGCCGGAGGCTGAAAAAGTAACTTTGGCCCGGCGTTTTATCGACCTTGTTCAAGGTGAATCTTCTGTGACGGACTACGTTGCATCTTTCGAATCTCTTTCCAAATACGGGGTTGAATACATTAACACCCCGTTGAAGAAGAACCAGAGATTTGTCTATGGCTTGAATAAGAATCTTAAGAAGCCATTACTCCTGAAACTCGAGGTTTCATTTGATCAGCTTATCGATATCGCTCTTCGTCTTGAAGAGGCCGATAGAGAGTGTGATGTTGAAGTTGTGGGTGCTAAACAAAAATTCAACAACAACATGAAAAGGCCTATTAAGTTCAAAGGCCCCAATCCAATTCCCGACAAGAAAGGGAAGCAAGAATCTTCGGTAGCAAAGACTCCTACCTCTAGTCGTGGACGATGCTACAATTGTGGCCTTACGGACCACTATGCAAATGAGTGCCCGAAACCATTTTTTTGTCGTTATTGCAAAGGTTCGGGACATCTTTTATCTTCATGCCCCAAACTTCCGAACAAGAGAGAGGGAAAGCTAAATGTTGTTCAAGCCCCTAGTGACACTTCTCTTGGTCAAGGTATCCATTCTATCCTTGATGACATTTATTTTGTGATTGTCTTATTCGAGTTCTTTTTTTTATATGGGTTTCATCTCATCATTTTTATATCAAAAGAATTTGTGATTCTTTTTCTTTAAACATTTCTGGGCTTGATGACTTCTTTGAGGATTGCGAATCCGGATTGGTGGATCTGCAACACTCAATTTGCTTTTTATTGATGTTGAAATTATTTTATGTGATTTTTCTTTCCGAGCCGATTTTTACTTATGCTTCGGAATTGACTTTTGTAAGGATTGGCTTAATTATTATGAAGCCATATCCTTTGTCCCGTGTGGACTATTCATCTTTGACATTTTCAATCTGTTAAGCAGATTTCTGTTTTTCCTTTGTGATTTTGATTCCAATTTGATGGCATCATTTTATTCTTTAAGCTCACATGATGAGGAAAGTGTTATTTCTCTCATTCATGTAGTTTGAGAATTTTCCAGTATTTTTGAGCTTGTCTTAGGATTATCGTCTAAGAAATCTTTTGAGTGGTGTTAAGGTCTTTTCAGCTCGACCTTGCCACCGGTTTTCTTTAGCTACGAGTTGCGAAAGTTAGCATCCATTTACCGCATTTCGCACTCGTTATGATTCTTATGAATGACTTGTTATGTCATTCAGTTTATCCAGTTTATTTCATCCATTTTTGTAAATCGAGTATTCTATGAATATTTCGATGAGACCATTCTTGTATTCATTGATTTTGGGTGAAAATAGCAATTTAAAATTTTGCAAATCTTTTTCATAAGATTTATTTATAAGTACAAATGGGATTTTTGTTCTTTAAGCAAACAAAGAATATTCTTAAAAGTATTTAAGAAACATGTTTATTATCTTGAAGATGATTTTGTGATTGTATTGCCCATTGAGTGCTTTAAGAATTTTGGTCGATGCGCTTGATCAACGTTATCGATAGGAATCTCCTAAACGCTTTGATGAGACAATCAGACACAGTAAATTGACTTGAAAAATAAAAGTTTTTCTAGAAAGATTATTACATAAAGATAATTTTGATTTTGAAAGTTTTAGCTTTTCGGGAAAGAAGATTATTTGAAAGAATTCTTTTCCGATACTTCTATTCTTGTGATTCCTGATGGGAACCAAGACTTTATCTTTTGTACCAATGCTAATCGTATTGGTTTGGATGTCGTTCTCTTTCTTTTGCTTTTAAATCATTAATTCCTATTGAGACTAGATATGCCACTCATGATCTAGTGCTCGTGGCTATCGATTTCGCTTTTAAAAATTTGGCATCATTATTTTTGGGTGAGAAATTTGTTCTCTACCCTGATCATAAATCTTTGGAATATTTATTTTCTCATAAGGAACTTAATATTGGATCGAGTTCCTTGCATCTTATGATCTTGATATTCTTTGTTTACTCCCGGATGGGTGATCGTGTTGCCGATGCCCTTAGCCGAAAGCAACAAGTAGTTGTTTCTATGATGATATCCGGATGGAATGATCTCGAGACTTTTTCCACTTGTGAGATTCGAGATCGTGAATCCAATTTATGTTCGTCTCTTGTTTTGTGTAGCATGGAGGCTCATCCTTCTTTTGGAATATATTTTTTTTAGCTAAACTCTATGACAAGTTAAATTTCATGGAGTTCTTACTTCTGTTGATTTGCAATCGTGATCCATTATCTTACTAGTGGATTTTTGGTAAGGTCTTCAAAAAGCTTTAGGAACAAAGCTTAAAATTTTAGCATCGCTTATCATCTTTGTCCGATGGACAAACCGAGCGTGTGAATCAACTCTTGAAGATCTCTTTCGTTCATGTGTTCTCGATTTTTGTGGAAGTTGGGAAGGTCATATTTCTCTTGTTGAGTTTTCTTCCTATGATAGCTTCCAATCTTGTATTGGTATGGTACCTTTCGAGCCACTCTACGGAAGGTCATGCCGATTCTCTTTGTGTTGGCTTGAAGCCGGTGAGGGGCTGGTTTCAGGTCCAGATCTTATTGGTGTTCATTCATGTTTCACCTATGATGGGTGTTGTGCGTTTCAGTTGATCGGGAAAGTTAGCACCACGATATTTTGGTCCATTTCCCATCACCGAACGTATTTGTTCCGTGGCTTATCGCCTTTTTATTACCGGCTCAATCTTTTGTTATTTATGACGTTTTCCACGTCTCTTATATACAGAAATGCCTTTGGGATTTCGATTTTTATTCTTGAGCCCGGTGTTATTATGGAAAATTGAAGTTTCACCAGATTTGACTTATGAGCAACATTCCATTCGCATCATTGCTTCGGAGGTTGAGCGCCTTCGGAATAAAGATGTTCTTTTTGTGAGAGTTCAATGGTTCTCAGATCCTAAGAATTGCTCTTGGGAATCCTGGGAATTCATCGAGCAATCCCATTCAGGCTTACTCTTTCATGCTCTTTATGGTGAACTTCCTATTTCAAATTTCTTTTGTGTTGATATGCTTTTATGGTTGTTACTCTGTATTTTCTTCTTAAGAATTGCGAGGATGCAATTTCTTTAAGGAGGGGAGTCTGTAACAACCCGCATATTTATCAATTGTATATTTAAATATTTTATTTAAATATTTCATCGTTCATCGGATTTTAGTCCGAAAACCTACTTTTAGCAAACAGTCAAATTGAGACTCGAGACCACTTCCATTGAGTTCAAAATGTCGTTTGCGACCTTTTTAAGTATAAACTTCGATATGATTGGAGTTGATCGAATTTGGCTACTTTTTCTATTTGGGTTTTGGGTTTGGATTCAGCCCACTAGCTAACTTAATACCCTAACTCAGCCCTCTCCTCTCCTTAAACTCATTCCCACTCCTCAAACTCAAGCTAAAACTGAAAATGGTGGAGAGGAAAGGGAATTAGAAATTCCAAGCCCTAGTTTCTTCTTTCAAACTTGAATTCTTGCTCCAAAATCAAAGAGAAGCTATTGGTAAGCATCTCCTTCTTCTTCTCCAACTCTTTCTCCTTCTAATTTCAGAAAATTCCTAAAACCTAACTTTGGGAATGTTATTCTTTTAAGCTTTGATTCAAGCTTGTAGAGTTGGAATTGAAGTGTGCTTGCTCTTGCCATTGCTCTATAGCTTCTTCTTCATTTGTTTTGGGTTTAAAGGTGAGATTTTTATCTCACATCTATGTCTATATCTATCTTTGTTGTTAGGTATGAATTCCTAACACTTATCCATGCGTATTTGATATTTGGATTGGATTGATTTTGTGTATATTCCAATTTTTGGTGTTTTGGTTTAATTTATGTGAAAATCCTTTTATGGATGTTTGAACATGTTTTTGGTCATGCATCAAAGTGCCTATAGGGCTGGGTTGCCGATTGGCGTAAACCCTTAGTACTCGTCGCTCGTTCGATCGCATTTCGGTTTGGATTCATCGTTTTTGAGCTAGGCTGTTTTTTTAGCCTACCAGAAAAATTCAGACGTCTGAGATCAAATTCAGACATCTGTCACAAAAATTTAGACGTCTCAATTTAGTTCAAAATGTTTTTTACTCTCTGTTTCAATTTTAGACCTCTGAGCCGTCTGTCACAAAAATTCAGACGTCTGAGATCAAATTTAGACGTCTGTCATAAAAATTTAGACGTCTGAATTGCTGATTTTGCCTAATTCGCCTATTTTCGAGTAAATTTCCAAGGTTTATCGATTTTTGTCGATCCGACTTATTGTTATCAATTATTATCGAGTTTGATGACTTCTTTCTTTGGACTTTTGAGAATATCCATTTTGATGGATTTGATATCGATTTCTTTGCATTTTATTCACGTCTTCGAATGTGAATTTTTATGATTGATTGTTTCTACAATCACTTCTATGATTTGTCACTTCAAAATATAAAGGTTTTCTATACTAGTATTAAATATCAAAACTTCTTCATCAAAACGATTTCAACTCTATTTTCAATATCAAACTCGTTTATAAAACTGTTTTCTAATCTATTAGTATATATACAAACCTTTACTTCATTCGTATGAGAAAATATAATTAAACGGCCTAGCAAAACAAGTGGTATGAAACGCTTGCGTTTACTTCGTCGGTTAATTGATGGACTTGTTCGATTGAACCCTCTTGTGACAATTTTCTAGTGGAGATCTACAATCTGTTCGTATATATTTGAGTTAAGCAAGTGGTTATGGGACATGAAACTTAACTCTTATATTTACTAGCTTAGTGTAATCGACACTTCTTTATGATCGATGATGATCATTTTATGGTTTAGACTAGCAATGTGCGATGTCTCTTTGTCCATGTGAAGGACTGTATTTCTTTTTATTGAGCTTCGTCTCATTTCTTTGTGGGCTGGCAACCCAAGTACTTTTAATGTGTTTCGATTCATCTGATGTACCGTTTGCACTACATCGATGTCTCGGCCTTCCGATTCATTGGACGTACCGTTTGCATTACGTCAATGTTCAATTCATTGGACGTACCGTTTGCACTGCGTCAATATTCAATTCATCTGATGTACCGTTTGTACTACATCGATGTCTCGACTTTCCAGTTCATTGGACGTACCGTTTGCACTGCGTCAATGTTCCAAATTGTATTGTCTTTCCAGTTCATTGGACGTACCGTTTGCACTACGTCAATGTTCAATTCATTGGACGTACCGTTTGCACTGCGTCAATGTTCGATTCATCTGATGTACCGTTTGTACTACATCGATGTCTCAGCTTTCCGGTTCATTGGATGTACCGTTTGCACTGTGTCAATGTTCCGACTTTCATGCTCCTATTTGTGATTTGCCATCCTTTTATTGTGATTTCTGGATTTCTAATTGATGATTTCTGGAATTTATGTTTCACCACCTTTTTCAGTTGGCATCGATATGTATGTCATTTATTGTGGCTTGGTGAATTAAATAAAGAATATGATATTCTTTTTGATGCTATGAGATTCTTGAGATTTTGTATGATTTTCCTTTGTTGATTTTCTAATGTATACTTATAACGGTATGACTTTATTGTTATCATACGTTTTATTATCATATCTCATATTCTATCTCATTTTATCTGATAATTATAGCTAGACTGATCCGTTTATTATTTTCTTCTTAAATAATACTCGGGTTAGACTGAGATTTTACAGGCGCTTCTTCATGACTTCCTATCTGGAACCATCATCTGACTTTTGGCTAACTACTCTAGTTTAGTAGTTTTTGTTGTATCCATTTGAGATTAGATTCCTTGATGTATACATATTCTTTTGCCTTGCACTTGTATCTATTCTTTTGTGTTATTGTGGATCTTATTTGACCACTACTCTGATGTACACATTCATGTGTTATATTCATATCTATTTCCGCCTTTGTGATATGAATTCCCTGTGACTGATTTATGTTATGCTTATTTCTATATTTGTTTCCGAGGTCCATATAGCCACTGTGTAGCAGCTTTGAGTTTGTATCTGTATGTCGGATTTCCTCTTTAAAATGCTATACTATCTGACATATCAGTACTCGCACAAAGCAACTATACAGAAGGTCGCTCCTTAATAGCCTTATTCTCCGTGCTAGTTGACGGCATTACCCCGTAGTGTCCTTGGCTAGCGTGGGTATAGAGGTGGGGCGTCACACTACCCTTCGAAGCTCGTCGATGGAACTATAATTTCACAAACTTAACGAACTCTAACATGGATCGTTCTCCGAAGTCTGGTTGGCACGGTTGTGACGGTCAGCGATGACGATCACTCCGGTTGAATCTCGAAGTCTCGTTGTTTGAACACTTCTTAAATTCTGTAGAATTCTAAGTATTATGTAACACTACACCGCACAACACATTCATGCACTTCACACTGGGGAACACATGGGCTTATTATCATCTTATGATCATTTTTGATGAGTTGATTAGTTATGGAATCTACAAGTTTCCAGCAGTAGGAGATTCAAAGTTCATCTTCTCCGATAATAGAGGTTCCAGCCATTGCAGCCGAAGTAATAGGTCCAGCTCCGGACGAGCTTCTGGGAGCAACTTTTATTGCGAGCCCACAAGATTCCATGCCATCCAACATCTCTGAAGACATGCTAGGGCGAATATGCTTAAGACATGTTTATCTATAGACGACGTCCTGCTACCCGGACCAACCAACAGGCCACACGCTCCTCTAGAAGGATTCACGGCCTTTAATCGCCATTCGTGCACCACGGGAACACTTCCTCCGTTCAACCAGTATATTCGAGAAGTGTTGTCTTTCTTTAGAATCGCTCCATCACAATTACATCCAAATGGATACGCGCTGCTGAATAGTCAATTCATCGTCTTCATGGAACATCTTTTCCGCCCCCCGACCCCAGAAGAAATCAGATACTTGTTTAATGTTAAGAGTTGGGGAGACAGTCCTTCGTTCACATTTCTAAAGGCAGTCAGGAACTGCCAAGTGGTGACGGGATCCTGGACCAGGCTCAGTTACTTTAAGGTGGAGTGGTTCTACGTCCGATGCCCTCCAGTGTTTGCTAGTTGATGGTTAGTCAGACGTAATTGCTGCAATTTTTCCAGTAGTTAATGGGATGGGCATAATTGACGTTGAAACTAATATCTCCTTTCTTTCACAGCCATAATTCCACGACCCGAAGGCGCTCAGTTCAAAGAGATAGTACAGATTCTTCAGGAAGTGCCGAGCGAAATGAGAGATATGGACTCGGTGTTAACGGATAGAAACTTGAGGATTGTCGGGCTGATCGACCGAAAGCAAAGCATAAGACTGGAGGGAATGCTCAGGGCAGCTCCGATGAGGCGGGTGAAGCGTAAAGCGCCAGGGGTTGCAATAGCCGAGGAAGGCAATGAAGAAAATACGCCCACTGACGATGAACCCGTATCCGGGCCTTCTGACAGTTTTCAGGGTTTAGAGGGAAGGAGAAAAGGCAAGGTAGTAGCGCACAAGCATCATAAATCTTTGAGATGGAAATCCATAGTCGTGTCCCGGCCAGCCTTCGGTGTTAGAATTTCGGAGGCTCCTCCCTCACAAATGGAGAATCCTTTTGAAGGACTTGCCGATATTCTGATTCCGGACTATGTGTCACTTCAACATGACACCGGATTGGAGAGGCTTCAAAGTGCTCTAGATTTAAGCGAGTCTCTTCCCACAAGTGTGGCCGACATTTCCGGTTGGTCGGGGAGTTGCACACACATACACACTTACGGCACTACAAGATTTCCAGTCTTAAGTTGCCCACTTCTAGAGATCACTAACTCTGTTTTTCTTTTATTCTACAGATACAATGACTAGGCGAGATTCTATGCTTGGAAGCCTCCATTCAGCATGTCAGTCACCGAGTTCATACTATGAGTCCGTAGGAGGGAAGCTGATAGAGACCGCGATCGCGGTTATTCTAGTCAAGAACGTTATGAGAGGGAGAGGGATAAAGACAGAGAATATAGATATCGCTCCCGATCACGCTCTCCACCTCCTTGGGCTCCAACACCACCCTCCGGTCATGGGAAACAATCCCTAGAGCCTCCATGTCAAAAACCATCTTCTCATGCTCCCAGGCCTGATTCACAACGCCGTAGAACTGAGGCCGAAACTCCCGTAGTCATTGAACAAGCCATTACCGAGCCCATTGGGGAAGGATCAATTAGGATTGCCCAGTTGAAAAAAGACTTCCCTAACTTCTGTTTCAATGGCTTCGTCTTCCTTGCGCATTTAAAAAGAATTCCAGTTGAGGCGGAGCAGACTATGCATGACTACATCCATGACATATATACCCAGTATCGAGAGTGGATGAAAACTGCGGGTAAAGCCTCTACGGTGGCTTTTGAGCGGGCAAAAGTAATCGAGAAGTTAGAAACCGATATCACTCAAAAGTATCGTATAATACAAGTGCTCAATACTGAAGCCGAATCTTCCCGGAAGTTGGAAATAGAGGCCACCAAGAAAGCGGATGAGGCACATCAATCAATGGAAAGGATGCGACAAACGCATTTCGCTTTGGTCGAGGAGATGGGCCACCGAAACACCACTGTCACAGCCGAAAGGGATGCTGCGTTGAAGGAACTTAACGAGCTTAAAGCCAAATTTTCTGAAATCGTCAAGGAAAAGGATGACGCAAACAAAGCAGCCCAGGAGGCGTGCGAACAAGCCGTGTTGCTCCGGGATGAAAAAGATGCGGTCGTACTTAAAGTTCGAGAGGCTGAGGCCAAGGTTGAGGAGGAAGTCAAGATGGCAGAGGCCAGGTTAGAGGCCGATATTGAAGATCTTATTACGTACAATGCCAGAGTACTAAAGTACAGGGATCTAACCTGGCTCGACAATTATCCGACACACCTGTATAACGCTTGGGACCGGTTGGTGCAGGATGAGAAAACTGAACGACAAGCGAAATCGGTTGATGAGTTCGAGCTTGAGAACCGGGTGTTGAGCGAAGATGAACGGAAAGTTCTCCACGATACGATGATCTCATATGAAAAGGAGAAACTTGGCGCTCAACACTCGAAGGTTGGAGAAGGTACCGGTGTCGAGCACCATGATACAAGTTCTGAAACTCTTACGCAAACTCAGCCTGAATCCATATCTGCGGTTGATCCTCAACCCATTCTTGCTTATAACCCGGATCAACCGCAGTTATCTCCAGCTCGCAAGCAAGTCTCTGAAGCTATTCCACTACATGCAAGCTAAACTGAGGAAGGTGCTCTGAACATTTTTTATGCTTATTCAAAATCGGAAGCATTACTTGAAGCAATCACTAATAACTTTATCTTTGTCTTTGTCCAGTGATAGGAGCTATATCTGCAACGCCTCCTACAACTCAAGAGTTGCATCACGAGCAGGAGGCGATCATAACGGAAGCGACCACGACAACGGCTGTTGCACCTACGGATGGAGTACGAGGGAGCACACTTATTTTCGATGAACAGACGATGGAGGAACTTCTCGGTCATCACAGTGATCCCTTTGCTGATCTTCCATTTGTCATGAGTGGGAGCGCACCTGCGACTAGCTCTTCGGGCCCAACTGCTAGCGTCCCCAGCGAGGCTCAAATGATTCACGAAGAGGAAATACTAGCTGAAATTAACGCCGAAATGGAAGCAGCTGCGCGAGGTAGTGACTTTGGAGGTGGAATGGCGGGACCTGGCCCAGCCCCGTTGCTGATGATCTCCCCGGGAGGAACGGTCATTGATACAAGTGTGCCTCCTCCGCCTACTAGCATAGATCCTATCCCTCCGACTCCGCCTTCGGGAAGCATTCCTATTCACTTGAGTTCGGAGAAGGAAGTCGATATAATGCCCCCAACTGGAGATCGACCGTCAAAAGGCAAGGGTTCAAAAAGGAAACCAAGCGGCGAATCCAGCGGGTCGACGCCGAAGAAGAAGCCGAGAAAGAAAAAAGAATAGTCATGTCTCTTCAGCTCATTTTTGGTAGATAGACAGGAATCCACTTTTGTTTTCTTTTGGTAGGCCGTGTATAGATGCAGGTTCGGCCCCCGCTAGTAGGACTTTTGGTATGGTTTTGTACTTTCCTTTTTTCTTCCAAAGAATAATTAAAATAAAATCTCATTTTGTCTTAAGCTCAATTTGTGTTCATTTGTTAAAGCGCTTCTACGTTTGAACTTTCATTCAACGCTCTTATGGAGTTTCAGCCTTTAAATCGGACCCGGGTTTAGTTGCTAAGTTCCAGAGTCACAGTTTCGGGTCGCGATCGAGCGCTAAGTCGACTTCCGATATTGCATTGTCCTAATTAGTGGTTGACACTTAAGTTTTGCCTCTAGTTCCGGGGAGAAATTGAAAAGATTGATTAACAATCGTTGATTGCCTCTAATATATCGAGCTAAACTTCGCTGAAGCAGAATTGAAACAGGACGAGTTCAGGTGGTTGAATCACACTTGCTCGTCTATTGGTGATCGCATTCACACTTTGGGGATTGCACTTGTAGATCGGTGGTCTGTTGCACCTGCACAAGGTTTTTTAGATACGTCCGCACTCCGGGGACTTAAGTTATTTTATGGGTGGTCAGTTACACTCGTTTGATATTCAGAACTTCGCCCGCATTCTGGGGACTTAGATCGATTCGTGGGTAGTCAGTCACACCCGTCTTGCGTTTATACTCCAATCCACATTCTGGGGATTTAGAGTTATTCGATGTTTATACTCCAGTTCACACTTGGGAATCTGGAGTTATTTAATGTTTATACTCCGATTCGCACACTGGGAATCCGGAGTTAGTTGATGGGTGGTCAGTCACACCCATTTGGTATTTATGTTCATACTCCAGCTCGCACTCCGAGAGTCTGGAGTCAGCCGACAGACGGTCAGACACATCTGTTTAGGCTTTAGTATTTCATTTGCATTCCGGGAATGATAGATCTATCAGGACCGTGGATGGTCGACTCACATCTATCCTGAGTTAACAAGTGAGGTCGATAGATGGACTGATCCATCCTCCTCGAACTTGGTTCGAATATGGGCGAAGTCGTTAGGTGGATGGAGCCACCCTCTTCGAAACCGCATTTATAGGTTTATACTCCAGTTCGCACTCTGGGAATCTGGAGTTAGTTAGAGGATTGTCGTGTATCAATCCCTTTTTTAGCTTCAGTGTAATGACTTGTCCCCGAGCTCGGGTTTCACTTAGTGAGTGACTGGTCGTATCACAGTCACTCCCTATTTGAATAAATCCCACCATACGATGTGTTATCCCTCCTTTTGGCAAGGCCGTGACACCAAAAACTTGACTGGAAACTAAAGACAGTTCGTCGTAAAAGTCCGTTATACACTGTTTCACCATGGATATCGATGAATTTTGTCCGAGCCCGGATCAAGCTACATTTGATAGGACATGACAAGCAAAGCCCTGAAAGCCAGCGTTTCAAATTTCAGGTTAATCGGAGTTCGTATGAATGAGATATGATCGATACAAGTTAGAGAAAATACACTGTTCGTATCCATGGAGGAAGGTTGGATTTCGAATCGATCTAGCTCGACTCGATCAGCAGCGTGATGACGATCTGTTCGAATCGATCTGGTTCAAGGCGAACCTTGGCCGTGCTATTCGAATCCATCGGATTCGTGTCGATCAGTATGGAGATATTCATCGAAGGATTAAGGTGATGGACTATTCGAATCCATCAGGTTCGTATCCATCGGAATAACATCGCCTTAATCCATTCGAACCCAGTTTTGTATAGTTTGAATCCATCAAGTTCGTATTCCCCTTCATATCCTCGTTCGTGCCGATCAGTTCCCCAAGTACTGCTTCATATCGATCAGTTTCGTATCCATCTTCAACCACTGTTTCGAATCGATCAACTCTGTGCCCATGCATACTACAAATCAATACGAGGCGCATGTATTTGATTGATTCAAACCTGGGAAAGCGTGGCGAAACTAATGGATACGACGTGGCCAACTCGGAGAGAAAAGAGGATCGGCACGAGAAGGGCGCGCCACATCACCGCATTGTCACATGCGCAATCGATTCGACATGGACCGATTCGAACTAATGGATTCGAACCAGACCGCCATCGAGCAATTTGAACTCGTATCGATCATATCTCCCAAACCACTAGTCCAAATGCTATGAAATTTTCACAGAAGCTTGTGCACATGTTGAAGAATGTCCACACCAAATTTAAGCTCGATTGGACGTTTTCCTGATCGATTCGAATGGATTTCGAATCGATCCCAAAGTGGGCCCAGATTTCCTAAAGGCGGGCACGTGGGCCCCCTCACGTGCCAGAAGAAGTCTCCCGAAGTTTGAGCGCGATATCAGCCTCCTACGCCTATAAATAGCCCCCTGAAGCCTATAGAGAGGGGATCTTTTGACTTTTGAACATCCAGACTCTGCCGGATTCAATTCTACACTTCAATACCATTGTTGTATTCAAACTTCAGAGCTATTATCAACTGTAACCTGTTGTAACTGATTGAAATCATCAAGTGAATCAATAAAGTCATCAGCTTCAGAGTGGACGTAGGCAAGATCGCCGAACCACTATAAAACCTGTGTTGTTTACTGCTATTCTCTTTAATTTTTTGAATGTTCTTCATTTTTTTTTCTCTAAACATTTGTTATCTGTGAATTGTGATTGCGAACTGGTGCTTTCAACGACTATCGGGTGTTTGTGCCCAATTTTGGTGCAAACATTTTGGTGCTTTCATTGAGAACTGAACTCAGGAGTTCTATCATTTAGAAGTTGAATTTGAAGACTAAAGAGCTCAGATATGAGACGATATGACAAGGCAAACTAGTAAAAGACAAAGGCCATAGCAAAGTCAGCATGAAGAGAGTCAAGAGGCTTCCTCGGGGGCAAACCAAGCATCAATCTTCATCACCAGGGATGGGATGGAGACAATGATGAAGAGACAGGAGGAAATGATCCAGAATTTGCTTCAACAGATTGGACAACTTGGAGCACAAAATCAAGGAGCAACCAGAGTCCAGGACGGAGCAGGACCATCTGGCGCAGCGCCGGAGCTGGGGGCACACACTTGGAGCATGTTGATCCAATCCCGGGAAGAAATTCAGGGACATCCGAGCAACCTGGTGGCAATAGAGGGATGAACGCTCAGCCAGGGGGGCAGAATGAAGGTAACACTCAAAGGTCGCAGCCTGGCGACAACGACAGGTTGGCAGAGATGGTCAGACGGGCCATGAGAGGCGGACTAGTCAATAGAGATCTGGAGGATGTACATAGGAGTCCCTTTACTCTTACGATCAGGCAGGCCTGGAATCCACCAGACTTCAAGTTACCATCGGTGGAAATGTATGATGGGCGGACGGATCCAACAGTCCATCTAACGAAGTATATGAGGCACATGGAAGTGCTGGGGGCATCGTAGGAAGTCATGGCCCGGTGCTTTCCATTATATTTGACGGACATTGCAGCGCTATGGTTTAGACAACTGGAGAGTGGCTCCATTGGGACTTGGACAGATTTGACAGAAAGGTTTATGAGACAATTCAGGGTTCATATTTCGAGACCTAAGAACGTGATGAGCTTGGCGACTCTAAAACAAAAGGCCGGGGAATCTTTGAGGAGTTTTCTGACGCGATTTAATGCGGCAACAACATTAGTGGATCGACCAGATCCATCTATGGTCATGATGGCAGCTGTATCTGGAATATCTGATGGCACAGAGTTCAAAAATTCACTAACTAAGGATCCACCTACGGACCTGGGAGAGTTTTATCATGAAGCCGAAAATTTTTTGCGATTAGAGGATGCTCGTACGGAGAGAGAAGAAGAAATCGATGTTTACACAGTTAGAGGCGGTAATTCACTTGGAAAAGGTGCCGAGACTGGTAAAGGGAAGCGAGAGGCTGAAGAAAATGATGACAAGTTAAAGCGGCAATGGAGGGAGCCACGATTTACCACCTATTCAGAACTGAACGAGGGTTTGGAGCGAATCTACCAAGACACCCGAGAGCGAGTTGCCTATCATAGACCAATGCGACGGGATCCGACTACCGACGAAAGAAAATCAGACAAATATTGCTTATTCCACGAGCTGAATGGACATAGCACAGATGACTGTAGACACCTGAAGGATGAGATAGAAGGGCATATCAGGAACGGTAGGCTACTTCAGTATGTGAGGAGGCGAGCTCCAACGGTGGAACCAGAGCGACCACCGTCTACATCAGCTAGGGGTGACCCCGAGCCGGGGCACCGTATGGTTATCAATTGATTGAAATAACGATGAACAAGTCGTAAACTTCTCACTAACATGGTTAAATCATTTACACATGTGGGAGATCGCGAACGATCCACAGACATGCTCTGAATGACCATTGACCATATCGTAATGAGAATTTACACTTTGACATCCTTGCTTTGCTATTGTTTTGTTTTGATTCGAACGTTTGGACTTAGTTTGTTTGGTCATTTCTGTTATGAAATTCATGTGAACGTTAATTTGATATTTTCAATTCTGAAGAAGAAGTTACTCGCGTATGCTTTGGATCGCGAACGGTCCACAAGCACACCTTGTATGGCGACGAACCGCCACGATCGCTGATTCAGAAATTCACCCGAACGTGAACCTGACATCGACAATGCTAAGTCCCCCCCGGGCACACTCATTAGCCTCGAACGGCATCCGACCGTGAACGGTCACACTTCATCTAGTACAACATTCGATCGCAAACGATCACATTTTTGCCTCGTACGGCGCACGATCGCGAACGATCATATTCTTCTTTCCACGTCACGCGACCGCGAACGGTCATAATTCGTCTAGAACGACACCCGATCGCGAACGGTCACGACTCGTCTAGAACGACATCAGACCGCGAACGGTCCCATCTCTTTATTTACCGCGAACGGCATTAGACCGCGAATGGTCCCATTTCTTTTTTTGCCGCGAACGGTATCCGACCGCGAACGGTCCCATTTCGTCATTTGCCGCGAATGGCATCCAACATCGAACGGTCCCATTTCGTTATTCGCCGCGAACGGCATCCGACCTCGAAAGGTCACATATCACCTCAAATGACATACGGTCGCGAACGATCGTCATTCATGGTCAGGAGAGACTATCAAGTTCTTTACAGGTCGATGACAGGATATGAACATCCAGCTAATGGAACTGCAAAACACACCTTCCTAACGCAAGGCATGTTTTGGGGGGCAAATGTTATCCCGCCTTTTGGCAAGGCTGTGACACCAAAAACTTGACTGGAAACTAAAGACAGTTCGTTGTAAAAGTCCATTATACACTGTTTCACCATGGATATCGATGAATTTTGTCCGAGCCCGGATCAGGCTACATTTGATAGGACATGACAAGCAAAGCCATGAAAGCCAGCGTTTCAAATTTTAGGTTAATCGGAGTTCGTATGAATGAGATATGATCGATACAAGTTAGAGAAAATACACTGTTCGTATCCATGGAGGAAGGTTGGATTTCGAATCGATCTAGCTCGACTCGATCAGCAGCGTGATGATGATCTGTTCGAATCGATCTGGTTCAAGTCGAACCTTGGCCGTGCTATTCTAATCCATCGGATTCGTGTCGATCAGTATGGAGATATTCATCGAAGGATTGAGGTGATGGACTATTCGAATCCATCAGGTTCGTATCCATCGGAATAACATCGCCTTAATCCATTCGGACCCAGTTTTGTATAGTTCGAATCCATCAAGTTCGTATTCCCCTTCATATCCTCATTCATACCGATCAGTTCCCCAAGTACTGCTTCGTATCGATCAGTTTCGTATCCATCTTCAACCACTGTTTCGAATCGATCAACTCCACGCCCATGCATACTACAAATCAATACGAGGCGCATGTATTTGATTGATTCAAACCCGGGAAAGCATGGCGAAACTCATGGATATGACGCGGCCAACTCGGAGAGAAAAGAGGATCGGCACGAGAAGGGCGCGCCACATCATCGCATTGTCACATGCGCAATCGATTCGACATGGACCGATTCGAACTAATGGATTCGAACTAGACAGCCATCGAGCAATTTGAACTCGTATCGATCATATCTCCCAAACCACTGGTCCAAATGCTATGAAATTTTCACAGAAGCTTGTGCACATGTTGAAGAATGTCCACACCAAATTTAAGCTCGATTGGACGTTTTCTTGATCGATTCGAATGGATTTCGAATCGATCCCAAAGTGGGCCCAGATTTCCTGAAGGCGGGCACGTGGGCCACCTCACGTGCCAGAAGAAGTCTCCCGAAGTTTGAGCGCGATATCAGCCTCCTACACCTATAAATAGCCCCCTGAAGCCTATAGAGAGGGGATCTTTCGACTTTGGAACGTCCAGACTCTGCCGGATTCAATTCTACACTTCAATACCATTGTTGTATTCAAACTTCAGAGCTATTATCAACTGTAACCTGCTGTAACTGATTGAAATCATCAAGTGAATCAATAAAGTCATCAGCTTCAGAGTGGACGTAGGCAAGATCGCCGAACCACTATAAAACCTGTGTTGTTTACTGCTATTCTCTTCAATTTTTTGAATGTTCTTCATTTTTGTTTCTCTATACATTTGTTATCTATGAATTGTGATTGCGAACTGGTGCTTTCAACGACTATCGGGTGTTTGTGCCCAATTTTGGTGCAAACACGGTGGAACTTAGCTCTCCGTGTATAGTGATGGTCATATGACGTATTTCGAATAAATCACAGCTTTGGCTCGAAGAGATTGCATTTTATTGCTGAAATAAGAAAATATGGCAAAGTGATGCAGCCCGGGTTGAAGTCTTAGGTCGCACACGACCTAAGGAAGTGATAGGTCGTGAACGACCTAAGCTGGCAGTGCAACTTAGTGAAAGTTTAAGTCACACACGACCTAACTTGTTTTTAGGTCGCATACGACCTAACTGGTTACCACGACCTAACGAGGAGATAGGTCGCGTGGAGAAGGTACGACCTAAAGTGAAACAGGATGTAGCGCTGGGATTATGCCATAGGTCGCTAACGAGTTACGACCTAATGAAGGTGCGACCTAGTGAGATAACAAAGCTACACAGTGAAAAAGCGGAAGCAACGGAAGTGTTAGGTCGCGTACGACCTAACGAGGCTTTTAAGTTGCTCCAGCGATCTAGTGGAGAATCGCGAGCTATCGAGTTAAGACCAACTTTAGGTCGCAGAGATATGTTACGACCTAAGTTAGGTCGCGAGAAGATGAGGAGAGATAGGTCGTTCGTTATAGGTCGCAAGATATTAAGTCGCGAGGACTTAGGTCGTGAAGACTTAGGTCGTGAAGCCTTAGGTCGCAAGGCTTAGGTCGCGAAGCTTCTGAAGCCGCTTATTTTAGGTCGCAAAGCTCCGGATGCCGTTCATTTTTTTTAAGTCGCTGAAGCTTGTTGCTGTTGATTCTTCTGCCGAGTTAATCTCTGCCGCTGATGGAAGCTGGAGCATTGAAGTAAGGTCGTGAGAATTGTATATTGAGTCGTAGTCGATCTATATGTTGTATTGTTTCCTTTGTACATTTTGTTAAGTCGTATCGAGTTATTGTGTTGTAACTGTTTTGCTGTTAGGTCGCTGCCGACCTATACTAAGTCGCGTCTGTTCTTAGGTCGCACCATTTTAGGTCGTAGGTCGTATGCGACCTAAGTGTTGTTGAAATTGTGTTCTGTTTTGGGCGTGTTGAGTTGTAGCCTATAAATAGGCAAGTGGTGTCATTTTGTAAAGTTTAGTTGATTTGAAATAAAACTCTTGTTTTGTTAGCTTTGTGCTTTCACCCAATTGGTAGTTGAGTGTAATCTACTATCTCCTCTTTTGGATAATCAAGTGCGCTCGATTCAACGACTGCAGAAGCTAATTCACGGAATCTAGTGCGCTAGATCAACGTGCGAAGAATCGCAGATCTTTGAACCCGGTATCGTGCGCGATCAACGAGTTCGGGATAGCTAGAATTCGGTATCTTCGGATCAACGAATTTGGGCACTTCAGTATTCATCAACTCATCGATTGTTACTTTCATCGATCTACATTTGTTTTTGATTAATCCGCTGCGCCAGTTTTGGTATCAGAGCTTGTTTTAGCCAATCATAGCTAAATCGAGTCTTGGAGCCGAGAATTTGAAGTTTGAAGTGATAGCCGAGCTTGAAGTGAGAAGCCGAGCTTAGTAGAAGTGTTGAAGAGTTTGTGAAGTTTTCAAGTATGCCGCCGAGAAGAGCTAATCGTCACCAAAACGTAGAAGCTTTGTATCGAAGAGAAGAAGCTGATGAGATGGAGCAAAGAATCAATGAAAATTTTAGTGAAAATCTTAACGAAGGAATTGGACGATTAGAGAAGATGATGTTAGAGATGAATCAAAATCGGAGAAGGGTTTCACCTGAATCTAACCATGGGGGAAGTAGAGTCTCGCCACATTCCAATCGAGATAGGAGTGTTGATGATGATCAAAGGCGTGGGAGGAACGTGAATGATCGTGAACGGAGGAATGTAGATAGAAGGGATGATGGTGGTAGACGTGATGGTAGTAGAGATGTGGGTGGACGAGATAGACAACGATATACATCTGATTTTGAAGAGGAGTATGATGGTGGTAGTGTTCGAGGACAAGGACGAGGACAAGGAAGAAATTACTCTGAGTATGATCACAAGTGGGAGTCGGGGATGAAGACTGAAATTCCTGAATTCAAAGGTGGAACGCAAGCAGAGGAGTTTCTAGATTGGGTGGCTAATGTTGAAGAGATTTTTGACTTCAAGGAAGTTCCAGAACATCGTAGAGTGAAGTTGGTTGCTACGAGGTTGAGGGGTAGAGCTTTGGCATGGTGGCAGCAAACCAAGCTTACACGTGATCGGATGGGGAAGTCAAAAGTTGAATCTTGGGAGAAGATGAAGAAATTGATGAAAGCAACGTTCTTACCTTACAATTATCAATCTTTGATGTATCAACGTTTGCAGAATGTGAGGCAGGGCACGAAGTCTGTTAATGACTATGCTGACGAATTTTATCAACTTATTGCGAGGATTGATATTATGGAAACAGAAGAGCAGCTGACGTCTAGATTCATTGGGGGATTGAGAATGCAGATTCAGGATATGGTGAATATGTTCGATCCAAGATCTGTGGCGGAAGCACATCAAAAGGCGCTGGCTTGGGAGAAACAAGGACGACGAGGAGGTGGTGTGTTTACTAATTCCAACAATCAAGCGAAGGGTGTTAGTGGGAGTTCTAATGTTTCTAAACCTATCAGTAGACCAATGGTGAAGGAAGCTGAGAAGGCAAAGGTTAACAACGGTTTCAAATGTTACAATTGTCAGGAATTGGGTCATAAAAGCAACGAGTGTCCAAAGCCGAAGAAACGAACTATGATTGCTGAACTTGAAGATGAGGGTGGTGATGGAGAATATTCTAGTCCAGTTGAGGAGGATGAACAGGATATTGCGTCAGGAGATGAAGGTTGTAATCTAATGCTGAGGAGATCGTGTTTGACACCGAAGCAGGAAGAAGCTAGTTGGTTGAGGAGTAATATCTTTCAGTCGACATGCACTATACTAAGGAAGATGTGTAAATTTGTGATTGACGCCGGAAGCTGTGACAATATCATTTCAACCGAGGCTGTAACAAAGTTGAAGTTGAAGACAGAGAAACATCCGAATCCATACAAGTTAGCATGGTTGAGAAAAGGAGGAGAAGTGAAAGTGGATAGACGAGTTCATGTTCCATTCTCTATTGGGAAGAAATACAAAGACGAAATCTGGTGTGATGTAGTAGAGATGGATGTTTGTCACTTACTTTTGGGAAGACCATGGCAGTATGATCGAGCAGTACAACATGACGGTCGGACCAATAGCTACAGTTTTGTATTTGAAGGCACGAAGATTATCTTAGTTCCAAAGAAGAGACCACAAGGAGAAAGTAAGTCGGAAGAGATTGAAGAGCTGAAAACTTTGTTATCTTTGAAGGAGTTTGTGAAAGAAGTAGAGGAGGAGCCTGAAGTGTTTTTGTTGATTGGGCGAGAGAGCAGTGAGGAGGTTGAAATTCCGGAAGAAGCGAAGCCAGTTTTGAAAGAATTTGACGATGTATTTCCAGAGGAGTTACCAACGGAGTTGCCACCGTTGAGGGATATACAACATCAGATAGATCTTGTTCCAGGTGCTGTGTTGCCACACAGACCACATTATCGAATGAGTCCGAAGGAACATGAAGAGTTGCGGAGGCAAGTGGAAGAATTGCTTGAACAGGGGCGTGTGCAGGAGAGTCTGAGTCCTTGTGCTGTACCAGCTTTATTGGTACCCAAGAAGGATGGGACGTGGAGGATGTGCACTGACAGTCGAGCATTGAATAAGATTACTGTAAGATATAGATTTCCAATGCCGAGGTTGGATGACTTGCTAGATCAATTAAGCGGAGCTACTATCTTTTCGAAGATTGATTTGAAGAGCGGATATCATCAAATTCGTATCAGACCAGGTGATGAGTGGAAGACTGCCTTTAAAACCAGGGAGGGTTTATACGAATGGTTGGTAATGCCTTTTGGCTTATCAAATGCACCGAGTACATTTATGCGAGTAATGAATCAGATTTTTAGACCATTCATTGGGAAGTTTGTGGTGGTGTATTTCGATGATATTCTGATTTATAGTGGGAGTTCAGAGGAACATTTGAATCATCTGAGAGAAGTGCTGATGGTACTGCGACAAGAACAATTTTATGCTGCAACGAAGAAATGCGTGTTCATGACGCATAGTGTTTTATTTCTGGGGTATGTTGTATTAGAAGAAGGAATACAGGTTGACCAATGTAAAGTTGAAGCTATCAGAGATTGGCCGCAACCCAAGACGATAACGGAAGTTCGTAGTTTTCACGGGTTGGCTTCATTTTATAGAAGATTCATTCCACACTTTAGTAGTGTGATGGCGCCTGTTACAGATTGTATGAAAGGTAAACAGTTTTCATGGTCAAAGGAAGCAGGGGATGCTTTTGGGAAGATCAAGGAATTGCTGACGTCTGCACCAATTCTAGTATTACCAGATTTTCAGTTGTTGTTTGAGCTACACACTGATGCATCCAAGGTTGGGATTGGAGGGGTGTTGAGTCAGAAGGGGCGTCCGATTGCATATTTCAGTGAGAAGTTATCAGGAGCGAAGATGAGATACAGTACATATGATGTGGAATTCTATGCTGTTGTGCAAGCTATTAAACACTGGAGACATTATCTATTTCAGAAAGAGTTTGTTCTTTACACGGATCATGAGGCGTTAAAGCATTTACAAGGGCAAGACAAGATTTCAGCGAGACATGCATCGTGGATTGCATATCTGCAACAGTTTACTTTTGTTGTTAAACACAAGTCAGGAGTGACGAATCGTGTGGCTGATGCTTTGAGTAGAAGGAATCATTTGTTAACAACAATGAAGGTGGAAGTGACGGGATTTGATGTATTACCAAAATTATTTGACGAAGATCCTTACTTTGGGAAGTTTGTTGATAAAGTCAAGAAGGGAGAGATGGATGATTTTATAATGGTGGATGGGTTTCTGTTTAAGGGAAATCGATTGTGCATACCTGATTGTAGTTTGAGAATGAAGATTGTAAAGGAGCTACATGAAGAAGGCCACGTGGGTAGAGACCGTACATTACAGCTGATTTCTCAATCTTACTTTTGGCCATCGATGAGGAAAGAAGTGGAAAGGTTTGTGGAGCGATGTCATATCTGTCAAGTTTCGAAAGGAACTGCAACTAATGCTGGGTTATATATGCCGTTACCTGTACCAGCTAAACCATGGGTTGATGTGAGTATGGACTTTGTGTTGGGGTTGCCGAGAACGCAGCGTGGTAATGATTCCATTTATGTGGTGGTGGACCGATTTTCGAAAATGGCACATTTTATTGCTTGTAAGAAGACGGCGGATGCTATTCATGTTGCTCAATTATTTTTCAAGGAGATATATCGACTTCATGGATTGCCAGAATCGATTGTGTCGGACAGGGATACTCGTTTTCTAAGTCATTTTTGGCTAAGTTTGTGGAAGATGGTGGGAACGAAGTTGAATTTTAGCAGCGCTTATCATCCATAGACGGATGGACAGACCGAGGTTGTGAACAGATCATTGGGAAACTTGTTGAGATGTCTTGTGCAAGAAAATCTAAAGAGTTGGGATGTGAAGTTATGCCAGGCAGAGTTTTCTCATAATCATGCAGTAAACCGTAGTACGGGTTTCAGTCCATTTCAGATAGTGTATTCAAGCTTGCCAAAGGGACCGTTGGACTTAACGGTAGTGCCACAATTGAAGGGGACAGTTAAGAAAGCTATTGATTTTGTTGAAGGATTGACAGAGTGTCATAGAATCGTTCAAGAACGATTGGAAAAGGCGAATGAGAAGTACAAACGCTCTGCAGATCTGAAGCGAAGGAGTGTTGAATTTAATGAAGGTGATTGGGTTTATGCAGTGTTAACAAAGGATCGTTTTCCGGTGGGAACATACAATAAATTGAAAGCACGGAAAATTGGACCCGTAAAAATTTTGAGGAAAATCAATGAGAACGCATATCAATTGGAATTACCGGATAATGTTCATACATCTGATGTGTTTAACGTCAAATACTTAGTTCCGTACCATGGGAATGAGTGTGCTACAAAGGAGGAAGATGTAAATTCGAGGACGAATTTCTCTCAACCAGGGGAGGATGATGCAGCCCAGGTTGAAGTCTTAGGTCGCACACGACCTAAGGAAGTGATAGGTCGCGAACGACCTAAGCTGGCAGTGCAACTTAGTGAAAGTTTAAGTCACACACGACCTAACTTGTTTTTAGGTCGCATACGACCTAACTGGTTACCATGACCTAACGAGGAGATAGGTCGCGTGGAGAAGGTACGACCTAAAGTGAAACAGGATGTAGCGCTGGGATTATGCCATAGGTCGCTAACGAGTTACGACCTAATGAAAGTGCGACCTAGTGAGATAACAAAGCTACACAGTGAAAAAGCGGAAGCAACGGAAGTGTTAGGTCGCGTACGACCTAACGAGGCTTTTAAGTCGCTCCAGCGACCTAGTGGAGAATCGCGAGCTATCGAGTTAAGACCAACTTTAGGTCGCAGAGATATGTTACGACCTAAATTAGGTCGCGAGAAGATGAGGAGAGATAGGTCATTCGTTATAGGTCGCAAGATATTAAGTCGCGAGGACTTAGGTCGTGAAGACTTAGGTCGTTAAGCCTTAGGTCGCAAGGCTTAGGTCGCGAAGCTTCTGAAGCCGCTTATTTTAGGTCGCAAAGCTCCGGATGCCGTTCATTTTTTTTAAGTCGCTGAAGCTTGTTGCCGTTGATTCTTCTGACGAGTTAATCTCTGCCGCTGATGGAAGCTGGAGCATTGAAGTAAGGTTGCGAGAATTGTATATTGAGTCGTAGTCGATCTATATGTTGTATTGTTTCCTTTGTACATTTTGTTAAGTCGTAAGTCGTATCGAGTTATTGTGTTGTAACTATTTTGCTGTTAGGTCGCTGCCGACCTATACTAAGTCGCGTCTGTTCTTAGGTCGCACCATTTTAGGTCGTAGGTCGTATGCGACCTAAGTGTTGTTGAAATTGTGTTCTGTTTTAGGCGTGTTGAGTTGTAGCCTATAAATAGGCAAGTGTCGTCATTTTGTAAAGTTTAGTTGATTTGAAATAAAACTCCTGTTTTGTTAGCTTTGTGCTTTCACCCAATTGGTAGTTGAGTGTAATCTCCTATCTCCTCTTTCGGATAATCGAGTGCGCTCGATTCAACGACTGCAGAAGCCGATTCACGGAATCTAGTGCGCTAGATCAACGTGCGAAGAATCACAGATCTTTGAACCCGGTATCGTGCGCGATCAACGAGTTCAGGATAGATAGAATTCGGTATCTTCGGATCAACGAATTTGGGCACTTCAGTATTCATCAACTCATCGATTGTTACTTTCATCGATCTACATTTGTTTTTGATTAATCCGCTGCGCCACAAAGTCAGTTGCCTTATTACAAATTCAAATTTCGAAATGCATAAAAAAATTGCAAATGAAAAGTAGACAGAATAGATAAACAAAGCCTGTTATGTGTAGTAGCGACGAAGACTTTCGTTGTTCCAGGCTCTTGGCAGAGTGAGACCATCAACGGTCGATAATTTGAATGTGCCATCTCCGAGCTTTCGTCAATAACATATGGCCCTTCCCAGGTTGGTTTCATATGTGAAGGGACTGGGTAAATTCTCTTGAGGACGAGATCACCGAGTTCAAAGTTTCGGGGTCGAACCTTGGCATTGTTTAACCGGGCAACTCGACTTCGATATGCGGTTGCCCTCAAATCAGTCTCTTCACGCTTCTCATCCAATAAATCCAGAGATTCGGCAAGTAGTACAGCATTTGTCTTCGAATCGTAATAGGTCACGCGATGAAAAGGTACTTCCATTTCGACTGGAATAACGGCTTCTGAACCGTAGGAAAGAGAGAATGGAGTGTGGCCGGTTGCAGATTTGTGGGTAGTCCGATAGGCCCATAGGGCCATAGGAAGTTCATCGACCCATTTGCCCCCAGCCTTTTCCAGTTGTTTCTTCAGGATAGACTTTATAACTTTATTAATAGCTTCAACTTGTCCATTCACTTGAGGGTGTGCAACTGCAGAGAATTTTTCCTGGATGTGGAATCGTTGGCAGAAATTCTTGAATTCAACACTGTCGAATTGGGTCCCGTTATCGGTGATGATGGTATGCGGGAGACCAAACCGACAGATAATGTTGCATACTACAAAGTTGATCACTTTCTTCGTTGTGATTATAACAAGGGGTTCAGCTTCTGCCCACTTGGTAAAATAATCAACTGCTACGATGGCGTACTTCACACCACCTTTTGCTAGAGGTAGAGAACCAATAATGTCAATGCCTCATATTGCAAACGGCCATGGACTAACCATCTGAGTTATTTTGGTACGTGGGGCTCTTGGAATCCGAGCGTGCTTCTGACATTTGTCGCATTTTCTAGCGTAATTTGATGCGTCGCGATTTATGGTCGGCCAATAGTATCCATATCGGAGCACTTTCTTAGCAAGAGCTTGCCCCTCGGTGTGATCGCCACATTCTATTTCATGTACATCATGCAATACTCGTTTGATCTCATTGTGAGCGATACATCGGAGCAAAGGAACAGAGTATCCTTTTCTATACATGACTCCATTCTGGATGGTGAACCGCGAAGCTTTTCGAAGAACTTGTCTCGTTTCACTCATGCGCTCTGGCAGGGTCCCATGCTCGAGATAATTTCTGAACGGGGTCATCCATGACTCCTTATCCGAAATGACCTCAAATACCCAATTTGTTTCCATTTGATCGATGCTCAAGGAAGACAATGTTTCCACGGGAATGATTCCCATTTGTTGTGCCTCACCTGTACTAGCTAACTTTGCTAGTGAGTCGGCTTTCTGATTGTGCTCTCGGGGTATATAATAAATGGCATAATAATCGAACTGATTCAATATCTCCTAGACCTGAGCTAGGTAAGCAGCCGGCCTTCGGTCTTTGGCCTGGTATTCCCTCGAACTTGACATACGACCAACTGCGAATCACAATAAATCTCTGCGGCAATGACTCTTAAATCTCTGGCGAGTCTCAATCCGGCAAGCAGGGCATCATATTCGGCTTCGTTGTTGGTTGCACGAAAATCAAACTTTAAAGCATTGCATATAGATCGACCTTCAGGGGTTTCAAGTACAACCCCTGCACCTGAGCAACGGTCATTTGATGCACCATAAGTATGCAGCTTCCAGATATACTTGGGAGATTCACTTGTTTCGGGCAAGTCCTTCGGGATAGTGAATTCAGCTATGAAATCTGCCAAGACTTGTCCCAGAATGGCTCGTCTTGGAGTGTAAGTAATGTCAAACTGACTTAGCTCGATATTCCACTTAAGCAACCTTCCAGACGTCTCAGGCCACGTAAGTACCTGTCGTAACGGCTGGTCGGTGTAGACAACGATGGGATAAGCCTAAAAATACGGACGGAGCTTCCTCGAGGCGATAACAAGACAATAAGCCAATTTTTCCAGCTTCGGATAATTTCTCTCTGCCCCGGTCAATCGCTTGCTAATGTAATATACTGGCCATTGTATCCGATCTTCCTCCCGAACTAGGGCAGCACTGATAGCGTTTTCTGACACCGCCAAGTAAATGTACAACTTTTCGTGATCAATAGGTTTTGACAGAATGGGTGGTGTAGAAAGATGTTGAACTAGTGCTCGGAATGCACCCTCACATTCTGTAGTCCATTCAAAGTTTCGCTTCCCTTTTCTGATCAGGTCAAAGAAGGGAATGCATTTTTCAGTGGACTTTGAGATGAGCCTGCTCAGTGTGGCTACTTTCCCGTTGAGGCTTTGGATTTGCTTTATAGTTCTTGGAGTCTCAAGATTTCTGATTGCCCAGATCTTTTCAGGATTAGTTTCGATCCCTCGAGCATTGACGATAAACCCAAGGAATTTTCCAGATGCAACCCCAAAGTGACATTTCAACGGGTTGAGCTTCATTCTATATTTTCGGAGGATATTAAACATTAACTCTGGGTCTTTGATATGATCAGTGGAAAATCGCGATTTCACGAGCATGTCGTCCACATATACCTCCATGGTTTTTCTGATCTGGTTAGCAAACATTCGATTAACTAACCGTTGGTAGGTCGCCCCAGCATTCTTGAGTCCGAAAGACATAACTTTATAGCAGTAAGTCCCATATTGGTTACGAAGCTGGTATGCTACTGGTCAGACAAGTGCATGGGTATTTGATTGTAGCCAGAGTACGCATCCATGAAGGATAAGAGTTCATGTCCATCCATTGAGTCTACGAGCTGATCGATTCGGGGAAGTGGAAAACTATCTTTAGGGCAAGCTTTATTCAGGTCTGAGTAGTCAACACATGTTCTCCGTTTCCCATTTGGCTTTCGGACTAGTACATGATTGGACACCCATTCCGGATATAATGCATCTCGGATAAACCCGTTCGATTTGAGCTTTTCTACCTCTTCTTTAAGGGCAGTAGATCTCTCTGGATCCATACCACGCCTTTCTTGCTTGACCGGGACATGCCGCGGGTCAATATTCAATGCATGGCTTGCGATGTCCGGTTAGATCCCACGCATGTCAGAGTGCATCTAGGCAAACACGTTGAGGTTTGCCTGGAGAAATTCAACTAATTCCTCTTGCATCCGTTGGCTTAGCTGAGATCCAATCTTTGTCATTTTAGAATCGTCATTATCGTCGATCGGAACATCGATCGTCAGTTCGTCCGGGGAGGCTAGACTGTCTTTACTTTCATCTTTACTTTCAGTATCTCTCAGATTAAGATCCCTTGGGAATTGGTTGGGGTGCCCGGGCCTGAGCCCAGGCGTCAATTGTCAATTCTTAGCAAAGCGAACGTAGAGAGATTCCTCTACGTCCTTTCCTTTTTCTTTTCGCTGCGCCTCCCGCAGCTCAGCAACGTAACAGGCTCGTCCAACAGCCTGGTCTCCCTGAACAACTCCGACTCCATTGTCGGTAGGGAATTTTAAAGTCAGACACCAAGGGGCAATGGCAGCCCTAAACTCGGCTAGGGCCGGTCGGCCTAAAAAGGCATTGTATAGCGAATCTATATCCAATACAACAAACTGTAGTATCCGGACTCTCCGGCATTCTACAATTCCCAATTCCACTGGTAGCTCTACCATCCCAGTGGGTATTTTCGCACTTCCATTGAAGCCAAGGATGCGGTATTGACAATGCCTCAGATCCTTTGCTTCCATTTTCATCTGGTCATAGGCTCGTTTGAACAATATATTTAATAAACTTCCACTGTCCACTAGGATCCTCTTCATCCAAGCAGGACCTATTTGGGCTGAAATGACAAGTGGATCAATGGTTGGGGCTTCGACTCTGTCGGCATCCCGGTCTCGAAACACGATGTCGTCAGCCATCGTTTTCTATTGCTTGGCCGGAGCCCCATCTTCCAAATTACTACAGCATTCAAAGCCCGCATGCCTGATAGAGCTATCATACGACTCCATTTCCCTCCAGCTTCGATCTGCCGGATGTGGACCACCACTAACAGTATTTATCACCAACCTCCCGCCAGTACGAGCGGGTTCATCCTGCCTTGTCTGATTTGGCATATGGTTTTGATTCGATGGGCCCGCACCTCCGGACTGCGGAGCCTGCACAAACTGCTCCAACTTTCTCTCTCGTATCAACTTTTCAATAATATCCTGCAAATGACGCAGTCATTTGTGTTATGGCCATAGCTCTCGTGGAATCTACAAAACTTCCCTATTTGGATCTGTTTCTCCGATGATTGTTCTGGAGCAGGTTTCTTATACTAAAAGGTATTGCAGGTCTGTAGATACACATTTTCCAACGATGTACTCAAAGGGGTATAATTATCAAACATGGGAGCCCTACGTCGTGGCCCACGATTCTGATCTCGTTTTCTGTTTTGGTTTCCATTGCCTTTCGGTTGATTTTGTTTATTTTTGTATATTCAGTTGTACCTTCCCGAAACTCTCTCCGATTTGTTTAACAGCCACATTGCTCTAGATCTCTTCCACACTGGGCCCTGCGTCATCCTTCTTCCTAGACTGTTTTGCATCCTCCCTTCTTAAGAATTGGGCCGCCTTGGAATAGAAATGGTCCAATGACGCAGGAAGTTTTCTGGCCAACCAGTTGCCAAACTCGGAATCAGGATCAATCCTCTTAGTTAGTGCCATCAGAATTGAATTATCATTGGGGTTACTAATTTCAGCGCATGCGGCATGAAATCTCTCCAAGTAACGTCTAAGCATCTCTCCAGGAGCTTGAGTGACACTAGACAAAGTATTAACATCTTTCGGTCTTACGACATGCATGCGAAACTGCTCAATAAACTTTGTTGCCAACTGGTCAAAACAAGAGATAGACCGAGGTGGTAAACGGGTAAACCACATAGTTGCCATGCCCCCTATGGAAATCAGTAAGCTTTGGCACTTAACTGCATCATCAGCTCGTGCAGCATTCATTAACCATTCATACTTCAAGATATGTTGATTAGGATCAGAGCTCCCTTAATAAATGGGTAAAGTCGGCATCCTGAATCGCCGAGGCGGTTCAGCATAGAGTATTTCATCAATAAAAGGGGTATGACTCCGGTAGATTCCCCAGTCGTCATTAGTAAGACCCTGACTTTCACGGATCATTTGACGGATCATCGTCGGGATGTCCGACATCTGGACATTTTGAGCATGTTGGGCCAAGGTGTGGTCGGGTTCCACAATACGAGGAGGGGTCGGTCGCTGTCGATGGTCCACGTCTCGCCTCCTTGGTTCTAGGTCTTCAGGGACATAAGGCTCAGGAGTATGGTTGCGTTAGCGGTGGGTCAGATCCGTTCGGTTCAGAGCATCAACTCCCAAATCAGTAGCAGTGGTAGTACGGTTGTCAGTAATGTGATATGGGGCGGCACCTCCTTGGGAGGAGGGTCTAGTCTGATGGCTGGTTGACGGGCCAACTCTCGGTTTCCCAAGATTCAATGTGTGTTGAATAGGGGTATAAAAAGCTATCTTCTATATATGATCGAATTAAGTCTCGAGACTAGTTCCACTGTGTTCAGAATAGGGGTATAACATATAAAACGTCAGGCTGCACGTCTCGATTGGAGTTCGAGATTTTTGGATATGTTATGTTAAATATTTTAGAATAAAATAATATATATATATATGGGATAGTTTGGCTCACATCCCTAACAAGTTTTAAAATAGATAAAACATCCTTCACAACCAACATTTACGTTTCCGCTCCCTATTTTCAAATTCACGCACACAAAAATACACAAATACCCTTTATGTTTTAAACTTTTCAAACGTGTATAACTTTATTTACAAAAACCTGATCAACATACCGTTTTCACCAAAAAATCACAAATTTTATGATCTTTAAAATGAGATCCATTGTTGATACCAAAAATTTATATTTGTATTAAAGGTGCAATTATTTCAAATATTTGCAGACAATTCAGCAAATATTTAACAGTTCGATTTTTTTTCAAATTTATAAAAATTGCACAAAATTGCAGATATTTCTGCAACTATATGGTATAGTTGCAGAAATGTCTGCAACTATTGGGTATAGTTGTAGAAATTTATGCAACTATATTGTATAGTTGCAGAAATATCTGCAACTATTGCATATAGTTGCAGAAATGCAACTATTGCAAATAGTTGCAGAAATGTCTGCAACTATTGCGTATAGTTGCAGAAATAACTACAACTATTGCAAATAGTGGCAGAAATGTCTGCAACTATTGCGTATAGTTGCAGAAATTTCTGCAACTATTGCTTATAGTTGCAGAAATAACTGCAACTATTGCGTATAGTTGCAGACATTTCTGCAACTATTGCAAATAGTTGCAGAAATGCAACTATTGCAAATAATTGCAGAATTATCTGCAACTATTTGCAATAGTTGCAGAAATTTCTGCAACTATTGCGTATAGTTGCAGACATTTCTGCAACTATTGCATATAGTTGCACAAATGCAACTATTGCGTATAGTTGCAGAAATGTCTGCAACTATTGCGTATAGTTGCAGAAATTTCTGCAACTATCGTATATATTTGCAGAAATTTGTTGCGATTATTTATAACTGCAAATATTAAGAATATCATATTTCATAAAAAAAACTTGATTCGTCTTCAATTTAATTGCAGTTTTTCATTTAAATCGAAAAATAAGAAGAAGAATTAGAGCTCGCAGTGAAACGCAGGGGTAATTTGGGGAATAAATTAGCGGAAAACAGAAACAGGGACGTAGAATATATATTCTTTATGACAGGGACCCGCTTTGAAATTAAGTTCCGTTTTAAGGATGCGTGACTAATTTTCACTATATATATATATATGTATGTATGTATATGTATAAATATATAACCATGCTCGGCCATATCCCCATCATTTCATTCCCTTACCACCCACGTATGACCCATACCCTCCTCTCCCTATTTATTCTTGCCTATAAATGAGAAAGTGAGTTTTCAAAATTTCTAAATTCAAAAATCTAAATCAAACCGAATACTCATCTAAAAATTCCAAAGATTGTTCCTTTATGTTTTTATCGATGAGCTCTACTACATCATACCCATTTTATAGGTTTCGATCATGCCTTTAGTTGCTTGAGTATGGACCATGTGAACTAGGGTTCCACTTTTTAGATGATCTAGGCGACATTGGCTGGATTGAAGGGTAGATTAAGGTTTCTCGTGTTGTAGAGCAGCTTTTCCCTTAATTTCGTGAAGTTTGATCATTTATTGGGGAAAGCGACACCTTCATTGTCACATTCGAACCCACCATGTCGCGATTTGTACAAGGGTGTCGAGCACGAGGTTTTGGTGTTGGATGCAGAGCTCTCGAGTAGACGAGTTTGTCGGCGAAAACGGTGTTGGTTTTTGTGGCTTGTGGGAGGAGCAATGGTGTCCATGTACGAGCGGGGAAGGTGCTGTTTACATGTAAAGGAGAAGTTTGAATAGGTGAGGGAGAAGAAGAATGGGTTAGTGATTGGTTTAGTTTTATTAATGTAATTAAGATTTTAATTATTCTAATTAAATCTGAAAAATTATAAAATGTATAACTTTTGCGTACGAGGTCGGATTCGAACGCCGTTTTTTGCATCGGACTCGTGTCATCGAGATCTTTGCAATGGAATTAGTTTGGTTGGATTTGGAGCTTGCTGGAATTTATGCTAAAATCGAATGCCCATTCGGTTTTAGTCCAAACTGGAACGCTTATGCGAAAACTAAAAATCAATGTGAGTTTAACTCACGTTCAATTTTACTATATCATATATGTGATGCTATAAACTATTTTTGATTGTTTGGATATTAGTTAAATTGTTTGATTGATTGTTTGGTTGAATTTTCGATTGGAAAATGGATGACATATTAATTTGATCGTTATGAACCAATATGATTATATATATATTATCTATAGCCATTGTTTTGCAGGGAAAATTTTATAGAGAGGCCCTGAGGGGTTTCTCCTCAATAATTATTATTTACATCATTATGGTGTTATGTTGATGTTTAATTGAAATAAATCTTGATATTCCATTTAAATTGTTTAAATGTCGTTATAGCAATTTTCGCTATACCGTCGTTTATTGACTTTTATCACCGAAGCTCTGTCGTATGTTTTTGACCTTAAGCTTGCGTTTTCACTAAATAGAATTTTGAAATTCATTAATCATTTTTTATTAATGATCATTTAAAGCAATTAATCGTTTTAACCAATAATTTTGAAATTAATTAACCAATTTAATTAATGATGTTTAAAATTGGTTTATCTTTTGATTTAAATAAGATTGGATTTAATTAATCATTTTAACTAATGATTATTTGAGTTTAATTAGTTATTTTAGTTAATGATAATGGAGTTTACTTTAACCATTTTAATTAATGATATTTAAAAGTAATTAATCATCTTCATTTCTGATATTTGAATGTAATTAATCATTTTAATTAATGATTTTTGAAATTTATTAATCTATTTGATAAATGAGATTTGAATTTAATTAAGTCATTTTAATTCATGATTTTAAACTTTAATCAAATATTTTAATTAATGTTTGTTTTAAATTTAATTAATTATGTTAACCAATGATTTTGAAATTTTGTTAGTCATTTTAATTAATGATGTTTTATAGTTAATTAGTCATTTTAACAAATGATTTTTTAATTTATCATTTTAACCAATGATGTTTGGAATTTAATTAATCTAATTAATTTTTGTGAAATTAGTTAATTGTTTTAATTAATGGTATTTAAAATTTATTTATCATTTTAATTAGTATTTGAGATGAATTATTCATTTCAACCAATGATTATTTGGTTTTAATAATTCTTTTTAATTAATGATATTTAAAGTTAAATAAATTAATAAAAGTGATTAAAGTAAATTAACTAATTTGTTGAAAGTGTTTTAAAGCTAATAAACTAATTCAATACAGATTTTAAAGTTAATTTACTGATGATATGAAAGTGGTTGGCAATAATTAACTATTTTATTAAAGATAATGGATTTGTTTATTTAAAGGAGATTATAAATGTAATTGATTATCTTTCGGGATAACCAATATAGTTTTAAATTTATAAAGGTATTTAAATCGTTTTATTTTCTTTGAGGTAATAAATGTTGTTTTAAATTTATAAATAATTGTTTATAAATGAATAAAAAGGAATTATTTATAAATTAAGTTAAGTGTAAATTGTTTTGGGTTTATAATAAATAATGTTTTAACGACATTTGTTTTGACCCTTGTTTCAATACACTTACTATTATAAATTTTGTCTTATAAAAGAACATTTTAAAAGAGTATTTCTAGAAGTATTTTACCAATACTATAATATGAAAATCAAGCACAAGTTCAGTTTTTAAAAGCAAAGTTCGATTTCGGTTATGGAAAAATCGTTCCTTAATCGATATCCATAACCGAAACCGCTTATATGGAAAGGATTTAGTCATACTTTTAACGCTAAACGTTTAGGCTTGGACTCGTTTTTATCTTGAAGATTAAAAATGTCGTCAAGGAGATGCCTAGAGGTAACACTACTTCAACTTGCTTGGCTTCATTTTCAACTGAGAGATAACACTTGTTTGGAATCGTCGAGTAGTGTTAAACATATGATATTTGATTTCCTTGTATGATCATTTTAATTATCCCCGATAGTTGATTTATTAATTATCGGATTCAGATTTCTTCATGGTGTATTGTCACCTTAAAAACGATTTGTGCTCTTTTGAGCTTTTTATCCTTTGTCGGAAATGGCTAAACCCAAAGCGCGAGAGGAAGCCAATCTATGTTGGGTTGCTCCCATTAAGGTATTTTCACATCTCATCTAAATTTTGGTGTACCGTCACCTTAAAATGGTTATGATTTAGATGTGAAATATTCGGATACTTGGTACGGTATGGCGTGGTCCGGCTTGGTATTGTCCAAGAAGTGTCACAGAGTAAATGAGCTTCTCAGAAGTATATTGCTAGAGGTATACTTCAAGGGTAGTGCACCTTCCTAGTCATTTGATGGAAATTTTCCTTTCCTTATTTGATTCGAACCTTTGAATTGTTTTTCTGTAATTGCAATAGGAAGAGTCAACCACTCTTCATGATGTTTAATCATATGTTTTGTCCATTCTATCAAGTTTGGACCATTATCTTGTTTTATCCATTCTGTCCTGTTTGGATTTTGTTCAGACTATTTCCATTCTTTCAAGTTTGGTTTTAATACTATTTATGCTCGTTCTTATTTGAATCTATTTCCTGATGTTTATCTCTACTCTTGCATGTATGGATGTTATTCTTGTGAGGTAAAAGAACCTGTTCTGTGTTAGCGGCGTGGTCTGATAGAACTTTAATACGTTTCCCATTATTTGACTTATCCAACGCTGGTATTTCCAGACTAATCCAGGTGATATTTTATGGAGATCGAGTATTTTTCTCAGGTTGGCTTTGGTGTTATGGAGATCTTGAAGAGGAGATGGAGGTTCACCTATCGTAGTGTTTTATTTTTCGTTGTATTATATAGTATCCATATCAGCAATCGTAAGATTATGATTTTATAACTGTCCAGCTGATAAGGTTTGTTTTTAACTTTAATATACTCTGTATTTTTGGAGTGATAGTTTTTACTGTCCTTATTATATTATATATTGTTGATTCCGCTATAAGATTCTAATTTTCTCCGTTCTATGTTCTTTTCTTTTTTTTACCCTAACAATATGCACTTTTGTTGATTGGATGTGCGACATTTGAACACAGTGGTAGTATTCGGTGTCGACTTTCGATGGTTATAAAGGTGGGTCGTTACATAACATATGTTCTTACAATATTAGAATGGTTAAATATCATTATTTCATTTTTTTCTAAAAGGCTCCCACTAGATGTTTATATTTCTTCAAACCCTAATAAAAAAATATAGAAATCTTTTGATTTCTTTAGTATGTATTAGGACTCACTTGCCTTGGGATTCAAACTTTGAGTTTTCTCAACAAATCATTGCCCCACAAATGATGGATAACTCTTTATCAGTTATATCTTATATAACTACCGACTGTGGTCTTTACCCTAATTTCAATTTTGACCTTGAGTTTGCTCAATAAATAAAAGGAGATTAGTCACTTCGTCCTGTTATTCTTCGATGGCCTAAGTATTGATGCTTATACTTTGAGTTAAGCATATATCTTACCTTATCTAGCAATATATTAAATATTACTACAGATAACAGCCATGGCTTGAGTTTTCTCAAGAACAAAAGCATATGCAAGTAATCTATTTAATGTATGAATAATAGAGGGCAACATTATCAAAAATTCATAATATTTAATAATTTCAAGCGATATCGACTTAAGAAATAATGTATTTCTTATGGAATACCCTTATGATAAAATTTTAGACTCAACCGATATCACGGTATACGTACCATACACACATACGCGTGTATTTATTTCAAAAATCTATTTTGGTCTTATTTTAGTCCATTTATATTTATTTATACATATACTCATATAAGTTAAATTTATTTATAATTTAATTAACTTATATAACATATATATATATATATCCTATTAATTAAAACAATTTTTAATTAGTTTTATTTATTAATTAAATTAGCTATTTTAAGTAAATTTTATTTTATTGATCGAAAACAATTTAAGAAAATATATAGCTATAATCTTTATAATTATATATATATATATATATCAATGAATTAAATTTTTAATTAATTATTTATTTGATTAAACATATTAATTAAATATCTAATAAAAATTGAAATTTCATTATATTTTTCTTAAACAATCTAAGCAAAATATTTGACTATATCCTTTATAGTTTTATACATATGTCAATATATATGTATAATTAACTATTTAATTAATATTTATTTAATTAAATATTTTAATATAATTTTGAAAATTTATTTAATTTAATATTTCAAATAATTTTAAGAAAATTTAAAATAATTTAAATTTATTTTATAACATTATAAAATTCTTTGTATTTTAAACTTAACCGTTAAATTTAAATTTTATTTAAAATGTTTCAAATCACATATATGAAATCAGCCCAAGGCCTAAAATAAAAATGGGCCTTAAATTTGGGTCAACCTTTTGGACTTCCTCTAACCATTAGGCTAGCCCAGAAGTCATGGAAAGGAAGGTACCGATTACCCTAACCTCAACCCTACACACTCCTAGTCTAGACACTTGTTAGACAGAAAATTTTATTAATTGAGCTAAATGCTGACTAATATATTTGCATAGACCAGTTGGGTTGCAGTGTTATTGTCGGATCTGGCCCATTTGGTAGTTAGTGAAATGGGGTGCATTTCATTTTTTCCTCTGAGTGGATCTTAATGGGCCTATTTAAACTATTAATTAGCATTTGGATCTAATTGATATTTTAAAATAATATCTTATTTTATTTTAAAATGTTTATAATTTTATATTTGTTGTATATTTTGGATATTTCATATACATACATAAAAAAAGAGACAACTATACTATAATATGTGTATTAATATATGCACACATATAGGTATTGGGATTTATGTCTATTTTGTGTGTATATGCAATATACCAACATAAGTATATGACAATTTCATATATATATATATATCAAGGGTTAATCTATATGCCTAATTATATATATATGTTTTAATACATCAAGATATGTGTATAGGTTTTATACGCACATATTCTTAATACCATATACACACAATTTTTTTTTCCATATTTAATATTTTAAAATATCGTGTCTATACACACACACAGTAAATAAACAATTTTAAAATATATTTTATAACAAACATATGTAAATCTAAAATTCAAATTTACTCAAAACTAGTTTCTTTGAGTAAGTAAAATATTAATTTAAATTTAAGATTTAAATTGTAGAATATCATTATTTAAAATTAATTTAACTAGGTCAATGATAGTTTATTTTGAATTTTGAACTAACTTAAATTTAATTTAAAACATAAATATTTAGTTTTTTGACTAATTCGAATATTTTAACTTTTCAAAATTGTGTTAACTTATATTTTCGGTCGAAAACTATTTTGTAATATATAATATATGCATGTTTTTTTAGCAAGGCTAGCAAGCATTTATAGTGGGACGTCCACATGTATAAATGAATTTAAAATAGGCATTCGATAAATGCACATGAACAACTTTAAGATAAAATAAAGCACAAGAGTTAGGTGAAAATGCCAAACTATTGAACAACAACAAAACCTAAACTAGTCTCCCTCCAAAGAGGAAGGTCCACTCCCCTCATCTGAAGATTCAGGTCCAATAACATGATAATACCCAAAGAATAGAGTGGCTAACGTAGGAACAAAATCCACAGAATCAGAGTAGTGAAGAAATTTCCTATCCCAAGTGGCATCTGATATAACTGATCGATTCAAATCACCTAACTGCCTTAGCACCGATAACACAAGGCCTTCACCCTCAACTTGATAACATAGCCATCTTTCATTTTCATCTCCACCAGCATACTTATAGAACCTACCACCCTTAGGGGCAAACCTCATTTTAGAAGGTTCATGAATCCAGGCCTACTCAAACGAGCCCTAGAAGAAGTCATCTGAGGGAGGAACAACTGAATCTAGAATTACCGTTGAACTATCAATAATAACGTAAATTGAGCAAACATCAATGATTGGAACCATGTTATTAGGAGAAGAAAGCACAGAAGAAGAAAGCATAATAGTAAGGCTAACTTTCAGAACCCACTTCATGACAGGAGGGTGAGAGAGTGGGATCCTAAGCGAGAGTGGAATCGGAATGACGTCAGACTGTAGGGTGCAAGCGTCAACAAGGTGATTAAAAGTGTGACAAGACAAACAAATATCCAGTTTCCAACTGTAATGAACATCGATAACTGAAACATTGCCCTCAGCAATACGTACAGGGATCTTGGTGGGTAGAGGCATTTCAAGAGTTACTTCAACGAGTGCCTTCACATAAACAAGCTTATTTCGAGCAATAGTATTTGCATCGAAATATTTGATTTTCCAAACAACACTCGCTAACCAATTTAATCCAATCATGGGCTGCAACACAGAATGAATAAGAGTGAAATGAGCCCATATCAAAATAGAGAGAATCAGTTCCTTAGTTTTATCCACTGACGGACTCCAAGGGGTAATAATGAAGGGTTGACCTGCTATAATGGAGGGATCCGCCTCAAGAACACAGAGCCTTTCTTTGTTCCTAGAGAACTTTAAAAGGAATGTGTAATATCATAGTGAACTTGTAGCGTACCCCTAATATTCCAACGCTAATGGTAATGATCACGTACTGTTTGGTAAGGTGGGGTAGAATCAAGGAAAAAACCTGTAACGATACGGATTTTGCCCGCTCGAAAATCGATATCCATACTTTACATCGTACTCGAATGCCGTAGATTCGACCGTTCAAATCCGAGTCGTCGGAGCTTATAACACCATTAAGTATAACAACACAGCGAAAGAAAGAAAAAGAATATAGATATACAACATCAGATACAACAGAGTGATACAATGAATATCAATATACATCAGAGATATGATACAAGAAATAGCAGCGGAAAAGAAAAGATAACATCAGCAGCGGAACAATATCAATAGAAGTGATAACTCCAAAATGATCTTCAGACAAGAATGAATCCACAACTCCAAGATAAGCAACTCCGATGAATGAACTAGCTCCAGATAATCTACTAAACCTGAATATCTGAAAAACCCAACTCTAGACTGCCCGTGTGGAAAATTGTGGGCACCCAGAGTTTAGAAAGGAAACAATAAACTCCGGATCAGTCATGGGACTGGTGTGAGCAACAAAAAAACAGTTTATCTTTAAAACAAGCAACAAAGGCTTTTAAACATTGAAACCCGCAATGCTTTTTTGAAAATGAAACTACCATAAGGCCTCCCGCCACACACACAATGCAATCGCAGAATTGGAGGAGATTTCTCCTTATGATAGTCAAACATGATTACTACGCAAAATCAAAACTCTTTTGATATTATTACTGGTGCATAGTGTAGAAAAACATTTCGAAAATATAATATAAATCTTAGCCAGCATACAACTATTGTTGTATGCCTACTATAGCTACTACGTTCAATAGCAGGTTACCGCCACATTCCATAGCAGGTAATACAACTAAAACCGTACTGGGTTCGTATTGTTTATTTGGATTTCCAACAAATAATTAGGCTAAGGAACTTCCTTACCGAAATAGAAACGCCTCTGGAAAGACGCCCCGGATCCTAACCGGATCTCTGCAAACAAAAGGCCGACGCTACCTCACGCTGTACAGCTGTAACTAGGTAACTAACACACTGACGCTACCTCACGCTGTACAGCTGTAACTAGGTAACTAACACACGAGTCATGTCATCCCCTGGTCGTCACCGACCTTTATCCGAGCGCTCGGTAACCAACATCACACATAATAAATAAAGTGTATCCACATGAGTAAGTATCTGGGCTCCATACCATGATACCACCCTTTATCCAGAAGGAAATGACATACCCTAGGGGCGCTACCCCTACAAACCTTTGTCGCAACATTCCTGTTTCGACCATTACCGGGTTGTGAGGCTCGACGAAGTCTCGTCCACAAAACAACGCTTTTTCACAAAGCCACGCTTCTTCACAAAGCCACGCTTTTTCACAAAGCCACGCTTTGACCAACAAATGATCATCAGCACTTCGTATGCCACATTACCAAATTGGGAATGTATCACTAGTAACCATCAACTACATAACCTTTGAGCTCGTACGTCTCAGAGAAGGGTGTTAAGCTAAGAGAATAAATACTCCGCCACCAACAGAAATGTATTTGATAGAAACCAGCTTTACATCTCAAAGTGTAACGTCAGACATACATCCATACAAGTCTGTTCCGGGTTCGAACAGAACCGAAGGCACTTCCGAAGAAGCCCTTGCAAATCCGGGTATTCACAATCTCGATCGGACTTCCCATCACTTAGGGAATCTCTATACCGGAGCCATGATGCAGAGAAAATCGATAGGTCATCATATCGCTCTCGCAAATACCCGGTCTTCACCACCGGTCTTCAAATGCTATCCATATCGTCGTATCACTATTCGGAATGGGTTATATGACACAAAGGTCCTCTCCCGGCTAAACCGAATAACGAGCACAATTAAAAAAAAATCATATGGATACTGGGGTCTCAGTTAAATCACAGCTTAAAAGCCCAAAACTTTTCATTCGAATGGTTAAAACAAATTACCATTTCCAATCTTTTAAACAAAAAGATTCATTTCAAAAACCTTCAATGGTTTAAACAAATTCCACACTTTAATCTTTTAAACAAAAGATTTAATTCACGAAGTTCACCCCGTTCACAAAGATCCATTCATGGATTTCAAAACAATTTCCATTTCAATTGAATAGGTTTAATCGTTAAATCTTTAAATCCAGATTTAACTTATAGCTTTCAAAACTCGTTTCCAAAGATTCATTCATAGCCTTTCAAAACAATTCTATTTCAAGTTAGATTAACTCATTCGGTCTTTGAAATCAAAGACTCATTTCATAGTTTTCAAAACATTTCAATCACATTTCAAACTTGAAATTCTTTCAACACAATTTGGAAATCCTTTCTTAAAATGAAAGCTATTATTATTTGAAAACAAGTAGTTTTCGTTTCGGAAAAATCCAGGTATATTTACACGAGTTAAAACTCTTGAATTTAAATTCAAATTCCCAAATCAATACTTTTAAAATGGTTTAACCCATATATAACTTGTACAGCATCTTTAATCCGTAGTTTCAAATCATAGAATTCAATTTCAAACTTGAATTCAAATTTAAATCAAATTATTTAAATTTTCAAAACTCGATTAAGTTATTCAAAATAACTTTTATCTTTGAAATTCCATATCAAAAGCTTTTCACTTTAAACCCAAATTTCCAATTTCAAAATCAATTGAAATTTAAATTTAAATTTCAAAAACATTGAATTTACATCATCTGTGATTTAACCGATTTCCACGTGAAATCCATATTTGTGTGTGTATAAGTGTGGTCTAGGGGTTTTACACACAATAGTGCAACATCATCAATCATCACAGATATATCAATATCGATAAGCGGTATAATTCACAACGCTTATCTTCATTCACAGATTTATAGATAAAATAAATTTATCAGTCACAAAGATTCACTATTACAATTCGATGTGGGTTTCGGATATCCAACTGGAATCCGACTCCCTGTCGCATCGATATTCAAATGTCGTTTATGGGTCAAGGGTTTCATATTCACATAGTAATATATCACAGAAACAGAAATCACAGATATATATATCGCAGATAAGTAACAGATCACAACATAAATCAGGATGTATCACAAAGCATCATATATCAGGGATATCAAACAATTCAACCATTCAAAGAAATCCAAACATCCATAGATAGGATCAATTTAATTATCTGATTAAATTAGATCAGATTTATTACTTATGAATAAATCACTAATCCTGGTTAATTAACATTAATTAATCTCAACCATTTTGATTAATTATTCTTTAATCATTTATTAATTAACCATTAATAATAAATTAATTAACCTTTAATTATAATTCATCAACATTTATTTATTAATTAATCAACCTTAATTAATTAATCACATAATTAATTATCCTCTAATTAATTATTCTTTAATTACTTGGTTAATCAAACTTAAATTATTAACAAATTTACCTTAATTAAGTAATTAATTTCCTTCAACAAATAGATTAACTTTAAACTTTAAAAGTTAATTAACCATTAAAACATTCTTTACATTAATTAACTAACCTTTAACAATATTTAGTTTATTTAAAATAAACTTTCAAAACAACTCCATTTTTAAACCTTTATTTAATCTCAGACATAAACAACACTTATTATTTAAAAGTGTTTTAAACAGATTATTTGGATAGAACTTGATTTAAGTTTAAAGTTTTAAAAACTGTTCTAAAACAAAATCAACAGACCCGAGCCCATGCCTGGAATACTCGAGCCCAACCCCGAGACACTCGCAATCCACTCTTGCTTCGAGTAACTCGAACGAAAAACTCGAGACATACCTGGGGAAACTGCTTCTTCCCCAAATTATATATACGAGCCAATATACAGTGATACTCGTGCACGTGCACGACGTGGCGCCGCCGCTCTGGCGAACTCCACCAACAACGGCAAGTCGCGAATCCTTCCTATACTCCAAATCAGGTCTCGATTCGACAACATCCACACTAAATCGAAAATAAGTGTCTCGATCGAAATCTGGAACTCATCAGAACTCTTCACCCAAACCTGGAAGTTCGCCGATCACACAACCTCGTCCACCAGAACCCCTGAACTTCTGGCCATCCCTTCGTCAACATCTCACTTACCACCTCCCAAGATCGCGTCGAACTCGATCGCCTACAGACGTCGAACGAATCAAAGATTTTCAGCTTTACAAAACTAGGTTAAAAAAATTTAAATGGTCGCCGTCGCCACCGCCATCAATGAGGACACCTCCAATCATTTTTCTTCGACACCCCGTAAGCTTCTCCACCTCCTCGAGAAACTCCGGCCTCCCTAGTGCCTTCGACCACCGCAGTTTGACCAAAAACCATTTCCCGTTCGTCGACAAACTGCTCTTGAACCACACGCTTAAAAATCGTCAAACAAGGCCTAAAAATCCTATTTCTTAATAAGGATTCGAGTTATATGATTGAAGTAGCAAATCGTTGCATTCGAATATTACCGAAAACTGAAACCTCCCTGTAAAAATAATTTTTCTCGATGCTTCAAAATACTTAGCTGCTAGAACTATTTCCAGATCTTAATTGAAGTAAAAACAAACTCGTTTTAGTTTAACCTCAGAGTCCAATGGTGATTAAACGAAGTGATGTTGGATTTCCTAATGATTTTCTATCCTGAAAACCAAAAAGAACAGAGAACAAGAGTACACAGACATGTTTGTATCTGTAGACCGAGTGAAAGCTGAAGAGAACACTCAAACCAAACACTATTTGAATCATGAACCATTCACACATATTTAAATTCAACTTAAATCTCGAAAACAGGTCATTTACTCACCGCATCAAGGTCAAGCACAGATTAAAAATGTAAATGGTAGTTTGCTCACCGTGATTTAGGAGTGAACAGAGCTTATTCTTTGAACCAGGTTTTGAAAATTGTAAGCTGAAACCTTTCTTTGATTCTCTTGTTTTCTTCGATTGCTTTGATGCTTTTATTTGAGGTGTTTATTTGTTTACAAGTGATATTATCTCAGTTTGAAATGAACGAACTGAATTGAGAACAGTTGATATATGAGAAAAAGAAGTGTACAGGGTATTTCATATTGTTTGTAGAATAGGGTAACACATTGTTTTGGCTTGTACAAATATATCAGAGATATTTTTCATTGCTTGCTTGTTGACTCGGCTGAAAATCTTCTTTTTGTATGCTAGAGGATATGGCATTTAATGCATATGTACCCTATGTTCCTATACTTACCTTGTTATATTTTCATTTTATACTTTGTTCTTAGCTTTGCATTTCTTAGGCTGAGATGATTTCGACCATGCTAGAGGTAGGAGCATTAATGACTCGTACAAAGTATATATATTTTAATTTGTTTGTTCATACTTTATCTTTGACAAAGCTTACTTTGTGGTGGCTGCAGCTATGTTTTGGTGGGATGGAATGATTTGTATATGTACTTCTTTTACTTGCCTTTGCAAGCTTGTCTCGGCTGAAATTATTGTGGTGGCTAAAGACACTTATATTTGTTTTATACTTGTGCTTTTTGTTAGCTTGTTTCCCTTGGCCAGGTTGCCCTTTTCCTTTCATGTAAAAATATAAAGTTGTTATTGTCATTTGTTAATGTTTGAATGTGTTCCTTTTGTAGCCTATATACTTATCTTTATATTTTTGTTTTATTTGTTCTAATATTTTATTTTGTTATTTTTACTGTAATACCAATTATATTGTATTTCTCTATATATTTATTTTAAAATCCATTTACTTGAAATTTAAATTCAAATCAATATATACTTATATATAAAATTTCAAGTTTACTCGTATATTATATATACATATATATTCACGTATATATACAATATTTTAAATTTGAATGATTCAACATCAGAATTTTTATTACGATCGGGGAAACTCGCTATCAATTAATCCATTTAAAAATTTATTTTACAAACTTTTATTCAAAAATTATTTAAATTATCAATTTAAATTTATATAAAATTCGAGGTCGTTACAAACTTCCCCCCTTAAAAGAATTTCGTCCTCGAAATTTGCCAAGGAGACGCAAGGATAGATGAAGAATATTTCATCAAATCAAACTGAGCATCTATTCTGCATTTGGCTTATCAAATCAGAATATCAATAATAGATACATGAACGAATCTGTTTTAACACTTCTGAAGATACTCTGGTTATCCAGATCTACGAAGTATGTAGTGGCATCGGTTAGTTCGAAAGGATGACTAACCATTCGTAGAATATATCGGAACCCAAAGAATAGATAGATATGTGGATACAATTTCAAAACTTTCAGTTTAAAAACCAAATTATACCTATCAACCATAGCAACAAAGCAACCAATTCATTCATACAAACAATTTTGGTCCATCCGGAGTTTACGTCCCATATCAAATATATCGAATTTCTTCTCCCTGGATCTACCAGGAACTATCGAAGAATTGAGAAAAGATATCAAACAAAAGAGATTGATAGAGAAAAGATTACTTACTCGTTGTTACAGGGTATTGACCATTTACAGTCGTATTCCCCTGTCCCCTATCTCATCCTCTTCTTACACTCATACTTACTATCAGTGGATAGCAAGAGAATTTACTGAGGCGTTCGGACAGATATCTTAAGGATTACTCATTCTAGGGTATACTTCACCCTATCTCTAATGAGCTACTTAATGTGTTATACTCCTGAGCTAAAGTTCAACCTTAGCTCTGATACCACTTGTAACGATACGGATTTTGCCCGCTCGAAAATCGACATCCATACTTTACATCGTACTCGAATGCCGTAGATTCGACCGTTCAAATCCGAGTCGCCGGAGCTTATAACACCATTAAGTATAACAACACAGCGAAAGAAAGAAAAAGAATATAGATATACAACATCAGATACAACAGAGTGATACAATGAATATCAATATACATCAGAGATATGATACAAGAAATAGCAGCGGAAAAGAAAAGATAACATCAGCAGCGGAACAATATCAATAGAAGTGATAACTCCAAAATGATCTTCAGACAAGAATGAATCCACAACTCCAAGATAAGCAACTCCGATGAATGAACTAGCTCCAGATAATCTACTAAACCTGAATATCTGAAAAACCCAACTCTAGACTGCCCGTGTGGAAAATTGTGGGCACCCAGAGTTTAGAAAGGGAACAATAAACTCCGGATCAGTCTTGGGACTGGTGTGAGCAACAAAAAAACAGTTTATCTTTAAAACAAGCAACAAAGGCTTTTAAACATTGAAACCCGCAATGCTTTTTTGAAAATGAAACTACCATAAGGCCTCCCGCCACACACACAATGCAATCGCAGAATTGGAGGAGATTTCTTCTTATGATAGTCAAACATGCTTACTACGCAAAATCAAAACTCTTTTGATATTATTACTAGTGCATAGTGTAGAAAAACATTTCGAAAATATAATATAAATCTTAGCCAGCATACAACTATTGTTGTATGCCTACTATAGCTACTACGTTCAATAGCAGGTTACCGCCACATTCCATAGCAGGTAATACAACTAAAACCGTACTGGGTTCGTATTGTTTATTTGGATTTCCAACAAATGATCAGGCTAAGGAACTTCCTTACCGAAATAGAAACGCCTCTGGAAAGACGCCCCGGATCCTAACCGGATCTCTGCAAACAAAAGGCCGACGCTACCTCACGCTGTACAGCTGTAACTAGGTAACTAACACACTGACGCTACCTCACGCTGTACAGCTGTAACTAGGTAACTAACACACGAGTCATGTCATCCCCCGGTCGTCACCGACCTTTATCCGAGCGCTCGGTAACCAACATCACACATAATAAATAAAGTGTATCCACATGAGTAAGTATCTGGGCTCCATACCATGATACCACCCTTTATCCAGAAGGAAATGACATACCCTAGGGGCGCTACCCCTACAAACCTTTGTCGCAACATTCCTGTTTCGACCATTACCGGGTTGTGAGGCTCGATGAAGTCTCGTCCACAAAACAACGCTTTTTCACAAAGCCACGCTTCTTCACAAAGCCACGCTTTTTCACAAAGCCACGCTTTGACCAACAAATGATCATCAGCACTTCGTATGCTACATTACCAAATTGGGAATGTATCACTAGTAACCATCAACTACATAACCTCTGAGCTCGTACGTCTCAGAGAAGGGTGTTAAGCTAAGAGAATAAATACTCCGCCACCAACAGAAATGTATTTGATAGAAACCAGCTTTACATCTCAAAGTGTAACGTCAGACATACATCCATACAAGTCTGTTCCGGGTTTGAACAGAACCGAAGGCACTTCCGAAGAAGCCCTTGCAAATCCGGGTATTCACAATCTCGATCGGACTTCCCATTACTTAGGGAATCTCTATACCGGAGCCATGATGCAGATAAAATCGATAGGTCATCATATCGCTCTCGCAAATACCCGGTCTTCACCACCGGTCTTCAAATGCTATCCATATCGTCGTATCACTATTCGGAATGGGTTATATGACACAAAGGTCCTCTCCCGGCTAAACCGAATAACGAGCACAATTAAAAAAAAATCATATGGATACTGGGGTCTCAGTTAAATCACAGCTTAAAAGCCCAAAACTTTTCATTCGAATGGTTAAAACAAATTACCATTTCCAATCTTTTAAACAAAAAGATTCATTTCAAAAACCTTCAATGGTTTAAACAAATTCCACACTTTAATCTTTTAAACAAAAGATTTAATTCACGAAGTTCACCCCGTTCACAAAGATCCATTCATGGATTTCAAAACAAGTTCCATTTCAATTGAATAGGTTTAACCGTTAAATCTTTAAATCCAGATTTAACTTATAGCTTTCAAAACTCGTTTCCAAAGATTCATTCATAGCCTTTCAAAACAATTCTATTTCAAGTTAGATTAACTCATTCGGTCTTTGAAATCAAAGACTCATTTCATAGTTTTCAAAACATTTCAATCACATTTCAAACTTGAAATTCTTTCAACACAATTTGGAAATCCTTTCTTAAAATGAAAGCTATTATTATTTGAAAACAAGTAGTTTTCGTTTCGGAAAAATCCAGGTATATTTACACGAGTTAAAACCCTTGAATTTAAATTCAAATTCCCAAATCAATACTTTTAAAATGGTTTAACCCATATATAACTTGTACAACATCTTTAATCCGTAGTTTCAAATCATAGAATTCAATTTCAAACTTGAATTCAAATTTAAATCAAATTATTTAAATTTTCAAAACTCGATTAAGTTATTCAAAATAACTTTTATCTTTGAAATTCCATTTCAAAAGCTTTTCACTTTAAACCCAAATTTCCAATTTCAAAATCAATTGAAATTTAAATTTAAATTTCAAAAACATTGAATTTACATCATCTGTGATTTAACCGATTTCCACGTGAAATCCATATTTGTGTGTGTATAAGTGTGGTCTAGAGTTTTTACACACAATAGTGCAACATCATCAATCATCATAGATATATCAATATCGATAAGCGGTATAATTCACAACGCTTATCTTCATTCACAGATTTATAGATAAAATAAATTTATCAGTGACAAAGATTCACTATTACAATTCGATGTGGGTTTCGGATATCCAACTGGAATCCGACTCCCTGTCGCATCGATATTCAAATGTCGTTTATGGGTCAAGGGTTTCATATTCACATAGTAATATATCACAGAAACAAAAATCACAGATATATATATCGCAGATAAGTAACAGATCACAACATAAATCAGGATGTATCACAAAGCATCATATATCAGGGATATCAAACAATTCAACCATTCAAAGAAATCCAAACATCCATAGATAGGATCAATTTAATTATCTGATTAAATTAGATCAGATTTATTACTTATGAATAAATCACTAATCCTGGTTAATTAACATTAATTAATCTCAACCATTTTGATTAATTATTCTTTAATCATTTATTAATTAACCATTAATAATAAATTAATTAACCTTTAATTATAATTCATCAACATTTATTTATTAATTAATCAACCTTAATTAATTAATCACATAATTAATTATCCTCTAATTAATTATTCTTTAATTACTTGGTTAATCAAACTTAAATTATTAACAAATTTACCTTAATTAAGTAATTAATTTCCTTCAACAAATAGATTAACTTTAAACTTTAAAAGTTAATTAACCATTAAAACATTCTTTACATTAATTAACTAACCTTTAACATTATTTAGTTTATTTAAAATAAACTTTCAAAACAACTCCATTTTTAAAACCTTTATTTAATCTCAGACATAAACAACACTTATTATTTAAAAGTGTTTTAAACAGATTATTTGGATAGAACTTGATTTAACTTTAAAGTTTTAAAAACTGTTTTAAAACAAAATCAACAGACCCGAGCCCATGCCTGGAATACTCGAGCCCAACCCCGAGACACTCGCAATCCACTCTTGCTTCGAGTAACTCGAACGAAAAACTCGAGACATACCTAGGGAAACTGCTTCTTCCCCAAATTATATATACGAGCCAATATACAGTGATACTCGTGCACGTGCACGACGTGGCGCCGCCGCTCTGGCGAACTCCACCAACAACGGCAAGTCGTGAATCCTTCCTATACTCCAAATCAGGTCTCGATTCGACAACATCCACACTAAATCGAAAATAAGTGTCTCGATCGAAATCTGGAACTCATCAGAACTCTTCACCCAAACCTGGAAGTTCGCCGATCACACAACCTCATCCACCAGAACCCCTGGACTTCTGGCCATTCCTTCGTCAACATCTCACTTACCACCTCCCAAGATCGCGTCGAACTCGATCGCCTACAGACGTCGAACGAATCAAAGATTTTCAGCTTCACAAAACTAGGTTAAAAAAATTTAAACGGTCGCCGTCGCCACCGCCATCAATGAGGACACCTCCGATCATTTTTCTTCGACACCCCGTAAGCTTCTCCACCTCCTCGAGAAACTCCGGCCTCCCTAGTGCCTTCGACCACCGCAGTTTGACCAAAAACCATTTCCCGTTCGTCGACAAACTGCTCTTGAACCACACGCTTAAAAATCGTCAAACAAGGCCTAAAAATCCTATTTCTTAATAAGGATTCGAGTTATATGATTGAAGTAGCAAATCGTTGCATTCGAATATTACCGAAAACTGAAACCTCCCTGTAAAAATAATTTTTCTCGATGCTTCAAAATACTTAGCTGCTAGAACTATTTCCAGATCTTAATTGAAGTAAAAACAAACTCGTTTTAGTTTAACCTCAGAGTCCAATGGTGATTAAACGAAGTGATGTTGGATTTCCTAATGATTTTCTATCCTGAAAACCAAAAAGAACAGAGAACAAGAGTACACAGACATGTTTGTATCTGTAGACCGAGTGAAAGCTGAAGAGAACACTCAAACCAAACACTATTTGAATCATGAACCATTCACACATATTTAAATTCAACTTAAATCTCGAAAATAGGTCATTTACTCACCGCATCAAGGTCAACCACAGATTAAAAATGTAAATGGTAGTTTGCTCACCGTGATTTAGGAGTGAACAGAGCTTATTCTTTGAACCAGGTTTTGAAAATTGTAAGCTGAAACCTTTCTTTGATTCTCTTGTTTTCTTCGATTGCTTTGATGCTTTTATTTGAGGTGTTTATTTGTTTACAAGTGATATTATCTCAGTTTGAAATGAACGGACTGAATTGAGAACAGTTGATATATGAGAAAAAGAAGTGTACAGGGTATTTCATATTGTTTGTACAATAGGGTAACACATTATTTTGGCTTGTACAAATATATCAGAGATATTTTTCATTGCTTGCTTGTTGACTCGGCTGAAAATCTTCTTTTTGTATGCTAGAGGATATGGCATTTAATGCATATGTACCCTATGTTCCTATACTTACCTTGTTATATTTTCATTTTATACTTTGTTCTTAGCTTTGCATTTCTTAGGCTGAGATGATTTCGACCATGCTAGAGGTAGGAGCATTAATGACTCGTACAAAGTATATATATTTTAATTTGTTTGTTCATACTTTATCTTTGACAAAGCTTACTTTGTGGTGGCTGCAGCTATGTTTTGGTGGGATGGAATGATTTGTATATGTACTTCTTTTACTTGCCTTTGCAAGCTTGTCTCGGCTGAAATTATTGTGGTGGCTAAAGACACTTATATTTGTTTTATACTTGTGCTTTTTGTTAGCTTGTTTCCCTTGGCCAGGTTGCCCTTTTCCTTTCATGTAAAAATATAAAGTTGTTATTGTCATTTGTTAATGTTTGAATGTGTTCCTTTTGCAGCCTATATACTTATCTTTATATTTTTGTTTTATTTGTTCTAATATTTTATTTTTTTATTTTTACTGTAATACCAATTATATTGTATTTCTCTATATATTTATTTTAAAATCCATTTACTTGAAATTTAAATTCAAATCAATATATACTTATATATAAAATTTCAAGTTTACTCGTATATTATATATACGTATATATTCACGTATATATACAATATTTTAAATTTGAATGATTCAACATCAGAATTTTTATTACGATCGGGGAAACTCACTATCAATTAATCCATTTAAAAATTTATTTTACAAACTTTTATTCAAAAATTATTTAAATTATCAATTTAAATTTATATAAAATTCGAGGTCGTTACAGACTTCCCCCCTTAAAAGAATTTCGTCCTCGAAATTTGCCAAGGAGACGCAAGGATAGATGAAGAATATTTCATCAAATCAAACTGAGCATCTATTCTGCATTTGGCTTATCAAATCAGAATATCAATAATAGATACATGAACGAATCTGTTTTAACACTTCAGAAGATACTCTGGTTATCCAGATCTACGAAGTATGTAGTGGCATCGGTTAGTTCGAAAGGATAACTAACCATTCGTAGAATATATCGGAACCCAAAGAATAGATAGATATGTGGATACAATTTCACAACTTTCAGTTTAAAAACCAAATTATACCTATCAACCATAGCAACAAAGCAACCAATTCATTCATACAAACAATTTTGGTCCATCCGGAGTTTACGTCCCATATCAAATATATCGAATTTCTTCTCCCTGGATCTACCAGGAACTATCGAAGAATTGAGAAAAGATGTCGAACAAAAGAGATTGATAGAGAAAAGATTACTTACTCGTTGTTACAGGGTATTGACCATTTACAGTCGTATTCCCCTGTCCCCTATCTCATCCTCTTCTTACACTCATACTTACTATCAGTGGATAGCAAGAGAATTTACTGAGGCGTTCGGACAGATATCTTAAGGATTACTCATTCTAGGGTATACTTCACCCTATCTCTAATGAGCTACTTAATGTGTTATACTCCTGAGCTAAAGTTCAACCTTAGCTCTGATACCACTTGTAACGATACGGATTTTTCCCGCTCGAAAATCGACATCCATACTGTACATCGTACTCGAATGCCGTAGATTCGACCGTTCAAATCCGAGTCGCCGGAGCTTATAACACCATTAAGTATAACAACACAGCGAAAGAAAGAAAAAGAATATAGATATACAACATCAGATACAACAGAGTGATACAATGAATATCAATATACATCAGAGATATGATACAAGAAATAGCAGCGGAAAAGAAAAGATAACATCAGCAGCGGAACAATATCAATAGAAGTGATAACTCCAAAATGATCTTCAGACAAGAATGAATCCACAACTCCAAGATAAGCAACTCCGATGAATGAACTAGCTCCAGATAATCTACTAAACCTGAATATCTGAAAAACCCAACTCTAGACTGCCCGTGTGGAAAATTGTGGGCACCCAGAGTTTAGAAAGGGAACAATAAACTCCGGATCAGTCATGGGACTGGTGTGAGCAACAAAAAAACAATTTATCTTTAAAACAAGCAACAAAGGCTTTTAAACATTGAAACCCGCAATGCTTTTTTGAAAATGAAACTACCATAAGGCCTCCCGCCACACACACAATGCAATCGCAGAATTGGAGGAGATTTCTCCTTATGATAGTCAAACATGCTTACTACGCAAAATCAAAACTCTTTTGATATTATTACTAGTGCATAGTGTAGAAAAACATTTCGAAAATATAATATAAATCTTAGCCAGCATACAACTATTGTTGTATGCCTACTATAGCTACTACGTTCAATAGCAGGTTACCGCCACATTCCATAGCAGGTAATACAACTAAAACCGTACTGGGTTCGTATTGTTTATTTGGATTTCCAACAAATGATCAGGCTAAGGAACTTCCTTACCGAAATAGAAACGCCTCTGGAAAGACGCCCCGGATCCTAACCGGATCTCTGCAAACAAAAGGCCGACGCTACCTCATGCTGTACAACTGTAACTAGGTAACAAACGCACTGACGCTACCTTACGCTGTACAGCTGTAACTAGGTAACTAACACACGAGTCATGTCATCCCCCGGTCGTCACCGACCTTTATTCGAGCGCTCGGTACCCAACATCACACATAATAAATAAAGTGTATCCACATGAGTAAGTATCTGGGCTCCATACCATGATACCACCCTTTATCCAGAAGGAAATGACATACCCTAGGGGCGCTACCCCTACAAATCTTTGTCGCAACATTCCTGTTTCGACCATTACCGAGTTGTGAGGCTCGACGAAGTCTCGTCCACAAAACAACGCTTTTTCACAAAGCCACGCTTCTTCACAAAGCCACGCTTTGACCAACAAATGATCATCAGCACTTCGTATGCCACATTACCAAATTGGGAATGTATCACTAGTAACCATCAACTACATAACCTCTGAGCTCGTACGTCTCAGAGAAGGGTGTTAAGCTAAGAGAATAAATACTCCGCCACCAACAGAAATGTATTTGATAGAAACCAGCTTTACATCTCAAAGTGTAACGTCAGACATACATCCATACAAGTCTGTTCCGGGTTCGAACAGAACCGAAGGCACTTCCGAAGAAGCCCTTGCAAATCCGGGTATTCACAATCTCGATCGGACTTCCCATCACTTAGGGAATCTCTATACCGGAGCCATGATGCAGAGAAAATCGATAGGTCATCATATCGCTCTCGCAAATACCCGGTCTTCACCCCCGGTCTTCAAATGCTATCCATATCGTCGTATCACTATTCGGAATGGGGTATATGGCACAAAGGTCCTCTCCCGGCTAAACCGAATAATGAGCACAATTAAGAAAAAATCATATGGATACTGGGGTCTCAGTTAAATCACAGCTTAAAAGCCCAAAACTTTTCATTCGAATGGTTAAAACAAATTACCATTTCCAATCTTTTAAACAAAAAGATTCATTTCAAAAACCTTCAATGGTTTAAACAAATTCCACACTTTAATCTTTTAAACAAAAGATTTAATTCACGAAGTTCACCCCGTTCACAAAGATCCATTCATGGATTTCAAAACAATTTCCATTTCAATTGAATAGGTTTAATCGTTAAATCTTTAGATCCAGATTTAACTTATAGCTTTCAAAACTCGTTTCCAAAGATTCATTCATAGCCTTTCAAAACAATTCTATTTCAAGTTAGATTAACTCATTCGGTCTTTGAAATCAAAGACTCATTTCATAGTTTTCAAAACATTTCAATCACATTTCAAACTTGAAATTCTTTCAACACAATTTGGAAATCCTTTCTTAAAATGAAAGCTATTATTATTTGAAAACAAGTAGTTTTCGTTTCGGAAAAATCCAGGTATATTTACACGAGTTAAAACCCTTGAATTTAAATTCAAATTCCCAAATCAATACTTTTAAAATGGTTTAACCCATATATATAACTTGTACAGCATCTTTAATCCGTAGTTTCAAATCATAGAATTCAATTTCAAACTTGAATTCAAATTTAAATCAAATTATTTAAATTTTCAAAACTTGATTAAGTTATTCAAAATAACTTTTATCTTTGAAATTCCATTTCAAAAGCTTTTCACTTTAAACCCAAATTTCCAATTTCAAAATCAATTGAAATTGAAATTTAAATTTCAAAAACATTGAATTTACATCATCTGTGATTTAACCGATTTCCACGTGAAATCCATATTTGTGTGTGTATAAGTGTGGTCTAGGGGTTTTACACACAATAGTGCAACATCATCAATCATCACAGATATATCAATATCGATAAGCGGTATAATTCACAACGCTTATCTTCATTCACAGATTTATAGATAAAATAAATTTATCAGTCATAAAGATTCACTATTACAATTCGATGTGGGTTTCGGATATCCAACTGGAATCCGACTCCCTGTCGCATCGATATTCAAATGTCGTTTATGGGTCAAGGGTTTCATATACACATAGTAATATATCACAGAAACAGAAATCACAGATATATATATCGCAGATAAGTAACAGATCACAACATAAATCAGGATGTATCACAAAGCATCATATATCAGAGATATCAAACAATTCAACCATTCAAAGAAATCCAAACATCCATAGATAGGATCAATTTAATTATCTGATTAAATTAGATCAGATTTATTACTTATGAATAAATCACTAATCCTGGTTAATTAACATTAATTAATCTCAACCATTTTGATTAATTATTCTTTAATCATTTATTAATTAACCATTAATAATAAATTAATTAACCTTTAATTATAATTCATCAACATTTATTTATTAATTAATCAACCTTAATTAATTAATCACATAATTAATTAATCACATAATTAATTATCCTCTAATTAATTATTCTTTAATTACTTGGTTAATCAAACTTAAATTATTAACAAATTTACCTTAATTAAGTAATTAATTTCCTTCAACAAATAGATTAACTTTAAACTTTAAAAGTTAATTAACCATTAAAACATTCTTTACATTAATTAACTAACCTTTAACATTATTTAGTTTATTTAAAATAAACTTTCAAAACAACTCCATTTTTAAAACCTTTATTTAATCTCAGACATAAACAACACTTATTATTTAAAAGTGTTTTAAACAGATTATTTGGATAGAACTTGATTTAACTTTAAAGTTTTAAAAACTGTTTTAAAACAAAATCAACAGACCCGAGCCCATGCCTGGAATACTCGAGCCCAACCCCAAGACACTCGCAATCCACTCTTGCTTCGAGTAACTCGAACGAAAAACTCGAGACATACCTGGGGAAACTGCTTCTTCCCCAAATTATATATACGAGCCAATATACAGTGATACTCGTGCATGTGCACGACGTGGCGCCGCCGCTCTGGCGAACTCCACCAACAACGGCAAGTCGCGAATCCTTCCTATACTCCAAATCAGGTCTCGATTCGACAACATCCACACTAAATCGAAAATAAGTGTCTCGATCGAAATCTGGAACTCATCAGAACTCTTCACCCAAACCTGGAAGTTCGCCGATCACACAACCTCGTCCACCAGAACCCCTGGACTTCTGGCCATCCCTTCGTCAACATCTCACTTACCACCTCCCAAGATCGCGTCGAACTCGATCGCCTACAGACGTCGAACGAATCAAAGATTTTCAGCTTCACAAAACTAGGTTAAAAAAATTTAAACGGTCGCCGTCGCCACCGCCATCAATGAGGACACCTCCGATCATTTTTCTTCGACACCCCGTAAGCTTCTCCACCTCCTCGAGAAACTCCGGCCTCCCTAGTGCCTTCGACCACCGCAGTTTGACCAAAAACCATTTCCCGTTCGTCGACAAACTGCTCTTGAACCACACGCTTAAAAATCGTCAAACAAGGCCTAAAAATCCTATTTCTTAATAAGGATTCGAGTTATATGATTGAAGTAGCAAATCGTTGCATTCGAATATTACCGAAAACTGAAACCTCCCTGTAAAAATAATTTTTCTCGATGCTTCAAAATACTTAGCTGCTAGAACTATTTCCAGATCTTAATTGAAGTAAAAACAAACTCGTTTTAGTTTAACCTCAGAGTCCAATGGTGATTAAACGAAGTGATGTTGGATTTCCTAATGATTTTCTATCCTGAAAACCAAAAAGAACAGAGAACAAGAGTACACAGACATGTTTGTATCTGTAGACCGAGTGAAAGCTGAAGAGAACACTCAAACCAAACACTATTTGAATCATGAACCATTCACACATATTTAAATTCAACTTAAATCTCGAAAATAGGTCATTTACTCACCGCATCAAGGTCAACCACAGATTAAAAATGTAAATGGTAGTTTGCTCACCGTGATTTAGGAGTGAACAGAGCTTATTCTTTGAACCAGGTTTTGAAAATTGTAAGCTGAAACCTTTCTTTGATTCTCTTGTTTTCTTCGATTGCTTTGATGCTTTTATTTGAGGTGTTTATTTGTTTACAAGTGATATTATCTCAGTTTGAAATGAACGGACTGAATTGAGAACAGTTGATATATGAGAAAAAGAAGTGTACAGGGTATTTCATATTGTTTGTACAATAGGGTAACACATTATTTTGGCTTGTACAAATATATCAGAGATATTTTTCATTGCTTGCTTGTTGACTCGGCTGAAAATCTTCTTTTTGTATGCTAGAGGATATGGCATTTAATGCATATGTACCCTATGTTCCTATACTTACCTTGTTATATTTTCATTTTATACTTTGTTCTTAGCTTTGCATTTCTTAGGCTGAGATGATTTCGACCATGCTAGAGGTAGGAGCATTAATGACTCGTACAAAGTATATATATTTTAATTTGTTTGTTCATACTTTATCTTTGACAAAGCTTACTTTGTGGTGGCTGCAGCTATGTTTTGGTGGGATGGAATGATTTGTATATGTACTTCTTTTACTTGCCTTTGCAAGCTTGTCTCGGCTGAAATTATTGTGGTGGCTAAAGACACTTATATTTGTTTTATACTTGTGCTTTTTGTTAGCTTGTTTCCCTTGGCCAGGTTGCCCTTTTCCTTTCATGTAAAAATATAAAGTTGTTATTGTCATTTGTTAATGTTTGAATGTGTTCCTTTTGCAGCCTATATACTTATCTTTATATTTTTGTTTTATTTGTTCTAATATTTTATTTTGTTATTTTTACTGTAATACCAATTATATTGTATTTCTCTATATATTTATTTTAAAATCCATTTACTTGAAATTTAAATTCAAATCAATATATACTTATATATAAAATTTCAAGTTTACTCGTATATTATATATACATATATATTCACGTATATATACAATATTTTAAATTTGAATGATTCAACATCAGAATTTTTATTACGATCGGGGAAACTCGCTATCAATTAATCCATTTAAAAATTTATTTTACAAACTTTTATTCAAAAATTATTTAAATTATCAATTTAAATTTATATAAAATTCGAGGTCGTTACAAAACCCACTAAATACTCCAACCAAAAAGCAGCACCTACTTCCAAAACCTCCGACAGGGTTATCATAGCACCATCCACCTCCTTAATATGAAAGGAATATGGTACATATTCACCCGCTGTTAACCCAAAAAATGGATCAATACCCTGGTTTGAGTGTGAAAGCACCAGCCCTGTTCTCATAGAGCAGTAATACAGATAATAGGTATAGAAAAGAACAGTAAAAGAAAGAAGACAAGAAGATTTTTATAGTGGTTCGGCTGTTAATGAAGCCTACGTCCACTTTATATTTTTTATTATAGACTGATTGCTATTACAAGTAATGTTTGGTTACGAGGCTTTTGATTGTCCTTAGCTAGATTGAATATCCAAGGTCAGAACCCACAAGAGGATCACAGTGAATTCCTATGGAGATTGTTGTGAGGGAGATGAAGAGTGAAGAAAGTTTACAGCCGAGCTTTAGCAACGAGTCCGGAGAAGATCCTGTTTGTGTTGTAGGTAGGATGGTATTTATAGAGATTGGAGAGTATCTGGGCCAGGCCTATTCACTGATTGCTTGCAGATGGACTCGGGAAGATGCAACGAAGCTCAGCTCGCGACCCAAGCCAAAAACAGGGATCGCTAGCGATCCAGGGTCTACGGATTGCTAGCGACCCATAGATTTAGCTCGCGTGCGAGCCAATCACTTAGCTCCTCTTTTCCCTTCTTTGCCTGGTTAGCTCGCCAAGAGTCCATGAACGAGTATGTATTGCTGGCAATCCATGGTGTATGGATTGCTAGTGATCCATACACGTAGCAAATTTTGACTTTCTTCGCTTCTCGTGTGCCTTAGCGACCCAGAGATGAAGTATGGATCGCTGGCGATCCATAGAGTATGGATCGCGAGCAATCCATGCACTTAGTCTTTTCTGGACTTTGATGTCTGGCATGCTTTTGTTGCTTCGAATCGACGTTGTTCGTGTAGTCTCGTTGCATGTCGCTTTGTTTTGATGATGATTTACTAGCTAGTTGTATTTAGCTGCTGATTGAACTAGACGGACGCTGGTCTCTTGGTTTATTCATACTCAGTCAATGCTTTAGCCCTTTTTGGTTGAGTTCTGAGCCGTTCTGACTCCACCAAGTTGTTCCATATTCTCCTGGATCCTGATGGGTTAAAAACCTGGATAACACCTGCATTCCTCGGCATCATACAAAAGTGAGATGACCACTTGGAATCGGTAATAATAGAAGGACCCAAATCTTTATCAAGCAAAGTGGGAGCAATCACTACACTTGAATTAGGCTTGAGAACTTGGGTAGCAGACATTTTCATTTGGTCATTTGCATAAACAGTTTGCGAGCATAATTCACAACTCCCAACTATAAGCTTGTTTACTTCTTTTACACCCTCAACCTCAACACCAGTATCCAAATTAGCTTTAATGTTGTCATTTTCAGTTACTAGCCACTGCCTTGACACCCAACCTATAACGAACAAAGGTGTGAGAAGAGATTTACTAACAACGGCAGCATTTGCAGGTAGACCCGAAATTGGAGAGCTTCCGGGGTCGTAACTATTCAAGGGCGATTCAAGAAGCTTAAAAGCATTAGGTGTAACGACTTCGAATTTTAATACCTTGTTTTGTGAATATTTAATTAATTTTAAATATTCAAATAATAGATTTTATAATCAAAATAAAAATCTTTTAAATAATAAATAATGGTGGAAAAATAGTTTTCAACATTTGTTTACAAAAATATCTTGTTCGATGAAAAATCAAAATTGTGCTCGGAATTCGTTTTCTGAATTTTTGACTTTTCGTCAAATAAAAGTTGTCGGAAATGTTGTAATCAAAAAATGGCATAAAAATATACACATTCATTTTGAAAATAAAGTTAGAATAGGTGTGTATACATGTATGCATTAGTAAGTTTACATATATGTATAATTACGTATTTAGTTAAATAATAAAAAAAACATGAAGAGTAAAGTGCAACATAATGAAACATTTAGTACAAATGTGGTCAAATCATGTTGGCTCAAAGAAAAATGGAGGGCGAAAAGATTTTCTAGAAAATTAAGAAGGGAGGAGGCTTTGGCGAGGTGGCATTCAAAGGTGGAGGGAAAGGTACTAGGGTTATTTTTGTAATTTTCTAGTTTCATTTTATATAAAAACAAATTCCTAACGTTTACCTCACTTTTCATTTTTATTTCCTACTTTGTGAAATCTTCTTCATGTATTCATGTTCATTTTCCATGGCTTCCACTCCCTTGTCTCAAATGAAAATCAAAGTTAAATTCACTTTTAAAGTTATAAATTCTTGTTTAAACCTCTCCTTACTACACTCTATCTTCTTCCATTTTTCCTCCTCTTCCTTCTACCATATCTTCCTCATAACTTATCCAAATGGAGATTTTATTTTTTTCAAACCATAACAAATTCCAGTGGCTACAACTTTCTTTTCTTCTTCAAATTTTGAGCTTAGCTATACCAAAATCTCATTTTTTTTTGCAAAGTGTTTTCGGACTTGGATTTTCAAGTCCGAAAATAGCTCATCATATTTTGACCATATCTCCCTCAAAACAAATCAAAATTGAGTGATTCTTTTTTTGAAATTGTAGAGAAGACAATAACTTTCCCTTTGACAACTTTTTAAAATTTCATGAGCAACTTATCCAAAAATCAGTTGGAAGACGACCCATTTTCGGGTTGATTTTTGTGAGTTCGTTGACAATACGAAGTTCCTCCACCTTCACAAAACAACCCGTACATACACCCTAACCCTTATGGCCGAGCCTTAGATCCTCTAGGTCGTGCCACTAACCACCAGCAAAGGTCCAAAATCAAGTTTTACAAAGAAGAACTAAGAATCTAAACCATTTCTAGTGTTACTGAAGTTTGGATAGCTTAAGGTGAGAAAGGTTTACTTTTCTACTTAAAGTTTTGAAATTTAATGTTTAAATAATTATTATTGCTTGGTATCTTAAAAATGTTGCTTACTAGTCGATAAAAATCATAGCTTGGTTTGGTTAAAAACGATTCTTGGTTGTTTGTATGCTTATGGTTGGATGTAGTGTAACTTGAAGTAAAAGTTAAAAATTTAAAAGTTAGTAAGCTTGGGAAAGTTGGTCACTAAATATCGTAAGTGATGTTTGGTTATGTTGTGGTTATGTTATATGAGATGAATGTGATGATGGATATTAATTGAGTAAATTAGTTCATGTAAGAAAAGTCAGTGCTTACTAACTTTAAAAGCGACATGAAAATTCTTTTTAATAAAGGTTTGAAATTTGATTTTAAATTCCAAATATTTCAATTTTAAAACTTCGTTTGGGGTTTCAAAAAATTTCCTTTAAATTTTCAAAGTGATAAGAGTCCAAAATTTTAAATTTGTAAAAGTTAGGAAAAGGAAAATTTCAGAGTTAGAAATTATGGGTCGTATAGCGATAGTCGCTATACGAGCAATTCGTAAAAACCAAACTGTTTTCACTTAAGAATCTTTCAAAAGATGGTTTCTAACTTTAAGTAAGTAATTAGGAAGTGATTATTTAAGTATTTAATTAATTATTTACCTAATGATTTTTAATTAATTAATCAATCAAGGTAATTAGTACTTAATCATTAGTTGAGTAAGGTTGTTTATACTTAAGTGTTATCAATTAAGTTAACCATGATTTCTTACTTAATTAAAGTAAATTATTATTTAATTAGTAATTAAGGATAATTAATTATTATTTAATTATTTATTTAAGATATTTATTTATTAATTTAAGGGGTTTTATTATAAACTAATTACTGATTAAGTTAAAGTTTAATTAAGATTTAATTAGAACTTAATTAAGGTTTTATTATTATTTCAAAAAAGGTTTAATAATTAATTAATTATTGATTAAAGTTTAATTATGTTTTAATAAGCATTCAATTAAGGTTTAATAACTTTTAATAAGAGCTTAATTACTATTTAATAAGGATTTGATTCTAATTAATAGGAATTTTAATTGTTTTAAAATCGTTTTGAGTTAAAGTAATCAGTTTTATTTTAAACTATTTTCTTTTTCAATTTTTTTAAAATAAAGGATTTCAATGTTTTTCTTACCCTTAAGTAACCTCTTATGACTAGAAAACTAAATGACATCTATTAGCTGAGCAAAAGACCATTCTGCTATTATAAACACTTGGACATTTACCCTTACAATTGATTGATTGTTGTTGGAGGATCCCTTTTACTTATTGCTTGCTCACGCAAATACCCATGTTAACTTGTTAATAGAACCAAATTAAAAGAACCATTGTGGTCATTAATCCTCCATCTGAATTTGTAAAGTTAACATTACAATTTTCCTTTTTGATAACGGTTTCAAAGTTATTCCATTTTGAAAAAGATATTCAAAGGATGATTTGGAAATGGTTTTATTAAAGATAATTTAACTAATGGTTTGGTTTATCAAGGAAACTTATTTGATTAAGGTTCTATTAAAGAAGTTGTTTTAATAAGAAAGGTTTATAAATGGATTTTATGAATGATTTGGGTTTTTCATAAAGAAGTTTAGAAAATGATTTGAACATTTATATAAGAAGTTTTATAAAAGGTTTGGATATTTATAAAAGAGTTTTATAAATGAATTTGGAAGTTTATAAAGTGTTTTTGTAAATGGATTTGGTTTTTAGGTAAAGGAGATTTCATGAATGAAACGGATTTGTTTTAAAAGGGATTTATCAAAAACAAATTATAAAAAGAATTTGAGGTTTGGGTTTCCCTAAGCCGACCTTTTAAAAATGGTGGTATGGAACATCCATTCCACACTTAACACCGAAGAAAAAGTATTTAGTGTTGTCCTTATCTCTAATTTAAACAACTTTTGTTTAATCGTTTTTAACATGATTTGGAGTAAGAAATCTTTAGCAAATGTTTCGTGAATATAGTTATCTAGTGGGATAAGTATATGAATGTTTTTAATAAACATTTTGAAAGAGATTTATTAAGTAAAGATTTGCTTTGAGGCTTAATGGTTGCTTTGGATAAATAAATCTCTAATTGAATACATGTTTATTATTATTTGATAGTTAAACAACCAACTATCAAATCTAGACCTGTTTTGACTCAGGTAGTATGTCCGGTATATTCAAGTTTCCCTGTGAGGGCTCGATTGCTTAGTGCATACTTCCAGGAGAATCGAAATTGAGTTAGCCAGGAATTATCGCTTAGTTTTGGAGACACTGGTTTTTGAACCACTCTAAACTAATAACGTCCATGTTATATCATATTAAAATATGCTATGGAATTATACTATTCTTCCTGAGGGTGATTCCAAAATGAAAGATAGTAAGTTTGAATGTTTGTTCGATCCCGAAACAACTTATATGGATGAATGTTGGCATTGCATCTTTGCTTAGAGAGTAGTGTTAGCATGCCAGGATGGTCTACTAATAGAAGGTAAAGCATAGCCTCAAGCCTCACAACTGGGAAAATTGGTACTAAAACAAGGCAATGCAGTAGAACTATGTGGTCAGATACCATTAGAAGCATACACCCCGTTCTAGGTTGTCCCTTCTGAGTTATTGTATGCACACAGGCACCAGGGGTACACAACCTCGTTGTAAAGGGGTGATGTAATCCAGCTCACCATGTTAAAGGAGCAGCCGACCCTATGTAGCAGAGGTGCAAGGAGTTGCAGCCTTTGATACGTTTTCTAGAGATTTATCCATCGGAAGGAGATAGTCCCTTATTGGAATCCATTCTCCAATACGAACATTACAGAGTTAGTTGTGCCCAACTACTCGAATATAAGATGTAAGCATTTTAGCTATTTTATCTATTTACTTTAAACCTAGATACTATTATAATATCACTGGATTTTATATAAAATTGATTCGGTTATCGTAAGGTAAAAATCTGTTCGTGTTTATATGCGGCGTTGTCTACGAGATACCCATTTGTTTGAAAGGTTTCCAATATAGAAATCAATATAACTTGTTAAGAGCTTTTCTCAAGCTGATTTTACCAGACTGATCCGAGCATTAATTTCATATAACGCTCAGGTCAGACCGAGCATATTTTCCAGATTTAGCTGGATGCTTTGGAACTTTCAGGATTTAAGCTAGAGCCTTCAAGATGTATGCACGTATCTTTTAAATCTTCCGCTGTTTTGTTTTGTTTGGTTGTCATGTATTTAGTGTTACGTAAATCAGCAATTCTAAGGACAGGTTGTTATAACCGTCCAAGCTGAAATAGGTTAGGGTACTCTGAGGTTATGTGAATAAAATGTTTCTTTTTGTAATGAGATTGTGTACATTATAGTTTTTCTCGTTCCGTTGAGATTTTATTCTGTTTTGTTTCTTTCTTCAACCCCTAATGACCTATCTTTCGGACACTTGGATGATCGGCACATGAATATCGATGATGTATTAGATGTCGTCTTTAGGTGTAAGAAATGTGGATTGTTACAACATGGTATCAGAGTGTAAGGTTAAGTGAGAACCTTGGCCCTGGTGGGGTAAACTCATTTGAGATCGGGTAAGTGAGACCCTAGAATGAGTATGAGTGTATTATATATAAGAGCGTGTATTTGTTAGTAATTACAAAATGTTTTATATCATGTTGTTTGATCTATTAAGTGGCTTAAGAATCCTGATCGATGCGTTTGGCCAACGTTATCGATAGAGATTCTCTAAACACTTGAACAAGTCCAATCGACACAATATTGTATTAAAATTGGTAAATGAAATAATTTTACCTAGGACTATATTTTATATATATAAAGGAAATTTTTTCAAATTATATAGATATCTATGATATGATTATTGTTAGAAGTTTATAATATTTAATTATTATCATATAGGATTTGATTAGTCATGCTCATCCATTTTTGAGCATTGACTATTTTCTTTCCTTTTAAGTATAGGCTGGGTAGATAGAATTTGTTGGAACATTGAATCGAACACCTTGTGAATTAAGTTTCACAGTTTGACTATAAGACATTCGATGATAATGTTGGGTTAAAAATTGGATTTTAATAAAAGATGTTTATTAAAAGAAATATTTTTATAACCAACTAGTTCGAGTGATTCGGAAGTGACTAAAAATGGGTAGGAGATGTGTTTGGATGGTAAACACTTCTCTTGAGTATTACCCTTCTTTGTAAAGGGATATATGATACTATTCGGTAGGACCCAGTTCCGTGAGACCATTTTGGAGTTACTCGGGCTATATATATATGTTTTTATAGGTTAAATTTATAGTATCATTTCAAAAAGATTTTTTTGAAATAAAACCGGGTATTTGGCTCATAAGTTTTCAAAATAATAAAATAATTTGATTTAAAAGGTGGATTAATAAATGAAGTTTTCAAATTAGGTTAACTTTAATAAGGAGATTTAATAAACTTTGTTTTATTAAACCGTGTCTTTTGATTTTAACATCTAGGATGTGAAGAATTATTTAATGTTATTTGGCCGGCTAATAAACACCTTTACCTTAGAGCTATCTAAAGAAAAAGTAGACTCTAGACGGAGTTTGGATACTAGCATCTTGCTCTTCTTAGCTACTTACCAGACCAAATAGGTAAAGAGGTTGGATTGGTCGACTTAGTTTAAGACCCAGAATTATTTTGGGCCTACATCTGAAGAGTTAAATAAGTGAATAGGATTTAAAATATGGTGTTTGTATATACTCTTAGGATGTAGGGGAGTATTATACAAGTTAATAAATTAAAATGATTTTATGAAAATTTTCATAAATAAAGTTATGTCATTTTAAAATGTTGAACCTAAGTTGATATTTCTGTGAAATGTTATCATAAATATGTTTGGGAGGGTAGAAGTAGTTGGGTAGTAAGAACCAATAAGATGAGTACGTAGGTTGTACGTAGATCCTTCCTCTTTCTCACATAATTCTCGATCCAAGATTCGAATACATGACTATAGGTGTTTCACACTGTTCCAAATAAGGATTTATCACTTGATTTCCGACGGCGAATGTTGGTGAGAGTTCTTATGTGAAACCAAAAGTTTTCTATCATAGTATAAGGTTATGGAAGGAGAACTGTGGTTTTCTAATTAAAAACCTGATCAGAGTCCGCACTAGAAAGTCGGGTGGGCGATACTAGTTCGGAAGTAAAATTATGCATTTGAATGCATGGTCAAATAAGATTTTTGCATAGGAATGATCTATGTACATCATACAAATTGATGTGTAGTGTTAAGTGTTTTGGGTTAGGGTTGTGGTGCAATTTCGGGGTCGAAATTCTTTTAAGGGGAAAGGGTAACGACCTGGAATTTTACTGTCTTGTTTTGTGAATATTTAATTGATTTTAAATATTCAAATAATAGATTTTATAATCAAAATAAAACCCTTTTAGATAATAATTGATGGTGGAAAAATAGTTTTCAACATTTGTTTACAAAAATATTTAGTTCGATGAAAAGTCAAAAATGTGACCGGAATTCGTTTTTCGAATTTTTGACTTTTCGTCAAATAAAAGTTGTCGGAAATGTTGTGATTAAAATGTCATAAAAATATACACATTCATTTAGAAAATAAAGTTAGAATAGGTGTGTATACATGTATGCATTAGTAAATATACATATATGTATAATTATGTATTTAGTTAAAGTTAAAATAAAATAAAGAAGCATTAAAAGTAAAGTGCAACATAATGAAACATTTAGTACAAATGTGGTCAAATCATGTTGGCTCAAAGAAAAATGGAGGGGCGACAAGCTTTTTTTGAAAATTAAGAAGGGAGGAGGCTTTGGTAAGGTGGCATTCAAAGGTGGAGGGTAAAGTACTACGGTTATTTTTGTAATTTTCTAGTTTCATTTTATATAAAAACAAATTCCTAACATTTCCTTCACTTTTCATTTTTATTTCCTACTTTGTGAAATCTTCTTCATGTATTCATGTTCATTTTCCATGGCTTCCACTCTCTCGTCTTCAGTGAAAATCAAAGTTAACTTTTAAACTTATAAATTCTTGTTTAAACCTCTCCTTACTACACTCTATCTTCTTCAATTTTTCATCCTCTTCCTTCTACCATATCTTTCTCATAACTTATCCAAATGGAGATTTTTTTTTCAAACCATAGCAAATTCCAGTGGCTACAACTTTCGTGTGTACCACTTTTTCAAATTTTGAGCTTAGCTATACCAAAATCTCATTTTTTTTGCAAAGTGTTTTCGGACTCGAATTTTCAAGTCCGAAAATAGCTCATCATATTTTGGCCATATCTCCCTCAAAACAAATCAAAATTCAGTGATTCTTTTTTTGAAATTGTAGAGAAAACAATAACTTTCCCTTTGACAACTTTTTAAAATTTCATGAGCAACTTATCCAAAAATCAGTTGGAAGACAACCCATACATACCCCTTAACCCTTATGGCCGAGCCTTAGATCCCCTAGGCTGAGCCACTAACCACCATCAAAGGTCCAAAATCAAGTTTTGCAAAGAAGAACTAAGAATCTAGGCCATTTCTAGTGTTAGTGAAGTTTGGATAGCTTAAGGTGAGAAAAGTTTACTTTTCTTACTTAAAGTTTTGAACTTTAATGTTCAAATAATTATTGTTGCTTGGTAGCTTAAAAATGTTGCTTACTAGTTGATAAAAATCATAGCTTAGTTTCATTAAAATCAATTCTTGCTTGGTTTGTATGCTTATCGTTGGATATAGTGTAACTTGAAATAAAAGATAAAACTTTAAAAGTTAGTAAGCTTGGGAAAGATATTCAGTAAATATTGTAAGTGATGTTTGGTTATATTGTGGTTATGTTATATGAGATGAATGTGATCATGGATATTAATTTAGAGTAAGTTAGTTCATGTAAGAAAAGTCAGCGCTTACTAACTTTAAAAGCGACATGAAAATCCTTTTTAATAAAGGTTTGAAATTTGACTTTAAATTCCAAATACTTCAAGTTTAAAGCATTGTTTGAGGTTTCAGAAACTTTCCTTTAAGTTTTCAAAGTGATAAGAGTCCAAAATGTTAAAGTTTTAAAAGTTAGAAAAAAGGAAATCTCAAAGTTGGAAATTATGGGTCGTATAGCGATAGTCGCTATACGCGCAGTTCGTAAAAACCAAACTATTTTCAAATCCAAGACTTGATTTCATTCAAAATCTTTTGAAAAGTGTTTTATAAGTTTAATATAAGTTTTAAAGTATAAAAGATATCATTTTTGAGTTGTTTTGTTTAAAAATTAAGTTTTTAAATTTCGGGTCGTATAACGATAGTCGCTATACGCGCAGTTCCGAAAAACAAACTATTTTCATAATCCAAACTTGTTTTCATAATCCAAACTATTTCACCCAAATCTTCAAAATGATATATTGGATTGGAAGCTTTCTTCAAAAGGTGTTTTCTCTTTCAAAAAACTTAGGAGTATATAAAAGGTTATGAAATAGAAGTAGATTGTCAAAATGTTATTTGGAATAAATCAAATTGCCCAAAAATGTCCCATTGTGCTTTTTTTGCTATTATAAACAAATTACCAATAAGTGACAGATGAATAAAATAGAACAAAAAGGGGAAACAATCTGTCTTCTATGTAAATATGAAACGGAAAGCATTAATCATCTGTTTTTTGATTGTGTATATTCAAAACATATTTGGTATATTTCCAAAACAAAGTTCAAGATACATCAACATTAGGCAGTGCAAAATATCAAAGAAAGCATAAAGTACATTCAACAAAACTTCAAGGCAAAATCAAAAGAATTTAGAAAAGCAAGCACAATGTTAACAATAGCTATCTTTCACATTTGGAAAGAGAGAAATCAAAGACTTCATACTTAAAAAGAAATAGAAAGTATTCAACTATGGAAAACAATTAAAATGGAAAGTCAGATTCTTCTCAACAAATTTAAAAATCAATGCAAGTATTCAGACAATTCAAATCAAGATATCTGGCGAATTGATAACTATAAAGATAGGTTAGAAGCTTTCTTACAGAGTGGGAAAATCAATGCTGATTTTCCTAGAGGCAGACTCATTCACCACAGTGGCAATCACTGGACGAAGGAGCGTAAAGGCCATATTGGTTCCAATTACGAGATCGCATCTGCTAGTGGCAGCCACCTCTACCATCAAATCAAGATCAGTTCCTGTCAAAGAAAGGGAAGTAAACATAATTATTCTAAAAATGATTCTAGTAATATTCTAAATATGACTACTTATCAATCTCTCTTATTACCTGATAGGGGCGGAAGCTACCGCACGCGCAGTCAGAATGATCCCGAGGCTAATCCCCTACAAATGGATAAAATTTTGCAACCGAACGTTAATAACCAGAGAATCTATGATGATCTATATAGAAGCAACATCAACAACCAATTTTATCACTTATCTATTTGGGATAGAGGTGAAAGCAGCAAGCTTCCAGATCATGAAAAGCCTACTACAGTCGATCGTGTTATTCGAGACAATTTAGATCGAAGCTCTTCAGATCAAAGCTGCATTTTTCGAAAGCAAATGGAGTCTCTTTTGATCGAAACTGAAATTCAATTTTATCCAGATCAAGATAAGCATGTCATAATTGATCGAGTTACTTCAGATAACATAGATCTTTGCTTTTCAGATCTAAGCAGCGAATCTCGAAAGCAAAAGGATCCAACTTCGAATAAAGCTGTCATTCAACTCAACCCTAGAGATCCTTCAAGTGATTCTCAAATCAACATGGATGGAGATAGCAAGGAGAAAGCTTATCCTTGGAAACCTCCTTGATTTAATAGTCTTAACAATGAAATCGCCTTGAACCTAAATTTTGTTTTAAGGGTTTTTTTATATCTTTCCCATTTGGTAGGCGAGACAGTTTTACGGCTAGGGTTTGGGATTCCTAGTATATGTGTTGTGTATTCGGGTAGGGTTATTTTACCCTATCATACCCTGTAACTTGCTGGGCTTTGGGCATATATTTACCCTTTTCAAAAAAAACTTACTAGGAAAGCTTATCCAATTTTTATAAAATTTAATATAGGTTTGCATTGACCACCAATAAATTAACTGATTTTCCCAAAGATTTTCCACAAGTAAGTCAATGTATATTTATTTTTTATAATAAATATTAATCAGAATTGATTATCTAATTTGCTGCTAACTTTTTCTGATTACTGTCACTCAATGAAAAAAATTAGATTAGATAATTAATGTTTCCTGATTCTAAGTTACCATATTAATGCATTAATTAATAGGAAGAATTTATTACCGTATTACTATTTTAACGGGAAGAATTTATTAAAAGGTAATGTTGATAAGTGAATTTGTTTATAACTCTGCCAATATATTTAAATCAATATTTGATTTCAAAAATTGAAATGTTAGATTAAGACATTATGAACGTGTAACTGCCTGATCTTATCGATTGCTAGTAAAAAAATTCAAGTGTAATTTCAAGCCATTACAATATATAAAATAAATACTTGCACCAACCATGTGTTTCATTAAACATGTAGCCACCTTCCTTTTCTTATTTCCTCTGAGTTTGGATTGAAAACTAACATTTTCAACATATTTGCACATCTGCTATTTATAGTATGGTGGTGGTATCGTTCATGTATGTTGCCTTTTTGGACTTAATATCAACAAATAGTTTTGCTTCCTCTACCATAAATTTTATTATCTAACAACATTGTGGTTGACTGTGATGAATTATAAAGTTTGTTATTCTAATATCCTATTTCAGGGATATGATCTTATTTGAAATTAAAATACATTAAATCCTAAGCCAAATACGTTAGTTCGGTTTTTTGAATTTTCTTATATTAGTATCTGTTTACTTGATTTTTGAAGATGGCTTTATATATATATATATATATATATATATATATATATATATGATGTTATCTTTGTTTTCCCTTCAAATATTCAATTTTATCCTTTTTTTTCAACTATGGTGTAAGAAGATTATGGTAGTCATTTTTTTCATCCTTTTGGTATAATATTTCCTTTATTCAGGTTTACTTCAAGTTGGAGAAAAAAGTTCACTATGTGTGAACTAAGGTTCTAATGTCCGGCCGGCACGCCGGAGTTCCGACCATCTCTGCCCGGTTCCGGCATGGACAGGACCGGAACTTCGTCAGAAAACCGTTCAAATTTTCTTAACAAAAAAAAAGAATCCACAGAAAAGAAAATTTGTGCAGTAACGAATATTAAACTTTATTTCACTCGATCGGTTCTTTTCTACCTTACAAAGAAAAAACTTGATATAAAAAATCACGTGAGTAAGGTTCAAATATGCTATATAAATCCATTATAATCCATACCAGATACATATGAAAATTTGTCTCGTCACTCGGCTTTTCTTCTCCTTCATCATCGTTTGGGCTTTCTTGTGCGAGCTTGGCAGCATCGACCTCCCTGGCAGATCTCGAATCGACTTCGATGACTTCAAATTGATTGGTGCTCTAGTTTTTTTGTCTTCGTCTGTTTGTGTCTGCGTTCAGAAATAATTAGGGCATGCTGCTGTGATGAGGAATATACATAGTGGAATAATGGGTCGGGCTAAAATAAATGGGTTATGAAATATAAACTAGTTTAAAATGGAACATAGCTTTACTCTTAAGCACTCAATAATACTTTTCATTCTTAAGTCTGTAGGGACTCAGATCTGATCATATTAATGATATAGAGTAGGCCTTAAAAAAATCAACTAAAATTCCCAATAACCCACACCCACTCTATATATGTGTGCTAATTAAAATTAAAAAGGGACATTTGGTACTGAAAATAAAACTCAAGTGTTTTTAGGATAAAATTTCTATATTGGTAGTCTTTATAGAATTCCTGCTTATGCACGAATTACAAATGGCTAGGTTTTCATTGAATCGATTTATAGGAAAAACTATATTACTTATTTGTAATTTGATAATTGAACAACTATGAATGGAACATCTATGATGCAAATACAATATTGTCCAGTTTGCATTGAAGTGCATTAACGTTGAGTAATTAAATGTTAAATTATTTTATAAACCGCGATATCGTTTGGAATTATTGTACGGTGGTTATTGGTGAAAAAAGAAAAAACAAATGTAACTATTGTCACAAAGTAATTTGTGGTGGCGGTATAACATGTATGAAAGAGCATTTAGCAGGACAAATAGGTGATGTGACAATATGTCCGACTGTTTCCAAAGAAGTCAGAAAACTTATACGAGAACATCTGAATAAAAAGAGAAGTGAGCGAAATAAAGGAAAGCTCGAAAAACAACGCATGCAAGAAGAGCAAATGAGCATGCCGGAGCAATAAAATCAAGATACCGACAGTGATGGAGGTGAAGACGATAGAGAGGTTCGACGCGCCTTTCAAGAAAGTAAAGAAAGCTAAATGAACGAAGAGAGACAACGGTCAAGTGTAGGATCTAGCGGCATAAAGCGCAATGATCGTTCTAAATCAATCAGAATAGATGACGATCTAACAACATAGGCAGTTGAAAGGATTGATCCCTATGTGCATAAACGAGGAGGTAGAACGCAACCTTCTATTAGAACTGCAATAAAAGGCATTATAGATGCCAAAAAATACATAGGTCGTGTAGTATCAATTTTGTTTTACTTTACTCATATCCCACATAATGTTGCTAATAGTCCATACTTTGAAACTATGGTAGATGCCATTCAAGAAGCTAGTCCTAGAATTAAAGGACCCACAGCACATGAATTATCAAAAACATATTTAGATTTAGAGTGCTCTAAAATCAAACAAAACATTGACACTTACTCTAATTTTTGGGATGAGTATGGTTGTATGTTGATGTGCGACGATCGGAGCACAAAAAATAGAAGAAAAAATCATAAATTTTCTTGTGTATTCTACCCAAGGAACTGTCTTTCTTAAATCTGAAGATGCCACTGACAAATTTTAAAGTTGAGTATATTTGTTGTTTAATAGATAATGTTGTTAATTTTATTGGAGAAGATAGAATTGTGCAAATAGTAACCGATAATGGAGCAAATTTCAAAGCTGCTGGCCAACTACTGATGGAAAAAAGGAAACTATATTGGACGTCATGTGCAGCACATTGTATCGATTTGATTCTTGAAGATATTTCAAAAGAAATCGAGGTAAAAACGATTATTTCAAATTTTAAATCAATAACAGGATTCATATACAATCATGGTTGGTTACTTACCATAATGAGAAAAGAAACCAACAATAAAGAACTGATCCGGCCAGCAGTGACTAGGTTTGCTTCTCACTTTATTGCATTAGAATCCATATACACACATAAAGAGAATCTAAGAAAAATGATTTCTTCGAGAGAGTGTAGCGCAAAGTTCCTAAACTTGGTCCTAAACATAAAAAAACAGCAATTCTTATATATAACTTGATTCACGGTGATAAATTTTGGGCCAATATTGCTGCTATTATTCTCGTATTTGGTCCATTTGTAAAAGTTTTAAGAATGGTGAATAATGATGATAAAGCAGAGATGGGATATCTATATGAAGCAGTGGATCGAGTGAAAGAATCAATTAAGAAAAATGTTGGTGCAAGACAGTGTCAAATGTGGTGGAATATAATCAATTAAAGATGGGAAAGACAATTGCACCGACCTATTCATGCACCAGGTAATTTTTTTTAATTATTACACAATTATAAAAGTACATATCATGTCAATATTTTTTTAAACTATCAAATTGTTTTAGGTTATTTTCTCAATCCTCATATACAATATGGAGATAATGTAATAAACGATGCTGAAGTTTTAAATGGATGGACAAATGTTCTTGAAAAAATGGTACCTGATATTGCTATGCAAATTGAAATTTCAAAAATTTTAAAAGAGGTAATAAATAAATTATTATACTATTCATGATTCATGTTATTATATTTAGTGCAAAGATTAACTTGGTTTATTAATGAATGTTCTGTAGGTGGAAAAATACAGAATGAAACTTGGAGTATTTGGTTCTGCAAAAGCGAAACATGTAGTTAAATCGTGTCTTCCAGCTATGTGGTGGTCAATAATTGGCAGGGAAGCTGCTCCAAATTTAAAATGCATAGCTATGTGTATTCTTAGCCAAACAGTTTCTTCTTCAAATTGTGAAAGAAACTGGACAACATCTGCGATGATTCACACGAAGTTTAGAAACATAATAAAAATGGAGAACTTAGAAAAACTGGTATTTGTACATTGTAATGTGCGATTAAGAGTACGACATGCTAAACGACAACAAACAACTGATCAACTTATTGACCTAGATTACATCTTTCATGAGGAGGATCCACTTGCAGAAAGAACTAGAGAAGCTGAGAATCCACTACTTGATAATGCAAGTGATAATCCTTGGTTAGACAATGATAATGTATCTGCAGAAAATACTGAAAATGATAATTCATCAAATGACGATTCAGGTAATGCTGGTGGTGACGGTATTGGTTCTAGTGGCTATGGTGTTGGTTCCACTTTTGATGATTCTCAAAGAAATATCCAAAATTATTCTAGAAGAGATGCGGATGGCAGTAGTGGACGAAGAGATAGAAATTTGAATGTTGAACATGAAGATCAACGTAATTATGATGGTAGATATACTTCTAACAATCTCCCCAGTTATAGATATTCTACATCCGACTATACCGGAGGTTATTCGTTTTGTGGGATAAATCAATCGCATGCTGCTGAACCATCAAGTAGCCAAGACGAACCATCGCCCTTTGATAATATGATGATGACATTTTTAAGTTCGGATCAGATGCAATAATATGATTTTTCAGCATATTATAATCCGACACAAGATGAAGATAGCAATGGATAAAATTTATATGATGCTTAGAGAAATAGTTTTTGGTATTAAATTTTTTAGTTGTATGTTTTTTATCTTCTATGTAACTTGAATAATTAAACGTAATTGACTATTATATTGCATATTTGTTTGGTATTTATAAAAAAGTACCGGAATTCATAAACCAGAATTTAAACGGAATTTCCGGAAATTTCGAAACGATACCGAAATTTTAAATTTTTATGATGACCGGAACGGAAACAGAAAACAGGACTTCAAACCTAGGCGAATCTGAAATGAATTTTAAATTGACTATCCTTTTGGTAAAATATTTTTTTTCATTTTAAGAGCATCATACAGAAGACAACCATTACATTCCAAATACAAATATGTGATAACTTGGATAAGATATTGGTTTATGTAATTTGCATGGAAATGATCAAAATATCAAATGATGTGCGAGCAGGACTAAGTAAAAGCGAACAGGAATAATGAAATTATAGCTCTATGTTTTATGAAATAAATATGCACGAAAGAAAATATTTGCACTGATGACTAGCGAAAAGAATCAAAAGTTTCAAATATAACATTGTCAAAGATAACTAACTAAGCTGGGTGATTAATTAAGTAGCATTTAAGATGACAGTATCCAAGTGTATAAAAAAATTAAATACCTAGCCAATGTTAGGACACTCAACCAAACTATACCAAGGATGTTTAAGCACAAGTATCTGAAATTTTGGTTAAAAAAAACACAGTCACTTCACAACAACAATAAGTTAGTGAAAAACTCTTTAATGTAATAACACTTTTAATATATTGTATCCTAAAGAAACCCAAACCCATGTTTCACTAGTTCATCCAAATGCTCTTGTGAACATAAAAAAGGTCAAATTTTCAAACGAGACCTACATAAAAAACTAATTACAGTTTTAGGCCTCATAGAAAACTTATTGCAAGAATAGGCCTCGCTTTGAAATAAGCTTGCGCAAATATGGATTACGCAAGCTTATTTTTTTAAAACAGAAGGCTTGCACAATCCATATTTGCGCAAGCTTATATCTAATGCTTGCGTATATATGGATTGCACAAGCCTTATTTCAGGCATCAAATTTCCAGTTTGCTCAGATCTGAATATCACTTTATCATAAACCCTCCTTCTTTCCAAAATCCTCCCAAACTCCATCCCCAACTCATTTTTCCCAAATCAAAACTTCTCAATTAGCTTGTCAACCAAATAGTTGCTAAATTCTATATGGAAGACTCTTCTTCATCTTTACAAAAAAGGTAATAATTTATGTTGCTCAAAATGGTGCTCAAATTTTTTATTTTTGTTGTTGTTGAAAATTAATAGTTATTGTTGTTAGTGCTGATAAGTACTAGGTAATGATGTTGTTACTGTTGAAAAATTTGGTAATGGTTAATGAAATAGGAAAACTTAGTTGTTAATTGGATACCCTAATTGATATGTTAATGTTTTATTCTTTATTTTGACGGTAGACATGAATGTTGGGGAGATTGACGATGAAACGTTGATGAAACATTGTGATATACTTGAAGCGAAAATCGGTGTTGCAAGCTCAAGTCATGTTGACGTTGATGATGTTTCGGAAACACAGTTCGAAACAATACCACGTAAATTCCATTCTGAACCATCAACCTTACACGCTCGTTTATGTGAAGTTGTTTCTACTGAAAGACCCGGTCATCAAATTCACGTCGACGGAAATATGCTTGCGCCCGTACATCCTATTGGTCCATCCATGCCATGGGGACAACGACCATATCCATATTGTTATTATGGAGATATGTGTGTAGTGGTCATTTGCGGAAAGCAAAAGAATGCTGGGCGAAGATTTTTCAGTTGTAGTTCGTACAACAAACACTGAATCCTCATAAAGTTGAGTGTTGTAATTATTTTAAATGGATTGATCAACCATTGTGCGAAAGGGGACTCGAGTATGCCTATGAATTGCAAGCCAAAATTAGTCGTCTCAAAAAGGTGAATGAAGAACTCAGGGAAACCAGTGGGAGGCCAAGATTTTGGTAGTCGTTTGTGCCTAGGATAACATTGTCAAATTTTGTTTTTTGTTGAAATGTAGTATTTTGAATATGAATTTCCAAATTGTTTGTTTTCGTGTTATAGCAAATTGTGTGCTAGTTAATCGGTTGGATGAACACTGAAGTGATTTGGGTTTAAACGAAATGTAGAACTATAGTCTTGATTCCGTTGGTGAAATATATTGGTTATGTTATTATATTGATTTGCTTGCTTTCTTTTTCTTGAAGATTGATTTGATTGCTTTTGGTTGAAGATTGCCTATGGAAACAAAATCTTCTTGGGAAAATAAGGTATTAATTCAACAAATTTATGTTTGGCATTTTTTCACAAAATCAAGATTTTGAATGTAGTCTTGCAACTGATTTTGTAGATAATATCAACGGTTCCAACTATATTTTACTATGATGGAGAATTGTTGGTTGATGATGAAGGTAAACTTAGATATGTTGGCGGAAAGCGAAAAGAATCGAAAATAAAAAATCACTGTAATTTTCTAGAGCTTAAACAACGAGCATTTGAAGTGACAAGCAACATCAAAGTTTATATGTAGCAAAATACTTCCATTGGTTAAAGCTGAAACAAACATGACTGCAAGAACGGTTCAAGAGACAATGTCAAATATGTTTCATATTAAAGTGAGTTATTCTCGAGCGTGGCACAGACTATAGAAAGCTGTTGCTATGGTTTATGGAGATTGGGAATCGTCATACGCGGAATTACCAAAATATCTTCGAACCCTGCAACGTACCAACCCCGGAACCATATATGATGTTATTTATAGTCGTGGTATTTTTTATGGTGCTTTTTGGGCTTTCGGACCTTCTATTGATGGTTTCAACCACTGTCGACATATATTGTCTATTAATGCCACTCATTTATACAGAAAGTATCTGGGTACATTACTAGTAGCTACTGGTGTAGACACAAACCAAGGTCTTTTTCCGTTAGCCTTTGCTATTGTAAAAACAGAGTCGTAGCAAACGTGGAGTTGGTTTATTCTTTGCATATGGAATTATATTCCATCTGTATGTACCAGATATATTACCTTTATCTCAGATCGTATGAAAGGAATTCCACGTGCCCTTAAAGAAGCTTGGCCAATTGAATGTCATCATCGCTTTTGTATTCGTCATATTAAAGCAAATTTCAAGAAAGCAGGGTTTGGTACGGATGAGCTACAAAATTTGTTACATGCATGTGCCACGAATCGGAGGTTGTAAAATATAATGAACTTCGTAAACAGTTGAAGGCTGTAAATCAAGATGTCGATGCATGGATTGAAAGAAGTTTGAAAAATCAGGAATCAAGTTGGACTCTTTGTCACGACGGCAGCGTAAGATTCAATACAACTAATGTTTCTGAAAGCTATAACGGTATGCTAAAAGGAACTAGGAATTTACCTGTTAGATCCTTGGTTGCACATATGTTTCATCGATTGAACCATTACTTTTTTGAACGTCGAACTCGAGGAGAAGAGTGGACATCACAGCTCGCACCGAAGTGGGAAGCATTAGCGAGGAGAAGAATGGAAGAATCAAGGCTCATGTCTATAGAGAGATATAGCTTCATAGAATGGCAGGTGAAAGATGTTCATAAAATTGGTGGAAAATAACAACATATGTATTAGCAGCATGTTCACGTGGTTCGGGTGGTGCTAATAGAGCGTATTTTGACTTAATATCAACGTGGTACATGACGGTTAAGTATACCGTTGCTTATGCTCCTTTATTCCACCATATACCAGATAGTCGACATTAGGATGTATACGAAGGTCCTATTATACAACCACCACCAGTGCGTAGAAATTCAGGATGTCCGCGGTTTACTCGAGTCAAAGGTTTCATGGATCCGCTATCTTCATTCGGCCATAATAGATGTAGCAAATGTGGTGCTTTTGGCCATAAGAAAAAACCATGTCCTCGTTGAATTGTATGGGTTGCTGTATTAATTTCTTATTGAATATTTTTAATTATTTTTAACGTAAGAATTGTGTTAACTTCTTATTGCATATGTTTGTTTATTATTGCATATGTTATTCTTATTGCATATGTTTATTTCTTTTCAATGTCAAAAGTGTGTTAACTTCTTATTGCATATGTTTGTTTCATTCGTTTCATGTTTGCCATCTTTGAAATGCTCACTGTCTTGTACAACAGTTAAATATAGCTTGCGCATTTCTGAATTGCGCAAGCTATAGTATTAAATATAACCTGCGCAATTTTGAAATGCGCAGGCTATATATACTAATATAGCTCTCTGTCTTTGACAAGAGCATATTATTACTTACGCATTTTTGAAATGCGCAAGTAATAATATGATCTTGTCAAGGACAAAGAGCTATATAATTTAATATAGCTTGCGCAATTTTGAAATGCGCAAGCTATATATACGAATATAGCTTGCGCAATTCAAAATTATGCAAGTAATAATATGCTCTTGTCAAAGACAGAGAGCTAATGCACCTTCTTCCCATACACAACAATAAGCATTACATATCATCAACATTACATAAACATCAACACAAAATATACCAACTACAATACCATTGAATATCATCGACACAACTGAATATCATTAACACAAAATATACCATCCATAATACAATTGAATATCATCAACATTAAGTTCAACAAAATATACAATCAACCAACTACATGTACATCAACAACCACCTTTCCAACTAATGAAACATCAACAAGATATATCGGCCAAACAACATAACACCTCAACCGTGAATCCTTTTAACCTCAAGCGGTGTGTCTCTCTTCTTCTTCTTCTTCCTTTTGTACACGATTGGAGCTGAACTTTGGCCTTCTTCAAAGGTTGGAACAGGTGTAGGAACATGTATTTCTTGTTCTTGAGTGAGACCGAAAATTAATTCTTCTTGTTGTCTCTCCCACTGCGGCCACTCTTCCGTTTGCTCTTGAGTGGATTTACCAAGATACCCAAAGTGTTGTTCTCCTTCATGCCAAACGAGCCATTGAGCTTGAATTTCTCTGCCGATGTGTTGTTGTTCTCCTTCATGCCAACCGGGCCATTGAGCTTGAATTTCTCCGCCGACGTCTTGTGTTCCCTCCCCTTCCGTATGTGGCTCCCCCTATGTCGTTTGTCCTCCCTCCGCTCCATCCACTATTGTACGTGTCTCCTCCCTAGCACATGGTCGTTCTTCTACAATGTGCAAAGGTTTTTCCGGCGTTTCGGCCTAAAATTGTATCGAGTATACATTGTAGGTCAATGCATTTACTTTTCACCTTGTTCAGCTCCATACGACTATCTTCGATTTCGTCGACCACATCCAAAGCGCTCTAGTGGATCTTGAGGAATATACGCAACCAATTTCCTAGCCGACTTTTTCAGAATATAATGGCGAGTAATTTGCCAATGCCAATACTCATACTCGCTCAATGGTGTAGGGGATCACGTGCTTGTTCAGCACGATCAATTCAGGAATTCCATAATGCTATACTTTCCTGCAGGAAGTCCATCGAACTAGGGGGTTTTGGGTCTAATGACACCATGGGATCAGGAATGTGCTGATAGTCAAAGCCAAACTATCTCATTACTCGGTCAGGAGCATATAATTCAAAGTCCAAAAAAAGAATCAGTCTGCTCTTAGCGATCCAACCCGCATACATATACTCAATGTCAGGATGCCCAAATTTGTTCACCAAAGAATATGGTTCCAGGTAACGGCATCATCCGCTAGCAAATCCAATTAATTTCGGTAAAAATGTACATTTTTTGGAGTTTCACGCCAACTCCTAGCACAGTTCCACCTATACCCGAATGGAAGATAAGGATCTAAATCGGTAGGAATTCTTACAGACGGCCATCCAATAGCAATATGGGACTAAGACCATATTTGCAACAATGTTGCAGAACCCCCTAAAAATTTTCTTCTTTGTAAGGCAACTTTCGTCAACTCATTGTACAAATAACAAAGTACATCATTTCCCCATGAATGGTAACCACAGTTTGCTAAATCTTCCAGAAATGGTAAAAATTTCAAATTCAATCTACCTTTCGAATGATGTGGAAAAAGATGACAACTTAAAAGTACAATATGACAGCATGACTACGACGAAGTATATCTAAATCCGTCGCATCTTCAGGTAGTGGTTCAGAAAATTCACTTTTAAACCATGTCATTGCTAGCTCACTTTTAGACTTTACAGCCTCTTTTGGTGGAAAATTAACAAGAAAATCATGATACAATTCCAAATAATCAATATCCAAATTTTGTGAACATACTAGGAGACCGTCTGTGCCTAGACCAAACAGAAAGTAAACATCGGCTAGAGTTACCGTCATTTCACCCACTCTTAACTGAAAAGTTTTGTCTCCAGCCTCCTTCTATCACACAAAGGCGTAATAAGGTGATGATCTAGTCGAATGTAGTCAATTTGCATAGTTTTCCAAAACCTGGCAATTCTTAGGTTTTGTTCCAACCTAGGATTTTTAAAGTTTATTTCCTTTAGCTTGCTCAAATAGTCGCAAAGCTTAACTGTTTCTACATCCTGATTTATAACAAAGAATTGCAATTAGTAATTCATAGTTTCATTTTGGTTTAACATTAATTCATTGTGCTTAAAATAAATACCTCCGTAAGTGCATCATTTTGGCTTCTATGTTGCTCTTGAAGATAAAGAACACTTCTACCTTTAGGTCAGGGAGCCAATTCTACAATATATCCATCAACCAATTAATCATTCAAAAATCAATTTTCCATCTAGGGTTTAGGTTTAGGATTGCTTTATTACTATTTACATTTTCAACTATGAAAACTACCATAGAAGTGAATTGTCGTTGACAGCAACAACACTACTTCGTTCATTACCAACAACAATCACTTGTTAATTTAACATCAATTTAAACTAAAATTATTTTTTACCTCTAATCACCGTGGATGAAGAACTTCCTTCCATTTTTAGCATAATCAATTAGTTTCTTCAAGGTAGACTTGAGAATAATGTAATTGACAAGTTTGGATTTGGTAAAAAATGGGTTGGGGATGGAGTTTGGGAGGATTTTGACAAGAAGAAGGTTTTTTGGTAAAGTGATTTTCAGATCTGTGCAGACTGTAATTTTGATGCCCAAAATAGAGCTTGCGCAATCCATATTTGCGCAAGCATTATATATAAAGCTTGCGCAAATATGGATTGCGCAAGCAATATACATAGAGCTTGCGCAAATATGGATTGTGCAAGCTCTATATTAAAAAAAATAAGCTTGCGCGATCCATATTTGCGCAAGCTTATTTCAAAACGAGGCCTAGTTCTGCAATAAGTTTTCTATGAGGCCTAAATTTGTTATATGTTTTTTCTGGAGGTCTCATCTGAAAATTTGTCCTAAAAAAAATAACAGTTGGACTGCTCGATAGAAAGAAAATAACAAATACACACCATTCTATGACAGGATCAACAATGATTTAGAAGGGCATCACTCACAGATAAACATCAAAAAAGACCCATCGGTTATGTAGGGACTGCTTTTCATTTATAAGGGCATCAATTGCAGTGCAACAAACATATTAATGGATTTCTCATCATTCACCCCAAATAGATCTATAGAAAGTGACACTAGCAGTCTTTTTCGGCTATATACATAGAGAACAAAAAACACTAGAGCTCTAAGTAAAGTGAAAATGATGACAATGGTCGATTTGTGAAGTAAATAAACTTAGCCCCACTATCAAATACTATAGGTGCAGGGTTCTTAATATCCACAACTTTTTCCATACTAAAAACTTGGCTTCTGTATAGAATAATACTTCTTATTATCTAAGAAAAGATGAAACAGTGCTACACTATCCTTTAGAAAAAAACCCTTTTAAGTGTAAGGATAGATCATATAACCTCTACGTGCTAGGCATGGAAACAAAATACAGATAACAGAAGGTACCATTGAATTCACTGAAATATTAGAAACAAATACATATAAACCTAGATTCAACCCAAAATAGACTTCAACAGTATAGTAAATAAGAAAAAACATAACTCCGAACATAATCATTACAACCAAATCAGTTACTCGGAAGTGAAACAAATTACCAGATGCCGAAATTGGATCCATCGAGCATGGAAATTGCCATGCCAAGGTGGGTACATCTTAAATATCCTTTTCGGACTTGCTAAAACCTTCCTATAATCGAAATATTAATTGTTTGAACTTGCAGCGGCCTAGGGTGGTGGTTTTAGCATACTCTCCAAGCAATAGCCTATAATATTTGAATCGCGTGAAAATGGGGCTATTTGATAATATGCATAAAGCCTGTCAGATGAAGAAGACGAGGGGAGTGGTAGAGGAGTGAGGGGAGTGATAGAGGAGTGGAGCGATAAGGAAATTGTAGATGGGCATATTATCGAAATAGGAAGTAACAGTAAAAATACAACGTAAAAACCATACAGAAAACGTGCACAAGGATGCATAACAATAGGATACTGATAAAAAACAGTAAGAAATTCTAAGACCTGCCTTAGCAATCTTTTTAAAACTTTATTTGCAAATTTTTCTAAGATACAATGGAATAATTTGCACGAGATTGCAATGGGTAAGTCTACTTTGTGATTCAATAACGCTTTGATTTTAGAACAGAAAGAAGAGAAAGAAGACGCGGAAAAAGGGATGAGGAATGTGATCAGCATTCCCGTCCTTTTATAGCCTTCAGCGATAGCGTCCGTTCAAAAGGTACAGTCATGTTTGTTCATTTTATTTGCAACGGTCATGCCTGTTCGCAATACTTATTTGCAATGTACCGTTTGAATGTAAACAGAAAACTGTTTATTTTTGTTCAGCAAAAATATAATACAGTCCAGTCTTATTGGACCCGCACTTGATCCGGTATGGACGCTCGGTGTGTGTGCGTGGGTGTTAGACCATGGCCACATAAGTCCTCCCCCTCATACAAAATTACTCGACCCTAAGGGCCAATATAGATTGATGGAAAAAAGTATATAAACTTGAAAACTTCTCTTATATTTGCCAATGTGCACTACAAGTAATACAGTGATTTTCGACGGCTACGAGCCGTTGGCGGCCGTCGTGAGCCGTCAGAAATGCCGTCGGTATAGAGAACAAGGCTTTCGTCTTTTTCCGATGGAAATGAAGACGTTTTTTTGACGGCAATTTCGGCGGCCTTTCCGACGATTAAGACGTCCACGTGGCTTGAAAAATCGCAGGAAAACCATCTGGAGCCATCGCTGATTTTTGGTCAATAAGCCGTCGGAAATTTGGGTGATTTTTTTTATATTACAGTAGCATTCGAATTCCAAACAGCACATCAATATCAATATATATCACAACACATCAAAATCAATATATATATCAGATATCTAAGCTAAAATAAAAATCAATATCAATAACAATACAAAACTCAAACATTACCATCTTAATCTTAGACTCAAACATTACCATCAATACAAAACAAGCCGTCCATCATCAATCTCGCACACCCAACAACAATATGTACATTCAACATCAATGTACAATATATACGACGTCTAAAATGCCAACCAAACACATCAGTCCAACAAATCAACCTTATAAATCAACATCAAACACCACACCAAACACCACATGTCCAAAAATCAACATCACTGTCTCTCGTTGTATATATACACAAGTTTTAAAAATAAACACTGCAAAACGTACCTCATGACTCGTCGTCGGCTCCAGAACCACCATACGAAGGGAATGCTCCATGTACTTGGCCAAACGATGGTTAAGTTGCTTCATTTGCACTGCTCGGAGACGGTTCTGCTCATGCAGCTGTGCAATCTACTATCGAAGCTCATTAATCTCAGCTTTGTCCTAAACCTTTTGATAAGCCTTTTGCGAGGCCCGATCCTACAAAAGAAGTTGAAATACGTTTAAGTTATTTACGTAACTTTTATAAAAATTAAGCAATTTTTACAACTTAGTTAATTTTTTATAAATTACCGCTTGATTGTCGTAGCCATAGCGCCTATTTTGCTATGTCGGGTCCATAACGGAGTCGAAGATAGCGTCCTCTTCATCAAGGGTCAATTGCTTCCGTCCTAATTGCTCGAGCATCTACACACATGCTTGCGTAAATCTTTCCTGCAATGTAAAATTAAATACAATTAAATATTACATGACTTTATTATAATATTTTATAACTAATTAATTAAACCGATCATTATTAATAACTTATAACTTAAAATATACTTACATGTGCGGTGTATGCTTTATCATCCTCATGCCAGACATACATCACTGATCCCACGTCGTCGGTCTGCCTGACGGCATGGGTATGTGCAAATACGTTCATATGCGAGATAGGAGCCCTACACGCTCTTTCCTGCAATAAATGGTGTATATTATTGTTGTTCATATAAATTTATACAAAAAATGTAATAACTGTTCATAATTGTAATTAATCAATTTACCAGATCCTCGCGATGATGTTGAAATGATTTCGAGCCACCATGGTGTGTAACAGGATTTTTTTGCCTATTCGCCGAGTTCTTGTCTGACTCCGCCTGCAAATTAAAAACTAAGATTATATTTTACAGGCATAAATTATGTATTCTCTACTGAACAAATTAAGGTGATATCTGATAGATTTACTCTGAATTCATCGCTTCTCCACCATGCGACCCAAGCATCCCATATGCTGGCGCCCATCCAGCTTGGCTTCTTCCCAGATTTTCTGACGGTAAACATCGTATCCCGGTAATTCTTTGCAATCTTTGAGTTCCAGTGGCATTGGAAAAGAGAAACGTCCTCTTCTTGTTGGTCTACCGCCCCCTGTATGTTGAAAAATTATAAGTTATACATTAATACTTAGTCAGCAAATTGTAAAGTGGTTATATATAATGATATATAAATTTACACTTACCAGGAAGTCCTACCAGATGCTCTCCCATACGTGCTCTGAGATCCTACTCCATTTGGGCCAGTACGCAGTCATACGGCTCATGTATGCTTGCTTAGAAATGCTGAGAACTATATTCGAAGGCTCAAGCTTAAAACCCCTGCATTAAATATGATACAGACAAATCATGACTAATATATCATATAAAATATTTATAATGTTGAAGTAAATTTAATACTTACGACCCATCTGCTTTTAGTAGCCTAGGAGTGATGGGTAAGTAATGCATACGCTTGTACGGAACTTCATTTCCCTTCTTTTTTTTTGGTTTGTATCTTTCTTGATTACATATTTTAATCCTAAGATTGATGTCTTCGTTCCAAACAACATGCAACCATTTAAACATGTATCTATTTTTTTATACGACAAACTAGAAGAAAACATAAGTTTTTTCACTTCATAATGATTTCGCACATTAAATTATCGGATGACATATGCCATTTTGTAGCTTGTACTATAGCTATAAACTCGGCTTCTGTGATGTTGTATTTTGATTTCATCGCAATGTATTCTGCAGTTACTGAAAGTTGAGTACCGCTTGTGCAACCATCCCAAAGGGGTTTCTTAGCAGCATTCAATAAATCATATAAAAAAATTTCTCCAATACTTGGTTCTTCTTCGACATTAACATTGTTACAATCAACTTCAACAGTAGGGAACATTGAACATGCTGCATCTTCAACCATATCTTCTATGAGAGTCGTCAGAACAATTTCATTATCCACCTCCTCCTCCGAATGTACGGGATTATGTGCTATAAGTTCTCTATGACGATCCCACACCAAATAATTCGGCCCAAAACCATATTGGCGCAAATGAACTATTACCATATCTGGTATCAAATGCTTTAATAATTTGCACCTACTACATGTACAACGAATTTCTTTGTCGTTCCCATTATTACTTAAAGCGAATTTAATAAAGACGTGTACACAATTTTGAAAATGTTCACTTATTGAGCCTCCAATTTCTATTCTTTGTTGGTACATCCAGCTCCGATCAATAAAATAATTGACCATTTTTCCTACTTTAAAACATAAAAACGTATTAATCATTTACGTATTGACATTTTATTTTTCAATTAAATTATACATTTAAATTTTTGAAATATATAATATTATTCTATTTAATTTTGTTTTCAAACGGATTTAGACAAATTATATGAATATAATCTTAAATTTTTAGGTTATTATTTTACACTTTGATGGTTGGTCATCCTACTTCCCATTACAAACATAGTAATAATTATATTGTGTAAATCATTTCATTTTAAACGATTCAACAAAATTTCAGCAGCACTTCTCCTTTGTTCCCGGTATTGTACACATATGCGTGTATATAGGGAATAAAAAGAAAGTGTTGTCAAAATTTTGTGAACCGTTTAAAATGAAACGATTTGCAAAATATAATTACTTTATTGTGTTTGTAACTTGTCCAATACAGGGACAAATCCGATAAATATTGCATCAGATGAATATAAATGTCCGTTCTGTGATAAAAACGAATATCCATATAACGATCATATACAATAGTTGTCAGACGGGGCCAAAAACTATCTAAGGGATTTATAAAAGGTAAAGCGTACGATACAAAAAAACTTACAATAATTTATTTACATTCTAAGAAACGCATACACTAAATCGTCATTTTCATCTTTTTAAAAACCCATACACTAAATCCTGAGCATCGACTCTAATTAATCCAAACTAGCCCTAATGCGCGTATGCACTAATTAATCAACACATATACACAAATTAACACACATATACACTAAACAAATTATTTTTCTCAACATTTAAATGATAAACAATTATAATAACAACCTAATTAGCATTCAATAGGGTATAACAAACAATCAATGAGGTATTATAAATAACTATCAAATTAACCCTAATTTACCAAATCAAAATTAAATAGGGTTTATAAATTAAACCTTCTTGAAGAGCAATAGCTAATGGAGAGACTTGAAAATTGAAGATGGAGATAGTCTTGGAGGCATGAAGGCTTGCTGACAGCGTGGAGGAGGTGAAGGAGGTGGTGGAGTTGATATTTGGGAAGGAAATTTGGGTTTTAGATAATGAAGAAGAAGTGTCGGCCTAGGGCTGAAGTATTCGAGACTTTTCGACGGCTTCCAACGACCGCCGACGTGTATTTTTGTGACGGGCTCCGATGGCTGCGGGCGGCTAGTTTATTTTATTTTCAGTAATGCCACGGCGATTACTAGCCGTCGGCGGCCGTCGGAAATGTGCATCGCAATAAATAATGTTTCTAGTAGTGGTGGGACTTTAAATATCTTCATTCACCTCTTCAATGCAAGGATCTCCAATAGAAACAAGATGGTGGAGGAAACGATTTAGGGTTTGGGAGATGGGGGAACTATGTTTTAGAAGTGGAGATAGTCAGAACAATATTTTTGTGAAATAGCGCATCATAATAAAAAATATGCGGGACCGAAAAAAATTGGCAGTGTTAAAACTAAATAAAATATATTAAAAACCCAAATATAGTAGCACTTGGATTTGAAACGCTAGCAATAAGTGCAACTAAAAATAGGTTTTCTTGTAGTGAAGTAACCTATATAATAAAATTGCAATATAAATTCATCATAATAATATATTAGTAATCTATGTCATATATCCAAACCTAAAATTTTAAAATTAACAACAACAATTATATCATATCAACTTGGTTATACTGTTCAACATGCAAGGTACAACAATGAAGGAAACAAAATATGCATAAATAAACAATATTTTGAACATCTACTATTTTATATCATCATACTATTGAAATATAACATTTTCATAAGAATACTAAAATTAATTTTAGCAAAAATATATAAATTAAAAATCTTCACGTAGGAACCGAACAATAACATATGGATTGAACTAAATGTAAGGTATGGCATAAGCGGTGAAAGCTGCATTGTGACACCTCACCTCTATTTCCATACTATCCAAGAGTATGATAGAGTAATACTGTCAGATAATACAAAGAATGAGGCTATATGGAGTACACATCGGACTAACACTGGTACATATTAAAACATAAAATAAATAATACATATATGCATACACAGTATCGGCACAAAGCAATAAAATCACAGAAGGATGTCATCACCGGATCATATCAAAATCATCAATCAAATCCATCTCAGCGATAAATCATTCATATAATTTAATTCAACATATAAAAGAAGTAAAATTAGAAAAACAAGATAAAATAGATTAATCAAAAAGGCTTGTAAGAATAGAACAAACAAATCAATTCCAATATAAAATTTTCATATAACAAAATTAATACTTAGAATTAGACAATTAATGTTAAATATATATTCTAGAATTAATTAAACTCAAACATAAAATATTCTATACAATAAATAACTAATTTCTTAGTCTTATATAAAATTAGTCAATTATCAAATATTTACTAAAATATTAGAGAAACACATTTCAAATCGATGTCTAAAAATAATCATTCGTATAGGGGTGTAAATGGGTCGGACCAGATGAAGGTGTGTCCTAATCCTGTCCCATAAGAGATTCAGATGGACATGGACCAGACAAGGTTTAAATTCGAACATTGTTCGTACGAGCCGGATAATGGACGAACAATGTTCGGACAATAGAAAAACATCGAACATTTTCGGACGGACATATTTTCGTACATTTTTTTCTTATCCTAATTCGTGTTCTAAATGAGAATCGTACGGACACGAACCGAACGCCTTACAATCTCGGACCGAGTCGGATAACAGACTTTCCTGTCTGATATACAGCCCAACATTCACAACATTCTATCTTATATAAGAAACTAAATACTTAGAAATGAACAATAAACACATGTTCTAGGATTAACTACAATTTAAATTTTTAAATTTATTATTCACAATAAATAAATAGGTTTCCAATCTTTTATATAAATATTCGATACTTAAACAGTCACTAATAATATTAGAAAAATCAATTCTTTCGATTTGAAACCCAAAATAGTTTATAAACTAAATATTGCACATATCAATTGTTTCACTCTTTTCAATAGTTTAAATACTACTCTTATATAACCCTATAAAGCATCCAAGTCAATTTTATATAGATTTATAATCAAATAAACATATTTTCAAAACTTGATTTACACACACACACACATGTGCTAAAATATCATAAAACACACTTTGTTTATTTATTGAACTTTAAATTTATATTCACATTCGTATTAGAATATATAGCAGTTAGTATAAATCTAATGTTGGCACTTACATACGCAGGGCCTTTAAATGATTGATTGTAATATTCAATCATAGACTAAGGCTAAAAAAACACAGATGGATTCAAAACATATTCACATGCAAGAAACACAAAACATATTTACATGCAGGCCTAAAAATTAATGATAAAAGAGGGCCTTGATTTTTATCTCCAAGTCTATGGTGTATTATATTTTAGTTGTATGAATAGATTGCACTTCAATTTACAGATTGAATGCACACAAATATATATATAAATTTGCATACTCACAACTAGGCATTTACACCACACATACAGATAGAGAAATCTTTCAAACACACAACACACTATCTCACCCCTCTAATGACACTTCGCACACATGCACACACTTACACCAGCAGCTACGACACTCACACACATATCACATACCCATGCACATAACAATCATATACACAGACATTCTGTAACGACCCAGAATTTGACCACCTCAAAATATAACATTTAAAGTGATTTTAAATATAAAATATATATGGTTCTAGGATTTAAACAATATTAGATAGGATTTGGAAATAGAAATATACATAGAGATAGTAACATTTGCTTATATAAACAAAAGTGACAAAATCCTGATTTCAGAAAAGTAAGTTTCAATGGTTAAATAAATTATTTTAATTTATTAACGAGTGTTTATATTTTTAAATAGCATTATACAAATTTATATTTATATTTGGTTTACATAAATAAATAGTTTAACTAAAACGTCAAAATATGACTGTAAAACATTTTGTCGAAAATCAACGTTGTGTCGATTAAAAGTTGTCGCAACGTCATCGCACCTTTATGTACACATTCTTATAAACATTTAACCATATAAAGAGTGATTTGCAATTGATTAAACAAGATTACTTTTTGAAAACACACTTAGAAAATTCTAGAAAGTAATTAGCAAAAGTAAACTAAAAAACAAAACATGTCAATTCAAAAAAGTAAACAAATCATTATATCCTTTACTTATCTCTTTAGTGAAAGTGACATAAACTGGTGATTTGAAACATGATGTTAAGTATTGAAAAATTTATTTGCTTAAAATTTAATCAAAGGGTATTTTAGTCTTTTCACAAAATATTATTTTAATTCCAAAAAATTTCTATAAATACACACACTTTCTCACTTTTTTTCACATCTTCTTCTTTATTTTCTAAGCTATTTCTTGCTTCCTTTAATGGCTTCTTTCCATAATTAAATAATGTCAAAATATTCCTAAAAATAAAACAAAGAAAAATATCAACAAAACTCCGCTCGAACCACCTCAAAACTCCTCCATTTCTCTTCCTCTACCCATGGCTTCAACCACCACCTACGGCCAAGCCCTCCTCCCCCTCCACTCAAGGTCGTGAGCAACTCCCCTCCCCCAGTCTAAGTCGAGCTACTTCAAGTCCAAGCGTTCAAAGATTCATGTGCGAAAAACATCAAGTAGCGAAACTATAGCCGATTTTCCATTCGAATAACCAAACAATGTGAGAACTCTAAACTATAGCTATATTAGTAGTTCTGATGGTAAAAAAATGTTTGATTCCTAATAATAATGTTTGATAAGTGTTTAAAAAAGAAAGTAGCAACCTTTGAAACATGTGTGAAAAGTTACATAATATACATACACATTTTGTGAATATTATTAAAATGATATGCAAGTTATAAATGTTATGATATGAGGTGTTATTATGGATGTTGATTATGATTTGGATTTGTATATGTTGATATTTGACTATGAATATGAAAATAAGTCACGTATACATGACGTTGTTTCACATGGAAATCACTTTCCAAAAGTAATGAAAAGAAAATGATATAGAATCATTTATACCATTGAAAATGGTTAAATATGTTTTAGAAATGTTCCATAAGTATTTAAACTTGTTTTCACCAAGTTTGAATGACAAACATTAAATAAGTCAAAACTAGGCACGTCGCGTAACGGTAGTTCACAATTTCACGCCGCAAAGTTTAAACGAGTATACGAAGTGGAATATAGCCCGGAATTCTTTGAGATAAGAATTTTCCGAACTATTATATCCATATCTTTCCAACAAAGAAAGAAAATCATGATTTCATCTTGTAGATTTTAAAATATGTCCAAAATAATTTTCCAAAAAAATCGTGCTTTTGTAGTAAAGTGACCAAAGTTTAAAATTGATATTTTAAATGTTTTAAAAATATGAAATAAATTCTAAAAATATTTTAAAATATATTAAAATTTATTTAAGTTGAAAAGATGGATTTTTAAATGATATAAAAATTGTTTTGAAGAATATAGCTTTTAAAGCACTTTTTGTAACACTTTTTGAAAGCTTTTGCAACAATTTGTAATAACTTATGAATTATGGATTTAAACTCAACAATCCTATTTCAAATCTTTTATAAATGTTTTTAGAAGAATAATTAAGTGTTTTAAATAAAGATTGGGAAGCTTAAATAATCCTTAGCAAAAATTGAGTATGCGAAAACGACTAATACATTTGTCCCACCTATGAGAGCTAAACGGTAAAACAAGGTGTGTAACTAAGGTTAGGGATGAAGCAACCAGTGCCTTGAACTTACCTGGCCTTCTCTTTATCTTTTAGACGATGGGTGGAACAGATCGAAGGGAAAACCCAGATACTCTAAAAATTTATATTAAAGTTTTCCTAAATAAGAGGCGAAATAAATTGAAATTATTCCAAGATTTAAAAAGGTTTAAATAAACCAAGGGATTGAAAAATCTTAAAAGAAAGGCTATAATGATTCCATATTCACTAGAAGAATACTTTATAAAGATATATATTTCTTGAAGTTATTTTTGATAAAGAGAAATGAATGAATCGAACAACAATCATCTAATTACATCATTTTTTATCGATGGTTGGTTCGGAGACACCGGGGTCGGCTTTGAATAATTCTTGTCCGAAGACCTCTTCGAACCAATTTACGTATTCGAAGTGAAGACATGAAGATATCTGTAGAAGATGGAATGTAGGGCTACTTGTCACTGACCCTCAGAGGGAAATTTCCCGTATCATATTATTATGGGAGTAGTTCTTCATTTAAGATCTTCGATGCAAGGACTTCTCGCTACTAATCCTAGGAGTAATTCTCGATAGGATGTGATAGGAGAGTGCCTTCGGTTTGTCTTGTCCCTGGACAACTTGTATGGACCAATGTCCGACATTGCATTTCTAATTACATTGATTGATCTCTATGAACGTATCATATGTTTGGTGGCAGAGAAGGCAACTACTCTTAGCTTAACACCCTTTCCTGAGATGTATGAGCTCAAGAGTTATACATTTGTAGAGATCAGTTGTGTGATCATGAAATGGTAGTGTGGCATTCAAAGTTGAATGTGCTATGTGAAAAAAGGTAATCACTACCTCAGGCCTCATCAACCGAGAATGGCTAAAGCATGGTAGATGCGGCAAAGCTATGTGGGTCGCATCCATTAGGAGATGGTCATCACCCTTCTAGATTACTCTCTATATGTCGAGTATGTGGTGTATGCTTGGGATCCCATTAAAGGTCGGTAACGACCAGGGTGATGCCATATTCGGTACTATCCAACGAAGGAGTAGGCCGGTTCTGTGTTGGTATAGTCGTTCAGTATCTTGACCCTAGGTATATCCCTCTATAGGTATATTGTACAGAAGGTAGTCCCTCACCTTGCTATTGTATGGAATCCATTCTCCGAACGAGCCTTGTAAGAGTTTTGTTTGTAGATCCTAGTATGCTGGAATTTAATAATGGTAACAATTTCGGCTAAGATTAATAAGTTTATTTGCAAATGTTTTCAAAGATATGTCATTAAAAATAATATCAAGTATTTTGACGTAAAATGTTTTGGTTATCATAAGTTAAAAACCCGTTCCGTGTTTATGTGCGGCGTGGTCTTATGAGATACCTTTTTGTTTTCAAAATGCATATTTTGAGTTCTCACACCAGTCCCATGACTGACCTGGAGTTTATTTTCCTTTTCCCTTAAACTATGGGTGCCCTAATTTTCCCCGGGCAGCCAAGTAGTTAGGACAACTTAGAGCATTTTGGAATGGAGCAAGGAGCATGAAGCATTTTGGGTCTTCCGAAGAAGTTATCTATATTCCGTTGTATCTATATTATGTATCTACTAGCACTTGTAAGGATAGACCAATATAACTACCCTAGCTGGGTTGGTACATGCTGTAACTTTGATAAATCATTTGAAGTTATTGCATGTAATCTTCCATATGTAAAATTATAGGTGTTTTAATGCGATGTGAGATTCTATTTGTTCTATCTTCTATATTTATTTCTTTTTACCCCTAACGACTGGGTTTCCAACACTTGAATTGGTGGCACGTGAATACCGAGGATGTATTATTGTCGATTTTCGAGGGTCAAAAATCTTGTTCGTCACATTTGGTATCAGAGCTTATGGTTGAGCGAATACCTAAGCCTGGTTGGGGTCAACTCGTTAGAGATAGGGTTAGCAATGCCCTAGAATGAGTTTAGTCTGAGAGAGCGCACATTTGAAAATCTTATCCAAATAAGTATATTCGAGTTTTATTCCATTCCCTAAGATAATCTCGTCTATAATCCTAAAGATATTTCATTACTATATTCAGGAGGTAGAAAATGAGTACTAAAAAGGACGAGGGAAGGGAAACAAAAGGGTTGAAGAAACGATAATTTCTATACAACCTCAAGTTAACCTTGCAACTTTCTGCCTAACTTTTACCAATTTGGGCGGGAAACCATTCAGGGGTATAGAATCTATTAGTGAAGCTTAGGCTTGGTTTGGTTCATGTGAGAGAATCTATAAAGGATTAGGAATCAAGGATGAGCAAAAGCGCTTCCTGGCAACTTGGCAACTGCAAGATACGGCTTTGGCTTGGTGGGAGTCAATTTCCGTCAATGAACCAGAAGATGATATTTCACGGGAAAGATTTAAGGAAGTTTTTAGAGAACGATAGCTACCCGATGCCAGGAAGTCCTGTCTCTATAAAAGCTTCATAGATCTAAAGCAAGGAGAAATGTCGGTAGAGGAATACTTAAGAAAGTTTGATGAATTATCTCTTTTTGGGCATGGACTGATTGACACTCCACTTAAGAAGAATGAAATATTTGTGGCTGGAATGAGAAAAGAGTTTCATGATATAATGACGGCTCACCTAAAGGGATCATTCATGAACCTAATAGATATGGGTTTGCGATATGAATTTCTTGATAAGGAAAAGCCAACATCATAGATAAATATTAGCAATAGTAGCAACAACCCCAATGAGAAGGAATTCAATCCAAAGGCGAAAAGACGACAAGGAGGAAAGAAGAAAAATAATTTAACGAGCACCAGGTGTGGAAATTGTCAAAAGAAAGGACATATTATGGAAGATTGTAGGAGTGAGAAGAGGCAACAAGAAAAGGTACTCTGTTCTAATTGTCATCAACAAGGGCATATGATGATGGGTTGTCCATTTATGGAGATTGTCCAGTCAGCTAAGACCTATGCCATGGAAGAAGAACCATTAACTTCGGAAGAAACAAGGGAAAGGGAAGTTTTGGAGGGTGTTATTTGTGTTGAAGGCATTGGGTTATCATAGACTGATTAACTAAAAGTGCACACTTCATTCCAGTTAAGCCAACAAGGACCGCTGCAAGCCTTGCGGATATATATATATGAAGGAGATTGTCTGATTGCATGGAGTTCCAAGCAGTATAGTAAGCGATCGAGATCCGAACTTTACTAGTCAGTTTTGGGAAGCATTATAGACAGCTTTGGGAACGAAGCTGAGTATAAGCACTGCATATCACCCCCAAACTGATGGACAAATGGAACGAGTCAACCACATTTTGGAAGGTCTTTTAAGAGCATGTATCCTAGACTTTGGAGACTCGTGGGAAAATCATTTGCATTTAGTAGAGTTTTCCTACAACAACAACTATCAAGCTGGTATCGGTATGGCACCATATGAAGCTTCACATGGTCGTCCGTGTAAATCGTCAGCTTGTTGGATAGAAATCAAAGATCGATTAGTACTTGGCCCAATATGATACGAGAAGCTTCAGAAAAAGTTAATATGATTAGAAAGAAGCTAAAAGAAGCCCAAAGCAGACAGAAGAGTTATGCAGATCAAAGGCGTAGAAATATGGAATTCTCAGTTGGAGATTTAGTCTTGTTGAAAGTCTCTCCAATAAGAGGAGTAGTAAGATTTGGAAGGACAGGGAAGTTAGCACCTCGATATATTGGACCTTTTCCCACTCTCGAACGAATCAGCCCACTAGCTTATCGAGTACAATTGCCTGAAAGATTGTCTAGTGTACACAATGTTTTTCACGTATCACATTTACAGAAGCATGTATATGATCCAGAACAAATCATAGAAATGGCTGCTCAAGAAGACTTAGAGATAGAACCAAATTTAGCAGTTATTAGACGACCTGTTCGAATCATTGATCAAGATGAGAAGCGATTAAGGAGGAAGGTCATACGGTTAGTCAAAGTCCAATTGAGTGGAGATGCAGAGGATTGCACATCGAAAACAGAGAAAAGATTGAAGAAGGTATATCCTGAGTTTAGAATCGATGTACAGACTTTATCTATCGATTGAGTGTACTCACCGCCTATGGTATAGTCGCTTATTTTATATATTCCACCTTATCGAATATATATTTCATTTTGAGCTATTTTCTTCTAATCTAATTTCAAGGATGAAATTTCTTTTAAGTACGGGAGAATGTAACGACCCAAAATTGGACCACCTCAAAATATAACATTTAAAGTGATTTTAAATATAAATTATATAAGGTTTTAGGATTTAAACAATATTAGATAGGATTTGAAAATAGAAATATACATAAAGATAGTAACATTTGCTTATATTAACAAAAGTGACAAAATCCTGATTTCAGAAAACTAAGTTTCAATGGTTAAATAAATTATTTTAATTTATTAATGAATGATTATATTTTTAAATAGCATTATACAAATTTATTTTTTAAATTTGATTTACATAAATAAATAGTTTAACTAAAACGTCAAAATATGATCGTAAAACATTTTGTCGAAAATCAACGTTGTGTCGATTAAAAGTTGTCGCAATGTCATCGCACCTTTATGTACACATTCTTATAAACATTTTAACATATAAAGAGTGATTTGCAATTAACTAAACAAGATTACTTTTTGAAAACACACTTAGAAAATTCTAGAAAGTAATTAGCAAAAGTAAACTAAAAAGACAAAACATGTCATTTCTAAAAAGTAAACAAATCATTATATTCTTTACTTATCTCTTAAGTGAAAGTGACATAAAGTGGCGATTTGAAACATGATGTTAAGTATTGCAAAAGTTATTTGCTTAAAATTTAAGCAAAGGGTATTTTAGTCTTTTCACAAAATATTATTTTAATTCCAAAAAATATCTATTAATACACACACACTTTCTCACTTTTTTTCACATCTTCTGCTTCATTTTCTAAGTTATTTCTTGCTTCCTTTAATGGCTTCTTTCCATAATTAAATAATGTTAAAATATTCCTAAAAATAAAACAAAGAAAAATATCAACAAAACTCCGCCCGAACCACTTCAAAACTCCTCCATTTCTCTTCCTCTACCCACGACTTCAACCACCACCCACGGCCAAGCCCTCCTACCCCTCCACTCAAGGCCGTGAGCAACATCCCCTCCCCCAGTCTAAGTCGAGCTACTTCAAGTCCAAGCGTTCAAAGATTCGTGTGCGAAAAACATCTAGTAGCGAAACTATAACTAATTTTCCATTCGAATAACCAAACAAGGTGAGAACTCTAAACTATAGCTATATTAGTAGTTATGATGGTAAAAAATTGTTTGATTCCTAATAATAATGTATGATAAGTGTTTGAAAAAGAAAGTAGCAACCTTTGAAACATGTGTGAAAAGTTACATAATATACATACACATTTTGTGAATATTATTAAAATGATATGCAAGTTATAAATGTTATGATAAGAGGTGTTATTATGGATGTTGATTATGATTTGGATTTGTATATGTTGATATTTGACTATGAATATGAAAATAAGTCACGTATACACAACATTGTTTCACATGGAAATCACTTTCCAAAAGTAATGAAAAGAAAGTGATATAGAATCATTTATACCATTAAAAATGGTTAAATATGTTTAAGAAATGTTCCATAAGTATTTAAACTTGTTTTCACCAAGTTTGAATGACAAACATAAAATAAGTCAAAACTAGGCACGTCGTGTAACAGTAGTTCACAATTTCGTGCCGCAAAGTTTAAACGAGTATACGAAGTGGAATATAGCTCAGAATTCTTCGAGATAAGAATTTTCCGAACTATTATATCCATATCTTTCCAACAAAGAAAGAAAATCAAGATTTCATCTTGTAGATTTTAAAATATGTCCAAAACAATTTTCTAGAAAAATCGCGCTTTTGTAGTAAAGTGACCAAAGTTTAAAACTAATATTTTAAATGTTTTAAAAATATGAAATAAATTCTAAATTTTTTTTAAAATATTTTAAAAGTGATTTAAGTTGAAAAGACGGATTTTTAAATGATATAAAAGTCGTTTTGAAGAATATAGCTTTTAAAGCACTTTTTGTAACACTTTTTGAAATGCTTTTGCAACAATTCGTAATAACTTATGAATTATGGATTTAAACTCAACAATCCTCTTTATAATATTTTATAAATGTTTCTAGAATAATATTTAAGTGTTTTAAATAATGGTTGGGAAGCTTAAATAATCTTTAATGAAAATTGGATATGCGAAAAAGACTAGTACATTTGTCCCGCCTGTGAGAGCTAAACGGTAAAACAAAGTGTGTAACTAAGGTTAGGGATGGAGTAACTAGTGCCCTGAACATACCTGGCATTTGCTTTATCTTTTAGATGAGGGGTGGAACAGATCGAAGGGAAAGCCCGGATACTCTAAAAATTTATATTAAAGTTTTCCTAAATAAGAGGTGAAATAAATTGAAATTATTCCAAGATTTAAAAAGGTTTAAATAAACCAAGGGATTGAAAAATCTTAAAAGAAAGGCTATAATGATTCCATATTCACTAGAAGAATATTTTATAAAGATATATATCTCTCGAAGTTATTTTTGATAAAGAGAAATGAAAGAATCGAACAACGATCATCTAATTACATCATTTTTTATCGATGGTTGATTCAGAGAAACCGGGGTCGGATTTGGATAATTCCTGTCTGAAGACCACCTCGAACCAATTTACGTATTTGAAGTGAAGACATGAAGATATCTGTGGAAGATGGAAGGTAGAGCTACTTGTCACTGACCCGCGGAGGGAAATTTCCTGTATCATATTATTATGGCAGTAGTTCTTCATTTAAGATCTTCGATGCAAGGACTTCTCGCTACTAATCCTATGAGTAATTCCCAACAGGATGTGGTAGGTGAGTGCCTTCGGTTTGTCCTATCCCTGGACAACTTGTATGGACGAATGTCTGTGTTAAATATGCGTGTATATGATTTTTTTTTTTGGCAAAGCCAGCGGGGTTAACTGGTCCCCTACCAGTTTATTGCAACACAATAAAATGACTCAAAACAGACTTTGAATCAGAAAAATAAAGTACAAGGAAAACAAAGAAGACAACAAGGAAAAACAAAGAACAAAAAAAATATCACCTCCAGCAATCAATCATGATGCCAGGGATATGGCACTCCCTCCTTTTCAGTTGCATGTAAATTCTATTCTTAACTTCAGACCAAAGAGTACTAAAGCTTTTCCTTTTATTTTCAAAGACTATAGAGTTTCTCTCTTTCCATATCACATCCATATAAATTTTAATGCATATGATCAATACTCTGTTACCACTATTCTTCCACTTCGTAGCCATCAGAATTATATTCCAATCAATTGCTGAAAAGGGAACAGCAACAGTTCTTTGTAGACTACTCACAATCATAACAACCAGAGCAATTAATCTAGGGCAGTCGAAGAAAAGATGATCTACTGTTTCAACATACTGCTCACAAAATACACATTCAGGGGTACTACTAATCCCATAACTGTTTAAAACATGTCTGGTGAGGAGTGCTTTGCTAACAACCTTCCAGAACATTAAATTTTCTCTCGGGGGTGAATCATTGTTCCAAAGCACAGAGAACCATTTAGGAGCAAGGTAGACATTGTCATTACTGAAGAGTTTGTAGACCCGCTTAATACTATGGGGCTTTTTATTCCATGTCACGTTTAATGAATGGTCAGTGCTGAAGCTAGTACACTGGATAGTGTTCCACAGTTGCCTAACAACTTGGCTACTATTGTAAGGAAGATGGATTCTTCCTTCATTAAGATACTCACTGACTTTTGCTTCACGATTAACTCCAGATTGGACTATCATAGCATGATCTATATATGAAGATAGTATCAAACCTGGTCTAACCCAGGGTTCATCCCAAAAACTAGTACTAGTGTTATCGCGAACATGGTACTGGAACATGGGCAGGAGCACTTCCCTGAGCTTAAGAATATTCCTCCATGTCCAACTACTGTCTTGAGCTATATCCATCAACCAAAACCTCCTATGCTTGATATTGTACGTCCATATCCATTTGACCCATAGACTGTTTTTCTTAGTTATTACATCATGGAAATGTTTACTGAATGCAGCTCTGTTCCAATTTTTAGCATTTATAATGCCCAGACCTCCCAACTGAAGCGTAGTTTCACAATTAGCAAATGAACATGGCAATAGTTTCTTATTGAACATGCTGCCTGTCCAGAAAAATCTGTTCATGGCAGAGCGGACAAGGTGCAGTAGCTTTCTAGGTAGAATAATAGAGCGTGCCCAATATACCAAGGAAGGGGAAACAACTGATTTAATAAGCACAAGCCTAGCACTTTGGGACATTCTACGATTTTCCCAAGCATTCATAACAGAAGTAATTTTATTAAATAGGGGTAGACAGTCAGCTATGGAAATTCTTTTAGTAATGATGGGAAGGCCTAGGTACCTCATGTCAGCGTGCATACTAGATAACCCACTATGCTGATACAAGCCAGCTGCTTGAACATCAGAGATTCCTGCAAAAAGCAAGGAGGATTTGGTCCTGTTGATGGATAAACCAGTCATAAGGTAAAAGGAATGCAAAGCACACAGGATTTCACTTAAAGAGGATGCTTCCGGTTTTGTAAAGATCATCACATCGTCAGCAAACATAATGGAAGATAGGTTGTGCAGAGAACACTTCGGGTGGTACTTAATGAGTCTTTGAGTGTATTTGTTCTGAAGTATAACATTGAGCACTTCCATAACTAAGAGAAATATATATGATGAAATTGGGTCACCCTGCCTTATTCCTTTTTGGCAACCAAAGTAGCCAACAGGCCTTCCATTAACTATGACAGAGAATGTAGGGGAAGAAATACAAGTATATATCCAAGAAACAAAGATTTTGGGGAAGCCCATCATTGCCATAATCCTCACAATAGATTCCCAGTTTATGGATCATAAGCTTTTGATATATCGATTTTAAGCGCAGCAGCAGGAGTAGCATTACAATTTCCATAACTTTTCATCAATTCATGGGCAATAAGAACATTATCAAGAATGTTTCTAGATGGAATGAATGCAGCTTGATTGTGAGACACAATTGTTGGAAGAACACAAACTAACCTAGTTGCAAGAATTTTTGAAATACATTTGTACATAACATTGCAACACGATATAGGCCTAAAGGATGAAACTTTGTCAGGTGGAGAAACCTTAGGGATTAAAGCAATATTCGTTTCATTGATCTCTCTCAGCATTTTACACTTGTTGAAAAAATTATGGATAGCTGTACAAAATTCATGGCCAAGCACGGACCATGTTGCAATAAAGAAGGTAACATTTAGGCCATCAGGTCCGGCAGAAGAAAGTTGGTTCAAGGAGAAGAGGGCAGTCTTGATTTCTTCATCAGTAACAGGTTTTATTAATGCTTCAGCTTGAAGAACAGTTATGCACGGCAGCGGGAGGGAAGAAATAAGGCTAAGGTCAGGAGAGAAGCCCGAAGAATTGCTAAAAATTTTAGAAAAATAATCAACAAAAGCTTGATCCACAGTTTCAGGTGTAGAGAATTCGTTACCATGTTCATCCATTATATTGTAAATGTTTTCTCTGGCATGCTTGACCCTTAGTGAGTCATGGAAAAATTTAGTGTTCTTATCACCTTCTTCATACCATTTGTTGCGTAGTTGTTGGCTTTTCATACTTGCCTCCAGTTGCAGGGTTTATTCACTTCCAAGAATATACGACCTTCTTCATTGGCAGCATTGACGTCATCCGGATTTTTGTTTGATGATAATAAACATATATACATTCATTTAAATGTATTTGATATTGTACTATTTTATTTTTCACAGATAAAATAAATATTTGCTGAATAAAATAAATAACACAGAATTGGAATTCAAACGAATATTTTATTCAAACAAATATTTATTACAATTTTGATAGTACAACTTCAAGCTCTCACTATAACTATACAATTTCAGTCACAATACAATTACATCACATTTTCATAGTTACATCAGTTCCTCACTACATATCACTCACACTCGTATTTATCTTCAACTTCATTCTAATGTGAATCCAGCATATGAGCAATCTGCAGAAATATACATTAACGTAGTAAAATTGAAAATAAAATTTTTTTGCAGTATAAAACAAAATATAAATTTTGAAAATAATATTTGCCTCAGTTATTTGGGTTGTTCGTCATCATTTATATTTGAATTCATCATACACGAACATTGTGACATGCACAGTGCAACACTGTACATGCCACAAGGCCGTGCACACCGAAATGTACACTTGATAATGTTACAGGGACAAGTGAGCACAGGTCAAACTCATATATAGGATTCAACTCAAGTGCAATAAAATGATGTCACATCTTTCAGCACAAGGTCAAATCCAAATCGGATTCAACACAGGTGCAAATATGAAACAATGGGTCGAGACAAAACTGAGTCAATGATGAAGCACCAGACTTCAAGCCATGCACAGGTCAGGGAAGCAACCAATACACAGTGCATATATGAAGTACACAAGTACAAAACCAAACAGCATATTGCAGAAAACACACATGAATGGTAGCACAAAGAATGGCCAGAAACAACTACAAGCAAATGCAAACACATGTACACAATGCTACAACACGGTGAAGTGAGCAACATCGGTGAGACATGGCACACTGGAATAAGTAGTACAATGAAGTACACTAATCCAACAAGGCATCAAACAACTCAAGTGAACAAGGCTCGAACTCAACAAAATAGTTTCGAGCAACAGTGCACAAGGGCAAACTGAACCAAACTGCAAGTCCAAATTAATACATCAGTGAAACAGATTCAAGTGAGGAGGCAACAAGAAATGAAACTCAAGTTAACATATATGATCAACTGGTTACACAGTATGAAGTGCCAACAATATCATAAAAACAAGAACAGCATAAACAAGATAAAGTACTCAAAGCTACAAACTGGACAATACAAACTATAACATGAATGACCAGTTTCGACCAAGAATGTACACAAGTGTACAACCACTCCAGACCAGTTCATTGACAATATACATGAATCAAGATACAAGACTTGAACTCAAGTCAGCGACAATAGAAGTATGGACAAATGAGGACTGCATGAAAAGAACTCAAGTTTGGCAACATGATACTGACTACACATGAGATTCAAAGTGAAGACAAAATGAAACTCAAGGCTAATACAACATGAATGTACAAATTCATATGAAACTGGACTTCAACAAGACCCCATGCAACTCTACGATTTCAAGCATGCAAAATACAGGAAAAACAAAGTAATGCAAAACAGTTCACCAAGCTACAACATAAACACAATGCAACAGTCAATGGTTCAGCAACTAAAACATGAAGTGTGGATACCAGAAAACAACAAGTCTCAAATAACATACTATAACACAGACATATGGATATGCATCTACAAAGTGACAGTGCAGACAACTGGAGTCAATATCAAAATACATGGAGTAACACAATATCTGCAAGCAGGAAATCAAGTCAAATGCTTACATGTAAATCAGAGAGTATATACAGAGACAGACATCATAAAACCAGAGGCAACTGGCAACAAATAATACAATATAAACCAGACTACATGAAACACATGGAGACAGTGCCCAGACAGCCGCAAGTAACCCAACAAGTATATCAGTCAGAAATATCATCACCGAAGACAACAGGGAATGAAAGAACCGCAGTTACAAGAATGTGGTACAGGTTGAATAATATTATTGCATAAACAACAAAGCTGTGATTAACGAATACGATGAACAAGTCAGAGACGAGGTAGTCAAGAATGGAACAGATGGTACAGTTCGAAACAGGGAATTCGAAGTCAACTCGAATTCAATATCGTCAAAACAACCAAAGACGTGATGGCCACAAAATTCAACAGTACTGTGTTGACCATGTCAAAAATCAAAGCCAAACTAAATCAGGAAAGTTTCTGCCGTAGCAATCAAGGAAAATCGAACGCTACATAATTAAAACCGTGTGAATCAAGTAAGTCGCAAATATCAAGCAACGAAATTATATGAATTGAAGAAGTCAGATAAATCACCATCGTTCAAAAATAATCAAATGGCCGAAGACAAATTCAAACAAATTCGTACGAACGAAAATATAGGGATCGAATCCTCTATAAAAGCCCAATCATCACTGGCATTTAAATCATCGAATTCAAGTATACAATCCAGAGAACAAAAGGCATAAATTACATACCGAAGTCAGGAGTCGAATTCGATCATCGAGAAGCAGCCGTGTGCAAGACGAAGAAACAATTGATCGTAAGCAATCACGAGAACAACCCATCTGATCGATCAACAAGTCGGTGGCTTCAATTTTAGAAAGCCCTAATTTTGAAGGAAGAGGAACGAACGAAGAAACAAGAGCCACCATTATCACAAGCAAAGGAATGGGCCGACATAGTTAAAATTAAAGAGGGAAGTTTGTGGGCCGGTCCTGTTTTAATTAATTAATAAGGCTTTGTTATATTTTTAAATTAGGGTGTTGAGTTGTTTTAATTTGTTTTTGTTTTTAAATTCTGTACTTTCGAATCAAACCTTGGTAAATCACCACCTAGGATTTAGGTAGTGTCAGATTGTCTAGTTAGGATTAGTTCAGTGAGCAGGGTTTGCGAGTTTGCAAAACTCTATAGGCGGTAGCAGGGTTTGCGAGTCTGTTAGAGTGTTTGTAAGCGGGAGACTGTTTAATTCTAATAGAAATCTGGGAATGCAGCAGTAGGCAGGGGTTGCCGAAGCTGGGTAAATTTTGTGTGTGATTTACTTTCAGCATATTTATTTCTCTGCAGTTTGTTTTTGTGTTTGATTCAAGAAAATTTGATATAACCCTATTCACCCCCCCTCTAGGGTTAATCTAGATCCTACAGTCTGACGTTACATTTCTAATTACATTGTTTGATCTCTATGAACGTATCATCTGTTTGGTGGCAGAGAAAGCAACTTCACTTGGCTTAACGCCCTTTCCTAAGACGTATGAGCTCAGGAGTTATACGTTTGTAGAAATCAGTTGTGTGATCATGGAATGGCAGTGTGGCATTCAAAGTGGAATATGCTATGTGAAAAAAGGTAATCGCTACCTCAGGCCTCATCAATCGGGAATGGCAAAAGTAGGGTAAATGTGGCAGAACTATGTGGGTCGCACCCATTAAGAGATGGTCATCACCCTTCTAGATTACTGTCTATATGTCGTGTATGTGGTGTATGCTTTGGGATCCTGTTAAAAGTCAGTAACAACCAGGGTGATGTCATATTCGGTACTATCCAACGAAGGGGTAGGCCGGTTATGTGTTGGTATAGGCGTTCAGTATCTGGACCCTAGGTATATCCCTCTAGAGGTATACTATACGGAAGGTAGTCCCTTACCTTGCCATTGTATGGAATCCTTTCTCAGAACGAGCCTTGTAAGAGTTTTGTTTGTAGAGCCTAGTATGCTTGAATTTAATAATGGTAACAATTTCGACTAAGATTAATAAGTTTATTTGCAAATGTTTTCAAAGATATGTCATTAAAAATAATATCAAGTATTTTGACGTAAAATGTTTTGGTTATCATATGGTAAAAATTCGTTTCGTGTTTATATGCAGCGTGGTCTTATGAGATACCTTTTTGTTTTCAAAATGCGTATTTTGAGTTCTCACACCAGTCCCATGACTGGCCCAGAGTTTATTTTTCTTTTCCCTTAAACTCTGGGTGTCCTAATTTTCCCTGAGCAGCCAAGTAGTTAGGAGAGCTTGGAGCATTTTGGAATGGAGCATGAAGCATTTTGGGTCTTCCGAAGAAGTTACCTATATTCCGCTGTGTTTGCACAAAAAAATGGACAAACACCTCAAAGTTGTATGATTTAGTAGATCTTATGTTGTTCTTAGTGATTTTGGAGGTTTATGCAAATATATGAAAAACAGGGGCTAAACTGTAAAAAGACACGCGGATTTATAGTGGTTCAGCCAGAATGTGCCTACGTCCACTTTATATGTTATTTCTCTTCTTTTGTTGTGATTACAAGTACAAAGCTTTGATACAAGTAAGAGAAAGTTGTTTGAAAGTTCCTTCCGTGCTTGAGCTCTCAAACTTGTCCCCATTGTTATACCCCTGCCCCTCTATTTATAGAGTGAGGCTAGGGGTAGGGGTCTAGGGTATGTATAGTCGTTGATGGGCCTGGGCTGAGATGATTTGGCCTGGTATGTCTTGGTTCGGCATTGCTTGGACCGGTGTGGAGATGGACGTAGGTTGGATCGGTAGTAGTTGGTCCGGTAGGATGGAGTTTAGGTTGGATCGGTGGTCGTTGGTTCGGTAGGATGGAGTTAGGCTAGTCCGGTAGGAGTTGGTTCGGTAGGATGGAGTCTGCCGAATGGACGTGGCGGGATGAGAATGCCGGATGGGTTTCTATTGGGCATGGGAACCGAATGAAGCTCTGCCGAATGGGCCCTGGAGAATGTCAATGCCGAATGACTTTTAGGTAATCCTGGGTGGATGCATCTTGCTTTTTGGTCTCGAGGTCTTCTGGGTGAGAACACGCCCAACATTTGCCCCCCAAAGCGGGACATATTCTCGAATATGGCGTGCTTTGTTCGATACTTTCATTCGGCCCTTGGATACCGATCCAGATGGTCCGGTCCTGTCCTCTTGTCTATAAGTAAGGACCATATGCCTTGGCTATTTCTTACCTACCGTACTAAACACTTGTCTTTGCCGGATCAGACTCTTACCCTCGCCGAATCAAAACGTGGTAGCCGAATCACATCTGGTAACCGAATCAGATCTGGTAGCCGAATCAAACATTTCGCCGAATCAGTTACTTTGCCGAATCAGGTGAGTGAATATTCTGCCGAATGAGTTTACGTATTGTATCACTGAATGCCGAATGATCTTGCGTTCGTGCGTTTGTATGCCGAATGGACTTAGTCCTCCGATACCGAATGACATATAAACGTTTAATACCGAATGAGATTATTGAATTGTTGTACTGAGTAAACATGTGTTTTATACTTCGAATTTTTAAGCGAAATTCCAGATTATGCTGCTTGTATGTTCTAACGATATACCTTTCCCATGTTTGCAGATAAAATGTCTCGAAAAGTTGAAACTCGATCAGATAAGAGGAGATCCGGGGGTGAAGGAGAGTCCTCGGCCGTGCCCCCAGCTCAATCAGGATCGGAGCGTCACGGGCCCGCCCCGAGGTCATTAGTGGATGGATATGGTCCCCAGGAGTTGCTGGATTCCCCGCCTGACTGCTTTCCTAGCTTTCTCAAAGAGGAGCAACTTGATGTTATATCTCGTTCCTTTGGGATTGATAGAGCCCTCATGCTGCTGCCGGGTCCAGGAGTCATGCCATACAGTCCTCCCGAAGGATACTTTGCTTATAGCAGGTACCATTGCATGTGTGGTGCTATCCCGCCTCTCAATGCTTGGATAGTCAGCTTCCTCACGTACCTGAAGGTGGCCCCATTTCAGCTTCAGCCCAACTCTTACGCCATACTGGTGAGCCTTTTCGTTATTTTTCGGAGGAAGTATGGTCGCGCTCCCTCCAACCGGGAGATCCGGTACTTGTACAATTTAAGGGGCTACAAGAAGGGGTCCCCATATATTAACTTGGAATCTGCTGTGACCTTCAAGCCGGTCCTGGACCTTTATTCCAAATTCAGCATGTTCAAGAAAGAGTGGTTCTTTGTTAGGGACGACTCCGTCTCTATCCGGCGCTTTACCTCTGGATGTAAGTTGATGCTTTTACTTATAATTTCTATCCTGATTGTGATGCTTCTTCTCATACTTTCTCATTTTTGCTAGCGACAGGTGGCTTTCCTGTTGTGGAGACTGACCGCCTGGTTCAGACGGCGGCGGAGATAGAAGGCATTATTGGGAAATACAGATCATCTGCTTACTTGATTAGAAATGCGATCCTTCTAGAATATAACTTGATCCTTCCGCAGCAGTCTGTAGTTAAGTTGAGGGAAACGGCGGAAGAGAGGGCGGCTGCTCAGGCCAAGGGAGGCGTTGCGGCAGAGGGTGGAAAGAGAAAACCATTCACGAAACCTCCAGCCGTTGGAGGTAAGAACCTTAAGAGGTCAGACGGTCCTTCTCCCAGCAATTGTCCACTTACTCAGGGGGAGATAGACGCGGAGGAGGAAAGAGGTGAGGCGGAGGGTGGAAGTGACGTTGAGCGTCTTGGTGACGAGGGTGGCAATGGACAGGGTGGTGATGGTTCCAGGGCTCTGTCTTCTGGGCAAGTAGGCGAGATGCAAGAGTGGACGGATGATGCTCTCCGTCAAGCTTTTGAGGGGTTGGGTGATGATCCGGCTTTGGTAGAGAAGACCGGGGAGGCGGACAAAACCGGGACTGGTGCAAGTGAGTCTTCTCCGACTATTCCGGCCAAGGTGGCTCTGACGACTCAAGGTGAACTCTTGACCCCTGCATGCTTCACTAATGATAGGGACTTAGGAATATTTTATGACCCGCTCCCGTCCTGGAATGAAATCCAGGACTTATTGCAGTATCCCACTCCTCCCCAGGGTTTGTACAACCACAGCTGTGTTCTTTTTCCTTTTCTAACTTGTAACCTACCGCGTTTCTTGAATCATATAGTAATGTAAGATTATGACACTTGTTCTTTATATCAGGAGCAGGCAAGACGCCCAAAGCTTCAGACCTTCGACACAGGCTCGAGCAATATAAACTTTCCAAAATTTCTGCTAAGCCGAAGCCCTCAGCCCAACGCTTCGGGGATGTAGTCGGGTACCGTCCTCTTCTTGGGGTCATCGAAGAGGGTATTCAGCAGAGGAAGAGGAGTCATCCTTTATCCGAAACTTCGCTCGGTCCTCAGCCTCCGGCTCAGCCTATTCATGACATTACTGAGGAGGGTAGCGAGTTTGTACCCTCTCCACACCCGTCCGGAAACCCTTCTGTTATTCATATCGACCGTCCCGACTTGGCCCGTAATCCCTTCGCGGGTCATCCTGATCTGGATCCAGGTTCTCAGGATATTACTTTTGACGAAGTTACTGGTGAACACCTTCTCCCCCGTAACCCCATGGTACGAGTACTTGACGAAGCCAAGTCCTTAGACCTCGATCTACTCACCACTCGTATAGTCACTATGGGAGACGAGGCCAAAGCTAATATTGATCGGGTGGCAGAGGAGGCCAAGAAGCTGATGGGGCATCACGCTCGGCTGGTTAAGGCCGGAGAGGAGATAGGGAGCGCCAATATCCGACTTCGATTGGTGGTCTCGGATCAGGCCAAGCAGCTTGTGGATCAGGCTATCCAGATTTCTCAGCATGAGGCTGCTACTGGGCGATTGAGGAGAACCATGGAAGAGGCTAGTCGGGCCGAATTGCGGAAAATGGAAGCTGCTTGCAAAGAGCGGATTGACATGGCTATTACCACGGTGGATGAGGTTCGGAGAGCGGATCTCGAGCAGGTGGAGGAATTGTCCGAGAAGCTTGAGGCTGCAGAGCTTGCTCAAGCTAAGTTGAGGGAAGAGATGGAGGTGATGCAGAGGTCCCTTCAAGCTGATTGCTCGAGATACAGACTGGAGAGAGATGCTGCCGTGGAAAGGTTGTCGGCCTCTGATGCCCGGATGAGGGAGTTTGAGGAGAACGAAGGAATGATGGATGACATGCTCCAGGACATGTATTTCCGGACTTGGAAGCAGGGTAACCTCTCTTGGATGGATGATTATCCCAGAGTCATGGCCAAGACATATCTTCGGGCTTTGGAGGAGGCTAAGGCTGATGCAGATAAAGAGGGTGGAACGGTCTTCAGTATGGATGTGGTCACTGCCCAGTTCACCAAGGAGGAGAAAGTGGCGGTAAAGGAGGGTATGCGGCTGCTTGCTGCTGAAGAGGCGGGTGTGCAGGTAGAGGATGACGACCAGGATGGTCAAGAAGCTAGTACTGGTAAGTCTTCCTTTCTAGTCTTTCTGTTAACTTGGTTACTCATCACTAATGAATCCTTTTTATGACCGGACAGGCGGGCAAAAGAACAAGGACAAGACTTCGACGCAACCAGCTCCATGACTGAACCTGAAAAATTCTTTTTGTAGGCTTGGCATTGTTGTATCTGTTAGTCTTAAGACAGTAGAGTAACCTCTAAGTTGTAATTCTTGCTACTTGTAATAACATTATTCTTGACGTGTACTTTTTTAGCTCAAGTTGATTTTGTCATTTCTTGAATATTTGTTGCTATTTCGACATATCGTATGAGAAATGTAGCTATGTATATTCTTGTAATTAAATTGTGTTTGACGTCAGATTCTGGTTTTAAATCATAATCTCATGACTTGCAATGTTAGCGTGTGGTGTGAAAAAATCAAATTATAGTCATGCATTTGTACATAAAGGAAGAAAATACCGCCTTTCATGTTCTGTTTGTAAATGGCAGTTTTGAATATCTTGTATGACCAAGCATGGAAAGCAGTTGACTGCCCTGCCACCTGATTGTGAATTTCTGCATCCATTGGCGGGTATCTCTTACCCTGCATCCTGTACTTTATGGTTTGTTATAGAGGATAGGAGGAAAGTTTTTCAAGTAAAATTGAAATATGTGAAATAGTAAAACTTCCAGTCACGGAAGGCCTTCGATGTGCTTAAGTTCGTGGAAAACGGGTTTTGTAGTCACTTTCCCTAGCTGTGGGTCTTGGAGACATTTGTCACCCATCTTACGCCTCCGCGGGGAGTTAATTCTTTTTTACCACAGCCGCACTTAAGACACACCGGAGCCGAGATCGCGCACAGTAACTACCCGGGCCATTATGGCCCGTACTCATGGGTATTATTCGACTTACTGTGGCCGGCTAGCGTGGGTGCCGATCGTCAACTGTGAACTGCCCCTGGCTGGCCACACCTTATGTTGGGGCTTATAATCGGTTCACAGTCGCCGGCGAGCCTAACGCCGTAATGAGCTGCCTCGGCTATAGTCGGCCTTCTCGGTGGCTTATAATCGGCTCATTACAGTTGGCTTTAAGGGCCGTCGCGAGCAATGAGTTAACCCGCAGCAGAGGGATGCTGGAGCAAAAGTGTCTCATTGGCGAGGGCATAGATTCGCATAGTACCTGTTGGGGCTTGTCCACGTGAAGTTGCATTGTGGAGTGCTTTGAATAGAAATGCTATATGCTCAGGATTTTGTTCAACAGAAAAGGATAAAGTTTAACAAGCAGCCAAGATACAAAGGAACAAGTTAAAAAAGAGACAGGGCTTTTTTAAAGTGGTTCGGCACGAAAAAATGCCTACGTCCACTGATTCTCTTTGTTAATTAACTTCATATGGGCAATACAAGTTAAGAAAAGTATCGACGGAGGTGTTGGATGTTCCATGCCCTCTGGAACACCTCTCCGTCCACTGTTGACAAAATATAGGCTCCGTTGTGGAGATCTTTATGAATTACATATGGTCCATCCCAGATTGGGTCTAGTGCTCCGGGGCGAGGGAAGATTCGCTTGAGGACAAGATCCCCTTCTTGTAAGGTACGATGCTTGACTTTGGAGTTGTATTGTGCTGCCACCTTTTGCTTGTGGGCTGCTGTTTTTAGGACTGCATCATTCCTTCTCTCCTCGACTAAATCCAAAGACATGTTGAGGAGCTCTTCGTTTTCTTCTGGGTTATAGTGGATCCTACGGTGGGAAGGCACAATGGTTTCAACTGGGAGCATAGCCTCCGATCCGTATGCCAAAGAGAAAGGAGTGTGCCCTGTTGATGTTCTGAAAGATGTGCGGTAGGCCCATAGTGCCGTAGGGAGTTCATCCACCCAAGCGCCCTTTGATTTTTCGAGCTTCTTTTTGATCAGAGTTTTCAGAATTTTGTTGACTGCTTCGACTTGTCCGTTTGCTTGGGGATATGCTACGGATGAGAAGCTTTTGTGAATTCCGTGTTCTTGGCACCAGTTGGCGAATTCCTCGCTGTCAAACTGAAGTCCATTGTCTGATATGATTTTTAGTGGGACTCCGTACCTGCACAGAACATTTTTGATTAAGAAGTTGATAACTTTCGCTGAAGATACTTTATTTAGAGGTTCTGCTTCCACCCATTTGGTGAAATAGTCGACTGCTACTATAGCATATTTGGCGCCGCCTCGACCCATTGGCAGTTCACCGATTAAGTCAATTCCCCATACTGCAAAGGGCCAAGGGCTGGTCATCTGAGTAATCTCGGTTGTTGGTAGCCGAGGGATCTTAGCAAATTTTTGGCATCTGTCACACTTCTTGACGAAATCTAAGGCGTCCTTGCTTAAGGTGGGCCAGAAATATCCGTATCGGAGTATCTTTTTTGCTAACGTTTGCCCTCCGGTGTGATCTCCGCAGCTTCCTTGATGAATGTTGGATAAGATTTCCTTGGCTTCCCTTCCGGCGACACACCTTAATAATGGGTTAGAGAACCCGCGCCGATAGAGGATGTCTCCTTGTATTGTGTAGCGGGACGCTTTCCTCAAGATTTTCTTGACTTCGTTACGCCCGTCGGGTAGTGTGCCATTTTGTAGGTAGTCTCGGATGGGAGTCATCCAAGTCGCTTCTTCGGTTGCAGTTATCAGATTCACTTGCTCAAAACTTGGGATCATTTGCTTTGAGACAGTTACTGCCCCGAAGATGGCGACGTCTCTCATACTTGCTTGCTTTGCCAATTCGTCGGCCTCTTGGTTCTCTTCCCGAGGGATGTGTTTGACTAAGTAGTGGTCCAATCGGCTGAGAAGTAACTTGGTCTTCTTTAGATATGCTATGAGTCGTTCTTCTCGAGCTTGGAATTCCCCTAGTATTTGATTAACAATAAGCTGAGAATCGCTGTGAAGACACAAAGAATTGGCTCCGATCTCGATAGCAATTTCTAATCCGGCTATTACTGCTTCGTATTCTGCATCGTTGTTGGTGGCAGTGAACTCCAACCTTATAGCATAGTGCAGTTTATTTCCCCTGGGAGTGATGATTACCACACCTGCCCCCGAGCCTTGTTCGTTAGATGCACCGTCCACAAAGAGATTCCACTTGATATCTTCTGTTATTTCCAGTTGCTCCTTATCCTCGTTGGTAGTGAATTCTGCAATGAAATCAGCCATGGCTTGTCCCTTGATGGCGGCGCGAGGGTGATAGGTGATATCATATTGACTCAGCTCAATACACCATTTAAGTAGTCGCCCGGAAGTGTCGGGACGATGGAGTACCTGCCTTAGTGGTTGATCGGTTAGAACCTTGATGGAATGGGATTGGAAGTAATGACGTAGCTTTCGTGAAGTGATTAGTAAACAGTATGCTAACTTTTCAAGCTTAGGATATCTGACTTCTGCCCCAGTAAACCTTTTACTGACGAAGTAAACTGGTCGTTGCGTGCGGTTATCTTCCCTTACCAAGGCAGCGCTTAGAGCGTGAGATGACACAGCAAGGTATAAGTATAATTCTTCGCCTTCGCTTGGGGTCGAGAGTACCGGTGGTTTCTGGAGGTGTTCGATCAGGTTAAGGAAAGCGGTCAAGCATTCGTCCGTCCATTCGAACTTTCCTTTATCTTTCTTTAGAGCTTCGAAAAAGGGGACGCACTTGTCCGTTGCTTTGGAGATGAATCGGCTTAGGGCAGCCACTTTTCCATTTAGGCTTTGCATTTCCTTTCGGGTGGAAGGTATCTTGATGTCTCTTAATGCTCGGACTTGTTCAGGGTTTGCTTCTATCCCTCGGTCATGGACGATGAATCCTAAGAATTTTCCTGATGATACTCCGAAGGAGCACTTTAGTGGATTCAACTTCATCCCATACTGTCGAAGTACCTGGAACATTTCGCCCAGGTGGCTTACGTGATCTTTGGCTTTCCGAGATTTTACCAGCATGTCGTCTACATATACTTCCATTGTTCGTCCTATTAGCCCTGCGAACATCTTGTTGACGAGGCGCTGGTAGGTGGCTCCTGCATTTTTAAGTCCGAAGGGCATCACTTTGTAGCAGTACAAACCCCGGTCGGTGATGAAACTAGTGTGATCTTGGTCGGGAGCATGCATAGGAATTTGGTTATATCCTGAGTATGCATCCATAAAAGACAGGAGTTCGTGCCCGGCTGTGCTGTCTACAAGTTGGTCGATTCTGGGAAGCGGGAAGCAATCCTTTGGGCAGGCGTCATTTAGGTTGGAGAAGTCAATGCAGGTCCGCCACTTCCCATTAGCCTTCTTTACTAGTACCGGGTTGGCGATCCATTCTGGGTAAATAGCTTCTCGTATGAAGTCATTGGCGAGTAGATTCTTTACTTCTTCATCGAGGGCTGCTGATCGCTCTGCCCCCATACTTCTCTTTTTTTGTTTTACAGGTGCCTTGGTAGGATCAATTTTTAATACGTGGCACGCTATGTTGGGGGAGATTCCGGTCATGTCAGCGTGTGACCAAGCGAATACATCCAAGTTGTGGCGGAGAAAATCAACGAGTTGTTCCTTCAATTCAGTTCTCAGCCGCGACCCAATTTTCAGTAGCCTACTTGAGTCGTGCTTGTCTACAGATATAAACTCCATAGCCTCTGCAGGCTCGGCGGTGGCCTCCTCCTCTTTGTCCCTAGGGTCTAATTTATTGAAAGGGTCGCTGGTGTACCGAAGAGGAGGGGCTTTCTTTAGTTGCTATGCTTCAAGGCTTTTTGTGCAGAGGGCAATCTCTACACCTTTCCCTTTATCTCTCCTGTGGTTGTTGCGAAGTTCGGTTACATAGCAGTCTCGTGCAATATCTTGGTCTCCTTCCACTTCCCCTACTCCATTGTCCGTTGGAAATTTCATTTTCAGGCACCACGGGGCTAGGACAATCTGGAAGTCAGATAGGGCTGGTCTTCCTAGGAAGGCGTTGTAGGCCGAATGGTTTTCTATCAGCACAAACGTCTGTTTCCTTACAACGGAGCGGGGATGGCTTCCAATTTCAACGAAGAGGTCCAGCTGCCCGATGGGCATTTTCGCATCTCCAGTGAAACCGTGTAGCGGTTTATCGCAGGGAGATACATCCTTCATTGATAGCCTCATTTTGTCGAATGCGTGTTTGAACAGGATATTTACAGAGCTTCCGGTATCTACCAGGATTCGGTAAACTTCGGCGGGACCGAGTCGGGCAGAGATGACCATGGGATCCATGTGAGGGTACTGTCTTCCTTCTAGGTCGCGTTTACTGAATGTGATGTCTTCACTTTCTTTCCGCTTTGGGTGGCGCTCTTCTATAACCGTATTGACACAGTCTCTATTGTCTCTGAGCGACTTCCCGTATCTTTCCATCTCTTTCCAACTTCTGTCTGCGATGTGTGGACCTCCTGAGATGGTATGGACCACTATCTTCTCTTGACTAGAGCTGCTAGCGTTGCGGTCGCCTCTGCCGGTCCCTGGTGAGGGTAGCCTTGGATTTTCACTGGCAGGAGCTGGAGTCCTGTCTTGACTTTTTACATAGCGCTCCAGTTTCTTTCTTCTGATGTGTTCCTCAATCAGATCTCGGAGATGATGGCATTCGTTGGTATCATGTCCGTGGGATTCGTGGAAGCGGCAGAATTTTCCAGATTTCTGTGCGCTATCTGATTCCTTCTTGTATGGTGGGCGTTTGTATCTAACTTCGCCTTGGGTGGCAAGGAAGATGTTTTCGACGGTCTCGTTCAAAGGGGTGTAAGAGTCGAATCTTGGTCCTGGCCGATATAGGCGTTTTTCTACTTTCTTGCCCCCAGCATTGTCTCTGGAATCATTCCTTCGAACGTCCCTTGCCACAGCAGGGGCGTTGCCAGGGGTCGTCTTACTTTGCTGCCCTGACTGCTCCTCAATGGCAGCGTCCTCAAGCCTCATGTATTTCCCGGCTTCATGGAAGAAATCGGGTAAAGTAGCTGGTTTTTCTTTTGTCAATCTCCTAGCAAATTTAGTGTCTGGATGTACCCCACTGCAGAGGGCCATTAGGATAAGCTTCTCATCGGCATCCTGAACTGCGGCTGCTGCGGCGTTGAATCTGGTCAGGTATTGCTGCAGCTTTTCTCCAGGTTTCTGTTTGACGCTGGATAAGGAATAAGCGTCCTTAGGTTGCTCCACATGAATGCGGAACTGACTGATGAATCTTTCTTTCAACATTTCCCATGAGCTGATGGATCCTTGGGGTAGATGACAGAACCAGGAGGTAGCAAGATCTGCTAAGAAGAGCGGGAAGCATTTGCACAGCACCCCCTCTGTTGCTCCACTCATGAGCATGTGCTGCGTGTACCTCTGTAAATGTACAACGGGATCGGAGGTTCCTTTGTAAGGTTCCATTGTTGGCATCTTCCATTCTCGGGGGGTGATAGCAACTTCGATATTGCGGGCGAAAGGGCTGGTTACCCTAGCGCCTATCCCTCGATCTCTTTGCTCCCGTTGGACACACTCTCTGAATAAGCGCGCCATCCTTTCATCAGAATTTGGAGCAGACAGAAATGAGTTTGGCTCTGTTCTGTGGGGTTGATTCCGTCCCGACAACCTGTAGGGATGGTATCGTCTATCATTCCTCATATTTTCCAGTGGCTGCCTTTGATCTTCTGGGAGCATGCTTGGGTCAGCTACAGTTGGCCCTTGCCTTGATCTTCCCCGGTTGGGTTCTGATCTTAGCACTTCCTCGGGTCCAACTTCGGGCTGAACTCTAGCTCGGCCCCGTTCACCGGTGTTTCTGTGGTTAGGCAGCATGACAGGCTCAGCTGCAGTTGACCTTCGCCCGGTACCTTCCCCGTTGGGTTCAGTACCAAACGTTTCCTCAGGCCTAACTTCGGGCTGGGCTCGGTCTCGGCTCCTACCACGGCTACTTCTGCCGTTAGCTCCTTCGAAGAAGGAAGATCTTTGCTGTCTCTGAGATCCTCCAGACTGGGACTCGCCCCATGATTCAGTGTTGCGGTTGGATTCTTCAGCGTCCCTCAAGCGTGACATGAGATGGTCCACCAAGGCTTCCTGCTGGGACGTGAAGCGGTTAGTTACTTCAACAACAACTCTGTCCAAATCTGCCCTAGTAATTGCTGCAGGCTGTTCTGTGGCAGGAGTGGTTGGGTTAGCCTGTCCTCCATTTGTTACCGTTGCGGGAGGAGGAGGATTCACTTGATTTGCGATAGCTGGATCAGGAAGGCTACTGGATGCGATGTTTTTTCCTTTGTTAACATCTTTCCTCTGTTTGGGAGGCATGTTTTCCAAGTGGCGGATGATGCTGTTAGGAAAACTTGTTAAGCGGATGAAGCTGAAGCTTCGAGCTTCAATTTCTCAGTGAAAGCACCAAAAATGTTTGCACAAAAAAATGGACAAACACCTCAAAGTTGTATGATTTAGTAGATCTTATGTTGTTCTTAGTGATTTTGGAGGTTTATGCAAATATATGAAAAACAGGGGCTAAACTGTAAAAAGACACGCGGATTTATAGTGGTTCAGCCAGAATGTGCCTACGTCCACTTTATATGTTATTTCTCTTCTTTTGTTGTGATTACAAGTACAAAGCTTTGATACAAGTAAGATAAAGTTGTTTGAAAGTTCCTTCCGTGCTTGAGCTCTCAAACTTGTCCCCATTGTTATACCCCTGCCCCTCTATTTATAGAGTGAGGCTAGGGGTAGGGGTCTAGGGTATGTATAGTCGTTGATGGGCCTGGGCTGAGATGATTTGGCCTGGTATGTCTTGGTTCGGCATTGCTTGGACCGGTGTGGAGATGGACGTAGGTTGGATCGGTAGTAGTTGGTCCGGTAGAATGGAGTTTAGGTTGGATCGGTGGCCGTTGGTTCGGTAGGATGGAGTTAGGCTAGTCCGGTAGGAGTTGGTTCGGTAGGATGGAGTCTGCCGAATGGACGTGGCGGGATGAGAATGCCGGATGGGTTTCTATTGGGCATGGGAACCGAATGAAGCTCTGCCGAATGGGCCCTGGAGAATGTCAATGCCGAATGACTTTTAGGTAATCCTGGGTGGATGCATCTTGCTTTTTGGTCTCGAGGTCTTCTGGGTGAGAACACGCCCAACACGCTGTATCTGTATTATGTATCTACTAGCACTTGTAAGGATAGACCAATATAACTATCCTAGCTGGGTTGGTACATGCTGTAACTCTGATAAATAATTTGAAGTGATTGTATGTAATCTTCCATATGTAAAATTATAAGTGTTTTAATGCGATGTGAAATTCTGTTTGTTCTATCTTCTATATTTATTTCTTTTTACCCCTAACGACTGGGTTTCCGGCACTAAAATTGGTGGCACATGAATACCGAGGATGTATTAGTGTCGATTTTTGAGGGTCGAAAATCTCGTTCGTCGCACATTCATCCATGCACAAGCACAGCCACACACTCCTACGAACACACACCCTACTCACCCATACACACACAACACATAACATTTTTTTTAAGAAAAGAATATATAACGAACAGGAGAAAAAACGCCTTTCTCCGATGGCTTACAGGAAAACAAGAAACAAAGAAAACCGAAGGACTGTACAACACCAAAACCGCTAACAAACAGCGGACAAGCAAAGCTAAGACAACAGTAAAAGAAACAAAAGGAGAGTACAACAACACCACCCGAAGAAGCAGCAGAAGAAGGAAAAACCAGACCACCACCAATCACAAACCCGCCTTGACCAAGAGGATAAGGCCAGACCACCAAACACAAACCCGCCTTGTCCAAGAGGATAAGGCCAGACCACCAAACCAACCCAAAAAGAGAGCTACCAGTAAGGCGCAATAAAAGTAGGACCAGGGGTTGCCCACTTCAAGATAGAGAGCCAGAAGCGATGAAGACAAAACTCCCAGCCAAATGAATCGAATACCCTGGGAGGAGACGGAGCCAAGCTGAGCAGCCCAAACGTGACCACCGACCAATCACCAGCAAAAATCAGAAGAAAGATCACCCGAACTAGTCATAGAGCAGGAGAAAACCACCAAAGAACTAGCAGATAAAAGGGAGCCGGTCCCCGAAACTAGTCAACTAGTTCACGACCCCGACCAAAGGATAGCCAAAGAAACCTGTAACTGTGAAACTAACAAACACATTAAATACCAACAGGAAGGGGGGGACAGAGCGTCATGAGCCGGCCAACGCTCGAAAACAGAGATCAGCCTATTCCCAACCGAGCTTGAGACAAATCACACGAGATAGAGAGTAGACCAACAAGACGCTCCGCTCGGGAACTCAAACGGCCCCTAAAAGGTCTACCACGGAAAGCGAGATATACGTCGTTCCTCACACGCCGAATAATAAAGGGGGGGTCCATTCGAGAGTTCTCGAAGGTTGCCTTATTCCGCGCGCACCAGAGGTGCCAGCAGATGAGGCATGGAATCAAGCGGAAAACGATAGCACGAAGAGTCTTACCAGCGTTCCCAGACCACCATGAGTTACGGAGATCTGAGGGCGAGTTGGCCGACCGACTAATGCCAAGAAGGTTTCCAAAGTAATTCCAACAACATCTGGCAGAATAACCACTAAAGAACAAATGGTTCCTGGATTCGGAGTCCCCGATGCCGCAGCATCTACATCGAGAAACGAAAGGAATACCGATAGATTGGAGGTTCTCGTCAAGAGGCAATCCATCATGGAGAATACGCCACATCAAAGTGGAGAATTTAGGGGGAATACAAGAGTCCCAGATGAAGGAAAAAGCAGGGCGAATCGGTTCTTGGGTTCTAATCGAAGACCAAGCTTTCAGAATGAAAAAGGAAGAGCCATCCCATCCTGAAGATCCACCATGAGAGTCAGAAAACTGTTTCACTGACTGCATGTGTTTCCAGGTCTCACTAGCAAAAGACGGAGAGCCCGAGAAATTTGTGCCCGCAAGACTGCGGTATTTCGCATGAAGGAAAGATGCCCAAAGGGAGTTGTTAGCACCAAATCTGTGCCATAATTTACAGGCAAAAGCTGCGCAAAGGTCCTTAGGGTTGCGCAGACCCAGTCCCCCTTCATTTTTGGGTCGACAGACCACGTCCCACGACACCCAATGGTGTCGACGGACACTGTCCTTGTTGCCCCAGAAAAAAGAAGAAGCCAGAGATCGGTACGAACGAAAGAAAGACGAGGTAGGGGTCATAGCCGCGAAAACATGAGTTCCCATCGAGTCCAATACGGACTTGATAAGAACAAGTCTTCCAGCTTGAGATATAAGAGAAGCGTTCCAGCGAAAGATTTTTCCCCTTACTTTATCAGTCAAGGGGTCAAAAATAGCATTGATCTTTCTTCCGCGGTACAGCACAACACCCAGGTACGGAAGAGGGAGAGCGGCCTCCTTGAAGCCCGAAACCGACTCGATCCAAGAAGCTCGAGCGGGGGGCAAATCTTTCGCATGAACAAAGCAGCTTTTGGCGGGGTTGACTAACTGGCCCGATGCCCGCTCATATTGATGAAGAAACCTGAGGAGCCGCTGGACAGACGAGACATTGCCATTAGAGAAAATAACAACATCATCAGCGAAGGATAGGGAAGAGATTAGGGGGCAGCCCCTTAGAATCCCGAAGCGCTGAATCTGGCCGTAGATAGTTAAGGATTGGAGACCGCGAACGAATGCCTCTGCCGCGATCACATTGAGAGAAGGCGAGAGAGGGTCTCCCAGACGTAAACCCCTACCTGCCTTAAAGTATCCATTGGCCGAACCATTGATGAGCACCGAAAACCAACAGTTGGAGATGAGTCTCCACACCAAGTCAATAAGTTGTTCGGGGAAGCCGAAGGCTCTTAAGACCTTGATGATGAAAAACCAGGACATACGATCGTAGGCCTTAGCCATATCCAGTTTGAAGACAACATTAGAACCCCTGGTCTTCCGGTCGATCTGGGAAATAAGTTCCTGAGCGAGAAGGATGTTGTCAGTAATCAACCGTCCTTTGACAAAACCCGCCTGAGAAGGCGAGATAATTCGTTCAAGGAAGGGAGCCAAACGAGAAGCCATAATTTTAGAAATCACTTTGTTCGAAAAGTTGCAGAGACTGATAGGCCGGAAATCCATACAGGACCTCGGATGCTCGCATTTTGGAATAAGGATGAGGTTGGTAGAAGTCCAACCAGAAGGCAGGGACCCTCCAGAAAAAAAGGACTGGACAGCAAGGCAAAAATCCTCCTGAATAATAGACCAGGCACACCGGAAAAAAACACCGTTGAAGCCGTCTGGACCGCTGGCACTATCCTTGCTTAGGGCAAAGACAGAAGCACGAATCTCCTCTGCGGTTGGGAGTTCTGCGAGAGCGTCCCTTTCCGGAGAAATCACAACCCGAGGAATAAAAGCCATCAGAGACGGGTCAGAAACCGAGACCGATGGAGAACCCAAAAAGGATTGAAAATGGGACAGAACGGTCTCTTTAACATCTTCTGGCGAAGAGGCCACAGATTGATCCGGTCGCAAAATCTCACGAATGGTGAGGAGGTTATTCTTCTTACGAATAGTGGAATGGAAGAATTTAGAGTTAGAGTCACCGACGACAACCCATTTGATTCTAGCCTTCTGTCGAAGGTAGTCATTCTCGATACGAAGTTCCGAGGAGAAAATGGTTTGAGCAAGAGCCCAAGCCTCCTTGTTAGCCTCGTTAGGTTCCTCGTCAAGAAGGGATTCAGCAGCAATAAGAGATTCTTCGGCCAAGCGAACGCGGTCGAAAATATTCTTGAAGACCTGAAGATTCCAAACCTTAAGGCAAGCTTTCAACCGCTTTAGCTTACGACTGAATAGTTCACAGGGAGAAGCAGCAAGAGGAGCGCTCCAAGACTCGGCCACAACTTGAAAAAAGGAATGGTGAGATCTCCACATGCTCTGGAAATGAAAAGAAGATGGGCCCGTTAAAGAACGGGGCGAGCAGCGAACAACCAAAGGAGCATGATCAGAGAACGACCGATGGAGATGCGCGATCGAGAAGGAAAACGGAAGACGAAGCCACCCTTCCGACCCGAAAACACGATCCAGTCGGGAAAGGATACGTTTGGGTCCCTCCTGGTTGTTGGACCAGGTTAAAGCAGACCCAACAAAAGGCAGCTCAGAAAGGCCAGAGCTGACAATGAACGAGTTGAAATCCGCCATCGCTACCCGATTGATGGCGGCTCCTCCCCGTTTTTCCGCTTGGCAGGTGACGATATTGAAATCGCCACCTATAACAGAGGTCGAGAAACCCAACGAGTCGAGCCCTAAAATGTCAGACCAAAGGACTAATCTCTCCATCCGATCACATTTGGCGTAGACCGCCGAGAAAAGAAAGGGAGAGCTAAAAGAAGGGGACGAACAGACCAAAGAGAATAGCTGAGAGGAATCAAAAGCAGCCTGGACCGACAAAGATTTGGACCATAAGATCCAAATCTTCCCCGATACGTTGGCAGAGCCACCGCCAAATCCAAGAGATAAGACGATACTGGAAATGCCTTCCGGACCCAGGAAGGGTTCCAGGAGAGCGACCAAGTCAACCGAGTGCTTCTTGACAATGCGTTTAAGCCTAGCCAAAGACGCATCATTGCCAATACCACGGACATTCCAAAAAAGCAAATTCGCCATTTAGATCGTGAACAGACAGCTAGCCGGACTGAGCTCAAACGAGGTAAAGGGAAAACCGGGTAGATCGATCGATCTGCTCGGACGCCGCTATAGAGCGTGTGCGAATGGTGCGGGGAGTAGAGTGGACTCTACGCGAACGGCGCCTAGACGCCCTGGGGATAGAGTCGGAAAGCTGATGAGAAGTATCCAAAGATACTTCAAGACCCGAGCCCACTGCCGAAGGTAAAGTGGCTTCAAGTAGCGAAGGCGAAGGCGAAGAGTTCCTAGAGAGGCATGCGAGACGCTCATTAAGGAGCGCAATCTCATCCTTACTCATGAGAGGAATGGATATGGACAGAGAAAAAGAAGTAACAGAAGAAGAAACAGAGGAAACAGGTAGGAAGCAATCTGAAGAGCCGGAGAGGGAGGAGGAACTCTCCAGGTCCGGATGATAGGAATGTGCCTGTGGGAATCGATAATAGGAAGGAAACCAAGACAGACTCATACCAAGCTTCTGAAGAAACCAAACAGATAGGCGAGAAGCAGACAAGCTAATAGACTCTAAATGGCATGAGCTAAGCAGCACCGGTAACGATGAAGGAGACTCAGCCGTAGGAGAGCAGAAGGAGGGAATCGAATCAACGGACAAGGGAGAGAACGATAGAACAGAAACAGATCGGGTCAATGTAAGGGCGCAGACAGAGTGCAGCCTATATCGCTGTGGGAGTCTTACCAATGCCGGACTGTCACTAATAAAACAGCCCCGCGTAGTAGGTAAGAGTCGCAAGTCAGACCAATCAGAGGGAAATGAAAAGCTTAAGAGCTGACTAACCCTCAGTCTGTCCGTATAGTGGACCATAATGGCCACTATACGTGCAGGGCGAGAGTAGCGCCCGAGCCAAGAGCTCCATTCCCTCATCAAACACGAAAAAGTCCTATCGAAGCGAGCCAAAGGGAACCTGGACCAGAAAGTCAAAGTCGTTGACGACAATGGTATGGTGTCGTCAAGATTCAACAAGGGAAACCAAAAACGAATAGCCAACGAAACAACCCAGACAAAAAGCCTGGGATGAATACATCCTATTCGACCGAAACGAGCCCACAAACACACCTGTGTCCAGGAAGGGTGGGACAGACAGCAAAATGAAATGGAACCGAAGGTCGAAACCAAGCCAATAGGCAAAAAATGACCTGACACACTCCCGGTCTCAAGAGAGACGGCAATGTCAGGGAGCACACACACTAGTGTGTCATGGCTCAGACAACAAATGCAAAACAAATCAAACGAACACCCATCACCAGTAGGCATCCCATAAAAGCCAAAAGAGCAGTAAAAATAGATGTTCACCTGCCTGCAGAGTTCACAACCTACCTTCCAACCTACGACTTCAGGATCGGATCGGCAAGCATCAACCGAAACCAAAGAATTCCCCTCACCCACCACAGAAGCCAGAACAGCACTGACACCCAGAGACATCCCACATATTGACCTCCCCGAATAAGAAGAACGACCAGCTATATTCGAAACCAAAGCATCAACAGCCAATTGGCATGGGCGAGAAGATAAAGCGGTCAAATCTTTATCTTCCGCAACGCCAACAGCTGAAGCAAAGGACTGAACTTCTACAACCGGCCAAGCACACGCAAACTCACACACAAACGACAGACGAGGCATGACAGGAGTGGTCAACTCTCCCGTCTTCCTCAGCGAGCTACCCACCTCATCGAGATCGTCAGATCTGACAGAGTCACCAACCAACGAACCAAAACAAAAATCAGTAGGATCGAAATCCAACAGACCCACCGAAGCCCCAATAATCAGCCTTGGCTCGAACTGGGTAGTGAAATCCCGGTTCGCCAGAGACGATGAACTAAGAGAGCAGCGAGTCGACTCCACAAAGCAAGGAGACAGCTCCATAAACACACCATCTACCAATAGAAATTTGAATCGAGCCAAATCGCTGAAAGCCCCAATCGAGAACACCGAGATCTCAACCGAACTGTCAGACGAAAAGCACACCGACAGCGGAGGTTCCACCACATCAAGCAACGCGGTGGCGATAGCAGAAAAGGAAGGGCAAGATCTCCCAAAGACACCACTGAAAGAGAAAACCCCCAATTCCATTACTACGCCTAAAAACATCAGCGAACACTTAAGTTCGAGAGAAGATACTAATCACCAAGAGGCGCTCGCTAAGGAGCTGACCTAATAAAAGAAATAAGCAGAGGAAGAGAAGGGGAGAGGCGGCAGAGATTCAGACGATGAAGATGAGAGAGGAAGCCATTAATTAGTTTTTTGCCCGTTGAGAGTATCAAAGTAATACACAACACATAACAAACTCAAACACAGTTGACACACAATAACACAACACATACAAACTCCAACCCACCAAACACACACACGCGCACACAACACTAGCTGCTGCTCCTATATACAAACACACACACACACAAATATCCACACATGCACGCGTGCGAATATACACAGTTTTAAATATAGGGGAACCCATACTCGAATAAAAGCAGTAGCTCATATTCACGCACACATTAATGTGCACACCTACAACACACGCCTATGCTAACCCACACACAAAAGCTTTCGCAACCTAAACTCAGCAAATATAAACACATGCATTCACACAACAAGTATGCAAAGATTAAGAAATTAGATGGATTAGCATAGATTTGTGAACGAATATGCTCACTTAAAACTTATGTTTATCTTCATCCTCTTGTTGTTGATTACGCACGCACACCGCTCACCGCAGCAACCACTAAACTTGATTCGTTACTCACTATTGTCTTGTACAAGTATAGAGATTCTCATATTTCAACTTGTTAATTTTTATTTCTATTTAAATAGTTACTCTTTAATTTGAAAGTGGGGAGGGTTTTGTTTTTCCTTTTGAGTGCGTGAGCTTCTCCAGGAAAACATGGAGAGATGTTGGGAATATCCATAAGGGTTCAGTGGAAAGGAGAGTTGATCTAGCAGAGAAACCAACGTGAATATTATAGAGTAGGGAGGATAATTCTGGAGATAAGGAATTTGAATTTGGGCTTGTTAATATTAGGCCTGAGTATCAAAGCTTGGGTCTTGAAATGATAAGGAAAACAAATTTATATATTCATTTCTTTTATTTATAAACTAATTCCTATTACTTTTATCTAAAAGCAAGAACTTCTCCCCGCTGATGTGGACTTCCTTGCATTTCTCATTTCAAAATCATGCTTTCTTATCCACTTCCGCCTTTTTTTAACTCCCGTCAAACTGTTCCACCACGTGACTTTCACCTCATCTTCCTTCTTTTTCACCACGCTTCTGTCCATCCAACTTCCTCTCTTTCCCGTTCAACAATCGCTCATGTTTTCTTCCTTTCTGCATCTGGTACCGCAATTCCATCAAACTTTTCCACCGCCCTCTCCCACTCCACCCCTACTTCCCCTCCCTCTGCTAATCTGCTCTTGAAGAAAAATACTCCCAACTGTACATCCCCTATCCCAATCAAGGTCCAATTTTACCCCCCGACTGTCCTCATCTCCCGATTTCGTGCAACCAACCTTCCTGAGGGCTAGCCGATCGAAGTCGAAGTGGTTTGTCAACCTCCTCTCACCCGCCGCTCAGTCGATGATACATGTAGGCTTTCCTATTACTTAGCAAAACTTCTTTTACTTACAAATAAATTTTCCTATTACTCAGAAATACGGCAGGCTTTCCATATACCATGTGATTCTTCAGTTCACAACATTTCCAATTTTTTCCATTTTATTTATGAATCCTTGGTCTAGAAAAATTATGCATCTACCACCCGAAGGTTCAACAGAGTTGTTTATGATACATCATCACAATTGGTTTTGTAATGTTGTTTATCTTTTTTGTACTGTTGTTCAATCACTTGTGTACTGTTATAATTGGGAAGCCACTTTCATATAGTATGATTCAGTACTTCACTTACAGAGATAATTTGTAAGATCTTTATGAATTCTCAGAATTTAAAAGAACACATATCGTTGACCTCCCATTATTAACAGCTGTCCCAAAGAAGAATTAAAAAACGATTGGTATATAACAAAAAGAGTATTTATAAGCCTTGAGACAGACCTCCCAATTTTTAGTTATGCAAGCATAGTCGTCTTGATTATGTCACCTATATCCATACTTTGTAAGAATATGACAAAAGGTAACATTTGTAGAAAAGAAAACTAAAATGGTAAGATTTAGTAGTAACTACAAATTTGTTTAGAGCCAGTAAATTTAGCTGCAACAAAATACATAAACTGATGAAAAATGCATGAAATACAAAATTTTATCAGTTGGCCGTCAGAATAAATTATATATCTGGATTATTCCTTCAAAGCAATTTGCATATTTAAATGTCCGGAAAGTAATCATATAGAAGCTTTGGACCATTATTTAATATGTAATTCGTACCAAACTCAATTCAAATTCAGTAGATTTCATAAGCTTTGGGTTTAATGGGAGTGGAATTCTATTTTTCCAACATTATTGTTTTGGTTTTTTCCCTTTTTCTTTCATAAAAAAGAATATAGTTTATAGTCTGGTATGCAGGATGTCGGTTAAACTTATTATGTTAATTTGTGAACATGAATGAAAAAGAGACCCTCACAACTAAGCATGGAAAACAACCCGACTATGAACTCAGAAATAAAACAAGAAAAACATGCATTTGACAAAGCCTTTGTATATAACGACCTCATCATTACAATTATTTGTCTATTTTGAACAGGTAATGGGATAAAGTATAACCCAGATGATCCACTATTTTCTTTTTTGGCCTCTGCTTTAGTTTCCTACAGGTCCTACATACAATTAGGTAGTTCCGTATTTTATTTCCATATTTATATAAAATATTTTCTTAGCTTTTTTGTTTGCTGTGATATTGCATGTTAATGTGATGTTTGTAACATCACAGTTGACTTTATGGCTGATCTAGCTTTAGAGGAAACTATAAAAAAGAATTGTAGATTGAATTGAGAGTATGAGGAAACAATATGCTCTATAATGCCACGTAGTCTTAAATTTTCTAATCATATTATTTTAAAACCATTTTACGAGTACTGTTTATATGGAAATGATTATCAGAAGATGTACATTTGTTTTTTTCACTGTTGTATCCTCCTAGCCAAGTAGTTTCAAAATGTAAATGATCCGCTTCCTATTTGCTTGACACGAGGATAGGAAAGAATCGGGAATTATGTTACACTTAAAGAGTCGGAGAAGTCTAAGGGTGAATATGAGGTTCATCTTTGGCAGTCAGTAGATATCCCAAGTTCACCAATTCTGTTCAGATCCGCACGCATAAACTGATATATAGGAGATATGCAGGACTGTTTTTCTCTCTGGCTGTTAATATTACTGATAATGAGCTAGCATACCTGAGTGTATCCATTTATTTTTCGATATATTATATCAGTTGTTCAAGTGTGTGTCCAAATCTGATTTGGTCTTTAGTTTTCATAAGGTGTATATCTGATGCTGGACGAGTTCATCGTTCCTGGTGAGTTGTAAGAAACTAGCACACTACCTTCCACCTGACTGTTACCCGATGATTTTTAGTACCATTTATTTGGCTTCTGATTTTCGTATTTTTTTCTTACATGATAAATAAACTTTCTTTCACGTTGACTTTTATATATCAAAGTTGCCGGAAAATCATATTACAGTTGCACTTCATTTGTTTTGTTTGATGTGTAGTACTGCCCCTACCTTCAGCATGTTCGCAACACTGTAAACCGTCATAACTAAGTGTGGAATACATATCGTTTGAATTTATTGACTTTTGGATATTGCATAAACAATATCATAATAAAGTCTAATAAAACTATATCCTGACAACGTATTAATTTGCGAGAGTGGAAATTATTATGTCTAATATAATTTGTGTATGTTGCAGAAGCAGCAGTCTATATCCAATGGAGGAGGAGGAGCAACATCCAAAAGGTAATCCTTCATTCATGCTGCGATTGTGACCATCGGATCCCCTTTTTTTCCTTCGTTCTATTTACTCAATTATGTCTAACTGCTAACCGAAAGGATACGGTTTGCCATTCTTTTTTGTGTGTTCGTATAGAAGTGACTTTTAAACAAACCATCTTGTATAGTCTATATATCCATTTACGGTAACTCTAAGCATGGAAAAACAAACAAGTTTATGTGGGGAAAAAATGTATATGCAGAATCGTAGCAACAGCTTTGTAAATAAACTTCTCTGCCAATATGGTCTGCAATGTGAATAAATGCATACTGTACTCAAAAAACAATGAGTGGCGACCTATGTTGCATCAACGATATCTTACCCTGACAATGCGGTATTATACTTTGGTTCAACTCACAAATATTCACGAGTATTTAACTGCATATTGTTTTCCATTTGGTCCACGCCAATGTTTACTCCACTACTACCACATATTTGATATGCGTGTCGAAGCTGTTCAACCAATCATCTAAAAAATGAAGATATTTTAAAAGCTCACTTTGTCAAAGATCTTGAAGTATTATAAAGCTCATGACATGAAACTGTACTATTTTATTTTATTTATACATAATGACAGTTGGCCTAAAATGCCCAACATACGTGTGCACTGTAAACTATCTACTTGGAAGTTTCAGATCGTCAAATCCCATCGAATGTAAATTAAAAAACTAATAATGTCTTTCCTAATATGTTACTCAACTGGCTCTTTTCTTCATTTTTTTATATTTTGACAATTTTTATTTCTTTAAACGCCGAAACTAAATGTAGTTTCAACTGCATATTTCATAAAATGGAACATGCAACCTGATGCAAATGGTTCCTATGTCAAAATTCTTGAAAGATACCTAGATCTTGGACCAATTGTTGATTTGTGCGTTGTTGACCTTAAGGGTCAAGGTCAAGGTCATGTCGTGATTGCTTCATATTGAGTTTACTATTCAAATTGTGACTTGAAAACTGCTGCTTCATATCATACAAATTAATGCTTCATATCGAGATGTTGTGCATTATAAGTTTATTATCCAAAATTATTACTGACAGAATTATTACTGTAAACGTAGAAAGATTGATAAGTGTTATTGTACAATATTTTAAATTTATTATTCAAATTATCACTATAAGTATTGTACAAATCGCTGTTTCATACCCATTTTGACTGGTGACTAGAAAGTTATTCCTTTGGTATATATATGGAAAAAGAAGACATATGATTCTTTACTATACAATATGTGAATCATAAGTTTATTGCTCACTGTCTTTCATACGATCTCGGTACTCGAAAACATTTTTACTGTTAGAAAAATGATTTTTCTCGCAAACTCTATATCACCTGGTATTTTAGATTTATTTTTACAGTGGTTGATCACACTCTGACCGTCTTTTGATTAACTTACTATTTACAACTATACTCTCTTCACTTGCTAATTATTTCTAAGCTGGTTGTCCAATTTTGTTATTCAAATCCGTAGTGTTATTCTCCCAACTCCTCAGCCTATACAACACGAACAAATGCATATATGATACCTTCATCTTTATGTGCATCATGTTCTTTTTTGTTCACTATGTTATGCGTGTCAGTTACCCTTCCTCGGCCGTGTGCTTATAACCATATATAACCATTGTTATTTTTTTCTTCTTTTTTTAGAATCATTTTTTTTATCTCAGGTCAGCTGTCCCTGACTCAGTGCAATCTCAGTATCCAATCTCCCTGGTCCAGGTGGTTGATTTTGATGTGGGACAGCAGATTATCCCACACGCGTACATGCCAGCAATCGGTACGCATATTTCATTCACCATGTTTATAAACAGCGCAGTAGCATTTACAATTATGTTTATATTTCCTGGCATTGTTCCTGCTAATATATTTCATTTGCTGAGACTATCTTGAAGATGAAATAAACTCCAGATTTGCAAGTCCGCAAGAGCAAGATGTAGATTGCTGCTGGCATGGAAACGAGCAAAAAGATATCATACAAGTAGGTGGATGTGGTGCAGCAACTATTGTCATGATTTTGTAGACCTGTCACTACATAATTTTTCAGACTTTCTTTGACGACGCTATGAGGAAGACGCCAAGAAATTACTTTCGATTGAGCGATCTTACCGTCGACAGAGTTAGTAGCATTTTACTACCAGTAGATTTTTTTTGGTCCTCTGACCTTACATACTTTGCACATCTATTTTTAATATGTAGTTTTCTGTGTGGAGTTTGTCAGATAAATCGTCATCACGGACATCGAAAACTGAGGCATAAGAAAATGTGGAAGACATTTGTAGGTATGACCTAAATTATTTTTCTAACGCTGTAAGCCATTGATAGATATATATATATACATCTGTTGTACATTATGGTTGTTAACACTAATTACAACTTTTCAACGTGCTTAGCGCTGGTAGTTGTTATTGCAGGAAACCATGATTTGACATTATGTCCCACCAACTCATTCCCGACAGCAGCTGACACAGCCCGATGGAGGAACAATGTACCTACCTGTGATGTTTCAGAATGTTCCCGTTCTTTCGCATTTGAGAATTATGGACAGCATATGTTACATAGTTTAAGTTGATAATTGCAATGATGCATTGGCTGTTCAAACCTTTTCTTACTCTTTTGGCTAAATTTGCAGGTAAAATGTTTTCAGCGCACAATTTTGGTCCTCCTACATGTACCTGTTCGTACTGCGGAGCAGTGCTTTGGTTTGAAGAAAGAGAAAAAAGGGGAGTACGAATGCAAATCCAAGATTTTCAATATGCTGTCAGAAGGGAAAGGTTCAGCTACCCTCCTATCAACAAACCCCCAATTATTTAATGGAGATGCTTGACTACAATGGAGGTTCTGTTTCACAGGGATTTCAGCAACATATACGAGCTTATAATTCTATTTTTGCTTTTACGTTGATGGGTTGAAATGTTGATAACTCCGTAAACAACGGTCGTGGTCCATATGTTTTTAGATTAAATGGTCAGAACCATCACCGGATTGGCTCATTTTTGCCGACGACGGGTAAACCAAAATTTGCTTAGTTGTATTTTTATGACACCAGTAATGAAGTCAGTAATCGGGTTTCGTCGTTTGGTGAAAGTATGGCGCAAAATTTAAATATGGTTATTGTTAACAATCTAATATGCATGTTCAACCAGTATAGCGAGTTGGCTAAAGTGTTTAGGATGGCTAGAGATAGATTTCATGCCTTGGAATACCAGCCTATCACTGTTAAGTTGTTGGAGAGATGGTATAGGGATGGACGACAGTACAATTTACCAACAACGTTGGAGATTGCAACGTTGATTAATAACTCAAATGTGGATTCATGCGGTTGTCGTGATATCGTGATTGAAGATAGCAATGGGATTCTGAAAAGGATTAGTGAAAAGCATCCTTCTTTTATGTCCATGCAATATCCAATTTTGTTTCCGTATGGTGAGGATGGTTTCATGTGTGATATAGAATATAGAGTACTTGACGTATGTGCACCGACTAAAAGAACGACTGTTACAATGAGGGAGTATTACGCTTACCTTATTCAGCACAGACGAAAAGATGGCTCGGTTCTATTATGGGGTGGTAGGATAAACCACCAGTTTATTGTAGACAGTTACACATGTATTGAAGAAGACAGGCTGTCGTGGGTTAAGAACAATCAAAGTACGTTAAGATGTGAATTGTACAGGGGCCTTCATGATGCTATTACGGCTGGTGACACGACCGCACGTGCGATAGCAAGAAAGGTTATTTTAACCTCCTCTTTCACAGGAGGTCCTAGGTACATGGTACAAAATTATCAAGATGCTATAGCTATATGTCGGTGGGCGGGATCCCTAGATTTTTTTGTAACGTTTACATGTAATCCAAAGTGGCCCGAGATTGAAATGGCTTTGCTAACCATTTCCGGTCAGAAAGCTGAGGATAGACCGGACATTGTTTCACATGTTTTCCACATGAAGTTTATGGAGCTAATGCGTGACATTAAGACTGAATGTCATTTCGGAAAAGTCAAAGCACGTAAGTTCGCCAATTTATTACTAATTTTTTTCACATTTTTTTCCTCTACTTCCGTTGACATAACTTATTTTTTTCCTTTTCTTTTTTTTACAGTTGTTTACACAATTGAATTTCAGAAGAGGGGACTACCGCATGCTCATATTCTTATATTTTTGTTTGGCGATCAGAGACCAAAGACTGTTAGTCAAGTTGACGTAGTAATTAGTGCTGAGATACCAGATAAACATGCAGATCCATTTGCTTATCAATCAGTATGCCAATACATGATTCATGGACCATGCGGTTATGCGAATCCTTCTTGTGCTTGCATGGTGGATGGTTCTTGCTCCAAGCATTATCCTAAACAATATAGTAATGAAACCAGTTTTGAAAAAAAAATAGGTTTCCTATTTATAGACGACGGAACAATGGGTTCTTAACGGAGACGGCAAATGGGTTCGTGTAAGACAATGGTTGGGTTATACCTCATAATGTGGATTTGGTTGTCAAATATCAAGAATGTGGAAATATGTAACAGAGCAAGGTCAGTTAAATACCTATTTAAGTACATCAACAAGGATCATGAGAGAGCAACTGTTGTTATCGAAGACAGTACAAACAAAGAACGCACGTTAGTTCGGGAGGTAGATGAAGTAAAAACTTATTTGGACTGCAGATATATTTCAGCTTCATAGGCATCCTGGAGAATATTTGAGTTTGATGTTCAATACCGCACTCCAGCGGTGGAGAGGTTAATGTTCCATTTGCCAGGAGAGAAAACTGTTTATTTTGATGAAATGGACCATTTAAATGACGTCCAAGGCAGACATAATATCCACAAAACTATGTTTAACCAGTGGTTAGACACTAATAGAACATGTGATGCAGCTCGATAGCTTACCTATGTTGATTTTCCTACTAAGTGGGTATGGGATAAGTCTACGAAGGAATGGAGGATGAGGCAGAAAGGGGATTGTATCGGTAGAATATACTATGCACATCCTATGTCAAGGGAGAGGTTTTATCTGCGTATGCTTTTAAATATTGTTCACGGCCCCACATGCTATGAAGACATTAGAATAGTGAATGGTGTTGTTTGCAATACCTTCAAATATGCATGCCTTGCACGCGGTTTGTTAGAGGATGACAATGAGTGGGATGATGTATTGATTGAAGTTTCAACATGGGCATCCCAAAATTCTATAAGAGAAATGTTTGCAATGCTGGTGTGTTTTTGTGAGGTTTCAGATCCTAAAAATCTATGGGATAAACACTGGGAGAAGTGTAGCAAGGATATGGAATGGAGGCATGTACGCAGGAATGGAGGTGGTTCACATAAGCTGTCTTCGGATACGGTGAGATTAGACGCATTACTTGCGCTAGAAAAGATTATGCTCAGAAACAACATATCACTAACCGAGTACTGATCGTTAGGTGAAGTCGACTTCGCAAATTTTCATTTGGTAGATAACACACTACTATCTGATGAAGTGGACTATGACTGATGAAGTGGACTATGACTGCGACTTATTCCGCATGGAAGCTGAACAGTTAGTGCCTTTGCTAAATGCAGAGCAAAAAACAGTTTTTGACGCCAGAATCTACGCTGTTCGCAACCACAGTGGAGGGTTTTTTTGTCTACGGAAGTGGAGGGACAGGAAAGACATTTTTATGGAATACTTTAGCATGCGCTGTATGGGTAGAAGGTAGAATTGTATTGGTGGCAGCATCTTCTAGCATTGCATCACTTCTACTTCCCGGTGGAGGAACTGCACATTCGAAGTTCAAAATTCCTATAAATCTTGATGACATGTCCACATACAATATTTCCAAGCAGTCATGTTTGGCTGATTTGCTTAGGCAGACGGATTTGATTATTTGGGATGAGGCTCCGATGGTTCACCGAAATGCACTTGAAGCATTTGAAAAGTCATTGTCAGATATAGTCTTCTCTGATTCGAATAACGAAGGCGGTCAAATTTTTGGTGGGAAAACAGTTGTACTGGGTGGGGATTTTAGGCAGACACTGCCTATTGTTCGTAAAGGCATAAGAGAAATGATTGTTCACTCTGCTATAAATTTCTCTCCTCTGTGGCAAAAGTGTAAAGTTTTCACTCTTGCAATAAATATGCGATTGAAAATAACAACTTAACATGCGATGAAAGAGCAAAGATGTCATCGTTTTCTAGATGGATACTAGATGTGGGTGAAGGGAAGGTGTCGTCTATGTCATTGGACGTGGATGAAGAACCTAATTGGATTCAAATACTTGATGAATATCTTATACCGGACGCAGATGATGCCATTCATACAATTGTAGAAATGACGTATCCTGATTTGGATAAGAATATTTTAAAAGAATCTTATTTGCGGGACAGGTGTATCCTAGCTCCAACAAACGATTGCGTTAAAGAAATTAATTCCTATGCAATTGAACTGGTTGCTGGTTCCATGCAAACTTATTACAGCGCGGATTCAATCAGCCATGTGTCTGATACAACCGAAGAACATCATCTTTTATATCCTCCCGAATTTTTAAACACATTAAAACTTTTAGGCCTACCAAATCATGAGTTACGTTTGAAGGTGGGTGTACTGATAATGTTGATGAGGAATCTTAACCAGAATCTAGGTTTATGTAATGGTACGAGATTAATTGTTACGCAACTATGTAGAAAAGTTATTGAAGCTGAGTTGTAACTGGGAACAATGTGGGTAGGAAAGTATTGATTTCAAGGATAGTTTTAAGCTCTGACGACACGAAGTGACCATTTGTTCTACGTCGACATCAATTCCCAGTTAAAGTTTGTTTTGGAATGACAACCAACAAAATTCAAGTACAAACTTTGGAGCAAGTTGGAATTTATTTACCAAGACCTGTTTTCACACACGGACAACTTTATGTAGCAATTTCTAGGATGACATTGATGTCTAGGTTGAAGATATTGATTGGCGCTACTAAACCGGGCTTTCAAAAATACACGCAAAATATTGTTTACAAGGAAGTTTTTAAAAATCTTGCTAGTATGATGTTCTGTATCCATGATTCAGGTTTTTTAATTACTAATTTTAACCGTACCACACTTTTATCGTAAACTGATGTTCGATGTCTTTCCTACGCTTAAGGTGTGGAAGGCGCAGATGATGCCTAGGAGATTTATGCCTGACATCGCATTCCGCTGTCAACAGTAATTTCCTTCTAACTTTTAGTTATTATTGTGTGTGTATGCGTAAGTTGGTTTTGGTAATATGTGGCTTTACATCTCTGCCGTCTTCACATCTTATCATATTCCGAATATGGATGAAATGATGTTATGGCTGCTGGTGACATAGTAAAACTAAATTCTAGAATATAGGCCAAAAGTAAACAAAATTGTTCTCCACAGTCTACCGTTGTACTATGCATTTTAGTATTCTAATGGTTCACCAACTATAACACAGTTTAATTAACTGTACTTTCAGGAACTATAATAGGCATTCACAGGATTGTACAGAAACAACGCCGTGCAATGATGAACTGTCAACAGGCTGCGGCCACATCACATTACGGATGACTTGGATATGACCATTTTATCTCTATACTGCTGCTAGAAAAATGTATATTTCTTTATGCCATAATTATGTATCAGTGTGATACTGGTTCTGTATGACATATACACGTATAGTCTGTTGGTTAACAATATGTTTCTGCATGTTTCTGGCCATCTACATATGTATTACAATGAAACTGTATTGCCTGCACTGTCTCATCTTTATACATGTTCTCTGTTTCTGTATTTGCATTTTCCCTTCGTCTATTTTCCTGTCCTACACCTCGGTCTACTGAAGATGGAGCATTTATTTTTTAAGCTTCACTGCTTACTCTGCGCATCATTTCCTGAATTGTATGCAATATGCTGTTTCAAACTGAACTCGCTGAAACTGTGACATATGAACAAAAGATTTAAGTCACGTGTACAGTCATACAATTTGTTAGCCATTTTTGTGTAGTGATTGATATAATAGGATACGGCTACTTCTTTGTTTGACAGCTGATGTATGTAAAAGTACACTCATCAAACTTATGCTCTTTGCAACTTTATTATAGCCTATTAATTATACTGAATTTACATAACCATTTTGTTTGTTAGTTTATTTCCAACTAACACAAAATCTTGCACAACCCTTATATTGATTGTTCAATAATTGGGTAATTTATTATTTGCTCTTAACTAGGATTTGGTGTTTCCTAAATTATGGACTAATTTGAAAGAAGCTTCTGTGCAATTTGGTGAAGTTGAGTAGGGATATAAAATTAGGATGACATGAAGGTTATTTCCGTAGAGTATAACTAATGAATTCATGTTCCTTATTTGAATTTATCATGACATCATTAACTACATGCCACCTTCTAAATCAACGGATGTTAGGATAAGCAATGACGCCTTTTAAGGTTACTACAAAAATAAGAAGCTAGAATTCATTTACTCATTATAAATTTCTAAATAAGTTTTGACAGTACATTAGTAATACACTTCATAAAACCATTATCAAGAAAACAACAGGCATCATGGCACTAACCCATATGACGGTGAAACCATACGGCACAAAGATTCCTAATTGGTCTTCTAACCTATAGATGGACATTGACGCATAGTTTTGTCAACAAACTTGGCAAAGTTTGCAGCATTTTTCATTTTATTATGCACCGCTATGATTCATATGCCTTAAAATGGTTTATCTCTCTTACAAGAGGACACAGATTCCAATTTTTGTTGTTGTGTCCAACATGTTGATGCATGCATTGGGTGTTCTGACTCTAACCTAGACTAATAGATACAACTTGATAGAAAAAACAGAAACTTACCACTTTCTCAAGAAAAATTACTTTTTCACATAGTTTAGTTCAATTTTTATGTGGAGTTCACCCAATCTCAAATTTTGTAAAGAATCAAAATAATGATGTGTTACATATGAATATATACAGTTAATGGCGGATTAGGCAAGAGTAAATGAAGATTATCTCAGTCAACTGATCCATTCATTAAATGCAAGTCAACTGTGTTGTATATGACTATTATATAAAACTGATATTTTATTCATTTATTAGTTTGGTGCATTGTATTTTTTAATCACCAACTAGATGTTTTAGTTATCCTGCCACAGCTCAATATGTATCATACAAGAACTACTTTTTTTCAATTCAATGCCCCTAAAAATGTTGGGAAGAACAAGAAGCTACTTAAAAGGAGCTTCAGAAAGAATTGGACTTTGAAAGCCTAACTGTGCTAGGTTTTTACCTGGAGGGCCCATCTTCAAACGTTGAACTAAAATTGGTATTTAAATTACCTCGGTAATTTATTTATTTATTGATTTCCCTTTTATAAGAGCATCTCCAACAGAACGAGAATTCTCAAATCCGCACCCAAATTCGTCCCCAACAGAGTGCGAGAAATTGTAATAGTGCAGATTGGGGGGCCTTCGGACTGAGAATTGGGGATGCGTTGAGGCGCTTGTTGAACAGGCGCCTGTTGCCAGACGCCTGTTGAACAGGCGCCTGAACATCAGGCGCCTGTTCAACAGGCGCCTGGCAACACGCGCCTGTTGCTAGTAGGCGCCTGTTAAACAGGCGCCTACTATCTTCGACGGCTATTTCCCAACGGTCGTTTTTCCTCTTTAAATAACACTCCCTCCCTCTTCGTTCATTTCAAACCAATTTTCATTTTTGCAATTTTTTTCTGCCACCGATCTCAACTGAAAATATACTCCGATTTCGACGATGTAGCTGCAAGGGCCAGTTTTAAAGAATACGACTTGCAAGACGCTACGATTCCTATTGGGGGGAAGTAACTAATGCAAGTTGGAGCGCTGCGGAAGACTACGATCTTTGCTACATTTACTGTGCACTATCAGTCGATCCTATTCGAGGGACCGATCAAAGTGGTGAATCTTTTTGGGGCAAAATTACTAATTGCTACAATCGGAAGAACATTAATCGAAAAAGAACGCTATCTTCGGTCAAAGGTCATTATGGAAAAATAAATCGTCAAACGCAAACGTTCGATTCTCAAATGTTCAAATTGAAGCAAACGAATCCTAGTGGCTTTGGGAATGAAACGTATTTAGTAAGCTTCAATGTAATTTCATTGTATTTTTTTTATCTTAGTTCCTTAAGTTTACCAGTTTTTTTTTGAACAGAGAATGGCCGCAAACAAGTTGTTCAAACAAATCTATAAACCTGATAGTAAACAAGCACCACATTTTTATCAGTTCATGCACGTGTATGACATGTTGGTCGAGCATGTTAAATGGAAATCATCGCTTCAGAAACTATTCAACAAGTTCAATCAAACAGCGGTAGGGGTAAAACGCCTAGAGTTGGAGAAACCTCCAGTCCTATGGAATCCCAAGGAAGTTTCGGTTTAGGATCAGAAGAAGGCCCATCCCCAAATGAAGATCATTTTGTTAGGCCACAGGGAGCAAAAGCGGCCAAAAAGAAGCAGATGCGGCAGCGGATCAAGATGAAATTAAAAAACTCATGCTTGAATCTGAGGAAAGATTTAACCGGGCAATGGACACTCGAGCACTGCAACACCAAGAAAAGTTATCAAGAATGGATCAACTTATTGCTGGAAACCGCCAAAGAGATGAAGATGCAATCATGTTTATGGATACGTCACATATGTCTGCAGAACAGCTGCAGTATACGGAGCAAAGAAGGAGAGAAATTATGAGGCGTAGACTTGAAGAGGATCATTAAATGAATTACCGTTTCTACAACCATTGTATCTTTAAGTACCGTTATTTGTATTGTGTTCTTAATGCAAGCAATTAGTAATATAAGTTTTTCATTCAAATTGCATTACACTAAAAAATGATTTTAACAACCTTAGCTTAATTATACAGAAACAGATTACAATAACCTTAATACGAAACAACATAAACAGTAGTAGAAAATGTAAGAATACAAATAGAGTTTCACTGATTTCCAGAAAACCCCCAAAGATGATCTGTGAGATCATTTTGTAGTCTTCGATGAAGTTGAGCACTACGGTATGACATTTGACTTTGTACATGAAACTCGAGTTCAAGTGCGCTTCCAATCATATCGTTGCGCCAAACAGGCGGTGGTGTAGGAGCACCCTCGTACACGTAATCTTCTTCCATGTCTTTTTCATCCTCTATAATCATATTATGTAAAATAATACAAGTGTATATTATTTTTGTCATTTTAACTGGTGACCAAAGTCTGCATGGATTACTGACTATGGCAAATCGAGACTGAAGAACCCCAAATGCTCTTTCAACATCCTTCCTCTGGCCTTCTTGCATCGCTGCAAACTTTGCTTGTTTATTGTTTTGTGGGTTAGAAATTGTCTTGACAATGGTACTCCATTTCGGATATATACCATCACCTAGATAATATCCATGATCGTACGTGTTACCTCCCAAAGTAAATGTACAAGAAGTAGATCTTCCGTTTGCTAAATCATTGAACAACGTAGATCGTTCGACTACGTTAAGATCATTGTTCGAACCTGGCATTCCAAAAAATGCATGCCATATCCATAAGTCATAAGACGCTACAGCTATGCCAGTGAGCATATAAAAATCTAGGGGAGTCAGTCCTAACTCAAAATCAGGAAAATGAAATGTGTGAGTGGTCGGCCACCATCTCTCGGTAAGGGCCTCTATTAGACAACGATCTACATGTGCAAATCTAGGTAAAGCAAGAAATTCACCAAAAGGTGATGCATGTAGCCTATCCAAAATCGGCTCCGGTAACTGATCAAAATATTCAGACATACACCTATACCAACTACCTCGCATCGCTACGTGACGAACCTAAATATATGATTATTTAATGTTAAGGTAAATAAGGAATTATTATACATTTATATTTACATGGTCGTTTATTAAGCAATAAATAAATAACGTATACCTATGGCGTCGCTATAGCTGCAGTAAATCGATGCGAAACAGTAGGAGGCAAGTCGTGCAAAGATCGAAGATCGGCTGGAGACACGGTAGCATCGGGAGGGATATGAGCAGGTCCGATATTGGCATCAGTCGTATATCGAACGGTGCGTCTACCAGTTTTGACCGGACGGGGCGGCATTTGGACGCGAAGCTGGTTAGAAAATGGAGATGGGAAGAGTGTGGAATGAGAGGGAACGTGGAAAATGCGCCTGATATAGGCGCATTAACCAGGCGCCTGTTGAACAGGCGCCTGGACATCAGGCGCCTGTTCAACAGGCGCCCGCCCTCATTTCTGTTGTAGAAATGAGGGCTCCAACATTTTGGAGTGCGGAAAATCGAATTTTCGCACTCCAAACTGTTGGAGATGCTCTAACCATTCAGAAATATGTCTTCGGCTTACTTGCTGTACATTGAGTTTCCAAACCAGTGGTATACTTACCACTAAGTAATTTTTGTAGACAAATACAATTTATTAGTTGCAATTTATTTGTTTGCACTAAGAAGGACTTTGTAAAGATAGCAAAATAAGTAATCTTCATTCGGTCTAACTTCTGTAAATATGTATGCCATGAATATTTAACTGGAATATAACTAGACACTGCTTGATGCATCCAATCAGCTTGCATTATAATATGTTCAGCAGATAATGGCCTGTTATCTACAGAATCTTAGAAACTCTTTTCATTACTTGGTCCCACCAATAATTATTTTTTCAGTAATAAACTATTTTAATTTGGTAAATTACATATACTTCCAATCAACTGATAATTTTGCAATTTTCAATACCGTCCCTTCAAATTCTTAATAGGATGTGAGTTTGGCAGATTGATGTACTTACAATCTCTACAAGCATTTAGGAGATCAAGAAAACACTACTTACTTACTGCCGTTTGGTTAAAATTAAGAAAGGAAATTAATATTATGAATTTCGCTTGCTATTACAGAAGATGGCTTAGCCACAAAGTGGTTATTTGTTAGCATATAATGTCAATACATATTACTTGTGTTAACTTTTATTGCAATTTGTTCCTCCATACCGTTATTCCTTAGCTAAAAGCATTAACCCTTCACTCAACATAGATTGTAATCTGATAAACACCAACAAGAGTTAACAGTTATACAAAAGTATAAAGTAATCGACCATTTTCCAATACTCGACAAATAAGCGTTAAAAAACCGTGCACCTTAATTTTAAGGCAATAGAGAACTGATAACCAAAGATTATTTGGAGAGGGACAGAGACAATCCAAGCCTATTTACATATCATTATGTACCGAAGCAATATCAATAAAAAATTTGCATTTTGCATTTTTTTATGTCAACAAACTAAAGTCGAGGATTTGTGCAAATGAAAACTCCAAACCCAGAACGACAACATTCGCTTCTTTTGGAGCATGAAGAGTTTGGCTGAGCTGGTTGTTCTATTCCTTTTTTTTTCCTTTTTTTCCCATACTACTCATAAAATGTAGTCTAATGAAAATAGTTACTATCGCATAAAATGGAAATGAGAAGTTACGTGGATCATTATACTGGCAGTTTCACCACGTTTGTTGTAGCAAACACATTTTTACCCCAACATTCTAAACTGTGCTCTCTCCATTTAATACAACCCACAATAATTTCTTATTTCTTTTCACTTTGCTTGATATAATGGACGGGAACAACATGTTGCTTTCTGAATTGGTATTTGGTACAAATTGGAATACTGTTCGTGTCCGGGTGGCTAGGCCGTAGAAATTGGTCAGCCAGTGAACAAATGAAGTTTACGCATTGAACATGCAGTTTGTTGATAGCGAGGTATGACATTATTTACTGCTGCTGAGTCGGGTATTCTGCTTTTTTTTTCGGATTGATATCAATGCATAACAATTATGTTACCACCTGTTACATATGACCGTGTGTATGAGATAAATAGTATTAACGTTGGTTGTACTTCTACTTTTTATGCCCCTGCTTTGCATGACCCCTGTGTCTGTGGTGGAATTAAAATGTGTATGTGTAAGCATGTGAACTTATTTGTTTTGTTAACTTGCGTTTTGCAACTGTAAAAACTGTATCTGTATGGCTTACACCTGACGACAATAACATCTGATATCACTTAGTTGTTTTACATTTGTATATTACCATCTTCCAACTTTCGTGTGGGAATAATGCACATTTTGTTCACAACCGGGAGAAGTACTACTTTACCTTGCAAATCGCTGACCCTGCCGAGCACATTACTTTCTCACGTTTGCTGCCAGTTCATGTGTGTGTTAGTTTATGTCGATATATGAAATAGTCCATATACAAGTACATATATCCGCACAGTAAAAATCAATGTTATTTGCGATAGGGAAATGAGAAGGTGGCAACAGTTCGAAAACATATTCTGCGCCAGTTTGAAAGCATGTTCAAAGAACCTTCGATGTACGACGTGACAAGGTTCAATGTCCAAAACGCTGAAACAACATACAGAACTGTACACGACAACTGGATAATAGTTCTGAGAACTGATACCCGAGCAGTCCAGGTAGCAGATGCAGCAGACAAAATACCATGGTATAAGTTTGCCTTTGCTGATGAAAGCACGCTTATAAGCAGGCTATGTCGTATAGACAACCTTACAGGTACTTTTTCTTCCCTCCATTTATATCACCTGTTTCCATTGATGTAAGTACATGCACTCACGTTTTAACTGCATAACTGTACAGATTTGGGTGGTATATTACGTGCTGTAACTAATGTATTAAGTGTAGCTTCTAAAAGTGGAACACAAACAATGAAACGAGAGTTGCATGTGGAAAGCACTAGGTGCTGCCAGTTTAACCTATTTTTTAAAGCAAACAATCAATTATTGTTTTAATTTTCTTTCTACGCAGTGGAAATACGAGCGTCGTGTCAGTATGGCGAGCCAAAGTGGTTTACTTGACCAATCCATTATACATAAGTTTGAGAAATCGCCTACGGTTGTTGTCACATCGCTGACAGTCGCAACATACGACCATATGCTTTAGATTCATGTACTTGCTTCCCACCATCCTAAAAAAACTACCTTCTAATTTATATTTTACTTTCTCAGGTGCATTTACTTTCAGCTCTACAAAGGCAACAAAAATATATTTGGACATTGATTTGCCTGAACTAACTGACATTAAAATCAGGTATGTTTTTTCTTACATACCGGTTGTATTTTTAACCATTTAACTGCATATGCCTTTGTTTCTTTGCACTGCATAGATCCAACCAAGACGATGCAAAAAAAATCGAGTACATAGACCACTCCGCTCCTAACCATGATGGTGTGTTAGAACGGATCAACGCTACGCTCACCTAGCTCTTGAACGATGTCAAGATAGCTAACTGTCAGGTATGTTGTCCGTACAGCTAACACAGGCCCATGTATTACATTTCTATGCTCGCATACATACCCTCCTACTAGTTGACCATTTTTTTTTCTACCTTTCTTCTACGCAATGGTATTAGTATGTGTATTCTCAGATTTTGAAAAAAAAATGAAGTGTAATCCGCTTGGCGTTCTTATGTTCAACATTTGCAATTTGAACTTAGAATATTTATGTCGATATAAATAATTAATTATTTGAACAAACTTTTATTTAGGGTAAAATATATGTCGTACCTGTAACCATTGTGAAATTGAGAAGTTCTACTTGGAGCTATCTTTCATGTGCATTCTGTAAATCAACGGTTCACTTTGAGGGAACAAACTATTTCTGCTCCGGATACCACCGAATGGTTGTGCATCACGTTAACAAGTAACGTTTCTCAAATTCTTTGTTCCACTTTTTTTGATATATTAACTACTACCACTAAAAATTTATTTGGTAGGTACCGCTTAAATGTGGACATATTGGACTCCTCTACGTCTACTACTATCATCGCTTTTGACAAGGAAGCCGAATGACTACTCGGACATAAGGTTGACAACAAGCTTACCATCCTCAACTCGGTAAAAAAACATAATTATACATTTTACTACTGTGTTCATTTTATTCTGTCTTTTTTACTGTTCAATATATATAACTGTAAATCAGTTTCTCTTTTGCTTCTCTCGAATTTTACGGTAATAATAATGTAATGTGCATAATTTTCCTTTGTTTCATAATTATGTTATCTTCCACAATAGTAATGCTTAAACCTCAAAGATGTAAGTCACCATTTCTGCACAATGCCATAGTTTTAGGAAATCATATGAAAAAATTAAACATACAAAGTTGTCGGACCTAAAGATGCCAAAAAGTCAAATTATCTAAATTAAACATAACTCAGAACCATACTTCATCTAAATACTTGGTTCAGACACTCCGTAATTAGATTTAGTACAAAAGCTACATTAACACCATATGATCTTAATTGAATTCAATCAACATATTAATTAGAACATGCAAATCTGAAGGAACCAAGTGCATATTCAAGAAATAGTACGAACTAATATCTATGCTATTATGTAAAAAAAATACTTGGTTAAACATGTAGACTATGTTTCTTTAGTTATGAATTGTTCAATATAACCAAGTAAAAATAAACACTGCGTATGCTCTCGCACGTTCTTCCAAGAATAGAAGAAAAAATCTAGCATTTTTATAAATATGCTGCTCATGCCTTTTAAAATATTATTATCCTAGCTACTTCATACATACCATGTCTTCTTTTCATTCTCCTCTTTGAATTCATGTTGTCATAATTGGTTGCTTTGGGCATGAGAGATTCTTATTCAGCATTATTGACTTAGTTAATGTGCAAGACCGTGGGTTGTCTTAGTGCACATTCCTTCTTTGAGATGCGTTGTTAAACAAAGATAATATTTTTTTGAGTTTAGTATGCGAGTTCACTGATAGCTAGAGGCTTATTTGGTTTTTTATCATCATTCATTAACTTTTGCAATGCGTAAAGATTTCAAAGGAAAATGTGACCACAAACTTGGATTAACCTCCTTTTTTGCAGTGCCAACATTATTTTACTCATGCAAATTTTACGAATAACGATTTACAATTTCCTACCGTAGATTCTCATTCCTATTTCATCATACGAATATATTACTCATGCCAACATTATTATACAGTTTCACCACGTATACATGTTATTCATATGGTAAACAGTTGTAAATTCTAAACTATGCTCTCTCTATTTAATACAAACTGCTATCTAATAATAGTTTACATTATTCAACCGTACTGTCGTATTTTGATGAACATATGTAGACGTAGGAAACCAGATCTACACGTCAACACGTACACATGTTCTGCATACACCAACGTGGACTGTGACAGATTTCGTATGATATGCACGTTTGTCCTGTATCCACTTCCATTTTCTGTTGAATTATTTATTAAGTTTTACTATTCACCTCATTGTTTCCTCCAACTGTACCACATCCGTGTTGTAGCCCATCTACTTTTACACTGTCCTCTCGCACGTTGCGTTTCATCCAAAACGTTAGGTTTCATATGCGCGCATTTATGTATTGCTCCGCATCTGCTCAGCTATGTTGATAATAACAGCATTACCTGCACGTTGTACATATTATGTCCCAACATAAACTGTTATATGCTGCAGGAAAATGGGATACAAAAAATTGGCAAGATTTTCCACCATCTCTCGGGGTCTGAAGCGATATTTGAATTTAGACCGAGTAACTATGAGATGAATAATTCCGACGCTTACCCCACTACTAGAAAAATCACAAAAAAACGTAGCTGTAACTGAGACGGTACGTTCTCAATCTCAGGTGGGTATTAATTTATAATTTACGTACTTACCTCTGAACGCTTATTCCCGTACTTTGTTGTCTTCCGTTATTTAAAATTTATAGCTAACTCCACCCGACGATCAAAGTTCTAACTTAGTTTGTCCCTCAACTACGGATAAGCATAATGTACCTTTCGGAACAGGTATCAAAGGAAAGAAACAGATTAGTCAGGTTTGATCTACAATCCTAATCAATCTTATGTCTATATTCGATTGGTGACATAGCTCTAACAGTTTGTTATGTTTACCAGGACGACAGTAGTGCGATCCATCCGGTAGTACGTACTTCTGATCCACCACTCCCCACATAGACGCTAAGAAGAGGAAATACGATTCACGTACAACTTTTTTCACTATTTTATTCTCCATTTACTGCTGCCATTAACTATTTAAACGCATGCGCAATTACTGTCTACGCATTACTTATGTCTACTGGTACATATTATCTGTCACATACAATGTTACACTGTACATCCTATGCTACGCTGTTTTAGTAAATACCAAAACATGACTTTATTCCTACCAAATCCTGCCTGATTGTTGTACTTCTATGTATTCATACTGCTAACTATTAAACCTTTCAAACCCATACTGTAACTACGTATCTTAGCTTGATATTATTACTTTGTGTTACTTCAACATGTTTCCTGCTAACAAACCTAAACCGTATCTTCTTTTTCTTAACCGCGGGAAGGTGATACAGATCAGCAGGCTGCAGCAGCACCTGGAATCAAGATTCGGGAGAAGCAAAGAAATTAATTTCTAGCATTTTATCATTTCATGTTTATGGTACAGTTTCGTTTTTATGTCTGCAGCTACTAATTTTTTGTATGTTTTTCACATCATCCTTTTTTTTCTTCAAGATTGTACGTTAGGACGTATGTTGATTGAATTAGTTTGCTTTCACCTACCTTACATATGTGCATTTTTTTACACCGCAACTCCAGCTTTGAACTACCATTTCTGTTTGTCATGCTCATTTGCGCTAACGCCTTACCTATATACCACGTCTGTGCTGACATATGTATCTGCTGTACATTATGCATGAATATGTATATGACGGATATGGTCACTCTTCCATCCTAACATCGCATGTTTGATGTTGGGATTATAATTTACGGAGTATAACACTGCCCATGTACGTAGCACGGGCTACTCAATAGTTACTTTAAATAACCTGAAATTCCTCTTTAAGCTTACTTCTTACTAAATCAATATTATATTTCATCCACAACACTTTTATAAAATATTATTATTATTATTTTGAAATGGTACTTAAATACAACATATATTTGGACAACAAATCACAAATCATGTGTCAGTAAATGTTCGAATCACGCTACGCAAGTTTCGAACTTGTGACCTCTCGCACCAAAGTTGAATCACTTAACCACTGGGACAATGGTGTTTGTCACTTTTATAAAATATTATTACCATGTCTTCTAACTCATTTCAAATTTAAATATTTTAATTTCACGATTTCAATCCTTTCATTCTATAATTTCAAAACCAATTTTGTCAAATAAATTCCAAAATCTCAATTCAATTAACTGTTATTAACTTTAATTAACTATAACTTAAAAATCAGGTTGTTATATGCACATTAAGACGTTACGATGAACACTTAATAGTTTATAACATTGCCTTCATTTAACATGGCAATTAAATTACATAATTTAATGTAAGATGTTTCCGCAAAAATTAATAAATTCAAAAGTTCTAATCAGTTTGCATTATAAGAGTAATGCGATCTATGGAAAATATTTGATTTTGACAATTCAATAATTTATATCATCTATCATTTTAATTTTTTTTTTGAAATGGTACTTAGATACAACAAGTCACTGGGACAACAAACCACAAATCATGCGTGGATAAATATTTGAATCACGGTACGCAAGTTTCGAACTTGTGATCTCTCGCACCAAAGTCGAATCACTTAACCACTGAGACAATGGTACTTAAATACAACATATATTCTATCATTTTAATTAATAGCATAATATAAGTAATTTTAATAAAAGCAAAAATTCTAAATGCCCGTCTAGTTCGAAGATGAGTTTTGCGTTTTGCATTTTCAACCATGTATATAAAAATGCAGGGAAGATCGGTGGTGGTGGAAAATGGTAATTAGGAAAATGTTTTTCAACAATGTACAGTAGATGGAAAATAATTTTTTTTTCTTCCCTTTTTTGAATAATACAAAAAAGTATATCTATCATGCTCTCCTTCTTTTTGTTGTAGTAATTAGAATTTCCACATATTTCCATGCCTTTTGAGGTACATGTCGTGAATGCAAAACACAGAACAGTGTGTTTTTTTGTTTTTTTATGCTAACATGCTCTAATATGGTAATATTTTGAACGACTTTGCAATACAAAAATGCAAAATATGGACTTGTTCTAAATAAAAAAATTAAAAGAATATGGATCGGTTTGCTTTTAGGGAGTTGAAATACAATTCGAAAATTGCCAGTGAGATTTGACAACAAAGAACAACAAATGATGACTTAAACATAATCTAACTATTGAATTAACCCTTGTAGAAAATCGTTAGATGGGAATTTTAGTAAGACCTTTTTAGTGAAATATGGATAGTCCATTACAAAAACAGGCCCATTCGGTTAGCTTCGACCTTAGAAGCTTGGAAAATTATTCCTTCGTTGGTTTATTAAAACTATAAGTATACGCGGAATGACAATGCACATTTTAGCTAGTCTTTGTTTAACGCTAACATTTTATGTAAGTTTATTAAAATAAATATGTACAACGTAAATAATCAAACACTACAACAAAGGCAGCGTATAGCGACGGCAAAAATGCGTCGGCGGCCGTCGCTAGCCGTCGCTAATTGCCGTCGCTATTCAATCCGTTGCCATCAGGAAAAGCAACGGCAGAAGCGACGGTTCCGTCGCTAAGATAGCGACGACAAGCGACGGTATCTTACACGTGTCAACGCCACGTGGCAGGTAGTTGTTTCCATAACAAGTCTGTTAATCGCCGTTACGTGCCGTTACTAGCCGTTGATATTTTTTGCCCAGAAAGCCGTTACTAGCCGTCGCTAGCCGTCGCTTTTCTGGACAAAATCTGTTGTGCATACAGCAGCTATCATTCCATCAAACCTCGTCTCAAACCTCAAACCGTCTTTTCAAACCTCAATATATCAACAACAACACATCTCAACAATACCCGCAACATCAATATTCAACAATATAACCAAAAAAACACAAAAACCAACCAAACCAACATAGTATACAAAACCAAACCAAGTATCAAGGTACAAGGATCAAATCTAAATATAACCAAACCCAAACATCATCCAAAATACCAAGTATCCAAATCCAAGTATCAAATCTAGTCTAAATACGTACATAAATACATACCCACAAGAATAGTAAAACTATGCATCATCATCCTCCTCGGCATCATCAGATCCATCTCCCTGCTCCCCAGGCATAGAGCCGTGCTCCTGATAAAATACTGCAATGCGCTCATCTATCTGCTGTGCCAATTGGCCCTTTCGCCAATCGTTGAGCTCATCCAGCTGCCTCTGCATCTGAGCAATACGCTCCTCCTCCATCGATTTGCCATAAGCTCTTTGAAAATTAACAGCCTGTGAAATAACTGAAGTTAATACGATAGCATTTCACATGAATTTTGAATGAATTGGATAGTATATAAATAATTCTTTTGATGTGAGAATAATGTGGATCTTTTAATATGAAGTTAGTGAAATGGTTTACCTCATGATTGCCGAAACCATAACGCCTATTTCGAGTAGGCGGTGCAATAACGGAATCCCAAATCCTGTTGGACTCCTCAACTGTAAGCTCTGCTCTTCCACTCGCCTGTGTCAATGCCGATGCCTTTGCCTCATATTGCCCCTGCAATTACAAACATAATTTTGAAATAATTGGTATACAATTTACATATATACAATTTGAATCACGAGTTAGCATATTTACCATCGCTGCTTCAGCTTTGCTGTCGGTCCAATCATAGGTCGCATTCCCCTCATCATCAACAGACTCAACTGCGTGTGTGGCTCTAAAAACCTCAGCCATTGTAGGCTCCCTTCCGTACTTTGCAAACTGAAGATATACACGAATAAGATATATTGAAAATAAGCATAAATGTTATACATGAAGATATGCATCACCATATGCTAAATATATTTTATATTTACCAATTCTCTCCTATGATGTTGGAAAGATTTAGAGCCACCTCGATGTAAACCAGGATTCTTATTCCTATTGGCTTGGTTTCTTGCTGCTACTTCCCATTAATTTAGATACACGATTAAAATAATGCAACTAACATAATTGTAAGCATTCTCATCATAGCTTACTTTAGCTGCTTCTGACTCCCAATATGTGAGAAATCCGTTCCAGACTTCATCGCTCATCCAACCTGGCTTTTTGCCAGCCTTCTTCGCCCTTGATATTGTCTCTCTATAATTCTTCCGCATTTTTTGGTTCCAATTATTGCTAAAAACATCTAAATCATGCGGCTCCACTCGTACAACAGCCTGCATATTGAATTTATTTTGAATTACATACAGCATATTATTTTCAATAGAAATATATAAATTGTAATTACCATCAAGTCGGCCCATATAGCATTTTTAATATGAGCTGGAATGTTATCCCAATGCGGCCAAACTGCTGACATCCGACCCTTATATGATTTCTTCGAGACATCTAAAATAAACTGTGATGGTTCCACCTCGAACCCCCTGTAATTGTTAACGTGCATATTTTATATAGTTTATATATTTTAAATAATATAATTGAAATAAATTTAACATTTACCCAACACTCTTCGGAATAATCTCTGCAACTCGGCGTGAATCTGCCTCTAAGCTACTAGGACCCGCTGCAGCTCCAGGAGACTGAGATGGAGAAGGCTGAGATGTACTCCTACGTCTTCTATCAGCCATATCTGCCACAATCATATATTATATATAAAAGCATAATGATCAAATGAGCATCACATAATCATACAATAAAACGATAACGCATAAATTAGAATAATACATCGCTCAGAATAGTACATCGCTCAGAATATTACATAGCTCAGAATAGTACATTGCATAAGTGAATACATAGCTCAGAATAGTACATTGCATAAGTGAATACATAGCTCAGAATAGTACATTGTATAAGTGAATACATAGCTCAATATAACACATGACATAACTCAGAATAGTACATCACATAATACAACAAACGATGCCATCTGTGATCATTCTTCATCATCTTCTGATTCAGACGTCTCGGTCTCGTACTCTATATCGTTTTCTTCGTTACTAACAAATGCATCTATTAAAACATTCGCTTCATCATTCAACGATCCTACATCGATGTCATCGGCTATTATTATTTCGGAATTTGGCTCAAGATCTGCTTGATACGCTGCTTCATCTGGAATATTATTTCCATCAAATGTAAATCTTGCCTTTGTTTTAAAAACAGCCCACCAGTCTGCTTTATCTTTTTTTAAGGATGGATACGGAGCAAAATAAACTTGTAATGCTTGCTTAGCTAACACGAAAGGATCATATTTATAGTAATGTGACGTATGCTTTATTTCAATTAACTTATAATCCTTATGTACGTTAATTCCAGAACCGGGAACGTTGCTAAACCAGTTGCATTTGAATAAAAAAACTTTCTCTAGCGGTTGTGTATAATAAGTCAACTCTAAAATTTGTGTTAAGACTCCATAAAAATCTTTTATATGCTCTTCTGGATCATCGCTGCCTTTGACAAATACATCCAACTACGATCGAGAAAATAATCGAACATATCTCCTGATTTGCAAAAATTATATTAGAAAATTCAAACAAACACTTCACTGAAACTTTATTAATTTGACAAATTAGACTGAACTTCAGTAAATTTAATAATTTGGTAAACTAGACTAACTTTATTAATTTGGTAAATTTTAAACTAACTTTAGTAAATTTTAAACAAACTTTAATAAATTAGACTGAACAAATTTATTAGTTTCAAACTAACTTTTAAATTTTATTACTTTAGTAAATTGCACTTAATAAATTATTTGATTGTTTTATAAAATACAGATCATATATATACAACACTTGTTAATACTTGTTTAACGGCCGGTCATCCTACTTCCCATTACAAACACAATAACGTAATCATATTTTATAAATTATTTCAGATTAAACGATTCAACAAAATTTCGGCAGCACTTCCCTTTATTCCCTGTATCGTACACAAATGCATGCACACAGGAAAAAAAGAAAGTGCCATCGAAATTTCGTTAACCGTTTAAACTGAAATGATTTATAAACTGCGATTACGTTATTGTGTTTGTAACTTGTCCAATACTGGAACAAATCCAACAAATATTGTATCAGATGAATACAGATGTCCGTTCTGTGTAAAAACGAACATCCATATAACGATCATATACAACACTTGTCAGACGGGGCCAAAAATTGTCTAAGGGGTTCACACAAATAAAACAAATTTTCTAATTTATATTTTAACAACTATAAAATTTTTAATAATACGTTCAATAAATATTTGTCAAGTAAATTTCACATTTTAACACGTACTTTAAAATTTGGCTAACTAAGTCAAATTTTAAATAACGAATTTTTTTAAATCAAATTAGAAGTTAGCACTTATAATAAATTGAATTATTTTTATTTTAAACTATATACGTTTAATTGGAAATTCCACAATGAGACAAAAGTGAATCATTGTAATTCTTTTAGGCTATGAGTACTTTAGCATGGCCATTGCAAGTGAGCATAAATGATATATTTGAACAAAATACACAGTTGTAGTGTACTTACACTTATAACTAACGCATGCTAAATAATTAAATTTTCACCTAATCGACAACCGACATTGCATAAACTTATCAATAAGCATCTTAAACATGTTATCACCATCTTAATCCAAATCATATCACCAATCGTTAATTCTACAATAACCAACATCATAATAGTATGCTTTAATCATCGTTTTCAACGTCGAAATAAAATGATTTTATTCTCAAATCAACCTACAATACTACTATCACCATACGTATACCACGTAACTACCAATCTCAAACCCATAAACATGCCATTAACAACCAATTTTTAAACCCAATAAACATGCAAATAAACCCTAATTGAATAGGAAATAGGGTTAGAACACATACCGGATCAATTTGGGAGGTAGGGAGCGAACGTTTGAGCACCGAATCGGCGGGGCGACGGGGGGGGGGGGGGGGTTTGGTTTTGCAGAATGGGGAAGAAGAAGGCTCGGGTTTGACTGATATACAGATCGAGCGACGGCTAACGACGGCCGCTTTTTTTAGCCGTCGCCCCTGTCCGACGCTATACGAACCGATTTTTGTAGTGAAACTAAAATTAAGCAAATTCAGTTTTAGAACGTAAAAAATAAATAAAAATGCTTCCAAATTATGTCAAAATGCAATATTTTGAATGTCGTCTAATTTTGCTTATATTTAAATACATTTTTTTAGTTTATTATTCTGTATGAAAATATAAAAACGTTCATTTATATACGAAAATATCCAATTACAAAAGAGACACATGACATGTAACCATAGGTCACGTTTTGCCAGCTTAACAAACCAACAAATGAAAAGGTTAGAAATTAATGAAAAGAAATGGAGTAAAAAGGTCCACCAGCAACCAAAGAGTAGAATGAAGGACACCATTCAATTCACTTTATATAGATATATAAATGGAGGAACCTTAGTTTTGAATTCAAAGTATGATACATAGATGAGCATGCATGCATAGAATAGCTTAGCATTTTATCATTTGAATTCTTAACTTAAAGTGGAAAAAGTAAAACTCTTTCTCAACCATAATGATTAAAAGTTTCTTCTTATTCGAATGATTTTACTCAAAGCACCTAACCATAATGATGGAATAATAATGGTGCACATTCAGCTAGAGTAGGGTGTGGATCGGTTCGGTTTAGTTTGAAAATCAAACCGTATATCAAACTATAACGATTCCACCGCGATGCCCAGATTAGCAAAGAACATTACAAGTAATGTCGTCTGCTAATCCGGAGAATACGGCTTGTTAAGGACGATCGAATGTGAATTTATCTTTATACTAATACTGACACGTCATTTATACCTTTTCACTTAATATCTGAACTGAATTTGACGTGTACAATATTAATACAAAGTAGTAGACACACCGATTTCTCAGAACCAGAACAATATATCATATAAATAACAGTCACAGATCACAGTGGAATAAATCTCAACTTATACATATACAATTTATTTAGTTCCACAACGCATCAAACGGTTAGTTAAAATCAATAGCCGTGATATTGTTTTTAATCCATTCTCATATATGTTTGTTTGAATAACTTGAATAATTATTGAATAAATAGTAGGAATAATAATGAAAAGCTCTAATAAAAGACAAAGTTCATAAATAATGTGTGTATGTTTATATATATCATGTACTAAAATGGTCATTGTCTAATTATATGAATTTCAATTGCTCGTACATTTGATATTTTAGTAATTTTGAGTAAAAAACATATAAAATCATATCAAAATCTTTGAATTGCACTGAGCAGTCTGGTCCGGTTTGATATCCTTGATTCAATCATTTAAATCGCAACCGTACCGTATTAAGTCGATCGGTCCAGTTTTATATATTTGATTAGTTTAGAAAACATGAGACGATTTATCGATCCATTTTAGCAGTTTGATGAGTTCCGTCTTTATACGTTAGGGTGCTTTGTGCCCACCCCTCCATTGAGCTATATATACAGTTCTTTACAGTAACATCTTCCCTCTTCCATATTCAAATTGAGCAGAATAACCTTTGCTATCAATATTTAGGTGTCTTTTACCGAATAAACATCAAAGTAAGAGCAAGAGAAAAGTAGAAAATGACATAAGAAAAGCAAACTAGGATATCGATCCATCTACTGCTTTTGGAATGATTTTTCAAAACCTATAATGGACAAATTACATCTTAGCGTAATATTCGAATTGAATTCAAACAAAGTAAGTTGTACGTTAGCATAAATTCAAATATCACAACTAAGACTGCATGGATTTAATTTTCGACTAAGAAAAGTGCTCTGTAGGCTACGATGTGTATATATACACACAATACATATTATGTATATGTGTGTGTATATATATACAAACAGACATTAAGCCAACCACAATTTATGATACCAAGTATATATGAACTGTACATGAAATCCAATTTAAGTCCGTGACTTGACATGTTGAGTACAGACATGATTTTTCAACCAAGTTGTCTCTTATTTTTTCCAGAAATGGATATTTTTTGGTTAATGGGCAGTGGTCCATGGGCCAAGTTTCTTCTTTTATGTTAACACAACAAATGCAAATTAATGCTAGGGTACAACTGCATGATTTTTTTTTTTGCATCATCCGATTCATTTCTACATGTATTTTGTACTACCTAGCATTTTTGTGTGATCCAAAATTTAACCCGGTTTGATGGCTTCTTTTGTTTTTGTCTATATGATTTATTGCCCAAAGAAGAAGGTTTCATTTATTTTATTTTTCGAGATAAACGGTACTTTGAGTTCTTGGAAAAAGCTGCATTGAAAATGACCATATTCGTAGGCCATTTAGTTTCTACTTTTTACTTGAAGGTGCGTTAAACGTAAGCAATGTGAATTGGTAGACTAAGCCTATAGGTCTAAGTTGTCCAGCTATAATGGTTTGATCTTGCTAATTATTTGTCGATTTTTTGGACAAAAGCCTCAATTTTTTTTTTGGAACTTTTAGATTTAGAGAATCTATCATTTTAATTTAACTTATATAAGAATATGCCTTGTAATAAGTAAACACAAAAATACAAAAAAAAAAAAGAAAAAAAAAGCTAGAGGCAAACGCACAAATTTTAAAATGGTTCGGTTAATCGATTAGATACATCCACTTTTATATTTATTACAAAATATTTTGGAGCTCAATGGATTTATTACTAATTTTATAACTAGGTTCATATTTGCTATAACTAACCATTCCTTGATTTCGACAACTTACATATCGTTCTTTTAGTAACGTCCACTTTGCATTTTTCAATAGCCTACTTTATATTTTCAATAGCCTTTAATGATCATACGCATTAGTTTCTTCATTTCTTGAGATCTTCCTTTCGTCCATGATAAAATTTTGTATAACAATTATAAATTTATTTTATTTTACGTTAAAAATTAATGATAAAATAATAATAGCAATACACTACCGCTGAAAATAAGTGCAAAAAAGATGCACCGAATAAACAATATATAAAACTTAGCGGTAGGAATATCCGTAAATAAATACAAATTAAAACCGATTATAGCATTAGTGGTCGCTTGAACTTACGTCAACTGGTTTTAATTTTTTTCTTGATTTGGAATTTCAATATACATACTTTTTTCAACGGTCATTTCGATTCTCAATAGATTTTGAGTTATTCATTTTTAAACGATAGAGGAAGAAGGGTATGGCGAATTTTGCGATGGTAAAGAAAAGTGTCGCTATTTAAGGGGATTCAAGTTAAAAATTATTCTATTAGTGGTGTTTGTTGTGTTAGACCCTTCTAATACCAACGGTTACAATTTTATCTTCTATTTAAACGTCCGTTCTGATCTATACATTCGACATGTCATGCGCAAGAACGTCGAAGTAGAATAATTTTTTACTTTTCCAAAGGATCCATCATAGAGAGACAAGTGATACTTGTGTTATGATGTAATATAACAATTTTTTTTTAGGTATTCACTGGATGCTGCATCAATATGCACCTTGCGTTGCTATAAATTGGAAAAGAGAGATGAAAATATATAGGAATTATGTAGCTCTAGATATTCAAATCTAAGTACGAACAAGATATCTAGAAACAAATTATGTAGGCACATAAATTGTCTTTGCTTAAAAGGGTGGCTTTTTTGCTTCTACAATCATTTGCAAATATCTTAAAATAATACATCATTCAAGAAGTGGGTTTGAAAGAACATAAACCAAAGACAAAATCACAATTAGGTACAAAATTTAAATAATAAATAAACCGATATAATTCTAGGGATACGACGGAGGAAAAAGGCATAAGATAGGTATAGCATGATGTAGTGGCCCATGACGAAACAACTAAGAACAAAATTATGTAACATGAGATTCCCTTCTTTGAGAAGACATGAGATATCATAGAATACTACGCACTTTTCATTTTTAATATTTTAGTAAGTACATGTTCTCCTTAATGAATGATTGTCTTTTATAAGTATAACTAAAATAAAAATAAAATTAAAGAACAAAGTGATTGGCGTTGCTAAGTGCTCATCACCAACCTTAATTTTGTTAACCACTCATCTCACACTTTAGTATATATACCTTTGCACGTTTCCTAAACAATAATAATTGTTAGCCTCAAGCATAAATTTTTATACTGTGGAGTAGATTGATCTAAAGAAAAAAGTCTTATGTAACTTTTATTAATGATTTTATTATTTCTCGGTTAAGTAATCATCCGATAAATTATATCGTTTGAAGTTTTATTCATTTAAGTTTCACAACATGAAAATTGAGACTTAACTTGTTGCATGCTTGATTAGGTAGAGTTTTTCTTTTACAATGTTTGCAAGTACCAACTAAAATGACAAGTATTGTTATATATATACATACATATATATGCATACATACATATATATACACACAGCTTATAGCCAAACAATTTCTTGATAATTTTGATTGGATCTTACACAGGTGAAGTGTTCTTACGTACATGCAACATAACTAAGTGGTGAAATGTCGGCATCATCATCTTTTTATAAGATTAAATATGACAAATCAGTGTTGGCGCAAATACTTAAAAATTAAGTACATATGCAATTAGGCCAAACAAATGAACGACACATTTCATAATTAGGTGAAATTTAGTACAATATGAAAAATGTCGCTTGAGCACTAAACAAAATAAAGTTAAAATGTTTGTAATGTGGAACAAATATACGAATAATCATTTTGGTCAGCATATGTACAAGACATTCGGTGGTTGAACTTTGATTCCATTATGGTTTACATGGCACGATGATTAAAAGGTTTTGAATATATAAATGTATGCAGCATGTCTTATGAACAATTTGTATATGGGAAATTGTTTTTGACCAATTTTTCTTAGCATGTGAGCCTAGTTTTTTGGCTGATCAAATAGCTTGAGAAGACATGTCATTGATTGCCAATTTTGCAATTAATTTCAAAAATGTCTTTTATAAAATGGTTCATAGAATTTAAGTCCGCTCCAACCACACATCCTTATGATTTACTTGAATTATGTGTTGTGAGTTCGGTGAATACTTTTTTAGAGTTTACAAGCAAAGGTTGATTTCTCTAGGTCTTCAAAAGAAAAAAAAATAAGTCTGCTCAAATAACAAATATTTGAAAATTTAATTTTCTAACATAAAAAAATGCATTTTATTTTCAGGTTTGATATGCGAACGATCATTCTAAAAAAATATTTTAAATTATACATTAACTTTTTGATAAATATTGTTTTTTCAAAATCAAATCTACACTTAATCGCACTTTTTTTTGAAAAAAATATCCAAGTTCTTTTTTTTCTGCAAAATTGCAAAATTGTACAAATATTTGCGGCAATTCAAGAAACTGTAAATATTTGCTGAATGAAACTAAGAACAAAAGTGTTATTTATAATGAGTTTTGGAGACGCCGGTGTATTTTGAAACTTAAAGAGCGAGTTTTACGAAAGGTCCCGTTTCAAAATCACAATTTGATCATCTAAATTAATATGTGATGGGACTAAGATAAATTTATGTTGTAAAAAAGTTTGGACAAATCTCTTGGAATTTGGTGAGTTTGGAAAAGACAAGGCAACACTCTTCTTAACACTATTATTGTCTTTGACACCGTTTATTAAAAAAAGGTGGATGTATCAGTATTATGGCAAGTTCACATTCAAAATAAAATAGGGCACCAAAAATTTAATCTTTTATATTGACTTCGTTCACAACAACAAAGTCGATCACATGTTAGTTTTCTGGATCTGCAGTGACAAATGTGCTAAATTTATAGTCTTTAGAAACAGAAAGGACAATTTTATATATCTACAAATTAGAGAATTGAAGAGAGAAGATAGATTTTAAAATTTTACTAAGTGAATTCACAAGAGACGGGACTGGCTGTTTATAAGCAGTGAAGACACGAAGTTGTTTGTGAATAGACACATTTTTCAAATTTAATTAAAATGTTTCAACCATTTATGGGTCTGTCCACCTACTTGACAGTTAAAGTGTGTTCACTTTGAAATGAGTATTAGGTGTCATCACAAAATATTGATGCTATTCCATCATCTAATAAGCGCCGGTTGGGCGTTGGTAGGAAATTCATTTCCCAACTCCACACTGACGTCTATTTGTGCGAGCAAAAAATAAACATTGAGAAGTTTTCCCAACAAATTCCCTACAAAGTCCATAAGGTATTTACTGATGCAGTTTATCACATACATTAACTACTCCTTCATGCCACTCACCTCACTGCTAACACTTTGGATTACGATGCCTAAGCCATGGCTCAAGCGATCACTACTAGCATCATAACGCCTATGTCTCTCTGGTTTTGGGGTGGAGGCATTCGTCTTGACTATCTATGTTGTCGACTGACCATCTATGTTGTCGACCATGACTACATCCATTACATCTACTTCTCCTATGTACATTTATATTGGTGTTTCTTCCAATTATTCCACCATTGAGACTAAAATCCCGACCATCACCTCTATCGGCAACAACAAGACCATCATTTATTCTCCTTGATAGAATAATTCCGATCCATGCTAGATCAACACCGATCGATCCTAAAGCTCGAGTGTTGGATCCAATTTGGTTTCCATCTCTAGCTCGTTATCTTTCTATCATGTGCCTTCTAGCAGAATTTCCTTCATTCGATCTAGCTGGAGATCTTCCAATGGCTCCATGATCTCTTGGGTGTCCTTGAGGAGGTTGCCTTACCAACAAAAATAGCCCAGTTAGCTCTTCCATGATAGTCCGTTGCGTCGCTTCCATATCTTGATTCACAATAGGCATCATTCCATTCAAACCCTCTCTAGTCACCAGATCTTGTGGAGGTTTAGTAGATCCATTACTCCTGCTAAAATATCCTTAGTTCCCTCTATCAGATTCTTCAATGACTTGCCTTCCTTCATTGTTCTTCGGTCTCATCTTATACGTTCTCTTTGGAGATCTTATCCAAATCCTAGTAGTAATAGAGATATATCCTGATCTTTTATTTTTCAATGAAAGCACTAAAAAATATTTTGTCAAAAATTGGTCTAACGCCCCCAAAATTGTAAATTTGAAGAGAACTAATAGTAATGAGGTCAATAGAAAAATGTCAAAAGGTGCGAAGAATAGTAACAAAGAACAGTGAACTCAATTTTATAGTTGTTTGACTATATCAATATCCACTTTGATAATAATTTATTGCTTGAATTGCACTAGATCAACCAAAACTAGTACAACTCAAAATCAGATTTCAAAATTGTTAATGGCAGTCTCCCTTAGATATGAGTAAACAAATTGTCAATAGTCATTTCCCTGTTGAAGGTAGTATCTTACTGTATCAGGCTGCAATCAGGCTTTTGAGCCGTCAGATCGCATTAAAAATCATCAAATGGTCAGATCAGAGATATTATAAAACAAGTCGAACAAATCCCGAGATTTTAATGGATCGGTACCGATCAATGGATGGATCGGTGTTGATTCTTGCCTTTGCCTCTATTGACGTCAAAAATGGGCATCAACATCCAATAGAATCCAGTAAAGATTAAATGAAGAATGAAATTAAAACAGAGCAAAAATCATAAATGAATACACAGATTTTTATAGTGATTCGGCAATCTTGACCTACATCCACTTTATATTTTTATTGATCTTGCACTTGATTATGATTACAAGAATGCTTGGATCAGTTGGGATCCATTAGTACAAGAATAAAGAATAAAAATGGAAGAGCCTTTGCAGCAGAAAGAAGGGGTATTTTTTTTGATGCCATGCTTGCTGTATTTATACAACAACGCCCGTGTTGGTCTGGTAAAACTAGCGTGAGAAACTCAAATCACAAGGAATTTTATTTATTATAACTTGTAAATCCCTTAAAATCAAAGGTATCTCGTATGACCACGCTGCACATAAACACGGGTGGGTTTTTACTTTACGATAACCAAAACATTTTTATATGAAAAACCCATGATATTATAATAATGTCCAGGGTTTAAAGTTAAATATGAATATAACTGAAATGCATGCATCTCACATTTCAACATAGTTGGGCATAACTAAGTCTGTACGGTGCTTATTGGAGAATGGATTCCAACTAGGACTAGGTAAGTGACCACCTTCCAATCATACACCTCTAGAAAATGTACTTAAGGTCCACAAGAACTTCTTGCACTCCTGCTATACAGAGTCGGCTGCCCCTTTAACATGATAGGCCGGATTATCTCATCCCTTGACACCGAGGATGCAAACATTTCCCCTCGATGCCTGCATGCAAAACAACTCTAAGGGGACAATCTAGAATGGGATGATGGCTCCTAATGGTAGCTCATCCATAGCTCTGCTGCATACCCTGTTTTAGCAATTTTTCCGGTTTGTGAGGCTTGAGGCTACGCTTTTACATTTTCTACTAGTAGACCATCTTAGAATGCTAACACTGCACTCTGGCAGAGATGCAATGTCAACATTCATCCATACAAGTTGTTCCGGGATCGAACAAACATCCAAAATTTACTATCTTTCATTTTGGAATCACCCTTAGGAAGAACAGTATAGCTCCATAGCATACTTCATAACGCTTCATCACGAACGTTATTAGTTTGGAGTGGTTCAGATAAATCATACTTATCTGAAACAGGTGTCTCCCAACTAAGCGTTAATTTCCGCCTAACTCAATTCCGGTTCTTTGGATGTATGCAATAAGTATTCGAGTCCTCATCGTGGAACTCGAATATACACAACATACTTCCTGAGTTAAAAACTGGTCAAGATTTGATAGTCGGTTATTTAACTATCAAATACATAATCAAGCAATAATCCAGAGATTTAATTTTCTCATGGCAACCACTAAGCCTCAAAATAAGTTATCATTTATTTAAATCTCTTTTCAAAACGTTTATCAAATCATTCATTTACTTATCTCACTGACATATGTATATTCATAAAACATTGTGAAAGATTTCTTATTTCAAAATCAAATTAAAAGAACCAAAAAAATGTTATTTAAATTAGAGATAAGGATAACCCCAAATACTATTCTTTCGGTGTTAAGCATGGAACAATTGTCCACACCACCATAATTAAGAAGGTCACTTAAGGGAAATCCCATCTCTAATTTATTTATAAATTTCTTCAATGAATCCTTTTAATGAATCATTTTCATTTATGAACTCTCCTTAGCTTAAATTCTAAATCCATCTATAAAACTCTTTTATAAATATCCAAAAATCATTTATAAAACTCTTTATATAAATATCCAAAGTCATTTATAAACTCTTTTATAAATATCCAAAATCATTTATAAATCTTCTTTTATAAATCTCCAAAATAATTTATAAAACTCTTTTATAAATCTCCATTTATAATTATCTTTTCTTAAAATATCATTTACAAATATCATTCGTAAATCTCCTTTAAATAAATCTTTTATAAAATATTATTCACAAAATAACATTTGTAAATACCTTTATCAAAATAATTGGACAACTTAGAAAATCATTTACAAACACTTAACTTCAAATTGATATAGAATTAAAGTCAATTAAAAACCATAATTTACAAATTTGAAAGAAGACTAAGTAACCACAACGGTACCAAATCAAGTTACCATTTTAATTAAATTTGTCTTCTAAATCACATAACATCTATTTAAATAAGCCAACATATATGTAAATAAAATCCATAACCAAATCAGTGAAAACGTACCAATTTAAACCAACTAACAGATACATGTCCAAATAAAATAATAGCAGGATGGTGATTTGTCATGCTCAATAGATGTTCACACAACCTATTAAGTTTAATGGGGTTTTATTCTGCTAACAGATGTCCACATAATCAAAACAATTGAGTTATATCAGAACGAAGATTTATTCTGCTAATAGATGTTCAACCAATCTATTAAGTTTATTATACAACTCATTCATGTTGTTTGGCTATTTAATGGCACAGACAAGAGATCTTTTGATTTAAAATTAGTTTACTTATAAATAAGGCTGACTAAAAATATTATCGATAGAGTTTAAAAAGAAACCATTAATTAAATAATTAAATCTTACTTTAATCGTTAATTAAGACTTAATTAAATCTCAATTAATCACAATTAAATCAAAATTAGACCTTAATTTAAACTTAATTAACCCTTAATTAAATCTTAATTAAATCTGATTTGATTATTTAACTAAACCCTACCGGATTAGTAATTAATTATTAATTAACTATAATTAAGTAATAATTAATTAAAAAATTAACTTAATAAAACAAAATTTAATTTTTTATTAACTATTAACTTAATCCATCACTAATTAAAACATTCTTAATTAATTAATCATAATTAGCTTCTCAATTAATTACTTAAATACTAATTACTTAACTTAATTTTTAATTAAATTAATAATTATCCTAATGAAATTAATTAATTATTAAACTCATACTTAATTACAAAACAATTAACTCTGGTACTTAATTAGTGTTTAAAAAAGTTTTCAAAGCATTTAAAAGAAAAGAACCACTTTGAGTTTTTAAATATTAATTTTTCTCCGAACTACATCCATAGCGACTATCGCTATGGATGTCGTAACTTAGAACTGGTTTCTAAGTTAACACTATTAACTCTAACTCCTAGCTACTTTACTTACTTAAAAAAAGCAAGAGGTTTTGAAACTAAGATAAAATTAGAAACTTTTAAATCTTTTTAGTAATTTAAAACTAGTAAACAAATTTGTTTCCAAAAGATCTCAAGTTGCTTTGTTTAAGTCCATAATTTCAAGCTATAACCATCCAAACTCCTCATTTACATATGCACTTACTTCCTAAAGTAAGTTATATCAAGTTATGTACATTCACTAATTAAATTACACACACTTTTCAATTTCAAGTTTAAATGTCCAAATATTTCAAGTCAAGTTATACTACATAACCAAAAAAATTTATTTACTTTCCAAAGCAAGTACAACCAACAACGAACATAAGTTCACGAATATACATTCAAGTAACCAAGCATATAATTATTTCAAACACAAGCATATTTTTTTTAAAATAACTTTAAAGTTAAGTGTTCTCACCCAAATTCCACCATACTTCAAATAACACTACATCTAAACCTATAAACCACCCTAGTACCCACAGCCTAGCCCCACACCTCTACCTATGCTCGGCCATACCCACTTACCAGTCAAAACTCATGGCCATACATCTCCCTCACCCTCAAAACTCATGGCCTCAACAACGACAAGGCCAAACACCATTAAAAACTCCACCTTTAAGATTAAGGGATTATAATGATGTTATAAGCTTATTTAAGAAGTTTGAAGAGGTTTTGAAATGATTTGATAGCTTTTGATTCAAGAATTTTAGAACAAAAGGAGTGAAAATAAAAGTGTTTTCAAAGCCACCATTTTTTTTCTTTCAAATTTTAACAAATGAAAAGTGAATTGTTTTGAAAAGAAAGTGAGAGAAAAATAAGAAAATGGATTTTTATATAAATTCAAATAACAAAATTACCAAACTAACCTTTGTACTCCACCTTCCATTCCTTCTTTGCCACATCATCACCTCATCACATCACTTCTTATATTTGTACTAATTGTTCCCCCTTAAACCAACATGCATTTAATACATTTGTACTTATGGTGTAAGATGAAAGTGACATGTCATTTATACTTTTAAGGCATTGACTAATGAAATTATCACATCATTATTTTCACTTAAGAACACATATATTTATACTTTTAACATTCTTAGTTAAGTACTCATTATTTATATAAGTGTGTGTTCAAGTGTATTAAAGTGTTTTACAACCATTTGACAACTTCTAGATGATAAAAAATTAGGATTTTTGAAAAAGCTTTCCGGTCACGTTTTCTAATTTCCTTTTAACTAATTATTTTTGTAAACAAAATTCAAAATGAATTTTATATCATTACCTATAAATTAAAAGAGGGCTATTTTAATTTTTAAAAACATTAATTGAATGTTTAAAATTAACTAAATATTCACAAAGCAAAGCGATAAAATTCCGGGTCGTTACATTCTTCCCCACTTAAAAGAATTTCATCCTCAAAATTTCACCCCATGTACACCCAATACTATTCATAAGTCCACATGATGTTCATAGATCATCCATATACAAAATCTGATTTGATCCCCACTCGATTACATAACTTCACTTCCAAGTTAGTATCGCTCACCCGATTCACTAGTGCGGACTCCGATTAGGCTTATTGATTAGAAACCTCCATTCTCCTTACATAGCTTTCTACTATGATAGAAAACTTTGGTTCCCTATCAAGAACCCTCATCAAGTGCTCACCATCAAAATCGAGAGATAAATCCTTATCCGTAATGGGGTAAAACACCTTAAGTCATGTACTCAAATCTTGGATCGAGAACTATATGAGAATGGGAAATGATCTATGTACAACTTACGTACCCATCTAAATATTCTTATTTACCCTTTTACCTTCTTTCCTTCCCATAAATATTTATGAAATCATTTCATAAAAATTCCAACTTAGGTTCAAACATTTTTAATGATACAACTTATTTATGAAATCTTTCATAAAATCCTAAAAATTATTATTTTGGATAATACCCTCCTATATCTTAAGAGTGTGTGTGTGTGTGTATATATATTTATATATGTGTGTGTGTGTATACGTATAACATCTGATTTTTAATTTTGGGTCTTTAAAACTGAGTGATCAATTCAAACTCTTTACCTATTTTATTTGGCAAGTAGTTAAGAGAAGTAGGATGCTGGTATCCAAACTCTATCCTAGAGTCTACCTTTTCTTGGACACCTCTAAGGTAAAGGTGTTTATTAGCCGGTCCAGTAACATTAAATACTATTTAACCTCCTACGTGTTAAAATCCAAAAGACACTTTTTAATAAAACTAAGTTTATTAAACCTTCTTATTAAATTAATTCAATTTTAAATCAAGATACCTTTACATCCTGAAAACTTAGGAGCCAAATGCTCGGTTTTATTTTAAAATATTTTGAAATAATACTATATATTTAATCCATAGAAAATATACATATAGCTCGAGTAACCCCAAAATGATACTAAGGAACTGCGTACTACCAAACAGTATTGTACATTCCCTTACCTAGAAGGGTAATACTCAAGAGAAGCGTTTACCATCTGAACACATCTCTTCCATTTTAAGTTATTTTCGAGCCACTTGAACTTAAAAATACTTCTTTTATTCCAAAACTCCCTTTGTGAAAAATACTTTATATATTTCCAACAAATATTTATTACCAACTTGCTTTGGATTCGTTCGGACTTGAACTTGTTTCAATCGTACAATGATAAAGAGAATAATTTACTAAGTGCACTACAACGTTCGCCTAAGCAAACATCCTATCATCACTCAGAAGATTATTTAGAACGTCACAAAACAAATTGAAACTTGTTACCCGAACCAATCCAAAGAAAATACTTCTTACTCAAAATTTCCTACCCAAAAATTTCTCTTTTCTTAACAAAAATACTAAATAAACTATTATTACTTTTCAAAACCATGAAAACTATTTTTCAAAAGCATCGAGATTTAGGTACTTAAGTTTCCTACTTAAATCTTTTTATCCTAAAGATCCATTCTTATAAATCTATTTTATAAAATAGTTTCTAATATCCTAAGTTTTAACCCACCATTAACACCGAACGCCTTATAATCAAATTGTGAAACTTATTTCACAAGGTGTTCATTTCAATGTTTTCCAATTTTCTATTTACCCAACCCATGTTTAAAAAAAGGAAGCTACCTATAACACTCAACAACACTCAATGCTCAAACTAAACGAGCATGACTAAACCAAATCCTAAATGATAATAATAGAATATCATCATTTCTTATTCAACAAGCATCTCAAAAATATTATACTATTTTTGAAAATAATTTTTGTATACACAAAATATATTCCTACATAAAATTATTTCATTTACCAATTTTAAAACAATACTGTGTTGGTTGGTCTTGTTCAAGTGTTTAGGAATCCATATCGATAAAGTTGGCCAGACGCATCGACTAGGATTCGTAAGCCACTTAACAGATCAATTAACATAATATAAAACATTTTATATCACTAACAAATAGCGCTCTTATATAATACAGTCAAACTCATTCTAAGTTGTCACTTACCCTATCTCTAATGAGATTACCCTATCAAAGCCAAGGTTTTCGCTTAACCTTCAGCTCTAATACTAAATGCAACAATCTGCCTTTACGACTCTTGAAAGTCGACACTAATACATCCATGGTATTCACGTTCCAAACAACTAAGTGTCGGAAAGACAGATGGTTAGGGGGAAGAAGAAGAAAGAAGACAAGAAAAAATTAAACAACATAGAATCTCACTTTGCAACGAATAATCTATAATATAATAATGATCTTTACAAAAAAAAAACTTTTACATACATACATCCATCAGAGTACTAGCCTATCTTCTACCTAGACAGTTATAACACATGTCCTTACAATTTGTCATAAATACAAATAAAGCCATGCAGTAGAACATAAAGAAATATATAGATATGTCTTGGCCTCCAGCTCGTCTCCTGAGCTCCAATGCATCCAAAGCTAATGTAACGACCTAGAATTTAAAAACTTTGTATTTAAATATCTGAATTATTTAAATATTTGAATCATGGATTAAATGTCATTAAAATGATTTAATAAGCTTTTTAACCTCCTTTTAAATCATAAGTAATGGTGGTAAACTTATTTTGGAAAAATATTTACAAACATAAATACTTTGAAAAAAATATCGATAATGTGACCGAAAATCGTTTTATTGATAAACAGCTTTTTAATTGTCATAAATGTTCAGATTTTTTTACACACACTTATTTGCTTAGGAACTATAGAAAATAAAATAAAAATATTTTTCCATTTATGGAAATAAACTTCATGGATGACGTCATGCATGAGGTAAGGGAAGATGCTTAGGAAATGTGTACAAATTGAAAGTCTTAAAAATTAAGTAAATGATAAAGGAGAAGTGATGTTTGTAATTAATGTCATAAGGGTTTTGAGGGGTTTTCGGTCTTTTCCTATCACATTCCTAAGTTTATATAAGGAGGGGTATATCCTTAGAATATAATCACAAATATGTCTCAAAGTTTGAGATGAAGTAGGAGGGTTGAAAATGGTGGAAGTGCTTAAGCACTAACCCACTTATTACTCTCTAACTTTTTCAGAAGTTAACCAAATCTTCTCAAATATCTTCTAAATTTTGGATTTAGGCCTAAGACATCATAAGAAGCTTGATTAGCAAGTAAGAAGTGGGAGGAGGTGAGAGGAAGAGGGGGAGCTTGGATGGGCCATGAGCATGGAGGAGGAGGAAGGTGCTGGCTTTGGTTTGGAAATGCTAAAGGTCGTACCTTTAGGCTTGTGTGATGGAAGGAGGTGCTTCTCTGGTTCTCATAGCTTTGTGCTTGGGTTATTCATGGATCTAATGAGTTATCTCACTATCTATTAAGTATATATTGTGTGCATGTATGTATATATATGTTGTGTGCAAAGTATAATAGTTAAAGTGACATTAACTAATTAAAGTTATAAACTATGGACCTCTCTTACTTTTGAAAGCAAATGATACTTTATATTGTATAACCTCACTTCTATCACCCTCTTAAACATTTGGAGTATCCTTAACTTGATGTTTAAATGGTTCTTTAACATGTGTGTTAAGTTGAAGTAAGTTTGAAAATGTTTGAAACGAGAATAGTTGTTATAAGTGCACTTCGAAATCCCTTGTTTTCGGGAATTTTATAAATAAATGGATATATATTCTTAGGGATTTATTTTCATGGTTTTTAAGTACCCTAATGTTAGTACTTACTATAAAAATTTCAAGTCTTAAATCATTTGTTTAAGTGGTTGAAACTAGTCATAAAGATTATGCTTTTCAATGTTGTTTTAACAAGGACTTTTAACGCATTTATAAATGTTGTACTAAGTCGCTTATTGTTTCAAGTGTTTAAAATGCGACGTTTTGGCTAGTTTTTCGTGATTGAAATGACTTCTAAATTATTTTCTTTATAAAATCTTTTTATGGAAGTTCTTATAAAATGTATCCGAGTATGAAAAAAAGAAGAAGTTTAAATGTAGTTTTAATGATTATTTACAAATTTTAAAAGTAAAGTGCTGCAAAATGTAAAACATGTTTTTAATCAAACTTCTAAATTAGTTATTTTCAAGTAATATTTTACATAGATATTTAAAACCTATTTACAAGTATTTTTAAAGTATTATTTTATGTATATAAAGTTTTGACAAAGGTGATTAACTAGGCTTAACACTAAAAGCCGACGAGTAAACTTATCTGTTTGTGAGATTCAAGAATGAGGTGTCTAGGCAAAGCTTGGAGCAACCAGTTCCCAAACTTACCTGACTTCACTCTTGAACAAGTAATAGTATAAGTTGAAATGTCGAAAACGTGTTAATCTTGTTGTTTACTTACTTGTTGAAAAAAGGTAATTACTTTGTTAATGCTAAAAGCTGACGAAGTAGGTTTATCTATTTTTGAGAGCTAAAGATTGATGTCGAGTAGGGATGGGGCAATAGAGCTTTAACTTACTGGGCTTCCCTCTTGAATGAGAAATAGTTAAGTCAGGAATGCCGAAAATGGGTTAACAAGGTTGTGTGTTACTTGTTTATGGAAATCATTAATACTATACTTAACACTAAAAGCCAATGAAGTAGGTTTATTTATTTTTGAGAGTTAAAGATTGATGTCGAGTAGGGATGGAGAAATAGAGCTCTAACCTACCGGCCTTCCCACTTGAATGAGGAATAGTTAAGTCGGGAATGTCGAAAACGAGTTAAGTATACGAACATTGATTTGTATAAGCAATTGTTTTAACTAGATAATTGATTAGTCGACTATCGAACTTAACCTATTATTAACTTAGATCTTTAAAAGGATATTTTAAAGATAATGTAAGTATGAAATGGTTTTGGGTTTGTTGTGACAATGTGTTAATTACATTCATATTAACCCGTTTTTATTATACTTATAAATGTAAATAGATCTTTAAAAAGAATGTTTTAAAGATAAACATAAGTGAAATGGTTTTGGGTTTGTAGTGAAAGTGTTTAAATAACATTAGTCTTTAACCTTTTTGAATGGATTTGCGAAAGCACTTAGATCCTTAAAATGGTTATTTTGAAGGAAATTATAAGTAAGAAATATTGTTAATGATTTGTGAATATACTTATACCATTTGAGATAAGTATGCAAATACCGTTTGAAGTATAGAAAAAGTAAAGGTTTTAAGTACGGAATCTTGCTAATCTGGAAAATATGCTTGGTTTGATCCGAGCATTATAAGAAAACAACACCCGGGTTCGCCTGGTATAACCAGCATGAGAAACTCAAAACATAAGGAATTTTATTTATTATAACTTGTAAATCCTTTAAAATCAAAGGTATCTCGTAAGTCCACACTGCACATGAACACGGATGGGATTTTATCTTATGATAACCAAAACATTTTATATGAAATCCCATAATATTATAATAGTGTCTAGGTTTAAAGTAAAATATGAATATAGTCGAAATGCTTGCATCTCACATTTCAACATAGTTGGGCACAACTAAGTTCGTACGACCCTTATTGGAGAATGGATTCCAACTATGATTAGGTAAGGAATTACCTTCCAGTGGTACACCTGTAAAAAATGTACCCGAGGTCCACAAGAACTTCTTCCACCCCTACTACATAGAGCTGGCTACCCCTTTAACATGACATGCCAGATTACCTCATCCCTTGACACCAAGGCTGCAAACATTGCCCCTCGGTGCCTGCGCGTAAAACAACTCTAAGGGGATAATCTAGAATGGGATGACGGCTCCTAATGGTAGCTCACCACATAGCTCTGCTGCATACCATGTTTTAGCCATTTTTCCATTTGTGAGGCTTGAGGCTACACCTTTATCCTTTCTACTAGTAGACCATCTTGGAATGCTAACACTGCCCTCTGGCAAAGATGCAATGCCAGCACTCATCCATTTAAGCTGTTCTGGGATCGAACAAACATTCAAAATTTACTATCTTCCATTTTAGAGTCACCCTTAGGAAGAATAGTATAGCTCCATAGCATACTTCATAATGCTCCATCATGAACGTTATTAGTTTGGAGCGGTTCAGATAAATCATACTTATCCGAAACCGATGTCTTCCAACTAAGCGGTAATTTCCGGCTAACTCAATTCCAGCTCTTTGAAAGTATGCAAAGAGTATTCGAGTCCTCATCGAGGAACTCGAATATACACAACATACTTCCTGAGTTAAAAACAGGTAAAAGATTTGATAGTTGGTTATTTAACTATCAAATACACAATCAAGCGATAATCTAGAGATTTAATTTTCTCATGGCAACCACTAAGCCTCAAAATAAATTTCCATTTATTTAAATCTCTTTTCAAAATGTTTATCAAAACATTCATATACTTATCTCACTGACATAAGTATATTCACAAAACATTGTGAAAGATTTCTTATTTCGAAATCATATTAAAAGAATAAAAAAAATTATTTAAATTAGAGATAAGGATAACCCCATACACTATTCATTCGATGTTAAGCATGGAACAATTGTCCATACCACAATATTTAGAAGGTCAGTTAAGGGAAATCCCATCTCCAATTCTTTTATAAATTTCTTTAATGAATCATTTTCATTTATGAAATCTGCTTTGCTTAAATTCTAAATTCATTTATAAAACTCTTTTATAAATATCCAAAAATCATTTATAAAACTCTTTTATAAATATCCAAAATCATATATAAACTCTTCTATAAATATCCAAAATCATTTATAAAACTTCTTTTATAAATCTCCAAAATCATTTATAAAACTCTTTTATAAATCTCCATTTATAATTATCTTTTCTTAAAATATCATTTACAAATATCATTTGTAGATCTCCTTTAAATAAATCTTTTATAAAATATTATTCATAATATAGCATTTGTAAATACCTTTATCAAAATAATTGGACAACTTACAAAATCATTTACAAATACTTAACCTCAAATTTATATAGAATTAAAGCCAACTAAAAACCATAATTTACAAATTGGAAAGAAGGCTAAGTAACCACAATGGTACCAAATCAAGTTACCATTTTAATTAAATTTGTCTTCCAAATCACATGACATCTATTTAAATAAGCCAACATATATGTAAATAAAATCCATAACCAAATTAGTGAATAACGTACCAATACAAACCAACTGGCAGATACATGTCCAAATAAAATAATAGCAGGATGGTGATTTGTCCTACTAATAGATGTTCACACAATCTATTAAGTTTAATTATAGCAGAACAAGGTTTTATTTTGCTAACAAATGTCCACATAATCAAAACAACTAAGTTATAGCAGAGCGGGAATTAATTCTGCTAACAAATGTTCAACCAATCTATTAAGTTTATTATATAACTCATTCGTATTGTTTGGCTATTTAATGGCACAGACAAGAGATCTTTTGATTTAAAATCAGTTTACTTATAAAGAAGTCTGACTTAAAATATTACCGATAAAGTTTAAAAAGAAACCATTATTTAAATAATTAAATCTTACTTTAATTGTTAATAAGAGTTAATTAAATCTCAATTAATCATTATTAAATCATAATTAAATCAAAATTAGACCTTAATTTAAACTTAATTAACCCTTAATTAAATCTGATTTGATTATTTAATTAAACCCTACCGAATCAGTAATTAATTATTAATTAACTATAATTAAGTAATAATTAATTAAATAATTAACTTAATTAAAATAATAATAATTCTTAATCAACTCTTAACTTAATCCATCATTAATTAAAAAATTCTTAATTAATTAATCATAATTAGCTTCTTAATTAATTACTTAAATAATAATTACTTAACTTAAGTATTAATTATAATTAATAATTATCCTTAATTAAATTAATTAATTATTAAACTCATACTTAATTACAAAACAATTAACTTTGTTACTTAATTAGTGTTTGGAAAAGTTTCAAAACATTAAAAAAAGAACCACTTTTGAATTTTTAAATATTAACTTTTCTCCGAACTGCATCCATAGCAACTATCGCTATCGATGTGGTAACATAGAACTAGTTTCTAAGTTAACGTCGTTAACTTTTAACTCTATCTCCTAGCTACTTTACTTACTTGAAAAAAAGTAAGAGGTTAACATAGATAAAGTTTGAAACTTCGAAATCTTTTTAGTAATTTAAAACTAGTAAACAAGATTTGTTTCCAAAGGATCTTAAGTTGCTTTGTTCAAGTCCATAATTTCAAGCCATAACCATATAAATTCCTCATTTACATATGCACTTACTTCCTAAAGTAAGTTATATCAAGCTTTGCACATTCACTAATTAAATTTTACACACACTTTCCAATTTCAATTTTAAATGTTTAAATATTTCAAGTCTAGTTATACTACTTACTTAACCAATTTTTTTTACTTACTTTCTAAAGAAAATACAACCAACAACAAACATAAGTTCATGAATATACATTCAGTTAACCAATCATATAATTATTTCAAACACAAGTATGCAAATTCTTTTTTATTTTTAAAATAACTTTAAAGTTAAGTGTTCTCACCCAAACTCCACCATACTTCAAATAACACTAGGGCTACACCTCTAAACCACCTTGGAACCCACGGCCTAGCCCCGCACCTTTACCTATGCTCGGCCACACCCACTTACCCATCAAACCTCATGGCCACACACCCCCTTCTCCCTCAAAACTCATGGCTTCAATAAGGACAAGGCCAAACACCATCAAAAACTCCACCTTTAGGGTTAAGAAAGGGATTATAATGATGTTATAAGCTTATATAAGAAGTTTGAAGAGGTTTTGAAGTAATTTAATAGTTTTTGATTCAAGAATTTTAGATAGAAAAAAGTGGAAATAAAAGTGTTTTCAAAGCCACCATTTTTTTTAAACTTTAACAAATGAAAAGTGAATTATTTTGAAATGAAAAGTGAGAGAAAAATAAGAAAATGGTTTTTTATATAAATCCAAATAACCAAATTAACCTTTGTACTATACCCTCCATTCCTTCTTTTCCACATCATCACCTCATCACATCACTTCTTATATTTGTACTAATTGTTCCCCCTTAAACCAACATGCATTTAATGCATTTATACTTGTGGTGCAAGATGAAAGTGACATGTTATGTTTTCTTTTTCTATTATTTAATTTTTAAACTTACAAATTGTCACATCCTTCTTTTCACTTAAGAACACATATATTTACACTTTTAACATCCTTAATAAGTACTTATTATTTATATAAGTGTGTGTTCAAGTGTATTAAGGTGTTTTACAACCTTTTAACAACTTTTAGATAATAAAAAAATAGGATTTTTGAAAATGCTTTTCGGTCACTTTTTCTAATTTCCTATTAACTATTTATTTTTGTAAAAAAAATTCAAAAATAAATTTTCTATCATTAATTATAAATAAAAAGAGAGCTATTTTAATTATTAAAACCATTAATTAAATGTCTAGAATTAATTAAATATCCACAAATCAAAGTGATAAAGTTTTGGGTCGTTATAGATGACATTTGTTTGCTATAATTTAGTCATGTTTGGTTGGAACATTCCTTGAAAGTTATGGAATTAATGAAAAATTCATGACCGTCGATTCTAGGATTTTACAATCATTGGTGAAATGGTGACCAAATGATGATCGAAAGGTATTGTTGTGTAGAGGGTGATGAATATAATGCATCCAAGGTGGCCGTTACCCAAGTTAGATGGGTTGTAAAAATTTAATAAAGTCTCGAAAATCCTACTCCGTGATTATTCGTTAGCGAAGGTGGAGGGCTGTTTGTGGCCTATAGCAATAGTGGGGGCATCCTAAATTTGGCGACTATGGGATCAGCCCACACATTGGAAAGGGTGGGGGAGGTATTTTACAATTATTCCCCTATATTTTATTTATTAACCTTTTAACCTTGAAACCTTTAATTGCAATATCTTTTGCACGCTACCTCTATTTCACGTGCCATTGGTTTTTTTGGATTGGTGATAAAATTCCAAACAATTTGGCAAATGGTTGCTGACTTTTTGGGTTGTTTGCAAAAGTGCATTGGCATGATTAAATGGTCAGAAATATTTATATTCTAAAAAATGTTGAAAAAAATATTTATTGATAAAAATGTACATCCAGTGCTATGACATTTTTTATTGCTTTATTGTTGTGATATTTTTATGTAATTTGGTTGTTTGTCTACTTTATTGTTGAATGATGATATTTTACAATAATTAATTATAGATTTGGGAAAAATAATTAAGCAACAGAAAAGAAGTAAAATTATGTAATTTTTGAAAAAATAGATAAATTGATGGAAAATAAAATTATTTACAAATTTTGATTGATATTTGTAAGTTATAGTGATTTAACAATCTATACTAAAATTGATGTGAAAATTTTAATAAGGTTTATATATATGAATTTCTGAGGAATTCATAAATAAGAACAAAAAATCTATTTTGAAGTGAATTTGGAGGATTTATTGCTATATATAAAGTAAAATATAATTTAACAAATTATAATATATTTTTAGGGAAGATAGTATTATTTTTCAGTAAAATAATAAAACGGCTAATTTTATGGAGTTTATGGAAAAAATTATTATTATTTGAGTAACAGAAATAAGAAATATTTTGAGGGTAAGAATAATAAAAAGGCTCATTTTCATAAGTATTTTGGGTTAAGTTATTACTATTTTTGTGATAATAACAATGAAAGGATTTTGGGATTTAAGTGATTATTATTTGTGTTAAATTGTAATAAATTGGTTGTGAAAGGTAATAAAGAGATTTAAGTAAATATTATTATTTTGACGTAAAGTAATAATATTATGGTTTTTGAATGTAATTTGACGTATATATTTATTTTTGATCAAATAACGCTATTTTGAGATATTTAAGGTAATAAATGTGTAATGTAGGATTTTTGAAGTATATTATCATTTTAAAGAAATTATTATTGTTTTAAGATAGAATAAATTAATGTGTTTTTATAAGAAATAACGATAAAAGGATTTTTTACTTGAAAGGAAATAATATGTGTAAATACATTATTTTTTATTGTTGTAATATATGACTAGTTTTCGCTTTAAACTATTATATGTGTTTGTTGTGTGAAGATGGAACCACATAAGAACGAGTTGTGCGATATTATACCATTATTACTATATGGACGTTGTGTAGTTAAATATGGTTTTATTATGTTGATGGCTCTGATGTTTGCATTACTAATATAGAGTTGTTAGTACACATTTGACGAGTTTATGTTTGTGTTACTAATATAGAGTAGTTAGTACACGTTTGATGAGATTGATGCTATGTTACTAATATAGCTTGGTTGGTACATATTTGGTGGATGTATTCTTGCATTTGTGCTATATACATTGTGTTACTAGTGATGGATGATTATTATACATTCGACGGTGTTTGATGTTGTTGATTTATTTGATGTTTGGGGTTAACATTGAGTATTTTCAAATTTGTATGATGTTTGATTGTTGTATATTGCTATTATTATTGTTATCTCATATTTATAATGATTGATTGTGATGGCATAATAGAATATGTTGTGTTTGTATTGGTTTCTTGGTTGCTGTTGCTGTGCAATGTTATGTGCTAACAAGTATTTGGTGCAGGATCAGAGCAGGAAATAAAAATATGTGGGCTTAATCCCAAAAGGGTACATAGGCAGTCTTTCCTTATGCAATAGCCCATGAATCCCTTGAGGCCATGTCGTATGGGATAAGGCGCAGTCCAAAAATAGTTGGTTTACTTTTCCTTTTTATTGTATATATCTATTTATATTTAAAGTTGCAGGTGGAAATGGAGGGAAAAGTGGTTTGGATATATGTATACTGCAAGTTGTTGACTTGGTATATTTCTCATGTATCGTAGTTACATTGTTTATAGATTTAATAATAGTTGATTTATAGAATGATTAGATATTTTATTTATAAGATCTACCTTGTATATTTCATTGTTGTGATATATGCATACTGTCGTTTAAATCCATTGTGAGGTTTCCCTTTTGGTCCATATTTTTTATTTTATATTGTATAACCTACGACCCACTGTTTATTATATCTAAATTTAGTGTATAAGTGTATTTGATGAAGTTTGTCACTACTTTAAGATGTTAAGAATAGCGGGGTGTTACAATGTCCCAGCACATCTATAACAACCCCAATATTTACAAAAAGTGAAAACAGGAATTTTAGTACAAATTTAATTTTTTTAGAAGGGTAAAAATGGAATTTTCACAAATAGCGTAATTTGACAACAAAAATTATATCATTTCGTTCTTCTCGTCAAGCTGATTGATTTTCATTTTTGGTTTGTCTCAATCCGAGTCCGTATGAAAGAGTTATCAATGAAATATGAAATTTAAACAAAAATAATTTGCTGGCCAAAATAATATAAAATAACGAGTTTTTAGGTAATTAAATATGGTCCCACATGGCTAATATCATTAGCATTATCAGTGTGTAATTATGCATGCTGTAACAATCGTACTGTTATTCCCATATTATTAAAGAATAATATAAATAATGTCGTCTAATAATACGAAGAATATGGTTTGTCGATAAGCACCATTGTCCCAGTGGTTAAGTGATTTTGCTTTGGTGCGAGAGGTCACAAGTTCGAAACTTGCGTAGCATGATTTGAACGTTTATTGACATGTGATATGTTGTCACAGTGATTTGTTGTGTATAAAGTACCATTTCAAAAAAAAAGAATATGGTTTGTTAAGGGTAACTGTAACGACCCAAAATTTTAGTCTTTTAAAATTGGAGTATTTAATTGATTTTAAATATTGAAAAGTAAATCTTATAAGTTAAATAACTTGAATTTCAAATATATGATTTATTGGATAATTTAATCGTTGAATTTAATAACTGAAATTGTTTAAATAATTGAATCTTGGGTTTTATTTGCGATAAAATGATTTCAAAGCTTATTTAAATTCAATTTAATAAGAATGAAGATAATGAAACTTTTAATGCTAATTTAAAAGCGATTAATTTGGTTTATAAAATAATTCGTTTTAATCACCCGTAGAATCTTACGGATATGAGAAAATGAATGGAATCTAAAGAACGAAGCATAAAGTAAATAAATACGTAGATTTTATAGTGGTTCGGCAATCTTGGCCTACATCCACTTCGTATTTTATTAATCTTTCACTAGATTACAATTACAGGAACATTTGGATCAGCTATAATCCATTGATACAAGTTTTTAAGAACTAGAAATGGCAGAGCTTTCGGAGTAGGAAGAAGAAGATGAAGTCCCCCTTTCTGAAGCCATGATTGTAGTATTTATAGTAGAAGACGCGCACGGATCGGGCTGAAATTTTACAAGGAAATCCCTTAGGTCCAGTAGAGCCCACTACATCGATCGGGCATGTCCACTCCATGATCCATAAGGATCGGCACATCTATGACCGATCATTTTTGCTTGCTCTAAACAACTCACGATCATTTTTGGAGGGTCTTAAAGGCTTTTTGATATTGCTTCTAGAATATGGGATCATACTGGGTCGCAGATTGCAAGCTATAGGCTATTTTAACTCGAAAGCAGAATATACATCAAAATATGCCAATGTTAGGCTGTATCACCAATTATGATCGGCCTATATCGATTGGCCTTCCTCTTATATTCATTCTAGGATGTGCGATCGTTATGGAATGCTTCACTTACTCTTCTATTGATGTCCTGGGAGTCTTACATGGACTGGCTTCATGGTTCTCAAGATATTAGCTGTCCTCCAATGATTTGAGCTGACTTTCTTGATCGTTCTCTGGTCGATCCAAACAAGTCGTTATCTCACCCGTAGCTTGTGTGCACGGACTTTAGTCAATTCCAAACTTAAGGTATAACTTCACGAGGCCAGGCTAGTGACATCATGTTTGCCATCCTTTGACTTGGTTTTGGTTCAAATCTGTTCGACTATCGTCTGTAGTACTATATATAGCTGGCTCTTCAAGCTATCGACTATTCGTTCCTGGTCGAATCGATGATATCACGACTTTTCCAAAAGGCGGGATAACATTTTCCCCCCAAAGTATGTCTTGTGAATAACATGACGTGCTTTGAATCGTAACAAGTCTGAATCGCCGTGATGGAATCCATTCAGCTTCCCGGTTGATTACTATTCTTATATCGTATATTGATAGTATAAATCTAGAGTCGTGTCCTATTCACATATACAAATTTGGTTACGGGGAATCTACAAGCCCTCATTTATCTGATCCTGCCTCAAACCTGATAGCTCCAGGTTTGTTTGTAATCTTTTATTGATTATGGTAAATTGAACTTTTAAACCTGTTTTCATGCATTCGCACACGTGTTCATATTGATAGCTCCAGGTCATGCTCATGTCCATAGGTCGTTGCTAACTTTTATGATATTCTAACTGTTCGCGCACGTAATCGAATTTCTACGATCATTTGCCGTCTTTCTCATTCACCATAGTTTTCACTTACTTCATCATATTTCCATTCATCATCACACATTTTTTTTGAAATTTTAAATTGTCTTCGATCATGGAACTGAGTGTTGTAGGTTAGAAAATGAAACGACCATCCAAAAGGCTTAAATAAATGAGACACAAAATCGTTCGGTGTTGGGATGGGTCGGCGTGCTTGGCATATTAGATTTAGAATGGGTCGGTAGACACATTACTTAGGGATGGATTAGCGTAGTCACTGGGTATGAGACGATCGGTGTAGCCCTCCGAAGTGAAAATGACCGGCTAATTCCTACAAGGTGCAAACGATCGGAAAAATCTATCTCTATATAAGGATTGGTACTTAGCTGCTTTCTTCACTACACTTTTCACTTTTTCCTTTAAGCTCTGAAATGAGACGAGTACATTCCACCTTCCCATTACCGATCCCCCAACATTATCCATCTTCCTTTACATCTAGATTTCAAACCGACCCGGAATTCTACATTTTTTAGATCTCGAACGTAGGTAAAACATTACCTTAACTTGTTGCATAACTCTCGAAACGATTTAGAATCTAGGATAGTGGCATGGGTTAAGTTCTCTTTTCCCTTTTTGTTTTTGTAATCGTGCTTAATGGAGGTGAGGTGACTCGCCTGGAAGAAGTTAGCAACCTACTGTTATCAGACCGATCGTATGACGAGAAGACGAAGGGTTCAGAGCGATAAATATGAACGATTCTTACGATCGTTCGTGGACGATCGGTGGGGGCTCTGGTTCGAAGATGAGGGAGTTCAAGAATGGCCTGTGAACTATCAGACACGTTAGCTTGGGCGAAGACGATTGGTAGGTAGGATGATCGGCCAGAGCTGTTCCATGGATCGTTCGGCATATACTTGCTTCCAGGACGTTCGGCCCTTAAGATATTGGAACGATCAAATCATACAACACCACAAAGATCCATTTAAACTTGGACTTGGTGTTTTTACCCGCTTATAAGAATATGACCTATAGCTTGAACATGAACTTGAAGCAAGTAACTAGTTCTGATTTCTAGTACATATTTAAACATGAACATGACCATCATATGACATGACCTCCACGACTAATAACAGGCCGCCTTAGAACAAGTGCCATAAATGATTTAACTACCATGTTAAAACTTATCTGTAGCTCAAACAAAAGTTTGATTTCCATTGGCTAATAACTGTTCTTTGAACACATTTCTATGCCATATCATCTCTTCTTGTCTTCAGTTTTACATAACCTGTTATTATATTGATTAGCGCTTTATCACACATCACCCACACTCACAATGCACTGGGGGGGGGGGGGGGGGTTTACATGTTGTTTTTTCCAATTATGGTTTTTACTAAGTTTGATAGCAAGGGAATCTAGGTGTTCCAGATACTCTACAATCATGCCAGCTGGATCTTCCTCTCATAGGACTAATTCGGACATAGAATCCAGTTCAACAACCGAATCTGACAGCCTGCCACTTATTCACAGTTCAGTGCAACCCGAAGGCTCGGGTCCCCAGCTTGATCTTTCTGGCATTCTTCCTATCTTTCCGCCGAAAGTTATCGAACCGGCGCTCGATACTTTGGAAGATGCAATCGTCCTTAAAAATCCTCCTGATTCAGTAGCTTCAAAGATTAAAGAAGATGCTCTCCAAAGGATCTGCACAAGGCACGGGATTCCTTTTGGCGATGTATTAGTTCCGTTACAAGACGACCGGGCTCAAAGGCCTCCCGAAGGGTACACAACATGCAATAAATTCATGTGCTGGGCGGGATGCATCCCGCTTTTAAATTCGTATATCCGAGGGATCCTTCATTATCTAAGAATCGCTCCTGCACAACTCCACCCGAACGGCTACGCGCTCCTTAATTGTACATATATGATATTCATGGAGTTTCTATACTGTCCGTCCACTATTGATGACATCCATTTCCTTTTCACTTTTAAACGATGGACAGGGAGCTTATCGTTTACTTTTCTTGAATCGGCAAAGAAATGTCAGATTTTGACCGGCACTTGGAACAAATTAAGTGCTTTCAAGAGCGAATGGTTCTTTGTTTGTTGCCCGCCCGGCTTCGCTCGATTATGGCTAGAGAGACATAAGTGTTCCTCACTAACTTCATAAATATATAAGGAAAACATATCCAGGCTGCATTCTAACGATGTTATTCTTTTTCAGGTGTCGTTACCCGATGCAGCGGCAATGTTTATGAAGAGACAGTCTCTATTTTGAAGAATGCTCCAGCCGAAGATAGAAATATTGAATTTTTGCTTAGTGACGAACGTCTTATCACTTTTGGCTTGATAGAAGAGGGCCTCAGCGTGGGGCTAACCAAAACTGCCCGACCAGCTGGGACTAGATTACAGGCCACAACCAGTCAAAGAGATGTTCAATCCGGCCTTGTGGTTCCCCCAGTCACGAGCACCTAGAGTCTGCTGATATCAATGCCGGAGGGCGTAATGAAGATGCACCTGGTCGTCATGATGGTAGACCTGATCCCGGGGTTGGCGTCGGACCCTCACAAGTTCCTCAACCCCCCGGCCGTGATTAAAAGAAAGGGGAAAGCGATCGCACACAAGCCTCCAAGAAGTCATCATTCCGACCCAACTAAGCCACCGATGAACCTACCGCTAGATCCTTTGTCTGATCAATAGATCCCATCCGATCTCGACGCTTATCATTTCACTAACGTGAGAATTGGATGATTAGAGTCTCCCGTCAGAACCAGTTCAGAGATCCCCACTCCCGGAGGGGAAGTTACACTGATGAGCAAAGCTCCTACACCGGGTCTGTCAGGGGGTTGCACTAGGACACTCATACACACTCGCACGTCTAACACTGCACTGCACTTAATTTGTACTTCCTAGCACTCAAAGTTGATTATTATCCACTTCTCTTTGCAGGAACGATGGTGAGGAAAAGGAGTATGTTTGATTCCCTACAGGACGTACAACATCAATCATCTAGGTCACGATCTAGCTCTTATCGCAGCAGTCGTGACTATTATGATGTTAGCCATCGCCCCGGCCGTGCTCGCAATTATCAAGAAAGGGATGACAGGGATAGGCCTACTCAAGACATTCACAGATCGAGATCGAGGTCTCCTCCTCAAAGAGGTCCCGAAAGACTAGCAGAGCATAGGGACTTGCCCACCGATCCTCCTCGTGGCCCTCCTACAGTCCCTATGCCTAAAAAGTCCTTAGTCACATCTTAGTCTCAGCGGCTAAGCGATCGCCGCCGCCATGGCGAACATACTGCAGTTCATTGGCCTGGCAAGGAGGGTACTGGGGTTGAAATTATTTCCGAGGATCTCCCAACTGATCTAAATGTCCGTATGGCCAAACTTCGATTGGAATTTCCAAACTTATGCTTCGATGGTTTTATTTTCCTCCTAATCTAAAAAAGTTCCAGATGATATTTAAAGAATGACTATTAGTTGCGTCACCAACATCGACATGCAATATCGGGAATGGATGAAAGCCGCGGAAAAAATATCAAAGGTTTCCTTCAAGCATGTGGCAGAAATCGAGAAACTAAAGCGACAGGAGGCCCAGGATAAAAGAATTATCGAAGCTCTGAAAAATGAACAGGAGGCCTCTAGAACGGCCTTAACCGAGGCTAAAGAAAAAGCTGATGCTGCTTTAAAATCTATGGAGGAGTTGAAAGCCAGCCATCTTGATATGGTTCAAGTACTGCATCACCGGAACCAAGAGATAACGCTTGAGTGAGACGCGGCTCGAAACAAAGAATCTGCTGCCTTGAAGGAAATACCCGAACTCAAGGCCAAGCTTAAAGATGCGATAAAAGACAAGGTTGAAGCTCAAAAGATTGTTTAAGATTCTTGCGAAGAGTTGGTTCGTGTTAGGCTTGAGAGAGATGAGGCCATTGAAAAAGCTAAAAATGTCGACACGCTCATTCAACGTGAGACAGAAACGCTCATGAACAAGGTAAGAGAAGACGTGATGAATGAGCTCGATTCGTTTCTCATTCTCTACAACGCCAATGTACTTAAACATAGGAATTTAGCGTAGCTTGGCGAAGACTACCCCTATTAGCTTCATCGTGCCTGGGAATTTCTTGTCTCGGAGGAGAAAAGACTTCATGGCTCAAAAAATGTCGACGCAACCAAACTCGAAAGAGAAGTGCTATTGGGCGATGAACTCAAAATATTACATGACATTGAGTTTTCTCTCTAGAAAGAGTTTATAACTGCTCCTTCACATGAGGCGGCGAAGGATTTGGGTCGGCACATTCTGATATTGCAACTGAGATGCCCCCGTTGTCTCAAAAATCATGATCGGTTCTGCGACTAGCTCCCCGACCGTCCTCGGGTACGATCCGGGTAAACTGCGACTATCTCCGATCCTCGAGCATGGTTCTAAGGATGCTTTGGTCCAACCTGAAATCCATATCATAGAAGGTATTCCATCGATTTTTCCTTTATCTTGTAATGTTGGGATGTTATTAATCAATCTTTCTAATCTTTTGACCTTAGACTCATCAAATATTGCTTTCTCTTCCTCTTAGAGGACCTCAGCTAGAGTCTCAAACGGCCGCAACTGCATCTGTTATACTTACAACTTTGGCCGCCACTCAAAGTGTTCATGAAGATGCCTTATTTTTTGACGATCAACTCATGGAGGCATTATTCAAGGAGGGATGAGACCCACATCATGAAATCCCATTTGATGCAGAAGTAGTTATCACAGGCTCCTTTGATCTCACTGGTGGGCCTAGTATGAAAGAAAGGATTGAGCGAGAGAAGCTCGAGAAGAGGAAGGTGAAGGGAGAGCCAATCGAATAGGTGATAGGTCTTGGATGAGCCAATGCCTTCCCCACTTGAGATGACCCCTCCCGAAGGCGCGACTCCTCCGGAAGACGTTCCTCACACTTCTGGTGCCGAAGATGCCCCCATCCCTCTAACTTCCAAAGATGACACCGCCTCGGTCCATACAACTGGGGAAACTCCTTCCAAGAAAGGCCAAGGTGGAAAGGGATCGAAGAGGGGGGCTAGCAGTAGTTCAGAGGGAGCTACTCCGAAGAAGCGAAAAAGGGACAAGAAATCTACAGAGCGATCTTCGGACATGCAAATAATTTAGATAGCTACTTCTCTTTTTGCTAGTTGTATTTGTTTGGGCATGGCCCTTCAATTTTGTTTTGTATTCTGTACAACCAGGTTTCATGTGAATAAAAATTCTTCTGCACTTGTGTATGATCTTTGTATTTACTTATTTACGTGTCTGAACTGCAGCATTTTTCACTTCATGTACTTGCAACTTGTTGGTTGTCGAATCCAATACTAATTTGATTAATCCACCTTAAGGCCTTTCTACGGTCATGGCCTCGAGGCATTGTGAACACAAGATATGAGCCGCAGTGTTAAGTTTTCACAATCATTCTTCGAACAATCGCATTTCTGTCCTCGGTATTCGGGTCGGTAAATGCACTGTGCGAACGGTCGAGTCTTGTCCCAGTGGTGTTAATATTCTGACATAACCTCTAAAAGACTTAAAGTCGGTCAATGAATGGTCAATTCACATTCACCATATTTTTCTCGTGCCCCCAAGTCTGAGGTACACTTCAATAAGTAAGAGGGCAGGTCGCGCTTACTTTAGCTTTACACTATGTCCCGTCGAATCGTGGGATCGAGTTAATGGATAGTAAACTAAGTCATGCATATTCTGGACTTTAACGTTTTGCACTTCTTTTGTCGATCATAGGTTGGAATTACTGGAATAGGGAACGGTTGAAACCTACTCACCAGTTCATGGAGTTTGCATTCTAGTCCACATTTTGGGAACTTAGAGTCATTCTGTGAGTGGTCGACTCGCGCTCAATTTGTGTTCATACTTCGGTCGGTGCTCTGGGGACTTAGAGTTTTTGTCAAATGGTTCATACCCTGGTCTACAGTCTGAGACTTGGAGTGCTCTAGTCCGAAGTCAGGGACTTAGAGATTTTAGCTGAATCGTTTGTACCTTAATCCGCAATCAGGGATTTAGAGTACTTTAGTCCGCGCTCTGGAGACTTAGATATTTTTGTTGAGTCGTTTATACTCTAGCCCATGCTACGGGGACTTAGAGTACTCTAGTCCGCTCTCCGAGGACTTAGAGATTTTAGTGAATCGTTTATAATCTAGTCTACGCTCCAGGGACTTAGAGTACTTTAGTCCGCGCTCCGGGGACTTGGAGATTTTAGCAAATCGTTTATACTCTAGTCCGTGCTCCGTGGACTTATAGTACTCTAGTCCACGCTCTAGGGACTTAGAGTTTTTTGTGAATCGTTTATACTCTAGTCCACGCTCCAGGGACTTAGAGTACTCTAGTCCGTGCTCCGGGGACTTAGAGGTTTTTGTTAATTGTTTATACTCTAGTCAGCGCTCCGAGACTTAGAGTACTCTAGTCCGCACTCCGGGGACTTAGAGATTTTTGTGAATCGTTTATACTCTAGTCCACGCTCTGGGGACTTAGAGTACTCTAGTCTACGCTCCGGGGACTTAGAGATTTTAGTGAACCGTTTATACTCTAGTCCGCGCTCCGGGGACTTAGAGTACTCTAGTCCGCACTCCGGGGACTTAGAAATTTTTGTGAATCATTTATACTCTAGTCCGCGCTTTGGGGACTTAGAGTACTCTAGTCCATGCTCTGGGAACTTAGAGATTTTTATGAATCGTTTATACTCTAGTCCGCGCTCTGGGGACTTAGAGATTTTAGTGAATTGTTTATACTCTAGTCCGCGCTCCGGGGACTTAGAGTACTCTAGTCCACGCTCCGGGGACTTAGAGTTTTTTGTGTTATACTCTAGTCCACGCTCCTGGGACTTAGAGTACTCTAGTCCGCGCTCTGGGTACTTAGAGTTTTTTGTGAATCGTTTATACTCTAGTCCGCGCTTCGAGGACTTAGAGTACTCTAGTCCGCGCTCCGGGGACTTAGAGATTTTTGTGAATCATTTATACTCTAGTCCGCGTTTCGGGGACTTAGAGTACTCTAGTCCATGCTCCGGGGACTTAGAGATTTTAGTGAATCGTTTATACTCTAGTCTGCGCTCTAAGGACTTAGAGTACTCTAGTCCGCGCTCCGGGGACTTAGAAATTTTAGTTGAAAGCAGTCGTATTTTCACCCTTTTGATTTGTACTTCATTTACTGTGTCGAGGCAGAAATTGTCGAATGAATAGTCGAACCATGTTCGTTCATGGAATGGGATTCTGCCCCCAGCATTCAGGACGAAACTTGGCAATCAAACGGTTGATTCTCGTCCACTTGGTAGTTGTGGCTCTTCCCATTTAAGTCGGGGAAGGGGGTAGGTGATGGATGACTGGATCATATATACGCTAGGGTTGGATGACCAAGTCTTGCCCAACTTGCTTCGTATTCTTTCTAGCCAGTGAAGAAAATGAGTTATTGAGAAGACAAATCAAGTTGCATCTGATTCAGGCTGCAATCGTGCCCATTCGTTGAAATTTGTGGCTAACAAGTAGGCAGTCAACGGTAGCTGCTTCAAGTATAATATGAAGGTTGTTGGATGAACGATCAGTCGCGTCCACGTTCTTTTGGATTGTGATCTTGTCGAGTCTTTTCAATTCCAAACTTCGATGTCCCAAGTCAGGGGCACATGGTAACTGATGAACGGTCGAATCATGTTCATCTAGATAAAAGCTCCACAGGTTCCGTCACGATCTGCGGAGATTGGTCGGTGCCCAACTCTAGGCACTTAGATACCTGCATCGTATGCACGTTGTTTAATTAAAGTTGATGATAGTTCACGCCATAATTGAAATGGAAATTATAATAAATTAATTAAAAAGAGATCAGAATAAGTCTCATCAATAAGCGAAGCATCATGGTGCGCTCGCTATTCCACTTTGCCTCTGGCTTCTTTTAGAGGGGTATTGACTGTTGTCGGTCGAGTTGATAATCAGGGTTCTTTATTGATGGGGCTATGATGTTTTTGTCATCATCAAGCAAGGATGTTTTTTGGCTACAGCTACTCGTTATGCTCGTGAAGAACATCTGCATGTTAAAGATTTGCTCAAAGCTAAGTGGTCTAGAATTGATAGGTAGTGCTCAGTCACTTGGGGTCAGACTCGGGGAAATCTGATAGTTGCTTGGAGTCTCACTTTGGGTCGCTTGGGGGTAGAGAATGAATCACTTGGAGCCAGAAATCTCAAAGGCTTGACAGTAGGCACTCAGGGTCTCTTTAGGGTTTGCTTCGAGAAAAACATCATCCTTCCCGAGCCCTACTTTGGGTCACAGCCTATGTTATAAAATCTATCTTATACTTGTCAAAATTTCCATGCCACTCCTTCATGCCTGTCTCCCACAAGGATTGAACACATCATCTCTAGCATTTAACAACCCGAAGCATCTTGTCGAAGAAGGTGCAAAATCAGCTAACTTAGAGAGGTGAAGGTAGTTCCCACTACTACTGGATTGGCATCGAAGCCTCATGACATGGAAAAAGGTTTGTAGTACGTAAATAAGAACAATCGGTCTAACTCAATGACCTCAGAACAGTCGTTGTAGATCGATCATATAGAGGTGACCATAGTTTCGCTATAGATTGGTAGAGAGGCTTATAGGAATCGGTCGGTTACAAAGACGAGAATGGAACGATCGTATTAAAATGACCACGTTGGAACTTTCATACGAAGCAGTTACTGGGGAGTCTAACTGGAGCGATCGTGTAAAAACGATCGTATAAGGATGATGGATCGTATTCAACAGGTAGAAGCATCAACATAGCATGACCGGTCATATGCAAATCAAAAACGTTCGGTCCCAAGAAAGGGGGTGAAATGATCGGGTGATAAACGACTGTGTAGGAACGATCAGAGATAAACGTTCATGTGTGAAGTGGCCTTTATCATACTGGTGGAACTACTGGTGTGGTCCATTGTAAAAAACAATTGGGTAGGATGCTGGAGTGACTAAATTCGTAGTGAATAGCTATTTTCCTAGTGCATAAGGTCCATGGCCAAATACCGATCGTTCATCCTTGCATTGAAACTTGAGAATGCAAAGACATTCACAAAGCATATGGCTACTTGTTACTAATCTCATCCTTTCCTGCTTTTGGCCAAGGTAGTAGACATGATTTCTCGGCCGTGTATAGTAACTTCCATCTAGACCTTTTTCCAAATCTGAGTATAGTAGAGAAGTTATCAATCAAAAGCTAGATCTATTTCACGAACATGGGAATTCGCCAGTAGAAAATGAGATCCAGTCTAATTGAGAATTCAATTCTTAGTGAAAGCACCAAAATATTGACGCCAAAAATGGACATCAACACCTGTAGAATCTTATGGATGTCAGAAAATGAATGGAATCTAAAGAACAAAGCATAAAGTTAATAAATACATAGATTTTATAGTGGTTCTACAATCTTGGCCTACATCCACTTCATATTTTATTAATCTTTCACTAGATTACAATTGCAAGAATAGTTGGATCAGCTATAATCCATTGATACAAGTTTTTAAGAATAGAAATGGCAGAGCCTACGGAGTAGGAAGAAGAAGATGAAGTACCCCTTTCTGAAGCCATGACTGTAGAATTTATAGCAGGAGACGCGTACAGATCGGGCTGAAACTTTACAAGGAAATTCCTTAGGTCCAGTAGAGCCCACCATATCAATCGGCCGTGTCCACTCCATGATCCATAACGATCGACACATCTATGATCGATCATTTTTGCTTGCTCTAAACAACTCACGATCGTTTTTGGAGGGTCTTAAAGGATTTCTGATATTGCTTCTAGAATATGGGATCATATTGGGTCGCAGATTGCAAGCTATAGGCTGTTTTAACTCGAAGGCAGAATATACATCAAAATATGCCGATCGTTAGGTTTTACCACCAATTATGATCGACCTATATCGATCGACCTTCCTTTTATCTTCATTCTAGGATGTGCGATCGTCACTGAATGCTTCACTTACCCTTCCATTGATGTCCTGGGAGTCTTACATGGATTGGCTTCATGGTTCCCAAGATATTAGCTGCCCTCCAATGATTTGAGCTATCTTCCTTGATCGTTCTCTGGTCGATCCAAACAAGTCGTTGTCTCACCCGTAGCTTGTGTGCACGGACTTCAGTCAATTCCAAACTTAAGTCATAACTTCACAGGGCCAGGCTAGTGACATCATGTTTGCCATCCTTCGACTTGGTTTCGGTTCAAATCTGTTCGACTATCGTCTGTAGTACTATATATAGCTGGCTCTTCAAGCTATCGACTATTCGTTCCTGGTCGAATCGATGATATCACGACTTTGCCAAAAGGTGGGATAACAACGTGTAAAAAAAATATCCTTATAGGGCACTATCTCGGATTTTGACGAAACCAATATCATTAGTTCTGTAGTAGTATATTATTGTATGTTAACGAATTTCATGGCAATCAGACGTATCGTTTGGTCGTGCGAGATCGAAACGCATATAAATTAATTTTAGAAATTTTTTATTATAACTAGGTTTGAAAATCTAACTTCTACATATGATCGAATTAGACCTCGAGACTAGTTCCATTGTGTTAAGAAGAGGGGTATAACATATACAACGCCAGGCAAAAAAGCCTCGATTGGAGTTCAAGATTTTCGGGTACGTTAGGCTAGATAATTTAAAATAATATATATATATATATATACAAACACACACACGCGCACACCTTATTGTTTAAACCCATACCTTACTGTTCACACCATACCACTGCTATGCTGTGCCATTCGTTTGCGTATAGGTCCATACCCCTCCCTTATTTTTAAACTGTGCCTGTAGTTTTAAATTGGAGCTTTCCCTCTTAACTCAAAAAGTTTAAAAATCAAGAACAAGTCCTATACTAAGTTAAAAATCGTGAAAAGGGCTTTAAAAATCTCGTTTTAACCAGAGATTCTAATCTATGCTCGAATTAGAGGGTGCGATAGTGATTTATGGAGCTCGACAGTAATGTCGAATTAGTTTCTTTGCCTAGGGTTTAAGTTTTTCAAAGTTTTAATCGTCGATTTGTGTTTTGGATATCATATTTGGGTTTGGGGAAGCGAATGGCACATAGGCGCAAGATTTCGTGGGTTTTGGTCAAGGATTGTGTCGTGATAGGGAGGGATGGTCGGCTGCTCGATCGCGACGAAGAGGGGTTGCTCGGAGGGGCAGGCGAGGTGTCAGGCAGGTGGAGCACGTGGAGAGAATTGTTTTGGTGAAGGCGCGAGTTGATTTCGTGAAGTATCTCGCTTTATCACTGAAAATGTGCATGGCCATGGATGGATTTTTTTTCGTGCACAGGAATGAGGAAGGGAAGCAGGTGGAGGGGTAAAGTTGTAAATTGTTTAATATGTTATTACTTTATTTATTTGTTTAAAAATCGATAACTTAAAATTTTAATAACTCTCTCATACGAGGTCCAATCGAGACGTGGATTTTCGCATTGCGCTCGTAACGACGAAAGATTTGCGATGGAACTGGTTTGGACGAATATGGAGACAGCTAATTTGTGCTAAAATCGGACGTCGTTTGATTTTATTTCCAAACAGGATAGCCTCTACGACAACAGAAAACTTGGTGAGTTAAACTCACCTTTTTGGTTAACTAGTATGATATATAGTTGATAAATTTTTTTGAATGATTGTTTGGATGAATTACTATATTTATTAGTTGGTTTGGATATATTATCACCCTTGGAGCGGATGAGACCCTATTACGTTCCCCTGTAAGAGCGGATGACCCTTTGTATATGAATCCCGCCTCGAAGTGGTTTATTTATGTTATTGATTATATACTATATGCGATGCTGGGGAACATGTTGAAGGGATCCAACATGATTCCTCACCACTGTTGATTTTAATTACACATATATGTGCTAATATATATGAGCTGTGATGGAGGAGGACAAGTTGGAGGGATCCAACGGGATTCCTCATTATTGTTGAATTGATTTCGATAATATTCCAGTCATATGAATTATTGGATAATAAACCTGATTTTTGGAAATATTGGTTATGACATCGTTATATGTTAAAACTGAAACCCAATAGTGGTCGAAAATCAATATCGATATTGGTTGAGCGTTTGGCAGCTATTGGCCTCAAATTAGTATATTAAAAATACTATAAATTGCCATTTGAGTTGGAATTGGTTTTTAGGACAGGGAATGATTTGGAAAACTGAAATTGGGTTTCGGGAATATATTGTTTTAAAGATTATCTACTTATATTGATATTTTGTTTAAAATATTATCTATTTATATTAATATTGTTTTGAAATATTTAATTATATTAATATTGTTTTAAAGTATTTAATTATATTAAAATTGTTTTAAAGTTATTTAGTTATATTAGTATTATTTTAAAAGTTATTTGCTTATAGTTAATATTGATTTAAAGTATTTAATTATATTAATATTGTTTTAAAGTTATTTAATTATATTAGTATTGTTTTAAAAGTTATTTGCTTTTGGTTAATATTGTTTTAAGTATTTATCAAAATGTTAATATCTTGAAAAAGTAATTATTTAAGAATAATTATGGTTCGAAATTAATAATAAGGATTTATTAATAAGGTTCTGAAAATAGATTATTACTATTTATAATAAGAGTAAAGATTAATTATTATTGTTTTTGAAATGATTAATTATCATTTTAAATGTTTTAAGATTTATAATAATTATTTATTTATTCAAAATATTTATTTTTAACAATTATTTTCATATAGTACCGTTTAGAAGTAAATGATCTTTATTTGTTTATAAATGTGTTTGAGACTTATAAATTGCAACGGCTCGTAATTTTGGTTATTTGAAATTGGAATATCGAAGTGATTTTACATAATTAAAATTTAATGTTTAACTTGAATTTGAAATGTAACTATTTATTGGATAATTAAATTATTGAATTAACAATTGGAAATTGAGTAAAATATTGAATGTTGAGTTTTAAGCTTGTTAAAAATAATTTAAAGGCTTATAAAATATGTATTAATAATATTGAAGATAATAAAAGCTTTAAAATTGAATTTGAAAGTGATTTGTTCAGTTTTAAAAATATATCGTTTAAATTGACATTAAAAAATTGCCTTTCGGGGCACAGTCTCGGAATTCGATGAAACTAGTTCAATTGGATCCGTAATAGTGTATTATTATCGGATTTCAAATTTCGTAACGTTTGGAGTTATTTTTTGGCCGTACGGAATAGAAACGCGCTGAAATTTATATCGAAAATTCAATATTATAATTGGGTCCAAAAAGCTATCTTCTCCATACGATCGAATTAGAACTCGAAACCTTTTCCATTGCGTTCGAAATAGGGGTATAACATTATAAACGTCTAGCGGCATGCCTCGATAGGAGATCGAGATTTTAAGCTACGATTTTGAGACGATTTAAAATTTAAATAATATATTTATGTTGACCAGTCAAACGTAATCACATCAGCACTTTTTCAAAACGCTGTAGCTTTACTCTAGCACGCAACCTCTCTTTCAAAATCATGTTCCCTCCTTTATATCATGTCTTCTGTTCTTTTCAAATGACCGAACGCAGTTTAAAAAAAAATTCCTTTCGAATACTTAACGAAAATCACCAAAACAAGTTGAAATTCATGCCTTTCGATTTTTTTAGTCTGGTATGGTTTTTGGGTGGGTACGACGTTGTTTAGGATGCTCGGTTTTTTCGACAGAGCAGCTCAATATAGCTAGGGTTGGCGATTTTATCGGTTGGAGGAGGAGACGTAAGTCGGGGGTTGGTTCTTTCGCTTTGTGGTGGGAAGACGCACCTCCGGCCGGGTTTTCGCGAAGTCCGGTCGTGTTTAGGTGTCACGACGTTGGCTACAGTGAGATGGAGGGTTCTCGACGTTGCGTCGTGGATGGAGAAGCTGCGCATAATGAGAAATGGCAGGCAAGTCGAGCTCATGGAGGGTGACGAGGGGAGGGTTTGGAAGCAACGATGGTGGTGGTGGAGTCGCGTGCACGTGCACGTGACATGGTGGTTATTTTTCGATCGTGCAGGTTGCAGAGCTTTTTGGGAAGAAGGTTTCTGGGTGGGCCGGGTAAAATGGGTATGGGCTTCTATATTTAAAAATAAATAAATATTGGTCATATAATTTGTTTATTTAAAATCAATCTCTTATAAAATGTATAACTCTCACATGCAAGGTCCGTTTTGAACGAGACTTTTTGCGTTGCGATCGTGGTGACGAGGGCTTCGCAATGAAACTGTTTTGGATGATTTTGGAGACTTTGGAAATTTTAGATAATTTAAAACGCATCCGGATTCAATTGAAAACAGAACGCGCTAGCGACGGAAAAATCAAAGTGAGTTAATCTCACTTAAATTTGGACTACAACACTTTATTTTAAATAGTTAAAATTAATTATTGGTTGTCTAGTTGAATTTGATAAATATTTATCAGTTGGATGTAATATTATATATAATAGTATGGATATATATATATATATATATTGGAGTGTTTGATATTTCCACATTTATATAGCGGATGAGACCCTATGCGCCCCGCATAATAGCAGATGACCCTATATACCGCGATATCACCCTCGAAGTGGGATTGCTATTTTATATTGTGTTAACATCTGTGGATGCAGGGAAACAGGTTGGAGGGATCCAACTGGATTCCTCAAAATGTTGAAATTAATTTCATATATAGTTATATATGATTTGTTTGAAGGATCTATGATGGATTATTGTATGATCTGAAAAACTATTGGATGTTGTGTGGATAATGGTTGAGGTTTTGGTATTTTAAAATATCATAAATATAGATATTGAATTTTTTTTAAAGGAGATAAAAAGGTGATTTTTGGAGAAAAATATTATATGGTGAATTTTGGATTTAATCAAAAGGAAGGTATTTGGACAAAGTGAATAGTTGATTTTTTTTTTAAAAATTTGTACTTGGTAATTTCGGAATATGGAAAAAATAGAGATTTTAGAATAATTTAAATAAATAATTTTTAAATAATAAAATTTAAGCAATTCTTGTTTAAGTGAAAAGGATTTTAAAAAAATCTAGATTTAAAATAATTGGGAAAAAAATTAAAAAGGGAAACTTGAAGATAATGTTTGTTGTTATTGTACTAGATCTTAAATAGAACATTTAATTATTAAAAGGAAGTGAAATCGGGTTTTAGTGTGTTGGGTACATTTCTCAACACCTACCACCAAACCAGGATCCACCGGTCCACTTACGTCCCATGTTTGCCAAACCAACCTACCTCCCATGCTTGCCGATCCAACTTACGTCCCATGCTGGCCGAACCAACCTACCTCCCATGCTTGCCGATCCAACCTTCGTCCCATGTTTGCCGAACCAACCTACCTCCCATGCTTGCCGATCCAACCTTCGTCCCATGCTTGCCGATCCAACCTTCGTCCCATGCTTGCCGAACCAACCTACCTCCCATACTTGCCGATCCAACCTACGTCCCTACTATCCAACCATCTACGACCGGACCGGCTACCTCCATCCACTGCCGAACCAGAGGCAGGGGAAGCCACCACCGGATCAAAGCCACCACCGGACCAAAGTGTTGCTGAACCAACGTTGCCAGGCCAGATCACCTCAGCCCAGGCCCACCAGCAGCTACATATATCCAGGACCCCTACCCCCAGCCTCACTCTATAAATAGAGGGGCAGGGGTACAATAATGGGGACAAGTTTGAGAGCTCAAGCACGGATAGAACTTTCAAACAACTTTCTTTTACCTGTATCAAAGCTTTGTACTTGTAATCAAAACAAGAGAAGAGAAATAACATATAAAGTGGACGTAGGCACATTCTGGCTGAACCACTATAAATCTGCGTGTCTTTTTACAGTTTAGCCCCTGCTTTTCATATATTTGCATAAATCTCCAAAATCACTAAGAACAACATAAGATCTACTAAATCATACGACTTTGAGGTGTTTGTCCATTTTTTGTGCAAAAATTTTTGGTGCTTTCACTGAGAGCTAGAAGCTCGAAGCTTCAGCTTCATCCACTTAACAGTTTTCCTAACAGCATCGTTCGCTACTTGGAAAACATGCCTCCCAAACAGAGAAAAGATGTTAACAAAGGAAAAAACATCGCATCCAGCAGTCTTCCAGATCCAGCTGTCACGAATCAAGTAAATCGTCCTCCTCCAGTAGCAGTAACAAATGAAGGACAGGCTAACCCAACCACTCCTGCCACAGAACAGCCTGCAGCAATTACTAGGGCAGATTTGGACAGAGTTGTGGTTGAAGTAACTAACCGCTTCACGTCCCAGCAGGAAGCCTTGGTGGACCATCTCATGTCACGCCTAAGGGACGCTGAAGAATCCAACCGCAACATTGAATCATGGGGCGAGTCCTAGTCTGGAGGATCTCAGAGACAACAAAGATCTTCCTTCTTCGAAGGAGCTAATGGCAGAAGTAGCCATGGTAGGAGCCGAGACCGAGCACAGCCCGAAGTTAGGCCTGAGGAAACGTTTGGTACCGAACCCAACGGGGGAGGTACCGGACGGAGGTCAACTGTAGCTGAGCCTGTCATACTGCCTAACCACGGAAACGCCGGTGAACGGGGCCGAGCTAGAGTCCAGCCCGAAGTTGGACCCAAGGAAGTGCTTAGATCAGAACCCAGCAGGGGAAGATCAAGGCAAGGGCCAACTGTAGCTGACCCTAGTATGCTCCCAGAAGATCAAAGGCAGCCGCTGAAAAATATGAGGAACGATAGACGATACCATCCCTACAGGTCATCTGGACGGAATCAATCCCACAGAACAGAACAAAACTCATTTCTATCTGCTCCAAATTCTGATGAAAGGATGGCACGCTTATTCAGAGAGTGTGTCCAACGGGAGCAAAGAGATCGAGGAATAGGCGCTAGGGTAACCAGCCCTTTCGCCCGCAATATCGAAATTGCTATCACCCCCCGAGAATGGAAGATGCCAACAATGGAACCTTACAAAGGAACCTCCGACCCCGTTGTACACTTACAAAGGTACACGCAACATATGCTCATGAGTGGAGCAACAGAGGGAGTACTGTGCAAATGCTTTCCGCTCTTCCTAGCAGATCTCGCTACCTCCTGGTTCTGTCATCTACCCCAGGGATCCATCAGCTCGTGGGAAATGTTGAAAGAAAAGTTTATCAGTCAGTTCCGCATCCATGTGGAACAACCTAAGGACGCTTATTCCTTATCTAGCGTCAAACAGAAACCTGGAGAAAAACTGCAGCAATACCTAACCCGATTCAATGCCGCAGCAGCCGCAGTCCAGGATGCCGATGAGAAGCTTATCCTAATGGCCCTCTGTAGTGGTGTGCATCCGGACACTAAATTTGCTAGAAGGTTGACGAAAGAAAAACCAGCCACTTTACCCGATTTCTTCCATGAAGCCGGGAAATACATGAGGCTTGAGGATGCAGCCGTTGAGGGGCAGTCAGGACAGCAAAATAAGGCAACTAAGAACAACATAAGATCTACTAAATCATACGACTTTGAGGTGTTTGTCCATTTTTTGTGCAAACATAGTGGGTTTTGGAATATATGTGGGATATTAAGAAAATTAATTTAAAAATGGAGTTTAAACTGGAAAAAGGATTTAAATCGATTAAGTGTTGGGAAAACCGTTTTAAACGGAAAATGGGACTATGGGATTTATAAACAAGGTTTTTAAATAAAGTGAAGTAATTATCAGTGGATAATTAGGGAATTCTAAATTCACGATGGAAATTTATAAGAGGATGGCTAAATCGTTTTAAAAATAAATAGTGGTTTTATTTTTGAAAATGCGAGAAAGGAAATTTATGGGATTGGAACGTAAATTAAACTGGGGATAAATCGAGAAGGATTTATAAAAGATTAGACTGGCTATATTGGAGTTAAAATGTATTTTTCTGAGAAGTTAAGTTATTTCAAAAAGTAAAGATTTTAAAGTATTGATTGGAAAATTTAAAAGTGTTTATAAGAATGTTTTCAGAAAATATATTATTAGTTGTTCAAAAATTGTTAAAGTATTTATAAATTGAGTTAGTTATAATAGTTAATTATTATCTAAGGTTAAATCAGTATTATTATTTTAAAAGGATAATTATTCAATATTTATATTTTTATAAGAACTTTTATCTAAAAAGTAGTTTTGTTTAAAGTTAACTTGGAAAATCTTTATAGAAAATTCATAAGTATTATTTTGAAGATTTTTAAATAAAGTTTCGGGAAGTATTGGTTTACTCACATGGCGAAATCGGAGGCAGTGAGTGCCTGCAGTTAAGACTTGGATTTCTCTGGGATAGAGACGTAACCATTGAGCTTTGATCCATGGTTTGATATCGCAATGGTACTTTCCACATTTTTGTAAAGGAGTTTTTAAATATTTTTAAAAAGGATACTTTGTGAATCTACCGAATTCGATAAGATAAGTATATATTTTTGGATAAAGAGATTTAATTTATTTAAAATTTTAAATTAAATAAGACTTGGTGTTTTTCAGTGAAATTGAAGTATTTGGTTGAATTGATTGTTATTTGATAGTTAAATAACCGACTATCAAATCTAGACCCAAATATAACTTTGGAAATATCTAGAAGAAGCACGGGATTATATGGTACCGTTACCATTCGAGGTGCTATACTGTACATATAAACTCGTTTCGTTCTTCTAGGACGTTTTTAAGGAAATCCATCCAGTAATGGTTAGGAGGTGATCTCCGAACTTATCTTCGTCTGTGTATTTCCTAAAGAACCGGGGTTGAGTTTACCGGGAAATAGCAAACGTTGTTCGAAGAGACCAGGATCGGATTTGTGATCCGAAAACCACTTCGATCCAACGAGTACGTTTTCAGAATGAAGACAAGAGCTTGGAGTCGAAGATGGGGCAGTGAAGTGCAAGGGCTAATCGCTACTAATCCCGAGGGTGATTCCAAATTGGATGTAGTAGGAGTAGTGCCTCCTGTTCCGTTCAGACCGGGAACAGACTTGTATGGATGAATGCTATCAGTACATGACTGAAAATAACTTCGACTGATTTTCATTCAAATCTGTTCCTGGTCCGAACGGAACCGGGAATGACTGAAAATCAGGGGAGATGCAGCAAGGGTAAGTGGGTCGCACCCAAATAGGGTAAGGTTTCTTGTATATATGTATAGTTTTTAATAAACACCTAGAGTCATGTGTTCACACTCGTGTGTTCACTCGCCATGCTCTGTACCCTTCTCACATAAGCCTGAAAGGCAGTGCACGATCGGTATATCTGGTCTCAGTTTATCTGAGTTAGGTGTGTATGTAAAAATTATTTTACTAATAACGCCTACAGTCAATAAGTGTTCACACTTGTGTGTTCACGCGCCACGCTCTGTATTCCCCTCACATCAGTCCACAAGGCAGTGCATGGGTAATATATCTGGCCTTAGTTTATCTGAGTTAGGCATATGTAAATATTGTTAATATCAACAAAATTTTCAAAAGAAAAAATGGAGAGAGTAAGCAAATGAAATCCAAGCACTATTTTAACTTATTTGATTTGACTTGTTATTGAAAAGAAATAAAAATACCACTTTGATAAACTTTGATAATCGACTAAAGATCTATTTCATGGTTACACTTTGTTATCAACCGAAACAACGAGTTAAACAATCGTCTAATTGTCATGATAACTTCATTTTTGTTGGAAATTTTGACAAGTAAATGACTTAAATTTTCAAGATAATAACCAAAACCTATATTTAACTTATTCGTGTTAATTTAAAAAGTAAATCCTTCATTTTGTAAATATTTTCATCCTGCATTTGGATTTTGTGGAAAGTATCCGCTGAAAACCCTCATGAGACAACACTCGTCCTACTGGGGACACCCAGAGGTTTAACGGCTTGTTCCATACGCTCAATGCAATCGTGCTCCCTACGAAATGGATTTATCTTAGCTTTAGTTTATTCGAGGACGAATAAAAAGATAAGTGTGGGGGTATTTGATGTTCACGTAAATGTGCATATTTTTGCCACCATATTTATTCTATTTAAATTAAATAAATGATCATATTGGGTATTTTAACTTGTTTTAACCAAAATCCATATTAATTCCAAATTGTCACATATCCATCTTCATATAGGGGCAAAACGGTCATTTGTGTGCATATATTTCTTTGAGAAAAATTAATTGGAAATTTATATATATTTGTGTATGAATTTGATCTCAAATAGGAGTGGTTTCATGAAGACACATGCATGCACAAAATGAATATAAAGGAATGAAGATGGAAATAATTCAAAGTGAAGAACATGGAGGACCCCACCTACCCACCTACCTTAATGTACAAATTAGAGGCTAATGCACATGCTTATGGAATTAATGGCTTCATGTACACTTAAATGATGATTAGAAGAAGCTAATGATTACTTGGCCTCCACACTTTCTCAAGGGTAGTTTGGGCATTCCCCAAATTATGGATTAGGGTTTCATGCTTGTATAAATAACCCATTATGTTCATGTAACCTCTTCTACCACCTCTTAAGCCCTCTTATGGAGGCCATCTCTTCTCTTAGCTTTAGTAGAGAATAATTGTCTTTTCTTTCTTTTCATGGCTACTTAGCCATTTGTTTTTATTTTCATGTAACTTTCTTTTTCTTATGCAATTTAATTACTTGTTCATTTTACTTTCCTTGTTCATTTACTTTAATGTTGGTAGTGTAGATTTACATTCATGCAAAATAGATTAGTTTTAATTCTTGTTAATTAGCTTCTCTTTTCCATTAGCTTTCATTTTCCTTTCTTTTTGCTTTCATGTTGCTAGCTACATATGTTAATCAAATGACAAATACGAGAGGCTAAACCCCTTCAATTTAGGGGCAATGAAGCTCTCTAATTATGTAGCTTCAACTATTTGTTAATTCATGCTCTCTTTTTGTGCTTAATGATGGTCAATGAAGTGTTTTATTTGTTGTTCTTGCTTTGAATTTGATAGCCAATATTGTTGACACCAAATAGGCTATGCTTAAACAATTACTAACACAAATGCCTCTTCATCAAAATATGATTATGGCATAAGAAAGTGATTTGAAATTAAAATTTGATGGTCTATATTTCTAATCAATAGTTAATAGGCCATACTTAAAATAGATTTCATTTTCATTTTCATTGTCAAGTTTCATGAAAGTTAGTAAGTGGTTTAAGGGGTGTGTTAAAGTTTGATGGCTTATGTTGGCTAACTAATAGCACAAATATGCCATACTTATGATAGGCACATCAATTAAAGCACTAATGACCATAAAAGAGAGATTATGATTTCATATGTGTTGAACTACATGATCTAGAGAGTGGATTTATTCTCTAAATTGTCATTTAACTCTTATATTTGCATCTCTTTTCTTTTAGTTAGTTAGCTAATTTTCTAATTTTCTAGCTTAACTTTCATTCCAAATTGGTATAATTTGATTGAATAGCATTTTTAAAATCATCAATTCCCTGTGGATCGACCCATATTCGCCACGTACTACAAGTGTACGCCGTGTGCTTGCGGTTATTTTATTTTGAAATTCGTTCGGCTATTTTCTAACTCGATTGACATTTAGCCGACCGAACAACTTTAATAATTCAAATTAAGTGTGTTTTCTCATGCTGGTTTTCCAGACTGACTCGGGTGTTATTTTATTATAATGCTCGGGTCAGACCGAGTATCACAAAAACATGATAGGGTGCTATGGAGCTCAGGAGACGAGCTGGATGACGAAGACGTATATTGCGTATCTGATTTATATTCCGCTGAGTATGGTTTGCTGTATATTCGAGTTGTTTAGTTTTCGTTTGTTTCGTTTTGTTTGTTTTGTTTTGTTTTGATGTAATTTTTTTTAAATCTTGTATATTTCTTGTTTTTAATTTTCAGGTTGTAGGAAATAAAAGGAAGAATAACTTGCTGAAAACTGTCGCTTAGCTTACAAAAAATATATTTGTTTATATATCTTGTTTTTATTTTCAGGTTGTCGAAGCAGAGACTCAAAAGGAAACCGCTTGCCAAAAAATAATTGCTTCGCTCTGCTGCCAAAAATAAATTGCTGGCTTGCTTATAAAAAAAATAGTTGCTTTCATCTCTACTTTTATTTGAATTACATCGTTGTTTGCTTGCATTTTAGAAAAAAAAATTCAAAAAAAAAAATCCATTCGTAGTTGTATTGTTAATACGCGTTTAATTTCTGTTTTGCATTTCATCCTAGATTTTGATTAATAATAATGGTTAGAAATAAATAACACTTAATTGTATATTAACAATTTGTCTTCTTTGAACAATTTACTTTCTTGGTGTCTAGGCTACGGCAGAGTAATAATCATTTATAAATGTTACGGTGATTCGTAAATATTATAGTGGTTGTTCCTCTAAAGGTACTTAAACCTTCGGCTGCATTGCTACGGTGATTCGTGGTGCACCGATAAATCCTGTCCGTCACCTGGCTGAGAACTATTTTGTTGATCTAAGACAAAGTGTGATTATACAATTTTGGGTTCACTTAGGATAAATAATTTGTAATTATAACCTTGCATTAATTTAGTTGCAATAGTTCATGCATATTTTAAAAAAAAAATTTCAAAATTCAAAACTAAAATAAAATTGTAAATATTTCTTAACTTAGTTTTTTTCCTTTTCCTTTGAAAATTTTCAAATCAAAATTCCAAAAATCCAAATATATATATATACAAAATCTTTTCAAGAAAAAAAAATTGAAAAATCAAAAACAAAACAAAAATCAATTTTCCATTTTGAAAAATAAATTCTATCTGTAAATATTTTTCCTTTATACAAAAAAATCATTCTTGAAAATGTACGAGTTTCCCCGCTCACTTGAATTTTACAGTAGTTGTGAAAATCAATATAATTCATATGATTTCACTCCAAATTCGTATGGATATTTTAACGACAACAATTCTTTAAACAATTTGAATTTTGAACAACAAAGTTATCAAAACGATGACCAACCCTCAAATCTCGAAAATAGCATTTCATCTCTACTTGAAATCTCTACATAACAAAATCAAATGATAAATGATTTGTGTAATTCATATTTGTGTAACAACTCGAGTCAAGGATTTCAAAATTTGAATTCAATTAAAAATTCAAACGCTTTGGATTATAACCCATGCCAATTCAATTTCGAACTCCAAAATGAATTTCAAACTCAAAATGAAAATGGAAACAACTTTTCAAACGAATTTGGCAATGGGAATAATCTTAACAACATTACGATTAAAATTTTTTTGTTCTCAACGAATCCAAATCGAAAATCCTCATGTTAATAACTATAAATTGGACTTTGTTGAAAAAATGGACGAAATCTACAATGATCACATGGATTTGTTGTTCGAAACATATATGAAAGAATGTGAGAAACAAAACCAAATCCCAACATGTGACGAGTAAAACGATAATCCATCTTTTACCCAAATTGACGATTTGCAAATAACAACTTTTGAAATTGAAAATAATAATCTTAATGAAGTTGTTGAAAACACGGTAATTGAGTTGGATTTCAATTCTTTTGAGGGTGTGGAACCAAATTTAAAATTCGATCTTCCTTTTCTCGATTTCGAAAATTAGAATACAACAACTTTGGATTTTGAACTTGAGATACGCAATGAAGTTGTTGATAATCCAACAAAGGAAGACGAATTTGAACACAAATTTTTTGGACTTTTGGATGACGAGTTGTTAAATTCCGACGGGGAAGATTTAAATCAGCACCTTGATTTTGAAATCAATAATTTCGAAGAATTTTTTAATGACAAACTTGAATTTCAATTTGGTGAAAATAAACTTGAATTTCAATCAATCGTTATATCTACCCCAAAAATTATCGAAACCAAAACAACTCGTACGATTTTTTATAAAACGACATTCGTTTTTCCAAATCAACATTAAACTTTGAAATCTTTTATGGTTTGGTTTTCCAAGCTTAAGCCGTGTCTCGCATACTTGATGAGACAGATGAATCGATCTTTGGAAGAGCGTTTCATTTACTTTTTAACGATATACTTTCTGATCTCGTGTAAATACCGTTCATTTTCATGTAAATATAGGTTATCATTTTATTTTTATTTTCTTATCTCCTTCCACTTGGCTTGACTATGGGGAGACAGTCAAAATCAAGTGTGGGGGGAGACTCATCTTCATTTTTTAATTTTTATGGTTTATTTTTATTTTTTTCTTTAAAAAAAAAGTTAAAAAAATCCCAAAAACAAATTTTCTTTTGATTTATTTTTAAAGAAACACTATAGGATAAATATATGGTTTTGGTTTAATAAATTGAAATTTTTGAAAATTTATTTGTCTTAACAAAAATAAAAATGAAGTTTGATTACAAATAATAATGGTTTAACTGGTATATAGGAAGATTCATACGTGTTAATTATGAAATACATCCTAATTGAAAATCTTTGTTTTAAAGTGGTTAATTTAAAGCAAAGGATATAACATTTTTTTTGTCTTCTAAGTTAAATGGTGCTAAGATGATTTTGTAAAACTCTCTCTTTGAAAGAAAAAAAAACAAAAAGGAAAAAAATACAAAAAAATGTTTCTTGTATATATGTATAGTTTTTAATAAACACCTAGAGTCATGTGTTCACACTCGTGTGTTCACTCGCCATGCTCTGTACCCTTCTCACATAAGCCTGAAAGGCAGTGCACGATCGGTATATCTGGTCTCAGTTTATCTGAGTTAGGTGTGTATGTAAAAATTATTTTACTAATAACGCCTACAGTCAATAAGTGTTCACACTTGTGTGTTCACGCGCCACGCTCTGTATTCCCCTCACATCAGTCCGCAAGGCAGTGCATGGGTAATATATCTGGCCTCAGTTTATCTGAGTTAGGCATATGTAAATATTGTTAATATCAACAAAATTTTCAAAAGAAAAAATGGAGAGAGTAAGCAAATGAAATCCAAGCACTATTTTAACTTATTTGATTTGACTTGTTATTGAAAAGAAATAAAAATACCACTTTGATAAACTTTGATAATCGACTAAAGATCTATTTCATGGTTACACTTTGTTATCAACAGAAACAACGAGTTAAACAATCGTCTAATTGTCATGATAACTTCATTTTTGTTGGAAATTTTGACAAGTAAATGACTTAAATTTTCAAGATAATAACCAAAACCTATATTTAACTTATTCGTGTTAATTTAAAAAGTAAATACTTCATTTTGTAAATATTTTCATCCTGCATTTGGATTTTGTGGGAAGTATCCGCCGAAAACCCTCACGAGACAACACTTGTCCTATTGGGGACACCCAGAGGTTTAACGGCTTGTTGCATACGCTCAATGCAATCGTGCTCCCTACGAAACAGATTTATCTTAGCATTAGTTTATTCGAGGACGAATAAAAAGATAAGTGTGGGGGTATTTGATGTGCACGTAAATGTGCATATTTTTACCATCATATTTATTCTATTTAAATTAAATAAATGATCATATTGGGTATTTTAACTTGTTTTAACCAAAATCCATATTAATTCCAAATTGTCACATATCCATCTTCTTATAGGGGCAAAACAGTCATTTGTGTGCATATATTTCTTTGAGAAAAATTAATTGGAAATTGATATATATTTGTGTAGGAATTTGATCTCAAATAGGAGTGGTTCCATGAAGACACATGCATGCACAAAATGAATATAAAGGAATGAAGATGGAAATAATTCAAAGTGAAGAACATGGAGGACCCCACCTACCCACCTACCTTAATGTACAAATTAGAGGCTAATGCACATGCTTATGGAATTAATGGCTTCATATACACTTAAATGATGATTAGTAGAAGCTAATGATTACTTGGCCTCCACACTTTCTCAAGGGTAGTTTGGGCATTCCCCAAATTATGGATTAGGGTTTCATGCTTGTATAAATAACCCATTATGTTCATGTAACCTCTTCTACCACCTCTTAAGCCCTCTTATGGAGGCCATCTCTTCTCTTAGCTTTAGTAGAGAATAATTGTCTTTTCTTTCTTTTCTTGGCTACTTAGCCATTTGTTTTTATTTTCATGTAACTTTCTTTTTCTTATGCAATTTAATTACTTGTTCATTTTACTTTCCTTGTTCATTTACTTTAATGTTGGTAGTGTAGATTTACATTCATGCAAAGTAGATTAGTTTTAATTCTTGTTAATTAGCTTCTCTTTTCCATTAGCTTTCATTTTCCTTTCTTTTTGCTTTCATGTTGCTATCTACATTTGTTAATCAAATGACAAATACGAGAGGCTAAACCCCTTCAATTTAGGGGCAATGAAGCTCTCTAATTATGTAGCTTCAACTATTTGTTAATTCATGCTCTCTTTTTGTGCTTAATGATGATCAATGAAGTGTTTTATTTGTTGTTCTTGCTTTGAATTTGATAGCCTATATTTTTGACACCAAATAGGCTATGCTTAAACATTACTAACACAAATGCCTCTTCATCAAAATATGATTATGGCATAAGAAAGTGATTTGAAATTAAAATTTGATGGTCTATATTTCTAATCAATAGTAAATAGGCCATACTTAAAATAGATTTCATTTTCATTTTCATTGTCAAGTTTCATGAAAGTTAGTAAGTGGTTTAAGGGGTGTGTTAAAGTTTGATGGCTTATGTTGGCTAACTAATAGCACAAATATGCCATACTTATGATAGGCACATCAATTAAAGCACTAATGACCATAAAAGAGAGATCATGATTTCATATGTGTTGAACTACATGATCTAGAGAGTGGATTTATTCTCTAAATTGTCATTTAACTCTTATATTTGCATCTCTTTTCTTTTAGTTAGTTAGCTAATTTTCTAATTTTCTAGCTTAACTTTCATTCCAAATTGGTATAATTTGATTGAATAGCATTTTTAAAATCATCAATTCCTTGTGGATCGACCCATATTCGCCACGTACTATAAGTGTACGCCGTGCACTTGCGGTTATTTTATTTTGAAATTCGTTCGGCTATTTTCTAACTCGATTGACATTTAGCCGACCGAACAACTTTAATAATTCAAATTAAGTGTGTTTTCTCATGCTGGTTTTCCAGACTGACTCGGGTGTTATTTTATTATAATGTTTGGGTCAGACCGAGTATCACAAAAACATGATAGGATGCTATGGAGCTCAGGAGACGAGCTGGATGACGAAGACGTATATTGCGTATCTGATTTATATTCCGCTGAGTATGGTTTGCTGTATATTCAGAATTTGTGGGGACAAGTTATAATAATTGTCCAGTATTGTGTTGTTAATTTTGTTGTACTCTAATGATGTAATGTATGAAAATGGTTATAGTTTCTTTTTGTATAAAGACCAGTTGTTATCTATTATATATTGTTCCGCTGCGATTGTGAGATTCTGTGTTGTTATTTCTATTTTCTTCTTTTACCTCTTTCTTCTTTCCATAACGATCTGGTATTTCCGGCATTCGATTGTTCGACATGTAATACAATGGGCGTATTGATGTCGATTTTCGGAGGTCGAAAATCCAGACCGTGACATAAATATAGTTTTATAAATGTACTTGGATTGTATGAGAGAAGTTTATAAAATGGTTAGGAGACGTAAGGGAAGATTATTTACAAGGTGAAAGAGTTTTATAAATGGTTAGATATTTATAAACGGACTTAAGAAACGGGTTTATAGATTTATAAAAGAAGTTTTGTAAATGGTTTTAGAGATTTATAAAGGATTTATAAATGAGTTTTAGAAACGTACAAAGATGCTTTATAAGTGATTGAAATTTATGAAAGCTATTACAAATGATTCTCAAACATTATAAAATGATTTGTACATGGTTTTAGGGAATCATAAGGAGTTTTATAAATGATTTTGAATCGAATAAAAAAAATCTTTCTCAATTTTGTGAATACTTATACCGTTGAGATAAGTATATGGATATTTTCTAAGTATCGAAAATATAGGGATTTGCAGATATATCTTTGTAAAATTATTTTTATACAAGTAATTTACAAAGTGATTTTAATGAATGAAAGATTTATTAAAGGAGGATAGTGGTTGCTTATGTCCTTAAATAGTTGGCTTTACCTATGGAATTAAATTCGTGATTGAATGATTATTATTCAATAGTTAAATAACCGACTATCGAATTTGGACCCAAACGTAACTTTGGAAATATATAGGAGAAACACGTGAGTTATGTGGCACAGTCATCTCCGATGATGCTGTACTGTATGTATAAATCTCGTTTGGTTCTCCTCGGACAATGATAAGGAAATTCGTCCACTAATGGTTAGGAGGTGATCTCCAATCTTACCTTGGCTGTTTATATCCTAAAGAACCGAGGCTGAGTTTACCGGGAATTATTGAAAAGTTGTTTCAAAGAGATCGAAGTCAGGTATGTTATCCGAAAACCACTTCGATCCAACAAATGCGTTTCGAAGTGAAGACATCTTAAAGATGATGGAATTGGAGACGAAGCTCTCAAGTGTTGCGTTCAGTCCCAGAACGAATTTGTATGGATGAATACTGGTATTGCATTGTTGCCTGGAAGGCAGTATTAGCATTCCAAGTAGGAAGTGCTATATAAAAGTTAAAATGTAGCCTCAAGCCTCATCAACCGGGAATGGCTAAAACAGGGGAGATGCGGCAAGGCTAGGTGGGTCGCTCTTATGAGGGTAAGGTCGTCCCTATCTAGAGTCCCTACTATTAACTTATGTATGCTTCAGTACAGTTGCCGGTTTGAACCCAGGGGTGATCTGATTCTATACTATCCAGTAAAGGGTAGGCCGGTTTTGTGTTAGCAGGGGTCGATAGGTTCAACCTCGGTGTTATTTGTCTAAAGATGCTCCGTGACGGGCAGTACTCCAGTAGCCCAGTCAATGTATGGAATCCATCCTCCAATAAGCACCGTATGGACTTAATTGTGCCCAACTATGTTGAAATGTGAGATGCAAGAATTTCAGCTATATTCATGTTTTACTTTGACCTCTAGACATTATTATAATATAGATGGATTTTCTATAGAAAATGTTTTGGTTATCGAAAGTAAAACCCCGTCCGTGTTTATATGCGGCGTGGTCTTATGATATACTTTTGATTTCAAAGGATTTTATAACTAAAAAATCCAATTGGGTATGTTTTCTCAAGCTGGTTTTCCAGACCGACTCGGGTGTTATTTTATAATAATGCTCGAGTTAGATTGAGCATATTACAGATTTGTTTTGATACTTTGGAGCTTCAAGAGAAGAGTTGGAGGCTCGGAGACGTATTTGTAACGACCTAGAAATTTTGGTTATTTGAAATTGGAATATTTAATTGATTTTAAATATTTAAAAGTTAATTTTTAACTTGAATTTCAAATATAATGATTTATTGGATAATTTAATAATTGAAAATTACTTAAATAATTTAATCTTGGGTTTTAAGCTTGATAAAAATAATTTAGAAGCTTATTTAATTTTTATTTATAAGAATGAAGATAAGAAATTTTTTTAATTGGATTTAATGCGATTTGCTCGATTTTAAAAAATATCTCGTTTGAATTAACGAGTAAAAATAGGCTTCCGGGCATAATCTCGGAATTCGATGAAACCCGTTCCATCAGATCCGTAAGAGTATATTATTATCGGATTTCAAATGTCGAAGCGGTTGGAGTTATTGTTTGGTCGTACTTGATATATCGAATTAGGACTTGAAACTTGTTCCATTGCGTTTGGAATAGGGTATAACATTATGAACGCCTGACGACACACCTCGATAGGGGTTCGAGATTTTAATTTACGTAATCAAGATATTTTGAATATTAAATTAATATATTATTCAAATCAAACCTTCACGTCAGCTTCTTTCCTTTCTTTCACTCAGTCATTGTACCCTTTCCTTTTCAAACACGTTTCCCCCCTTCATAACAGCCGAGCATTCACAGTGAAAAGCAAAGAAAAAAGAGGCAACTTCAAAAATCATTTCTCTTATTATACTCAACAAAAAATTGTGAAACTAGTTTTAAAAATCAATTTTTTAGAGGGCTTTGATCCGATATACAAATTGTATGGTGTGGCGATGATTTCATGGGCTCGAAAAGATGGTCGAACTGCAGCTTGAATTAGGGTTTGCATTTTGTTGAGATTAAAGCATCGATTTTTGATATGGGTGTCGTATTTGGGTTCTCCTCGTCAAATAACACTGATGGCCGAAGGATGTGGGGTTGCAGTGGTGTGTGGTGGGGTCCTACATATGTACGGACTGTGGGGATTTGGGCATGTCGCGATTTCCACGATGGTGCGAGCTTGAAGTTCTTGGTTCTGTTGAGATGAGGAGGAGGAGGCGAATGTGTTGGCGAAATCGTATCGGTCGTTAGTGGCGTGGGAGGTGTGTGAACGTGCACGTTCAGGTCGAGGCAGTGGGTTATCTCATGTACAGGCGAGAAAATAAAAGGAGGGAAGAAGAAGAATGGTGTTGGGTTGGGTCTGTAGCTTGTGGGTTGGGTAATAGAATTTAAATAAATTAGGCTATATAAAATTGTTTTATAAAAATCGAAATTCTTATAAAATTCATATCTCAAACGTATTAGGTCCGATTGAGATGCGGTCAATCGCAGTGAACTCGTATCAATGATACCTACATTTCGAAATTGAATTGGTTAAATTTAGGGCTTCTAGAAATTTTAGCTAAATTCGAACCCATTCGAATTTAAATTAGAACCAGAATGCGAAAGCGACAATAAAAATCAAAGTGAGTAAATCTCACTCATTTTTGAATTTGCTAGTTTAATTTAAAATGTTGAAAATTTATTTATTGGTTGATTGGATGATTTGTTCATTATATCAGTTGGATGTTATAATATATATAGTAGTATATATTAGTAGTTGGATTGATTATTCCTGCCTATTGGAGCGGATGAGACTCTATGTGCCCCACATAATAGTGGATAACCCTATATTACCGCGATATCCCTCCTCGAAGCGGAATTGGTATTTTATGTTTTCTAACATCTGTGGATGCAGTGAAATAGGCTGGAGGGATCCAAACGGATTCCTAAAAAATGTTGAGTTTAATTTCATATATAGTGATATATGATATGTTTGAATAATCTGTGATAGATTATTGTGTGATTTGAATTTATTTGATGCTATGGTAGCACTGACCTAGATTTTGGTATTTTAAAATACCATAAATATATATTTTGAATTTGAAAAGAAAATTAAAAAGGGATTTTGGAGGTGAAGTATTTATATAGAATTTTGGATTAGTTAAAAGAAATGGATTTGAATAAAATAAATGATTTGGCTTTAAATTTGTACTTAACTATTTTGTGGTATTGTAAATATAGATTTTAGAATAATGTATATAAAGGATTTTAAATAATAATTCTTAAGTGATACTTGTTTAAATAAAAAAGGTTTTAAAAATCGAGATTTTAAATAGATTGGAGAATAAAAGGGAATTTGGAAATAACAATAAAATTAGTTATACTAGATCTTAGACAAGATTTCTAAATTATGAAATGGAAGTAGAATCGAGATTTGGTTGGTTTTGGAATATAGTTGGGTTATTTAAGAAATTGATTTATAAATGGAATTTAATTTAGAATCGATGTGATGTGAAACCGTTGTAAAATGGAAATGAGACTATGGGATTTATAAACAATGTTTATAAATAAATTGAAATGTTTATCAGTTGATAAATTGAAGATATAAATTAACGGTAAGAATTTATAACGAGATGGGTAAGTCGGTTTAAAAAGAAATGATAGATTTTACTTTTGGAAATGTGAAAAATGGATTTATGAAATTGGGGACGTAAATCGATTGATGATAAATCGAGAGAGATTTATAAATATTAGATTGGTTATATTGGAATTGAAAAAAATATTTTATTGAGAAGTTGAGTTTTTTTTTTAAAAAGGATTTTTAATTATTAAACTAGGTAATTTAAAAATGTTTAGCATAAAAATATTTCAGAAAGTTAGTTATTTAAATATTTTTAAATTGTCAAAATGAATTATAAGTTTTATAAACAAGTCTTGTAAATCGATTAGAATTTTATAAATAAATCAGAATTAATTATTTTTTCAAAGTTATGTAATTATTGTAATTGTTTAAAAGTATATTTAATTGTTAAATAAAGTTTTCGGAAAGTAATGGTATACTTTCATGGCGGAAATCGGAGGCAGAGATTGTTTGCAGTTAAGTTTGGATTTCTCTGGGATAGAGACGTAATCATTGAGCTGCGAATCCATGGTTGATACCGCATGGTGCTTTCCATATTTATTTTAAAAAGTTTTCAAATATTTTTGAAGGGAATGGTTTGTGAATATACTTATTCTGGTGTGATAAGTATATACCTTTTTATCAAGAGATTTAATTTATTAAAATTTAAATTAAATAAGGCTTAGTGATTTCAGTGGAAAATGAAATCTTTGGTTGAATGATTGTTTATTTGATAGTTAAATGACCGACTATCAAATCTGGACCAAAAACATAACTTTGAAAGTATCTAGGAGAAACACGGGGATTATATGGTATAGTTACCGTCGAATGTGCTATACTATACGTATAAACTCGCTTCATTCTTCTAGGACGATGATAAGGAAATCCGTCCACTAACGGTTAGGAGATGATCTCCGATCTGATTTTCGTTTGTTTATTTCCTAAAGAACCAGGGTTGAGTTTACCAGAAATATCGAATGCTGTTTCGAAGAGACCGGGATCGGATTTGCTTCATTACAACATGATAGGAGGTTCTCGCTTCGTCTTTCGAAAAGCCTACCGGCCGTGACATTTGGTATCGGAGCTGAAGGTTAAGCGAGAACCTTGGCTTTGATGGGGTAACTCATTAGTGATAGGATCAGTAGCACCCTAGAATGAGTTTGAGAGTATTACTAGATATAAGCGCGTATTTGTTAGTAAATATAAAATGTTTTATATTGTGTGGGTTGATCTATTGAGTGGCTTATGGATTCTGGTCAATACGAGTAATTAATGTTATTGATAGGGATCTCTAAACACTTGTATAGAGCAATTCGACATGGTATTGTTTTGAAATATGGTAAATGAAATAAATTACCCAGATTATTTTTATATTTGAAAGAAATAATTTTTCATAAATTATTATAGTTGTATATGGTGTGCTTGGTTGTTAGGAAATGATAGTATTAAACCATTATCATTTGTTGTTGTGGTGATTGAATAAAAAGTTGATATTATAGTCAATAGTTAAGAAATAATTTCATATAACGAAATGAAATTATGTAAATGTGATTTTTTAAATGTGATTTATAATTTGAAATGAAATGAAATTCCAGAAGTATATTTAAATATGATTTGTTAAAAGGGTTTGAAGGCTGGGAATTTGGGAATTTATTTACCGTTGGTTTTGAAATGTTTTTCAAAGTCTTGGAAAATAATAGTGATATTATTTGGAGAATATTTGTGAACTGAAATATTTTTAAAATGCTTTATAAAGGAAATAAAAGCACTGAACTCACTTTAGTCGCTGAAAAAAAAAATTTCGGTGATGACTACAGCATCATCGACGTTCATTTTCGAGTTTCCAAGGCAGGGATTGCTACAATTGGGTTTTGTTTTGGAAATCTGGCTTTTGTTTTGAAATTCAAAGGAATAATTTGATATACCAAGGGATTTTGGGTATATATGATTTCAAAAATGATTTGAAATACTTAGAACAAAGTGTTCAACCCTGGGATTTTTATTTAAAATGTCTTATGGAATATGAGTTTTGATAACTTATAAAATTTGAAATTTAAAATTTGAACTGTGGAATTAAACTTAAGTTAAATAAGAGTGAACTCTGAAAGTTTAGCTTAAGTTAGGCTGGATGGAGTAATTATTGAAAATAGAATTTATGAAGATTGGAAATAAATTAGTGGATGAACTAATTAATTTAATTAGTAAGTTAAATGGAATCGAAATTGAATTTGAATGGAAATGGGTATAAATTAAGTGGTGAAGTGGTAATAAACATAAGAGCTTTTGTATAAAATGTTTATAACTGACTTAAGAAAATTTGATGGTGGAATTCTTAAGTGGGATTGGATTTAAGGGATATACCAAGTAAATAGGTAAATGTGAAGCATAAATGTGAATGATAATTGTGAATAATTGAATGAAAATGAAGTAAATGTGAATAAAAAGAATTTGATATAGCTAAGAATCAATTGGAATGAATACATGAGTTGTACGTATATTATTTTATTTGCATGATGATTTGATCCAGATTCGAGCATAGGATTTCGAGATAATTTATATCGATCCGAATTAGGATTTTTCACTCGATGCTCGACGTCGAACACTGGATATGGATTTTTGATTGATTCTGGGATTATCTATCATAGTATACGGCTATGCAAGAAGAATGACGGTTTCTGATCAAGAAACCAGATCTGAGTTCGCACTAGATAGTCGTGTGAACGATACTAGTTCGGAAGTGAAATTGTGTGATCGAGCGATCGGATTTGATATTGCATACAGATGATATATGTACATCATACGAGCTTAAGTAAATAAAATGTTGCAAATTGAAAAAAAATGATTTTAAATTATATGATTGGATATTATTGGTAAGTAAGGTGTAGGTATTTAAAAGAAAAAGCTAAATTGATGCCTTTGGTTTCATAAGAAAAATTGAATTGCCCGACAAACAGGTACATGTTTAAATTGTTGTTTGAAATTGATGATTTTATGATTGAGCCACCTGGATTTTGTTTTCTTTTGATGATTTGGGCTCGCAGAGGCGATTTGTAGTTGTTCGGATCTAGCCGCGCAAAGGAGACGCTAGCGAAATTTTTTCGAAAATTTAAGGAGTTAGAAAATTTTGATAATTAAAAATTTGGTTTTGAATTATAATTTGAAATGGTTGAGTAAATAATATTATTTGGAATCTATGGATGAAATCGGAAATTAGTAAAACTGATAACGTGGTTTCAATAAATTGATTTTTGGAAGTTGTTACAACCGATTGGTTTTTGGAAAAGTTAATGGGTTTTGGACAATTCTTCTTACCTTAGCAATTTCGAGGACGAAATTCTTTTAAGGGGGGAGGATGTAACGACCCAGAAAGTTTGGTTATTTGAAATTGGAATATTTAATTGATTTTAAATATTTAATAGTTAATTTTTAACTTGAATTTCAAATATAATGATTTATTGGATAATTTAATAATTGGAATTTACTTAAATAATCTAATCTTGTTTTAAGATTAATAAAAATAATTTCGAAGCTTATTTAATTTTTATTTATAAAAATGAAGATAATAAATTTTTTAAATTGGATTTACAAGTGATTTGCTTGATTTTAAAATAATAACTCGTTTGAATTAACGAGTAAAAATAGCCTTCCAGGGCATAGTCTTGGACTACGACGAAACCAGTTCCATCTGATCCGTAATAGTATATTATTATCAGATTTCAAATTTCGAAATGGTTGGAGTTATTTTTTGGTAATATGGGATATAAACCCGTTGTATTTAATATCGAAAATTTAATATAATAATTGGGTTCAAAAAAGCTATCTTCTCCATACGATTGAATTAGGACTTAAAACTTGTTCCATTATGTTCGGAACAGCGGTATAACATTGTGAACGCCTAGCGGCATGCCTTGATAGGGGTTCGAGATTTTAAATTACGTAATCGAGATATTTTGAATATTAAATTAATATATTGTTCAAGTCAAACCTTCAGGTCGGCTTCTTTTCTTTCTTTCACTCAGTCACTATACTCCTTCCTTTTCAAACACGTTTCCCCCCTTCATAACAGCCGAACATTCACAGTGAAAAGAAAAGAAAAAAAAGAGGCAACTTCAAAAATCATTTTCTCTTATTATACTCATCGAGAAATTGTGAAACTAGTTTTAAAAATCAAGTTTTTCAGAGGGCTTCAATCTGATATACAAATTGTATGGAGCGGCGATGGTTTCATGGGCTCAAAAATATGGTCGAACTGCAGCTTGAATTAGGGTTTGCGTTTTTTTGAGATTGAAGCATCGATTGGTGATATGGGTGTCATATTTGGGTTCTCCTCGTCGAATAGCACTGATGGCCAAAGGATGTGGGGTCGTGGTGGTGTGTGGTGGGGTCCGACATATGTACGGACTGGAGGGATTTGGGCATGTCGCGATTTCCATGATGGGTGCAAGCTCGAAGTTCTTGGTTCGGCTGAGATGAGGAGGAGGAGGCGAACGTGTTGGCGAAGTCGTACCGGTCGTTGGTGGAGTGGGAGATGCGTGCACGTGCACATTCAGGTCAAGGCAGTGGGTTTTCTCATGTACGGGCGAGAAAAGAAAGGGGGGAAGAAGAAGAATGGTGTTGGGCCGGGTCTGTAGCTTGTGGGCTGGGTAATATAATTTAAATAAATTAGGCTATATAAAATTGTTTTATAAAAATCAAAATTCTTATAAAATTCATATCTCAATCGTATTAGGTCCGATTGAGACGCGGTCAGTCGTAGTGAACTCGTATCAACGATACCTACATTCCGAAATCGAATTGGTTAAATTTAGCTTCTGGAAATTTTAGCTAAATTCGAACACATTCGAATTTAAATCGGAACCAGAATGCAAAAGCGACAATAAAAATCAAAGTGTGTAAATCTCACTCATTTTTGGATTTTCTAGTTTAATTTAAAATGTTGAATATTTAATTATTGGTTGATTGGATGATTTGATAATTATTATTATCGGTTGGATGTTATAATATATATATATATATATAGTAGTATATATTAGTAGTTGGATTGATTATTCCCGTCCATTGGAGCCGATGAGTCCCTATGCGCCCCGCATAATAATGGATGACCCTATATTACCGCGATATCCTGCCTCGAAGCGAAATTGGTATTTTATGTTATCTAACATCTGTGGATGCAGGCAAACAGGTTGGAGGGATCCAACTGGTTTCCTCAAAAACGTTGAGTTTAATTTCATATATAGTGATATATGATATGTTTGAATAATCTATGATAGATTATTGTGTGATTTGAATTTATTTGATGCTATGGTAGCATTGGCCTAGATTTTGGTATTTTAAAATACTATAAATATATATTTTGAAATTGAAAAGAAAATTAAAAAGGGATTTTGGAGGTGAAGTATTTATATAGAATTTTGGATTAGTTAAAAGAAATTGATTTGGATAAAATAAATGGTTTGGCTTTAAATTTGTACTTAACTATTTTATGGTATTGTAAATAGAGATTTTGGAATAATGTATATAAGGGATTTTAAATAATAATTCTTAAGTGATACTTGTTTATATAAAAAAGGTTTTAAAAATCGAGATTTTAAATAGATTGGAGAATAAAAGGGAATTTGGAAATAACTATAAAATTGGGTATACTGGATCTTAGACAAGATTTCTAAATTATGAAATGGAAGTAGAATCGAGATTTGGTTGGTTTTGGGATATAGTTGGGTTATTTAAGAAATTGATTTATAAATGGAATTTAATTTAGAATCGATGTGATGTGAAACCATTGTAAAATGGAAATGAGACTATGGGATTTATAAACAATGTTTATAAATAAAGATAAAATGATTATCAGTTGATAAATTGTAGATATAAATTCACGGCAAGAATTTATAATGAGATGGGTAAATCGGTTTAAAAAGAAATGATAGGTTTTACTTTTGGAAATGTGAAAAAGGGATTTATAAAATTGGAGACGTAAATCGATTGGTGATAAATCGAGAGGGATTTATAAATATTAGATTGATTATATTGATTGAAAAATATATGTAATCGAGAAGTTGAGTTTGTTTTAAAAAGAGGATTTTTAATTATTAAACTAGGTCATTTAAAAATGTTTAGCATAAAAATATTTCAGAAAGTTAGTTATTTAAATATTTTAAATTGTCAAAATGAATTATAAGTTTTATAAATAAGTCTTGTAAATCGATTAGAATTTTATAAATAAATCATAATTAATTATTGTTTCAAAGTTATGTAATTATTGTAATTGTTTAAAAGTATATTTAATTACTAAATAAAGTTTTCGAAAAGTAATGGTACACTTTCATTGCGGAAATCGGAGGTAGAGATTGCCTGCAGTTAAGTTTGGATTTCTCTAGGATAGAGACGTAATCATTGAGCTGCGAATCCATGGTTGATACCGCATCGTGCTTTCCATATTTAGTTTAAAAAGTTTTCAAATATTTTTGAGGGGAGTGGTTTGTGAATATACTTATTCCGGTGAGGTAAGTATATACCTTTTTACCAAGAGATTTAATTTATTGAAATTTAAATTAAATAAGGCTTAGTGATTTTAGTGGAAAATGAAATCTTTGGTTGAATGATTGTTTATTTGATAGTTAAATAACAGACTGTCAAATCTGGACCAAAAACATAACTTTGAAAGTATCTAGGAGAAACACGGGGATTATATGGTACAGTTACCATCGAAGGTGTTATACTGTACGTATAAACTCATTTCGTTCTTCTAGGACGAGATCTCCGATCTTATTTTCGTCTGTTTATTTCCTAAAGAACCAGGGTTGAGTTTACCGAAAATATCGAACGTTTTTTCGAAGAGACCGGGATCAGATAGGTTATCCGAATACCACTTCGATCCAACGAATACGTTTTCGAAGTGAAGACAAGAGCATGTAATCGAAGATGGAGCATTGAAGTGCAAGGGCTAATCGCTACTAATCCTGAGGATGATTCCAAAATGGATGTAGTTGGAATAGTGCCTTCGGTTTCGTTCAGACCCAGAACGGACTTGTATGGATGAATGCTTTCAGCACATTGTCATTGGAGGACAATGAGCATTCCAAGTGTAAATTCCTTTAAATGGTAATCGTAGCCTCAAGCCTCATCAACCGGAATGACTGAAAATCAAGGGAGATGCAGCAAGGCTAAGTGGGTCACACCCAATTAGGGTATGTTATTCACCCTTCTAGATACCCTCGAATATTATAAATACGGTGGATGGGAGAGCTCGATAAGAGTGGGAACACCCGAGGTGGTAACATATTCGGTACTATCCAGGTTAGGGGTAGGACGGTCTTGTGTTGTAGGGGATCCCGGCAAGGTCCTCGGTATATTTTTATAGACGTGTACTGTGATAGGTGGTACCCCAGTGCCTAGTCATTGTATGGAATCCAATATCCACTACAAGCTTGTAAGGTTTTGATTGTGCCCAACTATGCTGAAACGTGAGATGCAAGCATTTCAGCTATTTTCTAGTTTATTTTCTATAGACACTATTATAATATCAGATGACTTTGATATAAAATGTTTTGGTTATCGTAAGGGAAAAACCTGTCGTGTTTATGTGTGACGTGGTCTTACGAGATACCTTTGTTTTTCAAAGGATTTTGATAACTTTAATAATTCAAATTGAGTGTGTTTTCTCATGCTGGTTTCCCAGACTGACATTGGTGTTAGTTTATTATAATGCTCGGGTCAGACCGAGTATTACAAATTCATGTTAGGATGCAATGGAGCTCAGGAGACAAGCAGGATGATGAAGATGTATTACACGTACTTGATTATATTCCACTGTGTATTGTAGGCTGTATATTCAGCACTAGTGAGGATAAGTTATTATAACCGTCCAGTATTGAGTTATTGATTTGTTGTACTCTGATGATGTAATGTATAAATAACAGTTATAGTTCTTTTTTCATAAAGTCATGTTATTATCTATTATATATTGTTCCGCTGCGATTGTGAGATTCTGTGTTGTTGTTTATTTTTCTTCTACCTCTTCCTTTTCTTTTCCCTTAACTATCGGGTTTTTTCGGCATTCGATTGCTTGGCATGTAATACAGTGGACATATTAGTGTTGATTTTCGAGAGTCGAAAATCCTGGCCGTTATAGTATTCATGTAGATGGTTATTTTTCCATTGTATTTGTTGTTGTGTTTATCAGCAATTATAAGGATAGGCTGTTAAACTATCTGGGCTGAAATAGGTTAGTATACTCTGATTGATGCCTATATATACATATATTAAAGTTTGTTTTTGTGTAAAGATTTGATGTATATTATAGACTATTCATTCCGTTGTGAGATTCTGTGTTGTTTAGTTTTCTTCTTGTCTTCTTCCTTCTTTCCTTTTTACTAACAATCAGGTTTTTCTGCATTCGATTAATCGGCATGCACTACAGTGGACGTATTAGTGTCGATTTTCGAGGGTCGAAAACCTCGAACGTTACATTTGGTATCGGAGCTGAAGGTTAAGCGAGAACCTTGGCTTTGGTGGGCTACTCATTAGAGACAAGGTCAGTAGCACCCTACAATGAGTTTGAGTGTATGTATATACAAGCGCATATTTGTTGGTGATATAAAATTTGTTTTATATTGTGTTGATTGGTCAGTTAAGTGGCTTATGGATTTTGGCCAATTCGAGTAACTGACGTTATTGATAGGGGTCTCTAAACACTTGAACATAACAATTCGACATGGTCTTATTTTGAAATTGGGTAAATAATATAATTTTACCTTGATTATATTTGTATATATAAAAGAATAATTTTTCAAAGATTATTATAGTATATATGTTGTATTTGGTTGTTAGAGAGTGATAATATTTGATTATTATCATTTCTTGTTTGTGTTTGTATTCCAACAAAAGTTGTTAGTATTATAATGCAAACAAGATAAACAATTAAGAAAATGGTTTTATATAATCAAGGTGAAATTATGTAAATATGATTTATAAAAGCGGTTTATAAATTAAAAGGGTCTAGAAGCTGTGAATTTTAGAATTTAAATTCCGTTGATTTTGGAAATGGTTTTTCAAAGTTTTGGAAAATAATATTAATATTATTTGGAAAATATTTTGAATAAAAGTATTTAGAAAGGATTTTAAAAAGATAAAAAGCACTGAATTCACTTCGGTCGTTGGAAAATAATTTCGATGATGACTGCAGCATCATCGACATTCATTTTCGGGTTTCCAAGAGAGAAATTGCTACCATTGGAGATTTGCTTTGGTAAAACTAGTTTTGATTTTAAAATTCAAAATTATGATTTGAATTACAAAGTAATCAATTATAATATTTCAAAATGATTTGAAATAAATAAGAACAGGGTGTTTAAACTTGAAAATTTTCATTCAGGTGTTTTAGGAAAATATACGGAAATAAGTTTATAACTTACAACATTTGGAGAATTAGCAAGTAAAGCACATTTTTAGATTTGTTGAATATAAATTGTTAAGCAAGGCAAAAATTGAAATGAAATTTTAACTTAAGTTAAGTTAAATAAAATGAATTTTAAAAAGAAATTTAGCCTACGTTAGGTTAAATGAAATACTTTTTAAAATGAAATTGAAAGAGATATAAAATGGATTAAAGAAATGAGCTAGTTAAATAAATTAGTGAATTGAATATGTTTTTGGAAGGTAGATTGATAGAATTGAATATTGAAATTGAACAATGGATTGAGTTAAATGAAATTGAATTTGATTTAAAATGGATATGGACTTAAGTTGTGAAGTAAACATAAGAAGTGTTGTATAAAATGTTTATAATAAACTTAAGAAAATTTAATGAAATGGTTCTTAAGTGATGTCAGTATTGAAGAAAATATACTAAGTAATAAAAGGATGGGAATAAACCAATGTGAATAATTGAAAGTAAATAAAATGAACGATAATGAAGTGAATGTGAATAAAAATGAATTTAGTATAGCTTAGAAATCAATTGATATAAATACATGGGTTGTACGTATATTATTTGATTCGCATAATGGTTTGATCCAGATTCGAGTACATGATTTTGATATGATTTACATCGGCCCGATTAGAATTTTTCACTTAATTTTCGATGGTGAACACTGGATATGGATTTTTGGTTGATTCTGGAATTCTCTATCATAGTATATGGCTATGCAAGGAGAATGGAGGTTTTTAATCAAGGAACCGGATCAGAGTCCGCACTAGAGTGGTTGGGTGAACGATACTAGTTCGGAAATGAAATTGTTTGATCGAGCGAGCGATCAGATTTGATATTGCATACAGATGATATATGTACATCGTACGGGCTTTAGTAAAAGCAAATGTTGATAATTGGAAATACAAATTAATATGATTATGAACTATATGATTGGATATCATGGGTAAGTAAGATGTAGATATATAGAAGCAAGAGCTAGTTGATGCTTTTGGTTTCATAAGTAAAATTTGGTTGCCCGACTAAAAGGTACATGTTTATATTGTTGTTTGAATTTGATTTATGATTGGGCCGCTTGACTTTTGTTTTCTTTTATTGGTTGGGCCCATAATAGCGATTTGTAGTTGTTCTGATCTAGCCGTGCAAAGGAGACGCTGTCGAAATTTTCCTTGAATTTAAGATGTAGAAATTTGTTGAGAAATTTTAAAGAAATTTTTGATAACTAAAATTTGATTTTGATTTATAACCTGAAATGATTGAATGGGATGATATTAGTTGGAAACTTAGTAAAAGTAATAACAAGGTTTCAACGGGTTGATTTTTGGGAAAACTTAAAGGCTTAAAAGGATTTGGCAAGTTATTTCAACTAATTTGATTTAAAAAGTAACGGGATTAGGCATTTTTCTTACCATGGCAATTTCGGGGACGAAATTCTTTTAAAGGGGTAAGAGTGTAACGACCCAGAATTTTAGTCATTTGAAATTGGAATATTTAATTGATTTTAAATATTAAAGAGTTAATTTTATAAGTTACATAACTTGAATTTCAAATATAGCGATTTATTGGATAATTTAATTGTTGAATTTAATAATTGAAATTGTTTAAATGATAGAATCGTGGGTTTTAATTACGATAAAATGATTTCAAAACTTATTTAAATTTTATTTAATAAGAATGAAGATAATGAAACTTTTAATGTTAATTTAAAAGTGATTAATTTTGTTTTAAAATAATTCGTTTTAATTAACGTGTAAAAAATTAGCCTTTCAGGGCACTGTCTCGGTTTTCTACGAAACCAATGTCATTGGATCCATAATAGTATATTATTATGTGTTAACGAATTTCATGGCGATCAGACGTATCGTTTGGTTATGCGAGATCGAAACGCGTATAAATTAATTTCAAAATTTTTATATTATAACTGGGTTTGAAAAGCTATCTTCTACATATGATCGAATTAGACCTCGAGACTAGTTCCATCATGTTCAGAATAGGGGTATAACATATACAATGCCAGGTAGCACGCCTTGATTGGAGTTCAAGATTTTCAGGTATGTTAGGCTAGATAATTTGAAATGATAAAATATATATATACACACACCTTATTTTTTAAACCCATACCCAACCGTTCACACCATACCACTGCCATGCCATGCCATTCGTTTGCGTATAGGTCCATACCCTCCCTTATTTTTAACCTGTGCATGTAGTTTTAAATTGGAATTTCCCCTTTTATTTCAAAAAGTTTAAAAATCAAGAACAAGTTCTATACTAAGTTAAAAATCATGAAAAATGCTTTAAAAATCTCGTTTTAGCCAGAGCTTCTAATCTATGCTCAAATTAGAGGGTGTGGCGGTGATTTATAGAGCTCGGCGGTAATGTTGAATGAGTTTCTTTGGCTAGGGTTTAAGTTTTTCAAAGTTTTAATCATCGATTCGTGTTTTGGATATCATATTTGAGTTCGGGGAAGCGAATGGCACCTAGGCGCAAGATTTCATGGGTTTCGGTCAAGGATTGTGGATTGCGTCGTGACAGGTAGGGATGGTCGGCTGCTCGATCGCAACGAAGGAGGGTTTCTTGGAGGGGCAGGCGAGGTGCCGGGCAGGTGGAGCACGAGGAGAGACTTGGTTTGGTGAAGGCGCGAGTTGATTTCATGAAGTATTCCGCCATATCACTGAAAATGTGCACGACCATGGATGGTTTTTTTTCGTGTACAGGAATGAGGGAGGGAAGGAGATGGAGGGGTAAAGTTGTAAATTGTTTAATTATGTTATTAGTTTATTTATTTATTAGTTTAAAAATCAATAACTTAAAAATTGAATAACTCTCTCGTATGAGGTCCAATCGAGACGTAGATTTTTGCATTGTGCTCATAATGATGAAAGCTTAGCGATGGAACTGGTTTAGATGAATTTGGAGACAGTTGAAATTTGGGATAAAATCAGACGTCGTTCGATTTTAGTTCCAAACAAGAACGCCTCGGCGAAAACAGAAAACTTTGGTGAGTTAAACTCACCTTTTTGGTTAACTAGTATGATATATAGTTGATGAAAATTGTTGAATGACTATTTGGATGAATTACTATATTTATTAGTTGGTTTATATATACTCCCACCCTTGGAGTGGATGACCCTTTGTATACGAATCCTGCCTCAAAGCGGTTGACTTATATTATTGATTATATATTGTATGTGATGCAGGGGAACAAGTTGGAAGGATCCAACATGATTCCTCCCTACTGTTGATTTTAATTACATATATATGTGCTAATATATATGAGCTATGATGCAGAGGGACAGGTTGGAGGGATCCAACGGGATTCTTCTTTATTGTTGAATTGATTTCGATAATATTCCAGTCATATGAATTATTGGATAATAAACTTGAAATTTGAAAATATTGGTAATGACATCGTTATATGTTAAAAATTGAAACTCAGTAGTGTTGGAATATCAATATCGATATTGGTTGAGCGTTTGGCAGATATTGGCCTCAAATTAGTATTTTAAAAATACTATAAATTGCCATTTTAGTTGGAATTGGTTTTTTGAACAGGGAATAATTTGTAAATCTAAAATTGGGTTTGGGGAATAAATTGTTTGAAAGATTATCTACTAATATTAATATTTTGTTAAAAGGATTATCTATTTATATAAATATTGTTTTAAAGTATTTAATTATATTAATATTGTTTTAAAGTATTTAATTATATTTAATATTGTTTTAAAGTTATTTAATTATATTAATATTGTTTTGAAGTATTTAATTATATTTAAATTGCTTTAAAGTTATTTAATTATATCAGTATTGCTTTAAAAGTTATTTGCTTATAGTTAATATTGTTTTAAAGTATTTATCAGAAGGTTCTTGAAAAAGTAATTATTTAAGAACAATTATGGTTTGAAATTAATAATAAGTATTTATTAATAAGGTTCTGAAAATAATTTATTACTATTTATAATAAGGGTAAAGATTAATTATTATTGTTTTTGAAATGATTAATTATTATTGATGTTTTAAGATTTATAATTATTATTTAATTATTCATAATGTTTAATTTTAATAATTATTTTCATATATTACAGTTTAGAAGTAAACGATCTTTATTTGTTTATAAATGTGTTCGAGACTCATAAATAGAGTTTTATAAACAGACTTGGATTGTATGAGAGAAGTTTATAAAATGATTTGGAGACGTAAGGAATGATTATTTACAAGGTGAAAGAGTTTTATAAATGGTTAGATATTTATAAACGGACTTAAGAAATAGGTTTATAGATTTATAAAAGAAGTTTTATAAATATTATTATTGATTTATAAAGGATTTATAAATAAGTTTTAGAAATGTACAAAGAGGATTTATTAGTGATTGAAATTTATAAAAGGGACTACAAATGATTCTCAGAGATTATAAAATGGTTTATAAATGGTTTTAGAGAATTATAAGGAGTTTTATAAATGATGTGAATCGAATATAAAGAAAATCTTTCTCAATTTTGTGAATATACTTATATCGTTGAGATAAGTATATGGATATTTTATAAGTATTGAAAATATAGGACTTTGTGGATATACCTTTGTAAATGTAGTTTTATACAAGTACTTTACAAAGTGATTTTAATGAATGAAAGATTTATTAAAGGAGGATAGTGGTTGCTTATGTTCTTAAACGATGTTAGTTTTCTCTATGGAATTAAATTCCTGATTGAATGATTGTTATTCGATAGTTAACTACCCGACTATCGAATTTGGGCCCAAACGTAACTCTGGAAATATCTAGGAGAAACATGTGAGTTATGTGGCACTGTCATCTCCGATAATGCTGTACTGTGCGTATAAATCTCGTTTCGTTCTCCTAGGACAATGATAAGGAAATCCGCCCACTAACGGTTAGGAGGCGATCTCCGATCTTATCTTGACTGTTTATTTCCTAAAGAACTGGGGTTGATTTTACTGGGAATTATTGAAAAGTTGTTTCGAAGAGACCGGGATCGGGTATGTTATCCGAAAACCACTTCGATCCAACGAACGCGTTTCGAAGTGAAGACATCTTGAAGATGATGGAATTGGAGATGAAGCTCTCTAGTGTTTCGTTCAGTCCCAGAACGAACCTGTATAGATGAATGCTGGTACTGCATTGTTTCCTGGAAGGCAGCGTTAGCATTCCAAGTAGGAAATGCTATATTAAAGGTAAAACTTAGCCTCATGCCTCATCAACCGGGGATGACTGAAAAAGGGGAGATGTAGCAAGGCTAGGTGGGTCACTCCCATGCCAGTAAGGTCATCCCTATCTAGAGTCCCTACTACTAACTTGTGTATGCTTCGGTACAATTTCCGATTTGAACCGAGGGGTAATCTTTTTCGGTAGTATCCAGTAAAGGGTAGGCCGGTCTTGTGTTGGCAGGGGTCGTTAGGTTTGACCTTGGTGTTATTTGTCTAGAGATGCACCATGACGGGCGGTACCCCAGTAGCCCAGTCATTGGATGGAATCCATTCTCCAATAATCGCCGTATGGACTTAATTGTGCTCAACTATGCTGAAACGTGAGATGCAAGCATTTCAGCTTTATTCATATATTTTATTTTGACCCCTAGACATTATTATAATATAAATGGATTTTCTATATAAAATGTTTTGGTTATCGTAAGGTAAAAACCCATCCGTGTTTATATGCGAGTGGTCTTACGAGATACTTTTGATTTCAAAGAATTTTATAACTTAAAAATCCAGTTAGGTGTGTTTTCTCATGCTGGTTTTCCAGACTGACTCGGGTGTTATTTTATTATAATGCTCAAGTAAGGCTGAGCATATTAAAGATTTGTTTGGATGCTTTGGAGCTTTAGGAGAAGAGTTGGCTCAAAGACGTATTTACGTAAATGGTTATTTTTCGCTGTATTCGTTGTTGTATTTATCAGCAATTGTAAGGATAGGCTGTTGTAACTGTCCAGGCTGAAATAGGTTAGTATACTCGGATTGATGCTAGTATATACATATATTATAGTTTGTTTTTGTATAAAGATTTGATGTATAATATAGATTATTCGTTCCGCTGTGAGATTCTATGTGTAACGACCCAGAATTTTAGTCATTTAAAATTAGATTATTTAATTGATTTTAAATATTGAAAAATTAATTTTATAAGTTAAATAACTTGAATTTCAAATATAAATATTTTTTTGATAATTAAATTGTTAAATTTAATTTTTGGAATTTGTTAAATAATTGAATCTTGAATTTAATATGAATGAAAATGATTTCAAAAGTTGAATTAATTTCTATTTGAATAAGAATGAAGATATTAAACTTTTAAATTTTGATTTAAAAGTGATTTAACTAATTTTGGAAATTACTCATTTTAATTTACGTGTAAAAATAGTCTTCCGAGGCACAGTCTCGGATTTCGATGAAACTAGTTTCATTTGGCCCGTAATAGTAAATTATAGTATGCCATCAAAATTCATGGTGATTGGACTTATCATTTGGACGTGCGCGATCGAAACGCATAGAAATTAATTTAAAGAAATTACATAATAACTAGGTTCAAAAAGCTATCTTCTTCATACGATCGAATTAGGGCTCGAGACTAGTTCCATTACGTTCAGAATAGGGTTATAACAAATGAAACGCCAGGCGGCACGTCTCGTTTGGAGTTCGAAAATTTCGGACGTTTAAAAGATGGACATATTATAATATATATATATATTGTTATCCATGCTTTATCCACGCCTAACACATTAGCTCATAACAAAGTACACGAGCTCATACCTGACCATACCCCTCTCCGTCCTTTTATATCGCGTTCAATACCAGAAAAAATAAAACCGCTTTTCAAACATTACAATGGCCGATCCAACGACCTTCGACGATCGGAGCCATTATCGACCATATCAAGCAAAGTCTTCAACTAGGAAAGTGAAGAACTCGAGGCGTCGATGAAGATGGATGGTGGGATGTGGCCGCGATGGCCAATGGTGGCGGTTGGAAGCTCGCGATCGCGAGCAGCAAATGGGTTCCTCGATTTTATAAGCTCGCGCGTGCACGACAGCAGATGGCAGCGGCACGGTGGCGTGGGTGGTCGGCATTGATCTAGAGATTGATCATCGAGAAGGTAAAAAAAGAAGAAGGTCACGGTTGTGCGCAAACGAGATGTTGAGGAAGGTAATTAATTTAGATCAGTATATTAATTAAAAAGTTAATTGCAATTCAATTGTTGAAAAAGTTCCTTAATCCATATTTAACTCGTATGAGGTCCAAATTGAATGCGACGAGTCGCGTTGTGATTGTATCGACGAAGGCTATGCTATGGAATTGGATTGGATGGATTCAGAGCTAGTGAGAATTTTGGGTTAAGATTGTACGTTCATTCAATTTTAGTTCAATATGAAACGTTTTGGCAACTATAAAAAAATCAATGTGAGTTAATCTCACCTTTTTGGCTAATCAGAAACATTATTTAGTCAATAAATTTATTTATTGGATGCGTAGATATTTTATTGTTGATTGCTATTGGCTGTATAGATAATTTAATATTTTATATTAGTTGGATTGGATATATTCCCGCCTATTGGAGCGGATGAGACCCTATTGCGTTCCCGTGTAAGAGCGGATGATCCTTCTATACGAATCCTACCTCGAAGCGGTTGGTTTATTTTTATTTATGATTATATATTGTATGTGATGCAAGAGGACAGGTTGGAGGGATCCAACGAGTTCCTCACACTGTTGATTTTAATTTTCATATATATTGTGATATATGATATATTGGATGATATTGGATGACATGAACATGATTTTGTTTATTTAGGGCTTTAGTAAAACTGGGCCTTGTTTTTAGTATTTTAAAATATTATAAAATAATGATTTGATCTAAAAATGGATTTCAAAGTGATATTGGAAATTTTATATGTTTAAAAATTCTTCTAAAGTAAAAGTATGGTTTTTTAGATTTTATAATCTAATTGTTTCATGAAATATTTTAAATAGAGATTTTTGCTTTGTAAAATAAAGATTTTTAAAATCTTAAAATAAGTCTATCTTTTATAATTAAGGGATATGTTTTAAAGGAGAAATAAAAAATGTTTTTATATAAATATTTGTTAACCATTTTATAGAAAGTAATATATATTTATAGCGGTACATATATTATAATGGAATTTATAAATTTGATAAGTTATAAAAGTGAGATTTTACAAAAGAAGTGAAGATTTGCAAAATCGTATTTTTGTTAGTAAAAGTATGGATTTAGAAAGGGTGTTTATAAATAAAAGGGAACTATTATCATGGGATAGATTGGGAAAAATAAATCAAACGGTGGATTTATTATAAGATATGAAATGGTATTTTAGAAATTGTTTATTCTATTTTGGAAATTGAAGGTGAAGGTAAAATTGGGATTGTTAAATGATATTTTATAAGTTGAAGAAGTTATTAAAAGAAATTTATACCTATGAAAATGGTTGAAATTATGTTTGAATGAGACTTTATGAATAAGTGGGATTTATAACGTAATGGAGTTATAAATGGAGTTTATAAATAAAAGGATTTTATGAAAGGAAGTTTCATAAAATAGATGAGATTTATAAATATAGTTTATAAATATGGGAAGGTCAGGTTGGAAATTAAGTATGAATTTTTATCATGGAAATATAATTATGTTTTTAAAAGTTGTTAATTTATATTAATATTGTTTTAAAGGTGATTTATCAATATTTTAATATTTTGAAATGCTAACTATTTAAAGTTATTAGTATTGTTTGAAATTAAATATAAATATTTATAAATAAAATTTTGGAAATTTATTATTAGTATTTATAAAAATATTAAAGATAAATTATTATTGTTATTTAAGAATGTTTTGAAATTATTAATTATTATTTAAAATGTTTTAAATTTAGTATTTATTTATTTATAATGTTATTAGTATATAGTAGTGTTTAAAGGGAAGTGACTTGAATTTATTTATAATTGTTTCCGAGATTTATAAATGGATTTTTATAAACAGATAGGGTATTTATAAAGGTAATCCATAATATGTTTTGGAAAAATGAAAAGGAAGACTGATTAAAGGATAAAAATGTTTATAAATGGTTTTAAATATTTATAAACGAATTTTAGAAATGGGTTTATGGATTTATTAAAGGAATTTTTTAAATGTTTTTGTGGATGTATAATGGGGTTTATAAATTATTTTAGAATTAAAAAAAAGGAAAAATTTCCCCAAAGTTGGTGAACATACTTATCCTTATATCGTTGAGATAAGTATATGTATATTTTTCGAAGTATTGATAAATAGAGATTTGTGGATACACACACACACACACACATCTTTGTAAAAAGGATTTTTGGTTCAGGTAATTACAAAGTAGATTTAATTAATGAAAGATTATTAAAAGAGGCTTAGTGTTGCTTGGAGCTTAACCAATGTTGGATTTCTCTATGGAATTAAATCCCTGATTTAATGTTTGTTACTCGATAGTTAAATAACCGACTATCGAATTTGGACCCAAACATAACTTTGGAAATATCTAGGAGAAACATGTGAGTTATATGGCATAGTCATCTCCGATGATGCTGCACTATGCGTATAAATCTCGTTTCGTTCTACTAGGACAATTGTTATCCCGCCTTTTGGCAAGGCCAGGACACCAAGGAGCCGACTAGAGAACAAGGATAGCACGCCATGGATATCACTGAATTTTGTTAGAGCCCAGAATGAGCTACAATTGATAGGACATGACAAGAAAGGCCATAGAGATCAGCACCTCAAATTTCAAGTCAATCCGGACTCATACGCTCAAGTTATGATCGAGTCAAATTGGGGGGAAAAGCCCAGATTTCGTATCCATCACTCTGGGCAACTTCGTATCCATCACCGAAGCCTTGGTTCGAATCCATCAAGCTTCGTACCGATCAGCTCCGAATCCATCGAGGTACCCAGGTTTGACTCGACTTCCTTCGTATCCATCGAGCTCGTATCGATGGACTTCACACACACCAGCAATTGAAGGACCTCGTATCCTTCAGCCAACGTCTGCTTCGCAACCATCATTCAGCGTCTACTTCGTATCCATCACTCGGTGCTTGCTTCGTATCCATCGGGCCAGTGCTCTTCGTATCCATCAGAGGACCTCACTTCGAATCCACGCCTAATGACTTGTTCGTATCCAACGAGTCAACTGACCAGGGATGACGTGTCTTCCATCAAAGTAAAACGAGGCAAGATATGTGGAGTCGAAACAGTCAATGCGGCACAAAGACCGGATCGAGACGAAGCGCGCGCGCCACCTCACTTCAAGAGCACGTGCAGCCAGCGAGGCGAACGGATGGAGTCGAAATCATGGATACGAACCAGACAGCCTATGAGGAATTCCAGTTCGTATCGACCATATCTCGTAATCCACTGATCCAAATCCAGTAAAATTTTCAGAGAAGCTTGCATGCATGCTGAAGGATGTCCATGCCAAATTCCAGCTCGATTGGAGCATTTTCTGATCGATACGAAGTCGTTTCGAATCGATCCCAGATGGAGTTGAAATTTGGTGGGACCGGGCGCATGGACCCACTCACGTGCCAGACCAATTCTCCGGAGTTTGAGCGAGATTTGAGCTTCCTACGCCTATAAATAGAGCCCCAGAATCAACAGAAAAAGGATCTTTTTTTTTCTAAAAAGCGTCCAGACTCTGCCGGATTGAGATTTGCATCATACTTTTGCTGTCAATTTCGAATTCTAAACTGTAATCCGCTGTTCATTGCTGTAAACGCTTGTAATCATTGAAAGAGAATCAATAAAATCATCAAAACTTCATAGTGGACGTAGGCTATACGCCGAACCACTCTAAACTGCTTGTCTGTGCACTTTACATTCCTATTTGTTGGAGTTTTTGTTAGATAATCTCTGTTTTACATTTATAATCTTCATTTTATTCTCTTCAAATAACTCCCGAAGAGTGTTGTGCCCATTTTTGGTACAAACACTTTGGTGCTTTCACTGAGAAAAACCAGCTTTTTCTCCTGCTCGTTGGATCTGCCGTCGATACCGGATTGCACAAATCCAAGAGGAAGATCCAGATATTCAGTTCGGAATCCTTCCATTCTATTCAGATTTGCTCAAAATCTAGGAAAGGACTCCACCACCGAGAATGGTCAGCACAAGAACTGGCGCTACCGCTGCAGAGCAAGAAGGCAGAGATAGGCAGAATCCCGCACAGCCGCCTTCTTCCAATCAAGACAATACCACTCACTCAGACTCAACAGGGCTAGTCACCCGACAGGAGTTTCAGGTATTGCTCCAGGAGCTGACCCAAAGCCGTCAGCAGTTGGCAGAACAGTTACGCGCCAATATCGAGCTGACCAACCAGCTAAATCGCCGGGGGCACAGAAGGTCCAGGAGAGACGATGTCTCCAGAGCGTCTACCGAAAGCTCAGCTTCATCTGATTATCACCACCGGACTACCCGTCCTCGACTAGAGGGGAGTCGCGCTCAAGCTGCGGAGTATCAACCCGCCTTAACTGTTGGGCAACTGAGGGTAGGACCGTCGACCAGTTTCCAAACCGGTCCCTCAACACGAGGAGGTACTGCCCCACAGTACACCACGGATAACCGCGCCACAACCGCCGCAGCAGAGACAAGGGTCGATACCCGAAATCAATCTGAGCCGATCAATCAACAGCGAGGACATACTCCTGAACCTTATGTCCCAGAAGACGTTGAGCCAAGGAGGCGAGATACGGATCGTCGACAGCGCCCGATCCCTACTCGCACCGTGGAACCCGACCACGCCTTAGCTCATCACGCTCCGAATCTGCCCGTTTCTGATATATCAACCATGATACGTCAAATGATCCGCGAGAGTCAGGGGCTCACTAATGATGACTGGGGGATTTCCCGTAGTCATACCCCTTTCACAGACGAAGTGTTACATGCCGAACCCCCTAGGCGATTCAGAATGCCGACTCTCCCGATGTATGAAGGGAATAGTGACCCCAACCAGCATATTCTGAAGTATGAATGGTCGATGAGCGCTGCGAGGGCCGACGACGCAGTGAAGTGTCGGAGTTTCCCCATCTCTCTGGGGGGAATCGCGACAATGTGGTTTACCCGCCTACCACCTAGATCAATTTCTTCGTTCGATCAATTGGCCAAGAAGTTTGTGGAACAATTCCGGATGCATGTTGCTAGGCCAAAAGACGTCAACACCTTGTCCAGCGTCACTCAAGCTCCTGGAGAGACACTCAGGCGTTACTTGGAGAGGTTCCACGCAGCATGCGTCGAGATCACCAATCCCAACGATAATTCAATCTTAATGGCTCTGACCAAGGGGATTGATCCTGATTCTGAATTCGGAAACTGGCTAGCTGGGAAACCGCCCGCGTCGTTGGACCGTTTTTACTCCAAGGCCGCTCAATTCCTGCGGCAGGAGGATGCAAAACAGTCTAGGAAACAGGACGATGCGAGGCCCAGCATTGAGGGAATACAGAGCAATGTGGCAGTTAAACAGTCCGGCGAGAGTTCCGGGAAAGTTCAGCTGAATATACAAAACAAGCAAACCCAGCAGAGAGGAAACAATGGCCAGAATAAGAAGAGGGACGAAAACCGAGGTCCGCGACGTAGAGCTCAGATGTTTGACAGTTATACACCGCTAAACACGTCATTGGAAAACGTATACTTACAGACTTGCAACACTGTACAGTATAAGAAGCCTGCTCCGAAGCCCTCATCGGAGAGACAGATTCAGACAGGGAAATTTTGTAGGTTCCATGAGAGCTATGGACATAATACCAATGAGTGTCGTCACTTACAGGACCTCATCGAAAAGCTGATTAGAGAGAGGAAGCTAGATCAGTTTGTACGGGCTCCGCAGCCTGGCGGAGCGGGCCCCTCGAATCAAAATCGTTCACAAAATCAGGAAAGAGAGGATGAACCCGCTCGTGCGGGCGGGAGATTAGTTATCAACACAATAAGTGGTGGCCCCCATCCGGCAGACAGAAGCTGGGGGGAAATGGAGTCGTATGCCAGTTCTATCAGGCATGCGGACTTCGAGTGTTATAGTAATTGCGAAGATGGGACCCCGGCAAAGCAACAAAAGATAATGTCCGATGATATCGTGTTCAGGAGCCGAGACGCCGATAAAGTCGAAGCCCCTACTATCGACCCACTAGTCATATCTGCCCAGGTAGGTCCTGCTTGGATGAAGAGGATCCTGGTTGACAGTGGGAGCTCTGTAAACATCTTGCTCAAACGGGCTTACGATCTAATGAAGATGGAGACAAAGGATTTGAAACCCTGTTTATCCAGAATCCATGGTTTCAACGGAAGTGCCACGATACCCATCGGAATAACTGAACTCCCAGTCGAGTTAGGCGTTGGAGAACGCCGGAGGGTCCGCATGTTACAATTTGTTGTGCTGGAAATAGATTCGCCATACAATGCGTTTCTGGGTCGACCAGCTTTAGCCGAGTTCAGGGCGGCAATCGCCCCATGGTGTCTGACTCTGAAATTTCCCACTGATCATGGGATTGAAGTTGTTCAAGGAGATCAGGCCTCAGGAAGGGCCTGTTATGTTGCTGAGCTGCGCGGGGCGCAACGTAAAGAGAAGGGGAAGGGCGTAGAGGAATCTCTCTGCGTCCGTTCTATCGATAATTGACAATTGACGCCTGGGCCTCGGCCCGGACACCACGACCAATTCCTGAAAGACCTGGACCCCAGGGACAACGAGGATAAAGACGAATCAACGGAGAGTCAAGCCTCTCCAGCCGAACTGACTGTGGACGTCCCAATCAGTGAGGATGATGATTCAAAGATGCTGAAAGTTGGGTCCCAACTAAACAAGCAGACACAGCAGGAGTTGGTCGAATTTCTTCGGGCGAATCTCGACGTCTTCGCCTGGACACACTCTGACATGTGCGGGATCTCGTCGAGCATTGCAAGTCACTCCCTGAATATAGATCCGCGACATGTCCCAGTGAAACAGAAAAGGCGCGGTATGGATCCAGAGAGATCTGCCGCCCTTAAGGAGGAAGTTGATAAACTACAATCGAATGGGTTCATTCGAGATGCCTTGTATCCAGAATGGGTGTCCAACCCGGTACTAGTTCGGAAACCAAACGGGAAGTGGAGAACCTGTGTTGATTACTCTGACCTAAACAAGGCCTGTCCAAAAGATAGCTTCCCACTTCCACGAATCGATCAGCTCGTAGATTCGACGGCCGGACATGAACTACTATCCTTTATGGACGCTTATTCCGGCTACAATCAGATACCCATGCATTTGCCTGATCAGGAACATACCAGCTTCGTGACCGACCTGGGACTCTATTGTTACAAAGTCATGCCGTTTGGTCTAAAGAACGCTGGAGCAACATACCAACGCTTAGTCAACCGAATGTTCGTTGATCAGATTGGGAAGACCATGGAGGTTTACGTGGATGACATGCTGGTGAAGTCCCGATTCTCCACCGATCACGTCAGAGATTTGAATTCAATGTTCAGCATCCTCCGGGAGTACGGAATGAAGCTCAACCCACTCAAATGTCACTTTGGCGTTGCATCCGGAAAATTCCTTGGGTTCATTGTCAACGCTCGAGGAATAGAGGCGAATCCTGAGAAGATCTGGGCTATTAGAAATTTGCAAACCCCTAGAACTATAAAACAAGTCCAGAGTCTTAACGGGAAGGTCGCAGCATTGAGCAGGTTCATTTCAAAGTCCACCGACAAATGCATTCCTTTCTTCGACCTGATCCGGAAGGGCAAACGAAACTTTGAATGGACCACGGAGTGTGAAGGCGTGTTCCGATCATTAGTTCAACATCTCTCCACACCTCCGATCTTGTCAAAACCGGTTGACCACGAACAACTATATCTCTACCTGGCAGTATCAGAACATGCGATCAGTGCTGCTCTAGTCCGGGAAGAAGACAAAGTGCAAAACCCGGTCTACTATGTTAGTAAGCGACTAACAGGAGCTGAAAGAAATTATCCAAGGCTGGAGAAACTGGCTTATTGTTTGGTTATTGCCTCAAGGAAGCTCCGTCCTTACTTCCAAGCTCATCCGCTTATTGTGTACACCGACCAGCCGTTACGACAGGTCCTTACGCGGCGTGAGACGTCCGGTAGGTTACTCAAGTGGAACATTGAGCTAAGCCAATTTGATATCGCATACGCTCCGCGGAGGGCCGTTCAAGGACAAGTCCTGGCTGATTTCATAGCCGAATTCACCGTTCCGGAAGACTTACCCGAAACCAGTGAATCTCCCGAATACATCTGGAAGCTGTATACTGATGGTGCATCAAATGATCGGTGTTCGGGCGCTGGGGTTGTACTTGAGACTCCCGAGGGCCGATCCATATGTTATGCTCTTAAATTCGACTTTCGTGCAACTAATAATGAAGCCGAATATGAAGCCCTCCTAACCGGCCTAAGGCTTGCCAGAGATTTGAGAATTATCGCTGTAGAAATTTATTGCGATTCGCAGTTAGTGGTATGCCAGGTGCGAGGAGAATACCAGGCAAGAGACCGAAGACTGGCTGCTTACTTGGCACGAGTTCAGGAAATCCTAGACCAGTTTGATTATTATGCCATCTATTATGTGCCTCGGGAACGCAATCAGAAAGCCGATTCACTGGCGAAGTTAGCCAGCACAGGCGAAGCGTAGCAAATGGGACTTGTCCCCGTTGAAACTTTGGCCACTCCGAGCATCGATCGGATAGAAATGAACTCTGTATTTGAAACCGCTCCCAGTAGAGAATCCTGGATGACTCCGTATCGGAATTACATTGAGAATGGGGTGCTACCTGAACCTAGAAATGAGAAGAGACAGATTCAGCGAAAAGCCTCGCGGTTCGTCATCCAAAATGGAGTCATGTACAGGAGAGGTTATTCCGTTCCTCTCCTCAGATGTATCGCCCACGAGGAAATCAAGCGAGTGCTACATGACGTGCACGAAGGAGAGTGCGGCGATCATACCGGCGGGCAAGCTCTCGCTAAAAAGATACTCCGATATGGATACTACTGGCCGACAGTGAACCGAAATGCGGCAAACTATGCCCGGAAGTGCGATAAATGCCAGATACATGCCCGAATTCCGAGAGCTCCGCCAACTGAAATAACCCAAATGGTCAGTCCCTGGCCATTCGCAATGTGGGGCATTGACATCATCGGCGCTTTACCTTTAGCAAAAGGCGGTGCGAAATACGCCATCGTCGCAGTTGATTACTTCACAAAGTGGGCTGAGGCCGAAGCCCTAGCAACCATTACGACAAAGAAGGTGATAAATTTCGTGGTTCGCAACATCATCTGTCGATTTGGACTCCCGCATACTATCATCACTGATAACGGAACCCAATTCGAGAGTGCAGAATTCAAGAGTTTCTGTCAACGGTTTCATATCCGCAAAAAGTTCTCGGCTGTCGCACACCCCCAAGCGAATGGACAGGTTGAAGCTGTCAACAAAGTTATAAAATCGATCCTGAAGAAACGATTGGAGAAGGCTGGGGGCAAGTGGGTCGATGAACTTCCTCTGGCGTTATGGGCCTATCGAACGACCCACAAAACCGCGACCGGACACACTCCGTTTTCCCTATCTTATGGCTCAGAGGCCGTTATTCCGGTCGAGACAGAAGTGCTCTCTCACCGCGTGACTTATTATGATCCAAAAACAAACGCTATACTCCTAGCCGAGTCTTTGGATCTATTGGATGAAAAACGGGAGGAGGCTGATATGAGAGCAACCGCACATCGAAGCCGGGTCGCCCGATTGTACAACACCAGAGTTCGACCTCGAACCTTTGAACTCGGCGACCTCGTGCTCAAGAGAATTTACCCAGTTCCTTCACACATGAAACCGAACTGGGGAGGGCCGTATGTAATTACACGAAAGCTCGGAGATGGTACATTCAAGCTGTCGACTGTTGACGGTCTCGATTTACCGAGGGCTTGGAACAGCGAAAGTCTCCGCCGCTACTACATATGACAGGCTTTATTTATTTCATTCTATTTAGCAATTTGTTTCCGCATTTCGAAATTTGAATTTTGTAATAAGGCAACTGACTTTGCCGCATTTTCTTATTTCAGCAATAAAATGCCACCTCTTCGAGCCAGAGCTGTGATTCATTATGTACGATATACAACATCACGACGCACGAAGAGCTAAATCCCATCACGCAATGGGACTTATTCAAATGGAGAGTGGCTGTGATACGACCGGCCACTCACTAGGTGAAACCCAAGCTCGGGGACAAGCCATGACACCGATATTAATAGGGTTGACACACGACAATCCTACAATTAACTCCACATTCCCAGAGTGCGAAGTGGAGTATAAACATTCAACTCCGTATTCCCAGAGTGCGAAGCGGAGTATAAACACTTAACTCCATATTCCCAGAGTGCGAAATGGAGTATAAACATTTAAACTCCACATTCCCAGAGTGCGAAGCGGAGTATAAACACTTAACTCCATATTCCCAGAGTGCGAAATGGAGTATAAACATCCAACTCCGTATTCCCAGAGTGCGAAACGGAATATAAACATTCAACTCCATATTCCCAGAGTGCGAAATGGAGTATAAACATTTAACTCCACATTCCCAGAGTGCGAAGCGGAGTATAAACACTTAACTCCATATTCCCGGAGTGCGAAATGGAGTATAAACATTCGACTCCGCATTCCCAGAGTGCGAAGCGGAGTATAAACAGTCGACTCCGCATTCCCAGAGTGCGAAGTGGAGTATAAACATTTGACTCCATCCTCCCAGAGCGCGAGACGGAGTATAAACATTTAACTCCGCATTCCCAGAGTGCGAAGCAGAGTATAAATATTCAACTCCGCATTCCCAGAGTGCGGTGCAGAATACGAACGTCAGTCAACTCCATGTTCCTAAAGTACGAACAACCGCTTACGAGATGACGCATATCCCCGGAGCGTGGATGGAACGATTCATAAGAGAAAAGCGTAGTTCGACCACTCGATCCTCGCTTGGTGCCATCACGAGCTGATCATCACAACTTGACCCCGGAACTGGGGGCAGAGGCAAATGTTAATCATTACCCGAAACTATGCGATGCTCAGCTCCGATGTGATTCCATATCACAACTCAAGTCTGAGATTCCCATACTTTACAAGTAAAATGAGCTATTCTTGAAGCAATCAAATAATGCAAGTACACTGGACCGAAGTCCGAACACTGCAATATTCAAGCATAGAAAGGAACACAAGCTGAAGCCAAAAAACAAAATTTTATTCCAACTAACTCAAGAACAATGGTTTACACATGAGTTTTTTTTGTCAAAATATTCCTACTAGCAGGGGCCGAACCTGCATCTAAACACGGCCTACAAAAGGGGAAAAGCAGAAAAAATAACAAAAGTCCCTAACCGCCTATGAAAAGAACGTCTAATCCTTCTGTTTCCTCAGCTTCTTCTTCCTCGAGGAGCTACTGGAGCCACCAGTACCCTTTCGCTTGGAGCCTTTCTCCTTAGGCAAGCTCCCTTCGGGTGGAGGCATAATGTCAACATCCTCGTCTGAGCTGGACTCTATAGGGATACTTCCCGAAGGAGGAGTGGGAGGAACAGACTCGGAAGCTGGAGGAGGGACTGGCACATTAGTATCAGTAAGTGTACCCCCGGGAGACACAGTCATAAGAGGAGTAGGGCACTGTGCTGCTGCTCCGCCGTCTACTTCACCACCGTGCGCCGCGGCCGCCATCTCGGCATTAATCTCGGCCAACATCGCCGCTTCCCGCCGTGCCCTGGCCTCGCTAGGAGCCGTAGTAGTCTGGGACAAGGTGTCAGAAGTAGCCGTGAATCCACCCAAGCCAAATGGTAAGTCCGCAAAAGGATCACTTTGACGGCCAAGGAGCTCGTTTATCATCTGCTCGTCGAAAGAAAGTGAGCTCCCCTCCGTCACTCCAACTAGTACCATTGCTGCGACGGAGGTCGCCTCAGAGATGATGGCTCCTGGCGCTTGACCTGATTCTTGGGGTGTAAGAGGCGCGGCTGGTGCAACTCCTGTCACTGATCAAAGGAAAAAGACATGTCATTAGCAACATTTCAACACGGGTTCTTCAATCCAAATATACTAAGAAGTTAGTTCAAAGTACCTTCCTCGGCTCGGCTCGAGGTCGTCTGAACTACTTCAGAAGGATGTTCCTTAATAGGAGATAAATGCGGTTGATCTGGGTCATACGCCGGGATAGGCTGGGGGTAGATCATCGGAGTTGGCTCAGACTGAGATGACACGACTATCTCAGAACTCGTAACATGGTGTTATGCACCAGAGCTCTCTCCGACTTCCTGGATCTGGGCACCAAGCCTCACCTTGTCGTGGGAAATCATGGAGTCATGGAGAACCTTCTTTTCGTCATCATTAAGGATGCGGTTCTCCAGCTCGAACTCATCAAGGGCTTCATCAGGGTGCCCAGATCTCTCCTCATCAACCAGTAGGTTCCAGGCGTTATAGAGATGTGTGGGGTAATCGTCAAGCCATGTCAAGTCTCGGTGCCTTAGCACATTGGCTTTATAAGTGACGAGTAGCTCTTCCACCTCGGCCTCGATCCTGGCCTCCGCCTGCCGTACTTTCTCATCAACCCCAGCCTTAGCCTCACGGGCTTGTTGTATAGCCACTTCCTTCTCCTTACGAAGCATCACCGCCTGATCACAGGCCTCCTGCGCAGAGACATTAGCTGCGTCTTTTTCCTTAGCCATCTCTGAAAACTTTGACTTCAGCTCATTAAGCTCCTTGAGAGTGGCATCCCTCTCGGCAGTAATAGAAGTGTTCCTGTGACCCATGTCCTCGATGGCGGTGTAATGTTCTTGCTTCATCCTGGCCATGACAGCGGTCACTTCATCAACTTTCTTTAAAGCCTCCATTTCAGACTTACGAGAAGACTCAGCCTCCGAGTTGAGCGCTTTCATGATTTGGTCGTTGCGACCCAGCTCCTTCTCGAGCTTCTCGATGGTGACGCCCCGCTCAAATGCCACTTTAGATGCCTTCCTCGCGGCCCGTCCCCACTCCCTATACTGGAAAAAGATGTCCGCAACATAATCGTGGATAGTGGTTTCCGCGGTTGGCGGGATTCTCTTCAGGTGCGGGGGGAAGACATACCCATCAAAACAGATGTCAGGAAATTCCTTCCTCATCTGTGCCAATTTAAGCGCTCCTTCGCTAGACGCCTCGGTCGGGACCGGCACAGTAGCCGAAGAGGTGGCTATTTCGGTCCTGCGCGGAGGATCGGACCTCAAAGATTGAGAAGGCGGCCTAGGCCGTGAAGTTTCGGGAGGACGAGTAACTGCGGCCGTAGGAGGTGCAGAGGTCCTGGGAGGAGGAGAGTGAGATCGGGATCGGCGAACATATCCCCTATCTCTGTCAGACTTCTCCTGACCAGAGTGTCCCGTGTCATAATCCCTCTCGCCCTCTCTCCTGCGTGGCTCGTGATAACGGCGCTTACGCAAACTACCAAGCACGGAACCTTTCCCAGACATCGTACCTGAAAAGAAAACCACAAAGAATCAGTAACCGTTTGCGATGTGTTGTTTACGGGTAGAAAAGTGTGTTGTGCCGTGAAGAGTGTGTGAATGTGTAACCCCCCGGACCAACCAGAAGTGTCAATCGCACTGGCAGGATCAGGCTCGCTAACGTCGACAATATGTCACGGTCCACCCGATCCAACGTCGTGTTGCTCCGGCTCGACGTCCGGGAGTGGAGGGTCGGCAGGCCCTTCGAATTGGTCTCCAGCTTGCGGGGAGGACGCCTCCGTAATCTTAACTCCTGGCGAAGGACGGTGCAAAACCACAGACTTCCGCCTCCCAGACTTAGGCTGTTTCGAGGCCACTGCTTTGCCTTTCCTCTTTGCATCGGACTCCGGGGTTGCATTAGCAGGTCCAACCAACGGTTCCTCGTCAGTATGAGTTTTCTCGGAATCGGGTTCCTCGATTATCACAACCCAGGGCTTCATCCGCTTGACCTTTTTCCTGGAGATGGTCTTTAATGCACCATCGAGTCTTATGCTCTGCCTCCGACCGATCAGCCCAAGGACTCTGAGATTCCGATCTGTCAATAACAGTTCAATATTCCTTTCTTCGCTAGGAATCTCTTGGAAGACCCAAACTATTTCTTTATAATAGCCACCCTCAGGCCGCTGGATGATAGCTGAGAGAAAAAGAGAAGAAGACGTAAGTTTAATTTCACTCCGAAAATTGCCCTGTCAATTAATTGAAAAAGAAAAGACAATGCTCACGTCTGAACAGCCATCTTCTGGCAAACCCCGGAGGACATCGGACATAGAACCACTCCGACTTAAAATAGCTTAGCCTAGTCCACGACCCCGCGACAACTTGGCAGTTCCTTACAGACTCCAAGAACGTATAAGATGGGCTGTCAGTCCGACTCTTGAAATTAAACAAGTATCTTATGTCGGTCATACGGGGAGGGCGATGGAGGTACTCCATGAATACAATGAACAAGCTATTGAGTGAGGCATATCCGTTTGGATGCAATTGAGACGGAGCGATGTCCAGATAAGCCAACACTTCTCTTATATAGTCGTTGAATGGAGGAAGTGTGCCGGCTGCGCACGCATGCCGGTTGAAAGCAGTATACCCCTCCGGGGGATTATGTGGCCTATCATTCGGTCCGGGCAACAATACCTCATCCAAAGACAGACCATGCCTTAAGCATATTCTCCCTAGCATGTCTTCAGAAATATTGGATGGGACGGAATCAGGCGGACTGTTAATGAAGGACGCATCGGGCAACTCGTCCGGAGCTGGGCCAATAGCTTCGGTCTCGATGACCGGAATCTCAATTCTAGGAAGGGTAGGGTTCTGAGTTTCTTGCTGCTGCGAACTTGACGGTTCCATCACTAGCTAACTCACGAGAAACCATCATTAGACGACAAAAAGCCCGTGCATTCCCCAGTGTAAAGTGCATGAATGTGTCGTGTAGTGCAAGTGTTGTGCGTGACTTGAGCAAATTCTGCAGAATTAAAGAAAACACGCTAGCAACGAAATGCCGGAAGTCAGACTGGCGATGACCGTCATCGCTGACCGTCACGGCCTCGCCTTCCGGAGGCTGTCGTTCGATTTAGATTAGCAGTTCGTTATACTTTGCTGGATTACGGTTCCATCTACGAGCTTCAAAGGGCAATCAAATATGCGGTGTTGTGATCAAGTTCGGTTATGCAATGCGGAAGCTCGTAGGAATCAGGCGTGCAGTTTAATTATCAAGTCCAGATATGCAGGGTGAAGATTGTCAGAATCATGTTTTCAAACTGCCTGGAATTTCTTATCCATCAAAGGGAGAGATCGAATCGGTCCCATTAGACCTGTTCGAATCCATCCGGTTGAAGGTTCGAATCGATGCCGAGTGTCATGTTTCGAATCGATCATTGGTGATTTGGTTCGCATCGATCACAGTAGATGTGTTTTCGTGTCGAACAATGGTGGCCCGGTTCGTATCGATAGGGAAGGCCTTGGTTTCGTATCGATCGCAGTGACGAAATTCGTATCGATCCAAAGTTAGGGGCTTCCAAGTAGCCATCGACTTCCTATCAGACATTTCATGCCGATACGACCCATCGCCACCAACATCGAATCGAAATCACATCGACTCCGCTAACACGTCCCAAGAATCGATGCGAGGTCCAGAGAAGAGCCAGTAATTTTGGAAATTCAAACATGGCTCTCGTAATCGATTCGAAATCATCCTTTCCATCCTTTCTTCCCCAATCTGCGAAGATCGCCATGGCCATCATGTTTTCGAGCCAGATCTGGTGTTATCAGATGCTGCAGTGAAAGATTGGCAAAGAAGAGATGGATTTATGGCAGCTTTGTTATTCAGATCTGCCATCGCTTACCTAGTTTGGAAATTCGATTCGAGAATCTGGAAGAACGAGTTTGATCGAGTCAAGAATACGGAGTTGCTATCTCTTCCTGGATCGATCGCAGAAGACTAAGAGCAACAGTAAAGAGTAAAAGTGAAAAAATGAGCTAAGTCCCAGATATTTATATGGAGCATGGAGTCGAACCGGGGCGATTCATCTCCCAGACAACGTAACCGGTCGCAAGCGGTCAAGCGGTGGACCTATGCGAGCGCCCTCTTCGAATCCGTCAGACTGTACCTCCATCGAGTCGAAGTATTCGCCGGACGCCATCGATTCGATATGTCCCTTTCGCGAACCATCGATTCACAGCGAGTCAGGTTTATCGATACGAACTCGATAATCATCCTGTTAATATCCATCGATGCGAATAGTTATCTCGTACCCATTAATGATGCCCCGCATCGATTCGAAGGAATGCATCCTGACTTCTTACCATGGCGCCATGAAAGAATCACTGCAAAATTCAACAATGACCTAAAACCAACGACGAGATGCAAGTTTGCGACTTTTCAAAGCACGTCATGTTTTCACAAGACGTACTTTGGGGGGCAAATGTTATCCCGCCTTTTGGCAAGGCCAGGACACCAAGGAGCCGACTAGAGAACAAGGATAGCACGCCATGGATATCACTGAATTTTGTTAAAGCCCAGAATGAGCTACAATTGATAGGACATGACAAGAAAGGCCATAGAGATCAGCACCTCAAATTTCAAGTCAATCCGGACTCATACGCTCAAGTTATGATCGAGTCAAATTGGGGGGAAAAGCCCAGATTTCGTATCCATCACTCTGGGCAACTTCGTATCCATCACCGAAGCCTTGGTTCGAATCCATCAAGCTTCGTACCGATCAGCTCCGAATCCATCGAGGTACCCAGGTTCGACTCGACTTCCTTCGTATCCATCGAGCTCGTATCGATGGACTTCACACACACCAGCAATTGAAGGACCTCGTATCCTTCAGCCAACGTCTGCTTCGCAACCATCATTCAGCGTCTACTTCGTATCCATCACTCGGTGCTTGCTTCGTATCCATCGGGCCAGTGCTCTTCGTATCCATCAGAGGACCTCACTTCGAATCCACGCCTAATGACTTGTTCGTATCCAACGAGTCAACTGACCAGGGATGACGTGTCTTCCATCAAAGTAAAACGAGGCAAGATATGTGGAGTCGAAACAGTCAATGCGGCACAAAGACCGGATCGAGACGAAGCGCGCGCGCCACCTCACTTCAAGAGCACGTGCAGCCAGCGAGGCGAACGGATGGAGTCGAAATCATGGATACGAACCAGACAGCCTATGAGGAATTCCAGTTCGTATCGACCATATCTCGTAATCCACTGATCCAAATCCAGTAAAATTTTCAGAGAAGCTTGCATGCATGCTGAAGGATGTCCACGCCAAATTCCAGCTCGATTGGAGCATTTTCTGATCGATATGAAGTCGTTTCGAATCGATCCCAGATGGAGTTGAAATTTGGTGGGACCGGGCGCATGGACCCACTCACGTGCCAGACCAATTCTCCCAGAGTTTGAGCGAGATTTGAGCTTCCTACGCCTATAAATAGAGCCCCAGAATCAACAGAAAAAGGATCTTTTTTTTCTAAAAAGCGTCCAGACTCTGCCGGATTGAGATTTGCATCATACTTTTGCTGTCAATTTCGAATTCTAAACTGTAATCCGCTGTTCATTGCTGTAAACGCTTGTAATCATTGAAAGAGAATCAATAAAATCATCAAAACTTCATAGTGGACGTAGGCTATACGCCGAACCACTCTAAACTGCTTGTCTGTGCACTTTACATTCCTATTTGTTGGAGTTTTTGTTAGATAATCTCTGTTTTACATTTATAATCTTCATTTTATTCTCTTCAAATAACTCCCGAAGAGTGTTGTGCCCATTTTTGGTACAAACAACAATGATAAGGAAATCCGTCCACTAACGGTTAGGAGGTGATTTATGATCTTATCTTTGGCTGTTTATTTCATAAAGAACCGGGGTTGAGTTTATCGGGAATTATCGAAAAGTTGTTTGAAGAGACCGATATCGGGTATGTTATCTGAAAACTACTTCGATCCAACGAATGCGTTTCGAAGTGAAGACATCTTGAAGATAATGGAATTGGAGACCGAGCTCTCAAGTGTTTCGTTCAGTCCTAGAACGAACTTGTATGGATGAATGCTGATATTGCATTATTGCCTGGAGTGCAGTATTAGCATTCCAAGCGGTAAGTGCTATATAAAAGGTAAATTGTAGCCTCAAGCCCCATCAACTGGGAATGACTAAAACATAGGAGATGCAGCAGGGCTAAGTGAGTCGCTCCTAAGTAGGGTATGATCATCCCTATCTAGAGTCTCTATTATCTCTCATTTGTATGCTTCGGGGCCCATTAACGAAGAGGTGATCATATTCGGTGCTATCCAGTGAAGGGTAAGCCGGTTCTGTGTTGGCAGAGAGATGCACCGTGACGGGCGGTACCCCAATAGCCCAGCCATTGTATGGAATCCATTCTCCAACACGAGCCTTTACAGTTTTAGTTGTATACCTATTATGCTGGAATTTAATTAATATAACAATTTCGGCTAAGATTAATAACTATTCAGACACTATTATAATAGCATAGAAGTTCATATGAAATGTTTTGGTTATCGTAAGGTAAAAACCCGTCCGTGTTTATCTGCGGCGTGGTCTTACGAGATACTTTTGATTTTCAAATGGTTTTCTAGAACTTTAAAATCCGTTTGGGTGTGTTTTCTCACGCTGGTTTTTCAGATTGACTCGGGTGTTATTTTATTATAATGCTCGGATCAGACCGAGCATGTTTACAGATTGCTTTAGATGCATTGGAGCTTAGGAAACGGGCTGGAGTTCTTGAAATCGTATTCACGTATATGTTTATTTTTGCTGCTTTGTTGTTGAAATCATCAGCAATTGTGAGGACAGTTTGTAATAACTGTCCAGGCCGATGATTGTGAATTGTTGTTGTACTCTGATGAATGTATGTATATAACAGTTTCTCTTTGTAAAAATCATTGGTTTTATATTATATATTGTTCCGTTGAGATTGTGAGATTCTGTATTGTTTTTAATTTCTTCTCTCTTCTTCTTTCTTCTTCTTTCCCATAACTATCAGTCTTTCCATTCGATTTGGGTTAGACATGTGTGGTTTATTGACATCTTGAATAGTGCGGATTTGAGTTGTTGATAGAACTGCATATGAAATTAAGGGATGAATGATAATGAAAATAAGAAGGGTTGGATAAAGTAGTTGAAATAAACTTAAAAAATTATTTTATGGGAATTGTCCATAACACTACAACAAAAATACCTTTTCGCAACTGCCAAAAACAGTTGTAATATGTCTGTTACAACTAGCACCTGCCAGTCGTTATATCCGCAGTTGTAATAGATCTGAATTATTTTACAACTGGCCGGAACAGTTGCAGAAGCAGTTGTAGAAACTTATTTTACAACTGCTTTTAGCACTTGCAAAAGGTCTTTTACAACTGTCACTCCTAGTTGTAGAAAACTTATTTACACTGCGGAAAACCATTTACAACTGCAATATGCAAGTTGTAAATGACTAGTTACAACTGCTTTTAGCACTTGTAAAAGGCTTTTTACAACTACCGCTTGCAGTTGTAGAAGGATGACATACAACTAACAATAACAGTTGCAACATATATTTTTACAACTGCTACAAACAACTATAATCATCTTTTCACATTTGCTATAAATTTCTTAATATCATAACTAAAACCAATATTTCGTTAATATTATACACAATCATGCAAATTACTTGAAACAACACAAACCATTTGCATTCAAGAAAATCGAAAACAATTCGAGTTTACACCATTTATGAATTCATAAGTTCAATACAAAACACAACTAAATCCATAACATATTTTAGTAAGAGTACATATACATACTAATTAAATTATAACAGGAAGTCGAACAAGTGAGAGCCCGAAAGTTGATACTTAGCGCATGAAGTCAAGGAGGCTTCCATCAGCGATAGGTCTATCACCACATGCACAAAGTGACCTGTAGCATAGCTCAAGAGGTTCCAAAAACTGCGAAAAGACAAATGTTTATAGCAGGAATTAGATCTGTAAAAACATGTTAATTTTTTCTTTCAAATATGACAAAAATTACCTGTTCAAGTTCAGTATAGGTTGAATCTTTTGGAATGTCTGAATATCCATTCGAAAGTAAGTGGCGAGAGCGTTCGCGCGTATTGTATAGCTTGTCTCTTACATCCGCAAGGATAACACGATATGGTTCATTTGGCGTCACTTGTTTCCAAAATTCTGCATACCACAATTAATTTTGACAAACTTTAACATTACATATGACGTAGGATTTGAAGTTGGAGAATATGATGAAACACGTAGATCCAGTTAAAGGCTGATACATTATGATAATGAATGGAAAGATGATTTTAGCATCAGGTTGAGTATGAATACATTTGAAATTTTTATAGTTGAATACAGGTAGTGCATATTACTAATATAATGTTTTGAATCTTTCTTCGAGGACAGATGTAGTTCCTGAGCTCTAATTCTGAGTTCGTCGTTGCAACGCCACATAGACAACTGCAAAGAAATCAGATGCATTAGGATATTAAGAAAAAATATCTATTAGCGACTTGTCAATTAAACTTAAAAACACGTTTCATGTATTTATTTCCTCTTTTGAAGTACCTCAAACATAAGATCTTCTATCTGAGCATAGTACAATTTTGCCGCCATCATTTTAGCCAACAAGCACAGGTCCCTAGTAACTTCTGGAGCCACTCTAGGATTTCCTATATAATACAGGAAAATATAGATGGTGAAAAGAACGTACAAGTAAAAACTAATGACACTTCACTTATCATAGCTTTATAATGCGACTAAAAATAAAAAATCATTATGAATCAACGATATGGCAAACAATTCAATTATGCAGTTATTATATGGATCATACCATCACGATCTCCACCCATCCAAGACGAGAACTGAATAAGAGGGGCATTGTAAGGAACACGCTCGTTAATTCCAATATTCTTTAAAGTAGTATCCACACGATGTAAAATTTTTGGAACACCCTTCCATATAGTTTCATGAAAATAACTCATTCCTACTCTCATTTCATCTTGTGGTGTTGGTTGAGTTCTTCTGATTTCGTCTGTCCTAAAGGCAGCTTGAATCTGTAATACGAAGAAGAGTTCATTTAACAGCATACATAAGAAGAAAAAATATTGTCAGCAAATATTTTGAACTATAGACGACTTATTATCATTTGAAGACATGACAAGTCCGTAAAACCTAAAAGAACATACTGTATCTTGTAGTTATATTTAAATTAGACTAATATGTATTTTTCCTCATAAAGGTTTGTTTGTTATATGGATATTATCCCTCTCTTTGCAGAGGATTATTCAAAAGCAAAAGGAGGACATACAAATATTTATCATTAATTCATAAAAAACATATCTAAATATTCGATACTGCAGGCAGTGAAGATTTCAGAGAGAATGGATAAAACTGATTCCAAAAGAAAAGGAAATCATATGTGTATATATATATACCTCTCTTTGTAAAGCCTCATCAAGTTCTTGTTTGTCATCAGGAGTAATGTCCTTGGCATTCAACTGAACCAAACAATTCCTTATCCTGGTTAGGAAATAAATTGCCATATGTGAGTTAAGATTACACATACTTTAGAGTTCTTTAAAACAGAAACCTAAGACATTAACCAGGAAATTGTAATATTAGTTCAGCCGAGAAACAGTTTGCTTAGAAGCCTAAAGCAGGAATGGGTACTAGGTTGGAAACATATATGTACGCGCTCGCATTGCGAAGCGGCTATTTCCGGACTCGAATCTTGGCGTCCAGATCACCATGCAGGTGACCTAACCGTTGCGCCAAGGCTCCATCTCATAAAAACATTATCAAATAAATAAATAATATATATTTACCATTTTGATTATTAGTTTACAAAGATTTTGATTTTTGTTACCTTTTTTCTAATTTTGCTACAGTGGGCATAACGGTGATCTTTTTTTAGTTCATTTTGCATGTTCACAAGAAAATATTTTCTTCTTGTTCGATCTATTACTATATAGCAAATATCTAGTTCAAATTTTTTGTAATGTTCAGTTTTGTTAATCTACTTATTTTCATGAAGCCAATCTTTTCCATTTGTTTGCAAATCCATTTCCTAAAGCCTCCTTCCTCCATGCGTGAGCCATCGTGTCATTTTTTTCGTTAATTCTCTAGGCTTTAGATACATGAGCAGGCTTCAAAATTCTTAACGTGAGTAACTAATTTGTTTTATTTTATTATTAAAATGTGTGTACATGTTTTTATATTTCATTTTCATAATATTCTTATAACTTGAATATCTTTCGCATATGAACTCCGATTGATGCGTGGTTTCTTCCACTAGACTCATATTGATAATCCAGACAACATAAAACTAGTTTCGTTGAATTTGGAGACTGTCGAAATTTTGGGTTTTATTTGGATTTTTGACGAGCTTTAAATCAAAGGTGAGTAATTAAACCCACTCGCGCAATAATAAAATTTCCATTGCAAGTTAAATAAAATTTATGATGTGTTAAATAAATTTTTGATTGCTGTTTGTTGATTTAAATTGACATTTGAATTGAAATTGGATCAAAATTTACATTAAATTGAATCGACATTTAAATTTATATTGAAATTTAATTGCTAGTTAAACCCCGACATTGATAACTATTAACTATAGTGATATATTGGTTGATTTGGATGTTGTTTGAAATGGATGCTTATTGATTGATATGTTGGATGTATGGTTGTTTATTTATTTTTGATATATCTTTAATATCACCTTGTATATTGTTGACATCATTTAATTTGGTCATTTTAATCAATTTAAAATTGAATACCTGTGACATTTGAATTATGGGTTGAAATGATACATACCTATACAATTTCTCAAATTTTGATTGATTTGAATGATATTGTTTTAAAGAAAATAAAATTTTGGATTTATTTTAATTTAAGTGGTTAAATTGGTATTTTGAATTTTGATTAGGAGATGGAAAATCCCGTAAACATCTTTGAAAATATTATACTCATATTTTACGTGATATTGATTTGAATTACATAGGAATTTTTAGTTCTGACTCGAGTGTATTCTTTTTTCATTATGCTTGGGTCAGCCTGAGTATTTCAATGTTTGAAGACGTTATTCCTTGAAGACGAAGATGAAGTGTGACGCCCCACCTCTATACTCACGCTAACCAAGGACACTACGGGGTAATGCCGTCGACTAGCACGAAGAATAAGGCTGTTGAGGAGCGACCATCTGTGTAATTGCTTTGTGCGAGTACCGATATGTCAGATAATATAACTTACATTTCATTTCCATAGGAAATCGGACATATCAAATACAAACTCAAAGCTACCACAGAGTGGCTATGAGGCCTTCGGAAATAAATATAGAAATAAGCATAACACAAGTCAGTCACAGATATTCATATCACAAAGGCGGAAATAGATATGAATATACCACATGGAAGTGTACATCAGAGTAGTGGTCAAACTAGATCCACTACATCACAAAAGAATAGATACAAGTGCTAGACAAAAGAATAAGTATACAACAAGGAGTCTCTATCACAAATGTATACTAACAATACTATGCTAAAGTGGTTAGCCAAAAGTCAGGTGAAGGACCCTAATAAGAAGTCAAGCAGGAGCACCTGAAATACCTCGGTCAGACCCGATTATTATTTAAGAAGAAAAATAATAAACGGATCCGTCCAGTTATAAATATCAGATAAAATGAGATAGGATAAGAGATATCACAAACAACGTATGATAACAATACTGCCATACTGTGACAAGTATACATCAGATAACAACAAAAATCATACAATATCTCAAATATTCTCAAACACCAAAAGAATGTCATATTCTTTAAATTATTCACCAAAACACAAATATTGATAAAGCTTATCAATGCAATCCACGAAAATTGGTGAAACACAAATTCTAGAAATCAACCACCAGAAATCTAGAAATCACAAAGGGGGGAGGCCTATCACAAACGGGAGCATGAAAACTCACCAACACATGCATAACAAACAGAACGATATTCCATGGTCGCTAACCATCAATTTTGAGCCGAAGCTCCACAAACGGCCCGAAGACCATGGGTCGCTACCCCACCAGATTTTGAGTTGAAACTCCACAAACGGGGTTTAACCCCCACACAAACAAAGAGACGTCGCACATCGCTAGTCTAAATCACAAAATGATCATCATCGATCAATAAAAAGTGTGAATCACACTAAGCTAGTAAATATAAGAGTTTAGCTTCATGTCCCATAACCGCTGGCTTAACTTAAATATTTACGAACAAATTGTAGACTTCCACTCGAAAATTGTCACAAGATTCCAATCGAACAGGTCTAAGAATTAACCGACAAAGTAAACGCAAGCGTTTCATACCACTTGTTTTGCTAAGTCGTTTAATTGGATTTCTCGTACGAATGAGGTAAAGGTTTGTATATACTAATAGATTGGAAAACGACTTTTATAAACGAGATTTGTATTAAAAATAGAGTTGGAATCATCTTTGTGAAAGAGTTTGAATATTTACTACTTGTATAGAAACCTTTGTATTTTAAAGTGACAAATCATAGAAATGATTGTAAAAACAATCAATCACCAAAATCCACATTCGACAACGTGAATTAAAACCATAAAAATCGATACCGAATCCATCAAAATGGATATTCCAAAAATTCCCGAAAAAGAAGTCATCAAAGTCGATAAACGATAACAACAATTCGGATCATCAAAAATCGATTAAAAATTGGAAACCCAAGCAAAATAAGCAAATTGGGCTAAGACAAGCAGATCAGTCGACTGAACCAGGTGGTCAGTCGGCTGATCCAATGCCTGGAAACTTTCGATTTCCAGGTCAGTCGACTCAACCATAAGGTCAGTCGACTGATACAGGCACATATTGTTTTCTATCCCATGGTTCAGTCGACCGACCTCTTGGTTCAATCGACTGAACCTGCTTCTACAGCATTATCAGCCTAGCCCCCAAGTGGGGAAAAATTCTATCCAGAGGCGAACGGATGAGCAACGAAGATTAAGGATTTACGCCAAGCGACAACCCAGCCTTGTATGGCTCTTCGAAATACCCCAAAAACGTGTTCAAACATCAAAGATAGGATTTTTAAAGATCTGACCTTAAAACACCAAAAATTGGAATATTCATCAAACCAATTCAATCCAAAAGGAAATGGACAAGAAATAGATGTTAGGAATTACTACCAAACAACTATCAATGATATAGACATAGATGTGAGTTCAAAAACTCACCTTTTCAACCCAAAACAACAAATGAAAAGCTCTAAAGCAAAGGAAATATCAACTACTCTTCAATTTCAACTCTAGAAGCTCCAATCTAAGATCATAAGCAATATTTCCTAAGTTAGGTTATAGGAAATTTCTGAAATTGGAGAGACATTGAGATGGAGAAGAAGAAGAGGATGCTTACCTAAGCTTCTCTTTGATGTTAGAGCTAGAATTTGTATTTCCTAATCAATCTAGGGCCTGGAATTTTAATTTCCTTTCTCTTCCCCCATTTTTACCTTAGCTTGAGTGTTAGGAAATGTTATGAAGGAATGAAGTGGAGTGGAGTGGGAGTTAGGGTATTAGGTGGGTTGGGTGTTAGGTTATTGGGCTGAAACCCAAACCCAAAGCCCTAAATGAAAATATCAAAATTTCACTCAACTCCAAACATATCGATATTTATACTCAAAAAGGTCGCAAACACCATTTTGGACTCAATGGAAGTGGTCTCGGGTCCTAATTCGACTGTTTACAAAAAGTGACATTTCGGACCTAAATCCGACTAACGATGCTATATTTAAATAAAACATTTAAATATACAATCGTAAAATATGCGGGTTGTTATAGGAAGATTGGTGATCGTATTTATTATTATTTTTCCGCTGCATTATTTGATATGTTTGTTTATTATACTCATTAATGTTGTAAAAATATGTAATCAAATGCATATTGTAAAACAACTTCATGAACTATTTTATTTGATTATTATATTTTGTCGTTCCGCTGCGAGATTCTGTGTATTACTTTCCTTCTTTTCTCTTAGTTTCTTTATCAAACCCTATTGATAATCAACCCTTTTGAATGGTTTGAGTTAGACATGTATTATTTAAGAAGAAAAATAATAAACGGATCAGTCTAGCTATAAATATCAGATAAAATGAGATAGGATAAGAGATATCACAAACAACGTATGATAAAAATACTGCCATACTGTGACAAGTATACATCAGATAACAACAAAAATCATACAATATCTCAAATATTCTCAAACACCAAAATAATGTCATATTCTTTAAATTATTCACCAAAACACAAATATTGATAAAGCTTATCAATGCAATCCACGAAAATTGGTGAAACACAAATTCTAGAAATCAACCACCAGAAATCCAGAAATCACAAAGGGGGAGGCCTATCACAAACGGGAGCATGAAAACTCACCAACACATGCATCACAAACAGAACGCTATTCCATGGTCGCTAACCATCAATTTTGAGCCGAAGCTCCACAAACGGCCTGAAGACCATGGGTCGCTACCCCACCAGATTTTGAGTTGAAACTCCACAAACGGGGTTTAACCCCCACACAAACAAAGAGACGTCGCACATCGCTAGTCTAAATCACAAAATGATCATCATCGATCAATAAAAAGTGTGAATCACACTAAGCTAGTAAATATAAGAGTTTAGCTTCATGTCCCATAACCGCTGGCTTAACTTAAATATTTACGAACAAATTGTAGACTTCCACTCGAAAATTGTCACAAGATTCCAATCGAACAAGTCTAAGAATAAACCGACAAAGTAAACACAAGCGTTTCATACCACTTGTTTTGCTAAGTCGTTTAATTGGATTTCTTGTACGAATGAGGTAAAGGTTTGTATATACTAATAGATTGGAAAACGGCTTTTATAAACGAGATTTGTATTAAAAATAGAGTTGGAATAATCTTTGTGAAAGAGTTTGAATATTTACTACTTGTATAGAAACCTTTGTATTTTAAAGTGACAAATCATAGAAATGATTGTAAAATCAATCACCAAAATCCACATTCGACGACGTGAATTAAAACCATAAAATCGATACCGAATCCATCAAAATGGATATTCCCAAAACTCCCGAAAAAGAAGTCATCAAAGTCGATAAATGATAACAACAATTCGGATCATCAAAAATCGATTAAAAATTGGAAACCCAAGCAAAATAGGCAAATTGGGCTGAGACAAGCAGATCAGTCGACTGAACCAGGTGGTCAGTCGGCTGAGACAATGCCTGGAAACTTTCGGTTTCCAGGTCTGTCGACTGAACCATAAGGTCAGTCGACTGATACAGGCACAAATTGTTTTCTGTCCCCTGGTTCAGTCGACCGACCTCCTGGTTCAGTCGACTGACCTCCTGGTTCAATCGACTGAACCTGCTTCTACAGCATTATCAGCCTAGCCCCCAAGTGTGGAAAAATTCTATCCGGAGGCGAACGGACGAGCAACGGAGACTAAGGATTTATGCCAAGCGACAACCCAGCCTTGTATGGCTCTTCGAAACACCCCAAAAACGTGTTCAAACATCAAAGATAGGATTTTTAATGATTTGACCATAAAACACCAAAAATTGGAATATTCATCAAACCAATTCAATCCAAAAGCAAATGGACAAGAAATAGATGTTAGGAATTACTACCAAACAACTATCAAAGATATAGACATAGATGTGAGTTCAAAAACTCACCTTTTCAACCCAAAACAACAAATGAGAAGCTCTAAAGCCAAGGAAAGATCAACTACTCTTCAATTTCAACTCTAGAAGCTCCAATCTAAGATCATAAGCAATATTTCCTAAGTTAGTTTATAGGAAATTTCTGAAATTGGAGAGAGATTGAGATGGAGAAGAAGAAGAGGATGCTTACCTAAGCTTCTCTATGATGTTGGAGCTAGAATTTGTATTTCCTAATCAATCTAGGGCTTGGAATTCTAATTTCCTTTCTCTTCCCCCATTTTACCTTAGCTTGAGTGTTAGGAATGTTATGAAGGAATGAAGTGGAGTGGAGTGGGAGTTAGGGTATTAGATGGGTTGGGTGTTAGGTTATTGGGCTGAAACCCAAACCCAAAGCCCTAAATGAAAATATCAAAATTTCACTCAACTCCAAACATATCGATGTTTATACTCATAAAGGTCGCAAACACCATTTTGGACTCAATGGAAGTGGTCTCGGGTCCTAATTCGATTGTTTGCAAAAAGTGACATTTCGGACCTAAATCCGACTAACGATGCTATATTTAAATAAAACATTTAAATATACAATCGTAAAATATGCGGGTTGTTACAGTCTCCCCTCCTTAAAGAAATTGCGCCCTCGCAATACTTAAGAAAAAGAAATAAAAAGTAACAACCATACAAAGGCATAATAACACAAAAAAGAAGAAATTTTGAAATAAGAAGTTCACCTTAAGGAGCACGAGAGAGTAAGTCCGGATGTGTTCGCTCGATGAATTCTCTAGATTGCCAAGAGCAATCCTTAGGATTTGGGGACCATTGAACTTTCACAAGAGGAACATCTTTATTTCGAAGGCGTTTAACCTCCGTAGCAATGATACGGATAGGATGTTGCTCATAAGTTAAATTAGGCGAAACTTCAATTTCTTGAATAACACCTGACTCAAGAATAGAATCAGAATCTCGAAGGCATTTCCGTAATTGAGAGACGTGGAATACGTCATGAATAGCAGAAAACTGAGCCGGTAATAAAAGGCGATAAGCCACGGAACCAATGCGTTCGGTGATAGGAAATGGACCAATATATCGAGGTGCTAATTTTCCCGATCGACTGAAACGCAAAACACCCTTCATAGGTGAAACACGAATAAACACAAAATCTCCCACAGAAAATTCTAATTTCCTTCTTCGATTATCGGCATAGGATTTTTGCCTACTTTGAGCTTCTTTCATCCTATGACGAATAAGGTCAATCTTTTCTGTGGCATCACGAATAAAATCTGGACCTAAAACCAGCTACTCACATGCTTTAAGCCAACACGAAGGAGATCGGCATGGCCTTCTGTAGAGTGCCTCGAAAGGGGCCATACCGATACTAGATTGGAAGCTATTATTATAGGAAAACTCAACAAGAGAAATATGATCTTCCCAACTTCCACCAAAATCAAGAACACATGCACGAAGAAGATCTTCAAGAGTTTGATTCATACGCTCGGTTTGTCCATCGGACTGAGGATGATAAGCGGTGCTAAAATTAAGCTTCATTCCCAAAGCTTTTTGAAGACCTTTCCAAAACCCACTAGTAAACAATGGATCACGATCGCTAACAATATAAGTAGGAACTCCATGCAATCTAACAATTTCCTTGACAAAGAGTTTAGCCAAAATAGGTACGGTCCGATTGGACCGAACGAGAATAAAATGGGCGGACTTTGTAAGTCTATCAACTATCACCCATAGGCTATCATGACCCGAACGAGAACGGGGAAGACCGTCAACAAAGTCCATGGAAATTTGATCCCACTTCCATATTGGAATTTCCAAAGGTTGCAATAACCCACCGGGCCTTTGATGCTCGACCTTTACGTGTTGGCAAGTCATGCAATGCGTAATAAAGTTAGCAATATCAGATTTCATTCCATCCCAATAATAAAGTCGCTTCATATCCGCGTACATTTTACTACTACCGGGATGAATGGTAAATTTAGAACGATGAGAATCTTCTAAAATGTCTCTACGAAGATCAATAATTTTTGGCACAATAAGTCTACCATATTTTTGAATACCGCCACGAGCATCAATATCAATGTCCTTCAAACCTTCAATATCAATTTTATCCCTACAACTTTGGCTAAGAAGAACCAATTCGGGATCATGCTTTTGAGCTTCAAGAATGCGGTCTAAAAGAGAAGGATGAGGCTCAAGGCTACACAAAATAAGAGATGAACATGAATTGGATTCACGATCTCGAATCTCACAAGTGGATAAAGTCGCGAGATCATTCCACTCGGATATCATCATAGAAACAACCACTTGTTGCTTACGACTAAGGGCATCGGCAACACGATTACCCTTTCCAGGAGTATAAAGAATATCAAGATCATAAGATGCAAGGAACTCGAGCCAACGTTGTTGATGCAAATTAAGTTTCTTTTGAGAAAATAAATACTTCAAAGATTTATGATCGGTGTATAGAACAAATTTCTCTCCCAAAAGGTAATGATGCCAAATCCTAAGTGCGAAAACAATAGTTGCGAGCTCTAAATCATGAGTGGCATATCTAGTCTCGGCAGGCTTTAATTGCCTAGAAGCATAAGCGATAACACGTTCCCTTTGCATGAGAACGGCACCCAAACCAACACGACTAGCATCGGTATAAACAATAAAATCTTGGTTCCCATCGGGAATCACAAGAATGGGAGCATCGGAAAAGAGTTCTTTTAGTTTCTGAAAAGCAGCTTCACATTTGTCTGACCAAATGTATTTAACTCCCTTCTTTGTCAAATTAGTAAGAGGTACGGAAATTTTAGAAAAGTCTTTTATGAACCGATGGTAATAGCCCGCTAATCCAAGGAAGCTATGAATTTCCATCACACTCTCCGGTCTCTTCCAATTTTGAATCGCTTCAATCTTTGAAGGATCCGCGGAAATTCCGGATTCAGAAATAATATGCCCCAAAAATTTCACACGAGATTGCCAAAAGTGGCATTTAGAAAATTTTGCTTTTAATTGGTTGCTCCTAAGAATTTCCAACACAATCCAAAGATGATTTTCATGCTCTTCCTCGGTTTTAGAATAAACTAGAATATCATCGATAAAGATGAGAACAAATCGATCGAGGAAGTCTTTGAAAACTCGATTCATAAGGTCAACGAAATAAGCTGGAGCATTCGTCAAACCAAATGGCATAACAAGCCATTCATAAGATCCATAACGAGTACAGAATGATGTCAAAGGAATGCTATCCTCTGTAATACAGAGCTGATGAAAACCGGTTGCTAAGTCTAACTGTGAAAAGACTGTAGCACCACTAAGTTGATCGAATAAATCATCAATCCGAGGTAAGGGATATTTATTCTTGATGGTGAGATCATTAAGCTTGCAGTAGTCAACGCAAAGCCTAAGTGTACCATCAGATTTCTTCACAAAAATAGCCGAAGCTCCCCATGGAGAGGAACTAGAACGAACAAACTGTTTTTCTTCCAATTCGGATAATTGTTTACGCATCTCCTCATTTTACTTATTGGACATACGATAAGGAGGACGAGTAATAGGTAGAGCTCCAGGGATTAGATTAATTCTGAACTCAATTGCTCGCTTAGGTGGTAATCCTAAAACGGGCTCAAATATGTCGGGAAATTCACAAACAATGTGAATGAGGGAAATGACATCTTCCTCATCATCGTTATTGTCATCATGAGGATTTAGAGAATACAAGGATGCTCCCGAATTAGAATCTGAATCTTTAAGAACAAGAGAAATCTGCTTAACAGATTGAGGATGTCGAAGATATATAGTCTGCTCAGGGCATAGGATACGGGCTTCATATCGGTTAAGCCAATCCATTCCCAAAATCATTCTGAAGCCTAAGTAACGCATAACATGCAAATCGGCATGGAAAGAGTAATCACATAAAATAATCTCGACATCTTTACACAGTAAACTGAGTGTTGCGGATCCACCAAACGGATTCGCAATTCTCAATGAAGTCATCAAGCCAATAACATTCAAAGACAAAGCATCAATAAGTTCTTTTGATATAAAAGAGTGAGATGCACCCGTATAAAAAAGAACTTGAATAGGAAGATAACGAAATATAATAATGCCATCAAGGATAGAATGGGAATTACCTTGACCAAGAGAAGTGTTAGTAGGGGTTGCACAACATTTAGCTTGCCCTCCTTCTTGCTTTGAAGTTTGGGACACAAAGATATAGTATGACCCGAACTCTTGCAATAGCGGCAAGTAAGGGACTTCGGACACTTGTTTGCATAATGGTCCTTAGAACCACAATTGTAACATTCTCTGCGACTAGAGGTAGGAGTCTTTGCTACTGAAGTTTCTTGCTTCCCTTTCTTGTTGGGATTAGGCTTGAACTTAAAAGGCCTCTTCTTGTTGATGTTTTGTTTGACTTCAACATCACTTTCTTTATCGGCCTCTTCGAGTCGAAGAGCGATATCAACAAGCTGATCGAAAGAAACTTCTAATTTCAGAAGTAATGGCTTTTTGAGGTTCTTATTCAACCCATAGACAAATCTCTGATTTTTCTTCAATGGGTTATTAATATACTCGACCCCATATTTAGATAGAGATTCGAAAGATGCGACGTAATCCATCACAGAAGATTCACCTTGAACAAGGTCAATGAAGCGTCGAGCTAGAGATACTTTTTCAGCTTCTGGCACAAATTTCAACTCGAACCTTTCCCGGAATTGCTCCCAAGTAAGATCCGCTTCAATAATTTCAGAAATCAAAAGCTCATACCAATCTAATGCTCTCTCCTGGAGCATGCTAGAAGCCACTTAGACTCGATGTAGATCAATAAGATTCATGCGGGAAAAGATGCGATCGCATGTTCTTAGCCAAGCTTGGACTTCTATAATGCTTTCGGAACCCTTGAAAGGCCTTACACCCAAGTAGGTGTAACCACTGCACAAGCGTGCAAACTCAGATTTAGGATGAGTAGGCCCTGGAATGGGTCCGATAGCTTGAGCATTTTTCACAAGATCTAGAAGTTGCTGAGCAGACATAAATACTCCATCTTGAGGAGTAGCACTGGATTGACCGGCGCTGGGATGGCCTGTCTAACCATTTCTCTTCTTTAAGAAAGAAAGAAAAGTGGAAAAAGGTTATTCACAAAATGAATATCAAACAAACTTTATTGATAAAACAAGGCATCATAAAAAGAAATAGGATAGAATGGTACGAAGACTCGAATTAAATCATATGGCACGATTCCTAAGAAAGACTTAGGACAATGATCCTTGCTAGATTATTCTACATTGTTCCGAAGTTTGGCTCTGATACCAAGCTATGACGCCCCACCTCTATACTCACGCTAACCAAGGACACTACGGGGTAATACCGTCGACTAGCAAGAAGAATAAGGCTGTTGAGGAGCGACCATCTGTGTAATTGCTTTGTGCGAGTACCGATATGTCAGATAATATAACTTACATTTCATTTCCAGAGGAAATCTGACATATCAAATACAAATTCAAAGCTACCACAGAGTGGCTATGAGGCCTTCGGAAACAAATATAGAAATAAGCATAACACAAGTCAGTCACAGATATTCATATCACAAAGGCGGAAATAGATATGAATATACCACATGGAAGTGTACATCAGAGTAGTGGTTAAACTAGATCCACTACATCACAAAAGAATAGATACAAGTGCTAGACAAAAGAATAAGTATACAACAAGGAGTCTCTATCACAAATGTATACTAACAATACTATGCTAAAGTGGTTAGCCAAAAGTCAGGTGAAGGACCCTAATAAGAAGTCAAGCAGGAGCACCTGAAATACCTCGGTCAGACCCGGGTATTATTTAAGAAGAAAAATAATAAACGGATCAGTCTAGCTATAAATATCAGATAAAATGAGATATGATAAGAGATATCACAAACAACGTATGATATCAATACTGCCATACTGTGACAAGTATACATCAGATAACAACAAAAATCATACAATATCTCAAATATTCTCAAACACCAAAAGAATGTCATATTCTTTAAATTATTCACCAAAACACAAATATTGATAAAGCATATCAATGCAATCCACGAAAATTGGTGAAACACAAATTCTAGAAATCAACCACCAGAAATCCAGAAATCACAAAGGGGGGAGGCCTATCACAAACGGGAGCATGAAAACTCACCAACACGTGCATCACAAACCGAACGCTATTCCATGGTCGCTAACCATCAATTTTGAGCCGAAGCTCCACCAACGGCCCGAAGACCATGGGTCGCTACCCCACCAAATTTTGAGTTGAAAATCCACAAACGAGGTTTAACCCCCACACAAACAAAGAGACGTCGCACATCGCTAGTCTAAATCACAAAATGATCATCATCGATCAATAAAAAGTGTGAATCACACTAAGCTAGTAAATATAAGAGTTTAGCTTCATGTCCCATAACCGCTGGCTTAACTTAAATATTTATGAACAAATTGTAGACTTCCACTCGAAAATTGTCACAAGATTCCAATCGAACAAGTCTAAGAATTAACCGACAAAGTAAACGCAAGCGTTTCATACCACTTGTTTTGCTAAGTCGTTTAATTGGATTTCTTGTACGAATGAGGTAAAGGTTTGTATATACTAATAGATTGGAAAACAGCTTTTATAAACGAGATTTGTATTAAAAATAGAGTTGGAATCATCTTTGTGAAAGAGTTTGAATATTTACTACTAGTATAGAAACCTTTGTATTTTAAAGTGACAAATCACAGAAATGATTGTAAAAACAATCAATCACCAAAATCCACATTCGATGACGTGAATTAAAACCATAAAAATCGATACCGAATCCATCAAAATGGATATTCCCAAAAATCCCGAAAAAGAAGTCATCAAATTCAATAAATGATAACAACAATTCGGATCATCAAAAATCGATTAAAAATTGGAAACCCAAGCAAAATAGGCAAATTGGGCTGAGACAAGCAGACCAGTCGACTGAACCAGGTGGTCAGTCGGCTGACCCAATGCCTGGAAACTTTCGGTTTCCAGGTCAGTCTACTGAACCATAAGGTCAGTCGACTGATACAGGCACAGATTGTTTTTTGTCCCCTGGTTCAGTCGACCGACCTCCTGGTTCAGTCGACTGAACCTGCTTCTACAGCATTATCAGCCTAGCCCCCAAGTAGGGCAAAATTCTATCCAGACGCGAATGGACGAGCAACGGAGACTAAGGATTTACGCCAAGCGACAACCCAGCCTTGTATGGCTCTTCGAAACACCCCAAAAACATGTTCAAACATCAAAGATAGGATTTTTAAAGATTTGACCTTAAAACACCAAAAATTGGAATATTCATCAAACCAATTCAATCCAAAAGCAAATGGACAAGAAATAGATGTTAGGAATTACTACCAAACAACTATCAAAGATATAGACATAGATGTGAGTTCAAAAACTCTACTTTTCAACCCAAAACAACAAATGAGAAGCTCTAAAGCAAAGGAAAGATCAACTACTCTTCAATTTCAACTCCAGAAGCTCCAATCTAAGATCATAAGCAATATTTCCTAAGTTAGGTTATAGGAAATTTCTGAAATTGGAGAGACATTGAGATGGAGAAGAAGAAGAGGATGCTTACCTAAGCTTCTCTTTGATGTTGGAGCTAGAATTTGTATTTCCTAATCAATCTAGGGGTTGGAATTCTAATTTCCTTTCTCTTCCCCCATTTTTACCTTAGCTTGAGTGTTAGGAAATGTTATGAAGGAATGAAGTGGAGTGGAGTGGGAGTTAGGGTATTAGATGGGTTGGGTGTTAGGTTATTGGGTTGGAACCCAAACCCAAAGCCCTAAATGAAAATATCAAAATTTCACTCAACTCCAAACATATCGATGTTTATACTCAAAAAAGTTGCAAACACCATTTTGGACTCAATGGAAGTGGTCTTGGGTCCTAATTCGACTGTTTGCAAAAAGTGACATTTCGGACCTAAATCCGACTAACGATGCTATATTTAAATAAAACATTTAAATATACAATCGTAAAATATGCGGGTTGTTATAGGAAGATTGGTGATCGTATTTATTATTATTTTTCCGCTGCATTATTTGATATGTTTGTTTATTATACTCATTAATGTTGTAAAATATGTAATCAAATGTATATTGTAAAACAGCTTCATGAACTATTTTATTTGATTATTATATTTTGTCGTTCCGCTGCGAGATTCTATGTCTTACTTTCCTTCTTTTCTCTTAGTTTCTTTATCAAACCCTATTGATAATCTACCCTTTTGAATGGTTTGAGTTAGACATGTGTGATTTATTGTCAACTTAAATTGTCCAAAAAAGCGGGTCATCACAGTTGGTATCAGAGCTTAAGTATGGAGATACCTTATCCTGTTAGGGTAAACTCATTAAGAGATAGGGTAATGGAATGCCCTATTATGAGTTGAGAGTATATATATGAGAGAGCGTACTTGTTAGTATTATAGAATGTTTTGAAATTGATAAATGAAATGATTTTAACTCGGAGTATATTTTGTATATACACAAGAATGAATTTAAATAAAATGATATAGTCCTTTATGATTGTTTTGACTGTTACCACTTTACTGCTTGATTGATTGGAATGATACTGCTTATTATCATTTATTTATTGATTAGTTGTGCTCGCCCAGTTTATGAGCATCGACTATTGGTTGTTGATTTGAGCATTGATTATTGTCATGAATTTTCAAAATAGTTTTAAACGGTTTATAAGAAATTGCATATTTTCAACATGGGATTAGAAATAAATACATATCTGAATCCCCCGCAATATTATTATACGAGTATTTGATACCATATTCGAAAGTGATATATAAAATATGGTTTAGATAGTTACAATTTATAACTAAAAAGTTATTCAAATTGCAAATTAGAGAACTTGAATTCCTGGGTTTTGAATATTGGTTCTAAGATTTTGAAAAAAATAAAGCAGTATTGTTTGAAAGTATTTTCGTACTGAAATGTTTTCAAAATTATTTCGAAGGAAATAAAGTGCAGAACTAACTTATGTCGCTGGAAAATAATTTCAGTGATCGCAACACCATCGGCATTCATTTTTGAGCTTCAAAGTGGGGAAGGCCACTGTAGTAGCTTTGCTACATGATTGAATTGATGAAACTGATTTTGATTCAAATCCCTGAAGTATGATTTGATATATGAAAGATATGTATATATTTATTTCAAATGATTGAAATAAACTTGGTGTTCAGTTCTCAAATTTCGGTTGAATAATATTATGAACACCTGTATCCTATGCGTTGGAATTGATTGATTGTGCATCTCGTTGAGATGATTAATTGTTGATTTCCAATTTCCTCTAAATTGGAACTTGATTTTTTCGACTATCTTGAATAGTTTAACACTTCCAAATTGATATTTAAAATTTAAAGCTTGGTATTTTAGAAAGATATATAAAGGTTTAGTTTTGTAACTCTTAAATTGAAGGATGATATAATTTAAACAGGTTTAAACTATTAAAATTTTTGGTAAATAAAATGAATAAAATTATTTTGTATTACACAAATTTGAAATTTTGTTCTGAATTGTTTAAGCGAAATTTTGTTTTTGGAAATTGTTATGAACTTAGTAATGTTTTATAAAGTAAATTTTGTACCAAATGATTTTTCTAAAACATACTGATTTGGAAAAGAAAATCTTGATTTATAAACTTGACATAAATAGTAAATTGAATTTATTTCTAAAAATTATTGATTGTGGAAATTTTGAATTTTAAATGGTATTCGATCTTGAAAAGGAAAATTATTGTTGAACTCCTATATGAATTTGAAACCAAACTGATACTTTGAAATTGATTGATTTCGAAGATCTTTGACTCTATAAATATATTGATTTGAAAATTTTCGACTCTTATATGAAAATGGTTTGTATAAGTATGAAGTTAGTTCTCAAACTATTGATTTTGGAAAGTACTCAATTTAGAAATGAAATCTTATGTATATAATGGAATTTATATAAGTGTGATATTTGAAGTTATGATTTTGAAAAGGGTACTATATATAGTATGATATATTTTGAAGTAAAAGATATGGGAAGTACCCTCCGTGAAGAAGTATAATATGTTATGCTTCGAACCCTAATGGACTTGGGTGAATCCAGGAATGGATTCGACCGATAACCCTAATGGACCTGGGTGAATTCAAAAATGGATTCGAATTGATATAGGTTGTCCGGACTTAAACTCATGAGTTCCTCGATTTTTTTTCTTTTTTCCAGGGTAGATGGTTCTTTAGTTTTCCCAATGGATGCGCTTTCGATCCTGGGATTTGTTGTTTATGAATCTTCCGATAAGGAAGTGCAACTATTGTGTAAATCATTGAAGCAGCGTACCACTGAGGCAGGGGTCGATGGTCCCTTGTTTAAGAAATGGCCACGATATTTTTCTAGAATCCGGAAGGTAGATGGATCTTCTAGAAGGTTTTGTGTCCATTGCGTAAACAATGAAGTGGGCCACTGCTAACCGATTATCATCATTTGACATCATATTTTGAGCGGTACTTTTCATATCTGTTTTTAAGTATTTTCACTGGGTGTTGAAACAGGTATACTAAGTACTTGGATAATTCTAGTCTTGCGCCTGATCAACATATGGCCAGAGTCGGTAAGAACGAGGATAAACTTGTTAAGACATCGAGTTATAAAAGTATTTTGATAAAGTATTATATAAAGAATATTTTGATTATTTTTTTCCTTTTCTAAATACTTTAAAATGTTTAAAAGGTTGTTTATTTATGTACGACATGGTTTAAAAGTTAATTATCAATGTTGTCAATATTGTGATATGTTATTGATTCAATAAAACATATTTAAAGTTAATGATTATTGATTTATTAATAATATTTAAAAAGTATTTTGATATTAAAATTAATAAATTTATAAATAATTGATTAAGGTTTTCAATAACTCCTTTCTAAATGTAAGTAATGATGTAAACAATTATTTCCAAATAGTTTACATATATTTATAATGATGTTATTTAAAATATTTAAATGGTATTTATAAATGAAGTAAGAAATTTTACAATTTAATTTTTGTGAAGTATTAAATTATTAAGTAATAAAGATGATTGATTTGCAAATGAAGTTTTCAAATGAATGCTTCAAATAAAATTTAGATAAGTTTCTTTTAATATATAATTTAGAGATATTATATAAATGGACTAAAAAAAATTCTGTTTTAAAAATCTTATAAAATAAATAAATTATTAGGGAAGTTTTATTTATAGTAATTTGTTTGAAATAAATTTGAATCGCTATTTTCGAAAGTATGGTTTGAACTATTTACTTGGTTTTCGAAGTAGAAATATGAAATTTATAGGTTTATATACTATTTGAATTTTGTATTAAAGCAAAATAAATGTTTTCCATGATTTGAATATTCATTTTAAAACAAGTACTTTAAAGTTAATTATGAGGATATGAAATTTTATAATTTGATTTGAAAAATTAATGTAAGATTTGAGTATGCTATTAGTTTCAGTTTAATAATCTTTGAGTTTATACTTATTTTAAAATAATAATCTAATAAATTATCGGATTTAAAGAACTTTATTTTAAAGCTTGTTAAAATGTTTTGATATAAATTTCTGACAGTATTTTTACTTTTGGGAAATCTTTTCATAATGCTATGAGGATGTTTTAAATATGTCTTATATTTATACTAAGTGAATAAGGTTAAATGTTTTAGTTGAATTTTAAGATATATTGAAATATTTCTTTCCTCTTCAAAGACAAATACCAAATACTTAAAAATTTATTCTATAATCGAATTAAGTTATAAACTTAAGTAAATGAAGTAGAAGCTTAAGTAATATTTTACGAAATGATTCACTAATGACTTAAATTTTTAATGGAAAATAAATTATGTAAGTGACTGATCTTTACATAAATAAATGAGTATTAAAAATGAATGAAATGTGACATCCCGGAATTTCTGACAATATCAATTTAATAATCTGCATTGAAAATTAAATTGATTTGAAGATTTTTGTTGATAAATTTGAATTGATTTAATAATCTTCTTTTAATAAATATTAAATGGTGTGATTATTAATCCTTGTTTATATCTGAATGGGATGATATCTATTGGATGATATGTTGTGATATTCAGTGATGTGATATTTGATATATCTGTGATAAATGTGTGATATTTATCTGTGTTAAATGCTGTGTAAATTCAAAGTATTAAATTGAATTGAAATGAATTGTTTTAACTTTAAAACAACTTGGCCTTAAAAGATACGGTTTGGATTTCGATGAGACCGGGATCGGGTTTCCAGATTTGAATATCCGAAAACCACATCGATCCAAATTAACGATAGGTCGTGAATCTCAAGTGAAGATGAAGATTCAAAATGCAAGGGTTATTGTCGTTAACTCTGAGGGTGATTCCAAAATGAGTGTAACGAGATAATGCCTTCAGTTTCGTTCAAACCCGGAACGAACTTGTATGGATTGAATGCTTTCAGAACATCGTCAGGTGGACGATGAGCATTCTAAGAGATGTGTTCTCTAAAGGTAATCGTAGCCTCAAGCCTCATCAACCGGGAATGGCTAAAACAGGGGAGGTGCAGCAAGGTTAGTGGGTAGCCCCCAAGTAGGATGAGATTTCCCATGTCTAGAGTCCCTTTTTATTCAGTGTGTGGTTGGTCGCGCCAACCGCGGGGTTTCTTGTCCGGGAATTATCCAGTAAGGGATGTTCCGGCCTTGTGTTGTAGGGGACTTAGGGTGGGTCCTTGGTACAGTGATCTAGGCCACGTACTGTGACGGGCGGTACCCCAGTAGCCCTGCCATTGTATGGAATCCAAAATCTTATAAGTGCCAACGGATTTGATTGTGTTACCCACTTGTTGGCTAGTATGCTGGAATTTAATCATGTAACAATTTCAGCTATTTCTTATTTACTTGAAAACCGTAGACCTATTATAATATCACTGGATTTCCAATCAAATGTTTGGTTAGCGTAAGGTAAAAACTTTTCCATGTTTATGTGTGGGAAGTCTTACGTGATACCTTTTGTTTTCAAAGGATTTTCAAAGTTAAGCAACTTTAACCTGTTACTCATACCAGACCCATGTCTGACCCGGAGTTTATTTCTGTTTTTCTTAAACTCTCGGGTACTCAAATTTTTACGAGTAGCCAAGGGATTCAGGTTAGCTTTGACGAATTGTGGAGGAGCAATGGAGCAGGAGGCTTCAGCGTTGTAGATATATATAGTGTTCCGCTGTGTTGGTATCTCTGTGTTGTATCTGTGTTGTATTTGAGTTGTATCGAGTTGTATTAACTAGACAGGTATTTATAACTATCTAGTATGTGTTTCATTATCTGTGTAACTCTGATGTATATGATACTATGTAATCTCTTATGTGATATATTATATTTCATTCGTTCCGCTGTTGAGATTCTGTTGTTGTTTTCTGCTTTCTTCTTTATCTTTTCTATTTCTCACCTCTTTCTTTCTTAAAGATGATGCAACTTTCTGGTAGTAGAAAGTTGGGTCATCACACTTGGTATCAGAGCTTGGGTTGAGCGAATACCTAAGCTCTGGAGTGGTGTCTATCTTGAGAGAGCGTATTTGTATTTTGATATATATATATATATTTATTTATTTATTTCTACCTATCTGTTGGGTTACTTGTTCGGGTTTTCCAATATAATTTTTAAAGGTAGATGGGGTAGTGGTGTGTGCAACACAACTACCAATGGTTGGGGTTTGTTGAGGTTAGAAGTGTATCTGTCGAGACTGTAGACCCAATACCGTCTCGAGTGAATTTTTGTTATGGTGTAAGGATTTCACCAATCTCTGTAGAAATCTGTTAGGGTTCGGAGTCCATTTCTGAAGTGCAGTTTGGATGAGTAGGATTTGGATTCTAACAGTTGAGCAGAAGCTAGTGGTGGTATCTTGATATCGCGGGAATTTGTAGCTGTGTGATGAGACGCAGTGACTATGGATGTCGCCGAAGATGTTTCTTTGAAACAAGTTTAAGGAAGTGTGTTTGCGTCGGTGTTGAGGCTGAGTTCAGCTGGGGGTTTGTGTTTGGCTTTGAGGCCTGAGTTTCTCAAGGAGTTTGGATTAGGAAGTCTTTGGCATCAGTGGCAACGTCGCAATTCAGATTGTTCTGTGGGCAGGCAAGGAGGTCATTTGTCAGCAGTGTCTAGAAGTGAGGTTCAGAAGCAGCAGAGTGGTTCCGTTTCTTCGATGGATTGGCTAGATAAGCTTAAGTTGTTCTGATTGGTAAAGAGAGAACAATTTTCTTTGGATATTAGATGGGGTTGGTAGCAAAAGTGACTTGCGATAGTTGAGTGTTCTCTTGGTTTGTCAAAGATCTTTCGGGATTTCTGAGTTTTCTTCCTTATGGATCGGTTGAACCATATTCTGAGATGTGTTATCCAGTTTGTGCTCGTGTGTATCATCAGCATTTTCATCTACTCTCAGATCAGAGTTGTGCAGCGGAAGCAGTTTGAGAGTGCATCTGTTTTTCTTTTCCAGATAGGAGAAGTTGTTTTCTACTGATGATAGTAGAGGCTGTGTTCTTGATTATTTTAGTCTGAGTTGTTTTGAGGCATCAGCGAAGGTTGAGCTGATCAGTAGAGATGAAGGCAGCCCTGGATAGTTAGATGAGTTTTGTGGATAAGAGACAGAGGAATTTGGATTTCGAAGTCGGGATTTGGTTTTGAGTAAGTTTTCTCAGATCGAAGGAGCTTTGAGTTTGGTAAGATTGAGAAGCCAGCTCCGAGATATTTTGGATCTTTTCTATTGTTCTTCTGAGGATAAGTGTTTGATCTGCTGGAGTGATTGTTAGTTTGGATAACTGGGATTCGATGTGTTTCACGTATCTCTGAGGGAGTACGTGTAAGATCTATCTCTAGTTGTAGAGCCAGTAGTTCAGGGAGTTTTGGATGTTGAGTCAGACTTGTCTATAGTCTGATATCTTGTCTAGTTTTGTAGATCTAGATGAGTAGGAGCTCTGTAGCTCAGTAGTATAGTTTTGATTGGATTCCGTAGAGCGAGTATCCCGGTGTTTATACTTGGGAAACTCCAGATAGTCCTATCCTGATTTCGTTTGGATAGTTAGATTTGTTTGATTGGATGAGTTGGATGCTATGGTTGTTGGCATATGATTGAAATATGCTTGTGTTTTTTTTAAAAATTTAATCTTTAATTAGATTAAATTACCTTTGTTTTAAATTTCGAGGACGAAATTCTTTTAAGGGGGAGGAATGTGACATCCCGGAATTTCTGACAATATCAATTTAATAATCTGCATTGAAAATTAAATTGATTTGATAATTTTTGTTGATAAATTTGAATTGATTTAATAATCTTCTTTTAATAAATATTAAATGGTGTGATTATTAATCCTTATTTATATCTGAATTGGATGATATCTATTGGATGATATGTTGTGATATTCTGTGATGTGATATTTGATATATCTGTGATAAATGTGTGATATTTATCTGTGTTAAATGCTGTGTGAATTCAAAGTATTGAATTGAATTGAAATGAATTGTTTTAACTTTAAAACAACTTGGCCTTAAAAGATACGGTTTGGATTTCGATGAGACCGGGATCGGGTTTCCAGATTTGAATATCCGAAAACCACATCGATCCAAATTAACGATAGGTCGTGAATCTCAAGTGAAGATGAAGATTCAAAATGCAAGGGTTATTGTCGTTAACTCTGAGGGTGATTCCAAAATGAGTGTAACGAGATAATGCCTTCGGTTTCGTTCAAACCCGGAACGAACTTGTATGGATTGAATGCTTTAAGAACATCGTCAGGTGGACGATGAGCATTCTAAGAGATGTATTCTCTAAAGGTAATCGTAGCCTCAAGCCTCATCAACCGGGAATGGCTAAAACAGGGGAGATGCAGCAAGGTTAGTGGGTAGCCCCCAAGTAGGATGAGATTTCCCCTGTCTAGAGTCCCTTTTTATTCGGCTTAGTGTGTGGTTGGTCGCGCCAACCGCGGGGTTTTTTGTCCGGGAATTATCCAGTAAGGGATGTTCCGGCCTTGTGTTGTAGGGGACTTAGGGTGGGTCCTCAGTACGGTGATCTAGGCCACGTACTGTGACGGGCGGTACCCCAGTAGCCCTGCCATTGTATGGAATCCAAAATCTTATAAGTGCCAACGGATTTGATTGTGTTACCCACTTGTTGGCTAGTATGCTGGAATTTAATCATGTAACAATTTCAGCTATTTCTTATTTACTTGAAAACCGTAGACCTATTATAATATCACTGGATTTCCAATCAAATGTTTGGTTAGCGTAAGGTAAAAACTTTTCCATGTTTATGTGTGGGAAGTCTTACGTGATACCTTTTGTTTTCAAAGGATTTTCAAAGTTAAGCAACTTTAACCTGTTACTCATACCAGACCCATGTCTGACCCGGAGTTTATTTCTGTTTTTCTTAAACTCTCGGGTACTCAAATTTTTACGAGTAGCCAAGGGATTCAGGTTAGCTTTGACGAATTGTGGAGGAGCAATGGAGCAGGAGGCTTCAGCGTTGTAGATATATATAGTGTTCCGCTGTGTTGGTATCTCTGTGTTGTATCTGTGTTGTATTTGAGTTGTATCGAGTTGTATTAACTAGACAGGTGTTTATAACTGTCTAGTATGTGTTGTATTATCTGTGTAACTCTGATGTATATGATACTATGTTATCTCTTATGTGATATATTATATTTCATTCGTTCCGCTGTTGAGATTCTGTTGTTGTTTTCTGCTTTCTTCTTTATCTTTTCTATTTCTCACCCCTTTCTTTCTTAAAGATGATGCAACTTTCTGGTAGTAGAAAGTTGGGTCGTCACAGAAAAGTAAATGATTTGTTAAAAAATCAATAGAATAAAATGCATAAGTTATACATAGATCATTTTATTCGCATGACAGTTTTGATCCAGATTCGAATACATGATTTGTAGTAATTCACACTAGTCCGAATTAGGATTTTTTGCTCAATTATTGACGACGAATATTTGATACGTATTTTTGATTTGAATTTGATATTTCTATTATAGTATGGCTATGCAAGGAGAAAAGAGTTCTAATCAAGAAATTGGATCTGCGTTCGCTCTAGAGCAATCGAGTCAAAAATACTAGTTTGAAAGTGGAATTTATGTATTCAAGTGTCACGAACCAGATTTTTTGACCTTCGAAAATCGACATCAATACGTTCTCTGTATAGCATGCCGAACAATCGAGTGCCAGAAATACCAGATCGCTAGGGGAAAAGAAAAGGAAGAGGTAGAAGAAAACAGAAATAACAACACAGAATCTCACAATCGCAGTGGAACAATATATAATAGATACTAACATGTCTTTATACAAAAAGAACTATAACTGTTATTTATACATTACATCATCAGAGTACAACAATCAGTAACTCAATACTGGACATTTATATTAACTTTTCCTCACTAGTGCTGACTATACAGCCTGCAATATACAGCGGAATATAATCAAGTACGTGTAATACGTCTTCGTCATCCAACTCGTCTCCTGAGCTCTTTAGCATCCTAACCTGAATCTGTAATACTCGGTCTGACCTGAGCATTATAATAAAATAACACCCGATTCAGTCTGGAAAACCAGCGTACGAAAACACAATCAATTTAAATTGTTACTATTTTCAAAATCCTTTGAAAAACAAAGGTATCTCGTAAGACCACGTCACATATAAACACGACGGGTTTTTCCCTTATGATAAACCAACCATTTAATATCAAAATCATCTGATATTATTATAGTGTCTATAGAAAGTAAAATACAAAATTACTGAAATACTTGCATCTCACGTTTTACCATAGTTGGGCACAATCAAAACCATACAGCGCTTATTGGGGAATGGATTCCATACAATGACTAGGCACTGGGGTACCACCTATCACGGTACACGTCTAGAAAAATGCACCGAGGACATCGCCGAGATCCCCTACAACACAAGACCGGCCCTACCCCTAACCTGGATAGTACCACATATGTTATCACCCCGGGTGTTCCATCCTTATCGAGAGCTCTTTTCCATGCACCACCGTATCCATAATTTATAATATATTCGAGGGTATCTAGAAAGGTGATAACATACCCTAATTAGGTGCGACCCACTTAGCCTTGCTGCATCTCCCCTGATTTTTAGTCATTCCGGTTGATGAGGCTTGAGGCTACAATTACCTTTAAAAAATAATTTCACATAGAATGCTCATCATCCTCCAATGATGATGTTCTGATAGCATTCGCCCATACAAGTCCTGGGTCTGGACAAATCGAATCACCGTCTTCACCATCTTCACGATATCCATTTGTAACGCTCAAATCAAATCGAAATGGTTTTGGAAAATTAAATCTGATCCTGGTCTCTTCAAAACGATCAACGAAATTGGCCAATACTTGATAGTTGGTTATTTAACTATCAATATAACATCCATAAGCAGTCACTAGGCCCATATTATAATTTTCCAAAATTTATTTTCAAAATATCTTTATAAGATATATATTCAAATCCCTTCCAAATTTTCAATATTTGAGACAACTCAAATACTTATATCCATATTAGGATATTTCAAACCATCTCTTATTTTAACACTTAGAAAAAAATTTAAAAGTATATTTTTCTAAACCCCTTACTTCCCAACACTTAGGAAAGTTCCATTTATTTCTCCTTTCTCAAAATCCTTCACAATTTATATTGTAAATTCCTTAACTCGTTTATAACGAATTCGATAAGTTTCGGGTTCCTTAATTAAATCTCTTTATTCAAAAGTATATACTTATCTCAACGAAATAAGTATATTCAGAAACCACTCCCTTTAAAAATATTTGAAAACTTTTTAAAATAAATATGGAATGCACCATATGGTATCAACCTTAGATTCATAGCTCAATGATTACGTCTCTATCCCAGAGAAATCCAAACATAACTACAGGCAATCTCTGCCTCCGATTTCGCCATGGAAGTATACCATTAATTACTTCAAAATAATGCTCACAAGGTTTCTATATAAATTTTCCAAATTTAATTAGAAAAATACTCTTTATAAAGGTTTATTATATAATATATTATTTTTGAAGCATTATTAATATTTGAACAATTTATCTTTGAAATAATACTAATATCTTAATACTGATTAATTCTTAGGTAAAAATTGACTTTAAATCAAATCATTATAAAATAACCTTAATTAATAATTAAATATAACTTTAAAAAATTAAAATAATCACATAACTTTGAAACAGTAATTAATTCTGATTTATTAATAAAATTCTAATCGATTTACAAGACTTGTTCATAAAACTTATAATTCATTTTGACAATTTTAAAAATATTTAAATAACTAGCTTTCTAAAATATTCTTATGCTAAAACATTTTTAAAACAAACTCGACTTCTCGATACAAATATTTTTTCAAACCCAATATAGACAATCTAATATTTATAAATCTCTCTCGATTCATCACCAATCGATTTACGTCTCCAATTTCATAAATCCCTTTTTCACATTTCCAAAAGAAAAATCTGTCCTTTTTTTTAAACCGATTTACCCATCTCATTATAAATTCTTACCGTGAATTTATATCTTCATCTTATCAAATGATAACCATTTCACTTTATTTATAAACATTGTTTATAAACCCCATAGTCCCATTTCCAGTTTACAATGGTTTCACATCACTTAAATCCATTATAAAACGATTTCTAAATTGAATTCCACTTATAGATCAATTTCTTAAATAACCCAAACTATATTCCAAAACCAACCAAATCTCAATTATACTTCCATTTGTAATTCAGAAATCTTATTTAAGATCCAGTATAACCAATTTTATTTTTATTTCCAAACTCCCTTCTGTTCTCCCAATCTATTAAAATCTCGATTTATAAAACTTTTTTTTAATATTTCCCTATTTACAATATCCCGAAATAGTTAAGTACAAATTCAAAAACCAATCATTTTATCCAATCAATTTCTTTTAATTAATCCAAAAACTCTATTTAAACATTTCACTTCCAAAATTCCATTTTAATTTCTTTCAAATTTCAATAAATATAATTAAGGTATTTTAAAATACCAAAATCTAGGCCACTGCCACCATAGTATCCAATAAATTCAATCACACTATAATCTATCACTAAATATGAAAATAAATTCAACATTTTTGAGGTATCCAGTTGGATCCCTCCAACCTATTTCCCTGCAACCACAGATGTTAAACAACATAAAATAACCAATCCCGCTTCGAGGCGGGATATCACGGTATATAGGGTCATCCGCTATTATGCGGGGCGCATAGGGTCCCATCCGCTCCAATAGGCGGGAATAATCAATCAAACTACTAATATATATACTACTATATATAATATCACATTCAACTAATAATAATATATCAATTCAACCAATAATCCAATAATTAATTTTAATCATTTAAAATTAATTGCAGTAATACAAATGAGTGAGATTTACTCTCATTTATTTTCAGTTGGTGCTTAAGCGTTCCGTTCGAATTAAAATTAAACAAGCGTTTTAATTTTAATCCAAATTCCTGCTAGCCCCAATCAACTCCAATCCAACTCCATAGCGAAGTATTTCCGATAATTAATGCAACGCAACTTGTTTCATTCAATTTGGACCTCGTGTGAGGAGTTACAACATTTAGAAGATTGCCTAATTTAAAATTATAATTAACTTATAAATTTCAAAATTAATAGTTAAGTACCTCAAAAAAACGCCGCTAAGTTCTTCTTTCCCACTCGATACTCAACCCGGGTCGTCCCCTAGTTATGCTTGCCACCACCGCCTCTGGCCATGGCCGACCACCACCTTGCGCCCATTGATAGGCCAACCTTCCCTTTCCCTCACAAAACTGACCTCATCCCTTCGTTCGCTGCCACCGCCGAGGAAAACCCATCACGGGATTTCCGATCATCCGTCAATTAGCTCCACCACAAATGACTATGCAACGCCAAAATCTGGCCGAAGGTGCGCCTGCCTCTCCCCTACACTTCACCAGTTGGGAGCTTCGCCTACAAACCCTTTGAAACGCCGCAATCCACGAAAAGTCTGATTGTCGTTCATCGTCCCCTATCCACTGACTCGCTCCCCCAAACACCATCTCCATTGTTCAAGATGTTCATTTTGACGCCGCCTACCACTTCCTAGTTGAACACTTCGACCACCGATGTCTCTAGTGGTCCAAGAGAATATGCGTCGTAGGATGACGCTTCGTTTAAACGAAGGAGAACGTATTTTTTTCATTAACCTTTTTACGTGCACTATTTAAAATGGAGGGAACATGTTTTAAACAGCAAGATAGGTTCACATCATAGGTTAGGGTATTAGGGTGGCTAATGGTAAGTTAGAAAAGCAGCCGAAAAGAAAAGGTGACTTGATAATATATTAATTGAATTTCAAAATATCTCGATTTACGTAACTCAAAATTTTGAACCCCTATCGAGGTGTGCCGCCAAGCATTTATAATGTTATAACCCTATTTCAAACATAATGGAACAAGTTTTGGGACCTAATTCGATCGTATGGAGAAGATAGTGTTTTGAGTCCAATTATTATATTAATTTTTTGATGTAAAATTCAACGCGTTTCTATCCCGTGCGACCAAACGATAACTCCAAATGCTACGAAATTTGAAATCCGATAATAATACACTATTACAGATCCAATGAAATTGGTTTCATCAAAATCCGAGACTGTGCCCCGGATCGCTATTTCTACTCGTTAATTTAAAACGAGCTATTTTTTTAAAATCGAACAAATCACTTTTAATTTATTTTAAAATTATACTTACGTTCATTCTCATTAATATAAATTTTATAGGCCTTTAAATTATTTTTATCATGCTTAAAACTCAAGATAATATTATTTAAGTAATTTTCAATTATTAAATTATCCAATAAATTAATATATTTGAAATTCAAGTTAAAAATTTAACTTTTAAATATTTAAAATCAATTAAATATTCAAATTTCAAATAACCAAAATTTTGGGTCGTTACATTCCTCCCTCCGAAAAGAATTTCGTCCCTGAAATTACCGAGGTAAGAAGAATGGTCCAAAACCCCGTTAACTTTCCCAAAATTAATCAGTTGAAACAACTCCCCAAAATCAATTTATTGAAACCACTTTATGTTTTACTAATTTCCAAACTCATCCATAGATTCCAAATAATATTTTTTACTTAACCATTTCAAGTTATAATCCAAATTCAAATTGTAGTTATTAAAATTTCCTTCAAAATTTTCTACCTCCTTAAATTTTCAAATTTTTTTGCCAGCGTCTCCTTTGCACGGCTTGATCCAAATGACTACAAATCGCCACTAAGGTCCCAAATCAGCAAAAGAAAAACAAAAGTCAAGTGGCTCAATCATAAAACCATCAATTTCGAACAATAATTTAAACATGTACCTTTGGTCAGGCAATCCAATTTTCTCTTGATTTCAAAGACATCAATTTAGCTTTTGCTTTTAAATACCTCCACCTTACTTACCAATAATATACAATCATATAATTCAAAATCATTTTATTCAGCATTTTCAATTTTCAACATTTTCTTTACTTAAGTCCGTACGATGTACATGTATCATCCATACGCAACATCAAATCTGATCTTTCGCTCGATCACACAATTTCACTTTCGAACTAGTATCGTTCACATGACTCTCCAGTGTGGACTTAGATTTGTTCCCTTGATTAGAACCCGTCATTCTCCTTGCATAGCCATCTACTATGATAGAGAATTCTAGAATCAATCGAAAATCCATATCCAGGTTCACCGTCGAAAATCGAGTGAAAAATCCTAACTCGGATCGATATAAATCCTCTCGAAATTCTGTGCTCGAATCTAGATCAAACCGTCATGCGAAATAAATAATATACGTACAACTTACGTATTTATTTCCATTGATTTCTTAACTATCCCAGTTTCTCTTATTCACATTCATTTCATTTATATTCACTATTCATAGTTATCATTCACACTTTTAATTTACATTCACTTAGTGTATCCTTTTAATACCGATTTCACTTAAGAATTTCACCATCAATTTTCTTAAGTCTATTATAAACATTTTATACAAACTTCTTATGGTTATTCCTATTTCACAACTTAAGTTTATATCTATTTAACTCAAATCCAATTTCAATTTTCCAATTTCACATTTGATTTTTATCAATCAACATTCCAAACCATATCCAAATAACTAATCGATTTAATTAGTTCATTTATTCATTTACTCCAAATCTCAGTAGATTCCATTTCCAATAATTATTTCAATTTAGCCTACTTATGCTAAATTTTCAAAGTTCACTCTTATTTAACTTAATTTAAGTTAAATTCCATTCCAAAATCAAATTTCAAATTTTTATAAGTTTTCAAACTTACTTATATTCCATAAAACATTTTAAATCAAAATTCTAGAGTTTAAACACTTTGTTCTGAGTATTTCAAATCGTTCTTAAAATCATATATACCCTAAGTTTCTTGGTTTTTCAAATCATTCCTTTGAATTCCAAAATCAAATCAGTTTTACCAAAACAAAAACTTCAATGGTAGCAATTCCTCTCTTGGAAACTCGAAAATGAATGTCGATGATGCTGCAGTCATCACCGAAATTATTTTCCAGCGACCGAAGTGATTTCAGTGCTTTTATTCCTTTAAATTTCCTTTTAAATATTTCCAACTCAAAAATATTCTCCAAATAATATCACTATTATTTTCCAAAACCTTTGAGAAACATTTCAAAACCAATGGGAATTAAATTCCCAAATTCCTAGCCTTCAAACCCTTTTAACAAATCATATTTAAATATAATTCTGGAATTTCATTTCATTTCAAATCATACATCACATTTACAAAATCATATTTACAAAATCCCATTTCATTATATGAAATTATTCCTTAACTTTTAATCTTATTTTCATTATAATATCAACTTTTATTCAATCACCATAACAACAAATGACAATAGTTTAATATTATCATTTCCTAATAATCAAACACACCATATATAACCATAATAATTTATGAAAATTATTCCTTTATATATAAAAATAATCTGGGTAAAATTATTTCATTTACCCAATTGCAAAACAATACCATGTCGAATTGTTCTGTTCAAGTGTTTAAAGATCCCTATCAATAACGTTAATTACTCGTATTGACCAGAATCCATAAGCCACTCAATAGATCAATCAACACAATATAAAATAGTTTTATAATCATTAACAAATACGCGCTCATATCTATTAATACACTCAAACTCATTCTAGGGTACTACTGACCCTATCTCTAATGAGTTACCCCATCAAAGACAAGGTTCTCGCTTATCCTTCAGCTCTGATACCAAGTGTCACGAACCGGATTTTTCGACCTTCAAAAATCGACATCAATACGTTTACTATATAGCATGCCGAGCAATCGAGTGCCGGAAATACCAGATCGTTAGGGGAAAAGAAAACAAAGAGATAGAAGAAAACAGAAATAACAACACAGAATCTCACAATCGCAGCGGAACAATATATAATAGATACTAACATGTCTTTATATAAAAAGAACTATAACTGTTATTTATACATTACATCATCATAGAACAACAATCAATAACTCAATACTGGACTGTTATAATAACTTGTCCTCACTAGTGCTGACTATATAGCCTATAATACACAACGGAATATAATCAAGTACGTGTAATACGTCTTTGTCATCCAGCTCATCTCCTGAGCTCCATAGCATCCTAACCTGAATCTGTAATACTTGGTCTGACCCAAGCATTATAATAAGATAACACCCGAGTCAGTTTGGAAAACCAGCGTGAGAAAACACACTCAATTTAAATTATTACTATTTTCAAAATCCTTTGAAAAACAAAGGTATCTCGTAAGACCACGTCACACATAAACACGATGGGTTTTTCCCTTACGATAACCAAACATTTGATATCAAAATCATCTGATATTATTATAGTGTCTATAAAGTAAAATAGAAAATAGCTGAAATGCTTGCATCTCACATTCAGGCATAGTTGGGCATAATCAAAATCGTACGACGCTTATTGGAGAATGGATTCCATACAATGACAAGGCACTGGGGTACCACCTATCACGGTACACGTCTAGAAAGAATGTACCGAGGACCTCGCCAGGATCCCCTACAACACTAGATGACCCTACCCCTAACCTGGATAGAACCAAATATGTTATCCCCCGGGTGTTCCCATCCTTATCAAAAGCTCTTTTCCATGCACCACCGTATCCATAATTTATAATATATTCGAATGTATCTAGAAAGGAGATAACATACCCTAATTGGGTGCGACCCACTTAGCCTTGCTGCATCTCCCCTGATTTTCAGTCATTTCGTTGATGAGGCTTGAGGCTACAATTACCTTTTAAAAATAATTTCACTTAGAATGCTCATCGTCCTCCAATGATGATGTTCTGATAGCATTCGCCCATACAAGTTGTCCTGGTTCTGGACAAATCCCAATATAGCCAGTTTAATATTTATAAATCTCTCTCGATTCATCACTAATCGATTTACGTCCCCAATTTCATAAATCCCTTTTTCACATTTCCAAAAGAAAAATCTATCCTTTCCTTTTAAACCGATTTACCCATCTCATTATAAATTCGTACGGTGAATTTATATCTTCATCTTATCAAATGGTGATCATTTCACTTTATTTATAAACATTGTTTATAAACCCTATAGTCTCATTTCCAGTTTACAATGGTTTCACATCACTTAAATCCATTATAAAACGATTTCTAAATTGAATTCCATTTATAAATCAATTTCTTAAATAACCCAAACTATATTCCAAAACCAACCAAATCTCAATTATACTTCCATTCGTAATTTAGAAATCTTATTTGAGATCCAGTATAACCAATTTTATTTTTATTTCCAAATTCCCTTCTATTCTCCCAATCTATTAAAATCTCGATTTATAAAACTTTTTTTTATATTTCCCTATATACAATATCCCGAAATAGTTAAGTACAAATTCAAAAATCAATTTAGAAGATTCCTACTAGCCCCAATCAACTTCAATCCAACTCCATAGGGAAGTATTTCCGATAATTAATGCAACGCAACTTGTTTCATTCAATTTGGACCTCGTATGACGGAGTTACAACATTTAAAAGATTGCCTAATTTAAAATTATAATTAACTTATAAATTTCAAAATTAACAGTTAACTACCTCGAAAAAAAACACCGCTAAGTCCTTCTTTCCCACTCGATACTCAACCCGGGTCATCCTCTAGTTATGCTCGCCGCCGCCGCCTCTGGCCATGGCCGACCACCACCTTGCGCCCATTGATAGGCCAACCTTCCCTCTCCCCCACGCAACTGACCTCATCCCTTCGTTCGCTGCCACCGTCGAGGAAAACCCATCACGAGATTTCTGATCATCCATCAATTACCGCCGCCACAAATGACTATGCAATGCCAAACTCCGGCCGAAGGTGCGCCTGCCTCTCCCCTACACTTCACCAGTTGGGAGCTTCGCCTACAAACCATTTGAAACGCCGCAATCGGCGAAAATTCTGATCACCGTTCATCGTCCCCTATCCACTAACTCGCTCCCCCAAACACCATCTCCACCGTTCAATATGTTCATTTTGACGCCGTGTAACGACCTGTAAATTTTAACTGTTTTAATAACGTAATTAGTTGAAATTTTGTGAAATCTTAAACGATAAAATTTTGAAATAAAAATTTGATATTTGGAATGCGTCTAATTAATCATAGCAACTGGTAAATTTTCATCAGATAATTTGGAAGTTTATTTTCTAGTGTAATTTTATTCCAATTTATATCAGTTAAAATTGATGATAATAAAATGTTTTCCAAACCTGAATATTTTTACATAGAAAAATTCTAATTCATCTTCTAACTAAGAAGTCATATTTCATTTTTCCAAATTCGGACTTCTTTAGCTCCGTCGATCTTATTTTTCTGCGTTTTTGCTGCATTTTCCGCTAGTAGAAAATTTGAATTTTTATAATTCAACCGTAACACCGATATCTGTATACTGTTTTGATCATCTCGTCGTGCTGATCTCCATAGTATATTCAATTCTGTATTTTGAAGTACGGTACGCGGTGAAATAGTTAAAACAGTTCATCGTATCAGATCCATATTTGAGACCGTTTGGTTTCTTTGGTCCATTCATTTACCTACCTGTTGAATACTGACAGCTACTAGCTTTTATTGTGTATCTAACTTTGCTATCCCTTACGTTGCAATATATTTGTCATTTCTTTTCAATTGTTGCTTCGGTTTCCCCCCTACTCATTAAGTCTATTTTGAAAATACAAATATAATATGATATTATTTATATATTTTCATTGAGAACTGCATCCTCTCTTTGTGCCATACGTACAATGGCCTGCGCACCTTCTTATTGCACTCATCCTTTCATGGCCGATCCATAGCCACTCCTCTTATAAGAAAAAAAGAAAGATAGAATAATATATGTCCTCTTCATATTGCCAGGGCATCCCCTTTGCTCGCCATTTCTCCTGTGCCTGAACTCCACTCCAGCAAGTGCCACGTATTCCCAGTCGAGCCACCACAGTCGGATTCGCTGCAACCCGAGGCCCTGACACCTTATCCCTACATTCCAACTCTCCCCTCCTCCCAGTGTGCATGCCGCCCTTCCACACGACCCTGTGGCCACCGCCGACAACCACCTATGCAGCTCGACCACCGAACTCATACATCATTGACCATCGCCACCTTCAACATCCACCATCCTGACCTTCTTTCGTCCCGAGCTCGCCACCACGCTAACAACCCGATCTCCATCACCTTGCTGCCGAGCATCACCACCACTTATTCCATCTCGACTGCAGCCTCGGCAACCCAAAGCGACCACGTCGGCCTTCGCCTCCACCCGCATAGCAGCTCTCCCCTCTTTTGTTCACCTCCACGCACTCATCACGCCGAGTTTCTACCCCTCATCCTCTGTGTATTGATGTAAGTTTGATATATGTCTATCTATTTGTTTATATATATATATATATATATTAATATATATAGTTGTATATATCTGACCTTGTTCGAATTATTTATATAGTATTTATATAATATGATATACATATATGTTATGTAATAATGTTTACAAAGGTGAATAGTTGTGGTATCAACCCAGCATGTCCAAGTATTCATTCAATATGTCAACTATTTTCAAATTTGTGGTAATACTTTTAGATTGTTTTGTAATAACTATTTATATAATATGTGACGTGTATATATATACGGTTAGAAATTTTTACTGAGGTGTTTGAGGAATTGTAAATATACAGTGATGTCATTGTATTGTTTTGAAAGAAAAAAAATGATGACCTTAGAATATAAACTTTTGACTGTGAAATGTATATGTTAAAAACAGAGTTTGCTTATGATATTATGCTGTTTATATATATATGTACGACATTATTTGCTTAAAATGATGTATAAGTGTATATATGAAATTGTATGGGTCTGCATTTATTTGACTATTTATATATTTTGAGTCGCATATGTATTGTTTGTAAATGCTATATATACGGTCTATATATGAATTTGGTAACTAATATATATTTATATAACATAGGTTAGCAATTGAAATGAATATGTACCATCTATATACACCTTATTTTAGGTGTTGAGTTTATTTACTATCGGCATTCGTTGTTTAAAATGTATGAGTTTATTTACCGTCGGCTTTGATTTCTAAAATGCCTACATATTTTTACAATTTTTTTATGTATTTTGATTTTAAGAAATATAGTTTTGATCCTTCATATGTCTGCGTTTTAAAATTTTATTGATTTTCAAATATATGCAGATTTTGTTTTAAAATTTGTGTCTCAATTTAAACAATTTTTTTGGATGAAAGTAATAAAATAATGATACAATGTACTCTTCGTTTCTATTATATCTAGCGGGTTCTGATTCGTTCTCAACAATTCCTATCTATCAGTTTGGTCCGTCAAAATTCGTGTTCATCTTACTTCGCTGTTAATTTTTGTGGATCGATCGATTTCGTGATTCAAATCGTAGCTTGCTATGTTGTCTATCTCTAGCCTCGAAAGGTGAGCAATCACTCACGATTAACGTTCTTATACTTATTAAATTTGATTTCAATTGAAACGACAATTGAAATATGCTGCTGTTAGTTATTTGCATTTGCTATATATATGCCATCATCTGTATCTGTTCACCTGTGACATCTGACACCATCATCTGTTATTTATATTGCTATATATATGCCATTATCGGTATCTGTTCACCTGTGACATCTGACACCATTATCTGTTATTTATATTGCTATATATATGCCATTATCTGTATCTGTTCACCTGTGACACCTGACACCATTATTTGTTATTTAAATTGATGATATATGTCTGTTATATTATTATCATATCTGTTATCACTCTGCAAGTTCCCTGTTAGTATAGAATTCACTATGGGTTGAAATGATACATACCCGAACGATCTGTAGAATAGGAGAAAATCGTTATGGGTTGAAAGGATAAACCCAAATGATTTTCAATTGAATTGAATTTGGGATTGCAGGTTGAAATGATATATACCCGTATACATATATGTAAATTGCGGATTGAAATGATAAATATCCGTATTACTTGACCATAGGACAGAAAATTTTATACAGACACCGTTGGTCTATATATAAATATTTTGAAAATCATTTCTATGGTTTTGAAAAGGAATATACGGTTTTTAATAAATATTGATTTTAAAGATTTATTAAAGTTGATTTAATAAAGTTGATATATAATATGTTTAAGTATTTATTTAAAATATATATTTTCAAATATAGAATTTATATTGATTCAGGTTGGAAAGATAAATTTAAAATTGATTTGAATTGTTATTTATTTAAGAATTTTACTTAAATAAGTTTGATTGAAATTTATTAAATTTGAGATTTTAAAGATATATTGTATAACTTGAATTTGATTAAAAGTGACTTAAATGAATATTTCAAATTTATATAAATTTAAATGGGATATTTTGTTTATTTAAATTTGTAAGTTGAAGTTGTATTTAGATGTTATTGAAATGATTAAGTAAATATTTCAAAACTAAATAATAGTAAAGTGAATTTGATATATATATATATATATATATATGAAATTATCGAATTTAGTTTTGAAATGTTGAATATTTAAAGCTTTGAAATATATTGAAATTGCAATGGCTTATTTTGTGGTTCAAATATGTATTTGAAATTGATAATTTGAAATGGTCTATTTAGAAACTGAATCGAATTGAAATTGATGATTTGAGATTTGATTAAATTTCAATTTTGGAATCCGAGTTGAGTTGAATCGATTTGTGAATTTGTGGAAGCTATTTTATTTTATAAAGTATTTTTAAACTATATCTACAACTATTTATATTTTACTTTATAAATTATTTTAATATAAACTATTTTATATAAATCATTTTCAATATATATTATTTTATTATAAACTATTTTAACTTATAACTATTTTATATAAACTATTTTTATTTCATAAACTATTTTATTATATACACTAATTTTAATATCTAAACTGTTTAAGAGGAAAGTGTTATGAATTCCAAAATGTTATGATTTCAAACTATAGTTTCAAAGTGTTATGAATTTCAAGGTTATGATTTCCAAAGTGTTTTGATTTTAAAAGACTTACGATTTCGAAAGCGATATAACTTTGGAAAGTGATATGATTTTGGAAATGGATTTATTTGAAGTGAAAATGATATCGTATTGATATGGTTTTGAAATGGCAATGATATTTTCGTTTTGAAATATAACTATTTTGAAAGTTTATTAAATGACCAATCGGTGTAATAATTACGTAGTTATTGAAGAGTCCGGGATTGGTTAGGGACATACTCTCTGTCTAAACCGAAAACCACTTTAATAACTATTATACGCGGAGTGTGATCCAGAATGAAGTGGTTGGAATGATGACGTTGCTGGATTTGAAGAAAGAGAACGATAATGGATGACCTTGACACTTGTGTCAAATTGGAAATGACTTAAACAGGAGTCGTGCCGGGCCAGTGAGGTTAGCTACCTCTAGCGGACACACTTCTTCGTAAACTACTCATTACTTGTTTTTGATTGGTGCGCACCCTTGAATTTGGATTGTTGTTTTGCGGTGTTGCGATCGTTGCGGCGATGCGTTCTCACCAGTCCGGATCAGGCAAACGGTAGTTTCACTACCTTGGGTATTGCCTCATGTGCCTTGTCATACTCGTATCCCTATGCGCGACCACTACGATTTGTTTCGTGTTATACCTATGGAGTACTCCCTAATAGCCCACTAGTTTACTGTGGAGTTTACAGTGCTGTATAGACTATAACGCTTATATAAAATGTGTTAAGGGGGATAATGGTAACGCCTTAACGCTATTTTGATACTTTATATTACCGATAGGCATTATCTACTTAGTGTACACTACTACATAGTAAATAGTTTAATGGATCCTTAGAGGATGGTTATCCCAAACATCCTTTGAGTTACTTGTATTTCAGTCGTTATTTCACTTGAGTTGGACTTATTGATATAAGAATGTTAATCCTGACTCGAGTGTTTTGTAGTTTCTTTACGCTCGGGTCAGACTGAGTGTACCAGTATTCGAGACTCACCTTTGGAGTTGGAGCTTCGCTTGGAGATCCAGCTATCTATCCAGCTTTCAGATATTCAGTTGATTCCAGTGATGTATTCTGATCTTGTATTTGACTATTGTATTCGAGACTTCTGTTGTATCTTGTTTAACTCTGTTATATATATAGTAGCTTCATGAACTACTATTCTTTTGTTTCCGTTGCATTATTGTTATATTACTCTATGTCTGTGATCTGTGATTATTTTATTTACTGTATATGCTGAGTTTTGCCAAATTTAAATTAACAATCTGATATTTTGAGCAATTCAAATCCGACATGTATGGATAATGGTTGAAAATTTCAGGTCGTTACACGCCGCCTACCACTTCCTAGTTGAACACTTCGACCACCGATATCTCTAGTGGTCCAAGAGAATATGCGCCGTAGGATGACGCTTCATTTAAACGAAGAAGAACATATTTTTTTTCATTAATCTTTCTACGTGCACTATTGAAAATGGAGGGAATGTGTTTTAAACGACAAGGTTGGTTCACATCATAGGTTAGGGTATCAGGGTGGTTGATGGTAAGTTAGAAAAGTAGTTCAAAAGAAAAGGTGACTTGATAATATATTAATTGAATTTCAAAATATCTCGATTTACGTAGCTCAAAATTCAAACTCCTATCGAGGCGTGCCGCCAAACGGTTATAATGTTATACCCCTATTTCGAACGCAATGGAATAAGTTCTGGGACCTAATTCGATCGTACAGAGAAGATAGCTTTTTGAGCCCAATTATTATATTAAATTTCGATATAAAATTCAACGTGTTTCTATCCCGTACGACCAAATGATAACTCCAAATGCTACGAGATTTGAAATCCGATAATAATACACTATTACAGATCCAATGGAACTAGTTTCGTCGAATCCGAGACTGTGCCCTGGATCGCTATTTCTACTTGTTAATTTAAACGAGCTATTTTTTTAAAATCGAACAAATCACTTTTAAACTCATTTTAAAATTATACTTACCTTCATTCTCATTAATATAAATTTTATAGGCCTTTAAATTATTTTTATCAAGCTTAAAACTCAAGCTAATATTATTTAAGTAATTTCCAATTATTAAATTATCCAATAAATCATTATATTAGAAATTCAAGTTAAAAATTTTACTTTTAAATATTTAAAATCAATTATATTCCAATTTCAAATAACCAAAATTCTAGGTCGTTACATCAAGCAAGTGATCAGAATTGATATTGTATACAAATGATATATGTACATGGTATAAACTTTAATAATTAAATGTTGTGCTATGATTGTTGCTTCTGATTGCTATACTGTTTTGGTTGCATATAACCGTTGTTACATTCCATTAGAATTGCTTATAGAAGTGCATCATACTTATCAGTTGTGTTACATTGCTTTGTTGCATATGACTGTTGTTTGTGTGTTATTGGTATTTATGATAGAATAGTAGTACATTGGCCTTTTATCATGTTTAATTCTCTTGAATTATGTAAGTAAGATACAGGTTTATGGAAGCAATAACTGTTGCTTTTGGTTTCATAAATAAAGTTGTTTGCCCGACAAATAGGTACGTTTTCGGATTACGGTTTTTGTAGCGGTATTTTATGGTTTTCCCATGGTTTAGGATGCTTTATTATTAAAATATGCAATATATGATATTATTATTTTTCCGGACCTATCCGCGCAAAGGAGATGCTGCCGAAATTTTTCGTGAATTTAGGACTTAGAATTTTTTTGTGGAAGTTGAGTTAATTTCATATTTATATTAAACTTAAATATGTAAGTTTAAGTGTTTATAAATTGACTATTTTGAATAAAATATATCTTATCTCTTAATTCTTTCTTGTTCCTTTTTGGGGACAAAAAGTTTTGAGGGGGGAGATTGTAACGACCCGTATTTTTATGATTAAAAATATTAAATTTAATAAGATTTTGGGATTTAATATTGTCAAAAATTAAAGTTTATGATTTATTAATGAAAAAATGGTTAGAATATAACTTGATCTTAAATGAATTCTAAAAACGGCAAGTTCAATGAGGTAAGGATGGTAACACAAATAGGAATATAATTTACTGTTATTGATTTGAATATAATTAATAACTGTTTGAATGTAAATTTCATCGATTGTAATTAATAAAATGTTAGTAAAGAATGAAATGGTTGTTTATTTCTAATTGGAATATAAATGTAAAGTTTAATTTGGATATGATTGTGGAGTTTAATAAGGAATCAAAGAAACAACATATTAAAGGAGAAATCATATGTCATTTAATTGAAATTGGTTTTAATATAGAATATGAAATCAATTATTTGGTACATAAATTTATAATCCTTTTTTGTAAACAATAAATTTATTGATATATGAATTACTAAGTTGTAACAATTGTTTTATTTCTCATCTCGTTATTTAATCCGTTTTGAAATTAATTTGGTAATCAGTGGAATTTAATGTAATTGAAATATTTCAGTAATATGAGAAAGGACCTAACAATAGAGTAATGAGTGCAATAAAATGGAAACTTATGTTTAATAAACACATAAGATATTGTTTGATTTAATAGAAAGAACATTTAAAAAATAATAACAACTAAAAGAATGTGTTGAAAACTAAATTGTAATGAACTAGAATTTTATTACGGTTGTAATTAAATGTTAGAATTAATTTAGTATATAGATATTGTGTTTAGCACGGAAATTGGATTTCAAAGGAAAACAATTTGATTTATTATCTTCCCTATATTAGGGTATGTTTTGAGATTTAATTATTGTAATTAATAGTAATTAAATCTTGTCATTAATTAGATATAGAAGTAAATGGTAATTAATTAGTGATATGTGCAACTTACGTTTTGCGTTAAAAATATAATGAGAATTTCAGTGAGAAATATTATGTTCAAATTGTGAGTACTCAAATTTGTTACAAATATAATGATAATAGGAAATCAGTTGATAAAGAAACGGCGTGGTTGTATGACGTATTATTTTTGTAACTCTTTAATGGGATAATCCTTAAATATAAGTTGGTTTTAAAGGGGGAGGTGTTAATTGTAAATTAATGTATAATAAAAAGAAATATGTTTCAATAAAAATAAAAGAAAAAGATTGATTTATTGAAAAGAATATTTTTATCAAATAAAGTGAATGTTTCATTTGTGGATATGAATTTAATTTCATTAAAACAAAGAATTGAAATTTTTTGTGTGTTTCTTTTTTGGAATATTTGATTTATTTAAATATTCGAACTTGATGTAAATTTAATTTATAAAAAAATAACAATAATAAAATGGTAAGAAAACAACTTGAAAATATGGTTAAAATTTTGATTTGGAATAGTTAGCATATTTACATACAAAATTTATTTGGTTCCAAATTTGAACTTGGAATCCTAGTTCATCTTTTATTGAGTATAATGGCAGTCCCCATTACGTTAATTGCAGTGTTTAATTTTATTTACTGTGCACTATATATATATATATATATGTGTGTGTGTGTGTAAATTTGAGCGTATTGGGGTTAATAAAATATGTTAAAATGGACTTTTTTTATTCGAGTATATTAGAGTTGTGGTTTCCATGTACGGTCTACCTTCTCAAATTTAAACCGCTGCTTTCATTTATTTTATTATTATTACTTTCTTATATTAAATACATGCCTCTTTTGGTTTTGCAGTAAGTTTTATTCATTTACACGTGAGCCTTGTCTTGAAATGTTTCCTGTGTGTTAATAAAATTAATTGAGGTTGTTAGCACCAAAATTGGTCACTAACCTCGTTGAGAAAGATTGTGTAGAGAGATTAATGAAGAAGATGAATTAGAACTGAAATAAGTGAAATTCAATGCCAAAAGAACAACAAAAACGAGAACACCAGATTTATAGTGGTTCGGCGTAACTGCCTACGTCCACTTTGAGTTTTGATCTTTATTTCTTTCACAAGTAGTTGAATACAGATACAATCCATATATTAATGACTTGAATACAAGTTTGAACTGAAAATAATAAGTCTTGAAAGTGGCAGAGTCTCCCCAGTGTTCTCCAAAAAAGGTCCATTTCATTGTGCCCCTGCCCTTCTATTTATAGAAGAAGATGGGTTGGACTTCCTTCATGGGCTCAAGGCCAAGGTGACTTGGCCCATATAGGGCGATCTCAAGCTAGTTGGTCTATTCTTGCCGAACCGTACCAAAATGCCAAAACATGTCGACTGCATCAAACCTGTATATCCTCAGGCTCTTCTTGGTCAGAATCTTGTCTAGTGCTAACGATAATATCTTCAACTGTCGTCTTGTAGCCGGGCCAAGGTGCCGGTTAACACTTGCCCCCCAAAGTGTGTCGTATGAAGCAACACAACACGCTTTGAATCAGCGAGTATTCCTTGTCTTCAGAAAGAAATCCACCATGTTTCTTGAATAGTCATTATCCTCCAATTTATCCTCCCAAGGTGTTGTATCCTTCTTTGGTCATCGTGATGCTTGGTCGATTCCCAATATTATAAATCCAGGGTTGTAGTTCATCAGTGGCCATCCGTGTCTGATTCTGCAGAGCTAATAAGCTTCGGCTATCTGATCTAGTCTTCTCTTAATAACCCTTAGTGAGAATTCAATTTCTACTGATTTCAAGAAGTCGAACTTTTTCGGATGTACACATGCACGTTCAGGTACATGTTCTTTCCATTGGCTCTCGGATGCGTTTTATATGCTCATAAGTCGTCGCCAACTCCATCTAGTTTAATTGCAATTCAATCGCGATTCCTTGTTTGTATTTTCTGTGAAATAAGGGTTGCAATTAGCCACTTGAGGAGTTTTTCAAACCTCTCTTCAGTACAGACTCTATGATTTTGTTCACAGCTTCAACCTGTCCATTTGCAGTTATAATGGATCATGGAAGGTCATAAGGACAGATGACGTTACGAGTAAAGAAGTTGATTATTTTCTTCATCTTGGTCGTGGTTAAGAGTTCTTCATCTGCCCATTTAGTGACGTAATCAACTGCTATGATGGTGTATTTCGCACCACCTTTAGGATCGACAAGAAGATGATTTCAGTGCCCCCAAGTGGCTAACGGCTATGAACTAGCCATTTGAATAATTTCCATCGGCGGGGTTCCCAGATTTTTTGCAAACATCTTGCACTCGTCACATTGTCTAGCATGATCAACCGCTTCTGGGTTGATAGTTGGCCAGTAATACCTGTAGCAGAGTATCTTCTTTATCATGGTTTTCCCCCTGATGTTATTACCGCATTCTTCTTCATAGACTTTGCTCAAGATATCATCATGGGCGATATGCCGAAGCATGGGGATGGATAAACTCCTTTTGACACACGACTTATTCTTAGATGATTTGGCGTGAAGCTTTGAGGAGGATCTGTCGTTTTCCATTCCTCCGTTCGGTAAGAATTCCTCATTGTAGATAGTCTTTGATAGGAGTCAACCATGACACCTTTTCATTTTGTTCGCTGAGTACGTGTGTAATGATGTAATACGTGAAGTCGGTTAGTAGCTCTTGGACTTGGCCGAGATAAGGAGCAAGACAATGCCCCCTAGCAAGATCAACTTCCTTAAATTTGTATACTACCAATCAAGAATCACAAAAGATATGTAAAGTTTTCACTTCAAATCCTCTACAAGTTTGGGGCTGGCAGTCAAGGATTCATACTAAGCATCGTTGTTTGTTACAGGTAAATCGAGTTTTAGGACGTAGCAGATTGATCATTCCTCAAGAGTCATTATCACGACTCCTATGCCATAACACTGATCATTGGATGCTTCATCCGGGTACATTTTCCATCTTATGGTTGGTTCTCTGCTACTCTTCGAGTAGTCATCTGAGGTAGTGAATTTGGGTGTGAGGTCTGCTAATTTCCATCCTTGGATAGCCCTTCGTGGGAAATAAGTGATATCGAATTAGCTTAGTTCGATATTCTATTTAAGTAGTCTTTCAGACGTCCCAGGTCATTGTATGCCCTATCGCAACGGCTGGTAGGCATAGACGTTGATGGGGTGAGCCTAAAAGTAAGAGTGGAGCTTTCATGATGAAATCAATAGAGATTGTGCTAGCTTTTGTAGCTTCGGGTTGATATCCAATGCATGGCTCGCGATAGTTAATGAAATCACATATGCATGTCAGAATGGGTCCAAGGGAACATATCATCATTTATTCAGAAAAATCCAACTAATTCTTTTATCATCATTGCACTGAGCTGTGATCCGATATTCAGCACCCGGAAAGGGTCGCCATGGCTGGCTGTAATGTCGACCGTCAGCTTAGCAGGTGCCATCCCAGATTCTTTGAGTAAAGATGTAACTATTTTGCATAACATTCAATGTGAAATATGGTTGGGACGGCCAATGTTGATGGTTACTCTAGTCGAATCCTAGAGTCTTGTCATGAGTTATTGAGTCTAATAGCGAAGGGCTCTGAATGCTCTAATAGATTATCAGCAAATGGCCAAAAATCAGGCTTAAAAGCGCATTAAAGGAAATGTCTAGTGGGGGTCAGCCTCGAGTGGCATGCAACTGTATAGCTGGATCTTGCTATGAGTTTGAATTTTCTTGTGCATTCAAGTAATGCACTTTCTATTCAATGCATTCATGATTCTTTACCCGTCCTTCGGGTTGGAGTGAAAGTCAATTGCCCATGAGCTAAGGTATCGATTTAACGATTCTATCTCTAGGCATCCTTTCGGTCGTTGCCTTGAATAGCTGTAAGCACTATATATAAGTTTTAATACTGAGCTATCGTAGCCAGTTTTTGGATGACCATGCGTCTTCTCCCAGTCTCGGGTTGATAAATGTACTGCATGGACGGTTGAGTCTCGTCCTAGCTATGTTTATGTTTTCACCTAAACTCCAAAGACATAGAGGTGATTGGTGAATAGTCGGTTCACATTCATCTTGCTTCTCGCTCGTGCCCCCAGGTCTAGGGCATATACCGATAAGTAGGAAGGCCAGCCACGCCCACTTTAGCTTTACTCTCTTTCCCGTTGAATCGTGGGATCATGTCAGTCGATGGGAGACTAGGTCTCGCCTATCTTGGATTTTATCGTGGTTTTTCATTCCAAGAGGAATACTTCGATGCCACGTAAGTTTCAGGGCGTAATTTGGACAGTGGATGGTCATCCACGTCCACTTTGGTTCATGCTCTGTAATCAGATCTCGGGGTAAAGTTGGCTACAAATGCAGTCGGGTTATGTTCATCCAGTTTCATACTCCTCCTGACGAATCGAACGAGGGTGCTGGAGAATTTTTGACCAAGTATTCATGGTTTACCCTCCTTTCCATACTCTGGGGGTCATAGTTTTTCAAAAAACATCCGAGTCATATTTTTATGTGCTTGGTGCGGATCGGCATTGACCCTTGGTCTGAGGTATGATATAGTAGGTTGCTCGTAGCTTTGGATGCCGTTTCGATTGGTTCTGTATTGAGACCTCCCTGTAGTCGCTGCCTCAAGTTATAAAGAACACCATGCTAGGGCTATAGTAATATGTCGTATTCGGCTTATTAGTGTTTTGTACCCCTGCCCCCAGCATTGATTTGGCCAGGTCACTAGTTGGATGGTCGAACTCCATCCTTAGCGGGTTAATAATCCTCCTGTCGATTCCAGGCCAAAGTTTACGGAATAGAAAATGGTCGAAATCCACTCGTCTATTTATCGATGTTTATACACCACTCTGCATTCTGGTGACTTAGTGTTATTCTCCCTCCGGTTGACTCGCGCCCAATTTGTGTTCATGCTTCGGTCCACGCTCCGGGGACTTAGAGATTTGTAAAACGATTTATGCTTTAGTCCATTATCGAGACGCAGAGATTTTCGTCAACTCGTTTATACTCTAGTTCGCACTCTGGGAACTTAGAGTAATCTGGTCCGCTTCTGGGATTTAGGGATTTTTCTGAAGTTTTCTATAATCTAGTCCATTCTCTGGGGACTGAGAGTACTGTAGTCCGCACTTTGGGGACGTAGAGGTTTTTGAGTTATTTATACTCTAGTCCGCACTCAGGGACTTAGAGTACTTTAGTCCGCATTCTGTCTCCCGTTCCAAAGGGTGAGACCCCCGGATGGCTGAGAGTTTGCCTAAACCTGGTAGATAATCCTTCTCTTTAAGATTCTCTTTAAGATTTCGAAAGTCGTTATTCTTTATGCAGGATTATTGCATTCTAATGCTTGTTGTCCACGATTTTGTGCAAGCCATTCTGACCCCGAGCCCACTCCGAGGAGCGATGTCGCCAAGGAAGTGGGGGAGAAAACAAGTGAAGCCACTCACGCAGGGGAGGCTCCTGGTCCAGACGCTCAGGTGATCAGAGCGCTTGATGAAGACAAGTCTGAAACCTCCTCTCCTACCGACGGGGGTTATGAAGTAGAAATTACAGGCGCCTCTGAGCACACATCCGAATTGAGCATGGTGGAACGGCTCGAGAAAGAGAAGGAGGAGACGGTCAAGGTCATAGTAGAGCCCCGAGTTGTGGACTTGGACGATCCTTTGAACAAGCCGTTGAAGGTCATCCTTCCTAGCAGGTCCAAGCCCATGGAAGGCCCCCGTACTCCTTCACTTGCTACCCCTCTATCAAAGAAGAGTACCAAGGGTAAATGCTCTAGAGAGGAGAAGTTGAAGAAGCACAAGAAGTGATTACTATCCTCGTTCAACGAGAGTTAGTTTAAGTCATGTAATTATTTTCATCTATTTCCTTAGTCCTTGTAAATAGAATGTCGACTCCGAACGTTGGAGGGGTTGTAATAGAAACTCATTTCTGAATAAGGTTTAGTTCCTTTTTCTGTCTTACAAAAGACTCTTATTGTTCAGTTTTCTTTGTGATTGTGATTTTAATCCAAGCAGTTGTGAGTAACATAGACTTCTCAGTCCATCTTCATATAACTCGGAAACTCTTCGGGAGTCGTTAAACTTCCATTCTGTGCTTCGAGCACTTAGAATACTTTCTAGCCCGTATGTCAGGGATTTGACAAATTCAAGTCATTTGTTTCATAGTTCATATTCAGGGAACTTGGAGATCCGATTCGCTTATATTCGAGTCCGCACTTTGGGGAGTTAGAGTACTCCAGTCCGCACTTTGGGGACTTGGAGGTTTAAGTCGTTTATACTCTAGTCCGCGCTCTGGGGACTCAGAGTACTCCAGTCCGTGCTCTGGAGAGTTGGAGGTTTAACTCGTTTATACTCTAGTCCGCGCTCTGGGGACTTAGAGTACTCCAGTCCGCACTCTGGGGACTTGGAGGTTTAAGTCATTTATACTCTAGTCCGCGCTCTGGGGACTTAGAGTACTCCAGTCCGCAATCTGGGGACTTGGAGGTTTAAGTCGTTTATACTCTAGTTCGCGCTCTGGGGACTTAGAGTACTCCAGTCCGCACTCTGGGGACTTGGAGGTTTAAGTCGTTTATACTCTAGTCCACGCTCTGGGGACTTAGAGTACTCCGGTCCGCACTCTGAGGACTTGGAGGTTTAAGTCGTTTATACTCTAGTCCGCGCTCTGGGGACTTAGAGTACTCCAGTCCGTAATCTGGAGACTTGGAGGTTTAAGTCATTTATACTCTAGTCCACGCTCTGGGGACTTAGAGTACTCCAGTCTGCACTCTGGGGACTTAGAGGTTTAAGTCGTTTATACTCTAGTCCGCGCTTTGGGGACTTAGAGTACTCCAGTCCGCACTCTGGGGACTTGGAGGTTTAAGTCGTTTAAACTCTAGTCCGCGCTCTGGGGACTTAGAGTACCCCAGTCCGCACTCTGGGGACTTGGAGGTTTAAGTCGTTTAAACTCCAGTCCGCGCTCTGGGGACTTAGAGGTTTAAGTCGTTTATACTCTAGTCCGTGCTCTGGGGACTTAGAGGTTTAAGTCGTTTATACTCTAGTCCGCGCTCTGGGGACTTAGAGGTTTAAGTCATTTATACTCTAGTCCGCGCTCTGGGGACTTAGAGTACTCCAATCCACACTCTACGGAGTTGGAGGTTTAAGTCGTTTATACTCTAGTCCGCGCTCTGGGGACTTCAAGGTTTAAGTCATTTATACTCTAGTCCGCGCTCTGGGGACTTAGAGTACTCCAATCCGCACTCTGGGGACTTGGAGGTTTAAGTCGTTTATACTCTAGTCCACGCTCTGGGGACTTAGAGTACTCCAGTCCGTACTCTGGGAACTTGGAGGTTTAAGTCATTTATACTCTAGTCCGCGCTCTGGGGACTTAGAGTACTCCAATCCGCACTCTGGGGACTTGGAGGTTTAAGTCGTTTATACTCTAGTCCGCGCTCTAGGGACTTCGAGGTTTAAGTCATTTATACTCTAGTCCGCGCTCTGGGGACTTAGAGTACTCCAATCCGCACTCTGGGGACTTCGAGGTTTAAGTCGTTTATACTCTAGTCCGCGCTCTGGGGACTTAGAGTACTCCAGTCCACACTTTGGGAACTTGGAGGTTTAAGTCATTTATACTCTAGTCCACGCTCTGGGGACTTAGAGTACTCCAATCCGCACTCTGGGGACTTGGAGGTTTAAGTCGTTTATACTCTAGTCCGCGCTCTGGGGACTTATAGGTTTAAGTCATTTATACTCTAGTCCGTGCTCTAGGGACTTAGAGTACTCCAATCTGCACTCTGGGACTTGGAGGTTTAAGTTGAGAGCAGTCGTATTTCCACTCTTTAATTTGTATTCATCTACTGTATCGAGGCTAATGTCGTCGAATGAACAATCGAACCACGTTTGCTCACGGAATGGGATTCTTCCCCCCAGGATGAGGGATGGAATTTGAAAAATGGACGATCGATTCTCGTCCGCTTGGTGATTATAACTCTTCCAATCAAGTCAAGGAAAGAGGTATATGACAGATGGTTGGATCACATTCATGTTGGGTTAGATAGCCAAATCTCTTACAATTTGCTCTGTATCTCCTTCTAGAAAATAAAGATAATAGATTGTTGAGTAGACAAAGTAAGTTGCATCTGTTCCAAGGTGCAGTCGTGTCCATATATTGAAAGCGATGGTTAGCGAGTAGGCAGTCTACCATAGCAACTTGAAGTTGGGCTTTCGAACAACCTTTCGTGTTCAGGGTAGGATTTGATGTGTAGATGATCAAATCACGTCCACTTTAGGCGGATCACCGGCGTCATTGAGCTTCATGAGGGGTATCTGTATTTTGTCGAACTTTGTTCTAAGACTCGATTGGAGTGGATGATCGGGCCATATTCATTCCGAGCCTTGTTTAGGTGTCCAAGTCAAATGTGGAGGTCGATGGATGGATGGTCGGTTATGTTGGCTTTGTATTGGGCTCTGACCGTGATGAGCTTTTCAATCTCTAGTCCTTGGCCCCAAATCAAAGGCTCATGGTTGATAATGAGCAAACAAATCATGCTCGTCTTGATGAAACTCCACAAATCCGATTAAGGTCTGCGTGGATTGGTTGGAAGCCAACTTTGAGTACTTGGTCACCTGCATCATTTTAAAAGAAGTTTAGTTTAAGTCTGTTGCAATTCAAAGCACATTTCAAATTGAAATAGAAAATAATCCAAAGAAGTTTGGGATAAATCTCATTGATAAGTGGAGCAGCATCATGTGCTTGTTGTTCAACTCTGCCCCTGGCCCCTTCTAGCGGGATGCCAACTGCCAACGGTCCAATTATTAATTATAGTTCTTTATTGATGGGCATCCGCAGTTCCTGGCTCGCCCTTCTATGAGGCTTGCATGTACTACTGAAGCTTTCTTTTCCGAAAAAGCTTTTCGATCACACCTCGGAGGTGTTTGTAATCGCCAGTGTCGGGATCAGTGTGCATCTTTGAATATACAACATTCCTCCGATTTTCTCTGGACTTCGATGGGTTCTCTCGAGGTTGGTTTCCAGTACCAATTTGAGTCATGAGCTTCCAAGTAGAGGCTATTGATTGAATCTATCAAAGAGCATATGAGTCAAATTTTGAGATCTTGTTTTGCCTACTAGAATCAATGTCCTTAGCCGACATGCCTGCATTGTTATTTTTCTTAGTATGCTCCACTCCTCCTCATTTTAGTTCTGATTCATTTTGTAAAAGAAACGATCCATAGTCGTAGGAGGCTCTTTAGCTAACTAGTCGCCAAAATATATCTGGAGGTCGACTTTCCTCAAATGCGATTAGTATGATACCCTTGTTAGTATTTGGAATAAATTGCTTAGAGCCAAACATCGGTTTGCTTGGAGTCACTAAATTCGAAGTGCTGGGTCAGCGAAGAATGGTTTTTGGAGTCATCTTAGCGTTTGCTAGAGTCACATCATCTATGTTCTCCAACCTTTGGGTGTACCGTTTGAATAGCGGTTGCTTTTCCGTTCCCTTGATGTCATTCATAAGCTGCCGCTAGATCCTCTATGCCCTGGTCGATCATGGGATGTCAGGGAAGTGGATAGAATTTTCCTTTATTAAGTTGAGTTTTGAATTCACTATCCGGAGACATTGCGCTGCGGCTAGGGTTCGGGTCGTACCCGAATTTTTTTTTTAGCCTCATTTTCGAAAATTTGGGTCGTACTCGAAAAAGTTTTTTTGTGTAAATAGGGATCATATAAGAGACCGATGTAACTTAAGTTTCGATCGACATTGAGGGCCGTTTGGCATGACAAAGTTGCTCGGCATACAAGATTGTTCGTCTTCCAAATTTGTTCGGCATTCCACACTGTTCGGCATTCAGGAACGCCCGGTACTCAGGAGCGTTCGGCATTAGAGAGCACTCGACATTCAAGAGCGTTCGGCATTGGAGAGCGCTCGACATTCAGCAACGTTCGGCATCCGAGAGCGTTCGGCATTCAGGAGCGTTCGGCATCCGAAAGCGTTCGGCATCCAAACTTGTTCGGCATTCCACACACGTTCGGCATTCACACTGTTCGGCATTCCACACCGTTCGGCATCCACACGGTTCGGCATTCACACTGTTCGGCATTCACACTGTTCGGCATTCCACACTATTCGGCATCCACACTGTTCGGCGTTCCACACGGTTCGTCATTCCACACTGTTCGGTATTCACACTGTTCGACATTCACACTCGGCATTCCACACTGTTCGGCATCCACACTGTTCGGAGTTCCACACGTGTTCGGCATTCTGATGTCACTCGGCCTGGAGGTATGGATCGGCATAGAGGTATGGATCGGCCTGGAGGTATGGATCGGCTTGGAGGTATGGATCGACCTGGAGGTATGGATCGGCATTCGGATGTCGCTCGGCCTGGAGGGATGGATCGGCATAGAGGTATGGGTCGGCCTGGAGGTATGGATCGGCCTGGATACCGCTCGGCATAGGCATTTTCTGGAGCGGTCGGCATACGCCTTTTCTGGAGCGGTCGGCATATGCCTTTTCTAGGGCGATCGGCTGAATTGCCTTTAGAGGAGGGTCGGCCTTCATTCAACTTGAGTGCAAACTTCAACGTCCAATCCCCAGATCTTGCGTACATCAGTGAATCCAATCTACGGCTATCAGCTTCCTTTAGATTTCTTTCAATCTGAGTAGAATAGGAAGTTTTCTAGTAAACAACTGGATCTATCTCGCGAATATGGAAATCCACTATTAGACGATGAGATCCAATCAAGCTGAGAATTCAATTCTCAGTGAAAGCACCAAAGTGTTAGCACCAAAATTGGTCACTAACCTCGTTGAGAAAGATTGTGTAGAGAGATTAATGAAGAAGGTGAATTAGAACTGAAATATAGTGAAATTCAATGCCAAAAGAACAACAAAAACGAGAACACCAGATTTATAGTGGTTCGGCGTAACTTCCTACGTCCACTTTGAGTTTTGATCTTTATTTCTTTCACAAGTAGTTGAATACAGATACAATCCATATATTAATGACTTGAATACAAGTTTGAACTGAAAATAATAAGTCTTGGAAGTGGCAGAGTCTCCCCAGTGTTCTCCAAAAAAGGTCCATTTCATTGTGCCCCTACCCTTCTATTTATAGAAGATGATGGGTTGGACTTCCTTCACGGGCTCAAGGCCAAGGTGACTTGGCCCATATAGGGCGATCTCAAGCTAGTTGGTCTATTCTTGCCGAACCGTACCTAAATGCCAAAACATGTCGACTGCATCAAACCTGTATATCCTCAGGCTCTTCTTGGTCAGAATCTTGTCTAGTGCAAACGATAATCTCTTCAACTGTCGTCCTGTAGCCGGGCCAAGGTGCCGGTTAACAGAGGTAGCGCATGTTTTGAAATTTTATACCAAAATATTTGCTTGCCATGTAAACATGTCTTATCAATTTCCAATGTGTGTCTTTCATCTTTTATTAATTACCTGCATGTTAGTCTCTTTTCATTTTGCAAATTTACATCTTCTTGTATCCTTCCCTTTTATATTCCAATTTCCAAACGTGCTTTACCCTTATTCATTTCCTATTTCATAAATCTCGTCCTCCAACTTTCCATTTCCAAAACGTGCTTCCATTATTTCTTTTGCCTGAAGCTTTCTTTCTCTTCTAAAAAAACAGACAAATGTAAGCAACTTATTTTCATGAAGCCAATCTTTTCCATTTGTTTGCAAATCCTTTTCCTAAAGCCTCCTTCCTCCATGCATGAGCCATCGTGTCATTTTTTCCATTGATTCCCCAGGCTTTAGATACATGAGCAGGCATTAAAATTCTTAACATGAGTAACTAATTTATTTTATTATTAGAATGTGTGTACATGTTTTTATATTTCCTTTTCATAATATTCTTATAACTTGAATATCTTCCGCATATGAACCGTGATTGAAGCGTGGTTTCTTCCTTTGGACTCGTATTGATATTCCAGACAACATGAAACTAGTTTAGTTGAATTTGGAGACTGTTGAAATTTTGGGCTTTATTTGGATTTTTAACGGGCTTTAAATCAAAGGTGAGTGATTAAACCCACTCGCGCAATACTAAAATTTCTAGTGCAAGTTAAATAAAATTTATGATGTGTTATATAAATTTTTGATTGCTTTTTGTTGATTTAAATTGACATTTGAATTGATATTGGATCAGAATTTACATTAAATTGAATTGACATTTAAATTTATATTGAAATTTAATTACTACTTAAACCCCGACATTGATAACTATTAACTGTTGTGATATATTGGTTGATTTGGATATTATTTGAAATGGATGCTTATTGATTGATATGTTGGATGTATGGTTGTTTATTTATTTTTGATATATCTTTAATATCACCTTGTATATTGTTGACATCAATTAATTTGGTCATTTGATTCAATTTAAATTTGAATACCTGTGACATTTAAATTATGGGTTGAAATGATACATTACCCATACAATTTATTGAATTTTGATTGATTTGAATGATATTGTTTTAAAGAAAATAAAATTTTGGATTTATTTTAATTTAAGTGGTTAAATTGGTATTTTGAATTTTGATTAGGAGATGGAAAATCCCATAAACATCTCTGAAATTATTGTACTCATATTTTACGTGATATTGATTTGACTTATGTAGGAATTTTTAATTCTGACTCGAGTGTATTCTTTTTTCATTATGCTTGGGTCAGCCTGAGTATTTCAATGTTTAAAAACATTATTCCTTGAAGATGAAGATGAAGATTGGTGATCGTATTTATTATTATTTTTCCACTGCATTATTTGATATGTTTATTTATTATACTCTGATTGATGTTGTAAAAATATGTAATCAAATGTATATTGTAAAACAGCTTCATGAACTATTTTATTTGATTATTATATTTTGTTGTTCCGCTACGAGATTCTGTGTATTGCTTTCCTTCTTTTCTCTTAGTTTATTTATCAAACCCTATTGATAATCTACCCTTTTGAATGGTTTGAGTTAGACATGTGTGATTTGTTGTCGACTTAAATCGTCCAAAAAGGCGGTTCGTCACAGTTGGTATCATAGCTTATGTATAGAGATACCTTAGCCATTTAGGGTAAACTCATTAAGAGATAGGGTAATGGAATGCCCTATTATGAGTTGAGAGTATATATATGAGAGAGCGTACTTTTTAGTGTTATAAAATGTTTTGAAATTGATAAATGAAATGATTTTAACTTGGATTATATTTTTTATATACACACGAATGAATTTAAATAAAATGATATAGTCCTTTATGCTTGTTTTAACTATTATCACTTTACTGATTGATTAATTGGAATGGTAGTGCTTATTATCATTTATTTATTGATTAATTGTGCTTGCCCAGTTTATGAGCATCGACTATTGGTTGTTGATTTGAGCATTGATTATTGTCATGAAATTTTGAAATAGTTTTAAACGGTTTATTAAAAATTGCATATTTTCAACATGGGATTTGAAATAAATACATATTTGAATCCCCTATTGTATTATTATACGAGTATTTGATACCATATTCGAAAGTGATATATAAAATATGGTTTAGATAGATACGATTTATAACTAAAAGGTTATTCAAATTGAAAATTAGAGAACTTGAATTCCGGGGTTTTTGAAATTGGTTTCTATTCATAGAAGACCTACTACACATGCATAACTTCCTCCGCATACATCACCATTTTTGTTGTTCCATATTCATTTACGCTTTTGACGAGGCTGCACCAAGCTGTATATTTTTGTTATATGTATTTTTTATGTCTTCTTTTGCACAGTGTGGTATATTAAGTGTGTTGTTATTTGAACTATGTAGGTATCATGTCTTCGAAGTTGGTTGCTACGCCAAAGAAAAAGAAAGATGCGAAGAGACCCAAGGACGATCTGATTATGATAGACGACCCAATCAAGAGGCGAAAAGTCGACCTTCCTCTTCTTCTGACGCTATTCCTCCTACTCTAATCTTGGTGTCTCTTATTAGCGCACTTCCTCCTTCCCGCTTCCTACCTACCTCAAGGGAGAGCGCCATTTCTAACTTGATCAAACGGATGAGGCACCCTCTCATCGATGACGTGACTGCCTTGCCTCCTGGTTTGATGGCGTCTCCTCCTCTTCTTATTGAGGACCTTTTTTCTAGCTTTCATCACGGTGTTTTTCAGGTAAGTTTATTGATTATTCATTAGTTAACTTAATTTGGTGGAAAATTAAAAGTATTTCTTATGCTTTATTATGCCACCGTACGTAGGGTATGGCTTATGTGGCAGGGTTACATAAAGGACTCTTGGATTTGGAAACGAATCGGCTAGTGATCAGGTAGGTATTACCCAATTGAAAATGGACACTGAGGCAGGGGCGCAAAAGGAGAGGGCTAAAACAAGATTAGAAGAGATCACCAAATAACTTGATGGTGTTAAAGAGAAACTTAAGGAAGCCGAGTAGCTGGTAGTCAAGGCGAGGGAAATAGTTTGCAGGTGGAAGGAGAAGGCAAGAGAGTTTAAGAAGAAACATGTTGAGATGGAGAAAGATCTTGATACCACCACATTCAATGTTTTGCACAAGATATATGCTCAGGTGAAAAAGTAGTTTTTTTTTTCAAATTGGCTAGACGTGGTGGATGCAAGGTTAATTTTGATTTCCTTGGCAACCCTGAAGCTATAATGGACGCCTTAGATTACTAGATGGGGAAGAGGTCCTAAGAATGTAAGGGGATTCCTAACTCTCCTTCTGAGGCAGTTTAGGAAGAGTTGGTGCTTGATGATTTTGATGCAGAGCAGAACCCGACAAACGTGGGAGCACAATTTAGACTAAACTTGTAGGGATCTTCAAATGATGCTGTAATAAATGTTTGACCATTCTTGTTATGTTGTTTTGTGTTGTTTAGACTTGGTTGTACCGTCTAATGTTTTGTATATGTACATGGTGGTTTTATGAGATGTTGGTTGCTAGCCTTACCATATTTTGCCTTATTTAATTATGCTTGGTAGTGTATTTTGAACTTTTGTTCTCCTACCATTTCCTTCTAGGTAAGAGAAGTATGCATTGAGAAAACTTTGTGGCTGAAGTCATGCGAGAGTGATAACTTAGTTCAACAGTTAAGAAAGCGTATCGAGTGCCTTGATAAGCAAGCTATGGAGAGGTTGTCAATGAAAATTAACTTCGTACATAAAAGGGAAAATGAGCTTGAGAGGTCTGTAGTGCAATTAAAGAGGGAGTTTCAAGGCATTTGGTCTAGGATTACCCCAGTCATTCATGAGAGAAATGCTCTTTGTGACTTAGCACTGCACAAATGGGGTTCTTCACTAAAGAATAAGCCTCTTTCTTTAGGACATCCCCATTTGTCGTGGTTTAAAAATAGACTTAGTTGTTAGCGAGAGTAGAGTTTGTTTCTATGTATCTTCGATCCTTAATTAAAAAAGACACTTTCCTTATCGTGTAAGTATTTTTTGGCTTGAATGTTCATTGATTTCCTATTTGTTTACCTCATATATATAATTTTAGATTACACTCACTTCTCAAACCGAGGCTATTCAAACTAACTTTCCTGAAAGTAGCTGTTCTTCGCGCACCCTTTATACTTCTCGTTTGAAAGAACCAGCTTCTTCAATTATTATTGAAGATTATGAAACCCAGATCAAAGAACTTGAAGTTGCTAATGCAGATCCTATTAGGGAGTAAGAGTTGATTGCTGATGATGCTTAAAAGGAATTACGTATTCGGTATGATGAACAAGCACGAGAGTTGGAAGAGCTATTGCTGTTTCATTCCTATTTGTGGTTATGATGTTCAATATTCAAATAGCGGAGATTCACGAAGAAGTCTTAAGCTATTTACCAGTGAGTGGTATTACTGGACTGATCCTTTGGTGGGAAATGTTCTTCATTTTAGATAATGAAACAATTCCATTACTACCAACCTGTAGAAATATGACCTCTCTGAGATATACGGTTTATGCCGGAATCTAAACAAGCTACTCTTCAGTAGTAAGCAACGTTCAGAGATAACTGAATTGGAAGGGAAACTCAGGTTTGCTCTGGCTCGCATTACTAAACCAGAGGGATTGCACGAAGACGCAGAGTTATTACAGGGTGTTTTACGAAGACGAGATCAAAGAACATAAAAAAGAAAATGATAAACTGTCTAAACAGGTCGCTATCCAACTATCTAAATAAGACAACCCTAACAATCTTTGCTCAGTGCCTCTTTCACCTCCTTTGGGTATGGATGAGGATGAGGCACCAAAATGATGAGTTGAAAGCTGTCTATGAAGAATGGATGAAAGGTTCAACTAGTGGCGTGAGGGTTGAGAAACGCTCTTCCGCTTACAACTTATTTGGCCCATTTTCAAAGAAAACTAAAAAGACAAAAGCAGAGATCTTGGATGATTTTGAGCGCATGGGCTGTACTACTATTGAGCAGACTAACTGCCTTGAAGAGCAGATACTAGGCTCGGATTCCACCGCACTAATTTTAGCTACCTATTCTTCCCATCCATCCTCACTTATGTATGCATAATCCGATTTGGTTGGGAGTCATAAAAAGGAAAGGGTTAAGCATGTTTATGCATTTTATACCATCCTTAGACATACGTTTTCTCTATAATCTGCCTGACTATGTGTTTAACGAGCCTGAGCTTGGTAAACATTGGTCGGGGACCAACTATAATCCCCATGTTACCTTTGGTAGTGAATAACGCCGCTCGACGTTGTTAATTCTAACCCGACAAGTCTTCTCCATCCTTCTAACTTTGGATGATGCTCCGTCTTGACCCTGTGCTCGCCTCTAGAAGACAAGCTGGCACTAAGAGGAATTCCTGCGATATAAGGGTTATCGTCAGCGTCCTTCTGATTTGGATTTGGATTCTTAATGTAATTTTTTTGTAGTAGTTGTTGAATGGATGAATGTAGTTTCATTAGGATTAGGCCTAAGTATTGGTGTCCTATACTCTTAACATGTTATATATGCATGTGGTGCAAAAAGAGTAGATGTAAACTAAGATGGATTATAACTTTGCGTTTACCTAGCAAGCCCTGCATTGCTGTTGTTTCTGTTTCTTTCTTTTTTAGATTGCATTTGGTATGGATTCCTTTGCCTCCTTCCTACAACTTACTCTTTCTTCAATTAACTGCTCTATCCAGCTTTTTTATTATTTTGTGCTTGGTATGGTTTGCTCCGTTACTGGTGCGGACTATTTATGTTTTGACTGAGAAGTCGGGTCATGTATTTACAACCCATTTTGGATCATGCGCATGTCTTTTTATAGCTAATTCAGGCCGTCTATTATCCTTACTTCCAGCGCAGTATGTGGATGACAAACCGAGCTTCAGAATTGTAGCTCATACAATTTGTAAGTATACAAAAGAAAACTATACACATAGGTTTTTATACTGGTTCAGGCTGTCTAATATCCCTACGTCTAGTTAATACTTTTTATCGCACAAACTGATCATTAACATTCTTTTACATATTTAAAAGGTTACAAACAAGGAGATGTATCTCAAACATTATATGGTATGAGGTTTTCAGTTTCCAGGTTCTTGAAACCAAATTCCCATCCGGTTTAGAGAGGCGATATGCTCCGTTTGACATAGCTTTTGCGATAACTAATGGTCCTTCCCAATTTAGGCCTAGCGCCCTTCTACAAGATCCTTGGTATTGGCCATTACATTTCTTTAGGCCTGTCATTGGATAATTTTGGATGCGAATAGTGTCGTGTCCGTATCCGTATCCGAAACCATTTTCGAATATCGAATATCTGCATCCGCAAATATGGCTGGAAAGCAGATAATTATCGTATTCGCCAATGACCAATAAATCGAGACATATAAATAGAAAATTTTAACTTTTTTTCAATCCCAATAATTATTGAAGTTCTAAAAATAAACAAATATTATGATAATAAATAGTTTTGAGCAATTAATATGCATTTAGTGCATATAATATGAACTTCTAACTTAATAAAACAATAAAAAAATATCTTTCATTGTACCGAAATATACATAATTTAAATTATAACCTTGAAAAAAACTTAATGGATAATTTTTGGATGCGAATGTCTTCATATCCGCATCTGCATTCGTTTTTCCAAATATAGGATATTTATCTATTTTTCTGATATGGATGTGGATGGATTTTGGATTTTTCGAGTATCCATTGACAATCCTACTTTTCTTAACACCAAGTCTCTCTTACAGAAGTTCCTTTCTTTAATACGTGAGTTGTATGTCTTTTCCATTCACTATCTATAGACAGCAAACCTCACCCCATCTTCCTTCCTTCTTTCTGGAATATAGTCCAAGGCAGCTTCCTTTAATCATGAATTCCTTTTTACTGCATAAGATAACCACCGATACGATGGTATGTCTACTTTAAGTGGAAGCATGGCCTCATATCTATACGTGAGGGAAAAAGTTGTGTGCCTTGTAAGGGATCTCGTTGTTGTTCTATATGCCCACAAAGTCAGAGGCAACTCTTCTACCCATCCACCATTTGCTTTTGTTAGCCTCTTTTTTAGTTGTTTATTTATTGTTTGGTTGGTGACATTAACCTACCTATCGGCCTGAGGGTGAGCTGAAAGTCTAGTGGGTCGTATCTAATATAACTAGTGTATTAGTATGTGAGTGTATACTAATATATGGGCTAAATGTAGCAATATAACAAAATAAAAAGTAAAGTATAAAAACGAGCAAACCAGAGTTTTTATACTGGTTCGGACCTCTCGTCCTACGTCCAGTCCCGATGCTCCCCTTCGGTATATCATATAACAATAAGCCTGGATTCGCCTGGAGGAATAGGCTGATACAAATGGTATCCCCTTGATAATCTTCTGTTCTATATAACACAGATATTGACTGCTAGTACAATTCTTCCTATAATCTCCTTTGAATGATAATGAGTGTGAGTTGCTTAGATTTTTTGGAAATAGTTTAACCAAAACATATAGATTTTGGTTGGAAGTGATTGAGAATATTAAGTTAATGATAGCACAAGAGAATCTGAATATAGAAGTTAGAGAGTAGTAAAGCAAGTTAAATTAAAATCTTAATCGATTGAAGTATTTATAGAATCAAAGAGTTGTTTTTGAAAAGTTATGACTTCTTGAATGATTACTCTTTGATGAATGATTGCAACTGTTGAAGGAGGAAGAAGTTTGTTCAAAACAGAGAGAGGCATCTATTCAAAAAATGATAGTTGCAGTTTGCTGTTGTTAGGCCGAGACAGTTCACAGACGTCTGTGGACCTCTGGAAATAATAAACAGAAAATTGTCATAGACCTCTGTGACTAAGTGACATGCATCTATCATATTATGACCTTACTTTTAAATAGTACGATCCATCTTTCTTTAATTGTTTATGATCCATAATCTCATTGTGCACTATGATTTTCTTTTAATATATATACCTACAATATGATAGGATATATCATGTATATGTGATTGTATAGTTGTTATTGTTGAAATCTCACAATAGAGGTTCTAACATTCTCCCCCCTTTTGATGATGACATATACAATGGTTAGTAATAAGTAATGGAAAGATAACTCCCGCTGAACGTTATCTTCCCTTTGGCATTATCAAAAATAAGAATTGCATAAATGGATTAAGGACAAAGCCATGAAAATCATAAATAATAAAAATCAAAAGAAATAGTTATGGAAATAAAAACATCAGTACTAGTACGCTTGAACGATAACGATAGAAAATTAAAAATCCTAAAATTATGGAACGGTTATTGGTAGTTACGATAACTGTAATTTAAGAAATCACCATAATTATCAGAATAGTCATGGTAGACGGATGAAGTAGAATGATAGTTTTTTGGCCATTGAGTATATTCTTCATTTTCTCGAATAGACAATCCTTGAAATGTCAAAAGATTCATTTGTTATGGTGTTGAAGGATCGGGCCAAGATATATCATCGCTATCTTCTTGTTCTTCCTCTAGTTCTTCCTACATTATAGTCTTTACTTGATCTTGTGGAGAATTGCCTCCATAAGACGATGATCGATGAGGACGATAGACTGGAGTTTTTCCTGAAGGAGGTGGTGTTGGAGAAGGAGAGGAGGATGACCTAGAGATGATCTGCCATGAACTTTTCTCATTACTTTACCTAAAGTGGAAACAATCTTTTCCAAAGTTTTCTTCATTTTAGTCATTCTTGTAGAAAAAAATCGTTCCAAACCGGCCATTTTAGTGTGCAAAGATTTTTTATTTTTCTCCAAAGCTCTATGATTGATCGTGATTAATTTTTGATTTCGAAATGTTAAATTACAGATGGATTCATTTTGAGTTGGTTCAGTGCGAGCTTTGTAAATCTCTGAATCAGAGTAATATTTGGTGGTTTGATGAAAGGAACCAGGATGAGGTGACTGAATTTGTTATGGAGGAGAAGGAGTTTGATCCAGTTAAGGAGGGACCAGAAGCATTTGTTGTTGCTGCTGCATAGTCATTGAGACAGGGACATGATGCATTAAGGATAAAAACTTTATACCACTTTTTTTGATAGGAATTTCTCCGAAAGGAGAAATATAAGAAGGTCCCAAGGGACCTTATAAAAGATGCATGATGTATGAGCATATATAATTGTGCGTTGGTGGTGAGTCCAAAAGCTTTTAATTTCATGATGGATAAATTTAGCCCAATTTAATTGAATTCCACCAAATATATCATATAGGGCTTTGTGGTCATTTTCATATATTTGTTCATGACTACCTAAACGGAGAATTATTGTATTAATTATCATACGATTTAATAGCCTAGCTTTTGGTCGTAGATAAATGGTTTCCATTGTGGCATTCTATCTTCCCAAATGTGATGGGTCGCTTCATCACGTGGTCGATTTCATTAATCGGGATTTTCTTCTAAATCAAGTCCAGTAGAGGAACAATCTTGTAAATGACCAATTATGTATATGCTAATATTTAAAACACGACCGTACATACTAGTCCATAACCAACCATCTTCATTTTTAAGTGTCCAAATATCATTACTACATAAGTTTGCATAAAAAAGAAAGATGGCCAATTGATCAATTTATACCTCATTTTCATCAAAATTGATTAACTCTTGAAAACCGGAGGCGGTGGTGAGTTCTTCAAGACCATATTCTCCAAATTTGCATATCAGTAGAATGGACTGAAATGAAGTCTCTTTTGCTTCAGTTCTTCAAAACTTTGCTTGCAATTAGACTATTTTGAAGCCATTATTGAATATGGGCATCAGTGACAAGATGGGTTTGAGAAGAAGAAGATTGACCTCTCTTTGATCTCTTGTTAACGAGATTTTTCGCATTGGGAGCCATTTTTGATGAATTAGGGTTTTGGGAAGTTAGGGTTTTAAAGTGGAAGTTTTATATTTGAAGTAGATTGGTGAATAGTTGAATAGTTGGGTAAAAATAGTCTTTTTGGTAATAACCGTAACTTGGCTCAGACGTCTGAAGAAGAGTGACAGACGTCTGAGAATACTTAGGATTGTTTTCTTGAGGAATCTGATAGATGTCTATCAATTCTTCACAAACGTCTGAGAGAGGCAGAAGTGAATTTTTAAGTTTGTTGTTTGAATTTTTTTTAATCGAATATTTTCATAGAGTCATCATAATAAACAATTATTATAATCAATAAACATACAAAAATTATATATTATATGGTTTACATATATATATATATATATTTCTATATATACACACACAAACACACACATCTATATATAGGTACAGAGAATTAATTATCTGCAGAAGAATTTTTTATTTTAGGTTGATTCCAAGAGTTTGTGCTATTTTGCTCATCTTGAGGCTTAAGTGGAGACCAACTTGGGCGAGCTGGAATATCAATCCAGTCTTGGTTTGATGCCCCTACCTTGCTTAAATTTCTTGGGGTAATGTTACAAGTTTTTACAGGAGTTTCCATTAAATGAGGAGACTTTTTATGAATGAAAATTTTTTTGTTGGTGAATGACCACAAATTGCTAGAATACATTTTTGAGAAAGTTAAGATGAGATCTTTGACGTCGTTGCTCGTAATACATTTTTCGTTGAACACCCATCATTTCTTATGGATAGTGATATATTGCATCAACTTTAGTGTTGAGAGATGTTGATTCTAGATCAATCGCTCGTTTAGCTTTCTTTTCCTTAGGAGAGAAGCTGGTGTAATATGTAGGTGATGCCATAATATTTAGTGAGGCTGATCGAATTGACAGAGGTGTGGTTTTTGTTGGTGATGCGTAGGTGCTATTTGATGAAGGTGAGCTAATGTCTATAGTTGAATAAGTGAATTCGTGATCAGAAGACATGTTTAGTTTTTGTAAATTTATAAATAATATTTCTGTTTTTAATTTTCTTTAATGATGTATAAATAGATTGTATAGTCTATTTATAGTGAGAACTTTGTATGGATAGAATTGTTTTACCATAAATTTGTTAACGGTTTTGTTTTTATGGTTGTTAAAAGATTGACTGAAATGAATTAAAGTTAAAATTTTATTTAGAGAAATAATGTTTAAAATTTTATAATGATGAATAAATGTGTCATATATTAATTAATTAATTCATTAATTGAACATATACCAAGATCTCGTCGCAGCTTCATAAAAGTTGATTCACATAGAGGTTTGGTGAAAATGTCGGCAATTTGATTTTAAGTGTTAACAAATTCAAGAGAAATAATTCCTTTTTCTACATTATCTCTTAAAAATGATGACGAGTGTCGATATGTTTTGTACGAGAATGGTTAATTAGACTTTTGGATAAATTTATAGCACTAGTATTCTCATAATATATAGGAGAGTTGGTTATAATTTTACCAAAATCTTGAAGTGTTTGTTGCATATAAATTACTTGTGCATGGGCTAAGGCTGCTGATATATACCCGGCTTCACATGTTGAGAGAGAAACACAATTTTGCTTTTTAATGAACCGCGAAACCAGAGATTGACCAATGAAATAACATGTGACACTCGTACTTAATCTATCTATCTTGCAGCCACCAAAATCTGCATCGCTATATGATACGAGTTTGAAAGAGCTAACTTTTGGGTAGAAAAGTCTGTAATCTTTGGTGTTGGTTAAGTATCGTAGAATTCTTTTAACCACTCAATGATGTGACTCCTTAGGTTGTGCTTGAAATCTTGCACATTGACAAACGCTCATCATAATATCTGGTCTACTAGCCGTTAAGTATAACAGAGACCCTATCGTACTTCGATATAATTTTTGATCGAAATCCTTCCCATTTTCGTCTTTATCTAAATGTTGACTCGTGCTCATTGGAGTTGGTTTACTTAAAGAACTATCCATTCCAAATCTTTTTAATAATTCTTTGCAATATTTTTCCTGATTTATAAATGTTCATTTTCTAGTTGTTTTATTTGTAAACCTAAAAAGAAATTTAATTCTCCCATATGCGACATTTCGAATTCATTTTTCATTATGTTAGAGAAATCGTTACATAGTTTTTCGTTAGTTGATCCAAATGTGATATCATCAACATATATTTGCACAACTAGTACATTACTTTATTCTCTTTTATAAACAATGTAGAAGCAATTTTCCCAATTTGAAAACCCAAATTTAGTAAATGTGTTTTCAGTCTCTCATAACAAGCACGGAGTGCTTGTTTTAATCCATATAATGCTTATTTAAGTTTGAAAACATGGTATGGATATTTCTTATGAACAAATAAGGATGGTTGTCCAACATAAACCTGCTCTTTTATGAAACCGTTTAAAAATGCACTCTTAACATCCATTTGAAATAATTTAAAATTATGATGACATGAAAACGCAAGTAATGTTCATATAGCTTCAAGACGTGCAACAAAAGCAAATGTTTCTTAACAATCAATTCCTTTTTGGTTGTATCCTTGAGCAATTAATCTTACTTTATGATGAACAATGTTTCCATTTTCATCTGCTTTATTTTTGAAAACCCATTTTGTTCCTATTACGGATTGATCATTTGGTCTTGGTACAAGTTCCCATACATTATTTCTTTCAAATTGATTAAGTTCTTCTTGCATTGCGATAATCCAAAAATCATCTTTCGATGCTTCTTTATAATTTTTAGGTTCAAAATTAGATATAAATGCAATATGACTTATTTGATTTAATTGATTTCTAGTTGAAACTCTTGTGTTTAAATCACCAATTACATTGTTAATTGGATGATCTTTTAATTCGAGGTGGTGATCTTAAAAGATTATCATTATTATTTGTTGTATTGTTGTTTTCAGTTACAGAAGTATTATTAATACTATAGTTATTATAGACTTCGTCGTCGTCATTATTTTTGGTATTCTGAAAATCTTCGTCAAAAGAAACAAGAATACTTTCTTCGATAGTATTAGTTCATTTATAAAAAAATCTATATACTTTGCTAAGATCCGAATATCTAAAAAAAAATTCCTTCATCGGCTTCTACATCGAATTTTCCAAGATTATCTTTAGTATTTAAAATAAAGCATTTAGAACCAAAAATACGAAAATATGATACTTTAGGTTTCTTTCTGAAAAACATTTCGTAACATGTATTCTTAGTCGCAGGTCGAATTGTTACAAGATTTGATACATAACATGCGGTAGCAATAGCTTCGGCCTAGAATTGTTTTGGTAAACTACTACTACTAAGTAGTTTCGTGCACATTCTTGTAGTGTTTGATTTTTCCTTTCTACTATGCCATTTGTTGTGGTGTTCGTGGAAACGAAAAAATTATAACTAATTCCCTTTTTATTGCAAAAAGTTTCAAAGATATCATTTTCAAATTCTCTATCATGATCACTTCTTATACTTCTAAATTTTAAGTTCATTAAAATTTTAATTCTCTTAGTGAAAATTTTAAACATTTCAAACATATCACTTTTATGTTTTAAAAATAGCGTCCAACTGTATCATGAAAAATCATCACAGTAATAACAAATACATATTTGTTATGATTTATTGATCTTACTTGAGTCGGGCCAAATAAATATAGATGAAGTAATTCAAGCGGTTGTTTGGTGGTAATTTCTTTCTTAGATTTAAAAGAGCTTTTCTTTAATTTTCCAACTTGAAAAGCATCATATAGAATTTTAACTTTGTAATTTATTTTGGATAATCCACTTACTAAATCATTATTTGCTAATATATTTATATATTTAAAATTTACATGACAAAAGCGTTTGTGCCATAATCAAGGGTCATTATGATTGGCGGTCAGACATAAATCACTATTATTTTTAATATTCATATTTAAAACATAATTATTTTGTTTTCTTAATCCTTCAAAAGTTGAATTTTTATTTTGATCAAATATACTACATTTTTCTTTTTCAAAATCAATTTTAGTAAGTTATGTTTTAAATTTTCTACTAACAAAACATTAGTAATAAGAGGAGAAGTGGATATACCGACGTAAATAACATCTCCAATGCCGATGACAAATCCTTTTGAGTTATCTCCAAATGTCACATTGTCTCCATTGTTATATGTTATATTTGATAACATGTTTGCATTAACCGTCATATGCTTGGAGCATCCACTGTCGAGTATCCAATTCTTTTTACTTTAAATTTTATTTTTGATTACCTGCAAAATAGTAAAGAATTAATTGGTACCCACTTCCTCTTGTTATAATCCTATGTGCTAGTGGGTGAAGGTAGCCATACCCAAGTGGGTTTGGGACCTTTAAAAACATAATTTTTATTATAAACAATATTTTTCAACTATTCATCTATATATTTTTGCCTACTAAATTTGTTATTTGATTTAGGAATTCATATTTTAACACTACTTATTTCAGGAGTATTAATCTTAATTTTAAAAATAGGTTCCTTGAACTTAGTATATAGTGTACTATAGTTTCTGTTTTTGCTTAGCTTTAAATCCTAATCCATTTCAATTTCCTGATGGTCTTGATATTTGATCAAATTTTCTAAGTTTTGTTTTCCTTTATAAAAGTTTGATACATTATTAGTGATTTTATCTAACTTGTTCTTAGGATGACAAATTTCAATATTGTTAGAATCTACACTTGCCTTAAGTTCTAGTTTTTCTTTTCAAGTTTGGTGTAACAACCCCGGTTTTAATGATTACCTGTTAATATTAAATTATATGGTAGTTATAATTTAATATTGTGAATTAAAACAAAATTGGATATTTTTTAAATTGTTTATTTGGAATAAACAATGAATTTTTTGAAATAAAATGTGAAAATAAAGTTTGGAAACTTTGTTTGTTTATTTGGGTTAATAATGAATGGAAATTGGTTGTTATTTAGTGAAAATGCAATAATTTTATTAATTATTGCCAATTACTTCTTTTAATAATTTTTAAAAGAAGTATTTTATTTTTAAAGGTTGTGCTTTTAAATAAAAAGGTGAAATTTGGTTTAAAATGCGTTTTGATTATAAAATTTCCAAGGGATGTCTTAGAGACCTTATCTTTTTGTGATATTCGTGATCGTGCTCCAGCTTATGATTCTCCTATTTTATTATTCAGTTTGGAAGCTCGACCCAGCTTATTGGATCGTATTGCCGATGCTCAGCGGTAAGATCTAGATCTTTTACACCTTATTCAGATTTGTGAGTCTGAATCACGTGATGAGGAGTTGTGGGATTTCAGCATTGATTCTCATGGGTGTCTTCGTAAGAAGAACAGTTTAGTCGTGTCTTCTGATTCTGGACTTAGACGGGACATTCTCGATGATTGTCACCGTTCTAAGTATACCATTCATCATAAGATGTATGCCGATATGCGTCGCCTTTATTATTAGGAGGGCATGAAGCGTGATGTGGCAAGTTATGTGTGTAATTGCATGACTTGTCAACTCATCAAAGCCGAGCATCATCGCCCTTCTGGTTTTCTTCCGCCTCTAGAGGTCCCATTATGGAAATGGGTTTAGATTTCCATGGATTTCATTGATGGCCTATCTCATTCGAGATCGGGCCATTGCAGTATTTGGGTTATTGTAGATCGCCTCACTAAGTCTGCCCACTTTATTCCTATTAATTCTAATAAGTCTGCTTCCCATTTGGCCAATTTATATATCAAGGAAATCATGAGACTTCATGGTATTCCTAGTTCGATTGTTTGTGATCGTGACACGCTTTTCATGAGTCATTTCTGGCAGAGTCTTCAGAAAGCATTAGGAGCAAAGCTTAATTTCAGCACAGCATATCATTCACAGTCTGATGGACAGACTGAACGGATGAATCGTATTCTTGAGGATCTTCTTCGTGCTTGCATTCCAGATTTTGGTAGTAGTTTGGAGGACCACTTACCGCTTGTAAAGTTCTCCTATAACAATATATTTTAGTCTAGTATCGGTATGGCTCCTTTCGAAGCCTTATACGGGAGGCCATGTCGATCACCTCCGTGTTGGTTGGAATCCGGAGAGAAGCTTATTCTAGGCCCAGGTTCTATTCGTGATTCTTCTAAGAAGATTATTCTTATTCGGTAGAGAATGAAAGAGGCACAGAGCCATCAGAAATCCTATGCATACAACCGTAGAAATCCTCTCGAGTTCTCTATCGGTGATCTCATCTTTATCCGTGTATCTCCTTTGAAGGAGGTTATGCATTTCAGTACGATTGGGAAATTGGCTCCTCCCTTTATAGGACCATTTCCTATTGCTGAACGTATTGGCTCTGTGGCTTATACAGTTTCACTTCCTGCTTATCTATCTAGCATTCATGACGTGTTTCACGTCTCCTAGCTTCGGAAGTGTCTTCGAGAGTCGGATTCTATTATCAATTCTCCTGATTTGCAAGAGCTTGAGATCTCACCGGACCTATCTATTGTGCAGTAGCCTATTCGCGTACTTGCTTCAGAGGTGAGACGCCTTTGAAACAAGGATGTGCCGCTCGTTAAAGTTCAATGGTATGCAAATCCCAACGACTGCACTTGGGATACCAAAGAGTTTATCGAGCGATCCTACCCTGGTTTTCTTTCTTCACATAGTGATGGTGAGAATATTTTATCTCAAGCTTATCTTTTTCTTTAGATTGATGAAATAATTATGTTGAATACAAACTCTTCTCTAGAAATCGCAAGGACACAATTTTCATAAGGGGGGAGTCTGTAACAACCTTGGTTTTGGTGATTACCTGTTAATATTAAATTATAACTGTAGTTATAATTTAATATTATGAATTAAAACAAAATAGGAGATTTTAAATTGTTTATTTGGAATAAACAATGAATTTTTGGAAATAAAATGTGAAAATAAAGTTTGGAAACTTTATTTTGTTTGTTTGGGTTAATAATGAATGGAAATTGGTTTTTATTAGTGAAAATGCAATAATTTTATTAATTATTGCCAATTATTTCTTTTAATAATTTTTAAAAGAAGTATTTTATTTTTAAAGGTTGTCTATTTAAATAAAAATGTGAAATTTAGTTTAAAATGTGTTTTGATTATAAAATTGAGTTTGAAACGGTTTGTTATATTTTTCTAAGCAAGTAAATAATTTTTGTAGAATTTTTGAAGTTAAATATAAGGTTTTATGCATTTTTTAGTGTAAAATTGTGTATTTGTGTAAATAAGGGTTTTTAATAATAAAAATATTTATAAAACTAAAATTATCTTTTTATATGATGAAAAATATTTTATTTCATATGTTTGTAGGTTTACATTAATTGTTTGGATTTAAACTTGATAGAAAAATGCATTGTTTCATAACATAGTGTGTATATGTGTACATTTGTTAAGCGTTGAACTAAAACCTTAGGCTAAATTAATTTTTGGGTCCACAAGCCTATTAGCCTAAAACTAGAAATAAGAAAAGAGGAAAATAGTGTTCCTGTACGTACAGAAAACTATTCTCACCTTCTTCCTTAAATCAGAAAATAGAAAAAGAAACCAAACCTCACCAATTTCTCAATTCAAGCTTTTAAAACTCCAATTTCTTCAAGCAAATTGAGATTTTTTATCAAACAAAAGTGGAATTCAAAGGTAATCTAATCCAAAACCTAAACTATTTCATCAAATCTAGATTTTGAGTTCCGGTTGTCTGATTGCTGTAAGTTTCTTTGTTACATGTCTCTATTTCTTTCTGTGCAGGTTCTTGAAGGCCAAAATCACCGCAAAGCTCTAATCTTTTAGCTATAATCCAAGTTTTAGCACTTCTTAAGCAAGGTGAGTTGAATAACTCACAAAAACTAGCTAAGCTAAGCTTCAAAATTGCAAAAGCAGTGAAAAATTAGTCTCTGTACATTAATTCCCGAAGTTGTTTTTGTTTTTGTTTAAAACTGATCTGTCTCTTTGCATGCTGATAACTTTCAATTTCGGCAACGAAACGGTGCCGGATTGCTTTCAGTAGTTAGTTCAGATGTTGTAGTATGTGCATGTAAAATTTCATTGCTTAATTCATCTATTTTCTGCTCCAAATTTGCTTTGGAAAATCAATACGAGCACTGTAATTCACCTGTACATATTTCCGTTTTCTGAGCTGTTGCAAACATGGCCTGAGTCCGTGTTTGAGACATCGTATCTTTTTCATTTTCTATCGGAATTCATTGATTCTTTTTTTATTTGAAATATGAAGTTTTCTACTATGTGCATACCATTTTTTAGTTCAATCAGAGGTCGTTTGGTCCTTTGTTTCATGTTGTAAGTTGAACCTGAGATGGCTTTCAGACCTAGGCATATTTCCGTTTTCTGAGGTGCTGCAAACATGCCTGAGCCTATGTTTGAGATAGCGTATCTTTTTCATTTCCTGTCGGAATTCATTGATTCGTTTTTTATTTGAAATTTTAATTTTCTACTATATACATACCAATTTTCAGTTCAATCAGAGGCCGTTTAATCACCTGTTTCATGTCTGAAAGTTGAACCCGAGAGAGTTTTCAGACCTGGGCAAAATTCAACATGGCCTGAGTCCATGTTTGGGATTCCATATCTTTAACAATTCATGTCGGAATTCAGTGAATATTTTTTCAGTTCGTAGATAAATTGTTCTACTTTGTGTATGTCAAATTTCAGACGATTCCGAGGTCAATAAGCCTTTAAAATCATGTTCGAAATTTGAACCCGGAGAAGATTTCAGACATGGGTATTGTTTTTGCCTATGCAATTGTGTTCCGCCTTCTTTTTCCGTCCGAATTTTGACTTCTACTTCATGGTTTGGGATATTTCTGAACTATTTTGAGGGCTATGATTCCTATCAATAGGCTAGCCAAGATTTTGGTGAATTTGAAATTCAAATTTGAATCATTTTTGAATTGAATGCGAATATCGGTTTTTGAGAATTTTCAATGTTTAGCTTTGATTTCCAGCAAAGATTTTTCCAAATAATTTTGAAATAATTTGGCTTTTGAAATAATTATTATATAATATTTTTAAATTATATTCAAGTTATAAAATCTATATATTCTCTATAATAAGGGAATTTTCAAAGATTGTTTTCAAAATCGATTTCGAAAAATTGTTTTAAAGGCTTGTTTTCTCAAATCAATTGTTTTATACATAAAATACAAGTTTTTGCACTATTCGAGCGAATGAGAAGGAGAATTAAACGGTTCGGTAAAGCACGTGGTATGGGACACATGCGTTTATCTTATCGGTTAATTCCTGACTTGTCTGTTTGATCGTTTTGACCTTCGAGTCGTGTTTACCAATGAGACGAGGTAAACATTTTACTACTTTCTAGTGTGGCATTTACTAGCGGTTAGTAAATCTTTGGGTGCGAATGTGTGGTATAGGACGCACGTTAACACTTTTCGGATTCCTATCTGAGAGTTTGTGGCACATTTGTCTTTGAGACGTATTTGCCAGTACTGGACCTTCGGGTCATTTGTCCTTCGGGATGTTTGTCATTGCGAAGTATTTGTCCTTCGGGATGTTTGTCATTGCAACGTATTTGTCCTTCGGAATGTTTGTCATTGCGACGTATTTGTCCTTCGGGACGTTTATCTTCAAGATGTGGCGCCTTATTTTGAGAGAACAGTACTTGGCAGTCTTCGGCCAAAAGCACGTACTATATCTTTGAGATGATTTCATTGATTATTTGTGATTTTCCAAGGGTATCGCCTTTTTACATTATTGGCTATTTGAGCCATTTGAGATATCATATATATGGCGATCACATCTTTGGAAATTTGAACTCATTTGAGTTCTATATTTGGGATTTGAGTTGCCAAAACTTGGCGTTTATTTGAGATTTATATTCTCCTATTTTGGAGATATATGTAATTGCCGTTATGGCATATTTTTGAGATTGAGGTTTCTCTTTTGGAAATGCATTTGAGATTGCCGTTATGGCGGGTTTCGAGATTCATCCTATTTAGGAGTTATGGTTTCTCTAAACCATTATTGTTGTTTTGGGATATGCCAATGATACGAGGCATGCTATGTTTAGTGCTTTTGTTATGGAGTTTATCTCTTTGAGATTATACATTTGTTTAGTGATACCACCTAATCACCTAAAGTAATCACATGAACTTAGAATTATTTCTTCTCATTTGAGAAGAATTATCACCCTTATCCTAATGCTTTATATTATCGTTTATCCAACCGATTGTTTTAGCTAGACTGATCCGTGTATTTTATACTCGGGTCAGACCGAGTTGTTTCAGGTTAGGTACCGTCTTTTGGACTTAGCTTTGCTTAGATGCTTCCGCTTGGATATCTGTCTATCACCTTTTGTTGTTGTAGAATTTTTTTTGCTTGACTCTGATATGTATATTATCTTGACTCGTTGTATATAGTGTGGTCTTCGAACCACTTATGATGTATCATTTTGTATTGTACTGGGATGTATCTGTATATATGTATATATCTGCTGTTTGCTGTTCTATGAAGTGATCTACATTTTAGTTGTCGTATTTTATTCTTATAGATCCTTTAGCCACCTATAGTTTTGTATTAAGCATATATTAGATATGTCGATCCACTTGAGATAGAAAAAAATTAGAGCATTAATCGACGTATTTAATAGTTGTTTAAGACAAAGCTATAGATGGTCGCTTCTAACCGGCCCTATTCTCCACATTAACAGACAGTATTACCCAGAAATACTCTTTATTAATGTGGGTCTCGAGGTGGGGAGTCACAGCTTGGTATCAGAGCTGAGTTCAGAACAAAATATGATAAACATATAACATAAACATATATTACTGTACACCCTAGTATAATACAAGTGTTACGAATCCCTCAATCATCGTGTCTTTGACCTTTTTCGTGTCCTTTGGGGTAGATAAGTTGGGAATACGTCTAGAAAAGCATTTTTAATTCCATAGTATTCCATAATTGAATTAATGATATCTACCCTGTGAATAATCTTTATCTTATCTAAAATTTCAGCTAATGGCTGGAAGAGGCAGAGGACGACGCTCGGATGCTAGGCAGTCCAGCGGCAGTCCAGCGGCTCTCATCCGGACGGCGTGTATATGTCTATCGATCAGTTTATGGAGTTATTTAGGAGCACTCAGCCTCCAGCTCCTACTCCAGCATCTCCTCCGTGCAAGTCTGCCATTGCATGCATGGGTAGTGATTTTTTCCATCTCGAAGGCAAGCCATTCAAAGGCTCCGAGTCTGTATTAGAGGTCCAGGCCACGTGCGAGCGCATCTTCTCTCGCATGGATCTTTTTGACCACCACAGAGTTGTTGTAGCATCTCGCATGTTGCAAGAGCGTGCCCTTGACTGGTACAAGCTTCTCATTGTCGAGCTCGATGAGTCCACTCTCACTTGGACACAGTTTCGGGAACGATTCGAGCTCAAGTTCGTTCCTCAATCAGAGAAAGCTTTATTAGCCCATCGCTTCCTCGAGATGAAGCAAGGGAAGTTTTCAGTTTTTGATTATGTATCTTCATTCGAGGCCTTATCCAAATATGGTCTCGAATATATTAGCACCTCTTACAGGAAGAATTTGAAGTTTGTATCTGGTTTGAAGAAATATCTGAAGAAGTCTTTGATGCTCCAGCTCAAGTTATCTTTCGAGGAGTTAGTTGACTCGGCGCTTCATCTCGAAGCCGTCGAGAAAGAGCATGATAGTAGTGATGAGATTGAGGTTCGCAAGAACCCCAATAAGAAGAGGTTCCCTTTTCAGAAGTCGAAGTCTTTCCCTTCCAAGAAGAAGAAGCCTGTTGGTCCTGGTTCCACTTCTCAGCCTCGTGGAGCACCTCCTACTCAGAAGGGGCGTTTCAACTGTGGCTCCTCCGACCATATGATTCGAGATTGTCCTAAGCCTCTTATTTGCCGCTATTGCAAGAAGGAGGGTCATCGAGTTGCCACTTGTCCTATTGCTCCGAATAATTCTAAATCTAGAAAGCTGAATGTAGTGGATGATTTTGGAGGTTCTTCTCAGCGCAGAGGTACATCTCCTTCTATCTTTGAAGGTTCTTTGTTGTTTCATGACCGATCTATTCGAGTCCTCTTCGATACGGGTGCGTCGCATTCATTCGTATCGAAGGAGCTCGTCGATGCTGTTCCTTTGAATGTTTCTTGTTTGGTTACTTCATTGAAGATTGAGAATCCTATTAGGGGATCCACAAACCATAGCATGCTTTATGAGGATGTTGATATTGTTTTGTGTGGCTTTTCTTTCCGTGCGAATCTGCATGTTATTTCTTTTCTAGGTTTTGATATGATTTTGGGTATGGACTAGCTAGTGCGATACAATGCCAAGATTATTTGTTCTGAGAGAGTTTTATATCTTCGACATCCAGATTCGTCTGCTCTACTGTCACTTGTTCTTCGGAATGTGGATAATTCCGAAGCATCTTTACTTTCTCTCGACTCACGAGATGATGATGATATATCTCGTATTCCTATTATTTGTGACTTCTCTGACATGCTTGAGCTTGTTTTGGGTTTGCTACCTAAGCGGGCTATTGAGTTCTGCATTGATCTCATTCTAGGCGCGCAGCCAGTTAGTCGTCCTCCCACGAGGATGTCTACAAAGAAAAATAAGGAACTCAAGAAGTAGTTATTGGAGCTTGAAGCTAAGCAGTTTATCCAGTCTAGTTCTTCACCGTGGGGTGCCGTGGTCATCTTTGTGAAGAACTCTGATGGTACTCTTAGGCTTTGCATACATTATCGCAAGCTTAACGAGGTAACCATCAAGAATAAGTATCCGTTGCCTAGGATCGATGATATGTTCGATCAATTGAGTGGTGCTAAGGTCTTTTCTCAGCTCGACCTTGCCACTGGTTTTCATCAGCTCCGAGTTGCGGAGGATAGCATACCCCTCACAGCTTTTCACACTCGTTATGGATCTTATGAGTGGCTTGTTATGCCGTTTGGTTTGACGAGCGCTCCAACTTTCTTTGTCGATCTTATGAATTGAGTATTCCGGGAATATATGGATAAGTTTGTCCTTATGTTCATTGATGACATCCTTGTCTACTCCAAGTATGAAGCCGATCATGCTCACCATGTGAGAATTGTTTTGAGTACCCTTCGTCAACATTAACTCAAAGCCAAATTCTCTAAGTGTCGCTTTTGGGGGAATAAGGTGAAGTTCTTAGGCCACGTTGTTTCTTTTAAGGGCATTTCGATCAATCCATCAAAGATCGAAGCCATCCAGAATTGGAATAGGCCTGAGAATGTTACTAAGATTCGTAGCTTCCTTGGATTGGTGGGTTATTACCGTCGATTCATTAAGGAATTTTCCCGCATCGTGCTTCCTCTGACTAGCCTTACCAGGAAAGGCGTTCAATTTATTTGGTTTGATAAGTGTGAAGCTTCTTTTTGGCAGTTGAAGGAGCTTCTCACTAATGCTCCTATTCTAGTGGTTCCTGAAGGGAATCATGATCATGTTGTCTACACCGATGCTAGTAGATGTGGCCTCGGTGCCGTGCTTATGCAGAAGGATCGAGTAGTTGCTTATGCTTCTAGGCAATTGCGACCGAATGAAGTTCGCTATGCCACTCATGACCTCGAGTTAGCCGCCATAGTCTTCGCCTTGAAGATTTGGCAACATTATCTTTTAGGCGAGCGCTTCATTCTCTATACTGATCACAATCTTTGAAGTACCAGTTCACCTGGAAGGAGCTCAATATTCGGCAACAGCATTGGCTCGAGTTCCTTGCCTCTTATGACTTCGATATCTAGTACACTCCTGGAAAGGGGAACCGAGTTGCTGATGTGCTTAGTCGCAAACACTCGGCCGTTGTTTCTATGATGCTAGTCGAGTGGGATGTCTTAGAGACCTTATATTTTTGTGATATTCGTGACCGTGCTCCAGCTTATGATTCTCATATTCTATTATTCAGTTTGGAAGCTCGACCCAGCTTATTGGATCGTATTGCCGATGTTCAGCGGCAAGATCCAGATCTTGTGCACCTTATTCAGATTTGTGAGTCTGAATCCCATGACGAGGAGTTGTGGGATTTCAGCATTGATTCTCATGAGTGTCTTCGTAAGAAGAACCGTTTAGTCGTGCCTTCTGATTCTGGACTTAGACGGGACATTCTCGATTATTATCACCGTTCTAAGTATACCATTTATCACAAGATGTATGTCGATATGCATCGCCTTTATTATTAGGAGGGCATGAAGCGTGATGTGGCAAGTTATGTGAGTAATTGCATGACTTGTCAACTCATCAAAGCCGAGCATTAGCGCCCTTCTAGTCTTCTTCGGCCTTTATAGGTCCCATTATGGAAATGGGTTCGGATTTCCATGGATTTCATTGATGGCCTACCTTGTTCGAGATTGGGCCATTGCAGTATTTGGGTTATTGTTGATCGCCTCACTAAGTCTGCCCACTTCATTCCTATTAAGTCTAATAGGACCACTTCTCATTTGGCCAATTTATATATCAAGGAAATTGTGAGACTTCACGGTATTCCTAGTTCGATTGTTTGTGACCGTGACACGCTTTTCATGAGTCATTTCTGGCAGAGTCTTCCGCAAGCTTTGGGAGCAAAGCTAAATTTTAGCACAACGTATCATCTGCAGTCTGATGGATAGACTGAACGGGTGAATCATATTCTTGAGGATCTTCTTCGTGCTTGCATTCTGTATTTCGGTGGTAGTTGGGAGGACCACTTACCGCTTGTAGAGTCTCCTATAACAACAGCTTTCAGTCTAGTATTGGTATGGCTCCTTTCGAAGCCTTATACGGAAGGCCATGTTGATCACCTTCGTGTTGGTTGGAATCCGGAGAGAAGTTTATTCTAGGCCTCGATTCTATTCGTGATTCTTCTGAGAAGATTATTCTTATTCGGCAGAGAATAAAAGAGGCACAGAGCCGTCAGAGATCCTACTCAGACAACCGTAGGAAGCCTCTCGAGTTCTCTATTGGTGATCTCATCTTTATCCGTGTATCTCCTTTGAAGGGGGTTATGCATTTCAGTACGACTGGGAAATTGGCTCCTCGCTTTATAGGACTGTTTCCTATTGCTGAACATATTGGCCCTGTGGCTTATAGAGTTTCATTTCATGCTCGTCTATCTGGCATTCGTGACGTGTTTCACATCTCCCAGCTTCGGAAGTGTCTTCGAGAGTCGGATTCTATTATCGATTCTCCTGATTTGCAAGAGCTTGAGATCTCACCGGACTTATCTATTGTGCAGCAGCCTATTCGCGTACTTGCTTCGAAGGTGAGACGCCTTCGAAACAAGGACGTGCCACTCGTTAAAGTTCAATGGTCCGCAAATCCCAATGACTGCACTTGGGAAACCAAAGAGTTTATCGAGCGATCCTACCCTTGTTTTCTTTCTTCGCATAGCGATGGTCATAATATTTTATCTCAAGCTTATCTTTTTCTTTTGATTGATGAAATAATTATGTTGAATACAAACTCTTCTCTAGAAATTGCGAGGATGCAATTTTCATAAGGGGGGAGTCTGTAACAATCCTGGTTTTGGTGATTACCTGTTAATATTAAATTATAACGGTAGTTATAATTTAATATTGTGAATTAAAACAAAATTGGAGATTTTAAATTGTTTATTTGGAATAAACAATGAACTTTTGGAAATAAAATGTGAAAATAAAGTTTGGAAACTTTATTTTGTTTGTTTGGGTTAAAAATGAATGGAAATTGGTTTTTATTAGTGAAAATGCAATAATTTTATTAATTATTGCCAATTATTTCTTCTAATAATTTTTAAAAGAAGTATTTTATTTTTAAAGGTTGTCTATTTAAATAAAAAGGTGAAATTTGGTTTAAAATGTGTTTTGATTATAAAATTGAGTTTGAAATGGTTTGTTATATTTTTCTAAGCAAGAAAATAATTTTTGTAGAATTTTTGAAGTTAAAAATAAGGTTTTATGCATTTATTAGTGTAAAATTGTGTATTTGTGTAAATAAGGGTTTTTAATAATAGAATTGTTTATAAAACTAAAATTATCTTTTTATATGATGAAAAATATTTTATTTCATATGTATGTAGGTTTACATTAATAGTTTGGATTAAAACTTGAACGAAAAATGCATTGTTTCATAACATAGTGTGTATATGTGTACATTTGTTAAGTGTTGAATTAAAACCTTAGGCTAAACTAATTTTTCTTTTAATTTTTGGGTCCACAAGCCCATTAGCCTAAAACCAGAAATAGGAAAAGAAGAAAATAGTTTTCCTGTACGTAAAGAAAACTATTCTCACCTTCTTCCTCAAATCAGAAAATAGAAAAAGAAACCAAACCTCACCAATTTCTCAATTCAAGCTTTTAAACTCCAATTTCTTCAAGCAAGTTGAGATTTTTATCAAACAAAAGTGGAATTCAAAGGTAATCTAATCCAAAACCTAAACTATTTCATCAAATCTAGATTTTGAGTTGTGGTTGTCTGATTGCTGTTAGTTTCTTTGTTACATGTCTCTATTTCTTCTTGTATAGGTTCTTAAAGGCCAAAATCACTGCAAAGCTCTAATCTTTCAGCTATAAGCCGAGTTTTAGCACTTCTTAAGCAAGGTGATTTGAATAACTCACAAAAACTAGCTAAGATAAGCTTCAAAATTACAAAAGCAGTGAAAAATTAGTCTCTGTACATTGATTCCTGAAGTTGTTTTTGTTTCTGTTCAAAACTGATCTGTCTCTTACTTTGCATGTTGATAACTTTCAATTCTGGCAACGAAACACTGCCGGATTTCTTTCAGTAGTTAGTCAAGATGTTGCAGTATGTGCCTGTAAAATTTCATTGATTAATTCATCTGTTTGATGCTCCAAATTTGCTCTAGAAAATCAATACGAGCACTGTAATTCACCTGTACATATTTCCGTTTTCTGAGCTGTTGCTAACATGACCTGAGTCAATGTTTGAGACAGCGTATCTTTTTCATTTCCTATCGGAATTCAATGATTCTTTTTTTATTTGAAATTTGAAGTTTTCTATTATGTGCATACTAATTTTTAGTTCAATCAGAGGTCGTTTTGTCCTCTGTTCATGCTGTAAGTTGAACCCGAGATGGCTTTCAGACCTGGGCATATTTCCGTTTTCTGAGTTGCTGCAAACATGGCATGAGTCCATGTTTGAGACAGTGTAAATTTTTGATTTCCTGTCGGAATTCATTGATTCTTTTTTTATTTGAAATTTAAAGATTTCTATTATATGCATACCAATTTTCAGTTTAATCGGAGGTTGTTTGGTCACCTGTTTCATGTCTGAAAGTTGAACCCGGGAGAGTTTCAGACCTGGGCAAAATTCAACATGGCCTGAGTCCATGTTTGGGATTCCATATCTTTACCAATTCATGTCAGAATTCAGTGAAACTTTTTCCAATTCATAGATAAATTGTTCTACTTTGTGTATGAAAAATTTCAGACGATTCCGAGGTCAATAAGCCTTTCAAATCATCTTCGGTTGAACCCGGAGAAGATTTCAGACCTGGGTATTGTTTTTGCCTATGCATTTTTTGTGTTCTGCCTTCTTTTTCCGTCCAACTTTTGACTTCTACTTCATGTTTTGGGATATTTCTGAACTATTTTGAGGGTTAAGATGTCTATCAATAGGCCAACCAAGATTTTGGTGAATTTGGAATTCAAATTTGAATCGTTTTTGAATTGAATTTGAATATCGGATTTTTAGAATTTTTAATGTTTAGCTTTGATTTTGCGCACAGATTTTTCCAAATAATTTTGAAATAATTTTTAAAATAACTTGGCTTTTGAAATAAATGTTATATAATATTTTTAAATTATTAAATTATATTCAAGCTATAAAATCTATATATTCTCTATAATAAGGGAATTTTCAAAAATTGTTTTCAAAATCGATTTCGAAAAATTGTTTTAAAAGCTTTTTTTTGAAATAAATTATTTTATATATAAAACACATGTTTTTCACTATTCGAGCAAATGAGAAGGAGAATTAAACGGTTCGGTAAAATACGTGGTATGGGACACGTGCGTTTATATTATCGGTTAATTATTGACTTGTCCGTTTGATCGTTTTGACCTTCGGGTCGTGTTTACCGATGAGATGAGGTAAACATTTTACTGCTTTCTAGTGTTGCATTTACTAGCTGTTAGTAAACTGTTGGGTACGAACGTGTGGTATGGGATGTACGTTAACACTTTTCAGGTTCCTACCTGAGGTTTGTGACACATTTGTCTTCGAGACGTATTTGCCAGTACTAGACCTTCGGGTCACTTGTCCTTCATGATTTTTGTCATTGCGACGTATTTGTCCTTCGGGTGTTTGTCATTGCGACGTATTTGTCCTTCGGGACGTTTGTCTTCGAGACGTGGCGCCTTATTTTGAGAGAACAGTACTTGGAAGGCTTCGACCAAAAGCACGTGCTATATCTTTGAGATGATTTCATTGATTATTTGTGATTTTCCAAGGGTATCGCCTTTTTACATTGTTGGCCATTTGAGCCGTTTGAGATATCATATATATGGCGATCACATCTTTGGAAATTTCAACCCCTTTGAGTTCTATATTTGGGATTTGAGTTGCCAACACTTGGAGTTTATTTGAGATTTATATTCTCCTATTTTGGAGATATATGTAATTGCCTTTATGGCGTATTTTTGAGATTGAGATTTCTCTTTTGGAAATGCATTTGAGATTGCCGTTATGGCGGGTTTCGAGATTCCTCATATTAAGGAGTTTTGGTTTCTCTAAACCATCATTGTTGTTTTGGGATATGCCGATGATATGAGGCATGCTATGTTTAGTGCTTTTGTTATGGAGTTTATCTTTGAGATTATATATTTGTTTAGTGATACCACCTCATCACTTGAAGTAATCACATGAACTTAGAATTATTTCTTCTCATTTGAGAAGAATTATAACCCTTATCCTCATGCTTTATATTATCGTTTATCCTATTAAACTGATTTTTTATCTAGACTAACCCGTGTATTTTATACTCGGGTCAGACCGAGTTGTTTCAGGTTAGGTACTTGCTTTTGGACTTAGCTTTGCTTGGATGCTTCCGCTTGGATATCTGTCTATCACCTTTTGTTGTTTTAGTAATTTTTTGCTTGACTCTGATATGTATATTATCTTGACTCGTTGTATATAATGTGGTCTTCGAACCACTTATGATGTTTCATTTTGTATTGTCTTGGGGATGTATCTGTACATATGTATATATCTATTGTTTGTTGTTCTCTGATGTGATGTACATTTTAGTTGTTGTATTTTTTCTGATAGATCCGTTAGCTACTTATAGTTTTGTATTAAGAATTTATTAGATATGTCGATCCACTTGAGATAGAAAAAAAATTAGAGCATTAATCGACGTATTTAATAGATGTTTAAGACAAAGCAATAGATGGTCGCTCCTAACCAGCCCAATTCTCTGCATTAGCAGATAGTATTACCGAGAAATACTCTTTGTTGATGTGGCTCTTGCGGTGGGGCATCACATATGGTGTTTTCAAATCTATTATTTTCTAAATCATGTAATAGACTAGCATTTTGAGAAGATAACATTTTGCATTCTTTTTGAGCTATTTCTAGTTCTTCTTCTATATTGTTTTTTCATCTTTTAATAAACTGATTTCAATCTCTACTCTGTTTCTCTTTCCTATGTATTCTTTGTTTAGTTTCTTGGATTCTCTATATTTATCATCTAACTCTATGTATTAGCCATAAAACAGACATTAACTTGTTCTGAGTCACTTTCACTATCACTATCAGAGGAAGAAGAGGAACCAGAATCATCCCATGTCACTTGAAAGGCTCTTCGTTTCTTTTCGAATTTCTTGAATTTGCTTTTCATTTTGTCATTATAGAGTTGTGGAAAATCTTTCTTCATATGACCGAACTTGTCACATCCATAACATTTGATTGATGTTTGATTTGATGAGTTTGAATTGCCACCATTTTGAAATTTTGTCATCCTTTTGAATTTCTTGCATTTGTTGTAGTTCTTAGCTATGAATACAATTTTTTCCCCATCCAAGTCAGAACTATCATTATTTGGTTAAAAAACAATATTCTTCTTTTCTTGATTTTGCTCCTTTCTTGCCTGCAAATGAGCTTCATATGACATCAGATTTCCTATTAGTTCTTCGACTTTGATTTGAGAGAGATCGTTAGCTTCTTCTTTGGTTAAAACCTTTCTTTCCCATTCGACAATCAAAGAATTTTAGATTTGTGTAACTAAATTAAAATCAGTGAATTTGACCCCAAGTGCCATGATATCGTGTTGTATAGTTTGAAATCTAAAATACACATCAATAATAGACTCATTTTTCTTTCATTTTAAATGATGAAAATAGATTTTATAAATTAGAGATTTTTTTTGCTTGACTTTTGTCATGCCTTCATGAGTAACTTGCAAAGTGCGCCATATATCATATGCAGTAGTGTAAAGCATAACCCGTGGAAATCCATTTTTATCGAGTGAACCAAATAAAACATTCATGGCTTTGGCATTATTAGTTGCCGTGTTTTTTATGCATCGGTCCAAGTGCTTATGTCAGTGGTAGGTTCTTCATATCTAGTTTGAGTAGTTTGCCAATTTCCTAAACCATTAGCTTCCATAAAAATTTGCATACGTGCTGACCAATAAGCATAATTAGAACCAGTAAATAGCGGGGGACGAGTAGTTGATTGACCTTCTAGAATGTGCTTGCCATATTAAAAAAGTTTTCAATCACATGTTACTGTAAATTGAAATAACCGGGCTTTGATACCAAATGAAAGTCTAGTGGATTGTATCTAATATGACTAGTATATTAGTATGTGAGTGTATACCAATATATGAGCTAAATGTAGCAATATAACAAAATAAAAAGTAAATTATAAAAAAGAGCACACCAGAGTTTTTATTTTGGTTCAGACCTCACATCCTACGTCCAGTCCCGAAGCTTCCCTTAAGTATTTCACTAAAAAATAACCATCACTTCGCTTGGAGGAATAGGCTGATACAAATAGTATTCCTTTGACAACCTTTTGTTCGATATAACACAGATATTGACTGCTAGTACAACTCTGCCTATAATCTCCTTTGAATGATAACGAGCATGAGTTGCTAGGATTTGTAGGAAATAGTTTAACCAAAATATATAGATTTTGGTCGGAAGTGATTGAGAATATTAAGTTCATGATAGCACAAGAGAATCTGAATATAGAAGTTAGAGAATAGTAAAGCAAGTTAAATTAAAATCTCAATCGATTGAAGTATTTATAGAATCAAAGAGTTGTTTTGAAAAGTTATGACTTCTTGAAAGATTACCCTTTGATGAACGATTGCAACTGTTGAAGGAGGAAGAAGTTTGTTCAAAACAAAGAGAAGCATCTATTCAAAAAACGACAGTTGCAGTTTGCTGTAGTTAGGCCGAGACAGTTCGCAGACGTCTATGGATCTCTGGAAATAATAAACAGAGAATTGTCACATAGATGTTTGTGACTAAGTGACAGACGTCTATCATATTGTGAATTATAAAATTTGAGTATTTGTTAGTAAGATTTTGTCAATGTGAAATTATATGTGCTTTGAGCACTCAGTGAGATTGTACAACATATACATAAGACTATGTGTCAAAATATGACCTTACTTTTAAATAGTATGATCCATCTTTCTTCAATTTTCTATGAGCCATAAACTTGTTGTGCACGATGATCTTCTTTTAATATATATACTTGCAATATGATAAGATATATCCTGTATATGTGATTGTATAGTTGTTGTCATTGAAATCTCACAATAGAGGTTCTAACATGAGCCGTGGAGGAAATTTTTTTTATGATCCTATTCCTTTAACATAGGTCCACGAACTCTTTACTTTCGACTTGCATCCCATTGTCTGATGTTTTATAAGAAATTCCAAATCTGGTGATGATATCTTGAACCACAAAAGTAACCACCTTCTTTGCTATAGTTGTTGCAAGGGGCTCATCTTCTACCCACTTAGTGAAATAATCTACTGCCACTATGGCGTACTTTGCTCCTCCTTTGGACATGAGGAGGGACCCTATTAGATCGATTCCCCATACGTCAAATGGCCATGGACCGACCATTGGGGTCAGTTCATGAGAAGGAAGTCTTGGAATATTTGCAAAACTTTGACACCTATTGCATCTTCGTATGAATTCTAATGAGTTTGCTAGTGCAATTGGCCAAAAATATCCATGCCTTAAGATCTTCTTGTCTAGTTTGGTACCTCCAAAATGATCTCTACATGATCCCTCATGGATCTCTTTCATAAATTTGGCTCCTTCCTTGGTTACACATCTTAAAAAAGGGGTGGAGTATCCTTTTTTTTAAGTGTCCCAACCAAGAATGTGTAATAGAGAGTTAGATTTCTTATCTTTCTAGCATCATTTTTGATTGTTGGTAGGATCCCTACTAATAAGAAACACTTAAAAGGGGTCATCCAAGGCTGTACTTCTTCATGACCCATAATTGATAGGGTATGTTTCCCCTTGGAATTCATTTTGTCTTTCCTGCCCTTCTTCTTTATTGCCCCTGGTCCATTATGACCTGTCAGTACTAGAACTTTTTGGGCTTCGAAAATGCTTGGTTCCAGAAACCAACCTACTGGGATTGCCTTTATTTCATGTGCAACCTTAGTGCCTGCCGTCTTGGCTAAGGTGTCAGCAGACAAATTTTATTCCCTTGGGATTTGTTCGGTGTCGAACGGCTCAAACCGAGAAAGTAATACTTTACTAATTTCACATATCTGGCTAAAGTCCAATCTTTCGCCTGATAGTTACCCTATACTTGATTAACTACAAGTTGTGAATCACTATGAATTTTGAGATGGGTTACCTTCATTACCTGCACTATTTTCAGGCCTACCACCAATTCTTCATATTTTGCTATTTTTATAATTGCTTTAAATTCTAACCGAACTGCTCCATAGAATTTTTGCTTATCCGGGGTGACAAGTATATAGCTTATTCCTATCTCTTGCTCGTTGGATGCGCCATCGACATAAAATTGCTAACTTAGCGGGACATCTTCTTTTTCTACGCTGGATTGTTCTTCCTATATGGTGCATTTTGTGATGAAGTCCGCTAACACTTGCCCCTTTTTACGAGGACAGTATGTGATGTCATATTGGCTTAGCTCAATGGCCCATTTTAAAAGGCAGCCTGAAGTCTCTGGTCTTTGCAGTACTTTCTTCAAAGGCTTGTTTGTTAGTACTTTCATTGGGTGTGCTTGGAAGTATGGATGGAACATTCTTGCCATTAGAAGCAGGTTGTACACTGGCTTCTCGATCACTGTGTATCTCAACTCCGCTCTAGTAAAGCATTTTCTTGTAAACTATATTAGATGTTGAACGCCTTCCTCCGCTCTTGTAACTATTGTGATTATTGCTTGATCTGTAACTATTAGTTATATGTATAGGTCCTCACTTAAGATCAGGTTAGAGAATATTGAGGGATTGGCTAGATGGCATTTCAATACCTCAAAGGATTCTTTACATTCCTCGGTGCACTCGAAGTTCCTGCCCTTCTTGATTTGTTCAAAAATAGGATGCATTTGTTTGTGGCTTTAGAAATTATCCTGCTCAGGGCAGCTACCTTCCCGTTCAAACTTATCACATCCTTAGGCTTCTTTGGTGCCTTCATCATTTTTATTGCATCGATCTTTTCTGGATTGGCTTCTATCCCCTGGGCGCTTACTATGTACCTTAGGAACTCTCCTGACCATAATGCAAACGTACACTTTTGCAGATTAAGCTTTACTCCATATAAATTTAAAGTTGTAAAGGTTTTCTCCAGGTCCTTCATGTGATTCGATGCGGCTTTAGATTTATTACTATGTCATCCACATAAACTTTAACGTTCTTTCCTATTTGATCTTCAAACATCATGTTAACCAGCCTTTGGTATGTTTCCCTTGCATTTTTAAGCCTGAGGCATTACTTTGTGACAGTAAAGCTCTTTGTTCGTTACGAAGCTTGTGTACTCATGGTCTGGTTCCAAAATTGCTATTTCATTGTAACCTATGTATGCATCCATGAATATTAATAACTCATGCCCACTTGTTAAATCCACTAACTGATATATTCTAGGCAATGGGAAGCTGTCCTTTGGGCAGGCTTTTTTGAGGTTTGTGAAATCTATGCAGGTTCTCCACTTTCCATTTGATTTCTGTACTAATATGGGATTTTCTATCTACTTTGGATAGTATACCTCAAGGATGAACCCATTTTCTTTTAGCTTCCTAATTTCTTCGTAAAGCACGGTGTACCTCTCCTAGTCCTGTATGTAGTGGTTTTGTCTCACAGGATGCATATCGGGGTCAACATAGAGAGCATGTCATATGATTATAGGGTCAATTCCTATCATGTCCGAATAGGTCTAAGCAAATGCATCCTTTGATCTTTTCAAGAAGGTGATCAATTCTTTGCGCAGCTCATCTGTTAGATTCTTTTTAATTTTTACTATCTTCGAGGAGTCAGATTGATCCAGCTTTGCTTACTCCAAATCATCTAACAATTAAATGTCCATGCCCTTTATTCCCAACATGGGGTCTACTTCACTCTCTGATTCATCCTCTTTAGGATAGTTTGTAGTACTTTCTGTCGAGAGATTATTTGATAGATGCTGCACATACATTGAGTCATATTCATCAATTTCAATCATGCGCAGATAGATGTGTTTAGAATTTTTCGTAGGTACTGTGTTCGTAGAATGACTTGTTTCAGTACTTGCCTTGGAACTTAATACCAATGCAGTTATTTTAACTGGTTTTTCTTTTTTTTCTTTTGTTAATATTTGGCTCATAAGACACGAACTATTTTATTGCTAGAATTCATGGTTATATTATAAAGTTCCCTAGCTAATAATTGCTCTTATCTCACACTACCTATCCTGCTGAGGTAGGGAATTTCATGAGCAAATCCTTTTGCGAGATGACTGCGCCTAACTCTATTAGTGTAGGTCTCCCAAGAAAGCATTGTATGGAGACTGCTGGTCGATAATCAAAAAGTTTGCATAGAAGGACTTGTGAAGAGGGGAAGTTCTGGCAATTATGAGCATTCTTTCCATACCCATTGGGATTGTCACCATGTTATTGAAACCATAGAGCGGTTTAGGGTTCGGTTTCAAAATTTCTCGTAGTAAATCCATTCTTTCAAAAGCTGTTTTGAACACAACATTCACAAAACTGCCTTAATCTACAAAGACTTTTTTAATTGATGCGGGAACAATATCCTAGCTCAATCTTAAGTGGTAAAAGAAATGTCTAGAATTGCTTTCTGCTTGATGTGGTATATGGTTCGATGTTCAATGCGGGACTCTAGCATGTATCTCTCTTATGCCTTTTTGATATGCCCTGCTAGATGTGGTCCTCCATGTATGGATGCAATAAGATTGGTTGGGTTTCCTACTAAACTTTCATTAGGATCAGGGGTCTGGTTCTCCACTGGGGTAATAGTATCGTCTTTCACATAAGTTTCTAAAGATCAGCCTTTCTATTTCATTTTTTAGGTGGCGACAATTGTCGGTATGATGCCCATTGACTCTATGGAATCTGCAATATGTGCCTCCCCTGTTAGGATCTACCTTCTTCCCTTTGTTAGGTAAATCATAAGCTAACTTAGTGCTAGTTACTTCATAAATATGGCTTAGTGCATGAGTGAGTGCATTCTTGACTATAAAGTAGCCTCTTCGTTAGATGGTTGTTATATGATTATGCGCCCCACTTCTTTCCCTAGTAGTTTGAACTATCCTTTCAACCGGAACACTTCCTGAAGCCTTCGCTGTAACAACTTGGATTTTTAACAATCGGATATTTAAATAGATAATTTAAACATTGAATCAATTTTGAATTAAAGGAACAAAATATGACTTTTTCGCATATGGTTGAAATAGGACGCAAAACTACCTCCGTTGAATCAGGATTGACGTAGCGAATGGTGTCGATTTTTTAAAAAGGGAGCAGCTATTTTCGATTGACGTAGACACCTCAATCCGGATTGCCGGATCCAACCTCTCTGTTGAGTTTGGGAAGGAGAGGGCTCTACATCAATGGTGTCAATGATGGGTGCGATGGTGGTTGGCCATGGTTGAAGTTTGTAGCCGACGACTAGGGTTGTCATTAACAGCCACTGAGGAGATAGGTGAAACGAATGCCACCATTGCGATGCTCTTGTCGAGGAGCACATTTCCCCAAAATTTATCGAATTCCGACGGCTTGTGGTGGATTGCGACATCTACATGGTCGAAGGGGAACTGAAGTCACGATTCAAATGGAGGAACCGAAATAGACAAGTTTGGTACTATCACGAAGTACTCGTGTAGTGGAGCGAGTTGGATTGGAGGTGGTTGTTTACCGATCCATCGAGTGTGGAGGGAGAATGGGTGTAGAGATTTTTTCAACTATTGAGTGTGTGTGCATATCCGTGCACAGTGAAGAGAATTAGGGAAGAAGGGGTTGGGATTAGAGAAGGTAATTATTGAACTAATGTATATAATTATCGTAATTAATCCAGTTTCATATTTAGTCAATATATCTTACGTATGAGGTTCAATCGAGACACAATCTACATAGTTGCAGTTATAGTGAGATTATCTAAGGCATGGTATGGCCTTGGACTAGATTTAGACAGTTGGAAATCTATAGCTAAGGTGAGCGGAATTATAATTTTGAATTTATATTTCAGTATAAATCCCCAGATGTATATATTACCTAGGAGAGGTAGAATAATATATATTTATATATATAACCTAGAAGATGTAGAATAATATATATAAGTAATATCCCCTATTTGGTTGTACTATTTTGAGTAGATATTTAGGATAATTGATTAATATCCTGTATATATAAATATTGTGTTCTATTTGTATTGAATAGAGGTAGATAGAGTTGATATTAATTTATAACATAGTTATTAATTATTTAGACTCCAAATTGTAGTTGTCTTAGTAATAGAAATATCACTATATATTTTATTATAGATATTCGAGACAATTGATTAAAATCCCGTATATAAAAATATCGTGTTCTATTCATACTGAACAGAGTTAGATGTAGTTTATATTAATTTAACATTATATTAGTAATAGAAATATTAATATTATTAATTGAAAATTAAAATTATGACCTTTTGAATAAATTATAAGGCTTAATGAAGCTTAGTTAGTACTTATAAATATTATTTGAAGTAAAGAGATGATTTTTATATGCGAATGGTTTATTTATAAATACTATTTATGCAAAGGAATAATTTTACAAATAAAAGTGATTTTATAAAATAGTATAAAAAGGTATCGACATTTATTAAAAAGATTTTGGTAAATAGAAGTAAGATAATGTATAGTAATCTTAAATACTTATTTAAATATATATTTTTCGATCAATGGTACTGGTCTTGTATTAGTGACGATGCCTAGTATTGGTATTATAACAGCGTTTATACATCGTATTGGCCTTATATTGGTGGCCATGCATATGGTTAGTCTTTCAGTAGTGACCATACGTATAGACGGATGATGATGTTATATTGATCTTTATTTTTGGTAGGCTTATTTTTGTACGCGATGTTATATTTGATGTGTGCATATATCTATATGGTAACGGTGTTCCTTTGTGGTCTTAATAACGTATTATACAGGATAACCATCATTCTCTTTTGCGAGATGTTGTGCGAATTTAATAAGATATCATGATAGCTAAGAGGGAGATGATGAGGATCATCTACTAGTGGATCATATATCACTTATGTGCACCGTGGGTTATGGTGAGATCCATGCATGTTTCAAGTAAATAGAGTAGACCGTATGTCACTTATGCTCACTAAGGGGTACTATGACTTCTACACGAGTTCCATTACTATGGATATGGCTCGGGGTCTATGGTACACTGAGGTACCGACTCTGTTTATTTTAGACCCACAACAAGAATCATTGGATTACAATAGTTTGAATTATAAATGGATGCTCGATGCGGACCCAGGTTTTAGATATCTAGAGTAGATCATATATCACTTATGTTTACTGAGGGGTACGGTGAGATCTACATGAGTTCAATCACACTTAATGTGATTTGAGGTCTATGGTACAATTAGGTACTAAATCTATTTATCTTGGGCACGAGTCTATCACGGACTCCACTCACCAGCAATGATAGGTATTAATTTATATCCTGTGTTTATAGCCTATCATTATATTCTGTGTGTTGCATTAGTTGGTTGAAATTATTGCTATAAACTCTAGGTTTGCATATTTTGTGATACTTATATTACCCCTACATTTGTATATTGGGTTACCTTTATCATAGTATACTGTTAAGTTTCAATCATGTTATATTAGTTGTGCTAAGTCATTGATTACAAGAGAAGAGCATGTTATGGTATGATTCCCTACTTTTGTGATGGGCTTACTTTACTTGTTTATGGGCTTTCAGGATTACCCCTGAGCTATGTTTGTGGAGAGGACTGGATGTGCCTTAGTAGCTTCCTATTTTATGTATGTATATAGTTTTGATATACAGCATTTTGAGGTAGTTCCCCTCACATCAGGCTTTATGTCTGACCCACATTTTATCTCTGTCTTTTTATGTCATGACAACTCTCGCGTACTCGATTGAGTGGTTTGAGAGTCAGGTGCTTTGGGGATAGGTTATTAAAGTGATGCAGTTGGAGCTTTAGAGGCAAAGATGATACTTTGGATGTATACCTGATATTGTAGTAGTACATAACAGATGTTATTTATATATGAGAATTATTGTATCAGATGTTCTATTATGACTCTCTATATTGATATTTACTTATCAGTTACTTTCACCAGTGTAGTCTCTTATATACTGTTCACCAAATTCTATTAATGTATATTCAGTATATTATATATTATCATTCCACTGTGAGATCATATCTTTATGCCTTGTTAAAGTGTTTGTTTTTATTTTATCCCAACAATCTGTCTTTTGTGGTATTAGAAAGTCAGGCGTTGACATAAGGCGCTGATTTTTGGGTATTATGAAGGGTTGGTTGTTACATTTGGTATTAGAGCTTAGGCTTAGAACTCGGACCAAGAAGACCGGTTTGAGTTAATCAATATGGTAGTAGGAGATACGTTGAGAGAGCGTACTAGTATTTTTCTATTATATTGTACCATATACACAACTTTTCTTTTGGATTTTGATTCATTTCTGTCACTAGTCGCTAAGGTACCTTTGTCATACTATTAGTATGAGCAGATGGGGTACGCGAGCATGATTGTGAATGGGCAGTCTGAGATGTCCAATTAAGATCGAAGACAATTTAACTATCTTAAGGGATGTTCCGCCGCCCGTAAATATTTTCGGCCGATGTGGTAGGCGTCAGAGGTGGTGTCCCCCTTAGTCACCAATATTTCATGCTCCACCAGCCTTAGACTCTTCGAAGCTGTGCTGGGATTTATTTCGCCTTAGAGGGAATCCATATCTAGGCCCTAAGACTATTGCTAAGACACGGACTTGGACAAGTACGTGAGAGGGCTTCCATCGATATATGTTTGGAGAATATCCTCATAAGGGAGATTGCTTCTAGGTATTTAAAGAGGGGAAACTTTGGCCGGGTATGATGTAGTGTTTGTATGGCTGATGAGCAGGCCCATGACTCAGAATGAATTTAGGCATCGTTGGTTGAAATCATGTGATGGTTGAATTGGAAAACTAGATACTAATATTTTATCTCATGAAGTATGATTTGGGATTTTGATGTTTGTTAAATATATAAATTGCTTGATGATTTGATTTAGTTGCATTGAATTAAGTTTGAAACTACTCACAGCTGATTATACTACTGTTGTTAATGTTGATTGAGTTAAATTTATGATTGAATTGGGTTTATACCAAGATAGAACAAATCGAAATGATAAAACAGAGAATCACTTTGAAAAACCCTTTTTAAAATGAAAGTTAAATCACTAATTTCACCTTATTACGATGTTTGTTGGTTATGAAATGATGTGTGTATGTTCTGATATGTATGTATGCTTTAGTCGGTAGAAGATAGTGAATGGAATCTCCATAAATCGTCATTGGCAACGATTGAACAACTTCCTGGAATTTGCTCCGGGCTTACGGTCAGTCGACTGAATAAAACATTCAGTTGACTGGGTATAGGTTTCCTAGAACAATTGCTTTAGGAAATTATTCACTCAATTAAGGGAAGTAGTTCAGTCGACTGAACTTGTGTTTCCTGCAATTCTCTATATTTTGATGTATGATTTGAATTTGGTTTTGATGGATTGCTTTGGAATTTAAATTTCGTATATAGCAATCTAATTACAATTAGCACTTTGAATTAATGAAGTAATATTATTAATAGGTAAATATGATTTTATAAGTATATTATAAATAGTTTTTAAAGGAAAAATTCTTAATATTAGTATATAAAATATTCAATGCCTTTATAAATCCTATAAATTCTTTTATAAAATCACAGTGGCATTATCTTTGTTAAATCTTGAGTTTTGAAGAAAAAGAAGTATTTTAGAAAATTAATTGAAAAGATTATTATTTTTTATTTTATTTTTTGGCTATTTCATGGATTTTATGTGAATTTTCTTTCAAGCTAATTATTTGTTTTCTTTTCTATGAAATAAGGAATGTACTTAAACAATTTAGTAGCTACAAGTGGCACTGGGACATTACTTATCACTTCATTGTTTAATTATACGACTTATTACATATAATATTTGAGTAGTGGAGTTTACTAACTTATAATAAATACTTTAGTGACACCTAGTGTTTATGGGACATGTGGTCGTTACTTTAGTGGTTACTATTAGGAAGTATATAACACTTTTTTTGTCGAGTTTTCATATTCGTCCTTGGGTAGTCTGTTTTAGGCGGATTAAATGGGATTTCAAGCCCATCTTGGGATACTCGTTTACAAACAAGTTATGATTTGCGAAGTGCTCGTCTCTTATGTTGGCGTGTGAAGTATGTGTCTCTTGTGTTAACTTCCAAAGTGCCTGTCTTTTCTGGTGACTTTCGGAGTGCTTGTCTTGTAGTCGACTGGCGAAGTTATTATTTATTTAGGTGCGAAGTACACCTCGATGATCATTGATTTGCAAAGTTCTTGCTTTAGTTTGACTTGCAAAGTTCTTGTCTTTGGGTTGACTCGCGAAGAGCTTATCTATTTGTGGTTTGTGAAGTGCTTATTCTTAGTATTGACTTGCGAAGTGCATGTCCATTGCTTGCTTTCATGCTTGTGACTTTCTTTGATTTATATGTGATTATGATCATTATGATTTCAATGTTTGCCGATGATGTGCATAATTTAACTTTATGATATGAAGTATTAATAAAGAAGCCTTATTATGTCTACTGAAGGACACTATTTGGATATTTCTATATCTTGGATGCTTATACATGTTCATTATGAGATCTCACCTTTTGTGATATTTAGAGATAGTCTGACCGGCATGTTATTTTCTTTTAGTGCTTGGGTCAAATCGAGACTTTACTAGTTCACGGACTTATTGACCTTGGATGTGGGCTAGTCTAAGAAGATGAATATTATGTTATTTATATGTTGATGTATTATTTATTTCTAGACTTTAGGCGTGTTGTATACTTATGTGAGATGTAAACTTATGTTGTCATGTACATTTTGAAACATAGTGAAGTCTATGTGTTTAAGTATGTATATGTAGGTCTAATATATCCTTATTGTAGACTCACACCGTAAACTGATATTTGAGTTGTATTATTAAATTTCCACCGCGATATGATTCTATATTTTCTAAGATGTTATATATTGTTCTAAACCTATTATAGCCGACGTGTTTATTGTTTTGTGTCAATATCGTACACGTCATATATTCAGTTAAGATCCTCGATTATTATGGTAAGAAAGACGTGCCGGTGTTAGCCCAAGGGAAATTCATGTTTGGTCGCTCCTAACCAACCTTATTCTTTGCACTAGCAGACGGTATTACATAGTAATATCCTTTTTTAGTGTGGGTCTCGAGGTGGGGCATTACAATTGGTATTAGAACAACGTACGATATTTGAGATACAAATCTTGGTCGGGATAGACTTAGAGTCCCGTCCTTTGGGGTGCAGGATAGAATATAGCATTTAATTTCTATCCAGGATAGTAATGTAAATGATTAATGGGAATAATCATTGGGATGTATTTTTAAAATTTTGAGTTACGTAAGATATTATTTTGGAAGTGATGATAGACCTTAGAACTCACTTTTGTTAAGAGTGAGAATTGATGAATAAGTATATATTAGACTTTAGATGACTTGGGTTGAATGGTTGTGCCTTGATTCGTTAACAATCAGAGTCGCATAGCGTAAGTTGATGGACTATCTTCCACTGAGCACATTAAGTCGATTCCCTTATGTAATTAATTGGTTGATGGATGTATGACTATTTTGAAATTCTAAATGATTGTGCAAGATTAGTATCGAGTAGGACTCATCAGTTGAGAGTTTGAAATCTACTCAATATTAATAATAATACCTTACGGCGTCTTCGGTAGTGTAGCTACCGCAAGGGATATATGAAGTTTGACTTTTGCATAAAATGCAACATTAATCCATATGCATGATTAATTAAATACTAAAATGAAATTAAAATATTTAATGGTTACTTGATGTATGCATGAATGAATAGATTTACTATTGAATTGTTATTAGAGAATTATTATTATATGAAATATAGTGATTTATAGAATGAATTGTGGAAATATATTTGTGTTGAATTTCCCGTCTAGTATTATAAGAATTCTGGCCGAGACGTTGAGCCAGCGTTATTGATATTGATTCCTAAACACTTTGACGAGACAGTAGGACGAGTACTTTAAGTTATAATGTTTTGAAAATTTTTAAATAATTATAAAGGTGTAAATATATAACATTGAAAGAGGAATAAAGTTTTGAAACGAGTTAAATATTATTTTAAAGAACAATGTTTTGGTAATAAAAATGAAAAATTTATATAAATGTATACATATAAAATTATGATAATAAAAACAAAAGTGATTTCAGATGAGATTAAAAAGATAGAATATTTTGGAAAGTGTTTGGGTAAATATTTCGAGAAGAAAAACTATATTTAGTATAAAAAGGGTTTTATATAATTTTTACGGTTAAAATAATCGTGATGAAAATTATTAGGACATCTATAAGTAGTGATTTTATTTTTGGTGGATGCAACCATCAATCATTAGCAACATTGGGATTAGTGGCGAAGCAGTATTGATCACTTGGTCAATATTGTAGCCAATTGATGAAGTGATTCGCCACAAATAAATGGTAAGGCACTGTCATTATATTATTGGGTAATTGAGAATTTTTTATGTTGTATAAAAAAGTATGCTTGAGTAAATTGTGTGATGTTTGATTGGTTGTGTATGTCATATTATGGTTTAAGTGAATGTTAATTTTATAATTGAGTCCTAATTTAAAGGAAGTTGAAATAAAGGATGAATTATATTGGGGAAATATCTTAAAAGTAGAAAATGTTGATACTAATTGTGAAGTACAAAATTTTGAAGCAATCAGTTGAAAGAAGAATCAACTAAGATGAACTGTCTTGAATTTGAGGAAATTAGTTTTTGAAATTTTATTTTATGAAATTCTATATTATGATTGAATGGTTGTTAAGTTAATGGATGATCTTTGATTGTTGGTTTGCTAATAAAACCATACTTATTTATTAGATAATTGTTGAAGTTTAGATAAGTGTTTTTGTGAATAAGAAATTGCGGGGACATAATTTTCTTAAGGGGAGAGTCTGTAAAAACCCTGGTTTGAGTTATAGCTGAAATTAAAAGTTAAATAAATTTATATTTGATTTTTAAAATAAGATTTGGGATTTGATTCTTTTCTTTTCTAAAATATAATTGAATTGAAGATTTTCTATTTTTATAGAAAAGAGAATAGAACATTTTAGTGTTTTTGGTGATATTTGAATTTAGAGTTTGAAAAAAGAAATAATTATAATTATTTTTTACTTTAAATAGTTATCTATGGTTTAAAAGCATTCATGAAGTCATTTTATTTATTTAGGCTTTTGTTTCATGAAGATATTGGTTAAGGAATTAAATAAGAAGAAGGCATTTAATTCTTATTGGGTTGGGTTTGGTAGTTGTATACTAAAAGCCCAAGTTGATAATTTATCTAAGGAGATTTCTTTTTCCTAAGTCTAAATGTTTTCCTATACGTTTATTTTTCTCCTATCTCAATTTACAATAAGTAATAGCTTTCCCTCTTTTAAAACCTAAAAGCTAAATCCTCCATATTAGTCCAATTCCATTGTGAATAAAATCATTTTTGAAGCTAGTAAATTCAGGGTATAGTCTACTTCTCTATCTCCATCTTTTAGAACTCTCAATCTGATTTTTGGTAGGTTTGTAGTTTCTTATTTGCTATGGTACTTTGCAAAAGACAGGGTTTTGATTTCATGAGAAGTAGTCGTAGCAGTTTAGTGTTGACTCTAGCTAAGGAGCGAAGATATAAGGTGAGTATCCTCACAACTATCTCTATATTGAATGCATGCTTGTGTAATTAGTTTATAATGATGATTTTAGTTGTGAATTGTATTGAATTGATGCAATAAAGAAATATCGTTGGCTAAAATCATGTGATGGTTGAATTGGAAAACTAGATGCTACTATTTTATCTGATGAAGTATGATTTGGGATTTTTGATGTTTGTTGAATATATAAATTGCTTGATGATTTGATTTAGTTGTGTTGAATTAAGTTTGAAACTGCTCACAGCTGATTATACTACCGTTGTTAATGTTGATTGAGTTGAATTCATGATTGAATTGGGTTTATACTGATATAGAACAAATTGAAATGATAAAATAGAGAATCACTTTGCAAAACCCTTTTAAAATGCAAGTTAAATTATATTTATACTAGTATAGAACAAATTGAAATGATAAAATAGAGAATCACTTTACAAAACCCTTTTAAAATGCAAGTTAAATCATCCATTTCACCTTATTATGATGTTTGTTGATTAAAAGATGATGTGTGTATGTTCTGATATGTATGTATGCTTCAGTCTGGAATCTCCACAAATCGTTGCCAAAGACGATTGAACAACTTCTTGGAAATTGTTCTAGGCTTACGGTCAGTCGACTGAATAAAACATTCAGTCGATTGGATGCAGGTTTCCTAGAACAATTGCTTCAGGAAATTATTCAGTAGACTGAACTTGTGTTTTCTACAATTCTCTGTGTTTTGATGTATGATTTGAGTTTGGATTTGATGGATTGTTTTGGAGTTTAAATTTAGTATATAGCAATCTAATTCCAATTATCACGTTGAATTGATGAAGTAATATTACTAATAGGTAAATATGGTTTTATAAGTATATTGTAAATAGTTTTTAAAAGAAGAATTTTTTTAATATTAGTATATAAAATATTCAATGTCTTTATAATTCCCTTAAATTCTTTTATAAAATCATAGTGGCATTATCTTTGTTAAATCTTGAGTTTTGAAGAATGAGGAGCATTTTAGAAAATTAATTGAAAAGATTTTTTTTTTGAAAATTGGCTATTTGATGGATTTTATATGAATTAGCTTTCAAGCTAATTATTTGTTTTCTTTTCTATGAAATGAGGAATGTACTTAAACAATTTAACAAGTGGTTATGGGACATTAGTTATCAGTTTATTGTTTAATTATACAACTTGTTGCATATAATATTTGAGTAGTGGAGTTTACTAACTTATAGTAAATACTTTAGCAACACCGAGTGGTTATGGGACATACGGTCGTTACTTTAGTGATTACAATTAAGAAGTATGTAAAACTTATTTTTTCAAGTTCTCATACTCGTCCTTGGGTAGCCCGTTTTAGGCAGATTAAACGAGATCGACTTGTGAAGTGCTCGTCTCTTGTGTTGGCGCGTGAAGTATGTATCTCTTATGTTGACTTTTGAAGTGCTTGTCTTTTGTGGTGACTTGCAAAGTGCGTATTTAATTACATGCAAAGTACACATCGATGATCATTGACTTGCAAAGTGATTGCTTTAGTTGACTTGCAAAGTGCTTTTCTTTGTATTGACTCCTGAAGAGCTTGTCTATCTATGGTTTGCGAAGTACTTATTCTTATTATTGACTTGCGAAGTGCACGTCCATTAATTGCTTTCATGCTTGTGACTAAATATGATTTCGATGTTTGTCGATGATGTGCATAATTTAACTTTATGACATGAAGTATTAATAAAGAAGCCTTATTATGTTTAGTAAAGGGAACTATTTGGACATTTCTATATCTTGGATGTTTATACATATCCATTATGAGATCTCACCTTCTGTGATATTTAGAGATAGTCTGATCCGGATGTTATTTTCTTATAATGCTCGGGTCAGACTGTGACTTGATAGGTTCATGGACCAGTGACCTTGGACGTGGGCTAGTCTAAGAAGATGAATACTATGTTATTTATACGTTGATGTATTATTCATTTCGAAACTTTAGGCATGTTGTATACTTATATGAGATGTAAACTTATGTTGTCGTCCACATTTTGAAGCCTAGTGAGGTCTATGTGTTTAAGTATGTATATGCAGGCCTAGTATTTCCTTATTGTAGACCCACACCATATTTGAGTTGTATTATTAAATTCCACTGCGATATGATTCTGTATTTTTTGAGATGTTATACATTGTTCTAAAATTATTATTGCTGTAATCCGGCATTTTGACCCGGCTATATCTAAACTGATTGGACAAGTTAGACTCGACTGTCATGAAGACCAGTAGGCCAGAGCGATGATTGTAGGGTCCAAAAATCAAGCATAGATGGTAATATGAAGCAAAAGCATGAAAGCACACTACTCCCCGAAGATGGATCAGGTACGATCCATATTCAATACTATGGATCATACCGTATCGATTCCATAACTCAATTTTGCAATGATGATCGGTCAGTAACTCCAAAATCTACACATGCTATCAGCATGAAACTTGGAGTACAAGCTTACTACAACATATGGAACACCCCTAGGAATCTCATTCCAATTCGAGGAAGTTGGAGGGATTGGCGTAACTCCCTTTGGAAGGATCGACAGAAATCAGAATTCAAGCAACACTACATCACGGAAAATGCGATATCTCACAAACCATACGTCGGGATTGCACGAAATTTAGGGAGCAAGTAGCGCACATCATGGGGAATTCCTCATAGGGACCGCAGCCTATTTAGATGCACTAATAGGGATCGGTACCGATCCCTATTGTAAGCCCCGATGGGCCTGGAAATTTTCAGGTAGCCTCATCTTGGTCTCCTTAACCTTCTGCCAAAATTTCAGTCTGATCCGTGCACGTCTTCCCTTATAAATATAGCAGGCATGACGTTAGAAAAGAGATCCTGCTTTCTTTGCTGAGGCACTGCCATTTTTATTCTTCACTTTTGTACTCATGGATCCCAGCTGATCCAAACACACTTGTAATGATAATCAAGTGGAAGATCAATAAAAATATGAAGTGGATGTAGGCCTAGATTGCCGAACCACAATAAAAATCTGTGTGTTCATTTATGATTTTTTTCTCGGTTTAATTTCATTCTTTATTTAATCTCTACTACATTCTATTTGGTGTTGATGTCCATTTTTAGCGTTAACATTTTGGTGCTTTCACTGAGAAATGAATTCTCAACTTGAGTGGATCTCATCATCTACTTATGGATTCCCATATTTGCGAGATAGATCCAGCTTTCAAATGATAAACTTCCTATTCTACTTAGATTTGAAGGAAATCTAAAGGAAACTGATAGCCATGGTTAGAAGAAATAAGTCTACTTCCCATGTTTTTGGAGGATTTGATTGTGCTTGTGTTCTTGTTTGGGGTTGTTCATGTCCATTTGGAAGGGATCAGATTCACTCATGTATGCAAGTTCTTGGGATCAGATGTTGAAGTTTGCACTCAAGTTAGTGAAGTGTCGATCCCTCTCTCAAGGCCATGATGGCTGATCCCTTTCTCAAAGCCTAGAGGGTCGACCCCTCTCTCAAGGCCAAGATGGCTGATCCCTCTCTCAAGGCAAAGATGACCATCCACTCCACAGCTCATACTTGAAGTTCTCCAAAATACTTATGCCTCTCCCGAAGCTCAGCATGACCGAGGCCAACTAAAGTGGATGTGATTCGACCAACCACACATTAACTCCTGCCCTGAACACAGGAGGCAATTCGGAAGCTCGACTTAAAGTAGGCGTGACTAACTTCCTACTCATCAACCACCGCCCTCAACACGTGGGCACGACTGCAGCTTGAGGTGGATGTGACCTGATCGTCTAACCCAAGCATGGATTTGATACGACGATCCATCGCCTACTCCCTTCCTTGACTTGACAAGAGAAGCTACAATCACCAATCGAATATGAATCGATCGTCCCACTTGCCAAGTTCTGTCCTTGATGTTGGGGGCAGAATTCCATTCTAGGAATGAATATGGTTCGACCGTTCATTCGATAACTCTTACCTCGACTTGGTAGATTTTGTATAAATAAAAAAAAGGAGCGATTGACCACCCATGAAACAACTCTACATCCCTAGAGTGTGGACTGGAGTATAAACATAAATCGGGTGGAGATCAACCGCCCGCGAAACAACTCTAAGTCCCCAGAGTGCAGACTGGAATATAAACATAAATCGGGTAGAGACCGACCGCCCGAAAAACAACTCTAAGTCCCAAGAGTGTAGACTGGAGTATAAACATAAATCGGGTGGAGACCGACCGCCCGCGAAACAACTCTAAGTCCCCAAAGTGTGGACTAGAGTATAAACATAAATCGGGTGGAGACCGGTCGCCCACAAAACAACTCTAAGTCCGCAGAGTGCGGACTGGAGTATAAACATAAATCGGATGGAGATCGACTGCCTGCGAACAACTCTAAGTCCCCATAGTGCGGACTGGAGTATAAACATAAATCGAGTGGAGACCGACTGCCCGCGAAACAACTCTAAGTCCCCAGAGTGCGGACTGGAGTATAAACATAAATCGAGTGGAAACCGACCACCCGCGAAACAACTCTAAGTGCCCAGAGTGCGGACTGGAGTATAATCATAAATCAGGTGTGACTGACCACCCATTGACCAACTCTGTTCCCCAAAGCGCGAACTGGAGCATAAACACATATTAGGTGCGATTTGACTACCCGCTAAAAAAATCTTATCCCCAGAGTATGGATACAAACATGAATGAATAGATGAGTGGAGTTCGACCGTTCTCTATTCCACAAACTCCGGCTTGAAACCGATGGGAGGAGTATAAACTCACTACGGATGGAACTCGACCATCCACAAACTAACTCTGCTAATCCAAGACTGGGGCTAGAGTACAAACTAGTAAAAGCTCAGTACGATAGCTCACTATAGCACCGGCTTGGTGTTCTTTACAACTTAAGGCAACGACTACAAGGAGGCCTTAATACACAATCAATCGAAATGGCGTTCGAAGTTACGGGCAACTGACTATATTGTACCACCGTGTCTATAGGAAATGTCGATCCGAGCTTTCCATATCGTGTCGCTGGGTCGACGGTCAATATCGATGCATACCAAACATAAACGGATGTGACCCAGTTGTCCTTCAAAAAACTTCGATCACCGGAGTGTGGATAGGAGAATAAACCACGAATGAGTCTGACTTGATCATTAATTTTCCAGCACCCTCCTTCGATCCATCAGGAGGAGTATGAAACCGGATGAGCATGACCCGACTGTAACTGAGCCAACTCTACCCCTAGATCTGATGGGAGAATATGAATCAAAATGGATGCAACTGACCATCCAGCTCCTAATGTATGCGACACGACATACCATAATCCGAATAAAAGAGCAATACAAAATGGACGTGACTCGACCGTCCGCACACTGATCCTTGCTATTGGTCCGGCGGGGAGAGCATCAATCATTGATTGGATGTGACTTAACCATTTATTCTTCAGGTCCTCGCCTAGAGCATGGCGACACTTGCACCAAAAGTGGACATGATTGACCATCCAGTACCCAACTCATGCACGAAATCTGACGGAGCATCGAAGTATTCCCCTTGGAAGAAAAAACCTAAATACGCGCGACTCAACTTTCCATCAACTAGCTTGATCCCACGATTCAACGGGAAAGAGTATAAAGCTAAAGTGAACATAACTTTCCTTCCTACTTATCGACGTATACCCCAGACCTGGGGGCACGAGCAAGAAATAAGATGAATGTGAACCGACCATTCATTGATCGACTCTCAGTCTTCAGAGCTTAGGTGGGAGTATAAACACAACTATGACGAGACTCGACCATCCATGCAGTACATTTATCAACCCGAGACTGGGAGTAGAAGTGTGATCATCCAAAGACTAACTACGATAGCTCGATATTGTGACTCGTACCTGGTGTTTACAATGACTCGAGACTACGATCGAAAGGGTGCCTAGAGATAGAATCGTCGAATCGATCCCCAAGCTCATTGGCAACTGACCATCACTCTAACCCGAACGACGAGTAATGGATTATGAGTACATTGAGTGGAAAATGCGTTACTCGAATATACAAGCAGACTCAAACTCAAACTCAAAGCAAGAGCCAGCTATGTAGTTGCACGCAATACGAGGCTGAACCCTACTCGACACTTGATTCAATGTGCTTCTAAGCTTGATCTTCGGCCAGGTGTAGATAATCGCTCAAAGCATCTAGAGCCCTTCACTATCAAACTCAATAACTCATGACAAAACTATGGGATTCAACCAGAGTAACCATCATCATTAGCCGTCCCAACCGAATTTCATGTTGATTGCCGCACGAAACAATTACGTTTGAACTCGAGGAATCCAAGGCTGCACCGGTAGAGTTAACGATCAACATTACGGTCAGCTATGGCGACCCATTACGGGTACTAAAGATCGAATCACAGCTCAGTGCAACGATGATAAAGGAATTAGATGGCTTTCTCTGAACGAGTCTTGATGTGTTCGCTTGGACCCATTCTGACATGTGTGTGATCTCACCAATTATCATGAGCCCTGCATTGATTATCAACCTCAGGCATGTCCCGTGAAACGAAAGCTACGCGGCATGGATCCGGAAAGATTTGCTGCACTTAAAAAGGAGGTGGATAAAATTAAAAACAATGGATTTACCTACGACTCCCTCTACCCAAAATGGGTATCCAATCCAGTTCATGTAAAAAAAAGCTGATGGAAACTGGCGGACATAGGTCGACTACTCTAACCTAAACAAGGCATGCCCAAAAGATAGATTTCCACTTTCGAGGATCGACCAGCTGGTAGACTCAACCGCTGGATATTAACTGCTTTCATTTATGGATGTGTATTCCGGATGCAACCAGATCCTTATGCACGTCCATGACCCAAAGCACACCAACTTCATTACCGAGCTAGGGTTATATCATTATGTTGTAAGGCCATTTGAACTAAATAATGTCAAAGCTACTTACCAGAGACTAGATCCAATTCTGAATGATAGTAAATACTGGGACTTTGCAATATTTGATTGATCACAATTCTGTATATTCCATTTACTATAGAGGTTCCCAGGGAATTCATTAGAGGAATGTTTCCAATAAAAACAGTTTGTTGTTGCATATCCCTACCGGTTTTCCAAATTACTCCCGCATGGTTAAATGGATGTTCAAAGATCAGATCGGGCGATCGACGGAAGTATATGTGGATGATATGATAGTGAAGTCACGATGATCAAATGACCACATCGATGAATTAGCGGAGATGTTCAGTTTCTCTAAAAATATGGAATGAAACTAAATTCCTTGAAATGCTCTTTCGGCGTTGTGTCAAGGAAATTTTGGGGTTTCATCATCAACTCTCGTGGAAATGAAGCTGATCCCAAGAAGATTCAAGCAATTCGAAACATCTAGGTACCAAAGATGATTAAGTAGGTATAGAGATTAAATGAGAAGGTTGCCGCCGTAAGTCGCTTCATCTCTAGGGCAACCGACAAGTGTATTCCTTTCTTCGACTTGATCGGGAGAGGGAAAAGAAATTTTGAATGGACGTAGGATTGTATAGATGCGTTTTAAGCTCTAGTAGATCACTTAGAGAGACCTCCCATCCTATCCAATCCACTGGATCGTGAAGACTTATACATCTATTTAGCTATGTCGGTACACTCCATAAGCATCGCAATGCTATGTGAAGAGAAACAGATCCAAATACCAGTATAAGATGTAAGCAAGCGATTGACAGGCTTACCCCATTAGCGTCTATATCGACCAGCTGTTACGACAGGTCCTACAACAACCTTAGACGTTTGGAAGGTTACTCAAATGGAATATCGAGCTAAGCCGATTCGATATGACTTATCACCCTCAGAGAGCTATCCATGGACAAACATTAGCAGACTTCATATCTGAATTCACTGCATCAGACGACTATCTGAAGTGCAGTGGAAAACCGACCAACCGATGGAAAATGTACACGGATGGAACTTCCAATGATCAGTGTTCTGGCATTGGAGTTGCGTTAATGACTCCTGAGGAACGATCGATTTCCTATGCCCTAAAACTCGACCTCACTTCAACAAATAATGAAACTAAGTATGAAGCCTTGATCGCCAAGCTCAAACTTGCTAGAGAACTAGGAGTGGAAACTTTACATATCTTTTGTGATTCCTGGTTAGTAGTATGCAAAGTCAGGGAAGTTAATCTTGCTAGGGGGCAGTGTCTTGCTCCTTATCTTAGCCGAGACCAAGAGCTACAAGCCAACTACGAGTATTGCACCATTACACACATCCTAAGAGAAAAAATGACACTGGCTAAGCTGGCCAGATCTGGGGATGCACACCAAGTAGACTTTGTTTCGGTTGAAGTACTTAACATTCCAAGCATTGACAGAGGGAGATCGACTAGATCTTGGAGGCAGAGCTAGAAAAGGAGTCATGGATGACTCCTAGTCTTATCAAAGACCATCTATGTAACGACCCTAATTTTGATTAACATTATTTAGGACCTTTATTAAATTAAATGAAATAATAAAACGGTTAAGGGACTGAGATTTGTGTTAATAAGGTTAGTCGTGCCAACTTAAACTAATGAACTGAAGAAGGATTTAAAATGAAATAGATAAGGGTAATAGGTAAGGGCAAAGTAGGAATAAGTATATTCTTATACCCTAAACCCGTAAGCCACATTCATTCTCACGTTTAAAACAAAAACAAAACAAAAGAGAGGCCGACCACCATTAAGGGAAAACAAGAAGAAGATAAGAGGGAGAAGCTTAAGCAACTTAATCCAAGATCAAATCTCAACTCCTTAATCACAAGCTAAAGGTGAATAATAGATTACATCTCATATTTTTGATGTTTTGGTCTATAGATCAGATTCGAAATTTTTTGCAAAGTATATTGCCATGTTTTTATTGTTAAAATGGATATATATATATATATATATGTGCTTGTTAATGATCTATGCTATTTCATATGGATTTTATGATAAGTTTAAATGTGAAAACCATATTAAATGACATCTAAATGCCTTATGATTTTTATATTAAGTCAAAAATAATATTTTGGAGATGGGTTTCTTCATAATTTTCTGAATTAATGTGGATTTATTATTAATTTTCTAGTAAGGAAAATGGTTAATTGGGTTCAAAATTAATTACGGCTAATTTATATTGTTTTTGGGTCAAGAATTAATATATGTTACAAAATATATCAAAAGTGATTTATGGGAATTTTTGTAGAATTTTCCTATGTGTTTTAATAAGTATATAAAATTATTTAAAGTAGGGGACTTAAATGTTTTATATATTTATAAAAGGAGAAAGGACATTTTGTAAATATTAAATAGTTTATCTCTGAAATTTCGGCAGCACTTTTAGAAAATAATTTGGAAAAGAAATTAGCAACCAATCATATGTTGACAAACAAAGTAGGTTAGTTGAGAAGAATTACCTTTTAAAATTAAAATTCAGTTTTAACCATACTTTTACTGTTTTTCCATTTTCGGCACCTACCTTTCGACTAGGTACTTCCGCCTCCAACCAATACACATGGTACCAAATACTTGGTACGTGGTGGATTGGAGATAGGCGAAAGGTATAGAGTCGAAACAGGGGTTTTGAAGGGGTCGAAGCCTTGTTTTGCTTTTAAAAGGATATGCGCCTGCTTTGCTTTCGAAAAGGATGCTTTCGACGTAGATAGCTTTCGACTTGGTCAAATAGTTTTAAAGAATGGTTTCGAAAGAGGTTGCGCTTTTGTTTTATAAAAGAAGCTTTCGAAGGGGTCGAAACCCCTAGCTGTCGCATCCTACCTTTCGAAGCAATGCCTTCGAAAAGGTTTCTCTATTTTAAAACTTAAGCTGCTTCTCCAATGCTTTCGAAGGGATTGTTTCGACACCATCCACTTCTTTTACTTAGGATCGGAAGAGTGCTTTAGACTTAGTTGTTTTAAGACACTTTGTTCTATTGAAAGTTAAACCCAAAGGTTTCAAAAGGAATGATTTTAAATGGTTTCGAAAGGTTTTTCCACATGTTTTACTTGAACCCAAATGCTTTCGAAAGGTTTAATTTATGTAAGGGATTTTATGCTTTCGAAAGGTATAAGAGAAAGGTTTTGAAGGGGTGGTTCCTCAATGTTTTTGAATGGTTTTAAATGAAAGATTTCCAATGTTTCGAAAAGCATGTTTAAAGAGTTTTGAAAAGAGGATGTCTAAGGTTTTATAATGCTTTCGAAAAGCATGTTTAAAGAGGTTTGAAAAGAGGATATCTAAGGTTTTATAATGCTTTCGAAAGAGATGATTTTAATGTTTTCAAAAGTTTAATATAAATGGTTTCAAAAGGTATGTTTTGGCCTTCGGTCTAGGTTAAAATATAAAGTAGTATACTTGTATCGAAAGGGGAACTTTCGATGGTTTCGAAAGGAGTACTTTTAATGGTTTCGAAAAGGGGTACTATCAAAGGTTTCGAATGTTTTCATCAACAATGTTTTGGGTAAAGTATATATAACATGGCAAAGTGATTTGAGTAAAGCGTAGAATATATTTTCCTTGTTTAAGAATGATCTAAAAGGTTTAATCAAGTTGAAAGAAATGTTTTCAAGGAAAATTTAATGGGGTAGTTGACCCTAAGTAAATGACTCAGATATTAGAATACCAAATGGGACTGGTATAAGGTTGCGCTCTATACTTTAGCTAGTCGCCCCTAGCTAATATAAGTCAAAAATTTCAGTGTGTAGGGCTTTGACACAGGTAATACTAAATTGATGTTACATACAGAAAGGAATATATAGAGTAAGGATAGGTTATTGGTGAGCCCGCAAAACCATTAGGATCGGTTGACCCTGGGAGAAGTAAGTTAGGGACAGACCATCTAGAAGACTATCTAACAGAAGTTAGACTATTTATTATTTTGTCTAGTAGGCTCGAGTCAGCCAAAGTTTAGTAGTCTGCTAAACAAAACTATATTGTTCGGACAGATAGTCCATTGATTACCTGATTTGTATGCTTACATGGTATTGATATTATTATTTTAACCAGTTTGGTCGTAGGATTTTGGTTTGCAAAATAAATGTTTTTAAAAGGATATTAGTGAGGGGAAACCCTTTCCGCTAAGCGGCGTGGTCTCACTTAATATCATATAACCGAGATGTATAGTATTATTCACACCATGCTTTATGTTTGACTCGAAGTTTATGTTTTTCCCCTTAAACTCTCGGGTGCTCAAAATTGATTTGAGTAGGTTGAGAGTTAAGGTTTATAGGTATTAGTAGGTGGACGAATAAAGCTTTCGGAGACGACCAGGAGGTTGATGTTAGCTATGTTTAGGAGTCATTTTGTTTTATTTCCACTTTGTTGTATTAAGTCTGTTATGACTATTTATTACTCTGATCAACCAAGGGGGCATCTTCATATGTCGCTCTTGGCGTATTTATGTAATAATTATATTTGATGTGAAGATGGGAAACGATTGGGGTTATGTAATTGGATATGAAACATGTTTTGTGCAATGTAATCAGAAAAGTTGTTTTTTAATCTATGATTTTGTTTCATATTCATGTGCTTCTGATATTATGAATACCATTAACATTACCGTATTTTGTCGTTGGAAGTTAATACTATATATGACTACAACATCTGTAGCGCTTAGCTTTGAGCCTCAGGATAGGGGATTTTACAACTTGGTATCGGAGCATAGGTTTATGAAAAACTTTAAACTAAAATGATTTTTGAAAACATAATCCTAAGGAATTAGAGTAAGATATGGATATGGGAAACGCTATAGTAACATACTTGTACTTGCTATATATAAGTATACGCTATATCTCTATTCTCATATCTCTATTAGGCTATTCTTCCGTATCTTACGAAGGCTCGAATGCAGATATGGACGCTAGAAGTGGAAGAGTTAACATTGGTGGGGGAAGCACCACTACTAATGGAAATGCCAGACCAAATATGAGGAGGAAACAAGGTCAGGCACAAGTTGGAAATGTGGGTGCTGGAGTCCCGCAAGTTGACATGGGAGCAATGTATCAGTTCTTTGTAAACATGATGCAAGCGGGAGTTGCTGCTGGAGTAGTTGGAGGAAATGTTGTAGGAGGAAATCAGGGAGTTACCGTGGTCAACAACTATGTTGTTTTGAGTAGGGATTATGCCCGGCTGGGAGGAAAGCCGTTTATCGGTACTGAAGATGCAATCAAAGTAGAGAACTGGTTACTCCATTGAAAGAGGATTTTCACTGATCTGGGCTCATTGATGAGCAGAATAGAAGGCTTGCTTCTAGTCAGTTACAAGGAGCAGCGTTGTATTGGTGGAACACTGTTACGATAGGAGTTAATGAGGAGACTATGACATGGGCTGAGTTCAAAAGGAGATTTGAGGAGAGGTTTATGTCGGAGATTGCGAAGTCCACTCTACTCAGGAAATTTGCTGAGTTAGAGTAAGGAGACATGACTGTGCTGGAGTATGCAAAGAGGTTTGAGGAGCTAGCGAGATATGGTTATGCTACGGTGGATACTGTGATTAGGGGAAATGAGAAGTTCATTAGGGGGTTGAAGCTTGAGCTTGCTAAGGCCACATTACTGCATATCAGGGATCCATGCGATGTTGTAGTGGAAATGGCTTTGAGGCATGAGGAGATGCTTGCTTTTCTGGAAAGGAATAAGGCAAAGGAAGTCCAAGTGGGGCCAAGTCAAAAAATAAAGTTGTTCCATAAGAAGGGAGCTCATAAGGGTGGAGCTTCTACGAAGGGAAATGCAGAGGTTGTCTGCTATACATGTGACAAAAAAGGCATTTCGCGAATGAATGTCGCTCAGGAGATGGAAAGAAGGTGATCGGGAAGAAGAATATTAGATGCTTCAACTGCGATCAAATTTGACATTACAAGAACCAATGCAAAGCGCCAGCTAAGGATGGAAAGGGCAAAGTGTTTGCATTGGAGCCAGCTACCTCGAGGCCAACATCAGAGGAAAAGGGAAAGTCTATGTTGGGAGGTACGCTTATGATCCATGGTATGTCAATTAGCGTTCTATTTGATACCGGTTCATCGCATTCTTTTATATCTCGTTGTTTGGTAGATAAGCTTAACCTAGAACCCTCATACCTAGTTACTTCCTTAAGAGTTGCAAATTCGATAGGAGGGTATGCGACTCTTGGGATGAGTGTGACCACCTAGAGTTTGGATTATTAGGTCATACATTTGTTTGAAGTTTGCATGTGTTTGATTTCGTAGGGTTTGGAATTATTTTGGGTATGGATTGGTTAAGTAAATACGATGCTATGATATTTTTCCATGATAGGAAAATATCACTTAGACACCTTGACTATAGTGATCGGATAGTATACTCCATAGAAAACCATAGTTTTGAGGTTAACGCTTTGTTGGGTGTTGTGGAGGTAGAAGACGAGTTAAATTTATTTTCATGGTTAGGGAATTTGTTGATGTTTTTGAACATGTATTTGGATTTCCGCCGAAATGAGCTATAGAATTTTGGATAGATTTAGTGCCAGGAGCAGAACCAGTGAGCAGACTACCAAACAGGATGACACCTACAAAGATGAGGGAGTTAAAGGTGCATTTGGTGGATTTGGAAGGAAAGAATTTTATCAGACCAAGCAGTTCACCTTAGGGGGCAGCCGTGGTGTTTACCAAGAAGCCAGATGGATCGTTATGGTTGTGTATTGATTATCGTAAGTTGAATGAGAAGACGATAAAAAATCGATATCAGTTATCTAGAATTGACGATTTGTTCGATCAGTTGAGTGGAGCAAAAGTATTTTCCCAGTTGGATTTAGTGATAGGGTTCCATCAGTTTAGAGTGGAAGAAGATAGTATTCCTTTGATGACGTTTAGAACCAGATATGGATCGTACGAATGGTTAGAATGTCGTTCGGACTAACTAATGCGCCAGCATTTTTTGTATATTTGATGAACCGGGTTTTCCGAGAGCACTTGGATACGTTTGTGTTGGTATTTATCGATGATATTTTGATATACGCTAAGGATTAAAGAGAGCATGAAGTTCATCTTAGAGTGGTGCTTGAGACGTTGAGGCAGCATCAGCTGAAAGCGATGTTTTCGAAGTGTCATTTCTAGAAGAAGGAAGTGAAGTTTCTTAGTCACGTAGCCTCAAAGAAAGGTTTGTCTATAGATCTGGCTAAGATTGAAGCGGTGAATAATTGGAAGAGACCCGTAATAGTGACCGAGATAAAGAGTTTTCTTAGATTAGTTGGATATTATCGGAGATTCATTAAGGATTTTTCGCGGATAGTGGCACCAATGGCCAAGCTAACACGAAAGGATGTGAAGTTCGTTTGGACCGATAAGTGTGAGGAGGCATTCCAAAAGCGAAAACACTTAGTGACTAATGCACCTGTACTAGTTGTTTCAAAAGGGAATAAGGATTTAGTAGTATATACGGATGCATGTGGAACAGGGTTAGGAGCTACGTTAATGCAAAGAGGTAAAGTGATTGCTTATGCATCTCGACAGCTTAGACCGCATGAGGTTAGGTACCCGACACATGATTTGGAATTAGCTGCGGTAATTTTTGCGTTGAAGGTGCAGAGACATTAACTTTTAGGAGAGAGATTTGAGCTATATACGGATCATAAGTCGCTGAAGTATTTATTCTCTCAGAAGGAGCTGAATATGAGATAGCAGAGGTGGTTGGAGTTTACAGCCGCTTATGATTTCGGTATTGAGTAAACACCAGGGAAAGGAAACAAGGTTGTAGATGCACTTAGTAGAAAACATCAGAATGCACTGTTGGAAATGATAGCTGAGTGGAAAGATTTAGAAGTGCTGACGACAGGTAGAGTATAGTGGAGATATGAAACTAGATCTAGTAAGGAAACTGTTATATTGTCATGTTTAGAAGTTCAACCGGTGATGATCGAAAAGATTGCTTCTAAATGGATGGATGATCCATATTAGTCGAATAGATTAAGGGATGGAACTGAAAGCGATGACTTGAAGGGTGGTTGAGGAAGAAAGGAAGGTCATGTGTTCTGAATGTAGGAAACGTTAGGAAGGAAATTCTTGGAGAATGCCATCGTTCGAAGTTCACTATTCATTTTCAGATGTATCAGGACATGAAGAGAGTTTCTTCTGGGAATGTATGAAGAGAGATGTAGGTTTTAGATGTCTTGGAAATGGGATTCTATCTCGATGGATTTTATAGACAGGTTGCCAAGATCTAATAAAGGAAATGAAAGTATATGGGTCATAGTGGACATGTTAACAAAGAGTGCTCATTTCAGTCCAGTTAAGTCAACTAGAATGACACCTGTTTTGGCTAAGTTATTTATGAAGAATATAGTTAGACTGCATGGAATTCCTAGTAGTATAGTAAGTGATAGAGATTCCTTATTCACTAGCGAGTTCTGGAAGAGTCTACAGGATACTTTAGGTACCAAGCTCCAGATGAGTACCGCTTATCATCCACAGACCGATGGGTAAACAGAAAGAATTAACAAAGTCTTGGAGGATTTATTAAGGGCTTGTGTGTTAGATTTTGGAGGATCATGGGAAGACCATCTATACTTAGTCGAATTTTCATATAACAATTTTCAAGCTAGTATAGGGATGGCACCATTTGAAGCTTTGTATGGAAGGCCATGCAAATCTCCAGTTTGTTGGTTAGAGACCGGGGATAGATTAGTTCTTGGTCTGGATTTGGTTAGAGAAGCTGTAGAGAAGATTAAGTTGATTCGAGCTAGAATGAAGGAAGCTCATTCTAGGCAGAAGAGTTACGCTGATAGAAGACGGAAGGACTTAGAGTTCTTAGTAGGAGATCATGTTTTTGTCAAGGGATCACCGATGAAAGGTGTAATTCGATTCCGAAGACCAGGGAAATTGATACCGAGATTCGTTGGACCATTTCCTATTATAGAAAGGATCCGCAAACTCACATATAGAGTAGAGTTACCGAATAGTTTAGTAGGAGTCCACGGTGTTTTTCATATTTCTCATCTAAGAAAGTGTATTCGAGATCCGGGGACTACTACAACACCGAATTTGTTAGAGGACCTAGTAGTGGAACCGAACTTGACTATAGTTACTAAGCCGGTTCGTATAGTCATGAGAGATGTGAAGAGGCTAAGGAATAAGACGGTTAGATTAGCTAAGGTCCAGTGGAGCGAGACGAGAGAGACTGTACTTGGAAACTGAGAGCAGGATTAGAGATGCTTATCCTAATTTGTTTTATGGTATGTTTTACCTTTATGATTGATTTGTTTTGTACCTTATCGTAATTTCGAGGACGAAACTCCTTAAGGAGGGGAGACTGTAATGACCCTAATTTTGATTAACATTATTTAGGACCTTTAATTAGTTAAATTAAATGAAATAATAAAATAGTTAAGGGATTAATATTTGTGTTATAAGTGTAGCCGTGCCAACTTAAACTAATGAACTAAAGGGGTATTTAAAATGAAATAGATAAGGGTAATAGGTAAGGGCAAAGTAGGAATAAGTATATTCTTATACCCTAAACCCTTAAGCCACATTCATTCTCACGCTCAAAACAAAAATGAAACAAAAGAGTGGTCGGCCACCATTAAGGGAAAACAAGAAGAAGATAAGAGGGAGAAGCTTAACCAACTTAATCCTAGATCAAATCTCAACTCCTTAATCACAAGCTAAAGGTGAATAATATGTTACATCTCATATTTTTGATGTTTTTGGTTTCTAGATCAGATCCGAAATTTTTTGCAAAGTATATTGCCATATTTTATATTGTTAAAATGGATATATATGCTTATTGATGATCTATGCTATTTCATATGGATTTTATGATAAGTTTTAATGTGAAAACCTATTAAATGACATCCAAATGCCTAGCAATTTTTATATAAGGTCAAAAATAATATTTTGGAGATTGGTTTCAAATTTCATAATTTTTTGAATTAATGTGGATTTATTATTAATTTTATAGTGAGAAAAATGGTTAATTAGGTTTAAAATTAATTACGGCTAATTTATATTGTTTTTGGGTCAAGGATTAATATATGTTAGAAAACATATCAAAAGTGATTTATGGGAATTTTTGTAGAATTTTTCCTAAGTGTTTTAATAAGTATATAAAATTATTTAAAGTAGGGGACTTAAATGTTTTATATATTTATAAAAGGAGAAGGGACATTTTGTAAATATTAAATTGTTTATCTTTGAAATTTTGGCAGCACTTTTAGGAAATAATTTGGAAAAGAAATTAGCAACCAATCGTATGTTGACAAACAAAGCAGGTTAGTTGAAAAGAATTACTTTTTAATGTTAAAATTCAGTTTTAACTATACTTTGCTGTTTTGCCACTTTCGGCACATACCTTTCGACTAGGTACTTCCACCTCCAACCAATTCGAAACCAATACACATGGTATCAAATACTTGGTATGTAGTGGAATGGGGATAGGCTAAAGGTATATAGTTGAAACAGGGGTTCCGAAGGGGTCGAAGCCTTGGTTTGCTTTTTAAAGGAAATGTGTCTGCTTTGCTTTCGAAAAGAATGCTTTCGACTTAGATAACTTTCGACTTGGTCAAATAGTTTTAAAGAATGGTTTCGAAAGCGGTTGCACCTATGTTTTATACAAGAAACTTTCGAAGGGGTCAAAACGCCTAGCTGCCGCATCCTACCTTTCGAAGCAATGCCTTCGAAAGGGTTTCTTTGTTTTAAAACCTAAGCTGCTTCTCCAGTGCTTTCGAATGGATTGGTTTCGACACCACCCACTTGTTTTACTTAGGAAATTGCTTTCGAAAGAGTGCTTTCGGCTTAGTTGTTTTAAGACCCTTTGCTCTATTGAAAGTTAGACCCAAAGGTTTCGAAAGGAATGGTTTTAAATGGTTTCGAAAGGTTTTCCACATGTTTTACTTGAACCCAAATGCTTTCGAAAGGTTTGATTTATGTAAGGGATTTTATGCTTTTGAAAGGTATAAGAGAAAGGTTTCGAAGGGGTGGTTCCCTAATATTTTTCAAAAGTTTTAAATTGAGGATTACCAATGTTTCGAAAGGCATGTTTTAAGAGTTTTGAAAAGAGGATGTCTAAGGATTTATAATGCTTTCAAAAGAGATTATTTCAATGTTTTCGAAAGGTTTAATGTAAATAGTTTCGAAAGGCATGCTTTGGCCTTCGGCCTAGGTTATAATATAAAGTAGTTTACTTGGATCGAAAGGGGTACTTTCAATGGTTTCGAAAAGGGGTACTTTCAAAGGTTTCGAATGTTTTCATCAACAAAGTTTTAGGTAAATATATATAACATGGCAAAGTGATTTGAGTAAAGCATAGAATATATTTTCCTTGTTTAAGAATGATTTATAAGGTTAAATCAAGTAGAAAGAAATTTTTTCAAGGAAAATTTAATGGGGTAGTTGACCCTAAGTAAATGACTCGGATATTAGAATACCAGATGAGACTGGTATGTGGTCGCACCCTATACTTTAGCTAGTCGCCCGAGCTAATATAAGTCCAAAATTTCAGTGTGTAGGGCTTTGTCACAGGTAAGACTAAAATGATGTTGAACACAGAAAGGAATATACAGAGTGAGGATAGGTTATTGGTGAGCCCGCAAAACCATTAGGATCGATTGACCTTGGGAGAAGTAAGTTAGGCACAGACCATTCAGAAGAGTATCTAACATAAGTTAGACTATTTATTTATTTTGTCCGGTAGGCTTGTGTCAACCAAAGGTTAGAATTCAGCCAAACAAAACTATAGTTTGTGGACAGATAGTCCATTGATTACTTGATTTGTATGCTTAGATGATATTGATATTATTGTTTTAACCAGTTTGGTCGCATGATTTTTGTTTGCAAAAGAAATGTTTTTAAAAGGATATTATTGAGGGGAAACCCATTCTGCTAAGCGGCTGATCTCACTTAATATCATATAACCGAGATGTATAGTATTATTCACACCAGGCTTTATGTCTAACTCGAAGTTTAAGTTTTTCCCCTTAAACTCTTGGGTGCTTAAAATTGATTTGAGTAGGTTGCGAATTAAGGTTTATAGGTTTTCGTAGGTGGACGAATAAAGCTTTCGGAGACGAGCAGGAGGCTGATGTTAGCTATGTTTAGGAGTCATTTTATTTTATTTCCGGCCGCTATGTTGTATTAAGTCTGTTATGACTATTTATTACTTTAATCAACCATCTATGCTTTTAAGTCTGTTATTCCGGAGACGAGCAGGGGCATCATCATATGTCGCTCTTGGTGTATTTATGTAATAATTTTATTTGATCTTAACTTGGGAACCGATTGGGATTATGTAATTGGATATGAAACATGTTTTGTGAAATGTAATCAGAAAAGTTGTTTTTGAATCTGTGATTTTGTTTCATATTCATGTGCTTCTGTTATTATGGATACAATAAACATTACCGTATTTTGTCGCCATAAGTTAATACTATAGATGACTGCAACATCTATAATGCTTAGCTTTGAGCCTTAAGATAAGGGATGTTACAATCTACAATGGGGAATTCTTCTTGAATGGAGGAATGAAAAACGATAGATCCTCCTCAAATCTTCCAGCTGCATTATCCAAGAAGGAGTCATGTATAGAAAGGGCTTTCTCCATTCCTTTGATTTGGTGTATCACCCATGATGATATCAAACGAGTCTTGAGAGAAGTCCATGAAGAAGAATGCGGCGATCACACTAAGGGGCAAAACTTGACAAAGAAAATACTCCGCTACGGGTATTACTGGCCAATTGTCAATCGAGATGTAGCTGATCATGCTATTCAATGTGACGAGTGCCAGATGTTTGGAAAAATTCTAAGGGCCCCTACCGACGAAAATTACTCAAATGGTCACTCCATAGCCATTTTCCACTTGGTGTATTGATTTCATCATCTCCTTACCGATTTCTAAAGGTGGTGCGAAATACGCTATCATAGTAGTGGATTACTTCACCAAATAGGTTGAAGATGAACCTTTAGCCGCAATCACAATGAAAAAAAAGTAATCAACTTCATTGTTCAAAATATCATCTGTCTTTTTGGCCTTCCACGAACCATTTTAACTGATAATGGAACCCAATTCAACAGCGTTAAATCCAAAAACTTCTGCCTACGACATTATATTAAAAAGAGATTTGCGGCAATTTCTCACCCTCAAATTAATGGACAAGTCGAAGCTGTTGACAAAATCATAAAGTCCATTCTGAAGAAGCATTTGGAAAAAGCTAGAGGCAAGTGGATCGATGAACTCTCATAAGCATTATAGGCATATAGAACCGCCCGTAAGTCCATGACTGGCCATACTCCATTCTCCCTTACTTATGGCTTCGAGGTCATCATCCCTGTAGAACTTGAAATCCCTTCTCATCGAGTGACTTTTTACTACCCTTATTTCATTATAAAATAATAAATAAATAAGGAATTGCAGTCTAACTGCAATTAAACTAGAAGGAATTGGTGACAACTCATGAGCGTACAAACGCATCCGAGAGCAATGTCAAAAACATGTACCTGAACGTGCAAATGTATATTCAAAAAATTTGACTTCTTGAAATCGACAGAAATTGAATTTTCACCTAGAGTTATTAAAGAAAAAACTGGATTAGATAGCCAAAGCTTACTAGCGCTGTAGAACCGGACATAGATAGCAACTAATGGAATACAATCCTGAATTTGTACTATTGGAAATCGACCAAGCGTCATGATGATCAAAGAGGGATACAACACTTTGGGAAGATAAAATGGAAGGATAGCGACTATTCAGTAAACTGGATGGATTTCTTTCTGGCGACTCTAACTTGCTTCGAATCAAAACACGTCATGTACGGAACAAGACGTACTTTGGGGGGCAAATGTTATCCGGCATTTTGACCCGGCTATATCCGAACTAACTAGACAAGTTAGACTTGACTGTCATCAAGACCAGTAGCCTAGAGCAATGATTGTGGGGTCCAAAAATCAAGCATAGATGGTAATATGAAGTAGAAGCATGAAAGCTCACTACTCCTCGAAGATGGATCATGTACGATCCATATTCAACACTATGGATCATACCGTATCGATTCCATAACTCAATTTTGCATCGATGATCGGTTAGTGACTCAAAATCTACACATGCTATCAACATGAAACTTGGAGTACAAGCTTACTAAAACATATGGAACACCCTCTAGGGATCTCATTCCAATTGGTGGAAGTTGGAGGGATTGGCATAACTTCCTTTGGAAGGATCGGTAGAAATCAGAATTCAAGCAACACTACTTCATATAAAACGCGATATCTGTTGGAATTGCACGAAATATAGGGAGCAAGTAGCTAACATCATGGGGCATCCCTCATAGGGATCGCAGCCCATTTGGATGCACTAATAGGGATCGGTACCGATCCCTATTTAGGGCCGTGATGGGCCTGCAAATTTTTAGGTAACCTCGTCTTGGTCTCCTGAACCTTCTGCCAAAATTTCAGTCTAATCCGTGCAAGTCTTCCCCTATAAATACAACAGGCATAGTGTTAGAAAAGGTATCCTGCTTTCTCTGCTGAGGCTCTGCCATTTTTATTCTTTACTTTTGTACTAATGGATCCCTGCAGATCCAAACACTCCTGTAATGGTAATCAAGTGGAAGATTAATAAAAATATGAAGTGGATGTAGGCCAAGATTGCCGAACCACTATAAAAATCTGTGTGTTCATTTATGATTTTTGCTCTGTTTTAATTTCATTCTTCTTTTAATCTCTATTAGATTTACTGGGTGTTGATGCCCATTTTTGGCATCAACAATAGCAATTATGTTTATTGCTTTGTGTCAATACCGTACACGTCATATATTCAGTTAAGATCCTCAATTATTATGGTAAGAAAGACGTGTCGGTGTTAGCCCAAAGCAAGATTCACATTTGGTTGCTTCACACAGCCTTATTCTCTGCACTAGCAGACGGTATTACATAGTAGTATCCTTTATTAGTGTGGGTCTCGAGGTGAGGTGTTACACCTAGAGTCATTCGTGTTAAAAATAATTTACTTTGAGTTAGTAAACCTTAGGCGATGGGAGTAATCGCATGCGCTAAAAGGATATTTACTGGGGATTGAGCCATTCACTTACCAGTTTCAAATCCCTAATTCAAGCGGAAGGTTTCTAGGTGAATTGCACAAGTTAGGTAAGGGTTTTTCACTCGATTCTTAGAGGTTAGCACTTGAGTCGGATTTTTGAGTTGACTGGGAAGTTTTCGAAGCACGACTTTGGTCGTGCGAGTGAGTTTTAGTACTCGATTTAAGGAATTGATCGTAGTTTGTATAAAAGGAGTCAGGTGGTCGACCTAATTTAACAAAGTAATCTTGTGAACAAATGAAGGATTGGAACATGCATCGTGTCATATTTTAGGTGATGTTTAGGCTTTGTAAATTATCTATAGTATATGTAAGATTGGTTGGGATAGTTTGAGTAAGGATTTCTCGACTAGTTTTGTGGTGATTTAGATAATCTTCTAAGTGGTGAGATGACCCTTGGCTAGGTGAGCATCGTAATGCACTTAGTATATTGTCCCTATTGACATTGTGCAGTTGAGGTGAGTTTGAACTCGAGCAAGCTCAGGCATTCGTTAACGGTTGTTAAGCAATGATTTAATCTATAAAGTTTTCTCCTTTGAAGACTACGTTCTATTCGAAAGAGAAGGAAAGTTAAGGTATTGATTGCTAGATTTATTTGAGAGTTATAAGACTCGATGATCCAATATATCGTGTAAGTTTTCCTTTTCATAGCGAGAGGTGTAATAGCCTTTCGTGCATTGTATCCACGAGAGGGGTTACACCACTTAGTTTTCCATCTAGGATGTCGAGCAGGCTCAATGGAGTTTGTAGTTTGACATGCACGTTTGACTATTGATTGGTTACCGTGCATGTCGAGACCGACTGTTTCTGAATTTTCATTTTCTTTGTATGTTTCTTTTGTTGCTTGTTGATTGGTTGTGTGCATGTCGATTGTATGGTGATGTTTAATTTTGATTGTTGATCATTTTGTTGCTTATTTGTACGTTTTATAGCTTGTATGCTAGTTGCTGTTGCTTATCCTTGCTTACTATGATTTGATCATTACTTATTGCTTATTATCTCTTGTTATTTGATTGTTGTTGTTCGCTATTGTTCGGTGGTTTCTTATATGCAAATTTTAATTTTTCAAATGAAGTATTTTCGAAGGGTGATAGCGATAACTATCTGGAACAGATCGCATATCATCCTTGGCCATTTTAGGGGTCAAGGTGAGATCTTTATGAGTCTATTGCCTTTTGATATGACTCGGAGTCGATGGTATATTTAGATACCGACTCATTTGTGCTTACTCTCCAATTGGTAGCCATATAAGATTGTGGTTGGATTATTTACTACACTTAATTGTACATGTTTTAATAGCATGTTTATTTGAGATGCTTGTTGCATTATATGTACTTGTTACATAGTTGTAACATGTTTATTTGAGATGCTTGTTGCATTAGATATGCTTGTTGCATAATTAGTGGTAACATGTTTCTTTGGGATGATTGTTGCATGGTTTGATATAACGTATTTATTTGAGATGATTGTTATATATGGTTTAGCATGCTTAAAACCCACGATATAATATTGCAATTGTGTTTAATCCTTTTTGTTGAGTACATGTTTAGGTATATGGAAGCAGTTGTTGGCTATTTAGGTGCTTACTTGCTTTTATTCGCATGTAAACTGTACGCTCTTGCTATGAAATAGGTACGTATGATCTATAGTGTAGACTTAGGAATATATGCTTATATATCCTTAGAAATGAAATACTTCAGATATGGGATGCCTCAGATTTGATATGTATATATATCTATGTTGTTTTGGGATTTTTTCGGAGCTAGCCGTGCAAAGAAGGTACTGCCGAATTTTTTTGAAACAAGAGGGGCTTAGAAAGCCCAAGGGTTAGGAGACATTTTCCTTACTTTGGGAATTTTGAGGAAGAAAATCTTTTAAGGAGGGGAGTATGTAACAACCTGGATTTTTAACGATAGGAAATTCAAGTAATTAATTTAAATATTGAATCATTTTTTAATTGAAGGAACAAAATATGACTTTTCGTATACTATTAAATTAGGATGCGAGACTACCTCCGTTGAGTCTGGTTCGATGTTAGGAATCAAAATAAGTATATATATAGCTATATTTGGAATCATGGTACTTGTACAATTTATATATTATTATATGTATTTTATAAAATTACGTGCGCAATCGAGTCTAGTGGGATCTCGATTGACGGTTTGTGTTTCTAGGATTAGAACTACACTATAAGACATACGATTGAGGGATTTGTGTAATAGGGCGATCCGATGGCCAAAATGACCTCAAAACACATGAATTATCATCTCGGAGTGCTATCTTAGATAGCGGTGAAATTTGTACCATCGGGACCGGAAAAATGAGGTGATATACGCTAACGAGTTTCATAGCAATCCGAAATGTTGTGTGATCTTATGAAGTCAAAACGTGTGGAGATTTATCTAAATAACTAAATAAATTATTTATTTAAATAGACACACACACCCACTCAACTACTCTTCCTCTCCTACTTTTCTTCTCCTCTAGAAAATTGAAAATAGCGCTTCCTTCTTGAAATTAAATCAAGAGCCTCAATCCATGAAATTTGGCAAGGTTGGATCCATTGAGCTTGGGAAGGAGATGGATCTACATCTATGGCATCAATGATGGATGCGATGGTGCTTGGCCATTGTCGAAGTTTGCAGCTAGTAACTAGGGTTGCCATTTAACGGCCATAGAGGAGAAGATAGGTGAAACGAACACCATCACTGCGATGCTCTTGTCGAGGAGCACCTTTCCCTAAAATTCCTTTAACTATGGCTGCTTGTGGTAGATTGTGACATCCGCATGGTCAAAAGGAAACAGAAGTCGCGATTCGAATAGAGGAGTTGGAATGGTTGTGTTTGTGCTATCACGAAGTACTCGTGTAGTGGAGCGAGTTGGAGGTGATTGCTCATCAATCCATCGAGTGTGGAGGGAGAATGGGAGGAGAGATGGGTTCGGCTGTTGTGTGTGCGTGCATATCCATGCACAATAAAGAGAATTGGGGAAGAAGGTGTGATGGGTTTAGAGAAGGTAATTATTAAATTAATGTATATAATTATCTTAATTAATGCTGTTGCATGGTTAATCTACATTTCTTGCATACGAGGTCACGAGATGCGATCTACACTGTTGGACTCGTAGCGAGATTATCTACGGCAAAGTATGGGCTTGGATTGGTGTTAACTCCTCTTTTTGAAGCGACCCAGCGACCTAACTTCATAAGCGACCCAGCGACCTAAATGACTCAGCGACCTAATGGACTCAGCGACCTAATGACTTAGCGAGCTAATGACTTAGCGAGCTAAAGGTTCTGGAGATCATAGCGGGTTAACGACCTAAAGCTTCAACAACTTATAGCTCTAGCGACCTAACATCACAAAGCAACCTAGCGACCTAAAGATGGAACATTTCAACGACCTAGAGACCCAGTGTTTTAATAACTAAACGACCTAAGTTATAGGTCGAGCCAGCTTAAGTCGCTCCACCAAGATATCTCAACACAGTTAGGTCGTAGACTACTCCCTAGGTCGCTCACGACCTACAACATACCACCTCGTTCAGACAGATCAAGTGCATCCCTGTTAAGCCGCAAACCATGCCCACTAGGTCGCCCACGACCTACGACCTACCTTTAGGTCGCTCACGACCTACGACCCAACTCCATATTCTCCCTATAAATACTGCACCAACTCCAACTTCAAAGGGGACTTTGGGGGCTCATTCCTGGAACGCCGATACTCTGCTGTTTTCTCAACTCAACCACACTTCAAGCACTCCAAACACCGAAGACGCTTCAACGAACTTCAAGAGGAGATCGAACACATTCAACATGAATTCGAAAGAGTCTTCTACATCGAAGTTCTAGCTACTCGTCTAAAGTGTATTGTAAAGAGTTGTAACCAAATCATCAATAAAGAAGATAAAGTGGACGTAGGCTTAATTTCAAGCCGAACCACTATAAAACTGCTGTCTCTTTACTTTTCTGCTATTTTCTGCTTATTTCTAGTTCCCGTACCAACGGGTGGTGCTTTCACATTACTAATACTCTCACCGTGGTGTTAGCGTCGATTTTTACGTTAACATTTTTGGTGCTTTCATTGAGAGCCCTACTCAGGAATTTTTTCACCATTGCTTCGCAAAAGTTTGTGGAAAAAATCTCTCTAAAGACCAGAAGTCTATCTGAAATCATGGCTCCTGGAAGAAAGAGTAGATCTACCAGATCCGGAAATACTCACACTGGGGTGTTAGCGTCGATTTTTACGTTAACATTTTTGGTGATGACAGGGCTGCTTCTTCTCCAGCGCCAAATCAGACGACTCCTACTAGTGGAGTCACAAGGGCCGAGCTTGATGATGTTGTGTCTGGATTATACCAACAAATGGAAACTCAAAATGCTTTGATGATGGACAGGTTAAACGCTCTGCTCGGGGCAAATCAACAACCAGAAAACAACGAAACAACCTTTGTCGAAGATGCTCTTAATTCCCAAGAGAAAGGTATTCCTCAAAGAGCAACTGACACCGCCGAAACGCCACCTTTCCAAGCTGAAGGTTCAAGGCCGCAGCCAACTTTTCACGAACATTTGCCCAGGCAAACTTCCGAAAGGAGAGCTGACGTCTGCTCGGCGATGCCTTTGAACAATGAGGAGTACCTATCAATGATGGTTCACCGAATCATGAAAGAGAGCATGCAGAGGGAAGAAAATGAGAGTGATTGGGGATTTGCTCCAAGCAAGACTCCGTTTACTGAAAGGATCCTGAAAGCAGAATTTCCAAGGAAATTTGTACCTCCTACTATCCCGACCTATAGGGGGACAAGTGACCCCAATCATTTCCTATATAAGTATGACTGGCATATGACCGGTGCAAGAGCATCAGATGAGATTAAATGCCGATACTTTCCAGTGTACTTGGAAGGAGTGGCTCTACTTTGGTTCACAAAGCTACCAGTTCGGTCCGTGGATCAATTCTCCGACTTAACTCGAAAGTTCAAGGATCAGTTCAGGTTGTATGCTTCAAAGGATAAGGATATAATGTCACTGTCCAACCTTGAACAAGCTCCCGGAGAATCGGTCAAATCTTTCTTGAACCATTTCAATTTAGCCTTGGCCGAAGTCGATAATGGAGAACCCCGTATGATCCTGACTTACTTGATGCGAGCCATCGACAAATCAAGTGAATTCGGAAGATGGTTAAAAATGAAGGAACTAAATTCACTTGAGAAATTTTATAAAAAGGCCGACGAATTCATGCGCCTAGAAAGCCTTTCTGCGCCAGCGAAAATAGTTGTTGTCGAAGTCAAGAATAACGATGTTGCACTTAACAAAAGAGAATCTAGAAACCAGAAAAGGGAAAATGACGGAGGAAGGAAGCAGGGAAATGAGGAGAAACCTCGCCGCTTTAATCCTTCAGATTTTACTCCCTTAACCGATACACCGGAAAATATCTTCTTCGCAACGAAGGATATTGTCGTGTATCCCAAACCACCTAAGATGGGGAGAGGGGCAATGCATAATGGGAGATTCTGTCGATTCCACAATCAACCTGGCCATGACACTAACCAATGTCGCCAGTTAAAGAATGTGATTGAAGAGTTGCTGAAACAGAATAAACTGCAACAATATGTGAAGAAAAACAGAGTCGACCCAACCTCATCCACTCAGGGGCAACAACTTCCTACTCATCAATCCGGTTCAGATGACAAGACTGCAGCGCAGGAATCTGAGAGACTTGTCATTAATGTTGTCATAGGGGGTCCTCACCCAACACGTAGTAGTTGGGACGAGTTGGAGAGATATGCTTACGCTTTGAGATGAAGTCAATCAAAGTGCTGCTAACTACCCACAAAACTGCAGCGGGGCACCTTTCATTCTGTCTGGCATATGGATCCAAAACTATGAATCCAGTGGAAATGGAAATTCAATCCCGAGATTCTGAAATAGCGATGACTGCGTCCATATTTTACTTAAAAAGCATTGCTTAAATTTGTAAAATGATGATGGATGTATAACTCTTGTATTGTAAACCACCGAGAAATCAGTGCGAATCAATAATAAAGAACTATAAATCTTGTGTTCTTTAATACTATAAGATGCCTGTCTCATTTCGATATGCAAATATATTAAAAATATTGCTAAAATGTAGATTTAATATTGCAGGCTATCAAAGCAAAGCTTACCTATTCAACACATCACGAAGCTAAGCGATTCCTACAAATCACTCGATTGACTAGCCACAAAAGTTCCAAAATACAACTCCTACAAAAGAAGTGCTATTCACAAACAGTTGGTGATTCCACCAAAGTGGGCACCTTCCTGACGAGAAGGTTCCAGACCCTTGCTAACCAATCGTGATCGTTTGTGCAAACGAACATCCGGTAAAGTAGCTCGCGTCTGCCCCGCGGATTCACTCAACAATAAAGTACACTTCTCTGGCAAAAAGCAAACAACTTGCAAAAGAATGAGACATGTACTTGAAGTGATAACGAGGAATCGCTAAGAAGCAGATGGTGGAAGGACACAAGCAACAAAGCCCTCTTCGGAGGCCACATGCTACTCTTCGGAGTCCATGCTACTACTCAGAGTCCAAATGCTACTCTTCGGAGTCCATGCTACTCCTCGGAGTCCAAATGCTACCCTTCGGAGTCCATGCTATCCCTCGGAGTCCAAATGCTACTCCTCAGAGTCCAAATGCTACTCTTCGGAGTCCAAATGCTACTCTTTGGAGTCCATGCTACTCCTCAGAGTCCAAATGCCACTCTTCGGAGTCCATGCTACTCCTCAGAGTCCAAATGCTACTCCTCAGAGTCCACATGCTACTCCTCAAAGTCCAAATGCTACTCTTCGGAGTCCAAATGCTACTCCTCAGAGTCCACATGCTACTCTTTGGAGTCCAAAAGACCTCTTCGGAGGCAAAAGACCTCTTCGGAGGCACAAGCCCTCTTCGGAGGCACAACTCTTCGGAGGCAAAATCCCTCCAACAAGGCATGCCCAAATCGAAATGCTTCTCTCGCCCAGGAATGTTGGTGGGACCACCCAAGGGGGCACATTCCCAAGATAGAAGGTTCCAGGCCCTTGTTGCTTGATTGTGATCGTTTATGCAAACGAACATCCAGTCGATTAGCTTGCGTCTGCTCCATGGGACCATTCAACTGTGAGAAAGTAACTTTCTGGAAAAACCGCACAAAGCCCTCTCCCAAGGCACAAATCAAAAAAGAAAGCCCTTCCCAAAGGCATATCAAACAAGCCCTCTCCCGAGGCATAAGCCAAAAAGCCCTCGTCGGAGGCACAAAGCCTTCTTCGGAAGCACTAAACAAGTAAAGCCCTCTAACGAGGCAGATCTAAAAACTTTGTTGATGGAACCACTAAAGGGGACACCTTCTCAAAAAAGAAGGTTCCAAGCCGCAGCTGAATACTTATGATTATTTGTACAAACAAATATCCGATAAAACAACTGACGTCTGTCCTGTGGGCCCATTCAACGATGAAATATAATTTTCTGGCAAATAAATCGAAGTTTTCTTCGGAATCTCACTTCACTGCGTAGGGGAGTCCACTTTTCAAAAAACAAAAAGTGACCATCTCCGAAAGTTGAAGTATATATATATATATAAAAAGAGAGAAAGAAAACTTATCCAATACAAGGCATACTCTACTAAAAGCAGAATAATATTTCCTCAAAATGGAAGAATTATCCTCTAAAATAAGAGTACAAGTCTTTTCAGAATATTGCAATGAGCCGTGGTATGGGGGCATATAGCTATACTAATAAAACAACGCTCAAACATCATACCACGAGCTCACTGCAATATCATACAAAGAAACTTGTGCAAAAACAAGGAATAAATGCATTCACATATATACTGACAAGAAATTGTACAAGTACATACTATGAAATTTTTGTACATGTGCAGGTTTCAACAAGCGGGGGCCGGTACCCGCACAGTCTCCGGTCAATACAAACAAAAAGCAAAACAAGAAGCGTAAAGTCAAGCTCATTACTCCTTCTTCCCGCCACCTTTAGAGCTCTTGCCTGGCTTGATGATTAATTTCTGAATCCGGCGTGGACGGGTCGGGGAAGAAGGAGAAGGAGGTGTAGCTGGATCTGCTTCCACTTTTTCTTCACCAGCAGGAGCACTTTTCTTCTTCTTCTTCTTCGAAACTGCGCGTTTCCCTTTCTTCTTTGAAGAAGACTCACTTCCCGGAGTAATCAATGCAGAAAGCTTTGTGTCATCATCATAAGGTTGCTCTGGGGTCTTCTCGCCCTCCTCAAGTTCTTCCGCCTTCTGTTCTTGCGAAGCAGCCGGATCGTCCAAGTCTTGAAGAGCTTCTATCTTTTCTTCCTGCGACCCCGGTTAAGAAGCAGGAAGAGGAGTAACTTGAGAAGATGGAGGAACAACAGCTGGAGGAGGAGAAGTTTGTGCAGCACTTGGTATTTCCGCTACAGAGGAAGAAAAGTCAAAATCAATATTCCTCATAAAGAGAGGAGACAGTGGCTCATCGAGACTTAAGTAACAAACGAGAAATTCATCAAACTCAATTGAAGCAAACAAGTAGTCCGCTTGACCTGGTTCAACATTGAAGTTACCTAGAGGAGTCGGCTTTATAATGTCAACCTCATAGGCTTGTGCTTCGGTGCTTTCTTCGCCTTCGTCTCCGCCCTGTGTAGTTGTAATCTCGGTTTTGGCTTTAGCAGGAGGCGGAGAATGGGGACTGGAGCCTATGATATCAACGTCGGCTGAAGTTGAAGTATGGACAGGGGCAGTTAAAGGTGCTTCCTTCCCTGGATGCCCCTCTTCCGTCGATCTGGCTCGCACTTTAGCGAGTTGCTCCTTTCCTCTGGCTAGAGCGGCACGAGTTTCATCATCAAAATAGTGTGCCTCAAGGTCTGCTTCGTCATAGCCCGCACCTCCGAGCATATCAATTGCGGCCTCCCACACTTCAGCTAAGGTGATCTCATATTTCGGGCCCAAGAATGAGAGGCTTCCGTGCCCCAAAACACTATGGAGATAGAAATCGAATAAAGTAGAGCTGATATTGGCTTTAGTAGCCACATGAGATTCTTCGGCTGCAACTTTGCCGGCAACTGCCTCATTACGCTCTTTTTCAACTTTAAGAAGTCGAGCTTTTAATGTTTCAATTTCCATGTCCTGGGAGCTGGTTTTTTCTCGCAACCGAGCAACATTAGTGCGGTCTCTCGACAATTTTCTCTTGTGCCTCATATTTGGCCTCAGCGTCTCGTTGACTGGCATGTGCATCCTGTACTTGTTTTTGAAGCACTTCCTCCCTTTGAGTATAGGAAGTGGATGAGGTGGCAAGCTCATTTTTGAGTTTTTCAACTTCAGTCTCGAGTCTCTCATTATCATCAGCGATGCTCTGCATTCCTGCATCGTGCTGGCTAAGAACTTTCTTCCATTCAGAATGATTATTTTCCATAGTCAGCATTGCTTAAATATTTGCGCGATTAACTCTCTGAAGCTCGTCAACCAGCTTTTGCCATCCAGACATTCTCTCGATGTCAAGCTTAACGGCGTCGAGATTCCTTAGCATGGCCTGCTTATCAATGGGAACCAAATCCAAGTCAAAGCGCACTCCTTTCAAACACCAATTTGGGAATCGGCTTTGGAGTGTAGGTGGAGCATCCCTGACTTGATACTGAGGCCTGTTAATAATTATCTGAATATTGGTCTTCTCGAGAGCAGGAGAACCGGAGGGGATGTCTATAGAAATAGAAGCAGCAGGCTTTTCAGAAATTGCAGACGCATCGCTAAGCTTGGCCCGCTTGTATTGATCTTCAACGATGTGACTCTTCCCTTTATCATCATGAGATTTTCGTTTATGGGAATCATCATCTCTTTGAGAAGAGTAATATCGTTCATCCCTTCTCTTGTATCGCTCCTCATGGTCCCGCCTTTCTTGAGCCTTCCTAACAGCTCTTTCTTCATCAGTTTCCCTGCGGGCAGGGAGATATCGCCTGTGATCATAAGTGTCACGCGCTCCATAGCATCGGAAGTCATCATAGTACGAACCGCTTTGCCCCATTGGAGAATCTGAAAATGAAAAAGACAAGTCTTAAAAATCTTCGAAGTAAAGAAGCTAAGTGCGTATAAGTGCCAAAAAATCCTAAAGTGTGTGTGATGTGCAAGCTACGCGCGTCAAACTACAAACCACTCTTTGGTTGGGGAGTGATGACAGATTTTGAAGCAGGAGTCAAATTCTGGGCTGACGAAATTTGCTGCAAGGCAGATGTCACCTCAACTGCTGGAGATGTAACTTTAGTTGTATCGTCTTTGAAGAGCTCCTATGAAGTAATCATTAGATCGCTCAATCCCTCAAAAGTGTCGTCATCGTCATGTTTAGCGGGACTCTTTCTCTCAACTCTTTTATCATCAGCTTTCCCGGAGTGTTGAGGAGGTTCCTCTTCTTCAATTACTGGGGAAAGTGTAAGTCTGCTAGATGATCCCGCAATATCAACGGAAGTAGAACACTTCACCAACGAAGCTCCTGCAGCAGTTTCCTTCGATGCTACTTCCCCGGTAGAAACCGGGGCAACTAATGTTTCAGTCTCGGAACTAGAGACTTCGTGAATCTGAGTAGATCGGGAGGGGTGTAAAAGTTCGAACTGGTGCAAAAAGTCGTCTTTCAGCAAAAATCTAATGCTTCTCTCTTCAGCAGCCACAACACTTAATGTTTCGAAGGTTGGCTTGTGGCTTTGATCTCTAAGCGGAGGAGGAAGTGCTACAAAAAGTAAAGGATGAAGTTCAGTACTTGACAATTCAAGTTTCAAAAAATTCAGAGAAATGAAGTGAGTGGAAATAAGCAATCTTACTTCCGATTCTCCAGACGGCATAGAACCCCGGGGGGCAGCGAACGAAGAAAAATTGGCCTAAAAACCCGTGTGCACTCTCGGGCAAGTCTAGAATCAATTTACGGTTTCTTGCGCCTCTAACAAGTATAATTGAAGGGTGATCTTTGTTCTTCGCAAAAGTGCACAAATAGCAAATCTCTTCAAAACTTGGAAGACGGTCGAGCGTCCTCCTGAACAGCACACACAACCCCATCAAGATGGCATAACCATTGGGGTGTAGCTGGAAGGGAGAGATAGTTAGTCGAAGGAGAAGCTGTCGAAGAAAATCATTAAAGGGAGGAATAGCTCCACTTAAGCACATTTGTCGGTTAACTGCAATGAAGCCGTGAGGTGGCCTATCTGCAGTATCATTTGTCCCAGGAAGCTGAGCATCTGCTTCAGCAATGCCAAACTGAATGCACAAATGACTGAAAGCTTTGTGGTTCAAGGTGGTCGAAGTTCTTTCCGGAGGATCATTCAACGGGTTAGCAATTGGAAAAAACTCCCCAGCTTGTCCTGTTTCTTCTTGTTGGGAAGTCATTCTACACAAGGAACTGGATATTCAAATATGAAGGTACATGTTTTCTAAAAGTGTGAAGTGTTGTGCAAAACTAGTAAAATGACAAGCAAATATAACTGGAATCAAATTAGTTGAAATTTGTCAATTATAAAGTTTTGGGGCTTGTTATTGTAAGTCCAAGTACAGTGTTGATGCAAACAAATAAGCTTTAGTTGATTATTTTAGCTTTGCTTTAATACTTCACTTGAACTTGTTGATTCACAGCATTTCCTTCACACAGTTCATTTAAGTTGATTATTCTTTATCGACTAATCCGTCATTCGATGTGGGCAGTCAATGGCAGTATATTCGCCCTAGTTTTCTGCCATTGTTGTGTTTAACAGGTTGTTAGCTTAAAAAAGTTAGTGTAACCTGTAAGGAAGTGCAACAAAGTTCAAACAGTTCAAAGTTCAAACAGTTCAAAGTTCAAACAGTTCAAAGTTCAAACAGTTCAAAGTTTAAGCAGTTCAATCAAGTTCTTTCAGAATTTTACAAGTCCTAGGTCGTCCAGACTGTTTTCAAGCGACCTAGCATAGGTCGGATTCTTTAGGTCGTCTAGTTTGTGCTCAAACGACTTAACATAAGTCGAACTTTCTTAAGTCGCACTGTGCAAGTCAAAGAGTTCAAGGCATGAAACTTCAAGTAAAGGCAGTGCAAATTTAGTTAAGTACTAGGTCGCTTACGCGACCTAAAGATTACATCGCAGAGAGTTAAGTCGCGAAGGTTGTTAGGTCGGCCAAATCTGTTAGGTCGTGAAGGTCTTTAGGTCGCTCAGGGTCACTAGGTCATTTCTGAAGTAACGCAGCGATCTCAAACTATCTCCTGCCAAAAACCGCTATGCCCTACTCTCCAATTACATTTTGCCACGCGTCCACCAACCATTGCGCCACTTGAAGCATCGTAGCTAAGCCTAAACCCCACTAACTCCTCTTTACTCAGTAACTCACTACCTCGTTAACTTGTGATCCGATAACCCGTTATCACCTACACAATGAAATCCATCATCTTCTCAGTGAAATCTACTATCTCTCCATACAGCTAAATCACCCAAAACTGATTCAGATTACCTCAGATCCATCATAGATCCAACGCACTGCTGTGTTCTCATGAAGTACAACAACAACGTGACCAATAACGATCAAAAATCGATCGCAACATGACTCGAAATGAAACGCGACACACTGAATTGGATTAGGGTCAGAAGACGGGAATTCGCAATTTGGCGATGATCATGGTTTAATAGAGATCGAATTCACTTACGTGATATGATGGTAAAGATGAATTGACGACTGGTTAGCTTAGATTCGCCCTTGGAAGCTCGAAGGTTCGTTAATGGCAGAGAAGGTCGTCAAAGCAGTTAAGTAAAGAGGAAGAAACGAGCTAAACAGTTTATATGAGGCAAAAAGAGGAAGGCGAATGGGCACGCGAGTTAACGAATCTCTTAGGTCGCTCACGACCCAGCGGAGTTATGTCGAAGCACATGACCTATGGCATAGGCCTGTACTTCGAGGAGCAAGTGTTAACTCCTCTTTTTGAAGCGACCTAGCTTCATAAGCGACCCAGCGACCTAAATGACTCAGCGACCTAAATGACCTAGCGACCTAAATGACTCAGCGACCTAAATGACTCAACGACCTAATGGACTCAGCGACCTAATGACTCAGCGACCTAATGACTTCGCGAGCTAAAGGTTCTGGAGATCTTAGCGGGTTAACAACCTAACGACCTAAAGCTTCAACGACTTATAGCTCTAGCGACCTAACATCACAAAGCAACCTAGCGACCTAAAGATGGAACAGTTCAACGACCTAGAGACCCAGTGTTTTAACAACTAAACGATCTGAGTTATAGGTCGAGCCAGCTTAAGTCGCTCCACCAAGATATCTCAACACAGTTAGGTCATAGACTACTCCCTAGGTCGGTCACGACCTACAACTTACCACCTCGTTCAGACAGATCAAGTGCATCCATGTTAAGCCGCAAACCATGCCCACTAGGTCGCCCACGACCTACGACCTACCCTTAGGTCGCTCACGACCTACGACCTAACTCCATATTCTCCCTATAAATACTACACCAACTCCAACTTCAAAGGGGACTTTGGGGGCTCATTCCTGGAACGCCGATACTCTGCTGGTTTCTCAACTCAACCAACACTTCAAGCACTCCAAACACCGAATACGCTTCAACGAACTTCAAGAGGAGATCGAACACATTCAACATGAATTCGAAAGAGTCTTCTACATCGAAGTTCTAGCTACTCGTCTAAAGTGTGTTGTAATCAAAGTGTATTGTAAAGAGTTGTAACCAAATCATCAATAAAGAAGATAAAGTGGACGTAGGCTTAATTTCAAGCCGAACCACTATAAAACTGCTGTCTCTTTACTTTTCTGCTATTTTCTGCTTATTTCTAGTTCCCGTACCAACGGGTGGTGCTTTCACATTACTAATACTCTCACCGGGGTGTTAGCATCGATTTTTACGTTAACAATTGGATTCGAACACTTGGAAATCCGTATCTAAGGTGCACGAAATTATAACTCTGAATTTGTATTTTATCATAAATCATAATATATATATATAAGTAATTATTTCCCCATTTGATTGGATTGGTTTGAGTAGATATTCGTAATAATTGCTTAAAATCCCATATATACATAAATATTATGTTCTATTTATGTTGAATAGAGGTGGATGGAGTTGATATTAATTTATAACATGGTCATAAATTAATTAGACTCCAAATTGTAGTTGTGTTAGTAATAAAAATAACATTATATATTTTAGTCCGGATATTCAGAATAATTGACTAAAATCCTGTATATATAAATGTCGTGTTCTATTCATATTGAATAAAGTCAGATGGATTTGATATTAATTTAAAGTCATATTAGTAATAGAAATATTAATATTACTAATTGAAAATTAAAATTATGACCTTTAGAATAAACTGTAATGCTTAATGAAGCTTAATTAGTACTTATAAATATTATTTGAAGTAAAGAGATGATTTTTATAAGTGAATGGTTTGTTTATAAATATTATTTATGTAAAGGAATAATTTTATAAATAAAAGTAATTTTGTAAAATAGTATGAGATGTAATAAAATAAAGGGTTATTTTATAAAATAGTATGAGATTTTACAAAATAGTATAAAAAGGTATTGACTTTTATTAAAAAGATTTTAGTAAATAGAAATAAGATATTGTTTAGTAATCTAAAATACTTATTTAAATATATATGCTTCGATTAATGGTATTGGTCTTATATTAGTGACGATGCCCAGTATTGATCTTATATTAGTGTTGATACATCGTATTGGCCTTATATTGGACTTATATTAGTGTTTATAATACCATGAGATTTTATAAAATAGTATAAAAAGGTAATTTTATAAAATAGTATGAGATTTTATAACATAGTAAAAAAAAGCTATTATATTAGTGATCATACATCATATTGGCCTTATATTGGTGACCATGCATATTATTAGTCTTTTAGTACTGACCATATGTATAAATAAATGGCAACATTATACTGGTCTTCATTTGTGATAGGTGTATTTTAGTTTGCGACGTTATATTTGATATGTGTATATATCTATATGACATCAGTGTTCCTTTGTGGTCCTGATAGCGTATTATGCAATATGAAAACCTTTCTCCGTGGTGAGATGTTGCACAAATTTATTAAGATATCCATGATAGTTGAGAGGGAGATGATGACGATCATCTACGAGTGGATCATATATCACTTATGCTCACTGAGGGGCATGGTGGGATACATGCAGGTTTCAAGTACATAGAGTAGATAATGTATAACTTATGCTCATTGAGGGGCACGATGAGATCTACACGAGTTCCATCACTATGGATGTGGCTCGGGGTCTATGGTACACTGAGGTACTGGCTCTATTTATTTTGGACCCTCAACTGGAATCATTGTATTATGATAATTTGAATTATAGATGGTGTCCAATGCGGACCCAGGTTTCAAATATCAAGAGTAGATCATATATCACTTATGATCATTGAGGGGTACAGTGAATTTACACGAGTTCGATCATACTGGATGTGACTTGGGGTTTACGGTACAATTAGGTACTGACTCTATTTATCTTGGGCACGAGTCTACCGCGGACTCCACTCACTAACAAGGATGAGTATTAATTTATATCCTTTGTTTATAGCTTATTGTTATATTCTGTGTATTTCATTAATTGGTTGATATTGTTGATGTTAACTCTAGGATATGCTTATATTGTGATACTTATACTACCTCTGCATTTGCATATTAGGTTACCTTTATCGTAGTATACTGTTATGTTTCAGTCACATTATATTAGTTGTGCTAAGTCGTTGATTATAGGAGAAGAGCATGTTATGGTATGATTTCGTACTTTTGTGATGGGTTTACTTTACTTGTTTATGGGCTACCCAAATTACCTCTAAGCCTCATTTGTGAAGAGGATGAATCTGCCTTGATAGCTTCCTGTTTTATCTATGTATATAGTTTTGATATACAATATTTTGAGATAGTTCTCCTCATACTAGGCTTTATGTCTGACCTGCGTTTTGTCTCTGTTTATTTATGTCATGACAACTCTTAGGTACACAATTGAGTAGTTTGAGAGTTAGGTGCTTTGGGGATACGTTATTAGAGTGATGCATTTGGACGTTAATAGGCGAAGGCTATACTATCCATATACACCTGATATTATAGTAGTACATGGTAGATGTTATTTATATGTGAGCCTTATTGTATCAGATGTTCAATTCTGACTCTCTGTATTGATATTTACTTATTAGTTACTTTTGCTTGTGTAGTCTCTTATATAAATTTTCATCATATTCAGTATATTATACATTATCATTATGCCGTGTGATCATATTGGTATGCCTTACTATATATTGGAATTAAAAATGGCCACAGTAACATCCCCTATCTGGAGGCCCCAAGCTAAGCGCTATAGATGCTGCAGTCATCCATAGTATTGACTTCTGGTGACTAAATATGGTATTTTTAATGGTATCCATAATATTAGAAGCACATGAATATGAAATAAAATCACCGATTTTGAAACAACTTTTCTGATTACATTTCACAAAACATATTTCATATTCCATTACATAATCCAAATCATTTCCCAGGTTCAGATCAAATATAATTATTACAAAATAGGCCAAGAGCGACATATGAAGATGCCCCCTTAGTTGACCAGAGTACTAAATAGTCATAACTAACTTAATACAACACAACAGAATTAAAAGATAACAAAACAGCAACTCCTAAATAGCTAACTTCTGCCAACTGCTTGTCTTCGGAAGCTTTATTCATCCACCTACTAAAAACCTGTAAATCCTCCACCTACAGCCTACTCAAATCAATTTTGAGCACCCAAGAGTTTATGGTGAAAAACATAAACTTCGAGTCAGGCATAAAGCCTGGTGTGAATAATATTATACATCTCGGTTATTTGATATTAAGTGAGACCACGCCGCTTAGCGGAATGAGTTTCCCCTCACTAATATCCTTTTAAAACATGTCTTTTGCAAATCATAATCCTGCAACCAAAACCGGTTAAAACTATAAAGCATTATCATGTAAACATACATATTGGGTAACAAATGTACTATTTGTCCGAACACTATAGTTTTATTTGGCTAACTACTAACCTTTGGCTGACTCGGGCCTACCAGACAATATAAACAAATATTCTAACATCTATTAGATACTCCTCTTTTGGACGGTCTGTCCCTAACTTACTTTCTCTAGGTCAACTGATCCTAATGGTTTTGCGGGCTCACCAATAACCTACCTCTATACAAATATATTCCTTTCTTTGTGTAACATCATTTTAGTCTTACCTGTGACAAAGCCCTACACACTAGAATTTTGGACTAAATTAGCTAGGGGCTAATAGCTAATGTATAGGGTGCGACCCTATACCATTCTCATCTGGTATACAAATATCTGAGTCATTTTACTTAGGGTAATCTTCCCTTAAATTTTCCTTGAAAACCTTTTCTTCTCAAATTGATTTAAACCTTTAAATCATACTTTAAATAAGTAAAATATATTATGCTTTACCCAAAATACTTTGCCATGTTATATATGCTTCTCTCAAAACATTGTTGATGTACATTCAAAAACTTTGTTTAAACCTTTAAACAATATCTTTCGAAATCATAGAAAGTACCCCTATCGAACCCTTGAAAGTACCTCTTTCAATACACTTAAAACATTAGGCCGAAAGGCCAAAACCTACCTTTCAAAACCATTGATAAACCTTTCATTCAAAAGCCTTTTAAAACCTTCAACATCCGCTTTTCAAAACTCTTTAAATATTGCCTTTTGAAAACATTGGAGACCATCCATTTGAAATCCCTATTTAATTGGTGTGATCCCTATGATGGGTCCCCCATGTTGTAATGTACTTCCCTCCAAATTTCATATTGACTACATTTGTGGATTTTGAGTTATTGATCAATCTTTTGTTGCAATATGTTGCGAAAGCTGATTATAGCTGATCCATATGGAGGGAAGAGGGTCGATCCTTCCAACTTGCTCTATTTGATGTGCGATCCCTAAGGTAGACTCCCTAGGGTCCCTTCTTCTTGTTTCCAAATTTTCACTTCAATCCGTCTTGTGGTTGTTAAGTTTTGGAGCGATCATCATTGAGTTGTGTTATGTGCATCTTGTTCAATCCGATCCCTCTACTCCGATCCTTCTATTCTGATCCCTTTTTGTAGAGTGAATATTCTGATCCGATCCTCTCCTAGGGGGAGTGCTAGTTCCATAGTTAGCCATTTTTTGAGTGCTATCCATCTGAATCCATTAAACTATAGTCCATAGTTTCAAATATAATCGATCTCCTATCCGGGTAACCATCTCTCCGGGCTTTCTTCCTTGATGATCGTGAAGTCCGTTGGATTAAATCCGCCTATGTATTGCCTTGCCAAAAGGAAGGTTAACACTATAGCATTTGTTTTTTTATTTTATCTCGATAATTTGTATTTTATGGTATTTGAAAGTTAGGCTTTGATCTGAGGCGCTGATCTTTGGGTATTACGAAGGGTGGGTTATTACATTGGCCACCTCAGTTTGTATGTAACCATTAGCCCTCTCATAAAAGTCTTTCATGCTCCTGCATGGCTTTCCGCTATTTTTGTCCCATGTGTAAGTATTCCTTATTCCAAAATGCGCTGCCATCAGAAGTGCCTCTTCACCCTTAACCCCAATTCTTATCACTTCTTTTTTGTAACGCTTAATGAAACTTTGCAAGCTTTCATTCTCTCATTGCTTAGCTGAGGATAAGGTATAAGGATCTGATGAGCTATTGTGATCGGCGTGAAATTGTCTATGGAAGTCTACAGATAATTGCGTCTAGGATTGGATTTCTCCTGAAGTTTATCTTCTGAACCATCTTGATGCTGCCCCTATAAGGTATATTGGGAATGGTTTGCAATGGGTAAGTTTTCCAACCTTCAAGATGTCTATACAGTATTCAAATGTGCATAAGTGATCAATCAAATCTCTTAACCCATCATATTTTCAATGGTTGGGGCCCAGAAGCTATTTGAGAAATCTGCTTCAATAATGGCTTCGTTGAACGGAGATGAGCACTTCTCCTTTCCATCGCCTTTATCACCTTGTTCACACATTCTTTCCAAGTATTCCACACGAGTTTTCAGTTCTCTTATCTCCTCATTCTTTTCACTAATGCATGATGGGACACCCCTATAGGTTGAACTGACGCTTTATTTCCTACGCAGTCTGGTTCTTATTTTTCTCCAACAACAGTGGGTTGATATTAACAGGTTTGCCTTTAATATTTGGGTTTATTGGTGTTTCGACTTTTTTTGCTCCCAAGCCGAGTACTCCAGCTCCATCGTTCTCAGTGATGAGAGTGCCACATCCTCCTCCTACTTGCGCTTTCTGTACAATGGGAGAAGTTTGGTGCTGGGCCATGGAGCTATGGGTGTTTGAAGATCTATTCTAAGTTTGAGCTACTAACTCCTCAATACCAGTCATCCTTTCATTGATCTAAGCAAAGAAGGTGTTGAGTGTGTCAAGGATGGGATCCGAGGCTATTTTTTTGGGTAGACGACTTCTTTTTGATGAGATGACAAAGGATTTTTTCAGTTTTGCAACTAAATGCTCATGTTCTTGTGGTGACGGAGTACAAGAATCTCCTGGTTGCATTATGCTGGGTTCCTTAGGGAGTTTTAAGGAGTGAGTTAGGTTATCACTTCGATCAAGGCTTTGTTAGGAGGGGTCCATCTTCCAATGCCAAAATATTAGTGAGATTTTTCATCTCACAATACCTAATTATTTATAGAGTAATTATGGGGCTAATCACTTCTATAATTATAAATCAACAAATTTAAGTGGCATTAATTTGCCTTTAGGTGGTAATTATGTCATTATTTGTTTACACAATTATGATGAGACACATCAGTTGTTTTCTGAAATGCCTAAGTTAACTTAAATGCTAGACTTAACTAAGTAAAAGCTAAATAGAATCTGCTAAAAATAGAAAATGATAAGTGTGGTAAAGTAAAGGACACTAAAATTTATATGGTTCGAATTTCAGAGAATCCTACGTCCATGAGTCAAATCCATTATTCTCTTTCGTACATTGATATTAATTGCAGAAAAGAGTACCGGAATATTAGGTAATTTTCAGAGAATTAATTAAAAGTCCATTTCTCCGCTACAGTACATTTCTATTTATAGCATAAAATTCTCATGGATTACTAATGTCACTCCTCTACATTCTTCCCCCAACGTCTGATATTGCCATGTGTCCTCCATCTATTGATTATTGTATTTGCATAGAGTGTTGATGTGGCCATGGGTAGGAAATTTGTTTTTGGTGCGGAGATTTGGATTTAGGTGGTATGATTTGAATTTGGAATGTTGCTGAATGAAATTGGTGAATTGATAAGTTTATGATTGCTTCAGCACCATACACATCCTAAGAGGTTAGTCTTGTGCTTCATGCTTAAATTGCTTGTGCCTTGTTCTAACATGAAAGGGTGATGCCATCCATAATTGTTATGGTAATGGTGTTTGGGGACGAGTCTTGGTGATGTGACCCGGTTTCTTCATGGTAGTGCTATTTTACCTTGGATATGTTGTAATGTGATACTTCATCTTGGTTTAATTATGGTAACCAGGCTTTGACATAATAACAGCGGTGATGTGTTGGTTTCTTTCTTTGGAGTCGTCGATGCACTCAATCTGTTTGGTTAATGAGCACAGCGCAATTTCTTTGTTTTGACTCTTGTTTGAGTATATGGTTCAACCATGGCACTGTGCCATAATTATCTTGGTAGTCTGCTTTTGTAATGATCATTTGGACAATCAAGTGGATCATGAAACATATATACGTTAATAGTTCTTGTTTATTTGTTTTCTTGCTTGTATAACTGTTTTGGTATCGTGGCACAGTCGTATATGATGGAAGTGTATTCTACTTAGTGTTATGTTATGAATTTATTATAAGGCAAGGATATTTTTCCAAATGGTGGCGTAGGTTCCGGAGAAGGTTTGTAGCCTAAGAAATGACGGCACCGTCTGAAGGGATGACGACACAGTGTTTATTGAAGATTGGAGCATAGTCTAGTATGTAGGCTGCACTGACCCTGGAAAGTTTGGGAGTTTACTTTGCTTTATGGCAGCGTGGTTCTTATTTGCATTTTTTCTCTTTTGTTAAAGTGTTACTTTTATTTTAAATGCTTTGGATATACGCAGTATGTTTCATGGTATTGCTGTTTAGGGAGATTACTGAAGTCTAGTGGATCATATTTAATATGACTTGTATATTAGTATGTGAGTGTATGCCAATATATGAGCTAAATATAGTAATATAATGGAGTATAAAAAGAAAAGTATTAAAACAAGCAGAACAGAGCTTTTATACTAGTTTCGACCTCCTATCCTATGTCCAGTCCTAAAGCTTCCCTTTGGTATTTCACTAAACAATAACCCTCGCTTCGCCCGAAGAAATAGGCTAATACAAAAGTATTCCTTTGACAATCTTGTGTTCAATACAGCATAGATATTGACTGCTAATACAATTCTTCCTATTTGGATATACGCAGTATGTTTCATGGTATTGCTGTTTAGGGAGATTACTGAAGTCTAGTGGATCATATTTAATATGACTTGTATATTAGTATGTGAGTGTATGCCAATATATGAGCTAAATATAGTAATATAATGGAGTATAAAAAGAAAAGTATTAAAACAAGCAGAACAGAGCTTTTATACTAGTTTCGACCTCCTATCCTATGTCCAGTCCTAAAGCTTCCCTTTGGTATTTCACTAAACAATAACCCTCGCTTCGCCCGGAGAAATAGGCTAATACAAAAGTATTCCTTTGACAATCTTGTGTTCAATACAACATAGATATTGACTGCTAATACAATTCTTCCTATAATCTCCTTTGAGAGATAATGAGTGTGAGTTGCTTGGATTTGTAGGAAATAATTTAACCAAAATATAGATTTTGGTTGTAAGTGATTGAGAATATTAAATCAATAATAGTACAAGAGAATACGAATATAGAAGTTAGAGAGTAGTAGATCAAGTTAAATTAAAATCTCAATCAATTGAAATATTTATAGAATCAAAGTGTTGTATTTGAAAAGTTATGACTTCTTGAAAGATTGCTCTTTGATTAATGACTACAACTGTTGAAGGATGAAAAAGTTTGTTCAAAGCAAAGAGAAGCATCTGTTCAAAATACGACAGTTGTAGTTTCATGATCACGGGCCGAAACATGTCACAGACGTCTATGGATGTCTGAAAACAACAAACAATAATATGTCATAGACGTCTGTGGAAGAAGTACAGAAGTCTGTCACTGTATAAGCTGTAAAACTTGGGCAGTTTGTTATTAAGATTTGTCGATATGAAATAATGTGTGCTATGATTACTCAAGGAGATTGTACAACATATAAAAGTGACTATAGGATCGAGTAATATGGAATAGTATAAAAGCAGTGCGGAATAATAGAACAATTAGCAGATAATAGTAAATAATAAACGAGCACACCAGGATTTTTATACTGGTTCGAACTTCCCGTTCTACGTCCAGTCCCAGACTCCTTCTAGAATTTCACTAAAACAACAACCCTCACTTAACCCGGAGGAACAGGTCTATACAACCCCTGAGCAGCCGAACAGGGACCTGAGCAACAGGATAGGATTTCGCCTCAACAGCCGAAGAGGACTTCACTTTGCCCGAGCAGCAGAACGGGACTTTTACAAAACCATATTTCTTGACACTATGTGTTCTTGAGTAACACGAATTTGTCAATTATAGTACACCCTTCCTATAATCTTATCCTTTATGATATATATGTGAATGCGTGAAGAATAAGGAAGTAAGAAAGTGAATTTGAATGAAGTTGAGCACAAGTGTATTAGAATCAAGAATTTTGAGAGTAGAATAATAATCAATTGAATTGTTTTTGGAAAACTTGATTCTAATGTGTTTATATAGATAATAAATAGTTGCAATTGTTCGTGAAGAGTTATCATCAAGAGTTATGATCATATCTGTTGGATTAAAGATTGCAACTCTTCACGAATGGAAGTGCCTTTTCAGAAAACTAGCCATTGTAAATATTCAGACTTCTGAAATTAAAAATTCAGACTTCTGAAATGCAACGAAACCAAACCAGAAAGTAAATAGGCAAAAAATTGCCAGATTCAGACGTTTGAACTATCCAATTCAGACGTCTGAATATTGTATTCTACAATATTCATATTTCCAGATTCAGACGTCTGGATTGGATCATTCAGACGTCTGAATGTAACATAAAAATGATATTTTTCCTTTAAACCAAATATATGCATATGAAATGATAATGAGATGCAGTATATATCATATAGGAGAGATTTTAACATATTTTAACTTCTAGACAAGGACTCGAAACAACCTTATATATAAAATTATACATAGTCAAATCTTTTCATAGATTAATCCCTCCAAAAACAAGTTAGTATATAAATGATTGTATAGTTGTCATAGTCAAAATATCGTATTTACGAAATACCGTAAACACGAAGTTTCAACATTCTCCTCCTTTTTGACGATGACAACTATATAAAATTATAGTATACAACATGATCATATAGAAGTAGGAAATACAAATACTCCCCCTTAATATAAACTCCCGCTGTCGATAGGAAATATTTCAAAAATATATCTCCCCCTTTGACATCAACAAAAAGGAGAGTTAAAATATCATGCATATCATAGATGTAACAAAATATAAAAAAGAATAGGAGAGCAAAAATTTTGAAATTTTCAAAAGTATCATTTTTATTTTTTCAAAAATATAGTCCAGGTATATCTTGAAAAATCATCTACAATTACAAACACATATCTATTGTGATTAATAGATTGAACCTGAGTTGGACCAAATAGATCCAAGTGTAATAACTCTAATGGTTGCATCGTAGAAATAATTTTCTTAGATTTAAAGGATGATTTTGATAATTTCCCAAGTTGACAAGCATCACAAAGATTATCTACTTTAAAATTTATTTTTGGTAAGCCCCTTACTAAATCATTTTCAGATAATTTAGATATGGCTCTAAAATTAATATGAAAAAATCTTTTGTGGCATAACCAAGGATCATTTTCTTTGGCTAATAAGCACATATTTGAATTATAATTTATATTCATGTTTAAAACATAAATATTTTTATCTCTAAAACCTTCAAAAATAAGATTGTTATTGTGATCAGAAATGCTACATTTATCTTTAGAAAAATTGATTTTAAATCCCTTGTCACACAATTAGCTAATACTTAATAGATTATGTTTTAAATTCTTAACTAATAAAACATTAGAAATAAGAGGTAAATTAGATGTACCGACATTGCTCACATCGCCTTTGCCGATGATGTATCCCTTAGAATCATCTCCAAAGGTGACAGAACCTCCATTTGAGTAGATGATATTTGTTAGCATTTCCTTGTTTCCTGTCATATGTTTTGAGCATCCACTATCTAGTATCCATTTTCCTCTTTTGTTTGGTGGTACCTGCAAAAAATATAAGTGAAGACATTGGTACCCACCTTTTTATTAGGTCCTAAGAGTTAGATCTTAGGAAACCAAACCCAAGAGGGTTCAGTATTCCCTTTATAAATATAGTTTTTATTTTTATGCACGGATTCAAAGAAGGAATTTATATATCTCTTCCTAATCAAACTATTGTTTGTTTTAGGAATCCATATTTTTATGATTTTTAAGTTGGTTTTCCTCTTTGAATGTTCCATGGAAGGTATAATTTTAGAAACATTTCTCTTTTTATTTTCCTTTGTAGGTGGAGCTCGTGATTTCTTAACATAACCCAATCCATTTTTATTAGATGCCGGTTGAGAACTTTCAATAATCTTAGACAAGTTTTCTCTACCTTTATTGAAATTTGAAACATTCTTGGTGATATTGTCTAGCTTAGTTCTAAGACTGGTGTTCTCTAACTCTATCATTTTGATTTTTGTTTTAAGCTCATGATTTTCAGAGGCTAGAGTATCATTCTTAACTTTCTGAGTTTCTATTTCTTGACTTAATAGAGCAAATTGAGAATTATCAGAAGGTGATTCTTGAATTTTCTCAAGGTCTTCTTCTAATATTTTCTTTTCATCTTTTAACATATCTCTTTCAAATTCTGCTCTATTTTGATTTTCTAAAGCTTCTTTATATTTTCTTTTGAGATTTTTTAAAGTGTCAAGAAGTTCAGAATTAATTTCAATCATATCATCAAAAGTTAGATCACTAACCTCATTCTCCTTTGCCATAAAGCATACATTTGCTTGCTCATTCTCACTGTCACTGCTACTATCAGAAGATGAAGAATCTGAATCATCCCATGTAACTGAGAAAGCCCTTTTCTTGTTCCCTTTTTTGTATTTCAAAAACTTTTTAAAGTTTTTAGCTATAAAAGCTAAGTCTTCTTCATCTGAGTCTGATTCTTCTTCCTTTTCAGCATGGAAAGCCACATTCTTTTTGTCTTGAGCCTGTACTCTTTTAGCCTGCATATTAACTTCATAGGACATTAAATTTCCTATTAACTCTTCTGGTTTCATGGTGGAAAGATCATTGGCTTCTTCAATAGCTAAGACCTTTCTTTCCCAATCATCAGTTAAAGAGTTTAATAGTTTTGAGACAATATCAAAATCCGTCAATGTTTGTCCTAGTCCTAGTAATGAATGATAGATATCTTGAAATCTAGAGTACATATCATTTATCGACTCATCCTGCTTCATTCTAAAATTTTGAAACTGACTTTTGAGCATGGATATTTTACTTTGCTTTACTCTGTTAGTGCCTTCATGTGTGACTTTAAGAGTTCTCCAAATTTCATAAGCAGTTGCGCACATACTAACTCTATTAAATTCATTTCTATCTAAGGCACAAAATAGCATGTTCATGGCTTTAGCATTAGCAGTGGCTTCTGTCTTTTGAGCAGTAGTCCAATCTGCATAAGAAGTAGTGGGTGTAGTGTATTCTGTTTGTGTAACATTCCATGAATCAAAACTATTTGCTTGCATATAAATACGCATTCGTGTAGCCCAATAGTTGTAATTCATGCCATTGAATAGTGGAGGTTGTGCAGTAGATTGACCTTCAATAAAACTTGTGTTAGTGCTAGTGCTGGTGTTATTTTCCATATTAGCAAAGTATAAGATAACTTTGTAATGGTTATAAGATGCCTTGCTCTGATACCAAATGAAAGTGACTATAGGATCGAGTAATATGGAATAGTATAAAAGCAGTGCGGAATAATAGAACAATTAGCAGATAATAGTAAATAATAAACGAGCACACCAGGATTTTTATACTGGTTCGAACTTCCCGTTCTACGTCCAGTCCCAGACTCCTTCTAGAATTTCACTAAAACAACAACCCTCACTTAACCCAGAGGAACAGGTCTATACAACCCCTGAGCAGCCGAACAGGGACCTGAGCAACAGAACAGGATTTCGCCTTAACAGACGAAGAGGACTTCACTTTGCCCGAGCAGCAGAACGGGACTTTTACAAAACAATATTTCTTGACACTATGTGTTCTTGAGTAACACGAATTTGTCAATTATAGTACACCCTTCCTATAATCTTCTCCTTTATGATTTATATGTGAATGCATGAAGAATAAGGAAGTAAGAAAGTGAATTTGAATGAAGTTGAAAGCACAAGTGTTAACATAAAAATCGACGCTAACACCCCAGTGTGTGTAAAGAAAAAAGTGAAAGCACCACCCGTTGGTACGGGAACTAGAAATAAGCAGAAAATAGCAGAAAAGTAAAGAGACAGCAGTTTTATAGTGGTTCGGCTAGAAATCAAGCCTACGTCCACTTTATCTTCTTTATTGATGATTCGGTTACAACTCTTTACAATACACTTTGATTACAACAAACTTTAGACGAGTAGCTAGAACTTCGATGTAGAAGACTCTTTCGAATTCATGTTGAATGTGTTTGATCTCCTCTTGAAGTTCTTTGAAGCGTCTTCGGTGTTTGGAGTGCTTGGAGTGTTGGATGAGTTGAGAAAACAGCAGAGTATCAGCCTTCCAGAAAATGATCCAAAGGTCCCTTTGAAGTTGGAGTAGGTGGGGTATTTATAGGTGAATTCTGGACAGGTGTTAGGTTGTGAACGACCTAAGATAGGTCGTAGGTCGCGAGCGACCTAAGATAGGTTGTGGTCCACTTGCGACTTAGGAGACATAGCTTGATAAGGTTGCACTTGATCTTATTTGAATGAGGTGACAAGTGGTAGGTCGTGAGCGACCTGGGGAGAAGCGGCATAAGGAGTTGTCTAGGCTTGTTTAAACTGGGCAGTAAGTTATAGGTTGTGAGCGACCTAAGGTAGGTCGTAGGTCGCATTGCCTTTCTGCTGCGGTTCACTGTTGCCCCACGTTGTCAGTTAGGTCGCTGGAGCTTTAGGTCGATAAGTCGCTGAGTGCTTTAGGTCGTTAGGTCGCTGAGTGCTTTAGGTCGTTATAACTTTTAGGAGTTAGGTCGCTAGACTCTTTCTAGAGTTAGGTCGCTAGTACTTTTAGGTCGCTAGGTCGCTTATGTTTTAGGTCGCCTCAAAAGGAGGAGTTAACACTTGCTCCTCGAAGTATAGGCCTATGTCATAGGTCGTGTGCTTCGATCTAACTCTGCTAAGTCGTGAGCGACCTAAAACGTGTGATAACTCGCGTGCCCATTCGCCTTCCTCTCTCAGCCCCGTATAAACTGTTAGGTCGCTGCTTCTTTCTCATTTAACTGCTTCGATTTCCCGCTTCTGCCATTAACAAAACTTCGTGATTTCAAAGGCGAATTCGAGCTATTCAGTCGACAATTCATCCTTGCTATCATATTGCGTAAGTGAACTAGATCTTTATCCATCTCACGATCACCATCGAACCACGAATCCCAACCTTCAAACCTCAGATCAATTTCATACGCTATGCTTCTCTTTCGAGTTAGGTTGCGATTGATTTTGATCACCATTAGTTATGTTGTTGTCGTGATTCACGAAAGCACAACAATGAGTTGGATCTATGATAGATCGGAGATGTTTCGATTTGGTTTTCGGGCGATTTGGTGGTATGAAGAGATAATGAATTTCACGAAGATGATGATGGATTTCATGAAGAGGATGATAATGGGTTATTGGGTTAACCGTTAACGAGATGGTGAGCTATTGCATGGAGAGGAAGTTAGCAGTTTAGTAGAGCTGAGCGGCTTAAGAACCTTCGCGACCTAAGAAACCTGGCCGACCTAACGAACCAACCGACCTATCAAATTTTCGCGACCTAAGGATCCCTCGAATATGCGACTTAACTTTTAGGTCGTGCTGGAATTCAAGCGACCTAGGACTTAACAAATTTGCACATGAATTTTCAAGCAGAACAAATTAACGACCTAACTTTCTTGAATGACTGCAGAGCGACTTAACAAATTAACGACCTAACTTTTTGCGGCATAGGCTTTAGGTCGCGGCCGAGTTAGGACTTAGACAAATTTGCATTGCCTTGATCTGAAGTTTCAAGCCTTGAACCCTTTGACTTGCACAGTGCGACCTAAGGAAGCTCAATCTATGCTAGGTCGCTGAACGACCTAAGAGATGAACAGAATTGGAACACTTGTACAATTTGAAAGAGCTTGTTTGAACTTGAACTTTGTTGAACTTCTTTACAGATTAAATCAACTTTAGTGCTAATAACCTGTTAAACATGACATTTGCAGAAAAATGGGACGAATATACTCATCATCGACCGCCCACATCGAGTGATGGATTAGATTAAAGAACTGATATTTTACTTAAGCAAAACAGCATGAATTTGGTTAAAGATGAAGTATTGCGATTCAACTGATTAAATGAAGTGTCAATGCAAAATCCATGTAGTTACAACTTACATATTGCTAAATATCATCTGCAATGATACTACACTTAACTTTGATTTAATAACAAGCCTCGAAACTTTCTGAATTGACGTGCATCAATCAGTACTATTCCAAGTTTAATTTTATTTACTTGTCATTTTAGTTGTTTTGCACAACACTTCACACACTTTTAGGAAACGTGCACCTTCATATTTAAATGTCCAGTTCCTTGTGTAGAATGACTTCCCGACAAGAAGAGACAATCGGACAAGCTGAAGAAGTCTTTCCCATAGCTAATTTCTTGGACAGTCCTCCAGAAAGAACTCCAACTACTCTAAATCAGCGGGCGTTCCGCCAACTATGTATTCAGTTTGGTATTGCTGAAACGGACGCTTTGCTTCCTGGAGTAAACGATACTGCTGACAGGCCACCTCTTGGTTTTGTTGCCGTTAATCGTCAGATGTGTTTGAGCGGAGCTATTCCGCCTTTTAACGATTTTCTCCGACAGCTTCTTCTTCGATTAACTATCTCTCCCTTTCAGCTGCACCCTAATGGCTATGCCATCTTAATGGGATTGTGTGTACTGTTCAGGAGGACACTCGACCGTATTCCGAGCTTCGAAGAGATTTGATACCTGTGTACTTTTGCGAAAAACAAAGATCATTCCTCTATTACACTTGTGAGGAGCGCTCGGAACCGTAGATTGCTCATTGATCTTCCCGAAAGTGCCCATGGATTCTTGAACCAATTCTTCTTCGTTCGCTGTCCTTCGGGGTTCTACGCCATTTGGAGAGTAGGAAGTAAGAATGCTTGTCTTCATTCTTTTCATTTCTCAGCTTTTCGAAGTTCAAGTTGTCAAATACTTAACTTCATTCTTTACTTTTGTAGCACTTCCTCCTCCTTCTAGAGATTTCGGTCACAAGCCAACCTTCGAAACTTTAAGCATTGTGGCTGCTGAAGAGAGAAGCACTAAATTTTTGCTAAAAGATGAATTTTTGCACCAGTTTGGACTTTTACACCCTTCTCGGAATACTCAGCTTCATGATGCCCCTGGTTTTCAAGCAGAAACATTAGATGCCCAGTTTTTGCAGAAGAAATTGCATTGAAAGAACCTACTATAGAGGCTGCACTGGTGAAGTGTTCTACTCCCGTTGATATTGCGGGTGAAAGTACGATAGGGATCGTGCTATATGGAATATACTAATGCGGATATAAATTAAGATAAAATGATAATGAATAAAATGAAACAAGCACACCAGGAATTTTTATACTGGTTCGAACTTCCCGTTCTACGTCCAGTCCCAGACTCCTTCTGGAATTTCACTAAAAACAACAACCCTCACTTAACCCGGAGGAACAGGTCTATACAACAACCCTTGAACAACCGAACAAGGGACCTGAGCAGCAGAACAGGATTTTGCCTCAGCAACCGAAGAGGACTTCACTTGCCTGAACAGCAGAACAGGACTTCAACTTATACAGAAGGTATTTGACACTGTGTGTTCTCAATAACACGAATTCGTCTCTTGATAGTACAATCTTCCTATAATCTTCTCCTTTAGGATATATAGTGTGATGTGCTTTGAGAATAGTGGAAGATAGAGTGATCAACGATCAGAGAATGTAATCAGTTTGAGTGCAGTTTGAAAATATAGAATAGATAAGAATTCAAGAATATTAAAATTAGATTCGGTGAATTGTTTGTTGAATTCTGTAATCTATTTATAGTGTATAGAGAGTTGCAACTATAGATGAAAAGTTATATTGAAAAGAACAGGTGCAACCATTGATTTTGAAAGAGTTTCTTTTGGGTGAAGAGAAGTGTCTTTTCAAAAAAATAGCAGTTGTAGAAGTTCAGCCGTCTGAAAATAAACTTCAGACTTCTGAAATTTTAAACGTGCAAAAACAGAGAGAAAATAAGCTATTTTTATCTATATTCAGACGTCTGAAATAACAGAAACAGACGTCTGAATATTGTTAAAAAATTGAATTTTAACTTCAGATTCAGACGTCTGAATAGGTCAGTTCAGACGTCTGAATTTAGCCTAAAATTGAGTTTTATTCTTTGGCACTGGTGTGTATTTATATATATCTGAAGGAGAGATTTTCACAATATTTTAATTCTAAACAATGACCCAAAACAACATATATGCAGCATGAAGATTATATGAATCCAGTCTTGTAGCTATTCCTGCAAAAAATATGTTAGTAAATAATGTATATAGTTGTCGTTTGTCAAAATACATAATAGACATCGAAACCGAGGTCTTAACATTCTCCCCCTTTTTGACGATGACAACTATATACTAAAAACTCCCCCTGTCAAAAAGCATTAACACCATTTTCTCCCCCTTTGTCATTGCAAAAAGGTAATCAGTAATTTTTATAAGATAGATCAAAGTAGACATTAATTAAAAAGGTTACAAAAAAGAGTTTAAGACACATAACAAACAACATAAAAGAGCAGGAAAAAAAATAAAAATATCAGAATCTAAGACTAGAGTCACTTCCAACTTCATCATCATCATCACCACTAATTCTATTCTCCGAACTTGATGACCATTGAAAAGGAGTGGGGTTGAAAACTTCGGTAGATGACGAGGTTGAACAACCAATACGTTCCCAAATTTTGTTAAGAAAGCCTCGAATGGAATTAAAACGTTTTTCAGATTTTCGTTCTATTTTTTTCATTCGGTTTTGAAGCTTTGCTTGATTTTGGGAAAGTGTTACTAAGGCATTCCTTGAGCTAGAGTCGGGAGAAAGAATCACAATATCATTATCATCTTCTTCTTCCGATGGAGGGATAGATGGCTGAGTATGAGAATCGTGCCGACGAGGTTGTGGCCGGTTTTGATCACGGTTGGCAACCCATTCTTGGAAAGAGATATATGCTAAACTTTCCGCGCGTTTTGGCAATCCCATAAGACCTAAGGTTTTAGACCCAAGTTCTTTGATTGAAGAAAATTCGGACTCAGGAAAAGGAATGTTAAAATTTTGAAGTATTTTCATAATATAAGCACCATAGTGGAAGGTCTTATATCGTCTCCTATGATTGACATCCATGAATTCTTCCAAAATTACTTGAGCCCAATTTATAGGTTGACCGGAGTATACAGCATATAGGGCTTGAAAATTTCTTTTATTAACAATCTCATAACTTCCTGTCCTTGGAATAACAGAACGAATTAATGCTCTATGAAGAATGCGAGCTTGAGGACGAAGTTGAATAGAAGTGAGTCGATTAATATCATCGTTCAAGAATTGATGTGAAACTTCATCTCTATTAGTTAAATCTAAAGACACATCAATCTCATCTAAATCAATTTCGGTTGATGGACAACGTAGAATTTCACCAAGCCTTGAAATTGGCAGATATATTTTAACTCCACAAACCAAAGTCCAAATACAATCATTGCGATTGTGAGGAGTATGATGGTCTAGATTCATGTTTGCAAAAAATAATTTTACTAAAAGATGATTAATTTTGATATTGTTGGCATCAAAAGAGACTAGAGACTCTAACCCATTTGCTCTTACAAATTGATGAATACGATAGGCGCTGAATTCTTCGAATTTGATGAAGGCTCCAGGGAAAAAATTAGATCTATTCATTTGAGCAAATCGTTGCCTTGCTTGGTCGTTCCATAGCCACTGATCAATGTTTGGTGTAGATGAAGAGGATGATGGTCTCGATCTTTTTGATTTTGGTGCCATTTGAGTTGTTTGAGAAAAAAAAGTAAAGAAAATGGAGAAGTAATAACCGAAAGGAGAAGATGAAGTAAGAGCAAAAAACAAAGGACGGGTTGAATAAAGGGTTTGGTGTCTTGAAATTCGTGTAACATTAATTTGAAATTTGAAAAGATTTCCAGTTTTCAGACGTCTGAAAAAGAATTTTAGACGACTGAATATAAGAAAATTGAAACAGAAAGAAAACAGTGCAAAATTGCCTATTTTAAGACGTCTGAATTCATAGTTTTAGACGTCTAAAACTGGTGAAAAAATTATTCTCTTACAATGTTCAGACGTCTGTAATAAAGAGTTCAGACGTCTGAAATTTTACTTTTTACAAAAAAATAGAGATACACATAATATAAAAAGAATCTATAAGAAATTATTTATCCGAGTCACTTGGAGTTTTACATTCTTCTGGTTCGACCTTGGTTATCTCCGTGTATGGTTGCAAGGGAGACCAATATGGTTGACGTTCCCAAGAGTTTTGTGGAACCGAAGGAGTTTGTGGACTCGGCTCCCATGAATTCCATCCAGATGAAGTTATTTGGTGAGATGTTGAAGGTTGAACTACATCTTTCTTAGGAGATGTACCGTAGAATTTCAAAGCCACTTGTTCAATAAAACTAAGTCGTTTGGAATTAACTTTTTGTTCGTAATACATCTCTCGTTGCAAATCCAACTGTTCTCTTTGGTAATGATGCATCTCTGATATTTTCTCTTTGGTTGATGGAGAGCCAAAGAAAAGAAACCGTCGAGATTTCTTTTTTTCAGGAGTATAACTAGAACGTTCACGAGAAGGACAAGGTCTATTTTTCTCATGAGGTGTTGGAGTTACTAAAATTTCAAGAGATGATGTAGAATAAGATGATGGAGAATTATCGGATTCAGAAGCCATGGAGAGAAGTAATATGATCAAGTTGATTTTCATTGTAGAGAGAATTTTCTATTAGAAAACAGAAAATAGAAATTTCTTTGATGAATAAGAAGATTAGGATTGAACGATTTATAATAAGATAGAAAGTTCATATATAGTATTTAAAGGAATGACTGAAACTCATTAGTTAGTATTATCCATCTGTTAAAACAAAAGGTAAAAATAGCAAAAGGATATTAGCCAAACATTTTTAAATAGTATATAAATTTTTTTTCAGAGAATTAAAAAAAAATCATAAATTTTGAAGAGAAACAATACCAAGTTCTCGCCTCAGTTTTACGAAAATATTTTCTAAAAGAGGTTTTGTAAAAATATCAGCTAACTGATTTTCAGAAGAAACAAAATCTAAAATAATTGTCCCTTTTTCAACATTATCACGAAGAAAATGATGACGAATGTCAATATGTTTTGTTCGTGAATGATTAATAGGATTTTTAGATAAGTTAATAGCACTAGAGTTGTCACAATATATAGTTGAATTTGATAAATTTATATTTAAATCTTTGAGTGTTTGTTGCATATAGATTACTTGAGTACAAGCCAAAGCAGCAGAAATATATTCTACTTCACATGTAGAAAGAGAAACACAATTTTGTTTCTTACTAAACCAAGATACAAGTGATTTTCCAATAAAATGGCACGTACCACTTGTACTTTTTCGGTCTGTTCGAGAACCACCGAAATCAGCATCACTATATGAAACTAATTCAAATGGACATTCTTTAGGATAGAATAGACCAAAATCCTATGTGTTTGTTAGATAACGTAGTATACGTTTCACAGCTCTTAAATGTGATTCTTTTGGATTGGCTTGGAATCTAGCACACAAACAGACACTCATTATTATGTCAGGACGACTTGCAGTTAAATATAGTAATGATCCAATCATACTTCGGTATTGTTTCTGATCAACACTTTTGCCATTTTCATCTTTTTCAAGATGTGTTGTTGTACTCATAGGAGTTGGTTTGGCAGAAGTATTTTCCATTCCGAAGCGTTTGATTAGATTATTACAATATTTTTCTTGATTAATAAATATACCATTCGGTAATTGCTTAATCTGTAGACCAAGAAAGTATGATAATTCTCCCATATGGGACATTTCAAATTCCTTAGTCATAATATCCGAGAAATCCTGACATAATTTTTCGTTGGTGGAACCAAATATGATATCATCAACGTAGATTTGAACTATTAAAATATCCCTTTTTGAATGTTTAATGAATAATGTTTGATCAACCTTTCCAATTTGAAATCCCGAAGAGATTAGATAGCTCTTAAGACGTTCGTACCAAGCACGTGGTGCTTGTTTTAAACCATATAGAGCCTTCTTAAGTCTATATACATGATTGGGATATTTTTCATGAGCAAATAAGGGAGGTTGTTCAACATACACATTTTCTTTAATATATCCATTCAGAAAGGCACTTTTAACGTCCATCTGATAAAGTTTAAAATTATGAAAACACGCATAGGCCAGTAATATTCGAATTGCTTCTAGTCTTGCTACAGGAGCGAATGTCTCTTCATAGTCGATACCTTCTTCCTGATTGTATCCTTAAGCCACCAATCTTGCTTTATTTCTAGTGATATTTCCTTGTTCGTCCGCCTTGTTTTTGTAAACCCATTTTGTTCCAATAACAGTTTGATTACTTGGTCTAGGAACTAATTCCCAAACTTCATTGCGCTCAAACTGATTTAGTTCTTCTTGCATTGCAATGATCCAGTATTCGTCGGTAGAAGCTTCCTTTGGGTTCTTTGGCTTGATAGTAGATATGAATGCTACATGGCCCATTTGATTTAATTGATTCCTAGTTCGAACGTTTGAATTAATTTCTCCAATAATGTTTTGAACAGGATGATCCCGTAAAATATGTGGTGGAGATTTTAATTCATTTTGAATATCATTGTTCTCACTAGGATTATCAATTTCGTTTTCATTTATTTCAACATTTTCAGATTCTGTATTTATGATGTTATCATCATCATCATTATTTATACTTGTTATTTGTTGAAAATTTTCATCAAACGATACATGTAGAGTTTCCTCAACAGTATTTGTTCTTTTATTAAACACTCGATAGGCCTTGCTTCGATCCGAATATCCTAGGAAGAAACCTTCGTCAGATTTCGCATCAAATTTGCCAAGCTGATCTTTAGTATTTAATATAAAACATTTTGAACCAAAAACTTTGAAATAGGATATGTTTGGTTTTCTGCTATTAAAGAGTTCATACGGAGTATTCTTAGTGAGAGGTCGAATGGAAACCCTGTTTAAAACATAACAGGCAGTTGCTACGGCTTCTGCCCAAAAATGTTTTGGAAGTGTGCTTCCATTTAACAAAGTTCTTGCACATTCCTGTAAAGTTCTATTCTTTCGTTCTACAACTCCATTTTGTTGTGGAGTTCTAGGAAACTAGAAATTATGAGAAATTCCTTTCTTTTTACAGAATTGTTCAAAAACTTCGTTTTCGAACTCTCCTCCATGATCACTCCAAATATTCTTAATTTTTAATTCCTTCAAGTTTTGGATTCCCTTGACGAAAATTTTAAAGTGATCAAAAGTATCACTTTTATTTTTCATAAAAATTGTCCAAGTATATCTAGAAAAATCATCGACAATTACAAACACATATTTGTTATGATTTATGGATTGCACTTGTGTTGGTCCAAATAGATCCATATGAAGTAACTCAAGTGGTCGTAATGTCGAAATGACCTTTTTAGATTTAAATGATGATTTTGTTAATTTACCTAATTGACAAGCATCACAAATATGATCTACTTTAAAGTTCATTTTTGGTAACCCCTTTACTAAGTTATTTTTAGATAACTTATTAATGGATTTGAAGTTAATATGACAGAATCGTTTGTGCCATAGCCAAGGATCATTTTCATTAGCTATTAAGCACATATCTGAATTATGATTGACTTTCATATTCAGAACATATATATTTCTGTTTCTATTACCTTCAAACATGAGATTTCCACTATGATCTAAAATACTACACCTATCTTCGGAAAAAGAGATTTTGAATCCTTTGTCACACAATTGGCTAATACTCAACAAATTGTGCTTCAGGTTTTTAACAAGTAAAACATTAGAGATAAGAGGAGTATTAGAGTTACCGAAGTTGCTCACATCGCCTTTGCCGATGATATAACTTTTGGAATTATCTCCAAATGTGACTGAGCCTTCATTTGTGTAGGTAATATTTGTCAGCATACTTTTGTCTCCAGTCATATGTTTAGAGCAACCACTGTCTAGAATCCACTTTCCTCTCTTTTTAAGTGGGACCTGCAAAAAATAGAATTAAGACCATTGGTACCCACTTTTTTATAGGGTCCTAAGAGTTAGGTCTTAGGAAACCAAACCCATTCGGGTCCGGTATTCCCTTTGTAAATATAATTCTGACTTTTATGAACATTTTCCAAAAAGGATTTTATATATTTATTCCTAATCAAACTATTGTTTGTTTTAGGAACCCATATTTTTATGGTTTTAGATGTCTGTATCCTTTTTGGTTTATCTATAGAAGCTTTCAATTCTTGATTCCTTTTAGATTGAGCCGATGTGGATTTTGATTTAACAAACTGTCTCCAATTATTTTGAGGAGCTATTTGTTTCTTAATATATCCTAGTCCCTTTTTACTGGTAGAAGGCTGAGAGTTTTCAATTATCTTAGATAAATTTTCTCTCCCCTTATTAAAATTAGAGATATTTTTAGAAATATCTTCTAATTTAGCCTTTAATCCAGTATTTTCCAACTCAATCAGTTTGACTTTAGATTTTAGCTCATGATTTTCAGAAGACAAAGCATCGTTCTTTTCTTTTTGAGTTTCAATTTCTTGACTCAAGAAAGTTAATTGAGAATCATTATTAGAAGATGAAAGTTGGATTTTCTCTAATTCCTCTTCTAATATTTTCTTCTCGTCTTTAAGCATATCTCTTTCGAATTCTGCTTTGTTCTTTTGTTCAACAGCTTCTTTATACTTTTTCTTGAGATTTTTCATAGTACTAATTAATTCAGTATTAATTTCAACCATATCATCGAAGGTAAAATTTGGTACCTCATTTTCAGTAGCCATGAAGCATATATTAGCTTGTTCATTTTCGCTTTCACTGCTACTATCAGAAGACGAAGAGTCTGAATCATCCCAAGTGACAGAGAATGCTTTCTTCTTGATCTTGTCCTTCTTAAACTTGTTGTAATTCGATTTCTTCTGGTCTGGACAATCTTTTTGCATGTGTCCTTTCTTGTGACAGTTGAAGCATTCTAGAACTGATGAAGATGGTTTATTAAAGTTCCTTTTTCCATTGTTTCTATTTCCCTTTTTGTATTTGAGAAACTTTTTGAAATTTTTAGCAATAAATGCTAAATCTTCATCATCTGATTCTGATTCATCTTTTTCAGCATGGAAGGCTATATTCTTCCTTTCTTGAGTTTGAACTCGTTTTGCCTGCAGATTGACTTCATATGACATTAGATTTCCTATTAATTCTTCTGGCTTCATTTCTGAAATATCGTTAGCTTCTTCAATCGCCAAAACTTTTCTTTCCCATTCGTCAGTTAGAGAGTTTAGGATTTTTGAGACAACATCTGCATCTGAATATGTTACACCAAGTCCGATCAAGGCATGATGGATATCTTGAAATCTAGAGTACATATCATTTATGGACTCGTCTTGCTTCATTCTGAAATTTTGGAACTGATTTTTGAGCATAGATATCTTGCTTTGCTTGACTTTGCTTGTTCCTTCATGAGTTGTTTTTAATGTTTGCCATATTTGATATGCAGTGGTGCATATGCTAACACGATTGAACTCATTTCTATCTAGAGCACAAAACAACATGTTCATAGCCTTGCCATTTAGGGTAGCTTCTGCTTTTTGGGCTGTCGACCAAGTAGTATATTTAGTGGTTGGTGCAGTGTATTCGGCTTGTGTGATATTCCAAGCATCAAAACCATTAGCCTGCATATAAATACGCATTTGTGTCGCCCAATAGTTATAATTTAATCCATTGAAGAATGGAGGTCGTCCAGTGGCTTGTCCTTCTACGATGCCAGAGTTAGTGATAGTGATAGGATTTGGAATAGCGTTGTTATCCGTGTTGGCCATATAAGCAGATTATCAAATAACTGTGTAATGGTTATTAGATTCTGGCTCTGATACCAAATGAAAGTATGGTGCGGATCGTGCAATATGGAATAGTATACAAGCAGTGCGGAATAAAAGAACAATTAGCAGATAATAGTAAATAATAAACGAGCACACCAGGAATTTTTATACTGGTTCGAACTTCCCGTTCTACGTCCAGTCCCAGACTCCTTCTGGAATTTCACTAAAAACAACAACCCTCACTTAACCTGGAGGAACAGGTCTATACAACAACCCTTGAACAGCCGAACCAGGGACCTGAGCAGCAGAACAGGATTTTGCCTCAGCAACCGAAGAGGACTTCACTTGCCTGAACAGCAGAACAGGACTTCAACTTATACAGAAGGTATTTGACACTGTGTGTTCTCAATAACACGAATTCGTCTCTTGATAGTACAATCTTCCTATAATCTTCTCCTTTAGGATATATAGTGTGATGTGCTTTGAGAATAGTGGAAGATAGAGTGATCAAACGATCAGAGAATGTAATCAGTTTGAGTGCAGTTTGAAAATATAGAATAGATAAGAATTCAAGAATATTAAAATTAGATTCGGTGAATTGTTTGTTGAATTCTGTAATCTATTTATAGTGTATAGAGAGTTGCAACTATAGATGAAAAGTTATATTGAAAAGAACAGGTGCAACCATTGATTTTGAAAGAGTTTCTTTTGGGTGAAGAGAAGTGTCTTTTCAAAAAAATAGCAGTTGTAGAAGTTCAGCCGTCTGAAAATAAATTTCAGACTTCTGAAATTTTAAACGTGCAAAAACAGAGAGAAAATAAGCTATTTTTATCTATATTCAGACGTCTGAAATAACAGAAACAGACGTCTGAATATTGTTAAAAAATTGAATTTTAACTTCAGATTCAGACGTCTGAATAGGTCAGTTCAGACGTCTGAATTTAGCCTAAAATTGAGTTTTATTCTTTGGCACTGGTGTGTATTTATATATATCTGAAGGAGATATTTTCACAATATTTTAATTCTAAACAATGACCCAAAACAACATATATGCAGCATGAAGATTATATGAATCCAGTCTTGTAGCTATTCCTGCAAAAAATATGTTAGTAAATAATGTATATAGTTGTCATTTGTCAAAATACATAATAGACATCGAAACCGAGGTCTTAACAGCGGGATCGTCTAGCAAATTTATGCTTTCCCCGATTATCGAAGAAGTAGAACTAGCTCAACATTCTGGGAAAGTTACCGTTGAAGGGGTTGAAAAAGAAAGCTCCGCTGGGCATGATGGTGACGATATATATGGTGCACTGAGTGACCTGTTGGTGACCTCACAGGAGCTTTTTAAGGATGACCCCGCTACTACTAAAGTTATTTCTCCAGTAGTTGAGGCGACATCCACCCTGCGATAGGCTCCGTCAACTCAGGAGTTGACACCAGTTGCAAAAGTTGTCACTGCTCCTAAGTCAAAGAGTGGTTTGTAGTTTGACGCACGTAGTTTGCACATCACACACACTTAAGATTTTTTGCGATTATATGCACTTAACTTTTTTTTTACTTCGAAGATTTTGAAGTTTCATCTCTTTTCCATTTTCAGATTCTCCGATGGGGCGTAGTAGCTCATACTATGACGACTTTCAGCGCTATAGAGGGCGTGACACTTATGATCACATGCGCTATCTCCCTGTCCATAAGGAAACCGATGAAGAAAGAGCCGCTAGAAAAGCTCGTGAAAGGCAGGACTATGAGGAGCAGCAAAGAAGAAGGGATGATGACTCCCACAAGAAGAAATCTTATGATGTTAAAGGGAAAAGTCACGTTGCTGACGATCCGAGCAAACGAGTCAAACTTAGTGATCAATCAGCGTCTGCAATTTCTGAAAAGACCGTTGCTCCTACCTCTCTTGACATTCCCTCCGGTTCTCCTGCTCTTCAGAAAACCGACATTCAGACAATTATTAACAGGCCTCAGTATCAAGTCAAGGATGCTCCACCCACACTTCAAAGCCGATTCCCAAATTGGTGCTTAAGAGGAGTGCGCTTCGACTTGGATTTGGTTCCTATTGATAAGCAGGCTATGCTAAGGAACCTTGACGCTGTTAAGCTTGACATTGAGAGAATATCTGGATGGCAAAAGTTGGTTGACGAACTTCAAAGGGTTAATCATATGAACCTCGAAGCCATGTTAACTATGGAGAATGACAAGTCGGAGTGGGATAAAATTTGTAAGCAACATGATGCAGAAATGACGAGCATCGCTGATGATAACGCGAGACTTGAGTCTGAAGTTAAGAAACTCAAGGAAGATCTTGCCTCCTCTTCCACTTCTTTTACTCAAAAGGAAGAGGTACTTCAAAAGAAAGTACGGGATGCTCATGCCAGTCAACGAGACGTTGAGGCTTGATATGAGGCACAAGAGAAAATTGTCGAGAGTTACCGCACTGATGTTGCTCGGTTGCGAGAAAAAACCCGCTCTCAGGACATGGAAATTGAGATGTTAAAAGCCAGACTTTCGAAAGTAGAAAGAGAGCGTGATGAGGTAGTTGCCGGCCAAGTTGCAGCCGAAGAATCTCATGAGGCTACTAAAGCCAATATCAGCTCTACTTTATTCGATTTTTATCTTCATAGTGTTTTGGGGCGCGGAAGCCTCTCATTTTTGGGCCCGAAGTATGAGATCACCTTGGCTGAAGTGTGGGAGGCCGCAGTTGATATGCTCGGAGGTGCTGGCTATGACGAAGCAGACCTTGAGGCATACTATTTTGATGATGAAACTCATGCCGCTCTAGCCAAAGTGAAGGAGCAACTCGCTAAAGTGCGAGCCGGATCGACGGAAGAGGAGCATCCAGGGAAGGAAGCACCTTTAACTGCCCCTGTCCATACTTTGATTACGGCCGACGTTGGTATCATAGGCTCCAGTTCCCATTCTCCGCCTCCTGCTAAAATCATAACCGAGATTACAACTGCACGGGGCGGAGATGAAGGCGAAGAAAGCGCCGAAGCGCAAGCCTATGAGATTGATATTACAAATCCCACTTCTCTAGGTAATCTCAAAGTTGAACTAGGTCAAGCGGATTACTTGTTTGCTTCACCTGAGCTCGATGAATTTCTCGCTTATTACTTAAGTCTCGATGAGCCACCATCTCCTCTTTTTACGAGGAATACTGATTTTGACTTTTCTTCTTCTGTAGTGGAAATACCAAGTGTTGCACACACTTCCCCTCCTCCAGCTGTTGTTCCTCCATCTTCTCAAGTTACTCATCCTTCTGCTTCTCAACCGGGGTTGCAGGCATAAAAAATAGAAGCTCTTCAAGACCTAGACGATCCGGCTGCTTCGCAAGAACAGAAGGCGGAAGAACTTGAGGAGGGCGAGAAGACCCCGGAGCAACCTTATGATGATGAGACAAAGCTTTCTGCATTGATTTCTCCGGGAAGTGAGTCTTCTTCAAAGAAGAGAGGGAAACGCGCAGTTTCAAAGAAAAGGAAGAAAAGCGCTTCTGCTGGTGAAGAAAAAGTAGAAGCAGATCCAGCTACACCTCCTTCTCCTTCTTCTTCGACCTGTCCACGCCGGCTTCAGAAATTAATTATCAAGCCGGGCAAGAGCTCTAAAGGTAGCGAGAAGAAGGAGTAATGAGCTTGACTTTCCGCTTGTTGAAACCTGCATATGTACAAAAATTTCATAGTGTGGAATAAAATGTTTCTTTTTACTTGTACAATTTCTTGTTAGTATATGTGTGAACGCATTTATTCCTTGTTTTTGCACAAGTTTCTTTATTTACTTTATATGATACTACAATGAGCTCGTGGTATGATGTTTGAGCGTTGTTTTTATTAATATAGCTATATGCCCCCATACCACGGCTCATTGCAATATTCTGAAAAGACTTGTTCTCTTATTTTAGAGAATAATTTTTCCGTTTGAGGAAATATTATTCTGCTTTCAATAGAGTACGCCTTGTATCGGAGAAGTTTTTCCTTCTCTTTTTTTTTTAGAACACTTCAACTTTCGGGGATGATCACTTTTATTTGTTGAAAAGTGGATTCCCCTACGCAGCGAAGCGAGCTTCTGAAGAATGTTTTGATCTATTGGATGTGCCTCGTTAGAGGGCTTTGTTTAGCACTTTAACGCCGAGGGTAGGAATGTGCCTCCGAAGAGGGCTTGTGCCTCCGAAGAGGGCTTTTTTGCTGTGCCTCGGGAGAGGGCTTTTCTGTTGTGCCTCGGGAGAGGGCTCCTCCGAAGAGTTATGCCTCCGAAGAGGGCTTGTGCCTTCGAAGCAGTTTCTTGCCTACGAAGAGGTCATTGTTCGTGTGCCTCCGAAGAGGGCTTGTGCCTCCGAAGCAGTTTTTGCCTACGAAGAGGTCTTTTCTTGTGTGCCTCCGAAGAGGGCTTGCGCCTCCGAAGCAGTTTCTTGCCTACGAAGAGGTCATTGTTTGAGCGCCTCCGAAGAGGGCTTGCGCCTCCGAAGCAGTTTCTGCCTACGAAGAGGTCATTGTTTGAGCGCCTCCGAAGAGGGCTTGCGCCTCTGAAGCAGTTTCTGCCTACAAAGAGGTCATTGTTTGAGCGCCTCCGAAGAGGGCTTGCGCCTCCGAAGCAGTTTCTGCCTACGAAGAGGTCATTGTTTGAGTGCCTCCGAAGAGGGCTCTCGCCTCCGAAGCAGTTTCTTGCCTACGAAGAAGTCTTTTTGGCATTTCAGCTCTGGTGAAGTGGGCCTCCGAAGAGAGATTTTTGCACTTCAACTCCGGTGAAATGTGCCTCCGAAGAGGTCTTTTTGCCTCCGAAGTAATTTTTTGCTTACGAAGAGGTCCTTTTGAACTCCGAAGAGTAGCACGTGGACTCCGAAGAGTAGCATTTGGACTCCGAAGAGTAGCTTTGCTGCTTGTGTCCTTCCACCATCTACTTCTTTGCGATTCCTCGTTATCACTTCAAGTACATGTCCCGTTCCTTTGCAAGTTGTTTGCTTTTTGCCAGAGAAGTGTACTTTATCGTTGAGTGAATCCACGGGGCAGACGCAAGCTACTTTACCGGATGTTCGTTTGCACAAACGATCGCGATTGGTTAGCAAGGGTCTGGAATCTTCTCGTCAAGAAGGTGCCCACTTTGGTGGAATCACTAACTATTTGAATAGCACTTCTTTTGTAGGAGTTGAATTTTGGGACTTTTGTGGCTTGGCATTTGTTTGTTGAGTGATTTGTAGGAATCGCTTGGCTTCATGATGTGTTGAATGGGTAAGCTTTGGTTTGATAGCCTGCAATATTAAATCGACATTTTAGCAATATTTTTAATATATTTGCATATCGAAATGAGACAGGCATTTTATAGTATTAAAGAACACAAGACTTATAATTCTTTATTATTATTCGCACTGATTTCTCAGTAGTTTACAATACAAGAGTTATACATCCATCATCATTTTGCAAATTTAAGCAATGCTTTTTAAGTAAAATATGGACGCAGTCATTGCTATTCCAAAATCTCGGGATTGAACTTCCATTTCCGCCGGATTCATTGTTTTGGATCCATATGTCAGACAGAATGAAAGGTGCCTAGTTGTAGTTTTGTGGGTAGTTAGCAGCACTTTGATTAGCTTCCGCCTGCTGGGTGAGGACCCCCTGTGACAACATTAATGACAAGCCTTTTAGATTCCTGTGCGGCAGCCTTGTCATCTGGGTCGGATTGATGAGTAGGAAGTTGTTGCCCCTGAGTGGATGAGGTTGGGTTGACTCTGTTTTTCTTCACATATTGTTGCAGTTTATTCCGTTTCAGCAACTCTTCAATCACATTCTTTAACTGGCGACATTGGTTAGTGTCATGGCCAGGTTGATTGTGGAATCGACAGAATCTCCCATTATGCATTGAATTTTTCCCGAGTCTCATCTTAGGTGGTTCAGGGAACTCAACGGCATCTTTCGTTGCGAAGAAGATATTCTCCGGTGTATCAGTTAAGGGAGTAAAATCTGAAGGATTAAAGTGGCGAGGTTTCTTCTCATTCCCCTGCTTTCTTCCTCCGTCATTTTCCCTTTTCTGGTTTCCAGATTCTCTTTTGTTAGAAGCAACATCATTATTCTTGATTTCGGCAACAACTACTTTCGCTGGCGCAGAAAGGCTTTCTAAGCACATGAATTCGTCGGCCATTTTATAAAACTTCTCAAGTGAATTCGGTTCCTTCATTTTTAACCATCTTCCAAATTCACTTGATTTGTTGATGGCTCGCATCAGGTAAGTCAGGATCATACGGGGTTCTGCATTATCCACTTCGGCCAAGGCTATATTGAAACGGTTCAAGAAAGATCTGATAGATTCTCCGGGAGCTTGTTCAAGACTGGACAGTGACATTATATCCTTAGCTTTTGAAGCATACAACCTGAACTGATCCTTGAATTTTCGAGTTAAGTCAGAGAATTGATCTACGGATCGAACTGGTAGCTTTGTGAACCATAGTAGAGCCACTCCTTCCAAGTACACTGGAAAGTATCGGCATTTAATCTCATCTGATGCTCTTGCACCGGTCATATGCCAGTCATACTTATATAGGAAATGATTAGGGTCACTCGTCCCCTATAGGCCGGGATAGTAGGAGGTACAAATTTTCTTGGAAATTCTGCTTTAAGGATCCTTTCAGTAAACGGAGTCTTGCTTGGAGCAAATCCCCAGTCGTTACCATTTTCTTCCCTCTGCATGCTCTCTTTCATGATTCGACGAACCATCCCTGATAGGTACTCCTCATTGTTCAGAGGGATCGCCGGGCAGACGTCAGTGATTCCTTTGGAAGTTGGCTGCGGCCTTGAACCTTCAGCTTGGAAAGGTGGTGCTTCGGTGGTGTCGGTTGCTCTTTGAGGAATACCTTTCTCTTGGGAATTATGAGCATCTTCGGCAAAGGTTGTTTCATTGTTTTATGGTTGTCGATTTGCCCCAAGTAGAGCGTTTAATCTGTCCATCATTAAGGCGTTTTGAGCTTCAATTTGTTGGTATAATCCAGATACTACATCGTCTAATTCAGCCCTTGTGAATCCAACGGTAGGAGTTGCCTGGTCTGCTGTTGGGGAAGCGGAGGTCCCCTCATGAGCATTTCCGGATCTGGTAGATCTACTCTTTCTTCCAGGAGCCATGATTTCCGATAACTTCTGGTTCTTAGAGAGATTCTTTCAACAAACTTTTGCGAAGCAATGGTGACAATATTCCTGAGTTGGGTTCTCAGTGAAAGCACCAAAATGTTAACGTAAAAATCGACGCTAACACCCCAGTGTGTGTAAAGAAAAAAGTGAAAGCACCACCCGTTGGTACGGGAACTAGAAATAAGCAGAAAATAGCAGAAAAGTAAAGAGACGGCAGTTTTATAGTGGTTCGGCTAGAAATCAAGCCTACGTCCACTTTATCTTCTTTATTGATGATTCGGATACAACTCCTTACAATACACTTTGATTACAACAAAATTTAGACGAGTAGCTAGAACTTCGATGTAGAAGACTCTTTCGAATTCATGTTGAATGTGTTTGATCTCCTCTTGATGTTCTTTGAAGCGTCTTAGGTGTTTGGAGTGCTTGGAGTGTTGGATGAGTTGAGAAAACAGCAGAGTATCAGCCTTCCAGAAAATGAGCCAAAGGTCCCTCTGAAGTTGGAGTAGGTGGGGTATTTATAGGTGAATTCTAGACAGGTGTTAGGTTGTGAACGACCTAAGATAGGTCGTAGGTCGCGAGCGACCTAAGATAGGTTGTGGTCCACTTGCGACTTAGGAGACATAGCTTGATAGGGTTGCACTTGATCTTATTTGAATGAGGTGACAAGTGGTAGGTCGTGAGCGACCTGGGGAGAAGCGGCATAAGGAGTTGTCTCGGCTTGTTTAAACTGGGCAGTAAGTTATAGGTTGTGAGCGACCTAAGGTAGGTCGTAGGTCGCATTGCCTTTCTGCTGTGGTTCACTGTTGCCCTACGTTGTCAGTTAGGTCACTAGAGCTTTAGGTCGCTAAGTCGCTGAGTACTTGACGCAGCGGATATTACAAAACAATGTAGATTGATGAATGTAGTAATCGGTGGATTGGAAGATACTGAAATGCCCAAATTCGTTGATCCGAAGATACCGAATTCTAGCTATCCCGAACTCGTTGATCGCGCACGATACCGGGTTCAAAGATCTTAAATTCTTCAAGCGTTGATCAAGCGCACTTGATTCCACGAATCGGCTTCTACAATCGTTGAATCGAGCGCACTCGATTATCCGAAAGAGGAGATAGGAGATTACACTCAACTACCAATTTGTAATGAAAGCACAAAGCAATCAAAAGAGAATTTTATTCAAAAATCAACAACCTTTACAAATGAGAGACTCGGCCTATTTATAGGCTACAACAATTACAGCAGGGAAAAATGACAACTCCTAGGTCGTGAGCGACTTACGACCTAAGCTCACGCGACCTAAAAAAAGTATACGACTTAACAAAGCATACAACATACAACAAACGACCTAAAAACAACAGGCTATGACTTAAGAAAATATACAACTCATTACAACGACTCACATAGGTCGGTAATGACCTAATTACATTATTCAACGACTTAACAAATGAACGGCATCTGATAAAGCGGCATAACAATCTACGGCTACAATCTTCCGTGACTTAAGACCATACAGCATTCCAGATCAGCGAGTTAAGGAAATCAATGGCATCCAGAGCTTTGCGACCTAAGAATGAACGGCATCCCTTCGTTTGTGACCTAACAGAAGCGGCTTCAGAAATTCTTCGCGACCTAAGTCTCCACGACCTAAGACTTTGCGACCTAAGCCTCCGCGACCTAACTTAGCTCGTTCCGTTTCCTTGCGACCTAGCATAGGGCGTAACTCGTTAGGTCGAATCACTTTTCCCTTCAGACTGTTAGGTCGTAGCTCATTTCCCCCTAGCCTGTTAGGTCGTAGCATGTGATCTTTGAAACCGGTAGGTCGTTGGAGCGACCTAAAAGCCTCGTTAGGTCGTATGCGACCTAATACTTCACCAATTTGGACACTGCCACTTTTTCCAGCATTACTTGCTCCCTCCTCTATCTCGCTAGGTCGTGAGCTGTTTTCCTGAGCGTTGGTTCCGTTAGCTCGTAGCCCATCTTCCTTAGGTCGTGAGCGACCTAAGAACCCATTAGGTCGTGAGCGACCTAAGACTTCAATTTTTAACGACTTATTTTCCAGTTTTGGTTTGTTAGGTCGTGAGTGACCTAAGACTTGTGAATTCGTATCTCGCGCTGCATCATCCTTCCCAGGTTGAGAAAAATTCGACCTCGAATTTGTAAATTCATCTCCATTAGATCGTTCATTCTCGTGATATGGTATGAGATGTTTAACATTGAACACGTCAGACGTATACACATCATCTGGCAGCTTCAGTTTATAAGCATTTTCATTGATTCGTTTCACAACTTCCACCGGACCAATTTTTCGTGCTTTCAATTTATTGTACGCGCCTACTGGAAAACGATCTTTCGTTAATACTGCATAAACCAGATCACCTTCATGAAATTTAACATTCCTTCATTTCAAATCTGCAGATTGTTTATATTTCTCATTTGCCTTCTCCAATCGTTCTTGAACGATTTTATGACATTCCGCTAACCCCTCGGCAAAATCAGCAGCTTTCTTAACTGTCTTCTTTGATTGTGGCACTACCGTCAAATCCAACGGTCCCTTTGGTAAGCTCGAATAAACAATCTGGAATGGACTGAACCCAGTACTTCGATTCACAGCATGATTATGAGCAAATTCTGCTTGGCATAACTTCACATCCCAACTCTTTAGATTATCTTGTACAAGACACCTCAACAAGTTTCCCAATGATCTATTAACCACCTCTGTTTGTCCATCAGTTTGCGGATGATAGGCACTGCTAAACTTCAACTTCGTTCCGACCATTTTCCATAAACTCAGCCAAAAATGACTCAGAAATCGAGTATCTCTATCCGACACAATAGATTCTGGCAATCCATGAAGTCGATAGATCTCCTTGAAAAACAATTGAGCAACATGAACAGCATCCGCCGTCTTCTTACAAGCAATAAAATGTGCCATCTTCGAAAATCGGTCAACCACCACATAAATGGAATCATTACCACGCTGCGTTCTCGGCAACCCCAACACAAAGTCCATACTCACATCAACCCATGGTTTAGTTGGTACCGGTAACGGCATATATAACCCCGCATTAGTAGCAGTTCCTTTCGAAACCTGACAAATATGACAACGCTCCACAAACCTCTCTACCTCTTTCCTCATTGATGGCCAAAAGTAGGATTGTGAAATCAACTGTAAGGTACGGTCTCTCCCAACATGTCCCTCTTCGTGTAACTCCTTGATAATCTTCATTCTCAGACTACCCTCCGGTATGCACAATCGACTTCCTTTAAAAAGAAAACCATCTACCATCATAAACTCATCAGTCTTCCTTTCATTGTCCTGTTCAACAAATTTCTTAAAATAAGAGTCTTCTGCAATCTGCTCCGGCAATAATTCAAACCCCGTCACTTCAACCTTTAGTGTAGTCAACAAATGACTCCTCCTACTCAAAGCATCAGCCACACGATTTGTCACCCCTGACTTGTGTTTAACAACAAAAGTAAACTGTTTCAGATATGCAATCCACGATGCATGTCTCGCTGAAATCTTGTCTTGCCCTTGCAAATGCTTCAATGCTTCGTGATCAGTATACAGAACAAACTCTTTCTGAAATAGATAATGTCTCCAGTGTTTGATAGATTGTACAACAGCATAGAATTCCACATCATACGTACTGTATCTCATCTTCGCTCCTGACAACTTCTCACTGAAATATGCAATTGGACGTCCCTTCTGACTCAACACTCCTCCAATTCCAACCTTGGATGCATCAGTATGTAGTTCAAACACTAACTGAAAATCAGGTAGCACTAGAATTGGTGCAGACGTCAGCAATTCCTTGATCTTCCCAAAAGCACTCCCTGCTTCCGCTGTCCATGCAAACTGTTTACCTTTCATGCAATCTGTAACAGGTGCCATCACACTACTAAAGTGTGGTATAAACCTTCGATAGAATGAAGCCAACCCATGAAAACTACGAACTTCCGTTATCGTCTTGGGCCGCGGCCAATCTCTGATTGCCTCAACTTTACTTTGGTCCACCTGTATTCCTTTCTCTGAAACAACATACCCCAGAAATAAAACACTGTGCGTCATGAACACGCATTTCTTCGTAGCAGCATAAAATTGTTCTTGTCTCAGTACCATCAGCACTTCTCTAAGATGATTCAGATGTTCCTCTGGACTCCCACTATAAATCAGAATATCATCAAAATACACCACCACAAATTTCCCAATGAACGGTCGAAAAATCTGATTCATCACCCTCATAAATGTACTCGGTGCATTGGATAAACCAAATGGCATGACCAACCATTCGTATAGACCCTCCCTGGTTTTAAAAGCAGTCTTCCACTCGTCTCCTAGTCTGATACGAATTTGATGATATCCGCTCTTCAAATCTATCTTCGAAAATATAGTAGCTCCGCTTATTTGATCCAATAAGTCATCAAGCCTCGGCATCGGAAATCTATATCTCATAGTAATCTTATTCAATGCTCGACTGTCAGTACACATCCTCCACGTTCCATCCTTTTTTGGTACCAATAAAGCTGGTACAGCACAAGGACTTAAACTCTCCTGCACACGCCCCTGTTCAAGCAATTCCTCTACCTGCCTTCGCAACTCTTCATGTTCCTTCGGACTCATTCGATAATGTGGTCTGTGTGGCAACACAGCACCTGGAACAAGATCTATCTGATGTTGTATATCCCTCAACGGTGGCAACTCCGTTGGTAACTCCTCTGGAAATACATCGTCAAATTCTTTCAAAACTGGTTTAACTTCTTCTGGAATCTCAACCTCTTCACTGCTTTCTCGCCCAATTAACAAAAACACTTCAGGTTCCTCCTTTACTTCCTTCACAAACTCTTTTAAAGATAACAAAGTTTTGAGCTCTTCAATCTCCTCCAACTTGTTTTCCTCTTGTTGTCTCTTCTTTGGAACTAGAGTAATTTTTGTGCCTTCAAACATGAAACTGTAACTGTTGGTCCGTCCGTCATGCTGCACAGCTCGATCATACTACCACGGTCTCCCCAGCAACAAATGACAAACGTCCATATCTACGACATCACACCAGATTTCATCTTTGTATTTCTTTCCAATTGAAAACTTCACACAAGCTCTACGTCCAACTTTCACTTCACCACCCTTCCTCAACCAAGCTAACTTGTACGGTTTAGGATGTTTCTCGGTTTTCAACTCCAACTTCTTCACCGCTTCTGTAGAGATAATGTTATCACAACTCCCAGCATCAATAACAAATTTACAAACTCTTCCCAGAATAGTGCATGTAGATTGAAAGATATTGTTCCTCAACCAACTACTTTCCTCCTCTTGCTTCGGTGTTAAACAACTTCTCCTCATCATCAATGCGTGCCCGTCATCTCCCGACAGTAAGTCTTCTTCCTCAACTGGTAAAGAATTAGAGTATTCAGCTTCTTCATCCTCATCCTCAACCTCAGCTATCATAGCTCTCTTCTTCGGCTTTGGACATTCATTACTTTTGTGACCCAATTCCTGACAATTGTAACATTTGAAACCATTGTTAACTCTTGTCTTCTCAACCTCCTTCACTACTGGTCTACTGATAGGTTTAGAAACATTAGAACTTCCACCAACACCCTTCACTTGATTGTTAGAATTAGTAAACACGCCACTTCCCCGTCGTCCCTGTTTCTCCCAAGCCAACGCTTTCTGATGTGCTTCCGCTACAGATCTTGGATCGAACATATTAACCATATCCTGAATCTGCATTCGCAATCCCCCAATGAATCTAGATGTCAGCTGCTCTTCTGTTTCCATAATATCATTCCTTGCAATAAGTTGGTAGAATTCATCAGCATAGTCATTAACTGTCTTTGTGCCCTGCCTCAAGTTCTGCAAACGTTGATACATCAAAGATTGATAATTGTATGGTAAGAACGTTGCTTTCATCAATTTCTTCATCTTCTCCCAAGATTCAACTTTTTACTTTCCCATCCGATCACGTGTAAGTTTGGTCTGCTGCCACCATGCCAAAGCTCTACCCCTCAACCTTGTAGCAACCAACTTCACTCTACGATGTTCTGGAACTTCTTTAAAGTCAAAAATCTCCTCGACATTAGCTACCCAATCTAGAAACTCCTCTGCTTGCATACCACCCTTGAATTCAGGAATTTCAGTCTTCATTCCCGACTCCCACTTGTGATCATACTCAGAGTAATTTCTCCCTTGTACTCGTCCTTGTCCTTGAACACTACCACCATCATACTCCTCTTCAAAATCAGATGTATATCATTGTCTATCTCGTCCACCCACATCTCTACTACCATTACGTCTTCCACCTTCATCCCTTCTATCGACATTCCTCCGTTCACGATCATTTACGTTTCTCCCACGCCATTGATCATTTTCAACACTTCGGTCTCGATTGGAATGTGGCGAGACTCTACTACCCCCATGATTAGATTCAGGTGAAACCCTTCTTCGATTTTGATTCATGTCTGTCATAAGCTTCTCTAACCGGCCAATTCCTTCGTTAAGCTTCTCACTAAAGTTTTCATTGATTCTTTGCTCCATTTCGTCAACCTCTTCTCTTCGATACAAAGCTTCTACGTTTTGGTGGCGATTAGCTCTTCTTGGCGGCATACTTGAAAATTTCACAACCCTTCAACACTTCAAAATTCAAACACTTTTCGGACTTTGATCCAAAATGAAACGGATCGAAAACTTCCACTTTGTAGCAAATCGCGATGAACACGATGGACAAAGTTTCGGCCTCCAATTCAAATCCGATCAAACAACTTCGAACAATGATGAACACTTCTTCACTTGCTCACGGCTCAACTTCAAACTTCTAAATGAATAGGCTCCAAGTCTCGATCTAGCTATGATTGGCTAGAAAAAGCTCTGATACCAAAAATGACGCAGTGGATATTACAAAACAATGTAGATCGATGAATGTAGTAATCGGTGGATTGGAAGATACTGAAATGCCCAAATTCGTTGATCCGAAGATACCGAATTCTAGCTATCCCGAACTCGTTGATCGCGCACGATACCGGGTTCAAAGATCTTCAATTCTTCAAGCGTTGATCAAGCGCACTTGATTCCGCGAATCGGCTTCTACAATCGTTGAATCGAGCGCACTCGATTATCCGAAAGAGGAGATAGGAGATTACACTCAACTACCAATTTGTAATGAAAGCACAAAGCAATCAAAAGAGAATTTTATTCAAAAATCAACAACCTTTACAAATGAGAGACTCGGCCTATTTATAGGTTACAACAATAACAGCAGGGAAAAATGACAACTCCTAGGTCGTGAGCGACTTACGACCTAAGCTCACGCGACCAAAAAAAAGTATACGACTTAACAAAGCATACAACATACAACAAACGACCTAAAAACAACAGGCTACGACTTAAGAAAATATACAACTCATTACAACGACTCACATAGGTCGGTAACGACCTAATTACATTATTCAACGACTTAACAAATGAACGGCATCTGATAAAGCGGCATAACAATCTACGGCTACAATCTTCCGCGACTTAAGACCATACAGCATTCCAGATCAGCGAGTTAAGGAAATCAATGGCATCCAGAGCTTTGCGACCTAAGAATGAACGACATCCCTTCGTTTGCGACCTAACAGAAGCGGCTTCAGAAATTCTTCGCGACCTAAGTCTCCACGACCTAAGACTTTGCGACCTAAGCCTCCGCGACCTAACTTAGCTCGTTCCGTTTCCTTGCGACCTAGCATAGGGCGTAACTCGTTAGGTCGAATCACTTTTCCCTTCAGACTGTTAGGTCGTAGCTCATTTCCCCCTAGCCTGTTAGGTCGTAGCATGTGATCTTTGAAACCGGTAGGTCGTTGGAGCGACCTAAAAGCCTCGTTAGGTCGTATGCGACCTAATACTTCACCAATTTGGACACTGTCACTTTTTCCAGCATTACTTGCTCCCTCCTCTATCTCGCTAGGCCGTGAGCTGTTTTCCTGAGCGTTGGTTCCGTTAGCTCGTAGCCCATCTTCCTTAGGTCGTGAGCGACCTAAGAACCCATTAGGTCGTGAGCGACCTAAGACTTCAATTTTTAACGACTTATTTTCCAGTTTTGGTTTGTTAGGTCGTGAGTGACCTAAGACTTGTGAATTCGTATCTCGCGCTGCATCAGTACTTTAGGTCGTTAGGTCGCTGAGTGCTTTAGGTCGTTATAACTTTTAGGAGTTAGGTCGCTAGACTCTTTCTGGAGTTAGGTCGCTAGTACTTTTAGGTCGCTAGGTCGCTTATGTTTTAGGTCGCCTCAAAAGGAGGAGTTAACAACAAGTGTATTAGAATCAAGAATTTTGAGAGTAAAATAATAATCAATTGAATTGTTTTTGGAAAACTTGATTCTAATGTGTTTATATAGATAATAAATAGTTGCAATTGTTCATGAAGAGTTATCATCAAGAGTTATGATCATATCTGTTGGATTAAAGATTGCAACTCTTCACGAATGGAAGTGCCTTTTCAGAAAACTAGCCGCCGTAAATATTTAGACTTCTGAAATTAAAAATTCAGACTTCTGAAATGCAACGAAACCAAACCAGAAAGTAAATAGGCAAAAAATTGCCAGATTCAGACGTCTGAACTATCCAATTCAGACGTCTGAATATTGTATTCTACAATATTCATATTTCCAGATTCAGACGTTTGGATTGGATCATTCAAATGTCTAAATGTAACATAAAAATGAGATTTTTCCTTTAAACCAAATATATGCATATGAAATGATAATGAGATGCAGTATATATCATATAGGAGAGATTTTAACATATTTTAACTTCTAGACAAGGACTCGAAACAACCTTATATATAAAATTATACATAGTCGAATCTTGTCATAGATTAATCCCTGCAAAAACAAGTTAGTATATAAATGATTGTATAGTTGTCATAGTCAAAATATCGTATTTACGAAATACCGTAAACACGAAGTTTCAACAACATATATCTATGACTATAAGACAAAAATATGACCTTACTTCTAAATAGTATGATCCATCTTTCTTCAATTGTCTTTGAGCCATGATTTTGTTGTGCACCATGATCTTCTTCTAATATATACCTGTAATATGATGAGATATATCTTGTATATGTGATTGATAGTTGTTGTCATTGAAATCGTAGAATGTAGGTTCTAACATTTCCCCCTTTTTGATGATGACAATTATATAATAGTTAGTAATAAGTAATTATGAAATAGCTCCCCCTGAATGTTATCTCCCCCTATATACACACACACAATTATGTCCGCCTTTAGCATTATCAAAAATAATAACAATGGAACCGAACTAAAACATAGCCATATGAATTATGATAGAATAGTTATAAAGGAAATAACTAAGGTAGTACTTGTACGAATATTAAAATAAACAACAAAAACAAAAATTAACAATTCTAAAAATGAACAATCATGGATAGTCATGATAATTGTATCGGAAGAAATCACCATAACTATCATAATAGTTATAGTAGGCGGATGAAGTAGATTGATAGTTTCCCTGCCATTGAGTATATTCTGCATCTTCACAGATAGACAATCTTTGAAATGTTGAAAGATTCATTTTTTGTGTTGCTGAAGGATTGGGCCAAGACATATCATCGCTATCTTCTTGTTCTTCTTCCTGCACAATAGTCTTTCCTCTATCTTGGTGGGAACTTCCTCCATAAGAAGTTGATCTATAAGGATGGTAAACAGAAGTCTGTGCTGAAGGAGGTGGTGTTGGAGAAGGAGATGAGGATGATCTAGATGATGATCTACCATGAACTTTTCTCATAACTTTTCCCAAAGTGGAAACAAATTTTTCCAAAGTTTTCTCCATTTTAGTCATTCGTGTAGAAAAAGATCTTTCCAAGCCGACCATATTATTTTGTAAATTTTTTTGATTTTTCTCCAAAACCATTTGATTTACCATGATCAATTTTGATTTCAAAGCATTAAATCTCAAATGGATTCATTTTGATTAAGTTCAGTGCGAGATTTGTAAATCTCTAAATCAGAATGATATTCGATAGTATGGTGAGTAGAACTAGATGGTTGTTGTTAAAAAGAAAACTTGTCAATGCCCCTAAAGTTATGTTTTGGAAGGAGGTTTAACTTTTAAGTAGATGGAGAGGATTGGAAGGAATTTATCCTTCTTGAATTTCCTTTTATTTTAAGTTGTAGAAGTAAGAAGTTGTACCGTCAGACCTTTCGATTCATTCGAAAGGGTCGGTTTCTACCTTTATCAACCTTTCGATCTTGTTGTGATAGATTGGCTTTCCATTCGAGGGGTCACCTTTCGGAATGGAAGAGATACCTAAAATTATATTTTCCTTTATTTGGTTTCGACCTTGTGAAAGGCCTTAGTTGTTATCTAGCTAGGGCTTTATCTAAGAATCTGAGACCAAAGGTTTCGACCCTATCGAAAGCAAGGCGGTTTAGGTGTTTAAACTTGAACCAGGAATCTAGGGGTGGGATTACGACCTTGTCGAAAGCTATTGGCTTAAATATCCTTGGCTTGGATTGGGAATCTCAAATTGGAATGATTTGGAACTAGGTTATGACCTAGTCAAAAGCTTAACCTCTTAGCACCTTATCTTAGTCGAAGGCTTTAATAGATCAAGGCTTGGTTTCATCCTTGTCAAAAGCATAAACTCAGAGGAAAATAGCTTGAAGTATGTAACTGGTTTTATTGAAATCTGCAGGGTTTTGACTTTGTCGGTAGTGTCTTCTCGATGTAGTCGACACCTGAAATACAAGATTAACTTGACAAAAGCTTTTAAAACAGTAAAGTAATTAGGAATATTTGAGACTTCCTTTTCTCAAGCAAAATAAGACTTTATTTCTCTAAATTCCCCAAATTGAGTTGGTAATTAGAGTTACAATATTTTTTGATTAAGCAATACAATTTTTGAATGGAAAGAATTGGATCCGATCCCTAAAACGTGACCCCTTGGGTCTTATTTATAGATGCGGGTCAGCGACCTTGATGCTTCTGACTTGGTCAAAAGGTGGCTGCCGAATGACTCAAGTTTGCTTCGTCTTTGTCAAAAGGAAGGGTTGCACCTCTCTTCTTTGTGTTACCTTGTAAGTGCTTCCAACTCTATCGATAGGCATTGTTTAATGGTTTTGACGATGTTGATTTCTCTGAGCTCTTATTTTTGATTTGATGCAGAACCTTTCTGGATCACATTGGCTTCGATCGGGTCGAAAGGCTTATTATAGATTTCGAAAGGGTTGTTCAGGACAATGCTTGCTTTTGCGTGGTTTAAATAAAGCGAAACCTTTGGTGTCGAAAGGTTTGACGCATATGCAAAGAGCTATTCTTCATTGTCTTCGAAAGGTGGTGCTTTGACTCAATCAAAAGGTCATCATGCATATGAATGACCCAGTCGAAACGTGGCTACTGAAGATGGAAGGGTGCTTTCGACTCCTTTGTCTCCTTTGAAAGGTATGAACCTACTAGATTTTAGTTGTAGAGACCTTCCGACACCTTTGAAAGGTTCCAAAACCTTCAGACTTTGGCGATAGCATCCCATTGACTCCTTCGAAAGGTCCAGCTGGAACTCTTCTCTCCTGCTTTCATTTGTTCACTACTTAGAATGGTTCGACTTAGTCGAAAGATGAATTTTTGGAGTAACATTTGCCCCCCTTGCGAAGGGATGCACTAGACTTTCTAAGTCAACTTTGTCGAAAACTAGAACCTTCCCGCATGAATCAGGGCCGTCCATTCAAATTTGATCTAGCGGCCGATAGTCTTTGAAGACTTTTCTTATAAGTACGCTCGTCCTCCCTTCTTCTTCTTTTACCTGCAATCAAAATTTTCAAGTACAGGTAAAAGAATTTCCAAAATTTCTCAAACTTTCTTTTTCTCCAACCAAAGAAGAAATCAGATCTAACCCGTAAGTTTAAATCGCTTTTGTTCTACGAATTTCTCTCTCTGTTTGTGCTGGTGGATTTTAACTTTTCAGATTTCATAATCGAGATTTTGATTTTAAACTGTACAAATTTTAACTTTCTAAAAACATGTTTAATTCGATTCCTGAAACTGTTTGATTTTTTTTATTTAAAAATTTGATTTGTCAGAGAAAACTTTGCGATTTAGTTTCCTGACTCGATAAGGTTTGTTTTTCATTTCGAATTTACTTCAGTGTTATTGATTACTATTATTCCTTAAAAAATCTAGTTTCTCATTTATAATTTTTAAAATCGAAAAGGGTTGATTCATACTAAAATCCATTTTCTTATCGAGTTTGGTTTATTTGTTTTAAGAAATTTTGAAACCCTGGATTTGCAATCGAGTTTGGGTAAGACAGACGCATATGTTTTCTTCGCCCGGAAGTTTCAAGTGTACAGACGAAAAATTGGTGCCACAAAATGACCATTCTACCCCTTCGAAATGGATTAAGGCGGCAATATTGATTTTGCTTCCTTAGCCCCTTTCAATGGGGTCGAAAGATGTTGTAGCGCAAATTTGATCAATCTTGTCGAAAGGTTATGTAGTTAAGAAGAGTGTAGTCACCCCTCTCGAAAGCAAAATGTCTCGACTCACTCGAAACCTTTCGTGCCGATTGTAATCCATTATCATCAGTTTGTATGCGGAACCATAAAGCTCCTTCATCCCTATCGAAACCTTTTACAACGACACAGTTGGAACCTTCTATAATCACCTTTCATTAGTACTGTCGAAACGTTCCATGTTTATATAAATTTATTCTAGGACCTTTCGACTTGATCGGTATAAAAAGTTTCAACAACATTAATAGAAAATTTAAGTCAAAGGTTTCGACAGTGTCGAAGGGTTTTGTTATTTTGTTTGTGAAATGTTTGTAGTGTAAATTTTGTTCAAGTTTTTTAAGTTAACTCTAAGTGTTTCCTTTTAAAATCTTGGTTTCTGCGAAGCTTTCGACATTGTTGAAAAGTGCCACTATACTTTCCCATCTTTCCTTTCAACCCTGTCGAAAGCTTAGTGATTGCTCATATTTATGCTTCCGACATTGTCGAAAGATTGTGGATAAATGTTAACTTTCTTTCCCTTTAGACAATGTCGAAAGCTCCACGGGTACTCCTATTTAGGCTTTGGACATTGTCGAGAGGTATTTGTTAAGTGTTGATGCCCTTTTTCTTTCGACTCTGTTGAAAGCCTAATATCTTTGACCTTTAACTTAAAAAAATTTCAAAAATTTGAAGTTTCATGTTTGGTTAATATTTAAATTATTTAAGTAGGTTTTTTACTAACTCTAGAAAGAATACTACGTTCATAATAAACTTGAAAATTCTAACTGAAACGTTTTCACCTGGCAGAATCATTAGCTCTCCAAAGAAACTCGATGCCATTTCAAAGTATTCCTTGGTATCTTCTCAGGACGAAGTCAATGCCATCCTCAAAGACTTCGGAAATACTGATGTAGAAGCTATTCCACCCAGAGAAACAGATACCATCAACAACCCTCACGAAGGGTTCTTCGCTTACACTGCCATCCACATATGGCATGGAGGATTTCTGCCTTTTCCCGAATTCTTGTCCAGATTTCTTTCTCACCTTAGGATTGCTCCAATCCAGCTATCCCCAAATGTCTACACTCATCTCTTATCTCTGGAATTTATGGCGCTAGAGTCTGGACTTCCCTCCTTAAACGCTGAAGTTCTCAACTAATTGACTCGACTAGTTAAACTCGGCACTCTTAATCATAAGATTTTCCGAGCAAACCCCCCAAATGAACTAATATCAGATGGGGTTAACAAGTTCATAGACTGGGAAAACTAGTTTTTCTTTGTTAGATGTTTCCCAAACATCAGTGGGATCTTCCCTACTCCTTGTAAGTTTCAATTTTTATTATCTTCCTTCAATCTTGCTACTTCTCTTGTCTAATCTTCATCTTATGTTAGGTTCTCATGTCAAAGAACTTAACGAAGCTGACAGAAGAAAAGTGGAGTCTTTAATCGCAGCTTCTGTTAAGATAGGTAACCGATTAAAGCTGCTAGTCCCTTCGAACTTGAGGAAGAATTCTCTTCTTCCCCTTTGTCAAAGTGTTTTGGGACTACCCCTTTGATCCAACATGCATCCAATGGAAAACGCTTCTTATCCGTAGGAGATTTTGAACATTTTTCCCATATATTGCCCGTTTGCTCAGATCACTCTGGTAAGTTATAATCACAACACTTGCTTTCTATCCCTGTTGCTTTCCAAATTATTTCGCCAACTTTTAATATGTATGGGTCCTTTATAGTTGCTTCCCAGGTTACAGTGCCTGTTAGTGGTGCTGCTTCCCTTCCTACAACTTCTGGTGCATCATCTATTATTCAATCCCTTGTCAGAACTAAGAAAGCATTAAAAAGGAAGTTACTGCCACCGACCGAAGCGGAACCTCCTTAGAAAGTTGCCAAAATTATTGAGACGGAGGAGGAGGATCGTTCATCTTTTGAAGTTGCTACGGGGAGCCCAATTGTAGAAGCTACTAAAGAAAAACCAGAGCAGACTCCTTTTGCTATTGATCCTCTTTGTCGCATTTCTGTTTCTGACTCTCCGGCTGCTCTCGCAGAAATGCAACTAGCTTTGAAGGTGCTTCCCACTCTAAAGCACACTCCTACTAAGCCAACACCTTCTTCTCCTTCTATTAATTTCTAAGAGACAGCCTAGTCTATCCTAAACTCGGAGTCCTTCACCTCCATTCACCCATCTTCCACTATCTCTGATTTGGCGGGGCATTATCGCTCTTTGGTAGAGCAACAATTTTTGGTGAGTTTCACTTCAATTAACTTTGTCATTACTGGGTTTCTCTAAATCTCTAACTTGCACTGCACTTTCTTCTTTCAGATTTCTGAGAGCTGGTTAACTCTTCTTGAGCATGCATTAAAATCTTCCATTGAATCCTCCAAGTTCCAGGAGGAAATCTCTGCTCTTAAGAATCAAATGTCTTCCTTGTCTATGGAAAAAGATGAAGTGACCTCTAAATTGGAACGATTAAAAGGTTCCCTTGCCCAGATAGAATCTGTTCACCTAGAAGAAAGAAGGGCTCGTCAACTCCCTACAAATGAAAACTTTGCCATGGATCTAACCTTAAAAGAATCCAATAAGGAGAAGGCCCGCATAGTAGCGAAGAATGCTTCTTTGAAGGAGAAGTTACAAAAAAATAGGGCTTCATTGAAACTTCTGTCAATACCATTTCTGACGCCAAGTAGCGAGTATCTCAATTTCTTAATACTACTCTCAGAAAAATCATGCTGAATTCTTATGAAGAAGCCCTATTGCTTGCCTATGCTTATAATTTTAAGAAATTCCATGATCTAAGCTTCCCCTCAATATACTCTGCCCTTTTTGATAGAGTAATGGGAAAAATTGATCAAATGAAGCAGGGGGTTGAAGCCGCAGTAGAGGTGGAAATTGATGTCTCCAAAATTCTTTCTTTCGACGTCCCCTCTTTCGAAATTGAATCTGACTCTTAGGACGAAGGGGACGAGGATGTTGCTGCTGAGAAGGAGGGCGGTGGCAATGGTGATAACGATGATGATAATAATGATAATGATGACAATAATCTTGGTAGCGGCCAAGGCTAAGTGGTGATAGAAGGGGTCATATCGGAACCTCTGACAAGGATGGCGATGATGATATTAGTGCTCCTAAAAATGAGCCATCTTCCCACAAAGATGTTCCGCCTGAATCTGTCGGACCTTCTGCTCCCCAAGAAGATGAGCCTGCTCCTGTTAATGTTGAAGAGCTAAAAGGAAAATAGCAGGCTTCCCAGATTTCTGTCCCAATATCATAGGTATGGATTCCCTATTTAAATATGTTTCACTTCAAAGATAATAACAGTGCAAGTCATTTATTTTTAGACAAGGAAGAAATATTTCCTCCCCAATAAAATCAAACTTGAGAGAAAACAAGCAGAAATAAACAGGTTATATAGGGAGCTAGACAAGCAAATAAAAGAGCACAATGTACTTTCATAAAAATATCATAGACTTGATAGAAGTGCATCGGTGCTGGCAACTTTTAAGCACCAAAAATCTGCCCATCTTCTAAAGAGAGCACGCCTTCGCTACGATGCTCTCTTGAAAGAGAACCGGGAGTTGACCAACTATTTTGGATGCTGATTGAAGAAAGGGACATTTTAATCAACTTTTTATATAAGGCATATTGTATACATTCAATTATTGATTTTTCATACATAGGCGAATTTAGTGGGGGTCTCCTTAGACGTTTTCATAAGGGATACTTGGATGAATTCGGTTCTGACCCGCACCCTGGAGCTTGTTGGAACTTACCACAGGTCAGACCGATTCCCCAGGATTTCCCCTTGAAAAGCTTAGGTATTATAAGAACAAATTTGTATCTGAGTTGTTTTCTAAGTCCGTTTTGTATGAACCAGATGAGTAGTTGTAAATATGTAACAGTGTATTGATTTATAAATATCTGTTTTAAGTTTCGTTCTTTATGCTTAGCTTCATTTTATTATATTATTATAGAGTGACTGTTCACTGGGTCAACTTGTTTCTAAAGACCACTTAAGCCAATATGTTAAACCGAGAAGGTTTTATCTTGAAAAAGCATCAATTTTAAAATCTTCGAAATTAGCAAGATATTGTTTTCTTAGAGATTTACCAAAACTCTACTTGGAATATCCTCGTCTCCACTTTGACTTCCTTGATGATGAGAAGGAAACAATTCTTAAGGAGATAAGAACATTTCATATGAAATTAATTTATGGTCGAGATAGCCCTCTAGCCGGGAAGTGGGACTATAGAAAATGCCCACCAGTTATCACTCTAGAAGGAGTCAATATCCCTTTTGATTCAATAGTTACCCTTTCTGCTAACTCATTAGATAAAGTTAGACAAGTAGTTTCTCAACTTTAGATGTAAACTATTAGTTTATTGTATCTTTCAACTTCGTTGTTGTTTGAGTTGTAATCTATTATTATAATAATAAAGAGACTTTTCATCTTGATTTTAACTTTGTTTTATTTCCTATTTCTTAAATAGGAGCTACAATTACCTATAGTTTCTCTCCCCATGATTTGTCATCACGCATCGCTACGCTTAGGGAGAAACTTTTAAAATCAAGCGGAAGGAGTGAACTCAGCGATGACATTTTACTAGAACGCTTCGGTGGCAACGCTGAAGCCTTGAAAAGGCACAAAAGATACTTTGTTCAAAAAACCATTTCCAGCAATCTGAAAGATCAAATCGCCTATCCCGAGGCTGATATTAAAAGTAAAGATGAAATGATCTCATCATTGAAGCGACAAGTAAAGTTTAACCCTTCAATCGATTTCGATCATAAGATGTCAGAGCATATCCAACAGATTAGTGATTTAGAATTGAAATTGAAAGACAGTCAAGCTAAGTGCGAATCATTAGAATTCATCATGGGAGATAAGATTTCAAGTATTGATTTGCTGGTTCCTCGCACTACTCCCATGGTCTCCAGATCCACGAGGTCGAATTCTCTTGCTGCTCAAAAATTTCCCTTAATGATTAACCCTCCCCCAGGCTTGGATGAGAATGCTTTGGGTAACTGGTGCAGGAGAGTTAATTTCGAAATATCTAAGTATTTTCATGAGCAACAAAGAGTGAAGTATTCTCAGAGAATCAACGAGTATGCTACCAAGGTTCACAAGCTTGAACGTGATAAATACTTCCTTTAGAAGCGCGTTTACAGCTATTGGCTACTTCCCACAAGAAGTTCGTAGTTTTCGTTTATTATTTATATTAAACACCATTGATCACAGGCCTCATATCTTTGAATCAAGACCAAGGCCAACTAACTGTTTAGATGTAGAGGCATAAATATGCTAACATATGCATAAATCTGACAATGATATAACAAATAAAAAATATATCATTTGCTTTGAATTTTGCAGGAAAATGAAGTTAGAAAGAACAGGAAAGAATCAAAAATTTTGTCCTAAAGAACAAAAGCTTCTTTCATACGGGGGGGGGGAGGCAAAATGTTAGCCATAAAATCCATTCAAAAGCAGAAGTATGAAAGAAAATTAATGAGAGTATTGGGTTTCGATGAAGTTACAGACATGGGTTTCTACAAAGGCCATAAGAAGGTGTTTCGAAGGCATTAAGAGGGTTTCGAAGGAGTCGAAGGCACCAGCTGCCCTTACACAGTGAAAGCTTTTGATTCAGATGGAAACAGGACTACCTTCTGCCACTTCCAACCTTTCCACAGAGATAAATAAGAAAAGACCTACATCAGAACCCCTTGCGAAGGCAATGGATGATAGTCTCCCGCTTATGCGCCAAACCTTTCGGAACTAAAGGTTTCATCGACATAACAACCCTTTTGAAAGCATATCTAAGCCTTTCAAACTGGTCGAGACCGATGACAGCGGGAGAAGGTTCTACATTGATTAGCAGATAAGCATTAGGAAGCTTTCAATAGTGACGGAACCATTAGAGCTTCAATGAAAAGCCTTCGACACTGTTGAAAAGCTCTCATCATTATTTTCGATGAACAAGAAGGCAACCAGTAGAGAAAGGCGTATTTAAAGACCTTCCGACAACGTCGAAAGAAAATCTAGAGAAAGCAGAGAAAAAGAATACTAAAGGCTTAACAAAGGCGAAAGGTTGATAGAAGACCCTTCCGACTCAGTCGAAAGGTCTTGGAAAAATGAAGAAAGCGCATGGTGGAGTCAAAGGATACGAAGGAGATACCTTTCGACAGTGTCGAAAAGGGATGAAGCCTTTCGACTAAGTCGAGAGGCATAAAGCAGCATATAAATGGAGGCCTTTCGACCGAGTCGAAGGCATGAGCATGAAAGGCGGACCGACCTGCATCTATAAATAAGACTCAAGAGGTCCAGTTTTGGGGACCGAATTATGGAATCCCGAATTCATTTCTTCTACTCCGCTCTCTCTTAACTGCAATTAAGTCCTCTAAAAACCCTAAATCAAATTGTGGATAAAGCTCTATTACTTGTAACTTATTTTGGATTATCAATAAAGGAGAGATGGCTTATTCAATAAGGATTTTGATGAAAAGGAAGATCATTCAGATCATTAGCTAGTCTAATGATCAATTGCACATGATTCTAACCTATTCTCTTAATTTCTTTTTGTCTATGCTATGCATAGGATCGACTTGGGTATTTACAGTGGAAACACATCATCATCAGAACCAACAATGAAAATAAGAATGATGATGGGGTTTCGACAATGATGAGTTTATGAAGTTGGATGGATATCCAGGTCGATCTTATACATGAAAATGAAGTGAAGTTTATATAGTTACAAGTTGGATTCGATTCAAAAGAATGGGAACCCTCTCGACCCAATCGAAAGAGGAGTTTCGATGAGATCCCAATTTGTAATTGACTAACAATGAATCAAAGAGGAATCCATTCGAAAGGGGTTTATCCCTAACTTCACCTGAAACCCTTTCGAAGAGGTTCCCCAATAACAGAAGTGAAACCATGAAGTCGAGAGCAGCTATGTTATATTATTGAAACAAGAATATCTTTCGACATGATCGAAAGGGGTTGGAATAATACCTTTCGACATGATCGAAAGGGGGTCGAAACAATACCTTTCGACGTGATCTAAAGGAATGAAAAGCTTAATCAATCAGTCACTTCTGACTCACTCAAAGGGAAGGTTTCGTACAGGATGCTATTTCCTTAGCTTGCATTCGTGAAACTAATTTTCTGACCCCTTCCGATTAAGCCACCTTGGTCGAAAGGTAGGATTATCATCTAAAACCCTTTCGACTAAGTCAATCTAGTCAAATGGTATATTTAGATGGAAAAGGTCTTTCCAACAACTTGGTTTCGTTTGAGTTTAATTACCTTTCACATTGCATCGGGGATGTTGACAAGTTTTCTTATTAACAGTTGCGGGGCAGGAGGTGATTGAGCCTGTTGTGGAGGAATAGGATGCATTTGTTGTTGCTGATCAGTCAATTAAGCAAGAGACATGATTGGAGGTGGTCTTTCAGGAAGACGCATTATGGATAAAAACATTGTACCACTTTCTTTTACCAGAATTTCTTCAAAATGAGAAATATAAGAAGGTACATTGAGACCTTGTAAAAGACGCATGATGTATGGAACATATATAATGGTGCGTCGTTGGTGAGACCAAAAACTTTTAATTTCATTATGAATAAAATTAACCCAATTTACTTGAATTCCACCAAATATAGCATATAGGGCTTTGTGGTCATTTTCATATATTTCTTATAACTTCCTAATCGGGGAATTATCGTATTAATTATCATATGATTTAACAATCTAGCTTTTGGTCGTAGATAAACCGATTTCCATTGTGGCATTCTATCTTTCTAAATTTGGTGTGTAACTTCGTCACGTGGTAGATTTCTATGGTTGGGAATTTTCTCTATATCAAGTTCAGTAGAGGAACAATCGAGTAAACGACCAATTGTGTTTATACTAATTTTCAAAACACGTCTGTACACACTAGTCCATAACCATCCATCTTCATTTTCATGTGTCCAAATATCATTACTCATAAGTTTGCATAAAAAAAAGATGGCCAATTGATCAATTTGTTCCTCATTTTCATCGAAATTAATTAACTCACGACATCCGAGGCGATGGTGAGTTCTTGAAGACCATATTCTCCAAATTTGCATAATCGGTAGAAAGGACTAGAATGAAGTCTCTACTGCTTCAGTTCTTCGAATCTTTTGTTGGCGATTGGACTATTCCGATGCCATTCTTAAATATATGCATCGGTGACAAGATGGGTTTGAGAAGAAGAAGATTGGCTTTTCTTTGATCTCTTATTAACTGGATTCTTTACTTTGGATGCCATTTTTGATGAAATAGTGTTTAGAGGAAGCTAGGGTTTTTGAGTTGGAGTTAAGAATTGAAATAGTTTGGGTAATAACTAAAGAGTTGGGTGAGAAAAATATATATAAAGTGCTGTTTGTAATAGCCGAAAGTTGTCTCAGACGTCTGAGGTATGATGACAGACGTCTGTGATCACTCAAGAATTTTTACCCGAAAAATTTGATAGACGTCTGTCAAGTTCCCACAGACGTATGAGAATGCCAGAGTTCTATTTTTAATTATATTATCTACGGTTTAGATTTTTAATTTCATACTTTTATAGAAACAACATAATAAAGGATTATTATAATCAAGCAACATACAAAATTATATACTATATTGTTTACATATATATGTGTGTATATGTATATATGTTATCCGGCCTTTTGGCCCGGTTATATTCAGACCGACTGGAAAGTTTGACTAAATGATCATTGAGGAAGGCAACACAGAGTGATTGTAACAACCCGTATATTTGGACCATTTAAATTGACAATAATCCACACATGTTAACTTAAATAATACAAAATACGAATCATTATGGGATTATAAATACATAAATGTAAATGAGAATCAATACAACATCACAGACACAGAACAGTCACAGAATAATGCAGCGGAAAATACATCGTCATAATAGCAGTTCATGAAGCTACTACATAAAATACAACAATGTCTTAACATAAAGTGACTAAAGAAAATACAAAAATGTCCAACAGACTAGGACATCAATACAGGAATAGAAATAGACTGATAAAGATAAATGCTAAGCCTTCAGCATCTTCAACCAACCTTGATCAGCAAACTGATAGCTTCAGACTGACCCGAGCATATACAAAAAGAAACACTCGAGTCAGGACTCAAAATCTTATACAAGAAAATCAAGTGCAAGGGAAAAAGTCCATAAGTTAAATATGAATAAAATAAACATCTCTAAGGATCCGATAAACTATCTATATATACAATAGAATACGATAGATAGATAATGTATAATCAGTAAAGTACGATATTAAAATAGTGTTAAGGCGTTACCATAATCCCCTTAACTCATTTTATTCCCAAGAGCATATACAAGACCGTAGTTTCCCCAAAACCGGAAGTCACCAGAGGGCAATCCATATACTAAAGGTACAAACCAAAACGTAGTGGTCGCGAATAGGATAATCAGTATGACAAGGTACATGAGGCGATACCAACTAGGATACTAGTAGTTGCGTGATCCGGACTGATGTTGAGCATAGCAGCTACTACCTCAACACCGCGAAACAACACTCCCAAATCAAGGGGTGCACCCAAATCGAATCACAAAAGTAATATATATGGTATCGAAGAAGTGCGTCCGCTAGAGGTGGCGAACCTCAATGGCCCGGCGCGGCTCCTGTTTTAGTCATGTCAGGGGTCATCCAATATCGTTCTCTTTCTTCAGTCAACGCATTCACCAAACCATCCACTTCATTCTGGATCAACACTCCGCGTATAATAGTTATTAAAGTGGTTTTCGGTATCGACAGAGAGTATGTCCATATCCGATCCCGGTCTCTTTAATAACTACGTATTTATTACCTGATGGTCATTTAAGTTAAAGTTTAAACAAATCAAAGTCCAAAAGTCAAGCTGCAAATTTGACTTTCACAATTTGTCATTTTCACGATTCAATTTATTTCAGATATTTAAAATCATATTTCCCGATGAAATTTGTGGTTTAAACATTTGAGTTAACAATATAATTAAGTATTCCTGTTTAATTTAATAAGATCCAAATTTCTCTTCCTAAATTTAGTTAATACTCCAATTAATTCGATTTAATGGTAAATTTTAATTCACATCATTAAACCAATTCTATTCATTCCAATTCGTATTTACATTCATCGTTACATTCCATAATCATAAATTTAATTAAATGAATTTTATTAAATTTAAAATCATTTTAAATTTAAAATTATCACTAAATTAAATCCATAAAACTTTAGTTAGTTTCGTATTCGACTTAAGTCAAATTTTCTAAATCTCAAACTAAATTTATGACAAGTTCAAATCTATTTAATTAAAACTGATTTTTAAATCTAAATCTAACAAATCTAATAAATTTTTAAATTATTAACTTCTAAAACCTACTTGTTTCTAATTCTCATTTCAATCAAATTCGTCAATTCATTTTATTCAATTTAATAGATTAATTAATCCGTTTCAATTAAATTCATTAATTTATTTCGATTAAATCCATTAAGTTCGTTACTTGATTTCCAAACAAATTATTAAGTTCATTCCTTAATTTCAAATAGATTTCGATTTCAAAAATGATTTTTGTTGACCAATCAGGTTTCTTATTTTTAAATTATCTATCCTAGGCCAAATTGTTTAATCGGGTATTTATCATTTCAACCCAACATCATTCAATATAAACAAAGCATAGCAAAGGGAACTTGTAGTGTGATAACTGGGATGGTGTCAAAGTAAAATAAACAAGCAATAGCAACCATACATAACCATTTAACAATTTATTAAATAATCCCGAAATAATTGTATTAACTTACATTTGTTATTTATGCAAATTAATATAATTACTCCTAGAATCCACACTATCGTTTCAAGCAGATTAAAGATTATTACATTATGGTTTCACTTGGTGTCTATTATCAAATTACTACATCAATCATACATCCAATGGTTCAAAGTGTAGTTACCTCTATTTCTACGCGACGATTTATTTAACGTCCAAAGGGGTCAAGTTCAACATATATAATCCATTTTAAATTGTTGGATATCCTATACTAATTTCAATTTCATATTAAATTTCACTTATATTAACAACCACATTCAACATCACATAACAATTTTAGTGTTACGACTATTTGTCGTAAACTAACAATATTCAAATTTAACTTGCATGGTGATTTACAATTTTTATTTCAACAATTTTAAAAATCAACAATTTGATATCCAAATTTATATTCATAACAATTATCACTTGATTATCATAGCACAATAGATTGAGTCGTGAATAAAATATTCACCTTGTATGGTTAGAGAAGATGACGAAGCACGAAGACGAGTAGATAAAATAGACCCTAATAAGCACGATGCAAACGAACACAAACTGCAATCAACAAATAATTAATGAATAATTTGTTTATTGCAATATATATATCGATTGAATATATATAAACCATACCAAAGTAAAGGAATTAGGTAGATCTGATAAGCGGAATGGAAGCCTAGGATGGAGATCCCGGGTCAGCAGTTGCTGGAACAACCAAATCAAATAAAGGTGAGCCCCTAGATTACAACCAATCACTGCTACATAAATTAACATATTATATACAACCAACTGTACTGTTTTCATATAATAAATCAAAGCTTCTTCCATGCTTTACAAACTAACATACTGTATATGTATAAAAATTTTGAAACTTCTTTTTTTTATACGTATAAAGAAGCAAGGCAGCCGGGTCGGCTCTATGGGCATCGGCGAGGAGGGTGGAGCAGCGGGCGATGGGTGGCGTGTGGACAGTGGGCGGAGGTGGGCCGGATGGAGGCAGTGGTGGGGGTGGCGACGTAGGGAGGGATGTGTCGGAGGCAGGTGGGTGGAAGCGGGCCGTGGGTGCGGAGTAATGGGTGTTGCGGAGGCAGGCATGGGGCGGAGGCCGGTAGTGGGGGCGGAGGGGGAGTGGGCAGTGGGATGCTGAGCAGGCAGGGCGGGTTCTGGGCGAGCTGGGGCGGAGGGCTGGGCTGTGGCGGAGGCGATGATGCGGGTGGCCGAGTGGGCCGTGTGGGGGGGGGATGTGGCTGCATGGGGTGTGGGCGGAGCTGGTAGGGGCCGTGCGCGGTAATGGCAAGGGAGGGGAAGGCGGTAGTGGGGAGTGGCTGCATGGGGGCGCGAACTGGGTGGGGCCGTGTGGAAGGACGTGGCTGGCATGGGCGGAGGACGTGCAGGTGGGTGGCGAAGTGGGTGAGGAGGCGGAGTTCGGTATGGGGTTGGTGGAGTAGTGGCGTGGGAAAGTGGGTGAACTGGTGGCGTGTGGGGCGGAGGTGATGCGGTGGTGCAGTGGTGCAGGCAGAGCAGCTGAGTGGGGAGGTGACGGAGTGGGTGGGGAGTGCGGCAGTGGGTTGGACGCGGAGGGTGGGGATGCGGTGAGCACGGTGATGGATGGGGCATGCTTCGTGAGTTTCATTACTGGGGACAAAACAAAATAGAAAAAGAAAGATGGGGAGGGAGGAAGAGAAAAGAATTATGAAGAGGGAGAAGAGGGAGAAGAGAGAGAACATAGTTATTACGTACCAGAGAGAGGCAGGAAATGCAGTGAGCAGTTAATGCAGGGAGAGGATTTGCAGAGATATATACAGAGGGGTTTAGAGTCCCCAGGCCAAGCAATGATGTTATGTACAGTGTTTGCTATTGGGTTTTTGAAGGGACAAAGGCTCCTAGAATTCTGAGCGTCGGAGAGTAGGGTACCAGTTTGTAAGGCGTAACGGACCAGTTTGTACCCCCGTCAAACAATTTATAACTTGCAACGCCGAACTCCGATTGTCTCAAACAAATATACCGTTTTGATCAGCGCGACGAGGCGAACGCAACGGTATGAAGATATTGATGGTTTGACATTGTTTGCGAAGTGATAAATCTTATTGAACCATTTGCTCGAGTGACAATTTAACTAGCAATTAAAAGCGGAATTTGACGAAATGAAATGCGCCGTCATGATCAGAATATTTTTCTCATGCAACATTGTGAAAAATATTTGAGTTCGGACGATAGAAAATTTACACATAAAATTTAAACTAATATGCAAATGCGACGAGCGAAATTTACTTCCATATTATTCGACGAAATTTGGCGTACGCCTATGTCTATCTAGACGCATTCCAAATATGAAGTTTGAATAGCAACGGAAGTTGTTTGTGAAAATTCTTAATTTTCTATTACGGAGAATGCAGCAAACACCGAAGAATAAGATCGATGGAGCTAAAGATGTCCGAATTTTTAAAAACGAAAAATGACGTCTTTGTCAGAAGATGATTTAGAATTTTTCTATGTAAAAATATTTAGGTTCGGAAGATGAAATTTTCATGTTTTAAAATGAACTGATGTGCAATACAATGCGAACGAAATTTACTGCGGTATTTTCCGACGAAACTTTACCCATATCTATAACCATCTAGGCGCAATTTAGAAACAAAGTTTGGACGTTAATTGAAATCGTATGTAAGTTTCACATTTTATAATAAAATAATGGTTCTAAAATTTTTAAAATTGGGTCGGAATTTCAGGGTCGTTACAGTGATGATTATTAGGCTTAGAGATCAAGTGCGGGCAATGATACGAAGCGACGATTATTCGAGACCAAGAGATTGACTTTTCAGAATATTCTAAGTACGAATTAGTACCTCCTCCAAGCAGGGGATCGGTGCCTATCCCTTCCCATATGAGATCGGTACATAAACTCTTTTTGTTCCTAACTGGATGAGATCAATATAGAGTGACAAGGAAGGCTCCACGAGGCTACATATCAAATCTCAAGTCGTTTGGAGTTTCTATGGTCAAATTATGGGAAAATTACTTTACCTAAGAAAGGGATCGTATAAAAGGGATCGGGTCATATTCAGCCCAACAATACAACTCAATGGAAAACGATCGATATCTCAAAATCCAGAAGTCTAATACACCTAAAAATTTGGAAACAAGAAGAGGGGACCTTAGGGAGTCCACTTAAGGGATCGCATCCCCAGAAGCATAAGAAAGAGGGATCGACCCTCTTCCCTCTAGAGGGATCGGCCTAAATCGGACAACATCATATGTTGCAACAAAGATTGATAAATAACTCAAGTTCTACTAATCCAATTGGCATGAAACTTAGAGGACAAGCATAATACAACATGGAGAAGCTCCCACGGGGATCGCATCTCCAAACCCCTCCAAAATAGGGATCGGCCCTGATCCCTATTTCTCGAGATTTGAGCGATGCGATCCCTCCTGTGAGCTCTTATGGATCTGGAGAGCCTTTTCCCGAATTTTCAGGGAGATATTTCGCCATCTTCTCCTATAAATAAAGACTTGATTGTTCATTTTCGAGATCTTTACATTACTTGTTGCTTTGTACTCTTTTGTATTTAAGGATTATAATATGATCCCTATTGTACTTAGTTTACAAAGTGATTAACAAAGCTATCTCTTCAAAGTGGACGTAGGCAAACAACGCCGAACCATTATAAATTGACGTGTCTTTGTTATTTGCTTATTCCTTATTGCTTTATTGCTATATCCTCTCTGTTTACATTTTATATTCTTCATTTATTATTCTACACAATTTCCATTGGGTGTTTTTGCTAATTTTTGATGCAAATATTTTGGTGCTTTCACTAAGAATTGAATTCTCAGCTTGATTGGATCTCATATCTACTTGTGGATTCCTATATTCGCAAGATAGATCCAGATTTCTTCCACCAAGTTTCCTATTCTTCTCAGTTTTGAAAGAAAACTATAAGGAAACTACCCACAATTCCACCTGGGAAGGAGAAGGCCATGGCTACCTCCGCATGACCTATTGATGAAGCAGTAGAGAACATGGAGATCGCTCTTCTGGAAGGTGGAGCGTAGTAGGGAGCCATGGACATACAAGCTTCCTTTGGAATAATCACTAACTCCGATATAGAGAGACCATAGAAAGAGCTCCAAGAGACCTATGTAGAAGTGCAGAAACAAACTCAAATTCATATTCAAGTCCCAGAAATTTAACTATTCGATTTCAAAATCAAAGTTGGATATGCAAGTGTTGTTCATTATAGTCATACGTTCAAGTTCGTTAAGACGAGATTGGTTCTGATTATTCATACAATTTTATATGGATTGGTTTGCTCAAGTATTCAAGCTCAATTCAAAGGCCTAAAATCGGCTAAGTTCCCATAGCTGATCCCTTTATCTCAACATGGTCGATCCCTCTCTCAAAGCCACTTGACCAATCCCTATGTCATGTCATGAATGAAAAATGACCGATCACTATGTCATGTCATGAATGAAAAATGACTGATACCTCCATACTCCATCATGAATGATCCCTCCATGCTCCACAGACGATCGATCCCTTCGCGCTTCAACACCAACATTTTTACTGATCCCTACGCCCATTCAATAGTCGATCCCTCCATGCCTACACAACCGATCCCTATGACCATTCAATAGCCGATCCATCTATGCCTATACAACCAATTGTATGTCAAGGCAAATGATAGTAAGAGGGAATCAGTGATAAACAAGTGCAAATAGAGGGGATCGGTGAAAGAATGAGAAGGAAGCGATCGATGAAATTTTTTGACTGAATATGAAGTAGGGAATCGATGACTAAATAAAATGTGGAGAAGGAAGGGATTGGTTCATTCAAAAAAAAAGACACTAGAATTATTTTTTCGGGTGCCAAGCAACCGAACCGATGCCACAGCACAGTGCCTCCACATTTTGGATTCAGAATAAGGATGATACATTCTATTCACTTTCCTTACGTCTTATGACTGATCGAGGCTTAGGGGATCAAGCGGCAGCTGCTATATTGAGTCAAGGAATGGAAAAGAAACTGTTACTCAAATAGTACTCCAAATGGCTGGAGAACCAAGGCGAGAATGAACAGAACTAGGATCGGTTACCGGATCAGGCTTCTAGGGTTGATTACGATTGCTCTCAGCTGACCAACTTCCAAATGCCTGATTTGGCAGCTATGGTATGACGGTTTGTGTGACGACCGCCCTACGCCGCTTATTATGCCATCTCGAAGTATAGATATCCTTCATCAAAGTCATCACTTACCATTATATTACCTCCATCATCAAGTCACGAGTAGTAGTCATCAAAAATCATCGAAACGTTTGTCAAAAACTCCCTTCAAGGCTGACCCAAAGTGGGACCCAAAGCAATCACTTATATGAATCGAAGCGGATTCTATATGTTTCAACCTTAAGTCGAACTCGGGTAATTACCCATTCGACTTGAAGCAAACCCAAGAAATTCTGGCCTAAGGTCAACTCGGGTAAAACCAAGATTTTCTCCAAGCAAACACCAAGATGACTCCAAGCACCATTTTTCACTAACCCAGCACTTCAAATTCAGTGACTCCAAGTAAACAAGGGGCTGACTCTAAGAAAATAGCAAATTTTCTCGAGTCGGACTCCAAGTAAATTATCACCAATCCGTCAATACAGGTCCATCTTGTTTTAGTCATAACTCGGTCATACGAATTCCAAATGACTTGAAACTTGGTGTGCAACCTCAAGAGGCCTTCCTTACTGATTTATAAGGATCGCACTCCATTTGGGTGAAAGTTTGGGGATCATCACCGATCTGCGACCCCATCCTAATCGATTTGCCATACGATCGGCGTTCTCAACCATCAAACGTTGGATAATCATGCATACAACATTCACAAGTTGTTGACAAGTTTGGATCTAAGCAAGAATAAGAAGAAGTAAAAGATGAATCAAGACTTTGGAAGACATTAATCAGATCTGAGTTTCTTTCTTATTACATGTAAAAGAAGATACACTGATATATATATGTATCAGTGATACATGTACAGGCTTTGTTCAAAACCAGGAAAAGGCCCAACCTGACTCGAAGTTAACTCCGAGCAAACTCAATCCCAACCGCAAGCAAATCTATCAAAAATACCAAGCACATTATCTGGACCAGCAACCAAATACATATACATATATATATATATATATATATATATATATATATATATGTGTGTGTGTGTGTGTTTCATTACACTCCTCCTCAAGTTGGGTTATATATATCTATTAAACCCAACTTGCTTTTCAGATATTTAATTCTATCTCCATTTAATGCCTTGGTTAGAAGATCAACTGGTTGCTCTTCAGTATGGACCTAGTGTGTAGTTACTTCTCCCTCTTGAATTTTGTCTCGAATAAAATGGCAGTCAACTTCTATATGCTTGGTCCTCTCGTGGAATATAGGATTCGATGCAATGTGGATTGCTGCCTTATTGTCACACCATAGTCTTACAGGATGCTCAAACTCAAGTTTACACTCTTTCATTAAGTGTTTAATCCACATAACTTCACATACTACCTTGGACATTGCTCTATACTCAGATTTTGCACTTGATCTTGATACAATATGTTGTTTCTTACTTTTCCATGATACTAAATTCCCTCCAATGTATGCACAGAATCCAGTGGTTGATCTCCTATCATCCTTTGATCCAGCCCAGTCAGCATCAGCAAAACTTTCAATCCTCATATGACCATGGTTGGCATATATGATACCTTGGCCAGTAGATCCTTTCAGATATCCTAATATGTGTTCCAGTGCTTGCCAGTGTTGTTTTGTTGGTGAAGCCATGTATTGACTCACCATACTCACAGCAAAGGCAATATCAGGCCTAGTTATGGTTAGATAGTTCAACTTACCTACAAGTCTCCTATATCTTTCTGGATCATCAACTGGTTCTCCCTCAGATGTTAGATAACTATTGGGCAAGATAGGGGTGCTTTGTGGTTTAGTGCCCAGTTTTCCAGTTTCTGATAGCAAGTCTAAGGCATATTTTCTCTGGCATGATAAAATTCCTTTACTGCTTCTTAGAACTTCTACTCTTAGGAAATATTTCAACTCTCCTAAATCTTTAGTCTGGAATTTATTGTGGATAAATTGCTTCAGTAAAGCAATTCCTTATTTATCATTTCCTGTTATGATGATATCATCTACATACACAACTAATAGAAGTATACCTTTTTCAGAATTCTTATAAAACACTGAATGATCACTCTTGCATCTGGTTACTCCAAATTCTTCCAGAGTTTGGCTGAATTTTCCAAACCAAGCTCTTGGACTTTGCTTAAGTCCATAGAGAGTTTTTTCAATTTGCAAACAAGCCCACTTTCTCCTTGTGCAATAAATCCAGGTGGTTGAGTCATATAGATTTCTTCTTTGAGATCACCATGTAGAAATGCATTTTTAATATCCAGTTGATGAAGCTTCCAATTAAAATGTGCCGCCAATGCTATGAATAATCTAATGGAAGTCATCTTAGCCACTGGAGAGAAAGTTTCTGAGTAATCCATACCATATACTTGTGCATATCCTTTAGCCACGAGTCTTGCCTTGAATCTATCAACTGTTCCATTTGGATTTATTTTAACTGAATATATCCATCTACATCCAATTGCCTTTTTATTCTTTGGTAGCTTGACCAGATCCCAGGTATTATTTCTTTCTAAAGCATTCATTTCATCAATCATAGCTTCTTTCCATTCTCGTTTGGATAGAGCTTCAGCAACAGTTTTAGGAATATAGATAGAGTCTAGGGAAGTGGTGAACATGTAAGATGATGGTGAGAGATTATCATATGACATGTAATTAGAGATGGGATAGGTGATTTACTTTTCTCTTTTCTAAGAGCAATGGGGAGATCCAAACTTGGATCTACTGGTGTAGAGCTTTCACTGATGGTTCCAGAAGTTGTATCACTCTCAGTATCTGGTTCAGATTCTTGAGATGGAAACGTGGAGTAAACCATATACTCATCAGTCTCCTCCTGACTTGGTGTGTGTGGTGCTTGATAGAATGGTCTTTCTTCCATGAAATTTACATCTATTGATACTATATATTTATTTAGACTTGGGCAGTAACATCTATATCCTTTCTACAGTCTTGAGTACCCAACAAATATACATTTCAAAGACTTAGGATCCAGTTTTCCTACTTGAGGATTTACATCTCTCACAAAACAGGTCATCCAAATATCCTTGGTTTAATAGGATATACTTCTTTGTTAGGACATAGCACTTTGTAAGGAATCTTGAAATTAAGAACTGTTGAAGGCATTCTATTAATAAGGAAATAAGAAGTTAACACTGCATCGGCCCAGTAGACTTTTGGAACATTCATTTGAAATAATAGTGCTATAGTAGTTTCAAGAAGATGTCTATTCTTTCTTTCAGCCACCCTATTTTGTGCAGCAGTATCTACACATGATGTTTCATGTAGAATGCCATGTTGACTCAGGTATGAACTAAAGGTATGGGCAGTATACTCCTTAGCATTATCACTCCTTAGTGTTTGAATACATGTTTTAAACTGGTTTTGAATTTCTACATGAAAAGTACAAAAAATAGAGAAGAGTTCAGATCTACTTTTCATTAAGAATAACCAAGTAACTCGAGAGTAGTCATCTATAAATGTCACAAAATATTTATAACCGATTTAGAAACAACAGATGATGGTCCCCATATATCAGAATGTACAAGCTCAAATGGTGCACTCGCACATTTATTTATTCTAGGTTTTAAGCTACTCCTATGTAGTTTAGCATATTGACAAGGCTCACAGTCAAGAGTAGATATGTAGTTATACTGAGGATTGAGATGCTTGAATAAAGTGAGAGATGGATGACCAAGTTGTTGATGAAGTTTGATGGCAGCATTCATACTTGAGCAAGCTACTGGTGGATTTTCCAAAACATAGAGTCCCCTTGATTCATATCCTTTACCAATAATCTGTTTCATTGTAAGATCCTGAAATATACATGCTTCAGGAGAGACTACTACACTACAATTCATGTCTTTAGTAAGTTTGCTCACAGACAACAGATTGTATGATAAGGAGGGTATGAATAATACTAATTTTAATGGAAAAGTAGTATCAATATTACCAAATCCATGAACATTAGATTGTGACCCATCTGCCAAAGTGACTGCTTGACTTTCTCCATGTTTTTTAAAATCTATAAATAATTTAATGTTACCTGACATATGATCTGTGGCTCCTGAATCAATGATCCACTTTGAAGTTGGTTTTTCTCAGTTGGCAATTGTAGAAACAGCTGGTTTGTTTTGAGGTTCCTGATATTTTGAGTACTTATCAAATTCTTCAGTGGTCATCAGAACAGTTTTATGAGTATTGTTATTATTACTGGATGCTCCTTGATTCTTGAGTTGATTGTTGTATTGTAATTTCCTACATTCAATGATCAAATGTCCAGGCTTTTTGCAGTAAGAACACACTTTGTTATTTGGTCTCCCTCCACTTCTTTGAGGCCTCCAAGATTGAGATGGTGGTGGTCTCCATGTTTCAGGTCTATGTGAAGGATTCCATGGTGGTCTCATGTCAGATGGGGGTCTCCACACAGTAGGGGGTGGGTTAGAGCTTATTAGTGCACTGTTATTCATGTTTATACTTGGTGATACATTCTCAGTTCTGAGAACACGACTAAAGACTTCCTGAAGAGATGTTATTGTGGATCCAGATAGTATTTGTGACTTTGCTAACTCAAACTCTGGTGGTAAACCAGCAAGGAAGGACATTATGGCCATTTGTTCTCGTTGAAGTTGCTGAACCTTCACATCTGGGCTCATAGGTAGTAGACTATTGAATTCTTCATAAGTTCTTTTAAAGTTCATGAAGTAATTTGTGAGAGAATGATCTTGTTTCTCAGTTCTATAGAATGATTTACATACTTCAAACATACGAGTGAGATTACCTTTTCCAAAATATAAGAATTCGAGATATTCAATTAACTCTTTTACAAATTCACAGTGATTTATCAAGCTAATGACTTCATCATCAATTGAGTTTCTGATTTGCAAGAATAGTCGAGCATCTTCCCTTAACCAGATAAGATCCTTTTCTTCTGTAGTTACTGGTGGACTTGTGGTTAAGTGATCATCCTTATCAATGCTTCGAAGATACAATCGGATTGTCTTACTCCATTCTAGGAAATTTGTATGGTTTAACTTGCGATCTGTGATTTTTGACATTATTGGAAGAACATCAACCATAGTAGAATTCTTGCTTTCAGACATATTTCCAGATTTAAGAAATAAGTAGATCTGAGTCGATTTTGAGAAGCGCGATTTCGAGAAGCCCTAGATCTATCAAAAACACCAAGCACATTATCTGGACCAGCAACCAAATACATATACATATATATGTGTTTCATTACACAAGCATTACAAGTAGCCGTAACTTGAAACGAACCAAACTGACGACGATTGAAGCATCTCCCCCAATCGAAACTGATTCATCAAAGTCATTCAGCACGTAGAATATCTAAGGAGATTCAATGTGCCTACTATGACAGCGTATTCTGACCCCTGATAACTTCTCATGAAGTATGAGTGGCACATGGATCCCGCTAGAGTGACGAATGCCATCGAATGCATATGTTTTCCTATATTCCTTGAAGGAATAACGATCATGCGGTTTACGCAGTTACTACCCTGGTTCATCTCCTCGTCCAATCAACTAGCTCAGAAGTTTGTCGAGCAATTCGGGATGCATGTGACTCACACCAAGGATGTGATGTCATTATCCAATTTAGTCCAAGCGCCAGGCGAGCCGCTCAAAGACTTCCTGTAGAGATTCAACATCGGCGTCACTAAAGTGAGCAATCCCAGTGAGAATATCATACTGATGGTGTTGATAAGGGGAATCGACCCCAAGACAGACTTTAGTGACTGGTAAGCTAGAGAGCCTCCTACGGCATTGGATCGTTTCTGTTACAAAGTGAACCGGAACCTAAGCAAGAAGGAGGTAGAGCAGACTATGAGAAAGAACAATGCATTCCCGTTTGTTCAAGGAATTCAAAGCAAGGGCAGCATGGAGGCCTTAGATGAGGACTTAGATTCTAGGAGATGACCCAGAATCCTAAAATTAGACTCATATACTCCTTTGAACTATTCAATCGAAAACATCTATTTAGAGACTCGCAACCCAGAGCAGTATTAGAAACCATCCTCGAGAGAGTCCACCGAAACCTAGAAGAAATCCGGGAAATGTTGTATATTTCAAGATACACATGGTCATAGCATCGGCGATTGCAGACACCTCCGAGAGGTGATCGGAAAACTGATCCGAAAAGGAAAGTTTCAACAATCTGTGTAAGCCCCGCAGATGGTGGGTAGGTGATGCAGCCCAGAATGATACCCAAGATAATGCAGAAGATAATGCAGACCAAATTGGTGAAGTGTTAGGTCGCGAACGACCTAACGAGTCCTTTAAGTCGCTCCAACGACTTAGTGAAGCTCGTAGATGACCTAGTGGAGAGCTACGACCTAGCAAGTAAAACAAATCAAAGTTAGGTCGCGAATGACCTAACTCTCACATGCCGCTCATTTTAGGTCGCTCCGATTTCTCGAGTACCAGCTTTGACGAGTTACGACCTACGTTAGGTCGCGGAGAAGTTATACGACCTATGATAGGTCGCTGAGTTGGATGCCGCTTCTATTTTAGGTCGCTGCCTTCTGTTGTTAGGTCGTTCAGTGCTGCCTTTCTTAAGTCGCTCATGGGGTAGGTCGTATGAAGATTTCCAGAAAGCTATTTCGTAAGTCGCGTGAAGTGGTAGGTCATTAACGACCTATACTAGGTCGCTGATGGAGGCTGATGTATTGAAGTTAGGTCGCGTGAGTTGTATTTTAGGTCGAGGCCGATCTATGTGTTGTAAATATGTGTTGTAATGTGCTATGTTTCGTACTGTATTTCTGTGTTGTGTCTGTAGGTCGCAGACGACCTTAGTTAGGTCGTAAGTCATAGTTGTTAGGTCGTTGCCGACCTAAGTGTTGGTCATTTTGAGTCGTGTGTTGTAAAACTCTATAAATAGCGGGGTTGTGTCATTTGTAATAGTTAGTTGATTTTGAATAAAACTTTTGTTTGTTAGCTTTGTGCTTTCATTAAATCGGTAGTTGAGTGTGATCTCTTATCTCCTCTTTCGGCATTCGAGTGCGCTCGAATCAATGATCGTAGAAGTCGATTCGCGGAATCAAGTGCGCTTGATCAACGTCGAAGAATCGTAGATCTTTAAACACGGTATCGTGTGCGATCAACGTGTTTGGGATAGCTAGATTCCGGCATCTTTGGATCAACGGAGTTGGGCATTCAGTATTTTCTATTCCACCGATTACTACTTTCACACTACGCCATAGATGACCTTCTGCAACATTTTTGCAAAGTGTTGCCAGCTAAAATGTTGCGACAGCTATAAAATTTTGGTCCTACTGCAACGTTGTATTTTTGGTGTTACCTTAGCCATAAAAATGTGTTGCTCTAGCTAAACAAGTGTAACAGGATGCAACATTTTTATATAGTGTTGCTATAGATGTATTCAAATTAAAAAATTAATAAAATTAGCAATCCACGTGAATACGATCCAACGGTCTACATTTAATCTGATTGTTAAAATGGATCACCACTACAATTTGTCCCAAAATTTCGTTTTCCCGCTTTACTTTTCATAACATTTCGTTCTCACCCCCAATTTCCAAATCCCTAATTTCCAAATCATATTTTCGTTCCTCACCCCCAGCTACCCCCTGACCCATCGCCCCCAGCTACCCCCTGACCCATCGCCACCAAATCCTGACCCATCGCCCCCAGGTACCCCCTGACCCATCGCCCCCGGGCCCCAGCTACCCCCTGACCCATCACCACCAAATTGTCACCCTCACCCCCAGCTACCCCCTGTCCCATCGCGACCATCTAGCTCCAACCAGAGCCCCGTCACGACACTAAAACCCGAAGCCAAACAAAGTTTTCCGTTCAAACCCCTTTTGCCACCGCTGTCGTCGCCATCGCTCTTCTTTCTCGTTCCTCTCTATGTGAAAATTAGGGCACGCGATTCTTGCTGTTCCTGTTGCTGCCAGGAACACACCTAAGAGCGTCGAGACTGTGCCTCCTGAGTTGCTTGAGATACCACTGCAGTCCAATGAAGAGCAGGCTGTCTAATTTCCGGTTTGTTTTGACCTTTTTTTCATTTTGTGATATTTGATACTGTGGATTTATGCATTTTTTCATCTTGCTTCATGTATTTTGAGGTCTATTGTTGAATTTGGATTGGAGTGGTCTTCCATATTGCATCTTGAAGATAGAATAGAGAATGACTGGAAGAGCTATTTTGTAATGCACTAAAAGTGTTCGATACTTTGTGTGAATGGTATTGTTATCAAAATGTCCGGTTTCCTGTAGTTTCACATTGATATACTTCAAATTTTTCACTGCATTTTGTTCTTTCACATTGAGTAAACAAGTTTGGTTTTTCTTTTGTAGGCTAATGATGGTCCAAATCTGAAGATATATAGCTTGGTGCTTTGAACTAATGTACATGTATGAACTGACCTTTGATTCTCTTGTTCATGAAAGGCGAAGCAGTCTGCTTAGAGTTGATGGTCCAAATCTGTAGATATCAGCCAAGGGTGGTGCTTGGTTTTGTTGCGAATTTGCAGTGTGAAAGTTTAATGATGTTTGGGTTGTCGGAATGGGTAATCAGCGATTGTGATTAGGTGATTAGGCGATTTGGCAACCTGAAGTCGAATTTGGCAACTAAAATAGTTTGTTGGTAAAGCAATTAGAGGATGGAGGCTGGTGGTTTAGAAGTATGTGGGGTGCATCATTTTACGTCGTTTCAAAGAAGGTTCGATCTTCCGAAATCGAATGAACCGGACTGCGGTGCCCCGGGCCCCCGCCGGCGCTGCGCCCGGACCCGCTACTCGGCTCGCCTTCGGCTCGGCACTCGGCTCGCCTTCGGCTCGTCATATATTTGTCAATGTCGGTGTCTGTATAAATTGAAACTGCATATGTAATGAGTGAACTGAGTGATGTAGTGAGGAATATCTGTATATGTGAATATCAATGTTATATACCATTGAATTATAAAATAGTGGAGTCAGGAATTTGTACTATTTCAAATGTTGAAATATAATATTTATTTAAATAAATTACTGTTTAAATATCAAATTCTGTGCAATAGCATTTTATTAAATAAATATTTATTTTTATTAAAAAATCAAATATGCTCTACATTGTGGGCCCCACAAATTCAGAAAGTTAATATTTATAGCAACATTTTGGAATGTTGCTACAGATACCTATGGGTGTTGCCATAGACCCAAATAGGGTTCTATTGCAACAATATTACTTATGTTGCCTTAGATAGTCAAAATGTTGCCTTTGAGGTCTAAGGCAACGGCAAAAATTGCATCACCCTAAAAGTGTTGCCATAGACCTATGGCAACATTTTTCGGGCCTGAGCCAACAATTTTTTTGTGTTGCAGAAGGTCATCTATGGAGTAGTGTCATGGAATCATCATTTTGTTATTCCGCTACTGCATCATTTGGTATCAGAGCTAGACTTAGCCAATCATAGCTAAGCCGAGTCTTGGAGCCAATTTATTCGAAGAGTTTGAGGAGTTAATTGAAGCCATACATCATTTAGAGAAGTTGGTTGTTCATCGCGTTCATCACAAAGTTGCAACAAGTTTGGAGTTTTCGATCCGTATCATTTCGGATCTAAGGAGGAAAAGTGTTTGAATTTTGCGTGGAAACTTTGCGCGCCAAAGATTGAAGTTGAAGGCCGTGCATCATATTTGTTCACACCGAGAATTGAAGTATTTGTGAAGTTTCAAATCATGCCGCCGAGAAGAGCTAATCGCCATCAGAACGTAGAAGCATTGTATAGAAGAGAAGAAGCTAATGAGATGGAGCAAAGAATAAACGAAAACTTTAGTGAGAAGCTTAATGAAGGGATTGGTCGATTAGAGAAGATGATGTTGGAGATGAATCAAAATCGGAGAAGGGTTTCACCTGAATCTAACCATGGGGGAAGTAGAGTTTCACCACTTTCCAATCGAGAGAGAAGTGTTGATAATGATCGAAGACGTGATAGGAATGTGAATGATCGTGAACGGAGGAATGTAGATAGAAGGGATGTTGGTGGAAGACACGATGGTAGTACAGATGTTGGTGGTCAGGATCGACATCGATATACGTCAGATTTTGAAGAAGAGTATGATGGTGGTAATGTTCATGGACAAGGACGAGGACAAGGAAGAAATCAGTCGGAGTATGATCACAAGTGGGAGTCTGGGATGAAAACTGAAATACCGGAATTCAAGGGAGGTATGCAAGCCGAAGAGTTTCTTGATTGGTTAGCTTATGTTGAGGAAATATTTGACTTCAAGGAGGTTCCGGAGGATCGTAAAGTGAAGTTGGTTGCTACTAGGTTGAGGGGGAGAGCTATGGCATGGTGGCAGCAAACCAAACTTACTAGAGAACGGATGGGGAAGTCAAGGATTGTTGCTTGGGAAAAGATGAAGAAATTGATGAAGGCTACTTTCTTACCCTACAATTACCAATCACTAATGTATCAGAGACTACAAAACCTGAGGCAAGGGACGAAGGCTGTTACTGATTATGCAGATGAGTTCTACCAGTTGATTGCTCGAAATGACATTATGGAAACAGAAGAACAATTGACCGCTAGATTTGTGGGTGGACTTAGAACACAGATCCAGGATATGGTGAACATGTTCGACCCTAGATCTGTGGCAGAAGCACATCAAAAGGCGTTGGCTTGGGAGAAACAAGGAAGACGTGGGGGAGGTGTGTTTCCAAGTTTTACGGGGCAAAACAAAGGAGCGGGTAGTAGTTCTAATATTCCTAAAGCATCGAGTAAACCAGTTGTTCAGGAAATGGCTAAACCAAGGGTCAACACCAATTTCAAATGCTACAATTGTCAGGAAGTGGGTCACAAGAGCAGCGAATGTCCAAAACCGAAGAAGAGAACAATGATTGCTGAGGCAGAGGAAGATGAAGTAGAAGCTGACTGTTCCAATTCACTACATGATGAGGAGGAAGAAAATGTGTCGGGAGACGAAGGGTATTCATTGATGATGAAGAGGTCGTGTTTAACACCAAAGCAGGAGGAGGAAACTGGCTGGTTGAGGAGTAACATTTTTCAATCAACGTGCACTATCTTGGGAAGGGTTTGCAAGTTTGTCATTGATGCGGGAAGCTGTGATAATATTATCTCTACAGAGGCTGTGAAGAAGTTGTCATTGCAGACTGAGAAGCATCCGAAACCTTACAAGTTAGCTTGGTTGAGGAAATGTGGGGAGGTGAAAGTTGGAAGAAGAGCTTGTGTTAAATTTTCAATTGGGAAGAAATACAAGGATGAAATTTGGTGTGATGTTGTAGACATGGATGTATGTCATCTGTTGCTGGGGAGACCGTGGCAATATGATAGGGCTGCGCAACATGATGGACGTACTAACAGTTACAGTTTTATGTATGAAGGAACTAAAATCACTTTGATTCCTAAGAAGCGACAATAAGAAGAAAACAAGTTGGAGGAGATTGAAGAGTTGAAAACTTTGTTATCATTGAAGGAGTTTGTTAAGGAAGTAGAAGAGGAGCCTGAAGTATTCTTATTGATTGGACGTGAGAGTCATGAAGTGGTTGAGATTCCTAAAGAAGTGAAACCAGTACTGGGAGAGTTTGACGATGTATTTCCTGAGGAGCTACCAATGGAGTTACCACCGTTGAGGACATTCAACATCAAATTGATCTTGTTCCAGGAGCTGTGTTATCTAATAGACCACACTACAGAATGAGTCCAAAAGAACATGAGGAGTTGAGAAGGCAAGTAGAAGAATTGCTTGAACATGGGCGTGTGCAGGAAAGTTTAAGCCCATGTGCTGTGCCAGCGTTGTTAGTACCTAAGAAGGATGGGACGTGGAGGATGTGCACTGATAGTCGGGCGTTGAATAAGATTACAGTGAGATACAGATTTCCTATGCCAAGGCTTGATGATTTGTTGGATCAGTTGAGCGGGGCCACTATCTTTTCGAAGATTGATTTGAAAAGAGGTTATCATCAAATTCGAATCAGACAGGGGATGAATGGAAAACAGCGTTCAAGACACGTGAAGGGTTGTACGAATGGCTGGTTATGCCGTTTGGTCTTTCGAATGCACCAAGTACATTTATGCGGGTGATGAATCAAATCTTTAGACCTTTTATTGGGAAGTTTGTGGTGGTGTATTTTGATGATATACTGATATATAGTGGAAGTCCAGAAGAACACTTGCAACATCTGAGAGAAGTGTTGATGGTACTGCGACAGGAACAATTTTATGCTGCAACGAAGAAATGCGTGTTCATGACGCATAGTGTTTTATTTTTGGGATATGTTATATTAGGAGGAGGTATACAGGTGGATCAAAATAAAGTTGAAGCAATCAGAAATTGGCCACAACCCAGGACGATAACATAAGTTAGGAGTTTTCACGGTTTGGCGTCATTCTACCGAAGGTTCATTCCACACTTCAGTAGCGTGATGGCTCCAGTTACTGATTTTATGAAGGGGAAACAGTTTTTATGGTCAGAGGAAGCAGGGGTTGCTTTTGAGCGAATCAAAGAACTTTTGACGACAGCACCAATTCTAGTGTTGCCAGATTTTCAGTTGTTGTTTGAGTTACATACTGATGCATCAAAGGTTGGGATTGGAGGAGTGTTGAGTCAGAAGGGACGTCCTATTGCATATTTCGGTGAGAAGCTATCGGGAGCAAAGATGAGATATAATACATATGATGTGGAATTTTATGCTATCGTGCAAGCTGTGAAACATTGGAGACATTACTTGTTTCATAAAGAATTTGTTTTATATACTGATCATGAGGCGTTGAAGCATATGCAGGGACATGACAAGATTGCAGCTAGACATGCTTCGTGGATTACATACTTACAACAATTTACATTTGTGGTGAAGCATAAGTCGGGAATTATGAATCGAGTGGCGGATGCGTTAAGTCGAAGGAATCATGTGTTGACTACCATGAAGGTAGAGGTGACAAGGTTTGACGTGTTGCCAGATTTGTTTGTTGATGATCCTTACTTTGCTAAGATCATGGATAAAGTCAATGAAGGAAAAACTGATGAGTATGTGCTAGTGGATGGTTTTCTATTCAATGGAAACAGATTGTGTATACCAGAGGGCAGTTTACGAATGAAGATTGTGAAAGAGTTACATGAGGAAGGTCACGTGGGGAGAGACCGTACATTACAGTTGATTTCACAGTCATATTTTTGGCCTTCTATGAAGAAAGAGGTTGGAAGATTTGTGGAGAGATGTCATATCTGCCAAATTTCCAAAGGGACAGCAACGAATGCGGGATTATATATGCCGTTACCCGTGCCGGTTAAACCATGGGTTGATATCAGTATGGATTTTGTGTTGGGATTACCGAGAACTCAGAGGGGGAATGAATCGATATATGTTGTAGTGGACAGGTTTTCGAAGAAGGCACATTTCATCGCTTGTAAGAAGACAGCTGATGTCGTCCGTGTTGCCGAGTTATTCTTTAAAGAACTGTATCGTTTACGTGGTTTACCAGAATCCATTGTTTCTGATCGAGATACTAGATTTCTATATCATTTTTGGCTAAGTTTGTGGAAGATGGTGGGAACAAAGCTAAATTTCAGTAGTGCTTACCATCCGCAGTCCGATGGTCAGACTGAAGTTGTTAACAGATCTTTGGGAAATTTGTTGCGGTTCCTGGTGAAGGATAATCTGAAGAGTTGGGATATGAAGTTATGTCAAGCAGAGTTTGCTCATAATCATGCTATAAACCGCAGTACGGGTTTCAGTCCATTTCAGATTGTATATTCAAGCTTACCAAAGGGGCTGTTGGATTTGACGATAGTACCACAACCGAAGGGAACAGTTAAACGGGCCGTTGATTTTGTTGATGGGTTGGCAGAATGTCATAAAATCGTTCAGGAACGATTGGAGAAAGCGAATGAAAGGTATAAACGATCTGCGGATTTGAAGCGAAGAAACGTTGAATTTAATGAAGGAGATTTAGTATATGCTATACTAACGAAAGATCGTTTTCCAGTGGGAGCATATAATAAACTTAAAGCTCGAAAGATTGGTCCTGTAACGATCATGAAACGGATCAATGAAAACGCTTATAAGTTGAAGCTGTCGGAGGATATATACACTTCCGACGTGTTTAATGTTAAACATCTTATACCATATCATGGGGATGAGCTTGTTGTGGAAAGGGAAGGCGTAAATTCGAGGATGAAGTTTTCCTAACCAGGGGAGGATGATGCAGCCTAGAATGATACCCAAGATAATGCAGAAGATAATGCAGACCAAATTAGTGAAGTGTTAGGTCGCGAACGACCTAACGAGTCCTTTAAGTCGCTCCAACGACTTAGTGAAGCTCGCAGACGACCTAGTGGAGTGCTACGACCTAGCAAGGAAAACAAGTCAAAGTTAGGTCGCGAACGACCTAACTCTCACATGCTGCTCATTTTAGGTCGCTCCGATTTCTCGAGTACCAGCTTTGACGAGTTACGACCTACGTTAGGTCGCGGAGAAGTTATACGACCTATGATAGGTCGCTGAGTTGGATGCCGCTTCTATTTTAGGTCGCTGCCTTCTGTTGTTAGGTCGTTCACTGCTGCCTTTCTTAAGTCGCTCATGGGGTAGGTCGTATGAAGATTTCCAGAAAGCTATTTCGTAAGTCGCGTGAAGTGGTAGGTCGTTAACGACCTATACTAGGTCGCTGATGGAGGCTGATGTATTGAAGTTAGGTCGCGTGAGTTGTATTTTAGGTCGAGGCCGATCTATGTGTTGTAAATATGTGTTGTAATGTGCTATGTTTCGTACTGTATTTCTGTGTTGTGTCTGTAGGTCGTAGACGACCTTAGTTAGGTCGTAAGTCGTAGTTGTTAGGTCGTTGCCGACCTAAGTGTTGGTCATTTTGAGTCGTGTGTTGTAAAACTCTATAAATAGCAGGGTTGTGTCATTTGTAATAGTTAGTTGATTTTGAATAAAACTTTTGTTTGTTAGCTTTGTGCTTTCATTAAATCGGTAGTTGAGTGTGATCTCCTATCTCCTCTTTCGGCATTCGAGTGCGCTCGAATCAACGATCGTAGAAGCCGATTCGCGGAATCAAGTGCGCTTGATCAACGTCGAAGAATCGTAGATCTTTAAACACGGTATCATGCGTGATCAACGTGTTTGGGATAGCTAGATTCCGGCATCTTTGGATCAACGGAGTTGGGCATTCAGTATTTTCTATTCCACCGATTGCTACTTTCACAGAATCATCATTTTGTTATTCCGCTGCTGCATCAGTAGGGAACATCTGACCCCTATCAATAAAGAACTTTGATTATCAATTGGACCACCTACAGTCTACTTCCAACTGAGAAGGGCCGGGGCGAAGTGGAATAGCGAGCATACGATGCTACTTTACTTATCAATAAGATTTATTTCAATTTCGATTACGTTGTGAACTAAACTACTTCCAAATAATGAAGGTGACCAAGTACTTAGAGTTGGCCGCCTACCAACCTCCACGGACCATGATCGAACTTTTGGAGGATCATCAAGATGAGCATGATTCAACCACTCATCAGCTACCATATGCCCCAGACTTAGGGGTAAGGACTCGAAATGGAAAGTGGGTGTGACTCGACCATCCACTTCGTACTCTATGCTTCAATTCTAATAGAACATGTATGCCTTACTCCGAGCCCGACAAGGTCAGAATTCAATACAAAGTGGACACGATTGACCGTCCACTCATCTATCAGGGTGCCTAGGTATTTCCACATGCAATCCCTACTCCATACTAAGTAAACTTCAGGTATCTAGGTATCTCCATCCATACCTACTCCACACTAAATCAAGTCATGGTATCTAGGAATCCCTACCACAATACCTACCCAGTGTGACATCCCTAGGGTGATAGGTGACTAGCGAGCAACCATAACAAACATAACATCCATCAAACAATACTAACTGTCACCCAATGTACCAGATATTTGATGACTCATATGACCAACTGTCGAGGACTAGTGAAAATCCCGGTTCTCGATTGTGCTCACCGTGCTCATCGGTTAGAAAATCCCACACGGTTGTCTCTTGTTATACCGCTGTACCACCTGACCTAGACCCTACCGATCCAGGGTACAGACTTGCGCTACTAGCCCTCGGGTGCTCCCGCATATAGTACCCCTACTTTGAACACAACCAAAACACTCGGAGTCATCAACGATCCCTAGGCACAAACATATCCATCGAGCCCTACTCACTAGATATAGATCTGAACCCTACTGGTTCACTACTATTTCTTGGCACGAGCCTTAACACTCACCCTAGTCCACTATCTACAACATCACTGTAATCCGAGCTGCCATCCTCGATCCTGCTCACTACCAGAGCTCTTGATCTAAGAACCCTACTATCATGCCATCCAAAGCCCGAGATCTAGCATGATCCATGCAGTCTTGATACTATCATCCTGGAGCCTACTCCATACATCATCGAGTCACTATCTGCAGTATCAGACTACCAAGTCGAAGCACCACATCCCTGCCTCACCATCAAAATCACTAGGTTGAAGCACCACATCCCTGCCTCACATCAATATCACTCATCATAGAGTAATAACATCATATCTCTAAACTGGTCGCACGAACAAACCATCATGTCGTGCACCACGGTATCTCATCAACGTCAAAGCCACATATCGGCCAAATCGCCAATCGACAACAACGATGGACATCGACCACTCTACTATGGTCAATACCATCCACCTTGGTCTTGTACTCAACCAAACAGTTAAGTATAAACTAAACAGAAATATCCGACATCATCCACTTTGAAATCCAGATCCATCGGCACGTATCCCAAACCCTCTTTTACTGCTCATTTTTTTCATTAGATTCTCGAATGTGCGGAACTCCAACGTACAAGATGCTACCTACAATCAAATCACCGCTAATCGTCGTTTTTAATAAAAACAGCAAAATAGCAGACAATCCAAACAATCAAACATACATCCAAATATTCACACATCCAAACAACCATATGTCCATCCAAAATGTCATACATACAACATACATCCATATCGATTAATGTGTGAAATAACATCAATAATAGATCTAATCTAATATTTCCCTAACTATAGCACAACAATGGAAAATAAGTGATATTCTTTATAAATCATTTAAATATAATTATATATTCTTTTATAAAAATATAGTTGCCATATATGTATATATAATATTATCACGATTAAAAGCAAAAAATCATTCCCGAGAGTCAATATAACAATAAACAACCAATCATAGTAAAATGAGAGACAATATCACTCACCTTAGCCAGATCTATCCAAACCAGTGCCAAATGATAGATCTTACCAATACGATCCAAACGCAAGAAACCGCATCCAAAACGGACCTCGTATGCAAAAGATATAGCCAAAATAACATAAGAGATTATTTAAATAATTAATTATCCAAATCAAATAGCTAGTTACCCTAATTATCTCACTAACCTTTCTTCCTTCTTTTCAAAATCCAGACCGTGCACAAAACCCGAAATCATATACATACATGTTGATTTCTCCATCTACAAGCAATGATTCTTCGATCCGTCTTCGCCAAATCGTCCCTCTTCGTGTTCTCTTCAACCTAGTACCAATATGAACAAGCTTGATCAAGTCATGATGAAGTCAACCTGATGCGTGCCTTTGCCTATGCCATCGAATGTGTTTCACAAGAAAGGCTCAATCTACACCAAACTCTAGGATCGAGTGCTCCATCGCATGAGAATCATCACACAAATCTCAGATTCGCCTTTCGTTGCTCATTGATTCGGCAAATCAAAACCCTAGACCCACGGCAATGTGTCGATTTCGGTAAAACTCCACTAAACTCCAAATCGAGGATATTGGATTAAAGCTCTTGTCGATACGATCTTAATGAATCAAACGATATAATTTTTCGTTGGGTAGATGAAGAGAATTTGGTTTATAAATAGCCAGAAGAAGAAGTCGGCCTTGGTTTTGATGCTACGTGAATGAATAGTGAGAAGGCAAATGAATTTTGGAGGGAAGAATCTAATTTGGGATTTATATAATATTATATTATTCCATTTATTTAATTCTCTTAAATAAATGGTCATGCGTTTGGAGCCCGTGCGATCAAACGACGCGTCCAATCACCACGAAACTCATTTTCACGCATCACCTTATTTTTTCATATCCAATGGCACTAACCGCGTCTCCATCTAAGACTGCTCCCTATAAGGCTAATTTCATTTATTTTGAGACCATTTCGGGCATCGGATCGTCCTATCTCAAAATATAGCAATCCTTGTACTCATTTAAGTTTGCAATGTCAATCCGAACTCAATGGAAGTAGTCTCGAGTCCAAATTCGACCGGATGCGAAAAATCAAATTTTTGGGCCTTCATTTAATTAACGATTAAATATTTAAATAAACTATTTAAATATCCAATCGTTAAAAATACGGGCCATTACATTCTCCCCTCCTTAAAGAATTTCGTCCCCGAAATCACAAATCCAAGAGAATGTCTCCTAACATATCGGCCCTCAAAAATCTATTAGATTCCAGAAAAATTCAAAAGAACTTCCTTTGGATGACTAGTCCGCAAAATTCTACTACAACAAAGGTATGTATACAACTCATATCTTTAACTATACTAGATCATCTGTAGCCATCATCAAATGAGAATGCTATACCAAACAATAACTATCGCGCATGCCTAACAACCATATAGACATAAACTATCGTCTCAAGTGGGAACAATCAAATCAAACATGCATACATAAGATCTAACATCCAAAAAATAACATCCACGCCTATCCTACCATACGGAATAATTAACCATCTAGTATAAACATCCAATATGATATCCATAATGAAAACTGACCATAAAAACAAAATCCTATTGTCTAAAGAGCTCCGGACTAACGGTCCTCATGCTCCCCACAGTCTACCTTACCCTATCGACTTCGCTTTCATTCCACTGAACCCTACTACTCCTTCAACCTTTTCCTAACCTGATTCGTATCACATCTACGGCACGAATAGGCTTATGAGGTCTCCAAGTCTATGGTTTAGTCTCGGTATCATCTAATCCATTTAGTGCCAAATATCCAAATGCCTCCGGTAAGTTCTCCCAAAACCCATCATCGAACAACGAGTTTCAGCCACTTACAATGCACTTAGCACACAATGGAATCAACCTATCCATCCCATATACGACTCAACAAAAATGAATGTCGTACTACTAGACTTAAGGAATACAAATCCAGCGTCATCTGTCAACAAATCGATTGTGACTCAAATGCTATCTCTCTATCCTTAGTCATCGGCAATCCATCGATGCAGTCCTAAAACATTTGTTCCCACTACTCGAGAACAAATAATCTCTACGGAACCAACAACCCCGATTAGGTCTGCACTGCATTGTCTCATCAGACACTACTCACCCTTTTAATTTAGTCATAATCTCTACTAGTCTAGTTTAACGCCTCTGACTAGTACCAATCCACTAAATTAAAGTAGGTTTAACGGTCAAACTAGCCATCGCTTGGCTAAAGCTCATCGAGTCATGAAGTCGTAACCAGTGATAAGCTCAAGCAATACCCACTATAGGAATATTGCTCCCAAACTGGTACGTCTCCCACTCGAAACATGTAACACCCCATATTATTAGTAACAATATTTAGGATATTTAATTAGTTAAATAAAATAATGTAAGATGATTAATGGATTGAGATTTGTGATTAAATAAGGGGTAGCTATGCCATGTTAGATAAGTGAACTAAAGAATATAAAGATAATAAAAAGGTTAGGAAGTATGCAAGGGCAAAATTGGAACAAGGCATATCCATATACCCTAAACCCTTAACCCCTCAATATTCACGTTCACTTCATTTTCACAATTCAAAAATACAATCTAAGGCTGGCCACCATTAGAAAGAGTAAAGAAGAAAATGAATCCAAGAGGAAGAATCAAATCATTTAATCAAGAACAAATCTCACATCCTTAATCAAAAAGCTAAGGTGAATAATGACTACATCTCATATTTTTGATTGATTTCGGTTTTAGATAAATATGAAAGTATTTGCAATTGTTTTGCTATGTTTTGAATGATAAATGAATATGTATATACTTGTTGATGATTTAGGCTATTTGATATGCATTTTATGATGACAATTGATTTAGAAAACCTATTAAATGATATCCAATTACCTTGCGAATTTAGATTTAGATCAGAAATGATAATTTAGAAATGGGTTTCAATTTTCATAATTTTCTGTATTAATGTGGATTCTATATGAACTTTCTGGTGAAGAAAATGCTAATTTGGGTTTAAAATTAATTACGGCCAAATTATATTAGCTTAGGTTCAAAAGGTATGATTTTGAAAGGTATGTTTTGGCCTTCGGCCTATGGTTTTACTTCTTTTGAAAGAGATACGTTCGAAGGTTTCGAAAGGGGTACTTAGGGGTAGTTTCAATGGTTTCGAAAGGGTTGTTTATTGGTTTTAAATAAAGGTTTCGAATGATTGTTTTTGGCAATATAGCCTAAGTGTTTTAAGTTAAAGAGGGTTTTAACTTATTTTGGATGGATGAGAAAATCCTTAATAATTTCATAACATTATTTTGGGTAAAGTATGTATATATATCTAACATGGCAAATAGCTTAGAATAAAGCAAAGAGTATATTTTCCTTGTATATGTATGATTTAAAGGTTTAATCATTTTGAAAAGGTTTTCAAGGAAAAATTTAAAGGGTAGTTAACCCTAAGAAAATGACTCAGATTTGAATACCAGATGGGACTTGTGTAGGGTTGTGCCCTATACTCATTAGCTATTAGCCCCTTGCTAATCTAGTCCAAAATCCAGTGTGTAGGGCTTTGTCAGAAGTGAGACTAAAATTATGTTACACACAAAAAGGAATCTAAAAAGGAAAGATAGGTTATTGGTAAGCCTGCAAAACCATTAGGATCAGATAGACCTGGAGAAGTAAGAAAGGACAGACCATCCAGAAGGGGAGTATCTAACAATTGTTAGATTTTTTATGTTTTCTGGTAGGCTCTAGTCAGCCAAGGGTTAGTAGTTAGCCAAATAAAAACTACAGTGTCTGGACAGATAGTCCATATGATAATTGAAATGTGCTTATACATGATATTGCTTTACAGATTTAACCAGTTTTGGTTGCAAGATTATAATTTGCAAAAGATATGTTTTAAAAGGGTATATTAGTGAGGGGAAACCCGTTCTACTAAGCGGCGTGGTCTCACTTAATATCAAATAACCAAGATGTATTTAATATTCACACCAGGCTTTATGTCTGACTGGAAGTTTATTTTCCTTAAACTCTCGGCGCTCAAAATTTGATTTGAGTAGGCTGAGGGTTGAGGTTTACAGATTTTAGTTGGTTGGTGAATAAAGCTTCCGGAGATGAGCAGGGTGCTGACAGATAGCTAATTAGCAGTTGCTGATATATTTTGGATTAATTCCGCTGTATTGTAAATATAGTACTCTGGTCAACCAAGGGGGCATCGTCATATGTCGCTCTTGGCGTAATATTGTAATAACTATATTTTATCTGAACCTGGGAAAGCGATGTGATTATGAAATTTGAATGTGAAACATGTGTCTTGAAATGTAATCAGAAAAATATTGTTTTTGAATTTGTGATTTTGTTTCATATTCATTTTCTTCGGATATTATGAATACCATTAACATAGCCGTATTTAGTCGCTGGAAGTTAATACTATGGATGACTGCAGCATCTGTAGCGCTTAGCTTTGGGCCTCTAGATAGGGTATGTTACAACTTGGTATCAGAGCATAGTTTTATAAAAAACTTAACTAAAAAGATGATTTTTGAAAACATAATCCTAAGGAATTAGAGATAAGATTGGGGTATGGTATAAAGCTATAGTAACATACTTGTATTTGCCGTATATAAGTATGCACTTTATCTCTAGTCTCATATCTTTATTTGGTTATTTTTCTGTATCTCAAGAAGGTTCGAATGCAGATATGGATTCTCGAAGAGATAATGTTGGAGGAGGAAGCACCGTTGTAGATGGAAATGCCAGACCTAATATTAGAAGGAATCCAAGTCAGGCACGAGCAAGAAATACCGGTGCTGAAGCCCCACAAGTTGATATGAGAGCCATGTATCAATTTTTCGTGAATATAATGCAAGCGGGGGTTGCTGCTGGAGTAGTTGGGGGAAAGCCCGGAAAGCTCTAGTAGTCAACAATTATGCTGCTTTGAGTAGGGACTATGCTAGGTTGGGAGGAAAACCATTTGTTGGGACTGAAGATGCCATAGAAGTGGGGAACTGTTTGTTGCACTATAAGAGGATTTTCACAGATTTAGGGCTCAGTGATGAGCAGAAAAGATGGCTTGCTTCGAGGTAGCTTCAAGGAGCAGCTTTATACTGGTGGAATAGTGTGACAAATGGAGTGGATGAAGGAACCATGACATAGGCTGAGTTTAAGAGGAGGTTCGAGGAGAGATTCATGTCTGTGATGGCAAAGTCTACCTTGCTTAAAAAGTTTGCTGAGTTAGAACAGGGAGAGATTACCGTGTTAGAGTATGCTACAAGGTTTGAGGAGTTGGCTAGATATGGTCATGCCACTGTGGATACCGTGATTAAGAGAAATGAGAAGTTCATTATGGTGAAACCTGAATTGGCCAGGGCTACATTACCTCATATTAGGGATCCTTGTGATGTTATAATAAAGATGGCTCTAAGACATGAGGAAATTATTGCTTCGGTGGAGAAGAATAAGGCGAAGGAGGTCCAGATAGGGTAGAGTTAGAAAAGGAAGTTCTTTCCTAAGAAGGGAGCCCAGAAGGGTGGAGCCTTGAAGAAGGGAAAGTCAGATATTGTATGTTTTAAGTGCGACAAGAAAGGGCATTTATGCGAATGAATGTCGTTCTGGAGAGATAAAGAAAGTGACTGGGAAGAAGAATGTCAAATGCTTCAACGGCGATCAAATGGGTCATTACAAGAGCCAATGCAAGGAGACTGCTAAGGATGGAAAGGGCAAAGTATATGCATTGGAGCCAGCTACCTCGAGATCCACGGCAGGGGAAAAAGGAAAAGCAATGTTGGGAGGCAAGCTTATGATTCTTGATATGGCAGTTAGTGTTCTGTTTGATACTGGTGCATCGCATTTTTTTATATCTTATTGTTTGGTAGATAAGCTTGACTTAGAACCCTCATATTTAGTTACTTCCTTAAGGGTTGCAAATCCAATAGGAGGGTATGCAACACTTGGGATGAGATGTGACCACCTAAAGTTTGACTTGTTAGGTCATACTTGTGTTTGTAGTTTGCATGTGTTTGATTTCATAGGATTCAAAATTATTTTGGGTATGGATTGGTTAAGTAAATACAATGATAGGATATTTTTCCATGATGGGCAAATATCGCTTAGACATCCAGATTGTAGGGAGCGGATTGTATATACCGTAGAAAACCCTAGCCGTGAGGTAAGTGCTTTGTTGGGTGTTGTGAAAATAGAAGACGAGCTAAATCAAGTTTTTGTGGTTAGAAAATTCGTGGATATTTTTGAACCTGTAGTAGGATTGCCACCGAAATGGGCCATTGAGTTTCAAATAGATTTGGTGCCTGGAGCAAAACCGGTTAGTAGACCGCCAAACAGGATGACACCTACCGAAATGAGGGAGCTCAAGGTGCAGTTGGTGGATTTGGAAGGCAAGAATTTCATCAGACCTAGTAGTTCACCTTGGGGAGCAGCCGTAGTGTTTGCTAAGAAGCCGGACGGATTGTTAAGATTATGTATCGACTATTTTAAGTTGAATGAGAAAACGATAAAGAATCGATATCCATTGCCTAGGATTGACGATTTGTTTGATCAGTTGAGTGGAGCCAAGGTATTTTCACAGTTGGATTTAGCGATAAGTTTCCATCAGCTTAGAGTGGCAGATGATAGTATTCCTTTGACGACGTTTAGAACCAGATATGAATCGTACGAATGGTTAGTGATGCCGTTCGGGCTGACTAATGCGCCAGCTTTCTTTGTAGATTTGATGAACCGGATTTTCCGAGAGCACCTGGATAGGTTCATATTGGTTTTCATAAATGATATTTTGGTGTACTCTAAGGATGAAAGAGAGCATGAAGTTCATCTTAGAGTAGTGTTTAAGACGCTAAGGCAGCATTAGCTAAAGGTGAAGTTCTCGAAATGTCATTTCTGGAAGAAAGAAGTGAAATTTCTTGGCATTGTAGTTTCAGAGAATGGGTTATCAGTGGATCCAGCTAAGATTGAGGTCATGAATAGTTGGAAGAGACCAGAAATAGTGACTGAGATAAGAAGTTTTCTGGGATTAGCTAGTTACTATCGAAGGTTTATTAAGGATTTTTCACGGATAGCGGCACCAATGACCAAGCTAACTCGAAAAGATGTGAAGTTCGTTTGGACCGATAAGTGTGAGGAGGCATTCCAGAAGCTGAAACACTTGTTGACTAATGCACCTCTGTTGGTTATTCCAGAAGGAAATCAGGATTTGGTGGCATTCACAGATGAATATGGGACTGGGTTAGGAGCTGTGTTAATGAAGAGGGGTAGAGTAATTGCCTATGCCTCTCGACAGCTTAGACCACATGAAGTCAGATACCCAACCTATGATTTGCAGTTAGCTGCGGTGATTTTTTCATTGAAGGTGTGGAGACATTGTCTTTTGGGAGAAAGATTTGAATTGTATACGGATCATAAGTCGCTGAAGTATTTGTTCTCTCAGAAGGAGTTGAACATGAGACGGCAGAGGTGGTTAGAGTTCTTAGCTGCTTATGATTTCAATATTGAGTACACACCGAGGAAAGGTAACAAGGTTGCAGATGCACTTAGCAGAAAACATCAGAATGTAGTGTTGGCGATGATAGCTGAGTGGAACGATTTGGAAGCGTTAGCAACTTGCAGGGTACAGTGGAGAACTAAGAGTAGTTCAAGTACAGAAACATCTTTGTTATCATGTTTGGAAGTTCGAACAGTTATGATAGAAAAGGTTGCTTCTAAACAACTAAAGGATCAAGTGTTGGCTGAATGGATCAGAAAGCTAAGAGATGGAATGGAGAGCGATGACTTAAAGGATTTAGTATTGACCAGAATGGGTGGTTGAGAAAGAAAGGAAGATTGCGTGTTCCGAATACGGGAGACATTGGGAAGGAAGTTTTAGGGGAATGCCATCGTTCGAAGTTCACTATTCATCCGGGAGGAACTAAGATGTATCACGACATGAAGAGAAGTTTATTCTGGGAAGGTATGAAGAGGGATGTAGGCTTATGGGTGAAGCAGTGTTTGAACTGCCAACGGGTAAAAGCCGAACATCAGAAGCCAAGTGGGTTGCTTCAACCTTTGGACATTCCAGTGTGGAAATGGGATTCTATTTCTATGGATTTCATTGACGGGTTGCCAAGGTATAATAGAGGAAATGAAAGCATATGGGTCATTGAGGATAGGTTGACCAAGAGTGCCCATTTCATTCCAATTAAGTCAACGAGAACGACACTTGTGTTAGCGAAGTTGTTTATGAAGAATTTAGTTAGACTGCATGAAATTCCTAGTAGTACAGTGAGTGATAGAGATTCTTTATTCACTAGTGAGTTCTGAAAGAGTCTACTGGATACCTTTGGTACAAAGCTCAAGAAGAGTACCGCTTACCATCCGTAGAGTGATGGGCAAACAGAGAGAGTTAAAAAAGTCTTGGAAGATTTGTTACGAGTTTGAGCGCTAGATTTTGGGGGATCATGGGAAGACCATCTACATCTGGTCGAGTTTTCGTATAACAACAGTTATCAGGCTAGTATAGGCATGGCACCATTTGAAGCTTTGTATGGAAGGCCATGCAAATATCTGGTTTGTCGGTTAGAGACCGGGGATAGGTTGGTTCTTGGCCCGGATTTGGTTAAAGAAGCTGCAGAAAAGGTTGAGTTAATTCGAGCTAGAATAAAGGAAGCTCAATCTAGGCAGAAGTGTTATGCGGATAAAAGACAAAAAGACTTAGAGTTTTCTGTTTGAGAGCATGTTTTCATTAAGGTGTCGCCAATAAAGGGTGTGATTCAGTTTGGAAAATCAAGGAAGTTGGCACCGAGGTTCGTTGGACCATTTCCTATTATTGAGAGGATCGGGAAACTCGCATATAGAGTAGAGTTACCAAGCAGTTTGGCAGGAGTCCACGATGTTTTTCATGTTTCTCATCTAAGGAAGTGTACTTGAGATCGGGATACTACTATATCATCGACTATGTTAGATGACTTAGTTGTAGAGCTGAATTTGACTATAGTTAGAAAGCCAGTTAGCATAGTTGGAAGAGATGAGAAAAGACTCGGGAACAAGACAGTCAAATTAGTTAAAGTCCCGTGGAGAGACGTTGACAAAGACTGTACTTGGGAGACTGAGAATAGGATGAGAGATACTTATCCTGATTTGTTTGATGGTATGTTTTACCTTTGATTGTTTTGATGTGTACCTTATCGTAATTTTGAGGACGAAATTCTTTAAAGAGGGGAGTCTGTAACATCCTATATTTTTAGCAACATTATTTAGGATATTTAATTAGTTAAATTAAATTAAATAATGTAAGATGATTAATGGATTGAGATTTGTGATTAAATAAAGGGTAGCCATGCCATGTTGAATAAGTGAACTAAAGAATAGAAAGAGAATAAAAAGGTTAGGAAATATGCAAGGGCAAAATAGGAACAAGGCAATACCTTATACCCTAAACCCTTAACCCCTCAACATTCACGTTCACTTCATTTCTCACAATTCAAAAATATAAGTTAAGGCCGGCCACCATTAGAAAGAGTAAAGAAGAAGAAGAATTCAAGAGGAAGAATCAAATCACTTAATCAAGAACAAATCTCACATCCTTAATAAAAAAGCTAAGGTGAACAATGACTACATCTCATATTTTTGATTGATTTCAGTTTTAGATAAATTCCAAAAGTATTTGCAACTTTTTTTCCATGTTTTGAATGATAAATGGAAATGTATATTCTTGTTGATGATTTAGGCTATTTTATATGCATTTTATGATGAGAATTGATTTAGAAAACCTATTAAATGACATCCAATTGCCTTGGGAATACAGATTTAGACTAGAAATGATAATTTCAAAATGGATTACAATTTTCATAATTTTCTGAATTAATGTGGATTTTATATGAATTTTCTAGTGAAGAAAATGCTAATTTGGGTTTTAAATTAATTACAGCCAAATTATATTGGCTTAGGATATGAAATTTATATATGTTAGAAAACATATTAAAAATGATTTTCTGGAATTTTTGTCGAATTTTCCTACGTGTGTTAATGGATGTATAAAATTATTTAAGGTATGGGACTTAAATGTTTTATATATTTATAAAAGGAGAGGAGGTATTTTGTAAATAATTCAAATCTTTATTTCTGAAAATCGACAGTACTTTTAGAGAAGAAAAATGTGCAACCAATCATAATTTGACAAACAAGGCAGGTTAGGTACGAAGAAATAGTTTAAAAAGTCAAATCTACATGCTTTTTCCTATTTCGATGCTTTCGGCACCAGGTTCCGACTCCTTACCTCCGTCTCCGACTCCATCAAAACTAATGCACATAGTATCAGATACCTGGTATGTAGTGAATTGGACAAAGATGAAAGGTATTGGGTCGAAACATGGGGTTCCGAAGGGGTTTAAGCACTACTTTGCTTTTAAATGAAAATGCACCTGCTTTGCTTTTGATTGAATAGCTTTCGACTTGGTTAATGACTTTAAAAAGAATGGTTTCAAAGAGGTTGCGCCTTTGTTTTTAAATAACTACTTTTGACTAGGTCGAAGCCCCTGATTGCTGCTTTTTACCTTTCGACCTAGATTGGTTTCGAAAGGGTTACCATATCTTAAAACCAAGCTGCTTCTCCAATGCTTTCAAAGGGATGTTTTCGACACCATCACTTCTTTACTTAGGAATGCTTTCGAAAGAGATGCTTTCAACTTAAATGTTTTAACGACCCTTTTGCTCTATAAAAGGTAGAACCCAAATGATTTCGAAAGAGAGGGTTTTAATGGTTTCGAAAGGTGTTTCGACATGTTATAAATTGAACCCAAATGCTTTCCAAAGGCTTGATATTTTTATGCTTTCGAAAGGTTTTAAAGAAAGGTTTCTAAAGGGTGGTTCCCCAATGGTTTCGAAAGTCCTAAAAGGAAAGGTTTTCCAATGGTTTCGAAAGGCAATGTTTAAGTGTTAAAAAAGAGGATGTCTAAGGTTTTAAAACTTTTGAAGGAGATGTTTTCCAATGCTTTCAAAAGGATAAATATAAATGGTTTCGAAAGGTATGATTTCTAATGGTATGTTTTGGCCTTCGGCTGTTGGGAGTGTTTCCACCTACTACCGGACCAAACTTCCTTCCTATGCATAGCCGGACCAACTTCCTTCCCATGCATAGCCGGACCAAACTCCTTCCTACTCATAACCGAACCAACCCCTGCTCCACCCTACCGAATCAACTCATCACCAGACCAGAACCACCGGACCACTCCTCACAACTCATCACCAGACCAGAACCACCGGACCACTCATCACCGGACCAGAACCACCGGACCACTCCTTACAGCTCATCACCGGACCAAAACCACCGGACCACTCCTCACAACTCATCACCGGACCAGGAGCACCGGACCACTCCTCACACCTCATCACCGGACCAGAACCACCGGACCACTCCTCACAACTCATCACCGGACCAGAACCACCGGACCAATCACAACTCCACTCACCACCGGACTAACTCCATTCACAACCGAACCAACCTGGCCAGGCCAGATTACATCAGCCCAAGCCCACCAGCAGCTGTATACATCCTAGACCCCTACCCCTTGCCTCACTCTATAAATAGAGGGGTAGGGGTACAACAATGGAGGACAAGTCTGAGAGCTCAAGCACGGATAGGACTTTCAAACAACTTTCATATACTTGTATCAAAGCTTTGTACTTGTAATTTGAATAGAAAAGGAGAATAACATATAAAGTGGACGTAGGCACATTCTGGCTGAACCACTATAAATCTGCGTGTCTTTTACAGTTTAGTCCTTGCTTTTCATATATTTGCATAAATCACCCAAATCACTAAGAACAACATAAAATCAACTAAATCATACAACTTGGAGGTGTTTGTCCATTTTTTGTGCAAACATTTTTGGTGCTTTCATTGAGAGCTGAAAGCTCGAAGCTTCAGTTTCTTCCACTTAACCTTCTTCCTAAACAGCGTCGTTCATTGCTTGGAAAACATGCCTCCCAAGCAGAAGAAAGATGTTAACAAAGGAAAAAACATCGCAACCAGCAGTCTTCCAGATCCAGTGGACACAGACCAAGTAAATCGTCCCCTTCCAGCAACAGTACCAGATGAAGGTCAGGCAAATCCGACAACCCCTGCCTTAGAACAGCCGGCAGCAATTACTAGGGCAGATCTAGACAGGGTTGTGGCTGAAGTGACTAACCGCTTCACATCCCAGCAGGAAGCCTTGGTGGACCATCTCATATCACGCTTAAGGGATGCTGAAGAGTCCAACCGCAACACTGAATCATGGGGTGAGTCCCAGTCTGGAGGATCATGGAGACAGCAAAGATCTTCCTTATTCGAAGGAGCTAACGACAGAAGCGGCCATGGTAGGAGTCGAGACCGAGCTTAGCCCGAAGTTAGACCTGAGGAAATGCTTGGAACCGAACCCAACGGGAGAGGTACCGGGCAGAGGTCAACTGTAGCCGAGCCTGTCATACTGCCTAACCACGGAAACACCAGTGAACGGGGCCGAGCTAGAGTTCAGCCCGAAGTTGGACCCGAGGAAGCGCTTAGATCAGAACCCAGCAGGGGAAGATCAAGGCAAGGGCCAACTGTAGCTGACCCTAGCATGCTCCCAGAAGACCAAAGACAACCACTGGAAAATGTCAGGAATGATAGACGATACCATCCCTACAGGTCATCTGGACGGAATCAATCCCATAGAGCAGAGCCGAACTCATTTTTATCTGCTCCAAATTCTGATGAAAGGATGGCACGCTTGTTCAGAGAGTACATCCAACGGGATCAAAGAGATCGAGGCATAGGCGCTAGAGTAACCAGCCCCTTCGCCCGCAATATCGAAATCGCCATCACCCTCCGAGAATGGAAAATGCCAACAATGGAACCTTACAAAGGAACCTCCGACCCCGTTGTACACTTACAGAGATACACACAGCATATGCTCATGAGTGGAGCAACAGAAGGAGTGCTGTGCAAATGCTTTCCTCTATTCTTAGCAGATCTAGCTACCTCCTGGTTCTGCCATCTACCCCAAGGATCCATCGGCTCATGGGAGATGTTGAAAGAAAAGTTCATCAGCCAGTTCCGCATTCATGTAGAGCAGCCCAAGGACGCTTACTCCTTATCCAGTATCAAACAGAAACCCGGAGAGAAGCTGCAGCAATATCTAACCCGATTCAATGCCGTAGCGGCCGCAATCCAAGATATCGATGAGAGGCTTATCTTAATGGCCCTCTATAGCGGCGTGCACCCGGATACTAAATTTGCTAGAAGATTGACAAAAGAAAAACCAGCTACTCTACTCGATTTCTTCCATGAAGCCGGGAAGTATAGGAGGCTTGAAGACGCTGCCACTGAGGGGCAGTCAGGGCAACAAAATAAGGCAGCTCACGGCAACACGCCCGCTGTAGCAAAGGATGTTCGAAGAAATGATTCTAGAGACAATGCTGGGGGCAAAAAGGGAGAAAAGCGCCTATATCGGCCAGGACCGAGATTTGACACTTACACTCCTTTGAATGAAACCGTCGAAAACATCTTCCTTGCCACCCAAGCCGAAGTTAGATATAAACGCCCACCATACAAGAAGGAATCAGATGACACGCTTAAATCTGGAAAGTTCTGCCGCTTCCACGAATCTCATGGGCATGATACCAATGAATGCCATCATCTCTGGGACTTGATTGAAGAACACATCAGAAGGAAGAGACTGGAACGCTATGTAAAAGGTCAGAACAGGACTCCAGCTTTTGCCAATGAGAACCCAAGGCTACCCTCCCCAGAGATAGGCGGAGGAAATCGCAACACTAGCGGCTCCGCTCAAGAGAAGATAGTGGTCCATACCATCTCGGGAGGACCACACATCGTCGACAGAAGCTGGGAAGAGATGGAAAGATATGGAAAGTCGCTTAGAAACAATGAAGACTGTGTTAATTCTATTATAGAAGAACGCCACCCAAAGCGGAAAGAGAGTGATGACATCACATTCAGTAGGCGTGACCTAGAGGGAAGGCAGTACCCTCACATGGATCCCATGGTTATCTCTGCCCGGCTCGGTCCAGCCGAAGTTTTCCGAATTCTAGTAGACACTGGAAGCTCAGTAAATATCTTATTCAAGCATGCATTCGACAAAATGAAACTATCAATAAAGGACGTTTCTCCCTGCAATAAACCACTACACGGTTTCATTGGAGATGCGAAGATGCCCCTCGGGCAACTGGACCTCTTTGTTGAAATTGGAAGTCATCCCCGCTCCGTTGTGCGGAAACAGACATTTGTGCTGATAGAAAACCACTCGGCCTACAACGCCTTCTTAGGAAGGCCAGCCTTGTCTGACTTCCAAATTGTCCTGGCCCCATGGTGCCTAAAGATGAAATTTCCGACGGACAATGGAGTAGGGGAAGTGGAGGGAGACCAGGACGTTGCTCGAGACTGCTATGTAACTGAACTTCGCAGCAACCACAGGAAGGATAAAGGGAAGAGTGTAGAGGTCGCCCTCTGCACAAAAAGTTTGGAAGCATAGCAACTAAAGAAAGCCCCTCCTCTTCAATATACCAGCGACCCTTTCAATGAATTAGACCCCAGGGACAAAGAGGAGGAGGCCACCGCCGAGCCTGCAGAGGCTATGGAATTTGTATCTGTAGACAAACATGACTCGAGTAGACTATTGAAAATCGGGTCCCGACTAAAAGCAGAGTTGAAGGAACAACTCATTGACTTTCTCCGCCACAACTTGGATGTATTTGCGTGGTCACATGCTGACATGACCGGAATCTCCCCTGACATAGCATGCCCTGTACTAAACATTGATCCTACCAAGGCGCCCGTAAAACAAAGAAAGAGAAGTATGGGGGCAGAACGATCAGCAACCCTCGATGAAGAAGTAAAGAATCTACTTGCCAATGACTTCATACGAGAAGCCATCTACCCAAAGTGGATCGCCAACCCGGTACAGGTAAAGAAGGCTAATGGGAAGTGGCGAACATGCATTGACTTCTCCAACTTAAATGACGCCTGCCCGAAGGATTGCTTCCCACTTCCCCGAATCGATCAACTTGTAGACAACACGGCCAGGCACGAACTCTTATCTTTTATGGACGCATACTCTGGATACAACCAAATTCCCATGCGTGCTCCTGATCAAGACCACACTAGTTTCATCACTGACCGGGGATTGTACTGCTATAAGGTAATGCCTTTCGGACTTAAAAATGCAGGAGCCACCTACCAGCGCCTCGTCAACAATATGTTTGCAGGGCTAATAGGACAAACTATGGAAGTGTATGTGGATGACATGCTAGTAAAGTCAAGGAAAGCCGATGATCACGTAAGCCACCTGGGCGAGGTGTTTCGAGTTCTTCGCCAATACGGAATGAAACTTAACCCTCTAAAATGCTCCTTCGGAGTATCATCAGGAAAGTTCTTGGGATTCATCGTCCATGCCAGAGGGATTGAAGCAAACCCTGAACAAGTCCGAGCTCTAAAAGATATCAAAATACCTTCCACTCGAAAGGAAATGCAAAGCCTGAATGGAAAAGTGGCCGCCCTAAGCCGATTCATCTCCAAAGCAACGGACAAGTGCGTCCCCTTCTTCGAAGCTCTAAAGAAAGACAAAGGAAAGTTCGAATGGACTGACGAATGCTTAACAGCTTTCCTTAACTTAATCGAACACCTCCAAAAACCGCCGGTACTCTCGACTCCAAACGAAGGCGAAGAGTTATACCTATACCTTGTTGTATCATCTCATGCTCTAAGCGCTGCTTTGGTAAGAGAAGACAACCGCACGCAGCGGCCAGTATACTTTGTAAGTAAGAGGTTTACAGGGGTAGAAGTCAGATATCCTAAACTTGAGAAGCTAGCATACTGTCTACTAATCGCATCACGAAAACTTCGACACTATTTTCAATCCCATTCCATCAGAGTTCTGACCGATCAACCGCTAAGGCAGGTACTCCATCGTCCCGACACTTCTGGGCGACTACTTAAGTGGTGCATTGAACTGAGTCAATATGATATTACCTACCATCCTCGCACCGCCATCAAGGGGCAAGCCATGGCCGATTTCATTGCCGAATTCACTACCAACGAAGGTAAGGATCAATCAGAAATAGCAGAAGACATCAAGTGGAACCTCTTTGTGGATGGTGCATCAAACGAACAAGGCTCGGGGGCAGGTGTGGTAATAATCACTCGCAGGGGAAATAAGCTGCACTATGCTATAAGGTTGGAATTCGCTGCCACCAACGACGATGCAGAGTATGAGGCAGTGATAGCTGGATTAGAACTTGCCTTAGAAATCGGAGCCAATTCTTTGTGTCTTCATAGCGATTCTCAACTTATTGTTAATCAAATACTAGGAGAATTCCAGGCTCGAGAAGAATGACTCATAGCATATTTAAAGAAGACCAAGTTACTTCTCGGTCGATTGGACCACTACTTAGTCAAACACATCCCTCGGGAAGAGAACCAATAGGCCGACGAATTGGCGAAGCAAGCTAGCATGAGAGACGGTGCTATTTCCGGAGCAATAGCCATCTCAAAGCAACTGACCCCAAGTTTTGAGCAAGTGAATCTGATAGCTGCAACCGAAGAAGCAACTTGGATGACTCCCATCCGAGACTACTTACAAAGTGGCACACTACCCAATGGGCGTAACGAAGTCAAGAAAATCTTGAGGAAAGCTTCCCGCTACACAATACAAGAGGACACCCTCTATCGGCGTGGTTTCTCTAACCCCTTATTAAGGTGTGTCGCTGGAAGGGAAGCCACGGAAATCTTATCCAACATTCATCAAGGAAGCTGTGGAGATCACACCGGTGGGCAGACTTTGGAAAAAAAGATACTCCGATATGGATATTTCTGGCCCACCTTAAGCAAGGACGCCTTAGATTTCGTCAGAAAATGTGACAGATGCCAGAAGTTTGCTAAGATTCTGCGGCTACCAACAACTGAAATTACTCAAATGACCAGCCCCTGGCCCTTTGCAGTATGGGGAATTGACTTAATCGGCGAACTGCCAATGGGCCGAGGCAGAGCCAAATATGCTATTGTGGTAGTCGACTATTTCACCAAATGGGTGGAAGCAGAACCCCTAAATAAAGTATCTTCAGCGAAAGTTATTAACTTCTTGATCAAAAATGTTCTCTGCAGGTACGGAGTCCCATTCAAAATTATATCGAACAATGGACTTCAGTTTGACAGCGAGGAGTTCGCCAACTGGTGCCAAGAGAACGGAATTCACAAAAGCTTCTCATCCGTAGCTTATCCCGAGGCAAACGGACAAGTCGAAGCCGTCAACAAAATTCTGAAAACTCTAATAAAAAAGAAACTCGAAAAGTCAAAGGGCGCTTGGGTGGATGAACTCCCTACGGCACTGTGGGCCTATCGCACATCTTTCAGAACATCAACGGGGCACACTCCTTTCTCTCTGGCATACGGATCGGAGGCTATGCTCCCAGTTGAAACTATCGTGCCTTCCCACCGTATGATCCACTATAACCCAGAAGAGAACAAAGAACTCCTTCACATGTCTTTGGATCTAATTGAGGATAGAAGAAATGATGCAGCCCTCAAAGCAGCAGCCCACAAGCAAAAAGTGGCAGCACAATACAACTCCAAAGTCAAGCGTCGTACCTTACAAGAAGGAGATCTTGTCCTCAAGCGGATCTTCCCTCGCCCCGGAGCACTAGACCCAATCTGGGATGGACCATATGTAATTCATAAAGATCTCCACAATGGAGCTTATATTTTGTCAACAGTGGATGGAGAGGTGTTCCAGAGGGCATGGAACATCCAACACCTCCGTCGATACTTTTCTTAACTTGTACTTCCCATATGAAGTGAATTAACAAAGAGAATCAGTGGACGTAGGCATTTTCGTGCCGAACCACTTTAAAAAACCTTGTCTCTTTTTTAACTTGTTCCTTTATGTCTTGGCTGCTAGTTAACTTTATCCTTTTCTGTTGAACAAAATCCTGTGCATATAGCATTTCCATTCAAGGCACTCCACAGCGCAACTTCACCTGGACAAGACCTAACAGGTACTATGCGAATCTATGCCCTCGCCAATGAGACACTTTTTCTCCGACATCCCTCTGATGCGGGTTAACTCATTGCTCGCGACGGCCCTTAAAGCCAACTGTAATGAGCCGATTATAAGCCACCGAGAAGGCCGATTATAGCCAAGGCAGCTCATTACGGCGTTCGGCTTGCCGGCAACTGTGAACCTACTTTAAGCCCCAACATAAGGTGTGGCCAGCCAGGGTTAGTTCACGGTTGACGATCGGCACCCACGCTAGCCGGCCACAGTAAATCGAATAATACCCACGATTACGGGCCATAATGGCCCGGGTAGTTATTGTGCGCGATCTCGGCTCCGATGTGTCTTAAGTACGGCTGTGGTAAAAAAGATTAACTCCCCGCGGAGGCGTAAGATGGGTGACAAATGTCTCCAAGACCCACAGCTAGGGAAAGTGACTACAAAGCCCGTTTGCCACGAACTTAAGCACATCGAAGGCCTTCCGTGATTGGAAGTTTTACTATTTCGCATATTTCAATTTTATTCAAGAAACTTTTCTCCTATCCTCTGTAACAATCCCTGAAGTACAGGACATAGAATAAGAGACATTCGCTAATGGAAGCGGATACTCACAGCAAGACACTGGACCGCATTCCATACTCAGTCACGCAAGACATTCAAAGCTGCCATCTATAAGTAAAATATGAAGGGCGGTACTTTCTTCTTTCATGTATAAACACGTGGCTGTAATTTGTTCACACATCACACCAACATTGCAAAACATAAAATTATGTTTTAAACAAGAACTTGACATCAAACGCAATTGAATTACAAGCATATGCATAGTTATATTTCTCATACAACATGTCAAAATAGCAAAAATATTCAAAAACGACAGAATCAACTTAAGTTAAAAAGTTACACATCAAGAATAATGTTGTTTATTACCAGTAGCATAATTACAACCTAAAAGTTACGTTACTGTTTTGAGACTAACATATACAACAATGTCAAGTCCACAAAAAGATATCCAGGTCAAATCAAGGAGCCGGCTGCGTCGCAGTTTTGTCCTTGTCCTGTTGCCCACCTGTCCGGTCAAAGAAAGAATTCATTAGTGATAAGCAACCAAGTTAACGGAAATACTAGGAAGGAAGACTTACCAGCAACAGCTTCCTGACCATCCTGGTCATCATCCTCTACTTGCACACCTGCCTCCTCAGCAGCAAGAAGCCGCATACCCTGCTTCACCGCCACCTTCTCCTCCTTGGTAAACTGGGCAGTGACCACATCCATTCTAAAGACCGCGCCACCCTCTTTATCTGCATCAGCCCTAGCCTCCTCTAGAGCCCGGAGATAGATCCTGGCCATAACTCGGGGGTAATCATCCATCCAGGATAAGTTACCCTGTTTCCAAGTACGGAAATACATATCCTGGAGCATCTCATCCATCATCCCCTCGTTTTCCTCAAGCTCCCTCATTCGGGCCTCAAAAGCACGCAACTTAGCAACGGCAGCATCCCTCTCTGATCGGTATCGTGAGTGGTCCGCCTGAAGGGATATCCTCATCGCCTCCATCTCCTCCTTCAACCTGGACTGAGCAAGCTCCGCGGCCTCGAGTCTACCCGACAATTCCTGTGCCCGCTCGAGGTCCGCTTGTCGAACCTCATCCACCATCACAATGGCCATGTCAATTCGCTCCTTGCAGGCGGCCTCCTTTTTTCGCAACTCTGCCCTGCTGGCCTCTTCCATAGTCTTCTTCAGTTGCCTGGATGCGGCCTCGTGCTGAGAAATTTGAATGGCTTGATCGGCAAGCTGCTTAGCCTGGTTGGAGACCATTAACCGTAGCCGAATGTTGGCACTCCCAATTTCCTCCCCGGCCTTGACTAGTCGGGCATGATGCCCCATCAATTTCCTGTTCTCCTCAGCAACCCGGTCAATATTCGCCTTAGCTTCATCCCCCAGAGTTACAACCCGGGAAGTAAGCAAATCGAGGTCTAGGGACTTAGCTTCGTCAAGCACCCGTACCATGGGATTGCGAGGGAGAAGATGCTCACCAGTAACCTCATCGAAGGAGATGTCATGAGAGGCCGGGTCCAGGTCTGGATGCCCCGCAAACGGGTTACGAACCAAGCCAGGGTGATCTATCGGGGTGAAGGTTGGATTCTCGGACGGATGTGGGGAAGGCATAAATTCAGTATCATCCTTCGTAATATCGCGAATAGGCTAGAGTGGGGCCGGAGGACCAGGAAGAGATTCAAACGTAGATCGACTCCTCTTCCTCTTCTATATATCTTCTTCAATAACTCCAAGAAGAGGACGATAGCCGACTACGTCTCCAGGACGGTTAGTAGGAGGCTTCGGCTTGGAGGAAGCTTTGAGGAGTTTGTATTGTTCATGCTTATGCCGAAGATCTGAGGTCTTGGCCGTTTTGCCCGCTCCTAGAATGAAAACCAAGTGTCACCAGCATGTATTGAGCCATCATTCAAGAATTAAAGAGAAATTCACCTTGAATCGCAGAAGTTGCCTCAGTAGAAGCGCTCCCGGAAGATAAATCGGCGCCGGTCCCGACCTTACCAGCTTTCTTGGACTTCTCTGTTTCCTCCAACTCTTCGAAGGCTTGGCGGAGAGCGTCATCTGTCCACTCTTGAATCACGCCCGCCTGCCCGGGAGGCAAAGCCCTGGTGCCATCGCCGCCCTGTCCTTCGCCACCATCATCACCGTAACGATCACCGTCACCTTCTCTACCACTTCCGCTCTCCGCCTCACCTCCTTCATCCTCACCTTTTTCCTCCTCCTAAACATCTGGATGTGTGTTGGGAGAGGGTCCATCAGACTTCTTGAGTTTCTTTCCCCCGGCGACTGGATGCATCGAGAAGGGTCTCCTTTTGCTGCTTTTCGCCGTGGCCCCTCCTGTAACTTTGGCAGCTCTTTCCTCCGCCGTGTCTCTCTGCTTAACCACGGACTGATGTGGAAGGATCAGGTTGTGCCCCAGAAGTGTATCATTCCTGATCAAGTAAGAAGCCGACCTGTCCCTTCCCATAATGGCTTCTATTTCAACAGCCATCTGAACCAGGCGATCATTCTCCACGACCGCAAAACCACCTGTCGCTAGCAAGAAACAAAAACACATAAGAAGAAGCATTGCAGTTATAACGGAAATTATAAATAAAGCTTCACACTTACAACCGGAGGTGAAGCGACGGATGGAAACAGAGTCATCCCTGGTAAAAAACCATTCTTTCTTAAACATACTGAACTTCGAATATAAGTCCAGGACAGGCTTGAAAGATACGGCTGATTCCAAGCTGATGTATGGAGACCCCTTCTTATAGCCTCTCAAATTGTACAAGTACCGGATCTCCCGGTTGGAGGGAGGATGCCCGTATCTCCTCTGGAAAATGACAAACAGGCTCACCAGGATGGCGTAGGAGTTAGGATGAAGCTGAAACGGAGCTACCTTCAAGTAGGTGATAAAACTGATTATCCAAGCATTGATCGGGAGAATGGCCCCACACATGCAATGGTACCGACTATAGGAAAAATACCCTTCGGGGGGATTATATGGCATCACTCCCTCCCCCGGCAACAGCATGCGCGCTCTGTCAATCCCAAAGGAGCGGGAGATAACATCAAGCTGCTCGCCTTTCAGAGAGCTTGGGAAACAGTCAGGAGGTAAGTTCAGAAGCTCTTGAGGGCCATACCCATCTACTAGTGACCTCGGGGTGGGCCCATGACGTCCCGGTTCTAACTGAGCTAGGGGCACTACGGAAGGATCTTCTCTATCTTCGGATTTCTTCTTTTCTGATCGGGTTTCCACTTTATGAGACATTTATCTACAAACACAAAAAAGCATGTCGTTAGAACGAGGGAAATAAACGAGCAAGTACGTACAGCCTAGGATTTCACTCATAATTCAAGTCATAAAAGTGCATTCGGTAGTTCAAGGCCGAAAAGTCATTCGGTATTCAAACTCCCCTATCTCGTTCGGCATTTCCAACAGGGACTCATTCGGCACTCGGATTCATTCGGTAGTCCAAGGCCGAAAGGTCATTCGGTATTCAAACTCCCCTGTCTCATTCAGTATTTTCTACAAAGGTCCATTCGGCATTCGGATTCATTCGGTAGTACAAACCATAAGGGTCATTCGGTAATCACCTGATTCGGTATGATTCGGCAATATTGTTGATTCGGCAGAAAGATCTGATTCGGCTATCTCACTTGGTAGGGAATAACGAAAGCCTCAAGCCCATACTTATAGGCAAGCCCAAAATAGCCGGACTAGATAATTCGACATTTGGAACCGGATGAGGGCGTCCAGATAAACAAAGCGCGCCATACGCAAGCATATGCCCCACTTTGGGGGGCAAATGTTGGGAGTGTTTCCACCTACTACCGGACCAAACTTCCTTCCTATGCATAGCCGGACCAACTTCCTTCCCATGAATAGCCGGACCAAACTCCTTCCTACTCATAACCGAACCAACCCCTGCTCCACCCTACCGAATCAACTCATCACCGGACCAGAACCACCGGACCACTCCTCACAACTCATCACCGGACCAGAACCACCGGACCACTCCTCATAGCTCATCACCGGACCAGAACCACCGGACCATTCCTCACACTTCATCACCGGACCAGAATCACCGGACCACTCCTCACAACTCATCACCGGACCAGAACCACCGGACCACTCCTCACAACTCATCACCGGACCAATCACAACTCCACTCACCACTGGACTAACTCCATTCACAATCGAACCAACCTGGCCAGGCCAGATTACATCAGCCCAAGCCCACCAGCAGCTGTATACATCCTAGACCCCTACCCCTTGCCTCACTCTATAAATAGAAGGGGTAGGGGTACAACAATGGAGGACAAGTTTGAGAGCTCAAGCATGGATAGGACTTTCAAACAACTTTCATATACTTGTATCAAAGCTTTGTACTTGTAATTTAAATAGAAAAGGAGAATAACATATAAAGTGGACGTAGGCACATTCTGGCCGAACCACTATAAATCTGCGTGTCTTTTACAGTTTAGTCCTTGCTTTTCATATATTTGCATAAATCACCCAAATCACTAAGAACAACATAAAATCAACTAAATCATACAACTTGGAGGTGTTTGTCCATTTTTGTGCAAACATCGGCCTATGGTTTTACTTCTTTTGAAAGAGATACTTTCGAAGGTTTCAAAAGGGGTACTTTTAATGGTTTCGAAAGGGTTGTCTAAAGGTTTTAAAAAAAGGTTTCGAATGAGTTGTTTTTTGCAATATAGCCTAAGTGTTTTAAGTTAAAGAGGGTTTTAACTTATTTTGGAAGGATGGGAAAATCCTTAATAATTTCATCAACATTATTTTGGGTAAATTATATATACAACATGGCAAATAGCTTAGAGCAAAGCATAGAGTATATTTTCCTTGTATATGTATGATTTAAAGGTTTAAATCATTTTGAAAAGGTTTTCAAGGAAAAATTTAAAGGGTAGTTAACCCTAAGAAAATGACTCAGATTTGAATACCATATGGGACTTGTGTAGGGTCGCGCCCTATACTCATTAGCTATTAGCCCCTAGCTAATCTAGTCCAAAATTCCAGTGTGTAGGACTTTGTCAGAAGTGAGACTAAAATTATGTTACACACATAAAGGAATCTAAATAGGAAAGATAGGTTATTGGTAAGCCCGCAAAACCATTAGGATCAGATAGACCCGGAGAAGTAAGAAAGGACAGATCGTCCAGAAGGGGAGTATCTAACAGTTGTTAGATTTTTTATGTTTTCTAGTAGGCCCGAGTCAGCCAAGGGTTAGTAGTTAGCCAAACAAAACTACAGTGTATGGACAGATAGTCCATATGATAATTGAAATGTGCTTATACATGATATTGCTTTACAAATTTAACCAGTTTTGGTTGTAAGATTATAATTTGCAAAAGATATGTTTTAAAAGGGGATATTAGTGAGGGGAAACCCGTTCTGCTAAGCGACGTGGTCTCACTTAATATCAGATAACCAAGATTTATATTATTATTCACACCAGGCTTTATGTCTGACTGGAAGTTTATTTTCCTTAAACTCTCGATGCTCAAAATTTGATTTGAGTAGGCTGAGGGATGAGGTTTACAGATTTTAGTTAGTTGGTGAAAAAAGCTTCCGGAGATGAGCAGGTGGCTGACGGATAGCTAATTAGCAGTTGCTGATATTTTGGATTGATTCCGCTGTATTGTAAATATAGTACTCTGGTCAACCAAGGGGGCATCGTCATATGTCGCTCTTGGTGTAATATTGTAATAACTATATTTTATCTGTACCTGGGAAAGCGATGTGATTATGAAATTTGAATGTGAAACATGTGTCTTGAAATGTAATCAGAAAAATATTGTTTTTGAATTTGTGATTTTGTTTCATATTCATTTGCTTATGATATTATGAATACCATTAACATAGCCGTATTTAGTCCCCGGAAGTTAATACGATGGATGCCATCTTTAGCGCTTAGCTCTGCGCCTCTAGATATGGGATGTTACAAAACACCAACCACTACATTTCCCCTTTCAAACATCTAGGAAATGTCAAATCCATAGGAGGTTAAGAACTCTAACCATAGCTACTAGTGAAGGTAAAGATCCTTCTCAAAGAAGAGATACTACAATGACATGGGATCACCGAACAACTCAAACTCCTTTCTTTGCAAACAGTGCTTCCATATCACCAAAGCAAACTCTATCACCTCCAACTCCAAACCAAGAGTCGGATACTACCTCGCGGTATTATTACCACATGCATTTAAGTACCACAGGCAAGTGCGTACTATCGTCTCCTCATTCCCGCTTAAAATGAGTACTATCTATGCACTCGTCAACCTCTCGATCAGACTCACTAACGTGTATCTACACCTCACTTCTCAAACGAAAGCCTGATCCTCTCATAAATCAAAGGTCGATGATACTACTACCTTGGGTCCATTCAGATTTTCGGGCTGCCATAACTAAAGGATCAATAGCAACGTCCTACTCTAAGACAACGTGACCCAAGCGTCTCACTCCCTTCCTTCAGGAGTGATACCCCTAAAATCTAACCACTAATTGGTGTCTTGTGCTCATCTTCCATCTATGGGTAGATGAAAGTATCATCGCCGAACACAAGCACAACCCACTCAAGCGACCTCTCCAAACATGGTCTGTGAGATCCACAACATATGCCGACACGTTGGTTAGCCCGAACGACATAACCAACCTAAAATCAAGGTAGTGTACGAAACACTAGAATCGGCACACTCATCCACATTACTCTCAGTTGGTCCAACCTCAACGTAGGGTCTAACTAAGAGAACAACCTCATACTATAGAGCTGATCGAACAAGCCATCAACAAACGGGAGTACGAACATGTTCATCATCTCATCCAGCTCACAACAATCAATAAACAACTCCAAAGAGCCGTCCGTCCTACTAGCAAACACAACAGGTGCATCCTACCTAAATATACACCCATGGATGAACCATCACCTAAATAGGTCATCTGCTTGCACCTCTAATCTCCTAAGCTCTTTGGACACTCTATGCCTTAAAGGCATAACTACCAGTCCAATCCATCCAACCAGATTGATACAGAACTCTATCCCTATATGGTGGTAATCCAGTCACCTCCTCGAGTATGTCTGGACACTCTCCACTTACATGCACAAATGACATCCTATCATATGGAATATCGAGCGAATATATAAGGCTCCCCTGCTGGTAGCCAATCACTACCACCTGCTCCTCCACATCCCCGATCGTCAACCAACGGCCTCTCACAGTCCACCACTATTTCAATTCTCCTTCAGCCAGTCCGTTCTTAAACTATAATACCAACCCAACTAAATCCTAAAAAATCAATGTCTAACATCAAACAACCATGACTCAAAAAGGAAAATAGTCTCGACAAACCATGTATAGGCTGGCTAAGCCCCTAACTAGGTCTGTCACGATCAAAGATCGGTAACTATCTCGAGTCTCTATCCCAATATCTAACTATCAGATCTAGATATGAAGGAATACGAAACCTCGACGTCAAATAAAACACATATGGAACCATCGTATGCAGAAAGCATATGTCAAACGGTGATGCCCTTTCCCTTATATTTCATCGATGGAGCAATCGACAAAACCGGAAAGGCAGTCAATGCATATGCTTCCCGATCTATTCCTACTCAACCGATATGGGATAACTCTTCAATACTGGGTACCTCTTGATAATCCTCTTGAAGCCCCAGTCAAAATGACGAATCAATCAACCCCCAAGATGATCTCTCTACGCAATGCTAAACTTCGGTCCTTTCTATGTGGAGTGTCAATGGGAATAGACCATACCTCGATATCATATCGAATCCGACCATACACTACAACACAGACATATCGTCGTACTTCAAATCGGCGAACTCTCTAACCATCCCCGACTTCAGAAAAGGCAAGACAAATCTTCTTCGAAGCGAACTATGAACAAGTCCCAAGGAAATCGGTCCTTGGAAATCAGAGCTATAGAAACACTCCACTAATTCATCGTCCGTCCTTGGAGTCATCCAGAGGCTAACTTTTACCTCATGCATCATCTAACTCCAAGTAATTGGAGATCCTTTGCAAACAACCAACCAACTTGCCTCCCGATAGTCGACTCCGTTCTAAGGAATGGCCTGCCTCTTAGACTCTCATGGTCTATGCATGGCTCGGCAAAGTCAAATCTAGCCAATTACACTTGAGCACCATAACCATCCAGAACAAACCGAGCATCAAGGAAAAGATCGGCACCAACTCTACAAACATATCCTATCAATCAGTGATAGTGGCCCAAATCCTGCCCAATACTCAACTTAAAAGATTGAGTCGATAGTAGTTTTTCTTCCATGCCAGACCATTCAATTCTACGAAGAAGATGATCCATCTCTCACAAAGAAAACTGCATCAATAGTGCTCATGTATGCACTCAACTCATATACTATATATACTACTATATAGTTTTGAAAACCAAAATATATAACAAATACAAACTCTCTCGTATACACACACACTCTAGATCCAGTCTAAGGAAAAAACTTATACCCTATCTCTACCGGATCACGAGATCAACTAAGGTTAATCGGGTAACCTTTGCTCTGATACCAAACGTAACGACCGCCCTAGACCTACGGTGCAAAATGGTAGTTAAAGGAAAGAAAAAGAAATAAGATAAAGAAATAGAAGTGAAAAGAATGGAAAAGAAGAAAAAGGAAACATCAAATAACCAAATTACCTGTCGCATATCTCACATCGCATCTGAGCAAATATAATAATCAACACATGTATAAAACAAGAGAGACAATAATAACAATGTGAAATAATTATCTGAATAAAGATCCATAAAGTTATACAACACCATAACTGAGTTTATACAACGTGAAAGTAAACTTAACTGGAACACTATCTTATAATAGTAAATCAACACCGTCAAGGCTCCACAGTGTCACACAGCGGAAATATATAACAAATGCACATATAAATATAGATAACCGTCACCTCCTGGCGGTCCACCTGTAGAACTCCATAGTCATCCACCTGCTCTCGATCTACTCATTTAAGCGTACCAGAGATAATAGGAAGCAAAGCATAAAACCTCGGATCAGACAACAGTTTGGTGTGAGTGATATCAAATCTCGAAATACTATAAAACTCGATAATATACGGAACATAGGGTATATAAAACATACCTGACATGTCCCTATAACCATAGAGTCAGCACATAAACATAAATAATATGCTACTCTATAATATCGTAAAAAGGGTATACTATACTCAGTACCTGTCAAGGTGCTTAGGTATCTCCACCTACAATCACTACTCCACAATAAGTAAACTTCAGGTATCTAAGTATCTTCATCCATACCTACCCCATACTAAGTGAAGTCATGGTATCTAGGTATCCCTACCACAATACTGTGACGTCCCCTATCTTGGGGCCCAAGGCTAAGCGCTACAGATGTTGTAGTTAACTATAGTATTAACTTCCGACGATAAAATATGGTAATGTTGATGGTATCTATAGTATCAAAGGCACATGAATATGAAACAAAATCATTGATTTCAAAAAAACAACTTTTCTTATTACATTTCACAAAACATATTTCATATTTTATTACATAATCCCAATCGTTGCCCAGGTTCAGATCAAAAATAATTATTACATAAATAAGCCAAGAGCGACATATGAAGATGCCCCCTTGGTTGATTAGAGTACTAAATAGTCAATACAACACATCGAAAATAAAACGAAACAACTCCTAAATATAACTAACATCAGCCTCCTACTCATTTACGAAAGTTTTATTCATCCACCTACTCAACCTGTAAACCCAAACTCTCAATCTACTCAAATCAATTTTGAGCACCCGAGAGTTTAAGGGGAAAAACATAAACTTCGAGCCAGACATAAAGCCTGGTGTGAGTAATACTATTACATCTCAGTTTACTGATATTAAGTGAGACCATGCCGCTTAGCGGAATGGGTTTTCCCTCACTAATATCCCTTTAAAACATATCTTTTAGAAAATCAAAACCCTGCAACCAAACTGGTTAATCAAACTGATTATACCAAAAATAGAAAATATCATATATGCTCAAAAACAGGTAATAGATGGACCATCTATCCGAAACAATGTAGTTTTGTTTGGCTAACTACTAACCTTTAGCTGACACGGGCCTACTAGACAAACTAAACAAATTATCTAACAACTGTTAGACATACTTCTGGACGGTCTGTCCTTAACTTACTTCTCCAAGAGTCACCTGATCCTAATGGCACTACAAGAAAATGTTATATTAATAGCAAGCATGGATTGCACAGGAACATGACTTGCAATTGTTAAGTTGTTTGAGGTTAATTAATTAAAAAGACAGCATCATGTAACGCAATTAATAACCCTACTGAAATAAAATTCGCGTTCTAAATTCATTTCCCTCTAAATTATTTCAGGGCCGCCAAATTTACTTTTTCACATTCGCTTCTTCTTCCTTCAGGTTCCCACTCTCTTCAATTCTCACTATTCCACTCTCTTCGATTCTCACGATTACGCACTTTCTCTCATTTCTTCCTTCAATTGAGTTAATCTGAAAGCTCTGCAACCCTCTCTTCCTCGAGCTTGGTTCCGACCGATTCAGCAGTTGAAGCACGATTCTTCAAGCCTGGACAAAGGTAATACTTGCGTTATTGATTTGTATTTCCATTTAAATGATTCTCAGTTGCACACATTACAAATGATTTAGGGATTTGAATGTTATGTAAACCCCTTTTATAAAATATGAACAAAAAGGCGATATCAGTTTGATGAAAAATTTTTCCTTCGAAATATAAAGTTTTAGTTTTGACTTTTTATAGCAAGATTATTTGTTTATATTACAGAGTGATATTTTCGAGAGCAGTGATGAGTATAGCAGTGAAGAAGATACTTCTATTGAGAAGGTTAGTCCAATGATCACTCACATTTATTTTCAGGGAAATGCTTTTTCTTGCTGTCTCGAATTTAAGATATTGCTTCACTAGCTAATCAATTAAGATGTGCTTATGTATAGATATGCTTTGCAAAGATACAAGACAGAAAATCATGAGCTACAAGTAATGAACAACAAATGTTTTCATTGTAAATTTTAACTAATTCTAAGGTAAATGTTTATCTCTTAACAGTCTCTGAATCACCAAAACTTAATATATTTTGATAACTTATTATCTTCAAGTATGCAGTTTAGTCCAGTCCATGTATGCAGTGTATAATAGGAGAAATTTGAGTTAAGTAACACTTACATTTAATAATCTGGCTACGTGTGTAGATGGCCCTGTACATAATATAAAAGAGTCAGAAAAATGAATGAAGAAAGTATATGGTTAAGAGTTAATGTAAAGATAAGAGTCCCATGCTCCAATACTCTGTTTCCTGTCAACAAGAGGAGGTCCTCACAGCTCATAAAAACAAGGCTACATCATAAAGAATCAGGTGCATCCCATTTCCTTGTGTTCATTTTTGCGTTAAGTTCTATGTTTGTACAATTTCACATTTATAAATGCACAAACATCCATATGCAATGTGAAAGTCTAAAACATCAATTAATTATTGTTATTACATATTGTTATTTTAGCACCATTAAGGGACATTGATTAAGTTAATTCAAATGACAGTGTTTAGGTTAAGGTTCACTCTAGCTACTCTTTTATTGCTCGAATTTGTACACATCATCTACTTTCTCATCATGGGTGTTGCCTACCAATTTACTCAACTTGTCAAGTATTCTTACCTACCATAAAATATGTGTTTATTTTTACTAAACAATGCTTACTGACTTATCTGGTTACTAATTCAGAAGCTTGTTTATAGTTTGTTTTTAGCAAGACTCCTATTGATTTAGTTTTTCTTTTTGTCTTTAAATATGGTTTATTTTCAATTATCTTGCCCTATTGTACTAAACTTTTTAACATGCCATAAGTATTCAATGAGTTCATAGAAATATTGAGTGCACAAGTGCATTAGTGCATTGCTTGTTTAGAAAATACCCATCAGTGGGTTTTTATCCCAATGGAGTGCACTTATGACTATCAAAATTTGTTCCATTCTCATGTAATATAATTGTTTATTTAGTAAATTCCCAAAACGATTTCTTATAAATTTTATTTCCGAGGACACGACTATGCAAATGTTAGGTTTATATGTGTGATAATGTAATATTTCTATGTAGGGTTTGGGAGTCAAGACAATCTGTGATGATTGTATAATCGATAATGGTTTTAGAACAAGACAGAACTTTGTACGGTTAGTCGACCAGGAATGAAGCTGTCAACGATTTGAACATCCAATCGTACTATTTGTGCATATTGTTAAATAATTTTTTGCATGATAGTGGTTACCACTAGGACAAATCCAAGTATCATTGCAGATTATTGAATGTCAAAAAGGTATTCCCTAATGCTTATTTACATATTTTAACCAAAGTAAGCTAATTTGTATGATGGTTTATACTAATATTCTGTAGACTAAGGTGCACTTGCATAAGTTGTTCTTTGCTAATTAAGTGAGATCATTATTATCTCCATAGAGTTTCTCTAAGATGCACTTGCATAAGTTTTGGAATCATCGGTTGGCATTTGAGGAATGGTTCAAATAGTTTATTGATGTAATGCATAATTTTTTCATTATAATAAATTTCCCGTGGCATGATCTTATATTTAATTTGAAATTTTATCAAAATATTCATTATGAATTTAGACAGAAATGATTTTTTCTTTATTCTGAACCATTGGATCGAAGACCAATACAAGATATTGTGCGATGCATATATTTGGTTCTGGAACTAGTCCTAGCTTCTTTATTGTTTACTTGATTTTGAATGTATATTTTTGTGTCAGGGAAAAGTATCACTTGTTTGAGCGGATGGACTACATCGACTGCACATTTTCATATTCTTCCTTGCAGTCTTTCATGTTTCAGGCAGTGCTATTACAGTGGCAGTTGGAAGAGCAATGGTATAGTTTTGTCCCGAGAATTTAGAGCGTATTTTTATGGATTGGTGTACGTCTTTTGGTTTTTCTTTTTAACATTTTTGTAAAGATATGCGGATGGAGAAATTGAGAAATAGAGATTCAGTCTAGCGAGTTTGAATATGAAAATGGTAGTTTTTTCAACACATGAAGTTCAATATAACTTCATATTTAAGGATATATATAAACTTGCACATTTTGATTCTTGACAAGGCTCTTTCATAGCATAATTTTAACTATTTAAAATTTCAAACAAATCTTATATGATTCAACGATTTATAAATAAGAAAAATAAAAATTATCATATAAAAAAATTTCCAGTGATATTAGCGTGTCATCGCATATTTATTTTTTTAACTTGCACTGCTTTTGCTTTTATTATTTTTTGGGTCTAGCTGAAGACCCTCAAAGATTCTAGTTTACTCATGAGACCTCATTCATGAAGAAGCACACAAGTTATTGGAACGAAATGGCATTCTCATTTTATTTTGTAAGAATCTGTTGCTAAAATAATGCCTGATAACAAGACATGAATTTAGAGCCCTATACGCTTGTAACATGGAATGCGAACTATTCATGTACAAAATTTTATATATGATATATCATAACCTTTTTTTCTCTCTCTCAAGGGATGCTTTTTCGATCCATTTTTTGGATCAATAGGCAAACCTGATTACTCATCCATGTGGCATGGATTTATTTCTGTGAGTTACACTATCACAGTAATCCTTAACATGTATCTTTATTCACTCTGTTGACTCTTATTTTATAGGTTCATATTGCTTCAGTAAGTGAATTCAATTTCCAGAAATATATCAAAAGGTCACTTGAAGACGACTTCATGGTGGTTGTGGGTGTTAGGTAACAAAAAAAGACCACTATCAGTTTCACCAAATTTTCAATTTTATCTAAAAAGTTATTTAGAGTATTGGCCTTTTACTGTAATTAAATCCCATTAGGAAATCATATAATGTTAAATCCCAGAATATTGATATTAGTAACAACAGTCATTTATCCATCAACGACGACTTAGCTGAGGTCCAAAACTCCGATTAAGAGTTATTTTATATTTTTAATATACAGTTTAAGTGTTCTCATTTAAGAGGTAAGTCAAGGTACTTGATATGTAGCTGAGGATGCTGTCACCTTTGTCTCGTAAGAAAGAGGTGAAAGTTTCCTACTCTTCTATTTGGGTGCTCTAAGTTTAATAAAATTTACATAAATTTGTTAAGGCCTATTGACTCAATCAACATATTCTTTATATGCTTCACATCAAATAATTCCATTTTAATTTAGTTTTGAATTTTAGTGCACTAATAAAAGCCCTCCGTTTTTCTTCTTGGTGAAATAGTGTTGCTCTAATTCAGTATTTATTTCTTGTTGCGAAAATGGAATCAATAATGCTATGACTACAAGGATAATTATACCCATTAAACTCATTTGGCTATAGCAAAACACAACATTATCTAATTTCTTTTGCAACTATAATCAACACTTAATAATTTTTAACTTGTTACTCAACATTTTTAAGGACATTATTTGGAAAAATCATACATGCACTATCTAATTTCTTTTGTACCATTAAAGCCAGATTTGTATGTATTTAACATGTTTGTTTCTATGACCAACAGTCCTCCTTTGTGGGCTCAACTATGTTATTTTTGCTCCTTAACGTCAATGGCTTGTATCATTGTAAACTTTTGTTTTCGAGATTAAAATCATTTGCTTTCTAACAATCGTATATCTACAGGATGGAAAACACAATTATGGATATCTATCATGGTAATGATTGTATGGTTTTCTTGCTACATCTTGCTTTTCGCACCAAGATTGAAATATAAACCACAATATCAATTTATTACTTATGACAAAAAGAAACTATAAACGTTTTATTTTCCTTTTTTTAACTTCCTCTTTTTTTCTTTTCTTTTTTTTTCCCTGTTGGATAACATAACACATATGTTTAATGAACATTTGTTAACATATTTGATGTGTGTTAACTGTTAACCATTAAGGTTTTATGCTTATTTCAATAGATAGAAATCCATGGACACATTTAAATTAATCAACATTCAATAATCAGACTTTATTTAAATCAAACATAACATTAACATAATTTTTTTCCATTTACAATGCAAGAATGGACTGTTAGAGAGAAGAAACTCATGGCAAGATGGAGTTTGGGGGCACAAATTGCCCAATATCTAGGATGAAGCAAATGTAGCTCAAGTGGTAAGTCTAATTGGGATATCTTGATACTACCTCTGTTTATAATAAATTTAATAAATACATGGATTAAATAAATTAACTATGTATAAAATTAGTAATTAAGTATAATCATGATGGCATAAGTAAGTTATATGCACCTAATTATGTTTATAATAAATTAAAGTATACATGGATTAAATAGATTAACTAAGTTTAAATTATGTTTATATGCTCTCTTCCCACTTGCACTTGCATTTCTGGTGCCTGCTTCTTTCCAACATGATCTTGCAGTTTCTCCAGTATGTTTATGCATGTTGTCCTTGTTGTTTCTATGCCTATCTTGATTTTATTATGTACCATGCTAGCAGGGCTAATTTTATCTCAATTTTAGTTTTCAAGTCCGGCACAATTCCCCTTTTTACAGATGGTAAACAATATTATATAGTGCATATAGTCATATAACCGAGGTACAGATAGTATATCTTTACCTTTATGAAATGTGTTATGAGTTAGTGTCAATACTTGCGTACATAATAACAGTAGAAACCGATTGTCCGTGCTAGCTTTATTTTTCCTAATTACGTGGTGAGTATTGGATCCAGACAACTCAGAACAGTTAATGACTCTTAAACGATTGTCTGGGACCGATCAAGTATCTTGATTTAATCAAATATGGCCATGTGATGTCTGTGATCTAAAGAGGCGGTATTTATTTTCGTTTTTCTTGTATCAGATCTTTTAATCATTCAGAAATGCATTATTATTCTCTTCCACATATATATTTTGTTATAATAACATTAATTATAACTCAACTGGCAGCTGTTTTGAATCTTCTATTCTATGCCTGTTTCTTTTGCCTTCTGCCTTTCTATTTACTTCAGTTTAATCTTTCTCAAAATGCTTTTATACAATACGTTTAATTAGCTATTTTAAACTTGCAAAGTTTTAGTTACCAACTACCATTATGGCAGTTGTTTTCAGATGGAAAATAAAAGTGCAAGCACATGGAAATTTAATGCTTCTTTCACGACTCTTGTGATTATGTGATATCTTTTGAAGCTGTGGACTCAAATATCGAAGTCTAGTTTTATTTTATAGGAAATTAACCAACCAAATTTTGAATATATTGGAATTTCAGGTATGTTTTACCTGGTAATTCTTACTTCAAACAACAATATTTCAGTCTAAAAATAGTATTATTATACTTGTACATATATATGGAATGGAACAACTGAATCAGTTTACCGATCAAACTGATGTTTGACTCCATTCTTCAGTGTCGGTTGAAATAGTCATCTTATGGTTAGAATCTTTAGATATTCTCCAAATAATATTTTCATGTAATAATTCTTATTTAATCAACTTACACAACCGATGTGTCATACATATAATAACATACGAGAAATTGAATTAGAATCTAAAAAAGAAAAGAAAAGAAACATGTATTTTTATACAATCATGACATGTGCACCTGGGACAAAAGCTAACATTTATGAAGAGAAAACTGTAGCGTATATCAGCATTAAAATAACGTTTATCGTAGGTGTAGAATATGAAATCTTATTAATGTACATAATGTTAACTAGTTAGGATTGATCTGTCCAGCCAGGCTTTTACTGTCACGTACATTTGCAGTTTCTTCTCATAGGTAAGTGTTAAATAGGAAATGACTGAGAAATAAGATAGTATTTCATGACTGAGCTAAATAAGATTTCAGGTTAAAATATGTATAATTAGTAAAATTTTAGAGCTAAATAAAATAGTATTTCAGGCATCTGCGGAGTGTAGCATGCTTGTATTTCATGATTGAAAAATGCTCCTTTCATGTTGTTAATGATTAAGAAACATAATCCAGGCAAACAACACTATAGCAGTGTTTTTGCCTTCTAGAACCTCTTTGATCATTGCCAGAGCATGTTAAGTCATTAGAATCTAGAATTGTACACTGATTTATGAAATGAATCTCTACAGGGTAAAAAAATATCCATCTGATACTTGCAGCTAATGATCCTTTACTAAATTATGATTGCAGGTTGGATATAACACTAAATCAGAAACAGACATTCATCATGATGATAGTAATGGATCAAATGCTGTTTTTGCACATGGCAACAACGATACATCGGGCGCAGACAACAACAATGATTCATGCGGCACAAATAACAATAATGAAACATCTTGTATAGATAATGTTGAATGTGCTTTAGCAGCTTGTTCAGAAAAAGATTGTATAGAAGATGTATTTATTCCTAGTGATTAAAGACCTACAAAGAAGACTAAGTGCCCAATTGATGAACCAAGCCACCCTATTGAAACCAGTAACGGTGACTAATTTGATCTAGTAGCAGCGCATTGACATGAAATCTTAGTTGACTTATGTGTTGTATATTTGTTGATCAGGTAAATATGTTCTTGAATCTAAGATGGATATTTTGTGATTTGGCTTATAACTCAATTTGTGTACTTATGTTAATGTGATGAATGTGGTTTTTGAGTTATAATATATAAGTAGAATTGAAAATTGTAATCTTTGAATGTTATGGCAGCAAAAAATGTGCAATAGAATTTATTTATAGCGTTCTAACTATGCAATAAAAAAAAATTGTTCAGCTTTGTTATACTATAGCATCATGTTAGTGCTATACAAAATATTTTGCAAAGAGTAAATAGTTTTCATAGCAATAAGACGGTGCTATAATAGATAGTAATGAATTTTCTATAGCATTTCAATGTGTCATAAAAGGTTGACACGATGATTCCATAGCGCGTTCAAATGCTATAATAATATAGCATGTCGACATATTTATAGCAACTAAAATGCGTCATAAAAAGTTCTATAGCACGTTTCATAATGCTATAGAAAAGCAGTTGCACCAATATGGCCTATTTTAGATGGCAAGAAAAATACGTTTTCCATTGCAAGTATGACACGCTATAGTATCTACCAGACTTTTTACAACATGTTGATCTATGGCGATTATAGAATCGCTATAGAAAGTTTTTATAGCGGTTTTTACACGCTATAAAAAGTCCTTTTTGTTGTAGTGTGGTTTTTCGGGCTTACCAATAATCTATCCTTCTTACCTGTACATATATATTCCTTTCTGTGTGTAACCATCATTTAAGTCTTACTTGTGACAAAACCCTACATATTGGAATTTTATACTAAATTAGCTAGGGTCTAATAGCTAATGTATAGGATCCGACCCTATACCAGTCCCATCTGGTATACAAATATCTGAGTCATTTTACTCAAGGTTAACTACCCTTTAAGTTTTCCTTGAAAACCTTTTCAAAATGATTTAACCCTTTAAATCATATCTATAAAAGGAAAATATACTATTTCTTTACTCAAATCACTTTGCCATGATATATGCTTTACTCAAATATTGTTGATGAAAACTTTTTAAACCCTTGTTTAAACCTTTAAACAATCTCTTTCGATACCATTAAAAGTACCCCTTTCGACACAAGTAGGCCTAAAGGCCAAAACATATCTTTCGAAACCATTGATAATAGTCCTTTCGAAAACATTGGAAACATCTTCTTCGAAAGCTTTATAAACCGTAGACATCCTCCTTTAAACACTTTAAATATGCCTTTCGAAACCATTGGAATCCTTCCATTTAAACACTAAGGTAAACCTTTCGAAAACACTGGGGAATCACCCCTTTGAAACCTTTTCTTATTACCTTTCGAAAGCATTAAAGTATACTACGTAAAACAAACCTTTCGAAAGCATTTGGTTCAAGTCAAAATATATGGAACAACCTTTCGAAACTATTCCTTTCGAAACCGTTGGGTTTAAATTTCAAAATATCAAAAAGGGTCTTAAAACAGCTAAGTCGAAAGCAACTCTTTCGAAAGCAATTTCCTAAGAAAAGAAGTGGATGGTGTCAAAACCCATCCCTTTGAAAGCATTGGAGAAGTGGCTCTAATTTTAAAGCAAAAGGACCCTTTCGAAGGCACTGCTTCAAAAGGTATAAAGGCGACAGGTAGGGGTTTCGACCCCTTTGAAAACATTTACTTAAAACAAGGCGCAACCTATTTTCAAAAGCCTCTTTCTTTAAAACAATTTGACCAAGTCGAAAGCTGACCAAAATGAAAGCCATCTTATTCGAAAGCAAAGCAGGCGCCTTTAGACAACAAAACAAAGCTTCGACCCTTTGGAACCCTTTGTTTCGACCCAATACCTTTTGCTTATGTTCAATTCAATACGTATCATGTCTTTGATATCATGTGCATTAGTTTCGATCTGGTTGGAGGCGGAGGTACTAAGTCGAAAGGTGGCTACCAAAGATGGTGAGACAGCGGAACCTTAGAAAATTTGATTTTTTTTTACTTTAAAAAGTAATTTTTTTCAACTAACCTGCTTATCTGTCATCATATAATTGGTTGCCTTTACCTTTTCAAAATCTTTTCTAAAAGGTGCTGCCAAATTTCAGAGATTAACATTTTAAAACATTAGCAAATAGCCCCTCTCCTTTTATAAGCATATAAAACATTTAAGTCTTATACCTTAAATAATTTTATATATTTATTAAAACACTTGGGAAAATTCTACGAAAATTCACATAAATCATTTTTAATATCTTTTATAACATATTTAAATTTTTGACCCAAAACATAAATATAATTGCCGTAATTAATTTTAAACCCATATAACCATTTTCTTCATTAGAAAATTAATAATAAATCCACGTTAATTCAGAAAATTGTAAAACTTGAAACTCATCTCTAAAATATTATTTCTGACCATATATTAAAATCGCAAGGCATTTGGATATCATTTTATAGATTTTTCAATTCAAAACATGTCATATAATCAATATTGATAAGCATAATTCATCAACAAGCATATATATTTATATATATATATATATATATATATATATCTAAACATCATTCAAAACATGGCAATATACTTGCAAAAACATTCAGATCTGTTTCTAGAAACTGAAACATCAAAATTATGAGATGTAACATTTATTCACCTTAGCTTTGTTATTAAGGAGTTGAGATTTGTTCTTGAATTAAGTTGATTAGCTTCTTCCTCTTGATTCTTGCTTATCTTCCTCTTTATCTTCTTTAGTGGTGGCCGGCCTTTTGTTTAGTTTTAGTTTGTGGACATGAACGTGTAAAATGAGAGTGAGTAAGGGTTTAGGATATAAGAATAAGACTTATTCTTATTTTGCCTCTTATCTAATTCCCTAACCTATTTCATTTTAAATTCCATTTAGTTCATTAGTTCAACTAGGCACGGTTCCCCTTTACTATACAAATCTCAATCCCTTAACCCTTTACATTATTTCATTTAATTTATCTAATTAAATGTCCTAAATAATGTTAATCAAAATTAGGGCCATTATAGACTCCCCTCCTTAAATAATTTCGTCCTCGAATCCTGCCCTTGGTTTCCCAAGTATAGTCCCTCTCGTCGTCACTCCACCAAACTTTAGCTAATCTGACTTTCTTGTTCCTTAGCGTCTTTTCATCTCTCGCGACTATACGAACTGGCTTTCTAACTATAGTCAAATTCGGTTCCACTACAAGTCGTCTAACACAGTCGGTGCTATGATAGTCTTTAGATCCTGAATACACTTCCTTAGATGTGAAACATGAAAAACATTATGGCCTGTTGCCAAACCGTTCAGTAACTCTAACCTATATGCAGGTTTCCTGATCCTCTCTACGATGAGAAATGGTCCAGTGAACCTCAGCGCCAACTTTCCCAATTTCTCGAATCGAATTACACATTTCATTGGTGACACTTTGATGAAAACATGGTCTCCGACTGAGAACTCTAAGTCTTTTCGTCTCTTATCGGCATAACTCTTCTGCCTTGACTAAGCTTCTTTCATTCTAGCTCGAATCAACTCAATCTTCTCTGCAGCTTCTCTAACCAAATCCGGACCAAGAACTAACCTATTCCCGGTCTCTAACCAACAAATTGGAGATTTGCATGGCCATCCATACAAAGCTTCAAACGGTGCCATCCCTATACTAGCCTAATAACTGTTGTTATATGAAAACTTGACTAAGTGTAGATGGTCTTCCTATGATCCTTCAAAATCTAGCACAAAAGCTCGTAACATGTCTTCTAAGACTTTGTTAACTCTTTCTGTTTGCCCATATGTTTGGGGATGGTAAGCGGTACTCATCTTAAGCTTAGTACCCAAAGTCTCTTGTAGACTATTCCAGAACTCGCTAGTGAATAAGGTATCTTTATCGCTCACTATACTACTAGGAATTCCATGAAGTCTAACTATATTCTTCAAAAACAACTTAGCCAAAATAGGTGTCGTCCTGGTTGACTTAGCTGGAATGAAATGGGCACTCTTGGTCAATCTGTCCACTATGACCCATATAATTTCATTTCCTCCGTTTGTCCTTGGCAACCCAACTATAAAATCCATCGAGATAGAATCCCATTTCCATACTGGAATATCTAAAGGCTGAAGTAACCCACTTGGTTTCTGATGTTCGGCCTTTACTTATTGACAGTTCAAACACTGCTTTACCCATAAGCCTACATCTCACTTCATACATTCCCAGAAGAAACTCCCCTTCATATCCTGATACATGTTAGTTCCTCTCAGATGAATGGTGAACTTCGAACGATGGTATTCCTTAAGAACTTCTTTCTTAATGTTTCCTACATTCGGAACACACAATCTTCCTTTCTTTCTCAACCACCTGTTCTGTTCAAGATTGAAATCCTTCAAGTCATCACTCTCTATTCCATCCCTTAACTTTCTGATCCGTTCAACTAATAATGGATCCTCCTTCTGCTTAGAAGAAATCCTTTCAATCGTTACCAGTCGAACTCCTAAACATGACAACATAACAGTCTCCTTACTAGATCTAACTTCTGATCTCCACTGCACTCTGCATGTCGTCAACTCTTCTAAATATTTCCACTCGGCTATCATTGCCAATACTGCATTCTGATGTTTTCGGCTAAGTGCGTCTGCGACCTTATTGCCCCTTCCGGTGTGTACTCAATACTGAAGTCATAAGCGTCTAAAAACTCTAACCACCTCTGCTGTCTCATATTCAACTCTTCTGAGAGAATAAATACTTTAGCGGCTATGACTCGTATATAGCTCAAATCTTTCTCCCAAAAGGTAATGTCTCCACACCTTCAACGCAAAAATTACCGCAGCTAATTCCAAATCGTGAGTTGGGTACCAATCTCATGCAGTTTAAGCTGTCGAGATGTATAGGCAATCACTTTACCTCTCTGCATTAACACGGCTCCTAATCCTGTTCCACATGCATCTGTATATACCACTAAATCCTGATTCCCTTCTAGAACCACTAACACAGATGCATTAGTCAATAAGTGTTTTAGCCTCTGGAATGCCTCCTCAAACTTATCAGTCCAAACAAACTTCACATCCTTCTAGCTTGGTCATTGGTGCTGCTATCCGCGAAAAATCCTTAATGAATCTTCGAAAATACCCAGCTAATCCAAGAAATCTCTTTATCTCAGTCATTGTCTCAGGTCTCTTCCAATTATTCAATGCCTTGATCTTAGTCGGATCTACATACAACCCTTTCTCTGAGACTACATGACCAAGAAACTTCACCTCTTTCTTCCAGAAATGACACTTTGAAATTTCACGTTCAGCCGATGCTGTCTCAACGTCTCAAGCACAGTTCTATGATGAACTTCGTGCTCCCTTTCATTCTTAGAGTATATCAAAATATCACCTATGAACACCAACACGAACCTATCTAAGTGCTACCGAAAAATACGGTTCATCAATCTACAAAGAATACTGGTACATTAGTTAGTCCGAATGGCATTACTAGCCATTCGTACGATCCATATCTGGTTCTAAACATCGTCAAAGGAATACTATCCTCTGCCACTCTAAGTTGATGGAACCCTGTCGCCAAATCCAACTGGGAAAATACTTTAGCTCCACCCAACTGATCGAACAAATCGTCAATTCTAGGTAATAGATATCGATTCTTTATCGTCTTCTCATTCAGCTTACGATAATCGATACACAGCCTTAACGATCCTTCTGTCTTCTTAGCAAACACTACGGTTGCTCCCCAAGGCGAATTGCTTGGTCTAATAAAATTCTTACCCTCCAAATCCACTAATTTCACCTTTAACTCCTTCATCTTGGTAGGTGTCATTCTTCTTAGTGGTCTACTTACTGGTTCTGCACCCGACACCAAATCTATCCGAAACTCAATAGCCCGTTTCGGTGGCAATCCTACTACGGGTTCAAAGACATCGGCGAATTCTCTAACCACAAAAACTCGATTAACTCGTCTTCTACCTCCATAGCACCCAAAAGGCATTAACCTCAAAACTAGGGTTTTCTATGATATACACAATTCAATCTCTATAATCAGGCTGCCCAAGCGATATTTTTCTATCATGGCAAAATATCCTAGCATCCTATTTACTTAACCAATCCATACCCAAAATAATTCTGAACCCTACAAAATCAAACACATGCAAACTGCAAACAAATGTATGACCTAACAATTCAAACTCTAAGTGGTCACACTTCATCCAAAGTGTCGCATAACCTCCTATTGGATTAACAACCTTTAAGGAAGTAACTAGGTATGAGGGTTCTAGGTTAAGCTTATCTACCAGACAATGAGATATAAAAGAATGCAATGCACCAGTATCAAATAAAACTCTAACTGATACACCATAAATCAAAAGCGAACCTCCCAACACAGCTTTTCCCCTCTCCTCTACCGTTGGTCTCGAGGTAGCTGGTTCCAATGCAAACATTTTGCCTTTCCCATCCTTGGCTGGCTCCTTGCACTGATTTTTATAGTGCCCAATCTGATCATAGTTGAAACACTTTATTCCTTTCTTTTCAGCAGCTTTCTTTCCCTTACCTGTTCGGCACTCATGGGCATAGTGTCCTTTCTTGTCACATTTGTAACAGACCACTTCTACCTTTCCCTTCTTAGCAACTCTACCTTTCTGAGCTCCTTTCTTGTGGAAAAACTTTCTCTTCTGACTCTGCCCTCCTTGAGCTTCTTTGGCCTTATTTCTTTCAAGAAAAGCTTTCATCTCTTTATTCCTCAAGGCCATCTCAACAAGAACATCACTTAGATCCCTAATATGCGGTAACATTGCCTTAGCAAGCTTTGGCTTCAACCCCCTGATGAACTTCTCATTCCTCTTAATCACAGTACCAATCGTAGCATAGCCATATGTCGCTAGCTCCTCAAACCTCATCGAATACTCGAGCACAGTTATATCCCCCTGCTCCAACTTGGCAAACTTCTTAAGCAGAGTGGACTTAGCAGTTTCTGACATAAACCTTTCCTTGAACCTCCTCTTGAACTCAACCCAAGTCATATTCTCCTCGTTGACTCCGACTGTCACACTGTTCCACCAAAACAATGCTACCCCTTAAAGTTGTCTAGAAGCGAGTCTCCTTTTCTGCACATCGTTGAGCCCTAAGTTAGAAAAAGTCCTCTCGCAATGAAGTAGCCACTTCTCTACTTTGATTGCGTCTTCGATACCAATAAACGGCTTTCCTCCTAGCCGAGCAAAATCACTACTCAGAATAGCATAGTTATTCACTACCGGAGCTTCTTGGTTCCCTTCTCCAGCATATCCTCTGAATACTCCTGCATCAATTCCCGCCTGCATCATGTTGACAAACAATTGATACATTGCTCCCATATCTACTTGCGAGATTCCAACACCCACATTTGCAGCTTGTGCCTGACCTTGATTTCTTCTAGTATTTGGTCGGGCGTTTCCATCAGTTGTGGTGCTTCCCCCACCAAGGTTAACTCTTCTGTAACAACCCAAAATTTGAGCTATAATAATTAATAAATAAATTAACTAAACAATAAAATAGGTTTGTGAAATTGACAAAATCGAGCCACAGAAGTTGCACCATTGGATCCGTGGTAATTTTCCGATCAATTTCCATATATAACTTATCGAAATCGGAGTCGGTATGAAGAAGTTATGAAAGAAATAAGGAAAAAAACGACCCTAGGGGTCGACCCTCACCAGGGTCGGGTCGACCCATAAACCCCTCAGGTTGACTTGCCTTATTTTCTGGATGTTATTTCGTCCAGGTACGAGCCGAACAACCTATTTTGCAATTTTCGTCAAATCTCGTGCGTTCTTAGCTACATCCGACGGTTCCTAGCGAGCCTAAGACGTGGTTGCACCAGATTCAATTTGCAGTTTGTGCCTGAGGCTGAACCCTAAATAGAAAAATTCCTAGGGAGAAGGTCTTTTTAATAAAAATATTCTACAGCCTAGAAGCGGATCCAGGAAGGCCAAGGATTAGAGTTAAGGACCACATGTGAGTGTTTTGTAATTATTTTAGATTTGTATGAAATTTAAAATAATATGGTTCTCAATAGTTGTAGTTTTTCTATAATTTTGAGACAGTTTTTATGTAAGTTTATTTACAATCTGTTTTTAAGTAAATTTCAAAATTTCTTTCCAGTCTATTTTTATTCAGTTATTTCAGTTATTTATAGTTATTTACAATTATTTACATTTGTTTTAAGTTGGAATTTAGCCTGTAAATGTTAGTTTCTTTTTATAGGGATTTAATCCCTTTTTATGTGAATAGATTAAAAAGAGAAGAATTTGCTAATATGGATTAAAATAGAAAAACACTAAATTTACAGAAATCAAATGTATAATAATAAAAACTAAAATAAAATAGAGATGGACTGAAATAGGCAAATTTAAGATATTTGCAAGCATAATTATAATAAGTGGCTATAACTAAAAAGAGAAAATAGAAGGATAATAGTTGCAAGAACAATTATAACACATAGGTTATAATCAGAAAGAAAGAAATAACAGAAGAGGCTTATTTTAAAACTTTGATCTTGGATTAAATTAATAAGCAAATCTAGTAGAAATAACAGAAGAGGCTTATTTTAAAACTTAGATCTTGGATTAAGTTAATAAGCAAATATAGTAGAAATAACATAAGAGGCTTATTTTAAAACTTAGATCTTGGATTAAGTTAATAAGCAAATATAGCAGAGATAACAGAAGAGGCTTATTTTAAAACTTAGATCTTGAATTAAGTTAATAACCAATAGATAGAGGCTCAAATCTGTGGATTTAGGCAAGGGGCACAAAAGTAGAAGATTATTTGTTAGGACCAATACCGGCAGCATTCCCTTTCAGTTCTAGGACTGATGGTCTCACAACAGTTAGGTGCGGCTGGGCAGCATTACCTTTAAGGACTAGAACTGGTGGTCTCATAACAGTTCGGTGAGGCTGGGCATGCTTATGCTGATTAGGGTAAACAAAGGGTCAAATAGGGAGCGACAGTTAGTGTGTATCCGCGATGACCGAGCGTGCGGCATTGATTAGGGTAAATAATCCGCTACTACGTCCTAAGCGCTGAAGAGGTGTCTTTTGTTGTGACTAATAGGATTGGTTCATAGTGGCACAACAGAGATAGAATAGGCCGATCAAAGGGAAGAATTAGGATTTCAGCCTAATCAAGTTAGTAGTTGAGATAGGATTAGGGTTTCAACCTAATCACAGCAATTTAAGACAAGTGCAAACAATCACAATTAAACAATCGGTCAAACAGAATCATAAACAATATTTTATGCCAGTTTTATCTTTTCTGTATTTCCTTTCAAGCTAGAACTATTGCTTGGTCTATTATCTTTATCTTGCTTAGAAATGCTAGTAATTACTTTCACTCACCAGACATATTGTCTGACCCACTCCTCTATTTTCCCCTTTTTCCCCCATGGGCCGATAGAGTTGAGTTGATTCAGGTTGCTTGAAGATCCATTCCCAGAGTTCTCTCGTTTCAGGTGTATTCATCTACTTTTCATCTTTTTCATTTATGGATTGGCACTTGTGAGAGGGATCATTATTATTGTTACTTTTTGTACGCTGACTATGTGAGACTGAGATGTATTTTCATGAGACATGTTTTTATGACTTATTTTGAAATGATGTTTATTTTTGAAAGATAAGTTATTATTTAAATGTTTCCGCTATTTTTACTTTTTTATCTTGTGAATCTTAGTCTCTATGATGCTTTAGCTATACCTATAACGCACCACATCCTTTGGTGTGCTCTTTTTGGGTATATTAAGGGGTGTGGGGTGTTTCATTTGGTATTAGAGCCTAAGATTACAGGATTCCTAAAAACTTGTTTTAAAAGTAAAGTATTTTTCAAAGATAACATATTTTCAAACTAAAAGTATTTTTAAGAAAGAAACTCTTATTATAGAAATTGTTTTCAAGTATAAAAGAGTTTTATTAAAAATCCCCTCAAAGTCCAGTTCAACCTTCTTTCGATTCTTTCGAGCCTAAATTTTCTTTTCTATGCATAGAATGGCGGACGCCCCAAATATTCCAGAGGGTGTCCCAGTCCCTGGCTGGTTCCATAGATACCTCCAGGCTACGGCACCAGAGGTGCAAGGGCAAGCACCCAATGCAGCACCGGTGGGTGGAGATCCCGTTAATCCACCTGCAGCAGCCAATTTTTCTAAGCTATGCAAGGACTTCGCTAATCTAAAAGGCAGGAAATTTTCTAGCATGGAGGATTTCATAGAGGCATGAGCTTGGTTGAGGGATACAGAGCGGATATTTAGGCTATTAGGATTGGTGGACCGATAGAGAGTTCAGCTTGCATCTTGGCAGTTGAAGGAAGAGGCTTCTTACTGGTGGAGATTGTAGAGATGGAGGGTAGAGACATTGGTTGGTTTGGATTTCGAGAAAGGTTTGAGAAAAAGTTCCTGCCACAAGCCGAGGAAAGCATTCAGTTGGAGAAGTTCATTAGTCTGAAGCAAGGGAGTCTTTTGGTGAAAGAGTATATAAATCAGTTTAATGAGTTATCGCAGTTCGGAATGGAGCTTGTTAATACACCGCATAAGAAGGCCACCAAGTTTGCTAAGGGTTTGAACTAGCCCCTCCAAGTGTTAACATTAAGACATGTACCTATGGGAGCGACGTATGAATCACTTGTGGAGATGGCTCTTATGACAGATGTAGCTAAGAAAGAGGAGGTTAAGGAGGTTCTTAAATCAGAAGACTCTAAGAAGCAGTGGTGGAAGAATAAGAAGGATAAGGACAAGAAAAAGGAGGAGGACCTCAAAAGGGACAGATCAACAAAGGTGAGATATGTCATAGTTGTGGATTGGTTAGGCATTTCACAAAGGGCTGTAAGAAGGAAACAATGAAGAAGAGGTGTTACAGCTATGGGCAGCCTGGCCACCTTAGCAGAGCTTGTCCTTAGAAGATGGGGCAGAGAGCAAGCACACCTACGGCGTAAGTACAGGCTTTGGATGCAGCACCTTCTAGTAGTGGACCGGATCGAGGTAGGAAAGTCTCTGTTGAAGGTTTGGTCTCTATTTTGGATTTTCCTATTCGGACTCTTTTTGACTTCGGAGCATCGCATTCTTTCATTTCTAGTTCCTTGGTTGATTGTTTGCACTTAGATATTTCTCTAGTCGACCCTATAGTTGTTTCAAACCCCGTAGGAGGATCGGCACATTTATCCTTGATTTGTAGTGGTTTGAAAACTTTTATACTAGGCGTAGAGTTTGATTGTGATGCCTATGTACTGGGATTTTCGGGATATGGGATGATTTTGGTGATGGACTGGTTATCCACTTATGGTGCGATATTGGACTGTGAGAGGAGAGTCGTTAGACTAAAGACATGTAGCAGATGGACTCTCGAGGTTTCTTGCGACCCACATGGGTCAGTCATGTTGAGCTTTCTTTTTTCCCTTGATTCATCACTAGCAGAGTTAGATTCAGTTCCAGTCGTTAGAGATTTCCCAGACGTTTTTGGAGAGGTTAGGGGACTACCCCCTAAGAGAGAGATCGACTTTAGGATATATCTGAATGACAATGCTAGGCCAGTGGCATTGCTCGTGAGACATATGGCTTCTAGGGAGAGGAAGGATTTAAGTAAGCAGATATGTGAGCTATTAGAGAAAGGCTTCATCAAACGAAGCATATCTGAGTGGGGAGCACCAATCATCTTTGCTACAAAGGCGGATGGTTCCCTTCGACTTTGCGTAGACTATAGAGAGTTGAATAAGCTCACAAAGAAGAACCGTTACCCACTTCCTAGGATATACGATCTTTTCGATTAGTTGGTTGGCACTTCAGTATTTTCTCAGCTTGACTTAGCCACTGGATTTCATCAGCTTAGGGTCGTTGACGATAGCATCGATAAAACAACATTTAGGACACCCGATGGACTCTTTGAGTGGTTGGTTATGCCGTTTCGGCTGACCAACGCCCCAGCCTATTTTGTATATTTGATGAGCCGTGTTTCTCGAGATGTCCTAAATAAGTTTGTTGTAGTGTTTGTTGACGACATTCTGGTGTTTTCCAAGAGTATGGAAGAGCATGCTATTCATCTTGAGGAGGTTCTTCGTACACTTCGTGTTCATCTGTTGGAAGCAAAGTTCTCGAAGTGTCACTTTTGGCATAAGGAGGTGCGTTTCTTGGGGCGTGTAGTCTCTAGAGAGGGTTTAGCTGTGGATCCCGCTAAGATAGTAGCAGTACAAGATTGGAAGGCCCCCTAAGAACGCTACTGAAGTTAGAAGCTTCCTAGGTTTAGCTGGTCATTATAGGAAGTTTATCAGAGATTTTGCTAACATTTCAGCACTTGAGGTTAAGCCTACCCTCATAGATCATATTGGCTCAAGGCAGCGAGAGGATTCAGAGCTTGTGGATATTCTGGATAGGATTAGCAGAGGAGAGGTCTCTAGACATCTCCAACACTATTCCATTGATGGTAAAGGATGACTAAGGAGAGATGGAAGACTTTGTGTTCCCCGCACTAGTGATTTGATGAGTGCAGTTCTAGTAGAAGCATACCATCCTCAAATGACTATTCATCCGGGTGGTGATAAGATGTACAGGGACATGAAAAGAGTGATTTATTGGAGTGGCATGAAGAAGGATGTAGCAGAGTTTGTGGCCAAGTGTCTTATGTGCCAAAGAGTTAAGACGGAGCAGTAGAGGCCTGGCGGATTGCTTCAACCACTGGATGTACCCGAATGGAAGTGGGTAGTTTTTAGATGGACTTCATAGATGGTTTACCCCGATCTAGGAAGGGGAATACCAGTGTTTGGGTGATTGTAGATCGTTTGACTAAGAGCGCCCACTTCATTCCGGTCAAGAGTAAGAGGACATCACCTTATTTGACATCCTTATACATTCGTGAGACAGTCTGACTTCATGGAGTTTCCTCTAGCATAGTGAGTGATAGAGACCATATCTTTACTAGCGAGATTTGGAGAAGCTTGCAAGAGGTTTTAGGAACATAGCTTAGATTGAGTATGGCATATCACCATCAAACGGATGGCCAAACGGAGAGAGTTAATAGAGTTCTTGAGGATTTGTTGAGGATGTGCATTCTTGATTTTGGAGGAACTTGGGAGGAGCACCTTCCTTTAGTGGAATTCGTATATAACATTATTTTTCAGGCTAGCATTGGGATGGCTCCTTTTGAAGCTCTTTATGGAAGACCTTGCAAGTCGCTTTCGTGTTGGTTAGAGTCTACAGAAAGATTGCTGCTGGGTCCCGACATTGTTAGAGAGACTCTAGAAAAGATTTATTTGATTAGAAGAAGAATGAAGACGTCACAAGATAGACAGAGATCCTATGCAATGAAGGGATATTGAGTTCGAGGTAGGAGATTTGGTTTTCATTAAGGTATCTTCGCTAAGAAAGGTAGTGAGGTTTGGATCAAGTGGGAAACTTGCTTCCAGATACGTAGGACCGTTCCCCATTGTAGAAATGGTAGGGAAGATGGCGTATCAGATAAAGCTACCGGTGAGGCTCATGGGAGTTCATGATGTTTTTCATGTTTCGCACTTGAGGAAGTGCTTACATGATTCGGGAGAGGTAGTGGAACCTAGCCTACTTGAAGAAGTCGACGTGGAGAGAGAAGCATCGATTCATCGCAATCCTACCAAGATTGTTGGACATGATATCAAGAAGCTTAGGAATAGGGAAGTCCCATTGGTTAAGGTGCAATGAGGAGATAGTATTGAGGACGCTACGTGGGAGGCTAAGGAGAAAATACGTACCTTTTATCCGCATTTTTTTGATGGTACGTCTTGAATTTTCTATTTCCATCTTTAGTTTTGAATATGTTCTTTCCTTTAGTATCCTTTGGAAGGGTAGATCTTAGGATTTAACCTATGGATGGTAGGACTGAATGTAACATGTTACTAGAACATGTTATGTATGTTGGACGCCAGTGGTTGCAAGTGTTTGCTAATGGATGCATATACACACACTAGGCACTATTATCTCTTAGGGATCGGCCTAACTAGGTCACTAAAGCATATGCATATGGATGTGTGTGCACCCGCATTTTAATTTCCATGGTTGCTATAATGATTGATTATCATATGATTGTTGCATTTGGATGATGAGTGTAGCACGCATATAGAACTATTAGTTGTCATTACGGAATTTGTATTTATTTGAATACATAGCACGGACATGATTGCATAAAAGGAGGTCGACTGAATAAGTAGACCGTCTAATCTATTGCATTAGTTAAGGACATTGACACTACACTATTGCATATAACATAAATTGCATTAGAAAGCTTAAGGACAATGGATGTAATGGACGATGGTTGAATATATGGTTGTAGAATTTGATGAAAATATTTATTTCATTCTTTTGACCTTGGAGATTTCGGGGACGAAATCCTTTAAGGAGGGGAGAATGTAACAACCCAAAATTTAAGCTATAATAATTAATTAACGAATTAACTAAACAATAAAATAAAATCTGTTAAATTATAAGAATCGAGCCACGGAAGTTGCACCATTGGGTCCATGGTAGTTTTCTGATCAATTTCCATATATAACTAGTGGAAATCTGAGTCAGTATGAAGAAGTTACGAAAGAAATAAGAAATAAAAAAAAAGACCCTAAGGGTCTACCCTCACCAGGGTCTGGTCGACCTATAGGTCAACCCATAAACCCCACAGGTCGAACCGCCTTATTTCCTGGATGTTATTTCATCCAGGTACGAGCCGAACAACCTATTTTGCAATTTTCGTCAAATCTCGTGCGTTCTTAGCTACATCCGACAGTTCCTAGTTAGCCTATGACGTGGTTGCACTGGATTCAATCTACAAATCCAACAGTCTGAGATCCCTAAGTCACACTGACTCTAGGCTTAGCTATTTTTCTCATTCAGATTTTCTCCCAATTGGGTTTATTGCCTGAGGCTGAACCCTAAATAGAAATATTTCTAGGGAGAAGGTCTTTTTAATAAAAATATTCTATACCCTAGAATCGGATCCGGGAAGGCCAAGGATTAGAGCTAAGGATCATAGGTGAGTGTTTCGTAATTATTTTAGATTTTTAAGCAATTTAAAATAATATGATTCTTAATAGTTGTAGTTTTTCTACAATTTTGAGACAGTTTTTATGTAAGTTTATTTACAATCGGTTTTTAAGTAAATTTTAGAATTTCTTTCCAGTCTATTTTTATTTAGCTATTTTATTCAGTTATTTACATCTGTTTTAAGTTGGAATTTAGCCTGTAAATGTTAGTTTCTTTTTATAGAGATTTGATCCCTTTTTACGCGAATAGATTAAAAAAAGAAGAATTCGCTAATATGGATTAAAATAGAAAAACACTAAATTTATAGAAATTAGATGTAAAATAAGAAAAACTAAAATAAAATAGAGATGGACCGAAATAGGCAAATTTGAGATATTTGCAAGCATAATTATAACAAGTGGTTATAACTAAAAAGAGAAAATAGAAGGGTAACAGTTGCAAGAACAATTATAACACATAGGTTATAATCAGAAAGAACGAAATAACAGAAGAGGCTTATTTTAAAACTTAGATCTTAGATTAAGATAATAAGAAAATATAGCAGAAATAACAGAAGAGGCTTATTTTAAAACTTAGATCTTGGATTAAGTTAATAAGCAAATATAGCAGAAATAACTGAAGAGGCTTATTTTAAAACTTAGATCTTTGATTAAGTTAGTAAGCAAATATAGCAGAGATAACAGAAGAGGCTTATTTTAAAACTTAGATCTTGGATTAAGTTAATAAGAAAACATAGAAGTAGGGCCCGTACCAGCAGCATTCCTTTTAAGATCTAGGACTGATGGTCTCACAATAGTAGGTGAGGCTGGGACACGCTTATGCTGATTAGGGTAAATAAGTGACCAATAGATAGAGTCTCAAATCTGGGGATTTAGGCAAGGGGCGCAAAACTAGAAGATTGTTTGTTAGGACTGGTACCGGTAGCATTCCCTTTCTGGTCTAGGACTGATGGTCTCACAACAGTTAGGTGAGGTTGGACAGCATTCCCTTTCAGGACTAGGACTGATGGTCTCACAACAGTTAGGTGAGGCTGGGCATGCTTATGTTGGTTAGGGTAAATAAAGGGTCAAATAGGGGGCGATAGTTAGTGTGTACCGGCGATGACCGAGCATTTAGCATCGATTAGGGTAAATAATTCACTACTGCGTCCTAAGCGCTAAAGAGGTGTCTTTTGCTGTGACCGATAGGATTGGTTCACAGTGGCACAACAGAGATAGAATAGGCCAATCAAAGTGTAGAATTAGGATTTAGCCTAATCAAGTTAGCAATTGAGATAGGATTAGGGTTTCAACCTAATCACATCAATTTAAGATAAGTGCAAACAATCACAATCAAACAATCAAAACAATCGGTCAAACAGAATCAGAAGCAGTATTTTATGCCAATTTTATCTTTCTTGTATTTCCTTTCAAGCTAGAACTATTGCTTGGTCTATTATCTTTATCTTGCTTAGAAATGCTGGTAATTACTTTCACTCACCGGACTTATTGTCTGACCTACTCCTCTAATTTCCACTTTTCCTCCTATAGGCCAGTAGAGTTGAGTTGATTCAAGTTGCTTGTAGATCCATTCCCAGAGTTCTCTCGTTTTAGATGTATTCTTCTACTTTTCATCTTTTTCATTTATGGACTGGCACTTGTGAGAAGGATCATTATTATTGTTACTTTTTATACTCTGACTATGTGAGACTGAGATGTATTTTCATGAGACATGCTTTTATGACTTATTTTGAAATGAAGTTTATTTTTGAATGATAAGTTATTATTTAAATGTTTCCGCTAATTTTACTTATTTGTCTTGTGAATCTTCGTCTCTATATTGCTTTAGCTATACCTATAACGCACCACATCCTTTGGTGTGCCCTTTTGGGTATATTAAGGGGTGTAGGGTGTTTCATCTGCCACCTCTAGCATCCATATCTGCATTTGAGTCTTTGTACGATACAGAGGAATAGCCTAATAGAGATGGGAGAATAGAGATATAGCATATACTTATATATTGTAAATACATGTACGTTACTATAACGTTATCCCATAACCCATTCTTTTCTCTAATTCCTTAGGATTATGTTTTCAAAATCATTTTAAGTTTGATGTTTTGAAAAACCTATGCTCTGATACCAAGTTGTGACATCCCCTATCTTGAGGCCTAAAGCTAAGCGCTACAGATGCTGCAGTCATCTATAGTTTTAAATTCCGACGACAAAATACGGTAATGTTAATGGTATCTATAATATCAGAAGCACATGAATATGAAACAAAATCACAGATTTCAAAAAAACAACTTTTATGATTACATTTCACAAAACATATCTCATATTATATTACATAATCCCAATCGTTTCCCAGGTTCAGATCAAATATAATTATTACATAAATACGCCAAGAGCGACATATGAAGATGTTCCCTCGGTTGATCAGAGTACTAAATAGTCAATACAATACAATGGAAATAAAATGAAAAAACTCCTAAATATAGCTAGCATCAGCCTCCTGCTCGTCTACGGAAGCTTTATTCGTCCACCTACTAAACTTGTAAACCAAAACTCTCAATCTACTCAAATTAATTTTGAGCACCCGAGAGTCTGAGGGGAAAAACAAAAACTCTAAGTCAGACATAAAGCTTGGTATGAATAATACTATTACATCTCGTTTACTGATATTAAGTGAGACCACGCCGTTTAGCAGAATGGGTTTCCCCTCACTAATATCCCTTTAAAACATATCTTTGAACAAATCAAAACCCTGCAACCAAACTAATTAATCAAACTGATTATATCAATAATAACAAATATCATATCTGCTCAAAAACAGGTAATAAATGGATCATCTGTTCGAAACAATGTAGTTTTGTTCGGCTAACTACTAACCTTTGGCTGACTCGGGCCTACCAGACAAACTAAACAAATTATCTAACAACTGTTATACATACTTCTGGACGGTCTATCCTTAACTTACTTCTCCAAGGGTCACCCGATCCTAATGCTTTTTCGGGCTTACCGATAACCTATCCTTCTTCTCTATACATATATATTCCTTTGTGTGTAACCATCATTTAAGTCTTACCTATGACAAAGCCCTACACATTGGAATTTTGGACTAAATTAGTTAAGGGCTAATAGCTAATATATAGGATGCGACCCTATACCAGTCCCATCTGGTATTCAAATATCTAAGTCATTTTACTTAAGGTTAACTACCCTTTAAATTTTCCTTGAAAACCTTTTCAAAATGATTTAACCCTTTAAATCATACCTATACAAGGAAAATATACTATTTGCTTTACTCAAATCACTTTGCCATGATCTATGCTTTACTCAAACTATTGTTGATGAAAACTTTCGAAACCTTTGTTTAAACCTTTAAACAATCTCTTTCGATACCATTGAAAGTACCCATTTCGATACAAGTAAACTACTTTACTTTATAACCTTAGGCCTAAAGGTTAAAACATATCTTTCGAAACCATTTACCATAGTCCATTCGATAATTCTGGAAACATCTTCTTCGAAAGCTTTATAATCCGTAGACATCCTCTTCTAAACACTTTAAATATGCCTTTCGAAACTATTGGAATCCTTCCATTTAAACACTAAGTTAAACCTTTCGAAAACACTGGGGAATCACCCCTTCGAAACCTTTTCTTGTTACCTTTCAAAAGCATTAAAGTATACTACTTAAAACAAACCTTTCGAAAGCATTGGGTTCAAGTCAAAATATGTGGAACAACATTTTGAAACCATTCCTTTCAAAACCTTTGGGTTTAACTTTCAAAATATCTAAAAGGGTCTTAAAACAACTAAGTCGAAAGCAACTCTTTCGAAAGCAATTTCCTAAGTAAAGAAGTGGATGGTGTCGAAACTCATTGCTTCGAAAGCATTGGAGAAGCGGCTCTAATATTAAAACAAAAGGACCCTTTCGAAGGCACTGCTTTGAAAGGTATAAAGGCGGAAGGTAGGGGTTTCTACCCCTTCGAAAACATTTACCTAAAACAAGGTGCAACCTATTTTGAAAGCCTTTTTCTTTAAAAAATTTTGACCAAGTCGAAAGCTGACCAAATTGAACGCCATCTTATTCGAAAGCAAAGCAAGCGCGTTACCTTTAGAAAAAAAAGCTTTGAGCCCTTTGGAAACCCTTGTTTCGACCCTATACCTTTTGCCTATGTTCAATTCACTACGTACCAAGTCTTTGATACCATGTGCATTGGTTTCGATCTGGTTGGAGGCGGAGGTACTAAGTCGAAAGGTGGTTGCCGAAGATGGTGAGAAAGCGGAACCTTAGAAAATCTAATTTTTTTTAACTTTATAAAGTAATTCTTTTCAACTAACCTGCTTATTTGTCATCATTTAATTGGTTGCCTTTACTTTTTCAAAATATTTTCTAAAAGGTGCCGCCGAATTTCCGAGATTAACATTTTAAAACATTAGCAAATAGCCAATTCTCCTTTTATAAACATATAAAACATTTAAGTCCTATACCTTAAATAATTTTATATATTTATTAAAATACTTGGGAAAATTCTACGAAAATTCACAGAAATCAATTTTAATATGTTTTCTAACGTATTTAATTTTTTGACCCAAAACATATATATAATTGCCGTAATTAATTTTAGACCTATATAACCATTTTCTTCATTAGAAAATTGATAATAAATCCATATTAGTTGAGAAAATTATAAAACTTGAAACTCATCTCTAAAATATTATTTCTGACCATATATTAAAATCGCAAGGCATTTGGATGTCATTTTATAGGTTTTCAATTTAAAATAGGTCATAAAGTGAATATGGATAATCATAATCCATCAACAAGCATATATATATATATAAACATCATTCAAAACATGGCAATATACTTGCAAAAACATTTGAATCTGATTCTAATAACTGAAACATCAAAAATATTAGATGTAACAATTATTCACCTTAGCTTTGATGTTAAGGAGTTGAGATTTGTTCTTGAATTAAGTTGATTAGCTTATTCCTCTTGATTCTTGCTTATCTTCCCCTTTATCTTCTTTAATAGTGGCCGACCTCTTGTTTAGTTTTAGTTTATGGAAATGAACGTGTAAAATGAGAGTGAGTAAGGGTTTAGGGTATAAGAATAAGACTTATTCCTATTTTTCCCCTTATCTAATTCCCTAACCTATTTTATTTTAAATTTCATTTAGTTCATTAGTTCACTAGGCACGACTCCCCTTTATTACATAAATTTCAATCCTTTAACCCTTTATATTATTTCATTTAATTTATCTAATTAAATGTCCAAAATAATGTTAATCAAAATTAGGGTCGTTACAAATACCTACCCAGTGTGACATCCCTAGGGTGACAGGTGACTAGCAAGCAACCATAGCAAACATAGCATTCATCAAACAATACTATCCGTCACCTAATGTGCGAGATATATGATGACTCGTATGACCAACCATCAAGGACTATTGGAAATCTCGGTTCTCGATTGTCCTCACCGAACTCACCGGTTAGAAAACCCTGAACGGTTATCACTTGTGATACCTCTGTACCACCTGACCTAGACCATACCGGTCTAGGGTACAGACTGGCGCTACCAGCCCTCGGGTGCCCCGCATATAGTACCCCTGCTTTGAACGTAGTCAGAACACTCTGAGTCATCAACGATCCCTAGGCACAAACATATCCGTAAAGCCCTACTCACTCGATATGGATCTAAACCCTACTAGTTCACTACAGTTCTAGGCACGAGCCCTAACACTCACCCTAGTCCACTATCTACAACATCACTCCAATCCGAGCTGCCATCCTCGATCCTACTCACTACTTGAGCTCTTGACCGAAGAACCCTAATATCATGCCATCCTAAGCCTGAGATCTAGCATGATCCATACAATCCTGATACTATCATCCCGGAGCCTACTCCATACATCATCGAGTCAATATCTGCGGTATCAGATTACCAGGTCGAAGCACCACATCTCTGCTTCAGCATCAAAATCACTAGGTGGAAGCACCACATCCCTGCCTTACCATCAATATCACTCGTCGTAGAGTAATAACATCATATCTCTAAACTGGTCGCACGAACAAACCATCACATCATGCACCATGGTATCTCATCAACATCAAAGCCACATATCGGCCAAACCGTCCATCGACAACAGTGATGGACATTGACTGCTCTACTATGATCAACTCTGAAATCTAGATTCGTCAGCACGTATCCCAAATCCTCTTCTACAGCTCATCTCGTTCATTAGATTCCCACGTGTGCGGAACTCCGACATATAAGATGCTACCTACAATTAAATCGCCGCCAATCGACATTTTAAACAAAAACAGGAAAATACCAGAGAATCCAAACAGTTAAACATACATCCAAACATCCATACATCCATATACCATACATCCTTCCAAAACGTCGTACATATAACATAATAATCCATCCATATCAATTAATGTAGGAAATAACATCAATAATAGATCTTATCTAATAATTCCCTAACTATGGCACGACGATGGAAAATAAGTGATATTCTTTATAAATCATTTAAAAATAATTATATATTCTTTTATAAAAATATAGTTGTTGTATATATATAATAATATCATGTTTAAAAGCCAAAAATCATTCCTGAGCGTCAATATAACAATAAACAACCAATCATAGTAAAGTGAGAGACAATATCACTCACCTCAGCCAAATCTGTCCAAAACATTGCTAAACGATAGATCTCGCCATGAAAGAAACCGCATCCAAAACGGACCTTGTATGCAAAAGATATGGCCAAAATAAGATAAGATATTATTTAAATAATTAATTATCCAAATCTAATAGCTAATTACCCTAATTTTCCCACTACCTTTTCTTTCTTCTTTTAAAAATCCAGGTCGTGCATGAAACCCATTCACCATGTACATACATGCCGATTTCTCCATCCACAAGCAATGATTCTTCGATCCGTCTTTGCCAAATCGTCCCTCTGTAGGATCGTTTTCACCCTAAAGGGGGGATAGGGTGTACTAATAAAAATTAATGCGGAAATAAAAAAAGAAAAAAAAGAAAGTAATGCGGTAGAGATCACACACTGATTTACCCAGTTTCGGCAAAAAACTACCTACGTGTTGCCCCAAGGTTTCTACTAGAAATTAAGTAATCGGTCGCTTACAGAAACACGTAAACTCACGATATCCACTAACTCGATTAACCTAACTCTAAGCTCAAAACCCTGCCACAACTCAATCACCGAGTTGCCAATTCTCAAACTACGCCCCGTAGTTTGTACCTAGTTACACAACTAGAAATTTACAAAGTTTTTAAAAAAGAAAATTACAAATGAAAATAACTAAAACCAAAACCCTAAATTTAAAAAATGAAGTCCAATAAAATGACCGGCCCAAGTAGTAAATAATTAAAGAAAACTTGTTTTCCCCTTATCTTTTGTGTAATGCCTTCAGCCGCTTTCTTTGTTACTCTTTCAAAAACTAGGGTTTTGTTCGAATTGAGGCTGCCGCTTGAAATTGATCGATTAAAGTGAAGATTTTGCTTTGATTTGCTTTGTTAATCGTCTCCCTGGCTTTGATTACTTGCAGTCGCTTCAATTGTGTCGAGCTGGATGTTGTTTTGAATTGGTACGTGATTTTCTCCTTTTCGATTTTGATTATGCTCGACTTGATTCTCTACCGATGATGAAATTGGGAATTTATAGGGAACGAAAGCCTATTTTATCGTTCGTATATTTTGGTTTGAACTCGTCCATTTCTTTGCTCGACCATACGATTTTCGATTTAATGATTGTGATGAATTCTGACTTGTTCATTGTATACACGTTACTCCATGAATTCGAATTTGCTCCGTTCTTTTGTGCTATGACTTTGGCATTTGAATTTGTGATAATTATGACTTTTTGACTTGTTCGACAGTGACTTACTGTTCCATTTTTTTGTTCTATTTCCATCCTTTTCTGGCTTTGACTTGTTCATAGTATAACCCATGGCCGATTCATGACCCACGGCTTGTTGAGTGTTTTTGTTGTATATTTGTGTGTCACCATGTATATGCATACATATATGTGTGATTGTTGTGCCTATTGCACTGTCCACCTTGAGTACTTGCTTTGTTGTGTCTGGTATGGCTCCACATGTTAATTTAAGTCTTCATGTTGCATTGTAACTTGCTGTCGCATTTTGGAGTGGTCCGGTGGTCTGCACTTTGTACATGTCTTATTGTTGTTTTGACATGTTCACCTCTGGTTCACTCGAGTCTGGTTGCATTGTTTTGCTTCGAGTTAACTCATTTTGGACCTGAGTGTAGCTTGATGCATTTGAAGTCTGGTCTGTTCTTTCCTTTGTTGTACATTTGTTGTCTGGTTCAATATGAACCTGGTTGCATGAGGACTTGTTATTCAAGTGTTGTATGTTGCTTTGATCTTCATGTGTACATTGTATTTGCTATGTCTGGTGCACTTGAAGTCTCTGACCATCAATTCTGGTTGGAGTTCGGTTTGTTGTGTGTGTGTGTGTGTTCATGCCTGAAGTCTGATATGTCTAGTTCTGGTGCACTGCCCTGGTCTGAGTACTTTTGGTTGAGGCTGGCGCACATTTATTATTTGAGTCTTGGTCCAGCTACTTTATACATGTCTTAATGCATGTTGTATGTTGGTTTTATGTGCTCACCTGTCCTTGTGCACTTGTTACTGTAGTCTGGGTTCATTGATGACCTGCTTGCTTTGTTGCACATATGCACTTTGATTTTGTTGCTCCTGATCATGTCTTGCTAGTCTTGCATTTGCTTCGAGCCCCTGTGCACTTTATGTTTTCATGCTCCAATGTTTACTACTGTTGTGTTCACCACTGCTCTATTCTGGTTTGGTTCATCTTGAAGTTTGGGCTGGCCTGGTTGTATGGTTGCACTTGAGTCGAGCTGGTTGTATGTTAACTTTGTACATTTGGTGGTCTATTGTGGTTGAGGCTGTTGTCATGCTTCTTTGCATCCATTTAACCTGTCTAGTTCCATTTTGGTCTGGTTCACCACTTTGTCATGTTGTAACTGAACTTGTACTTGAGCATTCTGTGATATATTTTTTTGTATTGCACCAGAGTTGAATCTAGCCTAGGCTTGGGTTTGACCTTGTGCTCACCTGTCCCTGCTATTTTAACAAGCAAATATATCGGTGTGCACGACCTTGTGGCATGTACAGTTATACACTGTGCATGTCACGAGTTGTTCGTGTAAGATGAAAAAAATAATGACGAACAATCCAAATAACTAAGGCAAATAATATTTTCAAAACATACACTTCATTGTGCATTGCAAAATATTTATTTTTCAATTTTACCGCGTCAGTGTTTATTTTGCAGATTGTTCAGATGCTGGATACAGGCTGGATCAAAGTTGAAGATCAAAATACGAGTGAAAAGTGAATATGTGGTGAGGTGAAATATGTATAAAAAATTGTATATATTGAAAATTGTGTTGTAATTGAAACTTGTATAGTGTGAGCTTAAATTTGTACTATTCGAATTTGTAATAAAATATTAGTTTGAATAAAACATTTGTTTAAATAAGAATTCTGAGTTATATTTCATTCAACAAATATTTATTTAATTATGTGGAAAAATAAAATAGTACAATAAAAAATACATTTAAACGAATATATATATATGTTTATTATCATCAAACAAAAATCATAGGCTATTGTATTCTATAATCTCCCCCTTTTGACGATGACAAATATATAATAAGATTTTGACTCTATTAAATGTATTTGGTCTTGATGAATTCTATTAGCTCCCCCTATTTGAATACTCCCCTTACAACAAAGTTCCCCCTTCATATATGCATGAAAGTAAATAAAAATATGCAAATAAAAAATGCAATAAACCTATATGAGAATATGCAAAAAATAAAACATATGACTTGTTTGCCAAAATCTTAACTTCTCTCCCTCCTTTTGTTATTAGCAAAAGTGTAACAGCGTTAGAATATAGTGATAAAGTGATAGACATTAATACAACATTAATACCTAATCGAGTATAAATATTAAATTTCAATAAAAAATCAAACAAAAATCATAAATACTCTGTTAGGCGTATATTCCATTTTAGAGTGATAGGGGTGATGTCATCATATAAAACCATATAGTCATGTTCATTTGTTGTATTTTATGATAGGAAATTTTTAAATACTTACTAACCATGCATAACCGTAGGACTTTTAAATGAGATTAGTAGTATTCCCCCACCCCTTTTTTATTAAAAAAGAATTCCAAGCATCTTCTAACCACGCATAACCATGCAGACTTTTAAATGGGGTTAGAATCAACTCACTTATTTCATCCAATTTTGATATGTGATCCATACATGCATAACCATGAGGACTTTTAAATGAGCATGAAAGCACATAATCAAAGATTCCAAGTAGTTCACCCATGCATAACCGTGAGGACTTTTAAATGAGAGTGAGTACTTTTGGATGATTTTATTGCAAAAAAAACTGAATAATTTCCAGTTTAAATACCACATTTTGACATACTATATTGGACTTGATGAGTGATTGTCGTAGAAATATGATAGGAATAGAGATGGTCATGGAAATTTTACCAACCAAAGTTAATACAAATTTTGTTTCAATTTTTAAAGAAATTTACTAAATATACTCCCTCAAGACATAGTGTATGATCAAGATCAACACTCATCCCTTTTTTCAGTCATTATTTATTTTTTTGATAATCAGTAGGGAGTCAGATTAGTTAACATAGGCATTTAAGATCAAATCCAAAAATATAAAATCAAATTTCTAAAATGCCTAAACTGAGATGAAGTTGACAAAAACTATTTTATGGAAGGGGTTTTGGAAAAATGTCTGCCAATTGAAAATCAGTTGAAATGAAATTTATGCAGATATTTTCTATGGAAATCTCTGATGAAATGAAGTTTTTCGACTTGACCATGCAACTAACAAATATCCCAACATAAAACACGTTCCACCAGTACTTTTTCTATCAACTAGACTACCAGCATAATCTGCATCCGAATACCCTTTTAACTCAAAGTTATCATTAATTGGATACCATAGACCAAACCGTGGGGTGTGCAACAGATACCTTTCCTCTTACTTGAAAATAGTGTTACTTTTGATGGTTGGTCAATAATTTTGCACAAATCAGAATAAAAAATAACATTCATTCCCTTATCGCAAAACTGGCTGATTGGATTATGGTGCAGATTTTCAACATATAAAACATCGTTTAAGGTAAATGTACCGTTACCTACTTTACCTTTACCGATAAGTTTACATTTATTGTTGTTGACCATTGTGACTCTGCCACCTTTTTACTTCTCTAGGCTAAGGAACTTTGATTTGTCGCCCGTTATGTGCCTAGAACAGCCAGAATCCAGGTACCACTCTTGTTGTTCCTTAGCCTGCCAACACACCTACACGAGAAAAGATTTTTGTGACCTATTTGTTTTTATAGGTCCATGATTGTTAGTGATAAGAAATTTTGAAAAATAAGTTTGTGTAGAACCAAGACAGTTTATGTTTGTTCCTTTTGGCACCCATATTTGTTTGATTTTAAGGGATTTTACATTCATGCCTTTAGGAACCCAAATTGATATGGTTTTCGTGTGTTTGGGTCTAAACCAGCAATTGTTTTGATTATGTCCAGTTTTTCCACAAATCGTGCACTTGGAGTTGACATGATTTGTTTCAGTTCTACCTTTTTGAGTATATCCAAATCCTGGTCTAATAGTATTAACAGTTTGTTTCCCTAATAGCATATTTAGTGATCTTTCTCCTTTGGTGAATTTTTTTAAAGTTGTAGACAATTGTTGGACCTGTGTTTTGAGAGATTCATTTTCATTCAGTAATAAAGTGCACTTTTAAATAGAATTTTCTCTCCTAGTATTTACACTTTCTTTCAAAATCAGAATTTCATTTTCAAGCGATTTAATTTTAGTTTCTGATTTTTTTTATTTCCTTTTCTAATGATGGACACTTATCACACTTAGGGCTCTTAATTCGACTGTTTTGAACCAATTGATCAAGCTGCTTATTTAGTTCTATCAAACTATCTTTTTGTGATTTAATTTTAGCGTACTTCTCCCTAAGTCTTTCAAAACAGCCATTTACTTCATGAAAATATATAAGTAATTATGAGTGAGTAAGTTTTGATACCTCGCTGGGCTAATCATCATCGCTGTCACTTGTATCTCCTAAAAGGCATCAATTTGCTCTTTCAGTCTCACTGCCAGTGCTTTCATCAACTTCATCACTTTCATCCCAAGTAGCTACAAAACTTCTCCTATTCGGTCTCTTTCCTTTGCTGAATTGATTTTGAGGACAATTTGGCTTGACATGACCAGGTTTGTTGCAGTTGTGACAAATGATCTCATGCTCTTGTGAGTTGTCTAGAATTTTGACGATTCTGCTCTTCAGTTGTTGGTTTAGGGTAGGATTTCCATATTTTTGGTTCCACCTTTTGAATCTCTTTATTATCAGTGCCAGTTCAGCTACTCCTTCATCATCACTATCATCATCTCCACTTTCTATCGTTCCTTTGAGAGTTGTTGATTTCGCTCGTGTATCTCCTCCTTCATGTTCTTCCTTGAATTTGATTTCTAGCTCATAAGTGGTAAGGTTTCCAATGAGTTCTTCAACTTTAACTCGTTTCAGATTCTTTGATTCTTGAATGACAGTCACCTTTGCTTCAAAATTTCTTGGAAGAATTTTAAGGATCTTTCGGACTATTTCCAGTTCTGTGTATGATCTTCCTTGAGATTTTAATTTGTATATAGGATTAGAAAGACGTCAATACATTTCTTTGACACTTTCATCCTTTGCCATTGTGAAATTCTCGTACCCGCTACTAAGCATGGCAAGGCGAGATTCTTTAACTTGGGAGGATCCTTCATGAGTCACTTCAAGCGTGTGCCAAATTTCCTGCGCAGTTAGACAATGTGAGACATGGTTAAATTCAATTTGATCTAATGAGCAAATAATAGAATTCATAGTTTTAGCATTAGCAATTTCCTATTTATTTTCAAGATCTGTCCATTGATCCATAGGTTTTTCAACTTCTTGATTATCTACCATTATTGTTGGTGTGTTGTATCCCGTTTCAACAATATTCCATGCATCTATGGTTTTCAAAAAAAGTTTCATTGTATTTTTCCAATATTCATACTCACCATTGAACATCGGTAGTCTAACTATGGACTGACCTTCAGCAAAAGCATTATTAAAAGAAGCCATTTTTTTTAAAATCGAATTTTTAAAAACAAAAAATGGATTTTGTTCCTAGCTCCGATACCACTTGTAGGATCATTTCCACCCTAGAGGGGGGGTGAATAGGGTGTACTGATAAAAATTAATGCGGAAATAAAAAATAAAAACAGAAAGTAATGCAGTAGAGATCACACATAGATTTACCCTGCTTCGGCAAAAAACTGCCTACGTACTGCCCCCAAGGTTTCTACTAGAAATTAAGTAATCGGTCGCTTACAAAAACACGTAAACTTGCGATACCCGCTAACTCGATTAACCTAGCTCTAAGCTCAAAACCCTGCCATAACTCAGCCACTGAGTTATGAATTCTCAAACTACGCCCCGTAGTTTGTACCTAGTTACACAACTAGAAATTTACAAAGTTTTTAAAAAGAAAATTACAAATGAAAATAACTAAAACCAAAACCCTAAATTTAAAAAATGAAGTCCGATAAAATGACCGGCCCAAGTAGTAAATAATTAAAGAAAACTTGTTTTCCCCTTTTCTTTTGTTTAATGCTTTCGGACGCTTTCTTTGTTACTCTTTCAAAAACTAGGGTTTTGTTCGAATTGAGGCTGTCGCTTGAAATTGATCGATTGAAGTGAAGATTTTGCTTTGATTTGCTTTGTCAATCGTTTCCCTGGCTTTGATTTGCTCTGTTCTTTTCTGCCATGACTTTGGCATTTGAATTTGAGATAATTATGACTTTTTGACTTGTTTATCAGTGACTTGCTGTTCCATTTTTTTTGTTCTGGTTCCATGCTCTGCTAGCTTTGACTTGTTCAATGTATAACCCACGGCCGATTCATGACCCACGGCTTGTTGAGTGTTTTTGTTGTATATTTATGTGTCCCCATGTATATACATACATATATGTGTGATTGTTGTGCCTATTGCACTATGCACTTTGAGTACTTGCTTTGTTGTGTCTGGTCTGGTTCCACATGTTAATTTAAGTCTTCATGTTGCATTGTAAATTGCTGTTGCATTTTGGGGTGGTCTGGTGGTCTGCACTTTGTACATGTCTTGTTGTTGTTTTGACATGTTCACATCTGGTTCACTCGAGTCTGGTTGCATTGTTTTGCTTCGAGTTAACTCATTTTGGACCTGAGTGTAGTGAGAGGACCCACTCCCTTACCCTAAAGTTTTTTTTATATATAATCATGCCCTGGTCCTCTAATCAAGAGAATATCATTCTCTAATTTTTCTTCTTTCCAGGATCTTTAATCCAATATAGAAATATTGCTGTGCTCAAATTATCTTAAACTTACATATATGAAAAATATATATATAATACTTTCTATTTTAAATCAGAGTACAAAAGTTTGGAAGCAGAAAATATGTTTAAAGATCATTAAGTGATTCCCCACATAGCAAAAGTGTTTCTGAAAATAGGTTTTCCCAGTCATACTTATTTCTGCATAACTATTGATTTCATACCTTCTAGACTTAACATTTTGTATGTATTTCCCATAATTTTATTACTGTATGAACTGTGTTTTTAATTGTGCATGTGTGTGCATGTTCCTGCACATGTATATTCACAGGAAGAATTTAGTGCCTAATTTTTAAGAAAATTGTTAGTCTAAAAATAATTGAGTCTATTCCCTGAAAATTGAGTTTAAAGCTTTTTGGTGCTGGTTGAACCTAGGCTCAGTAAATGGTCATACTAGCCTTATTCAACTTGCTTCTTTTCTTGGCCAAAATACATGTTATTCTGTTTTCTTTCTAAAGTGACTCAAAGCCTTTATTTGCCAGATTTTCTATCATCTGTAAACATGAATTTCTCATGCCAAATACCTAGTTGTTCATTTTAGTTTATAAATCCTTACAATCTCAGGTTTCCTATCATTATTAATTAATCAGAAAGCTTAAAAAAACTTCATTACCGAGTGAAACATTTTCAAAATAAAACCCATAAGTTTCAGCTGAAACACCCATTTAAGTCCAATACTTACAAAACAGTGAATAACAATACATTGGTTTTTCTGAGCAACTTTAACAACATAGCTTAACATAAATTTGGCATAAATATCTATTTTAACTTCAGCAAATCTGTATATATTGCATCCAATTCCTTATGCAGCTAACTCATCCAAAGCTTGATCAATGAAATTCCTATTTTCCCGCATAATCACCATGAACTGCCTCATACAAATATGGGACACCCAATGGTGCATAAACACACAAGGGTCAGACTAATGTCTGGTATGAGTAATCTACCTGAAAACATGATTTTATATGACTTTTATTTATATTCAAATACTTTGAATGAATTAAGAAACTCAGTATCATCTTTGTGCATGTTTTTCTGAGGCATGTGCATTCATATCAGTGCAAAACAAATTATGTATGATCCAAGTGGTTTAGTTCAGAGAAAGCAATCATAAGATTCACCAATAAAACATCATAAACCAACCAATGCAATCATTAATTCAGTCATCAAGCTCCCTTTACAAATTTACTGGCCATCAGGGACTTCACCCAAGCCTCACCTGAACCTATTTCTATTATTCACTATCAAGTGTCATATGGTCTTTAGCTACTTTCTCTTGTTAAACCACACATTGCCTGGGACATCTCTCTGTTAACCCAGCACACTCAGGCCCCTGGGTATAAACATACCATGTGTGAGCTTGCAATGTTCACCTTGCCAAGCTATATTTTGTAGCCCTAAGATCCAAAGTCCTTAGTTAAATTACTAAGTGTTATTTCCTTTTTCATAATTGTGCTAATCCCCTCTGCATCTCACTTTTCAATAAGAGAAAAATAAACAATTCAACCAACATGTATTCATCCAGAGATTGGTAAGTCATGTTCTCAGAAGCAAACATTTAATTATGAAAACAGATGTGATTTATTAGCATATTATTTTGCCTATGGGTTTCAATGGATCAAGTTATAGACATATGGTCATAAATAGTTTACTGGTTATCTCCTCTTACCTCTGGTTCAATCAGATCCTTATTAATCTTGAAGATCTGGCTAAACCATAAGTATATACTTTGATTTGGGTAGTTCATAAAACATAGAAGCTCAGCACATGTATAACATTGCACTTCTACATTTTCCTTTGTTTTAGTTAACATGAGACATAAGCAACAACACAATGTTGCGGCCCTATATTTCCTTCCATTTTCAGACCATATATCTACAAAATGAACCCTGGGATTTAATAAATAACTTTATGAAGAAAACCCATAAAAAGAAATCACTCCATCTCAAAGTTAATTCACAGCATAGATAAACAATTTAAACATGAAATCCATGACTCTTATTTTTTGGGTAAATCACTATGAAGGGTTTTACACTTGAACAGATCATTAACAAACCAAAGTCATCAAATCATAAAATGAACATAACTTTGCAAAAGTGAATTATTAATTCAAATAGGCTGCCTCAATATTCAGGACTTAATGCCAAAGTTTTCAGTGAGGTTACTCACCTTAATTCCTTTTTCCTAAGCCTTTCTTTTCTTTTGATCCTCTGCCTTCCTCTAACTCTAATGGCCGGTGCTCCTTATTTTCTCTGGCTTATGTTTTTATTTTTTCCTTTAGGTTATGAAGAGCAAATGTGTATGATCTCACTACAGTAAGCCTCCTTATATAAACCCTGGCTGTTACTAGGGTTTTATGGAATTACCCAATGTCAGTTTTACCCCATAATATGATCTGCCTTACACTTGATTCATAAAAAGAAAAGGGTATGTGGTCCTTGTTATATTTTTCCAGAAAATAAACCTTATTCTTTTAATCTTACCCCGGGTCATGTTATATGCATGACTTTAATTTTTCCTAAGCAAAAAGAATTGTTGGAAATGGATAAAGTGTTTATTTAAGGGTTCATACCATTTCCATGCAAGCTTTGTTTTTCTCTCTTCTCTTTTTTTTTACCTGCAATGCTTGCCTGTGTACATGTATATATGTATGCCTATTTTTGCCTAAGTCTTTTTATTTTTCTTTCTTTAAATAATTTTAAATATCTTATACTTTCTGCATGTATTTACTATTTCTGCTTATATATATATTTGTTTTCTTTATGCCAAACTTTTTAAAGACCTGATCATATCTGCCCACATATGTATTTGTAATTTATTTATCCTAACATATATATTAATTGTTGCCTATTTTATCACATAGAAAAATGTGTGCATGTGTGTGCACCATCTTGTGTACACATTTATATTTAAACCATACACTTGCAAAACAGTTTCTATTCCTATTTATTTTTCAATGTAATTTTAAAACAAACATAAACTAATTTAAATCATTACTTCACAAAAATCAAGGTTATCACATATACCCCACCTTTTTAGGAATTGTGTCCCACAATTCTCTCATACTTAACTTAAATATCATTTATCCAGAAAATCAACTTTTCTGATCTCAAACCATTCTCAAGCCAATCATTTGATTAAACTCTAGGCATATCAATACAAAAATCACAATGCAATTCAATCAAAACATTCATCAGTATATATATATTATACCTTTTATTCAATCAAATAGTTGTGGGTAATCATTTCTGATTTTATCTTCCACTTCCCATGTGCAATCATTTGGGTCAAGACTCCATTGCATTTTCACTAGTTTAATTTCTTTGTTTCTCAATTTCTTGATTTCTCTAGCAACTATGCCCACTGGCTCCTTTTCATAGATCATCCTAGGATCAATCTGCACATCCTTAGAGGATTTTAGGATTGCCTCTTTATCATGAACCCATCTTCTAAGTTGAGACACATGAAAAACATCATGCATTGCTCTCATTTTTTCTGGCAACTCTAGCTTATAGGCTGCAGTTCCTATTCTTTCTAAAATTTTATATGGCCCTATATATCTAGGAATCAACTTTCCTTGTTTCCCAAACCTTAGAACCTTTTTCATGGGTGATATTTTGATAAATACATAATCTCCAACATCATATTGTACTGCCTTCCTTCTTTGATCTGCATATTTCTTTTGCCTATCTTGGGCAGAAGCAATTCTTTTTCTGATCAAAGTTATATTCTCAGAAGTTTCCTTCACATTTTCTGGTCCTAAGACCACTTTTTCCCCAGATTCAAGCCAACTTGAGGGTGATAAACATGGTCTCCCATAGAGAGCTTCAAAGGGTGCCATGCCTATGCTACTATGATGGCTATTGTTGTATGCAAATTCGGCTAAAAAGATGTGATCCTCCCAACTTCCTCCCCAATCCAATACACAAGCTCTTAACATGTCTTCAAGCAATTTGTTCACAATTTCTGTTTGGCCATCAGATTGAGGATGGTATGCTGTGCTTAAGCATAAATCAGTCCCCATTGCCTTGTGAAAACTCTGCCAAAATTTTGAAGTGAAGATGGTATCTCTATCACTTACTATAGTCTTTGGTATACCATGCAGTCTGACTACTTCCTTAATAAACAACTGGGCTAGTGTACTTGCATTTCTTTTTGATTTTACTGGTATAAAGTGGGCTGACTTAGTTAACCTATCAACCACTACCCAAATACTATCATTTCCCCTCCTAGTTCTAGGCAAACCATCAATGAAATCCATTGACATGTCTTCCCATTTCCACTATGCTATTTGCAAAGGTTGAAGCATCCCTGAGGGTTTTTGATACTCAAGCTTCACCTGTTGGCAAACCATACATTTAGATACATAGGTTGCCACTGCACTCTTCATACCACTCCACCAATAATCCCTCTTGAGGTTGTGATACATTCTTGTGCTTCCTGGGTGTATAGTGTATTTGCTTTTGTGGTAAGCATCCAAGATTTCTTGCTTCAACTCATCAATTGCTGGAACACATATTCTTTTTCCTTTCTTCAAATGGCCTTGATCATTCAACTGAAAACCTTCCACTGCTTCACCATTTAACATCTGAGTTTTCTTTTCAAACAAAAATGGATCTTGGTCTTGTAACTTTACAATTTTGTTTTTCAATTCTGATTCCAGGGTGATAAAGCTTAACCTCCCCATTTCTACATGCTCACTGCATAGGCTCATGTTTTCTACATTATTACTTTCTATCTCTAAATCAGATAATAATGATAAAGTGTTAAACTCTTCTATCATTAATCTAGCCACTTTAGCATGTTGTCTACTTAGGGCATCTGCTACTTTATTAGCCTTACCAGGGGTATATAATATTTCAAAGTCATATGAGGCTAGGAGTTCAATCCACCTTTGCTGCCTCATATTCAATTCTTTTTGTGAAAATAAATATTTAAGTGACTTGTGGTCTGTGTAAACTTCAAACCTTGCCCCTAACAAGTAGTGTCTCCATAGCTTAAGAGCATACACTATAGCAGCTAATTCAAGGTCATGAGTAGCATATCTTACCTCACTTGGTTTCAATTGCCTAGAAGCATAGGCTATCACTTGATGTTGTTGCATCAATACTGCCCCAAGCCCTTGTCCACTTGCATCAGTATACACTACCAAGTTTTCATTTCCTTCAGGCACTTTAAGGATTGGAGCTTGTACTAGTGCTTCCTTTAATTTCCCAAAGGCTTTCTCAGACTCCTCAGTCCAAGTAAACACTTGATTTTTCCTAGTCAATCTGGTTAATGGGATTGAAATTTTTGCAAAATCTTTTATAAACCTTCTATAGTAACCAGCCATTCCCATAAATGATCTGACCTCAGTGACATTGGTAGGTCCTTTCCAAGCTTGCACTGCAATGACCTTATTGGGATCCACAGATATTCCTTTTTCTGATATAATGTGGCCTAGAAAATTCACTTCATTTAGCCAAAAAGTGCATTTTGAAAATTTTTCTTTCAAGTCTTCCTGTCTCAATTTCTCAAATACCATATGCAAAAGATTTTCATGCTCTCTGATTGACTTAGAATAAATTAGTATGTCATCAATAAATATCAATACAAACTTATCCAAATATTCTCTAAAAATTCTATTCATCAAATCAACAAAATAGGAAGGAGCATTTGTCAAGCCAAATGGCATTACTAAAAATTCATAAAGTCCATATCTTGTGTTAAAGGCTATATACTTAATGCTTTCCTCTTCTACTTTCATCTGATGAAAGCCTGAAGCTAAATCAAGCCTAGAAAATATTTTTCCACCACTCAATTGATCAAAGAGATCATCAATTCTTGGTAAGGGATATTTATTTTTAACTGTGACTTTATTTAATTCCCTATAGTCAATACATAGCCTAAGGGATCCATCTTGTTTCTTAACAAAGACTACTAGTGCTCCCCATGATGAGCTACTGGGTCTAATAAAACCTTTTTCTTCTAGTTCAACCAATTGCTTTTTCAGTTCCATCAACTCCTTAGGCCCCATTCTGGTTGGTCTTTTAACCACTGGGCTAGCTCCTGGAATTATTTTGATTGAAAACTCAACTGGCCTATGGTTTGGAACTCTTCTCACTTCACCAAACACATCAACATATTGATTCACTATGGGGATTTCTTCTAATGCAGGCATGGGTTTTTCATTAGACAATTTAAAAAGGTTGGCTATACTTCTATTCTTGTTTGCCTCATAAAGAACAACTATTCTTTGTCCATCATAAACTTTCAATGATATGGTGGATGTCTCCATATTTATGATAGCCTTATATCTACTCAACTAATCAACACCTAAAATAATCCCTATGCCCGAATATTGCAACACATATAGGTCTGACTCAAACACATGTCCTCCTATATTTAACCCTAGTTGCATACATATCATACCCAGAACACATGAACTACCTATAGGGCTTCTAATTAACAGTGGCTTATCAACAATCATACAATTCAATTTTAATTGTTGTGCAATATCATGGGAGATCAATGAGTGTGTAGCCCCAATATCATACACTACTGCAAAAGGTATTGAGTGAATAAGCAAAGTACCTTCAACTTGACCATGCTTTTCAACACTTGATCGCTCAGCTGCCTTGCCTTTTCCTTCCAAAGCCCCTAATTTTCCTTGCTTAAAATCTGGACAACTCCTCTTTATGTGACCTTCCGTCCCACAATGGTGACAATTGAAGAATGCAGGCCTAACATTTGTGCATCTATTCTTCATATGCCCCTCTTGGCCACAGTTATAACAAGTAATCTTCTTCTTAATTTCAGCAGCCCTGACTTCTTCTGGTTTCTTGGTGGAAGCTATGTCTGTTTTCTTCTTATCATAAGGGTGAAATTTACCCTTTCCCTTCTTGTTTTGGTTATTCTTGAATGCCCTGAAATTCTCTCTAGCTTTATCATGTTGTTCAATGCTCAAAGTCAAAGCCAAAACTGGATCAAAAGTCCTGTCCTTGTATGGTAGCATGGCTCTACTAAGGCTAGGGTTCAGCCCTTGAATATATCTGCCATTCTTAGCCTCCTCAGTAGTGATGAGTACTGCACCATAGTTTGCCAATGATTCAAACTTCTGAGTGTACTTAGTGACACTCATAGTCCCTTGCCTTAATTTGATGAATTCCTCCAGCAAAGACTCCTTAGCTGGTGCAGGGACAAACGTGCCTTCCAACATTGCTTTAAATTGATCCCATGTCACTTCTCCTTCAGGTCTTCCAGCTATGATAACCTCCCACCAATCCAAAGCTGCTCCTCTCAATTGCCTAGATGCAATTTGCCTCTTCCTTTGGTCTTCAACTTGCATGTCTGCAAAGATTCTTTCCAAAATTCTGAGCCAATTTTGAACTCCCATAACTCCTTCTGTGCCATCAAAAGTTTTGCCTCCAAGATTGGTAAAAGTCTTGAGTAGTTTGGAAAGCTCCTCATGTGGATTTTCCTGCCTATTGCCTACTCCATCCCTTATGGCTCTCATGAATTCTTGCACATTCACCAAGGGTGGTTCACTTGTTCCTACATTTTGATGTCTAGGTCCTACCATAGCTCTATGGATATAACACTTAGGTTAGTCCATTTTACCTAATACTCTATAGATTAATTTATTTCAACCTATCCCTATTCAGTTATACTAGATATTGGTAGTATAAGTACTAGCAAAACAAAGCATCCAAGGCAGTCAACACTTCCATACATCTAATGCAATCAAGTTCATACAAAATTTTTGCTATGTTCTTTAACAACATAGCTCTGATACCAAATGAGAGGACCCACTCCCTTACCCTAAAGTTTTCTTACCCTAAAGTTTTTTTATATATATAATCATGCCGTGGTCCTCTAATCAAGAGAATATCATTCTCTAATTTTTCTTCTTTCCAGGATCTTTAATCCAATATAGAAATATTGCTGTGCTCAAATTATCTTAAACTTACATATATGAAAAATATATATATAATACTTTCTATTTTAAATCAGAGTACAAAAGTTTGGAAGCAGAAAATCTGTTTGGAGATCATTAAGTGATTCCCCACATAGCAAGAGTGTTTCTGAAAACAAGTTTTCCCAGTCATACTTATTTCTGCATAACTATTGATTTCATACCTTCTAGACTTAACATTTTGTATGTATTTCCCATAATTTTATTACAGTATGAACTGTGTTTTTAATTGTGCATGTGTGTGCATGTTCCTGTGCATGTATATTCACAGGAAGATTTTAGTGCCTAATTTTTAAGAAAATTGTTAGTCTAAAAATAATTTAGTCTATTCTCTGAAAATTGAGTTTAAAGCTTTTTGGTGCTGGTTGAACCTAGGCTCAGTAAATGGTCATACTAGCCTTATTCAACTTGCTTCTTTTCTTGGCCAAAATACATGTTATTCTGTTTTCTTTCTAAAGTGACTCAAAGCCTTTATTTGCCAAATTTTCTATTATCTGTAAACATGAATTTCTCATGCCAAATACCTAGTTGTTCATTTTAGTTTATAAATCCTTACAATCTCAGGTTTCCTATCATTATTAATTAATCAGAAAGCTTAAAAAAAACTTCATTACCGAGTGAAACATTTTCAAAATAAAACCCATAAGTTTCAGCTGAAACACCCATTTAAGTCCAATACTTACAAAATAGTGAATAACAATACATTGGTTTTTCTGAGCAACTTTAACAACATAGCTTAACATAAATTTGGCATAAATATCTATTTGAACTACAGCAAATATGTAAATGTTGCATCCAATTCCCTATGCAGCTAACTCATCCAAAGCTTGATCAATGAAATTCCTATTTTCCTGCATAATCACCATGAACTGCCTCATACAAATATGAGACACCCAATGGTGCATAAACACACAAGGGTCAGACTAATGTCTGGTATGAGTAATCTACCTGAAAACATGATTTTATATGACTTTTATTTATATTCAAATACTTTGAATGAATTAAGAAACTCAGTATCATCATTGTGCATGTTTTTATGAGGCATGTGCATTCATATCAGTGCAAAACAAATTATGTATGATCCAAGTGGTTTAGTTCAGAGAAAACAATCATAAGATTCACCAATAAAACATCATAAACCAACTAATGCAATCATCAATTCAGTCATCAATCCCCCTTTACAAATTTACTGGCCATCAGGGACTTCACCCAAGCCTCACCTGAACCTATTTCTATTATTCACTATCAAGTGTCATATGGTCTTTAGCTAATTTCTCTTGTTAAACCACACACTGCCTGGGACATCTCGCTGTTAACCTAGCACACTCAGGCCCCTGGGTATAAACACACCATGTGTGAGCTTGCAATGTTCACCTTGCCAAGCTATATTTTGTAGCCCTAAGATCCAAAGTCCTTAGTTAAATTACTAAGTGTTATTTCCTTTTTCATAATTGTGCTAATCCCCTCTGCATCTCACTTTTCAATCAGAGAAAAATAAACAATTCAACCAACATGTATTCATCCAGAGATTGGTAAGTCATGTTCTCAGAAGCAAACATTTAATCATGAAAACAGATGTGATTTCTTAGCATATTATTTTGCCTATGGGTTTCAATGGATCAAGTTATAGACATATGGTCATAAATAGTTTACTGGTTATCTCCTCTTACCTCTGGTTCAATCAGATCCTTATTAATCTTGAAGATCTGGCTAAACCAGAAGTATATACTTTGATTTGGGTAGTTCATAAAACATAGAAGCTCAGCACATGTATAACATTGCACTTCTACATTTTCCTTTGTTTCAGTTAACATGAGACATAAGCAACAACACAATGTTGCGACCCCATATTTCCTTCCATTTTCAGACCATATATCTACAACATGAACCCTGGAATTTAATAAATAACTTTATGAAGAAAACCCATAAAAAGAAATCACTCCATCTCAAAGTTAATTCACAGCATAGACAAACATTTTAAACATGAAATCCATGACTCTTATTTTTTGGGTAAATCACTATGAAGGGTTTTACACTTGAACAGATCATTAACAAACCAAAGTCATCAAATCATAAAATGAACATAACTTTGCAAAAGTGAATTATTAATTCAAATAGGCTGCCTCAATATTCAGGACTTAATGCCAAAGTTTTCAGTGAGATTACTCACCTTAATTCCTTTTTCCTAAGCCTTTCTTTTCTTTTGATCCTCTGCCTTCCTCTAACTCTAATGGCCGGTGCTCCTTATTTTCTCTGGCTTATGTTTTTATTTTTTCCTTTAGGTTATGAAGAGCAAATGTGTATGATCTCACTACACTAAGCCTCCTTATATAAACCCTGGCTGTTACTAGGGTTTTATGGAATTACCCAATGTCAGTTTTACCTCATAATATGATCTGCCTTACACTTGATTCATAAAAAGAAAAGGGTATGTGGTCCTTGTTATATTTTTCTAGAAAATAAACCTTATTCTTTTAATCTTACCCCGGGTCATGTTATATGCATGATTTTAATTTTTCCTAAGCAAAAAGAATTGCTGGAAATGGATAAAGTGTTTATTTAAGGGTTCATACCATTTCACTGCAAGCTTTGTTTTTCTCTCTTCTCTTTTTTTTACGTGCAATGCTTGCCTGTGTACATGTATATATGTATGCCTATTTTTGCCTAAGTCTTTTTATTTTTCTTTCTTTAAATAATTTTAAATATCTTATACTTTCTGCATGTATTTACTATTTCTGCTTATATATATATTTGTTTTCTTTATGCCAAACTTTTTAAAGACCTGATCATATCTGCCCACATATGTATTTGTAATTTATTTATCCTAACATATATATTAACCGTTGCCTATTTTATCACACAGAAAAATGTGTGCATGTGTGTGCACCATCTTGTGTACACATTTATATTTAAACCATGCACTTGCAAAACAGTTTCTATTCCTATCTATTTTTCAATGTAATTTTAAAACAAACATAAACTAATTTAAATCATTACTTCACAAAAATCAGGGTTATCACATGTAGCTTGATGCATTTGAAGTCTGGTATGTTCTTTCCTTTTTGTACATTTGTTGTCTGGTTTAATATGAACCTGGTTGCATGAGGACTTGTTATTCAAATGTGGTGATCTTCATGTGTACATTGTATTTGCTATGGCTGGTGCACTTGAAGTCTCTGACCATCAATTCTGGTTGGAGTCTGGTTTGTTGTGTGTGTGTGTTCATGCCTGAAGTCTGATATGTCTAGTTCTGGTGCACTGCCCTGGTTTGAGTACTTTTGGTTGAGGCTGGTGCACTTTGTTATTTGAGTCTTGTTCCAGCTACTTTGTACATGTCTGAATGCATGTTGTATGTTGGTTTGATGTGCTCACCTGTCCTTGTGCACTTGTTACTGTAGTCTGGGTTCATTGATGACCTGCTTGCTTTGTTGCACATATGCACTTTGATTTTGTTGCTCCTAACCATGTCTTGTTAGTCTTACATTTGCTTCGAGCCCCTATGCACTTCATATTTTCATGCTCCAATGTTTACTACTGCTGTGTTCACCAATGCTCTGTTCTGGTATGGTTCATCTTGAAGTCTGGTCTAGTCTGGACTGGTGTGGTCTGGTCTAGTTTTATCGTTGCACTTGAGTCGAGCTTGTTGTATGTTAACTTTACATTTGTTGGTCTATTGTGGTTGAGGCTGTTGTCATGCTTCTTTGCATCCATTTAACCTGTCTAGTTCCATTTTGGTCTGGTTCACCACTTTGTCATGTTGTAACTGAACTTGTACTTGACCATTCTGTGATGTTTTGTTTTTGTATTGCACCTGAGTTGAATCCATCCTAGGCTTGGGTTTGACCCTGTGCTCACCTGTCCCTACTATTTTAACAAGAAAATATATCGGTGTGCATGACCTTTTGGCATGTAGTTCATTTTGCAGATAGTTCAGATGCTGGATACAAGCTAGAACAAAGTTGAAGATCAAAATATGAGTGAAGAGTGAATATGTAGTGAGGTGAAATATGTATGAAAAATTGTATATATTGAAAATTGTGTTGTAATTGAAACTTGTATAGCAAGAGCTTAAATTTGTACTATTCGAATTTGTAATAAAATATTCGTTTGAATAAAACATTTGTTTAAATAAGAATTTTGAGTTATCTATTTTATTCAACAAATATTTATTTAATTATGTGGAAAAATAAAATAGTATAATAACAAATACATTTAAACGAATATATATATATATATCTTTATTATCATCAAACAAAAATCATAGGCTATTGTATTCTACACCCTCTTTGTGATCTCTTCAACCTTGTACCAATATGAACAAGCTCGATCAAGTCATGATGAAGCCGACCTGACGCATGCCTTTGCTTATGCCTTTGAACGCATTTCACATGGAAGGCTCGATCCACACCAATCTCTAGGAATGAGTGCTCCTTCACATGAGAATCATCACGCAAATCTCAGATTCGCCTTTCTTTGCTCATTGATTCGACAAATCGAAACCCTCGATCCAAGGCAACCGGTCAATTTCAGTCAAACTCCTCTAAACTCTAGATCGAGGTTATAGGATTGAAGCTCTTGTCGATACGATCTCAACGAATCGAACGATACAATTCTTCGTTGTGTAGACGAAGAGAATTTGATTTCTAAAGAGCAAGACGAAGAAGTTGGCCATGGTTTTGATGCTATAGAAATGAACAGTGAGATGGCAAATGAATTTTGGAGGGAAGATCCTAATTTGGGATTTATATAATATGTTATTATTTCATTTATTTAATTCTCTTAAATAAATGGTCACGCGTTTTGAGCCCGTGCGATCAAACGACGCGTCCAATCGCCACGAAACTCGTCTACATGCATCACCTTATTTTTCCGAATCCAACAGCACTAACCGCATCTTCATCTGAGACTGCACCCTAGAAGGCTAATATCGCGTATTTCGAGACCATTTTGGGCATTAGATCGTCCGATCTCAAAATATAGCGATCCTTATACTCATTTAAATTCGCAACGTCAATCCAAACTCAACGGAAGTGGTCTCGAGTCTTGATTCCACCGTATGTGAAAAATCACATATTTGGGCCTTAATTTAATTAATGATTAAATATTTAAATAAACTATTTAAATATCCGATCGTTAAAAGTATGGGTCGTTACACCAAGGTCCAACTAAACTGGACGTGATTTGACCGTCCATAAATTAATTCTTGCCCTAGTCATAGGAGGCAGTCTGGGAGCTTGACTAAAAGTAGGTGTGATCGACCGTCCACTCATCAACCACCGCCCTCGACTCGAGGAGACGACTGCAATGTGAGGTGGATGTGACTTGACCATCCACCCAACAACATTCTCCCTTAACTTCCAGGGGGAGTACGCAGCAAATTGGACAAGACCAGACGGTCCAACTCAAACATGGACCATGGATGTGGTTCGACCATCCATCGCTTAATCACCAAATGGACGTGAATCAACCGTCCACTCGCCAACTTTTGTCCTCGACACTGGGCGTAGAATTCCTTCCTACGAATGAACACGACTCGACTATTTATTGAAAACCCTTACCTTGACCTGACAGGTGGAGTAAAATCAAAAATGGGTGTGACTGACCACCCATCATAAAACTCTGGTCTCCGGAGCGTGGACCGTAGTACAAACATAAAAAGATGGACGTGGTTCGACCGTCAATCTACCAACTCTAGTCCCCATAGCGCGAACTAGAGTATAAACATAACACGGGTATGACTGACCAACCACCGAATAACTCTGGTCCCCCAATACGGACCAGAGTATAAACATAAAAAAGTGGACGCAGTTCGACCGTCCACTCTCCACCTTTTGCCCCTAACTTGGGGGTAAAGACACGACTCAAAGTAGTTGCAGTCTGACACTCTGCTCCTCAGCTTGAGCTTGAAGTTCTCCAGAAGACTCGTCTTACTCCCAAGGCTTGGTAGAAACAGGATCCAAATGGAAGTGGATGTGGTATGACCGTCCACGCATCGACTCTTGCCCCGGATGCAGGGGCAGTTTGAGAGCCCAAGCCTAAATTGGACATGGTTCTACTGTCCAATCCAAGGAGAATATGATACGTCCATCCACGACCTTGCTCATGCCTGAAGTACAACAAATTATTCAAACCTCGCCCAGACATTACCAAGCCCAAAAACCAAATCAAGACATGGACACGGTTCGACCTTCCAACAAATAACTCTGGTCCCCCAGTGTGGATTAGAGTTTAAACACTAAATAGGTGCAACTGACCGCCCATCAACAAACTTTAGTCCCCGAAATACAGATAAGAGTATAGGTATAAAATGGACAAGGTTAGACCGTTCATTAATTAACTCTCCCCTATAATCCGATAGGCTGAGTATAAAATGTACAACGTATGTGACTTTATCATCCGCTAATCAGCTCCTTCCCACGATTCGACGTGAAGAACTCCATGTAAGAGTGAACGTGATATGGTCGACCACTCTTCGACTTCCACCCCTAACTTGGGGTAGAAGAAATGACTAAGTAAAATGTGGTTTGACCATTTTTCAGAATAACTCTAACTCCCCAGAGTATGGACTAGAGTATAAACACAAATTGGATGCGATTCGACCACCCTCCACAAACTCTTATCCCCAGAGTGCAAATATGAGTATAAACATATAGATGAGTGCGGTTTGACCACTCACTATTCCATAAATTCTGACCTAAACCCGACAGAAGGAGTATAAACTCATTACGGATGGAATTCGACCATTCATGAACTAACTCCACTAACCCAAGACTAGGGCAGGAGTACAAATTACTGAAAGCTGAATATGACAAATCACTATAGCTTCGGCTTGGTGTTCTTTACAACTTAAGGCAATGACTACAGGGAGGCCTTAATATAAAATCAATCAAAACGACATCCGAAGTTACGGGTAACCAACTTTATCGTGCCATCGGATCGACATGCAATATTGATCCAGACTTTCTATATCATGCCGTTGGATCGAAGGTCGGTATCGATCCACACTAAGCACAAATGGATGTGACCCAAATGTCAATCGAATTGCTTCGATCACCAGAGCATGGATAGGATAATAAACCATGAATAAGTGTGACTTGACCATTCATTCTCCATCACCTTCCTTTGATCTGTTCAAAGGAGTATGAAATCAAATGAGCATGACTCGACCACTCCTGAACTAGTTTTATCTCTTGGTCCAATAAGTGAACATAGATCAAAATAGACTTGACTAACCATCCAGCTTCGAATGAATGTGGCACGACGGTTCATTTGCTAGCTCTGATCATGATTCGACTAGAAGAGCAGTTCGAAACGGACGTGATTTGACCGTTCGCACACTGATCCTTGTCATTTGTTCGACAAGGGGAGCAACCGTCACAGATTAGATGTGACTTAACCATCCATTCTTTGGTCCTTGCCTAGAGTATGGAAACATCTACATCAAAAGTGGACGTGATTGACCGTCCAGTAGTTAGCTCATGCCTGAAATTCGATAGGGCGTTGAAGTCTTCCTCTGCGAGGGAAAAGTAGAATACAATCTAGAATAGGCACGACTCAACCTTCCATCAACTAACTCGATCCCATGAATCGATGGGAAAGAGTGAAAAGACAAAACAGATGCGACATGCCCATCCACTTATCGACATTTACCCCTGAGTTAGGGGCACGAGCGAGAATTAAAATGAATGTGAACCGACTATTCGTCAATCAACTCTAAGTCTTCGGAGCTTAGGTGGGAGTATAAACACTACCAGGACAAGACTTGACTGTCCATGTAGTACATTTATTAACCCGAGGGGTAGAAGTATGATCATCCAAAAAAACGACCACGATAGCTCAATGCTATAACTCATGCCTAGTGTTTACAATGACTCGAGGCTACGATCAAAAGGATGCTTAGAGATAGAGTCATCGGATCGATGCCCAAGCTCATACGCAACTGATTATCATTCCAACCTAAATAACGAGCAACAGATCATGAATACATTGAATGGAAAGCCTGTTACTCGAATACATAAGTGGATTCAAACTCAAAGCAAAAGCTAGCTATGTATCCACATGTAACACAAGACTAAACTCTACTTGGTGTTTGATTTAACGCTCCTTTAAGCTAGATCTTCAACCATCGTAGATAATCACTAAAAGCATCTAAAACCCATTACTACCAGACTCAATTGCTCGTGACAAGACTTTGGGATTCGACCGGAGTGATCGTCATCATTGACCATCCCAACCGGATTTTACGTTGATTGTTACATGAAACAATTACGTTCGAACTCAAGGATCGGCTATCGGCATATAGGAATCTGATATTTATATTCAAGTTCGTTCAGGGCAGTAAAAATGCTAATCTAATCAAGTCTAAAGTGGTAGACATCTGATACAAGGCCATATGTTAAGTAGCAAGCTATATACGGCATATTCTGGAAAAACAGAAATGACGCGGCATGAATCTAGAGAGATCTGCTGGAACTAAAAGAGGAGGTGGATAAACTCAAAAGCAATGGGCTTATCTGCGACACCCTCTACCTGAAATGGGTAATCAATCCTTTACTTGTAGCTAATGGATAGTGGCGTACATGCGTCGACTACTCAAACCGGAACAAGGCATGCCTAAAAGACAACTTTCCACTTTTGAGGATCGACCAGCTGGTAGACTCAACCGCTGGATATGAACTGCTTTCATTTATGGATGCGTACTTCGGATACAAACACGCCCCAATGCATGTCTTCGACCAGGAGCACACCAGCTTCATTACCGATCTAGAGCTATATTGTTATGTTGTGATGCCATTTGAATTAAATAATGTTGAAGCTACTTACCAAAGACTAGTCAACCGGATGTTCAAAGATCAGATCGGGCGATCGATGAAAGTATATGTGGATGATATGCTCGTAAGGTCATGGCAATCAAACGACCACATCGATGACTTGGAAGAGATGCTCAATATTCTCCAAAATTATAGAATGAAACTCAATCCCTTGAAATGTTCTTTCGAGGTTGCGTCAGGGAAATTTCTAGGTTTCATTGTAAACTATCGCGGAATTAAGGCAAATCCCAAGATGATTCAAGCAATTCAAAACATCCAAATTCCAAAGACGATTATGCAGGTACAAAGCCTCAGTAGGAAGGTCGTCGCCTTAAGCAGATTCATCTCCAAGGTCACCAACAAGTGTATTCCCTTCTTTGATTTTATTAGGAGAGGGAAGAGGACTTTGAATAGATGTAGGATCACATAGATGCATTTCAAGCTCTGGTAGATTACTTAGAGAGACCTTCCATCCTACCCAAGCCACTAGATCGTGAAGACATAAACATCTATTTAGCGGTGTCGGTACACGCCATAAGTGCAACACTATTACGCAAAGAGAATCAGATCCAGAGGCCTGTATATTACGTTAGCAAGCAATTGATAGGAGCTAAGAGAAACTACCTGAAGTTGGAAAAGCTTGCTTACTACTTTTTGATTGTGTCACGAAAGCTTTGCCCTTACTTTTAGGCAAACCCCATCAACGTCTACACCGATCAACCGTTACGACAGGTCCAATAGTGACCTGAGACATCTAGAAGGTTAGTCAAGTGGAACAACGAGCTGAGCTAATTTGACATTACCTATCTCCCTCGGAGAGTCATCCAAGGACAGGCACTAGCGGACTTTATAGCTGAGTTCACTGCATAGGATGATTTCCCAGAGAGCAGTGAAGCCCCCACCATCCGATGGAAAATGAACGCGGATGGAGCCCCCAACGATAATTGTTCTAGAGCCAGAATCGTAATAGTAACTCCGTAGGATCGATCAATTTGCTACGCTTTGAAGCTTGACTTCCCTGCAATGAATAACGAAACTGAATACGAAGCTCTGATTGCTGGACTCAAACTTGCCAGAGAACTAGGAATAGAATCTCTTGAAATCTTTTATGATTTCTAGTTGGTTGTATACCAAGTCAGGTGAGATTATCAGGCTAAAGGACAACGAATCACTCCGTACCTTATCCGAGTCCAAGAGCTATTAACTGACTTTGAGTATTATGACATCACGCACATTCCCCGAAATCAAATCAAAGAAGCCGACTCATTGGCGAAGTTTGCTAGCACCGGGGACACACAACAAACGGGCTTGGTTCCAATTGAAGTACTGACGCTTCGAGCCAAAACCAGATTAAAATTGACTAGGTACTAGAGACAGAGCCTGAGAAGGAGTCGTAGATGACTTCGATTAAAGCTTATTTGCTACGGGGAGTCCTTCCTAGACGAAGGAATGAATGACGACAAATCCTCCGCAAAGCTTCACGATATATCGTTTAGGAAGGAGTCATGTATAGAAAGGGATTTTCCATTCCCCTGCTCCGGTGTATCGCTTATGATGAAATAAAACGAGTTCTAAGGGAAGTTCATAGAGGGGAATGTGGCGATCACACTGAAAGGCAAACATTAGCAAAGAAAATACTGTGTTATGGGTATTACTAGCCAACTTTCAACTGAGATGCTGATGATTACGCTAAGCAATGCGACAAGTGCCAAATGTATGCAAAAGTTTCGGGAGCTCCGCCGACGAAAATTACACATGGTCAGTCCATGGACATTTGCACCATGGGGAATAGATATTATCGGTTCCTTACCAATCCCTAAAGGTGGTGCGAAGTACGCCATCGTTGCAATTGATTACTTCACCTAATGGGCTAAAGCAGAACCTTTAACCACGATCACAATGAAGAAAGTAATCAATTTCATTATCTGAAACATTATCTGTCATTTTGGTCTTCCTCGAACAACCATAATTGATAGTCGGACCCAATTCAACAGTGTTGAACTCAACGACTTCTGCCACCGGTATCATATTGAGAAAAAACTCATGGCAGTTGTTCACCCTCAAGCTAATGGACAAGTTGAAGCTGTGAACAAAATCATAAAGTCTATTCTGAAGAAACGTTTGGAAAAGGCTAGAAGCAAGTGGGTGGGTTAACTCCCAATAGCATTATGGGCTTGCAGAACCACCCACAAGTCCATGACTAGCCATGCTCCGTTCGTCCTTGCTTATGGCTCCGAAGCTGTGATTCTTGTAGAACTTGAAGTTCCTTCTTATCGAGTGACTTATTACGACCCCTATTTCATTATAAAAAATAAACAATGAATTTCAATCCAATTGCAATTAAACTACAAGGAATTGGCAACAACCCGTGAGCATACGATCATGCCCGTGAGCGAACGATAGAAAACTGTACATGAATGTGCACGTGTGCATCCCAAAAATTCGATTTGTTGAAACCGACAGAAATTGAATTCTCACCTGGATTTATTAGAGAAGAGACTGGATCAGATAACCAAGGCCTGCTAGCTCAATGGAACCGGGCACAGATAATAATTGTGAGATTGTACTATAGTTTTATACCGACAAATATCGACCGAGCGTCACATCAAACAGAAAAAAATACTATTGGAAATGGTAATATATAACATAATGCAGAATATATCTTAAGGTTATTTGAACACTAGAGGGGGTGAAGTGTATATTTCAATTATTTAGAATTGACTTATGACTTTAACACTGTATCTAATAAAATTGCAAATAGAAAACCAATAACCATAGAATAAGTAAATAGTAAAGTAAAATGCAGTAAAGTAAATAACATCCAGATTTTTATACTGGTTCGGATTAACCAATCCTACATCCAGTCCTGCATTACACCATGCAGAATTTCACTAAAATCGCTTACTTTCCACGGGTAGCAATAACACCTTTACAATCTTGATTTCGTGGGCTATAAGATACACCCTCTTGATTTCACAGGATACAAGAACACCTCCTTTTCATAAACAACAAAGTATGGCAAGTAGTCATACCTTCAATACGGATTCTTGTATATTTGGTACAATGATCCTATAGACCTCCAACGACAATATATCTTTGAATTCGTTGAGGAATAAGATGAAATCAGAGAGAAAATGATATGAATTCAAGTACAAACTCTCTAATATAACGTGGTTTGCAAATCCTTGAAGAATCAAAGTGAAATGGTATGGATTTGCAAAGAGAATAAAAGAATATGCAATGGATTTCTTTTGCAAAAGTGTGGAAGAGAAAGAGTATGAGAATGAAGAGAAAATTGATTGGAAAATTTATTTTTTCAGGGCCTTTATATAGTGGTTGAAGAGACGTGTCTTTTGGTAAAGAGGTGGCGGGAAAATCCCTTGAATAAAATTTTAAAAAACTGACCAACGGGAAGTATGTCGACATACTAGGGGACCATATGTCGACACATAGGTGATTTTCAAAGCGAAATAGCAACACCAATAAGTGTTGCAAATTTCAGATTTCAAATGTACCACTTTTTTGTGGATTTTTGTGATTCGGTTAAGGTCAATGGTTGAAGCTCTTCAAGTATAATTTCCAATGGGATCTTTAACAAGAAGTTCTAAGACTCAACCAACTACTCATCACTTCAAACAATTCCGTCCTTTCAAATTTCTTCTTCAATTAGTTTTGTTCTTCCATAGCTCTGATTAACCTTCTTATACAATCCATTTTCTTTCATTGAGTTCTTTTTTATCTCTGTAAATGTCTCCATAATACATCTGAAATAACCGCACAACTTGAAGATACATTAGTAGTAATATTTATATGGTTGTTGTCATCAAAATCAATGTCTAGGGTATTAATAATCTCCCCCTTTTGATGACGAAACCCATATAAATATTTTAGAGATAAAATATAATATTTTTATATTTGACTTCCCTCTATGCAATCCCCCTATCATTTTTCTTAGTTTATTTATACATTTTCTTCTGCTTTGTCATCAACAAAAAGGGCGGAAAAGGTTCGCTAGAGCACAACTAGACAATATGTATAGAGTTTGTATGTAGAGATGCATATAAAAATGTATATAAATAAAATTCATGAGGGGAATCAAAATCAACATAAACCATGAAATAAACTTATCAAGTAAAATAATTAAAATTAGTTGATTTTTAGAGTTATCAACGGTGCCGATGCCAATAACATATCCTTTTGATATTTATCCAAAGTTTAATGGATTTCTTTTCATATGCTTTGAACATCCGCTATCCGGTATCCATTGTTCGTACCTTAAAAAAATATAAAATATGCACACTAGTAGCCTATTTTATTTTGGTTCCATGGTGTTAAGTTTTGGGAAGCCAAACCCATGAAGAGATTGAATGCCCTTTCAAAATATAATCATTGGATAAATGAACTTTATTAATAAAATTATCAGTATAATTTTCTTTTTCAATATTATCTAACTTTCTAGGAACCCATAAATCAAGTTACGAATTTCTGAAAAACCAATGCTTTGATACCAAATATTAGAGATGGGGTGTATATAACACAATGCGGAATAGATCTTGAGGCTATTTGAACACTAGAGGGGGTGATGTATATATTTCAATTATTTATAACTCGCTTATGACTTTAACACTTTATCTAATCAAATTGCAAATAGAAAACCAATAATCATAAAAGAAGTAAATGCTAAAGTAAAGAGCAGTAAAGTAAGTAACACCCAAATTTTTATACTGGTTCGGATTAACCAATCCTATATCCAGTCCTGCACTACACCCGTGCAGAATTTTACTATAATCGCTTGCTTTGCATTGGTGGCAAGAGCACCTTTACAATCTTGATTTCATGGGCTATAAGATACAACCTCTTAATTTCACAAGCTACAAGAACACCTTCTCCTTTTCATGGACAACAAAGTATGGCAAGTAGTCGTATCTTCAATACGGATTCTTGTAGATTCAGTACAATGATCGTATAGACCTCCAATGGCAATATATCTTTAAATTCTTTGAGCAATAAGATGAATTCGGAGAGCGAGTGATATGAATTCAAGTAGAAACTCTCTAATATAATGTGGTTTGCAAACCCTTGACGAATTGGAGAGAAATGGTATGAATCTGAGAATAAAGGAATATGCAATGGATTTCTTTTGCAAAAGTATGGAAGACAAAGAGTATAAGAATGAATAGACAATTAACTAGAAAATTCATTTTTCAGGGCCTTTATTTAGTGGTTGAAGAGACAAGTATTTCGGTGAAGAGGTAGCGAGAAAATCCCCTGATTTAAATTTTTAAAAACTGACTAACGGGAAGTATATCGATATACCATGGGACCATATGTCGACATATAGGTGATTTTCAAAGAGAAATAGCAATACCAATAAGTGTTGCAAATTTCAAAAAGCGTTGCAAATTTCAGATTTCAAAAAGTACATCTTTTTTGTGGATTTTTGTAATTCAGTTGAGGTCAATGATTGATGATCTTCAAGTACAATTGCCATGGAATCTTTAACAAGAAATTCTAAGACTCAACCAACTACTCATCACTTCAAACACTTTTGTCCTTTCAGCATTTTTCATCAATCACTTTTGTTCTTCCATAGCCCTGATTAACCTTCTTATATAATCCATTTTCTTCCATTGATTTCTTTTTTATCTCTGTAAATGTCTCCATAATATACCTGAATGACCAAACAACTTGAAGATACATCAATAGTAATATTTGTATGGTTGTTGTCATCAAAATCAATACCTAGGGTATTAACAGATACGACTCTTCGGAAAAGACAATTTAATGAAAGGATGGCGACTACCTAGAAAATTGAATAAAATTCCTCTCGATTACTCCAACTTGCTTCAATTCAAAGCATGTCATGTTCGACACAAGATATAATAAAGCAAGAAAATGTTATTCGGCCATTTGGCCTGGCTATATTCAGACTGACTGGATAAGTCAGACTGAACGATCATCGAGGAACGTAGCCCAATGAGATGATTATTAGGCTCGATGATCAAGCACAAGCAATGATATGAAGCAACGATCAACCGAGACTAAGACGGAGACTCTCCAGAATATTCTAAGTACGGATTTGCACCTCCCCAGGCAGGGGATCAGTGCCTATCCCTTTCTCTAGGGGATCGGTAGATATCCTTAACTTTTGTCCCAAATTGGGTGATATCAATATAGAGTAAGAAGGAAGGCCCTACGGGCTACATTTCAAATCTCAAGTCGTTCGGAGTTTGTTGTTCAAGTTATGGGAGAATTACTTTACCTAAGAAAGGTATCGTATAAAAGGGATCGTACCAACAATGCAACTCAACAATAAACGATTGATATCTCAAAATCCAAAAGTCCAATACGTTTAAACTTTGGGAGCAAGAAGAAGGGACCCTAGGGAGTCCACCCTAAGGATCACACCTCAAAAAGCACAAGAAAGAGGGATCGGCCCTCTTCCTTCTAGACGGATCGATCTAAATCAAACAACATCACATGTTGCAACAAAGATTGATTAATAACTCAAGTTCTACTAATCCAATTGACATGAATCTTGGAGGACAAGCATAATACAATATGGAGATTCTCCCATAAGGATCGCACCCCCAAACTCCCCCAAAACAGGGATCAGCCTCAATCCTTATTTCTTAGGATTTAGGCTATGCGATCCTTATTGTAGGGCCCTATATATTTGGAGAGTCTCCTGCCGAATTTTCAAGGAGATATTTTTGCCGTCCTTCCCCTATAAGTACAGACTTAATTGTTTATTTTCGAGATCTTTACGCTGCTTGTTGCTTTGTACTCTTTTGAAATTAAGGATTCTAATCCAGTCCCTATTTTACTTAGTTTACAAAGTAATTAATTAAGCTACCTTTTCAAAGTGGACATAGGCAAACAACGTCGAACCACTATAAATTGCCGTGTCTTTGTTATTTGCTTATTTCTTATTGCTTTATTGCTATGTTCTCTCTATTTAAATTTAATATTCTTCATTTATTACTCTACACCATGTCTATTGAGTGCTTGTGCCAATTTGTGGTGCAATATATATATAGAATTATTTATCTTCCATAAGTTTCTTGGGCGAGCCAAAGTGTCAGTCCAGCCTTGGTTTGATGACCTTGCCTTCCATAAGTTTCTTGGAGTAATGTTGAAAGTTTTTACAGGAGTGTCTATTAAACGAGGAAATTTGTAACATCCCCTATCTAGAGGTCTAAAGCTAAGCACTACAGATGTTGCAGTCATCTATAGTATTAACTTCCGATGACTAAACACGGCTATGTTAATGGTTTCTATAATATCAGAAGCACTTGAATATGAAACAAATCACAGATTTCAAAACAGAATTTTCCACTACATTCCAAAACATATGTTCCATATTCAAATTACATAATCCTAAAATATTTTCCAGGCAAATATTAAATATAATTATTACAAAGTACGCCAAGAGCGACATATGAAGATACCCTTTGGTTGATTAGAGTCATAACTAACTTAATACATAGAGGAAATAAACACAAAACAAAGAACCGCAACTCCTAAATAGCTATCCGTTATCCTCCTGCTCGCCTCTGGTAGCTTTATTCGTCTTCCTACTAAAAAACTGAAAACCCTCAACCCTCAGCGTACTCAAATCAATTTTGAGCACCCGAGAGTTTAAGAGGAAAATGAAAACTTTGAGTCAAACATAAAGCCTGGTGTAAATAATACTGTCCATCTCTGTTATTTTATGTTAAGTGAGACCACGCCGCTTAGCGGAATGGGTTTCCCCTCACTAACATCCTTTTAAAACATATCTTTTGCAAATCTTTTCCTACAACCAAAACTGGTTAAAATCTGTGAAGCATCATTATGTAAACATACATATCGGGTAATAAATTAACTATCTGTTCAAACACTTTAGTTTTGTTTGGCTAACTATTAACCTTTGGCTGACTCGGGCTTACCAGACAACATATCAAAATTTATCTAACATCTGTTAGACACTCCTCTTCTTTTGAACGTTCTATCCTTAATTATCTGTTAAATACGTCTCTTTTGGACGGTCTGTCCTTAACTTATCATCTCCCAGGGTCAACTGATCCTAATGGTTTTGCGGGATCACTAATAACCTATCTGTATACAAAGTCTTACATCTGACAAAGCCCTACACACTGGAATTTTGGACAAAATTATCTGGGGCTAATAGCTAATGTATACGGCGCGACCGTATACCAGTCCCACCTGGTATTCTAATATCCGAGTCATTTTACTTAGGGATCCCATCCCATAATTTTCTTTGAAAACCATTTCAAAATTATTTAAAACTTTTAAATCAAACTCAAACAAGGAAAATCTATCAATGTTTTACGCTTTACTCAAAATCTCCTTGCCATGTTATATATATATATATACACACACACTTTACCCAAATCATAGTTGATGAAAACATTTAAATTTTTGAAAGTCCCCCTTTCGAATCTATTAAAAGTACCCTTTTCGAAACTAAGTAAAACCCTTCCTTTAATCTAGGCCAAAACCTCCCTTTCAAACCCATTCTCAAAAACCCTTTCTAAACCTCTGAAAAAGCTTCCTTTCAAAAGCTTTAAAACCTTAGACATCTTTCTTTTAAACCCTTTAAACATTGCCTTTTGAAATCCTTGGAAAACCTTTCCTTTTAATCCTTCTGAAACAACCAGAAAATCACACCTTTCAACTCCTTCGAAACCATTGGGAACCACCCCCTCGAAACCTTACTTTAAAACCTTTCGGAAGCATCAAATCTAAACCTTTTGATAGCCTTTGGGTTCAATTTAAAACATGTGGAAACCTTTCAAAACCATTCAAAAATTTACTCCTTCGAAACCATTGAAAACCGTCTCGGTCGAAACCATTTGGATTATGCCTTCAAGTAGAGCAAAAGGATCATAAACCCATTAAAGTCGAAAGCACTACTTTTCGATATCATTTAAATCATCTCTTTCGAAACCATTTAGGTTATACTTCAATTGAGCAAAAGGGTCATTAAAACCATTTAATTCAAAATCCTATCTTTTGAAAGCATTCCTATGTAAAGAAGTGATGGTGTCAAAACCATCCCTTCGAAAGCATTGGAGAAGTGGCCAAATTTTAGAAAACAAAGTGCCCCTTCGAAACCCTCTAGGTCGAAAAGGTAAAAAGGCGGCAGCAAAAGGTGTCGACTTAGTCGAAAGCATTTATTTAAAATAGAGGCGCAACCCAATCGAAACCATTCCCTTTTGAACCATTTGACCTAGTCGAAAGCTAACTAAGTCGAAAGCATCTTAGTTGAAAGCAAGCAGGCGCATTTTTATTTAAAAACAAAGTAGAGCTTCACCCCTTTCGGAACCCCTGGTTTCGACCCACTACCTTTCGCCTACATCCAATTCACTATGTACCAGTTCCCTGATACAATGTGCATTGGTTTCGACTATGTCGAAGGCGAAGGTAAAGAGGCGGAACCTGGTGCCGAAAGCATCGAAACAGTGAAAAACCTATTTATTTGTCCTTTTAAACTATTTCTTTTGTACTAACCTGCCTTGTTTGTCTAAATCTGATTGGTTGCCCTTTTACTTTTTCAAAAGTGCTGCCAATTTCCAGAAATAACAAATTTGAATTATTTGCGAAGAGCCCTTCTACTTTTATAAATATATAAAACTTTTATGTCCCATACCTTAAATAATTTTATATATGCATTAAAACACTTAGGAAAAATCCACAAAAATTCCTGAAAATATCTTTTAATATGTTTTCCAACATTTAAAAATTTAAGACCCAAACCTTTTATTATTTAACCGTAAATAATTTATAACCCAAAATACCATTTTCTTTATTAGAAGATTCATATAAAATCCACAAAAATTCTAAAAATTCTGAAAATTGAAACACATCTCCAAAATATTATTTGTGGTCTATATAAAAATTTGCAAGGCATTTAGATGTCACTTAATAGGTTTTTACCTTAAAACATATCATAAAATCAATATGAACATGCATAAATTATCAACAAGTATATATGTTAGCACCAAAATTGGTCACTAACCTCGTTCAGAAAGATTGTGTAGAGATATAAGTGATGAAAGTAAATTAAACAGAGAAGACAATTTAAATGCAGAAAGTAAGAACACCAAATTTATAGTGGTTCAGCGTAATTGCCTACGTCCACTTTGAGGTTAAACTTTATTGATCTTCTTTATAGTCGATTACAAATACAATTCGTGAATCAAATGCTTGAATGAAGTTGTTTAAGTAGAGAAGATGAGTCTTGAAAATGGCAGAGTCTCCCCGTATTCTCTCTCCAAAAAAGGATCCATTTCACTGTGACCCTGCCCCTCTATTTATAGGCAAATATGGGCTGGACTTCCCAAGTGGGCTGATGGCCGAACACTCCAGCCCGAGTACAGTGATCGCTGTATGCCGAACCAAGTGTGCCGAACGCTCTGATGCCGAACAGTCCCTTCTATGCCGAACGATGTGGTTGATGTTTGGGAAGTGCATGATGTTAGTCAGTCGAAGCCGAACGCTCTTCTAGACGCCGAGTACTCTTGTGCCGAGTACTTCTGATGCTACCGGGTACTACGCCGAGTACTCCTGTATGCCGAACCACAGATGCTGCCGAGTTCTCCTTGATATCGAGTGCTCTCGAATGCCGAGCAGTCTCGTATGCCGAGCAGTCTTGATGCCGAGCAGTCTTGATGCCGAGCACTCTTGTATGCCGAGCAGTCTTGATGCCGAGCATTGGTTGACGCCGAGTGCCAGTTGACGCCGAACACTGCTGGGTACTTCGCCGAACATTACTGGATGCCAGACACTATGGATGCTGTGTACTTCGCCGAACACTCCTAGATGCCAAGTACTCTCTGACGCCGAGTTCCACTGGATGCCGAGTACTATGCCGAACACTCCTGGATGCCGGTCACTCTCTGATGCCGAGCACTGGTTGCCGAGTACTAGTTGCCTGGTCAAATCCCCAGGAAACACTTGCCCCCCAAAGTGTATCGCGTGGCCGAACGTGATGCGCTTTGAATGTGGTACAATTTACCTCGGAGGTACCTTCTCGAGAATGTTAGCGAAGGAGGTGCAAGACGAACAAGGTTGGGATGCCGAACGATACGTTCGAAGCCGAACGTACCTCGCGTGCCGAACGTCTCTCCGCTACGATGCCGAACACTTCGGTATTGACCGGTGCTACCGGGTATAGCCTCTTCGACTTCTACCTCCCTCTATATAACCAGGCGCCCTTCCACCATTTTTCTTTTACGCCTTCTTTTCTATCATTCCTAGAGATTTGCAACTCTTGTCATCCTATCAGATATAAAGTCTAATTAATCCATCCTCAACTTCGATCGTCGAATTAGGTATCATTCCTTCCACAATTGCATTACTTCCACTTTAGGTTCATCACATGGAAACGGGGTATTTCTTTAGTTGTAAATGCGTGGCTAGTGGAAGTGGTTCGCTCGTTTGGAGTCGCCGAACGGTGTATGGTAGTTAAGCCTAGCTCCTTTGTGCTGATCAAGATTGGAAGAAAAAAGGAAGATGGGGAGTCGAACGGCGTAACCTGCGCCGGGCGATCTGTCTCTGTCGTTCGGCGTAAATGGAGAGGGAGCAGGGTGGAGTTATGATCGAAGGCGGAGCGCTACTCTAGCCGAACGAACTTAGGCCGAACACTACCCTAATGCCGAACAGACACATACGCCGAATATCATTTAGACCGAACGACATTATCGCCGAACAACTGTCGTGCCGAATAGTACTTAGACATGCCGAACGAACACATACGTGCCGAACAAAACTTAGACATGCCGAACAAACACATACATACCGAACAGAACTTAGACATGTCGAACACACATATATGTCGAACAGAACTTAGACATGCCGAACACACATATATGCCGAACAGGACTTAGACATGCTGAACAAACACATATGCCGAACAGAACTTAGGTCGAACAATTTCAATGCCGAACAACATTCAAATGCCGGACAGTAACTTAGGTCGAACAATTTCAATGCCGAACAACATTCAAATGCCGAACAGTATAAATGTCAGACTACACTTAGGCCGGTCACTTTATAAATCATATGCTTTCTGAATCTGGAACTGTAATCGCCTCAAAGCAAGCTTTTTGAGACGGTCAGCGATGACGGTCTTCGAAGGCGATGATTCGAAGCTAATTATTATATCTTTAAAAACCTTTAGATTCTTATCGCTTGTACACAATTGCTTGAACTAGTTCACACACCACGTGGGGGGAAAACTCGTGTTGCTAATTCTAACATTCAACGTTTTTTAAGTATAGTTCTCTCAAGCACTTAGTTATTTATTTGGGATGTCGAGAAAATCTAGCTCCGCTACCATATCCGACAGGCCTGGGCCGTCATCGAGGCAAGGAGCCGCTGATTCTTCTAACCCGTCGACTTCTCCTGCTCATAACTTGGCACCTGATGCTCTGGAGGCAACAATCTTACTACACAATCCGATCAATTCACAAGCCTCGAAGATCAACGAAGCTGCTCTGCGACGGATATGCTCCATTCATGGGATTCCTTTTGCCGACGTGTTAGTTCCTTCAAGACACGATCGCCCTCATCTGCCCCCGGTCGGGTACACCGTACACTACCTGCAACAAGTTCATGTGTTGGATGGGCAGCGTGCCTCCATTCAACTTATTTCTCCGGGATGTACTGCAGTACATAGACATAGCTCCGTCGCAGCTGCACCCGAACGGCCATGCATTTCTATATGGGACTTATCTACTTTTCATGGCTGTCTTCTCCAGACCTCCAACCGCTAGTGATATCAGATATATTTACATGTTCAAGAGACGGAAAGACAGTCCTTCTTTTATGTTCCTCGAGCCATACCACAAATGCCAGATCTTGACAGGGGCATGTAGCAAATTCGCCCTGTACAAACAGGAATGGTTCTATGTGCGCTGCCCTTCTAGTTTCGCTAGGAGATGGGTTGAAGGCAGTAAGTCTCTCTGCTAAGTCACTATTCGTATTTAATCGGAGTCATGCTTTTCCTAACTCTTCATCTCATCTTTTCAGGTATTAACCCGCGTCCGGAAGGCCGAGGATATTCTGAGGCTGTTGAAGCCATTAGAGCTCTTCCTGCTGAGGATCGAGACATCCGGACTATCATTTCAAATGAATCACTGTCGGGGTTTGGCTTGCTAGCCCCTGGTCGTCGGATCAGCCTTCCAGAAGGTGTCACCATTCCCAAACCTTCGTCCGGTAAAGGGAAAAAACAGGCCGGATCGTCGTCGCGTCGCACTCCCGATACGCACGGAGAAGGTGAGCGCAGAGAAGATGATGTTCCTGAGACTCAAGGCGAGAACGTGGGTTCCGCTTGGAATCCGGCAATCGAGGTTCAAAATATTGAGACGTCATCCTCCCCTTCGAAGGGGAAGAAGAAGTTGAAATATACAGTTCAAAAGGAGAAAATTGGTGGCACTTCAAAAGCTACGCCTATCCCGCCTGAGAAAGAGGCTTCTTCGCAGCATCTGGAAAGCTCCTTGAGGGGTCTATCGAACCTTTCTATTCCCGAAGACATACTTAATTACGGGTTTGATGATCCTGAAGCCCTCAAATTTTCTTCGCCCGTTAGAGGCAGTGCGGGAGTTCAACTCCCGGTTCAAGGAGACAACACCCCGATTAGTAAAGATAAACGAACTGGTCCGTCGGGGGGAACACTAGGACACACACGCACATATGCATTCCATCATACACTTCAAGTTTTTCCTCATCTCACGGACTTTTCTTAACTCGTTGTTATCTCCATTCTTTGCATGTGATATGGGGCGTTCTCACGGACTTGATCGCCTTCAGGGGTCTTCTATATTCCATCACTCTGGACGGGATTCCGGTTCAGGCAGACGCAGGGATCGAGGCGAGTATGAAGATAGGGATAATCATCCCTGAGAGTCGTCTCACCGCAAGAAGGCACATTCTAAATCTTCCCAGTCTCGTGATCTTCCTCCTCCAACTGAGCCGGATAGAGAGAAATCCTTACAGAAGGGTTATCAGTCTGATGCTCCTCGAGAACAACATTCCAGTTCATCAAGTACAAGGAAAGTTCGAGAGCAACGTAAAAGAACGGAGTTTTCAAAGCCTCCTCCTCCTACTCCTGCGGTGGACCCAACTGTTGCGGAAAAGATGGTCGATCTTAAGGCCAAGTTTCCAAAAATTTGCTTCGATGGTCTAAAGTTCCTCCCGGCCATTCATCATATTCCCGGGCATGTGAAGCAGAGTGCCATTGCCTGCAATAACGACGTCTATGTTCAACATGACGCGTTTGTGCACTTGGTGGAGAAGGTCTCGGAAGTATCTGTTGAGCGTCAACACGAGATTGACCGTCTGAATCTGGAGGCTGACAGCGATAAGAAAATCATCAAACTCCAAGACGAAGAGCTTGCTTCGTATAAGTCAAAGCTAGAAGCCGCTGAACAAAGCACAAAAAATACTGCCGAGGCAGTTACTCGTTTAGAGGCGGCTCACAAAAAAGAGCTTGACGAAGCAGTCCAGCGCAGCGGTGCCCTCGCCCTAGAAAAAGATTCTGTCCAAAAGGAAAAGGACGCACTTGCTACTCAAGTCAAGGAGCTGAAGGAATTACTTTCCAAGGAGAAGGAAGACAAAGTAGCTGCTCAAGAAGAATCGCAGCGATACTGTGATGAGATTGTTGCTACCCGACTCCTGAAGACAAAGCTCGATGACGAACTCGTAGGGGTTGAGAAAATGAAGGACAAGGCCCGTGAGGAGGGCAAAAGAATGGCTGTGGAAGAGCTTGATTCTCGCCTCGAGGCGACCGCAGAAGCCGGCAGGGAAGAGGTCAAAAGTATGTTTGACCCGTTGATCGCCGAGTATGGGGCCCGCATCCTTATGCACTGCGACTTAACATTTCTGGGCGACGGCTACCTCGAATCCCTGGCTGAGGCGTGGGAAACTCTGATAAGGATCAAGAAGGTCGAGTCGGGCTCCAACGAGGTCGATGAGGATGTCTTGGTGAAGGAGTTCCTAAGGGGGAATGAGCCATCGGACTTATCCGCAGCATTGGCACTTTATAGCAAAAGCTCTTCCCCTCCGAAAGAGAAGAATGACGAAGCTGGACCGTCTGGGGCCGATGCTACTACTCCTCACATTGCCGCTCCTTACGCTGCTCAATCGGCCGGTCGGCCAACACTTGATCCATTCGAGCAGCATGCTAGTTATGATCCCGAAGATCCCGGGCTTGGTGTTCATGTGCTGTCACCTATCCTGGAGGGTGAAACCCCTCGTGCCACCGATAGCCAACCGGACCCTGGTAGGAAATTCTTCTTTCTCTAGAAGTTGAAGAGTTCCCGCCATTTTTCAGCAGTGGCTATTCGTTCTAATGCTCATTCCTTATGTTTTCGTGCAGGTTGCTTTGACGCCGAGCCAACTCCGAGGAGCGATGACGCCAAGGAGGAAGCAGAGAAAGCAAGCGACGTTGCTCACATAGGAGTAACTCCCGGTCCAGACGCTCAAGTGATCGGGGCGCTAGATGATGACAAACTTGATACTTCGTCTCCTGCCGAAGGAAGCGATGAAATTGAAATCACTGGCGCCTCTGAGCATACTTCGGAGATGAGCATGAAGGATCGTCTCGCCGACGAGGAGAAGAAAAAGGTCAAAGTCAAAGTTGAATCTGAAATACTGGAACTCACTGACCCGCGTAACAGACCTTTGAAAATCATTCTCCCGGGCAGGTCCAAACCACTAGATTTTCCGTCTCCTACTCCTGACTCCGTTTCTCTAGCAAGCAAAAAGTCCAAGAAAAAGCGTGAGGGAGAGGAGTCATCGGAAACACCAAAGGAAGACAAGAAGAAGAAGTCGAAGAAATAATCGATGCACTTGTTCAACAAGTTTCCTGCTTAAGTTTTGTAATTGTTTTTATCCTCCACAACTTGTAGTTTGTATAGAGAGGTCTGAATTTTGTAGGAGTGATCATGTATCCCCATTTTGGACTTATTGAATAAAGTTTTAGTTTCTTTTTGTTTGAATGATTCTCTTGTCTTTATTTGGTTTCCTGACTAATTGTAGCCATAACTGAAGTTCTTATGAGTTGCATTATCTCCCGGTCCATCCTTGTGCTGTTCAAACGTTTTTGGATATGGCGTACCTCTCGTCCCATATCTTTTGAGTACTTGGACTTCTTGCTGACTCTGTGCCCCGGGAACTTGGAGGCTTGAAATAGTTTATACTCTAGTCCGCGCTCCGGGGAATTAGAGTACTTCGCTCCGCACTTCGGGGATTTGAAGTTTTAAAATCGTTTATACTCTAGTCCGCGCTCCGGGGACTTAGAGTACTCTGATCCGCGCTCTGGGGATTCGAAGATTTGGAATCGTTTATACTCTAGTCCGCGCCCTGAGGACTTAGAGTACTCCGATCCGCGCTCTGGGGATTCGGAGATTTGGAATCGTTTATACTCTAGTCCACGCTCTGGGGACTTAGAGTACTCCGATCCGCGCTCTGGGGATTCGGAGATTTGGAATCGTTTATACTCTAGTCCGCTCTCTGGGGACTTAGAGTACTCCGATCCGCGCTCTGGGGATTTGGAGATTTGGAATCGTTTATACTCTAGTCTGCGCTCTGGGGACTTAGAGTACTCCAATCCGCGCTCTGGGGATTCGGAGATTTGGAATCGTTTATACTCTACTCCGCGCTCTGGGGACTTAGAGTACTTCGATCCGCGCTCTGGGGATTCGGAGATTTGGAATCGTTTATACTCTAGTCCGCGCTCTGGGGACTTAGAGTACTCCGATCCGCGCTCTGGGGATTCGGAGATTTGGAATCGTTTATACTCTAGTCCGCGCTCTGGGGACTTAGAGTACTCCGATCCGCGCTCTGGGGATTCAGAGATTTGGAATCGTTTATACTCTAGTCCGCGCTCTGGGGACTTAGAGTACTCCGATCCGCGCTCTGGGGATTCAGAGATTTGGAATCGTTTATACTCTAGTCCGCGCTCTGGGGACTTAGAGTACTCCGATCCGCGCTCTGGGGATTCGGAGATTTGGAATCGTTTATACTCTAGTCCGCGCTCTGCGGACTTAGAGTACTCTGATCCGCGCTATGGGGATTCAGAGATTTGGAATCGTTTATACTCTAGTCCACGCTCTGGGGACTTAGAGTACTCCGATCCGCACTCTGGGGATTCGGAGATTTGGAATCGTTTATACTCTAGTCCGCGCTCTGGGGACTTAGAGTACTCCGATCCGCGCTGGGATTCGGAGATTTGGAATCGTTTATACTCTAGTCCGCGCTCTGGGGACTTAGAGTACTCCGATCCGCGCTCTGGGGATTCGGAGATTTGGAATCATTTATACTCTAGTCTGCGCTCTGGGGACTTAGAGTACTCCGATCCGCGCTCTGGGGATTCAGAGATTTGGAATCGTTTATACTCTAGTCCGCGCTCTGGGGACTTAGAGTACTCCGATCCGCGCTCTGGGGATTCGGAGATTTGGAATCGTTTATACTCTAGTCCGCGCTCTGGGGACTTAGAGTACTCCGATTCGCGCTCTGGGGATTCGGAGATTTGGAATCGTTTATACTCTAGTCCGCGCTCTAGGGACTTAGAGTACTCCGATCCACGCTCTGGGGATTCGGAGATTTGGAATCGTTTATACTCTAGTCCGCGCTCTGGGGACTTAGAGTACTCCGATCCGCGCTCTGGGGATTCGGAGATTTGGAATCGTTTATACTCTAGTCCGCGCTCTGGGGATTCGGAGATTTGGAATCGTTTATACTCTAGTCCGCGCTCTGGGGACTTAGAGTACTCCGATCCGCGCTCTGGGGATTCGGAGATTTGGAATCGTTTATACTCTAGTCCGCGCTCTAGGGACTTAGAGTACTCCGATCCGCGCTCTGGGGATTCGGAGATTTGGAATCGTTCGTACGAGTCTGTATGTCGTGCAGGATAATGTAATTTATCATCCAATTAAGAGATATAGAAACTTCATAGAAAATATGGCTTCAAGCCTTTATTAATGAAAATCAACTAAATTGCTTGATTACAACTTTAAAAGGAAACTAAGTCATTATTGAATGGAAACATGCAGGAAACAACAGTGCCTACAACAAGAAAGGAAAACATGCTAAATGTAATAGTGCCGCAAATGTTCACTGTTCCATGCTCGGGGGAGTGTCGCGCCATCAACGGTCGCTAGCTTGAATGTTCCTTCTCCAAGCTTCCGTTCAATGGCGTATGGACCTTCCCAGCTGGGATTCATGCATGATGGTACCGGGAAGACTCGTTTCAGAACGAGATCACCCACATCAAAGATTCTTGGGCGGACTCTGCCGTCGTAGTAACGCTTGACTCGATGTCTGTGCGCCGCCGCCCTTAATTCAGCTTCTTCCCGCTTTTCGTCGATGCAGTCCAGTGATTCCAGCAAGAGGTTTTGGTTCGTCTTGGGATCATAGTATGTCACTCGGTGCGATGGAACTTCAAGTTCCACGGGTATAACTGCTTCAGAGCCGTATGCCAAGGCGAATGGAGTGTGGCCGGTCGTGGACTTGTGGGTAGTTCTATACGCCCATAATGCTGTCGGGAGTTCATCTACCCACTTGCCTCCAACCTTCTCCAGACGCTTCTTCAATATGGACTTGATTATTTTGTTAATGGCCTCGACTTGTCCGTTAGCTTTTGGGTGTGCAACGGCGGCGAACTTTTTCTCGATGTCGTACTTTAAACAGAACTCTTTGAACTCTCTACTTTAAAATTGCGTTCCGTTGTCTGTAATGATGGTGCGTGGAAGGCCAAAGCGGCATATAATGTTTCGTACAACGAAGTTAATGACCTTCTTAGAGGTGATAGTGGCCAAAGGTTCTGCCTCAGCCCATTTCGTGAAATAGTTGACTGCAACTATTGCGTATTTCGCACCACCTTTGGATAGAGGCAAAGAGCCGATTATGTCGATTCCCCAGATCGCAAATGGCCAGGGACTGATCATTTGTGTGAGTTCCGTTGATGGAGCCCTCGGGATTTTCGCATATCTTTGACACTTGTCGCATTTTCTTACGTAGTCCGCGGCATCCCGGTTTACGGTGGGCCAGTAATATCCATAGCGGAGGATCTCCTTTGCTAGCGTTTGCCCCCCAGTATGGTCGCCGCATTCCCCTTCGTGAACCTCTCTCAAGACTCGCTTTGTTTCATCATGAGCGATGCATCGTAATAACGGGACTGAGAATCCTTTTCGATACATTGATCCATCCTGCATTATGTATCGCGCGGCCTTTCGAAGGACCTACCGTCTTTCGCTTCTTTTTCCTGGTAAAGCCCCGGTCGTCAGGTACAGTTTGAATGGGGTTATCCACGATTCCTTCTCGATTTCTGTTCCCAACACGCGATCGACTTTCATTTCGTCTATTGTCGGGGCATGCAAGACTTCGACGAGATACAATCCCATTTGTTGCGCATCGTCGGTACTCGCGAACTTAGCCAATAAGTCGGCTTCTTTGTTCTGTTCGCGCGGGATATGTGAGATGTCATAATGCTCAAGATTTGATAGTAGTTCTTGGACCTGAATGAGGTACGGAGCAAGCTTTCGTCCCTTTGCTTGGTAGTCTCCCCGTACTTGGTAAACCACCAACTGCGAGTCACAAAAGATTTCGACTGATTCGATCCCGAGTTCCCTGATGAGCTTCAAGCCAGCGATCAGTGCTTCATATTCAGCTTCGTTATTTATAGCCGGGAAATCGAGCTTCAGGGCATAACAGATCGATCGGTTTTCCGGAGTTACAAGAACAACGCCCACGCTGGAGCAACGGTCGTTTGATGCACCGTCAGTGTATAATTTCCATCGAACGGGGGGAATGATGTCGTGATCGTCCAGTTTGATGGGTATGGTAAACTCAACGATGAAGTTTGCTAATGCTTGCCCTCGGATGGCTCTCTGTGGTAAGTACGCGATATCAAATTGGCTCAACTCGATGTTCCATCTTAGCAATCTTCCAGAAGTTTCCGGTCGTTGGAGTACCTGCCTCAGGGGTTGATCGGAATAAACACCGATTGAATGTGCTTGAAAGTACGGGCAATGCTTTCGTGATGCAATCACCAAGAAATAAGCCAATTTCTCTATTTTAGGGTAATTCCTCTCGGCCCCTGTTAAACGTTTGCTAACATAATACACCAGCTTTTGGACTCGATCCTCCTCTCGTACCAAAGCCGCACTTATCGCATGTGGGGATACAACCAAGTATACGTACAACATCTCATGGTCAACTGGTTTTGATAACATTGGTGGGCTCTCCAGATGCCTCACCAGATTCCGGAATGCTTCCTCACAGCTAGACGTCCATTCAAAATTTCTCTTTCCTTTCTTTATTATGTCAAAGAACGAGATGCACTTGTCAGTTGCCTTGGATATAAATCGACTCAGCGCAGCTACTTTTCCGTTCAAGCTCTGTACCTGCTTTATAGTCCTGGGCGCTTGTACATCTCGAATAGCTTGGATCTTTTCTGGGTTGGCTTCGATTCCCCTAGCGTTGACGATGAATCCCAAAAACTTCCCTGATGCAACGCCGAAAGAACACTTCAACGGGTTGATCTTCATGCCATAAAACCTGAGTATGTCGAACATTTCAGCCAAGTCTTGAATGTGGTCGTTTGACCGTCGTGACTTCACGAGCATGTCATCCACATAGACTTCCATGGTTTTACCCAGCTGGTCCTTGAACATTCGATTCACCAGACGTTGGTAAGTTGCTCCAGCATTCTTCAATCCAAAGGGCATCACTACATAGCAATACAGCCCGACATTTGTAACGAAGCTGGTGTGTTCTTGGTCCGGAATATGCATTGGGATTTGGTTGTATCCTGAGTACGCATCCATGAATGACAGTAACTCGTGTCCTGCGGTGGAATCGACCAACTGATCGATCCTAGGCAACGGGAAACTGTCCTTAGGGCATACTTTGTTCAAGTCGGAATAATCTACGCAAGTCCTCCATTTCCCATTCGCCTTCTTTACTAGCACGGGGTTGGAGACCCATTCCGGGTAGAGGGCGTCGCGGACGAACCCATTTGCTTTGAGTTTGTCCACCTCCTCTCCAAGAGCGGCGGATCTCTCCGGATCCATTCCTCTCCTTTTTTGCTAGACTGGGACGTATTTCGGGTCTATGTTCAACATATGACTCGTGATGGCGGGAGAAATCCCACACATATCAGAATGCGTCCAGGCGAAAACATCAAGGTTTGCCCGGAGGATGTCGCTATGGTCTTCAGTCATTGCGGGGCCTAGCTGTGATCCGATCTTCAGTATTCGCGAAGGGTCGTCACGGCTAACTGAAATGTCAACTGTTAATTCAGCCGGTGCCGCCTTCTCTTCCCTGGGTTTCTCATCGTCGTCTCTCGGATCTATATCTCCGTAGATCTGAGAACTATGCCCGAGCCAGGGCTCGGGCACTACTTGTCAATTATCCGCATTGAGGATGCGGACGGGATTGTCCGCAACCTTTCCTTTCTCCCTCCGGTGGGCCTCTCGGAGCTCGGCCACATAACAGGAACGACCAACTGCTTGGTCGCCGTGAACAATGCCTACTCCTTTGTCAGTCGGGAACTTCAAAGTTAAACACCACGGGGCTAACGCTGCCCTAAACTCCGCCAGGGCCGGCCGGCCCAAGAAAACGTTATACGGAGAGTCCACATCCAAAACTACAAAGGGTAGAATTCGCACTCTCCGACGCTCGCCTTGTCCCAGTTCAACTGTTAACTCGACATATCCCACTGCATCAGTTGCAGCGCCGTTAAAGCCGTGGATACGAGCTTTGGATGGTTTCAAGTCTTTTGTTTCTAGCTTCATTTGATCGTAGGCCTTCTTGAAGATGATGTTGACTGAACTTCCAGAATCAATCAGAATTCTTTTTACGTATGCTGGTCCGATCGTTGCAGATATGACCATGGGGTCGATGGTCGGAGCCTCTACCTGATCAGCGTCTCTGCTTCTGAACACAATATCGTCTGTCATTACGCGCTGCTGCTTAGCAGGGGCTCCGTCCTCCATGTTCGAACAACACTCAAAATCTGCATGCTTCAAGGAACTTGCATATCGCTCCATCTCCTGCCAATTCTTATCCGCGGGGTGAGGCCCGCCGATAATTGTATTTATGACCAGTCTACCAACGGTCCGGGCAGGCTCCTCGGAATGACGTGGAGCTGGTGCACGACCTGGGTTGGACGTTCCCTGTCCTCCTTCTTGTGGATCCTTCACAAATTCTTGCAATTTCTTCTGCCTGATCAACTTCTCGATAGCATCGTGCAAGTGTCTACATTCTTCCGTATTGTGTCCATAAGTCTCATGGAAGCGACAATATTTCCCGGTCCGCTTCTGTTCTTCAGTTGATTCTTTTGGACGTGGTTTTCTGTACTGAAAAGTATTGCAGGTGGATAGGTAAATGTTTTCAAGTGGTGCGTTTAGCGGAGTGTACTCGCTGTAGCTTGGAATTCTCGACTTCCACTTTCCTGCTTCTTTTCTTTTCCCTTGACTCCTTCCTCTGGACTCCTTGGGTTGCCTAGGTTTGTTCTGGACGTTGACTTGGACCTTTCCCGAGCTGTCTCCCGATTGCTTCACAGCGATGTTGCTCTTTATTGACTCTTGGATAGGCCCTGGCGCCTTATCTCGTCGTACCCACCTAGCTTCCTCTCTTCTTATGAACTGGTGTGCCTTAGAGTAGAAACGCTCTAGCGTAGCTGGAGGTTTTCCTGCCAGCCAGTCTCCAAACTCAGAGTCTGGATCCACACCTCTCATTACAGCCATCAGAATTGCATGGTCATTGGGATTACTGACTTCAGTTACTACCACGTGGAATCTTTGCAAATATTCCTTCAACGATTCCCCAGGATTTTGGATTACACTTGACAGAGACATCACGTCCTTTGGGCGCGTAGTGTGTATCCTGAACTGCTCAATAAACTTCTTTGCCAACTCCTCGAAATTTGATACGGATCGCGGAGGAAGTCGGGTGAACCACATAGTAGCGATCCCAGATAGAGTAATCGGAAAGCACCTACACTTGGTGGCATCATTCGCTCTGGCTGAATCCATCATCCATTCGTACCTCATGACATGTTGTCTAGGGTCAGTCTTTCCTTCATATGCAGGAATAGTAGGCATACTAAACTTCCTGGGGTACGCCGCTTGCAACACAACATCCGTGAATGGAGTATGACTTCTTGACACTCCCAGTCATCATTTGATAAGCCCTGATTCTCTTTCATCAGTTGCCTGATCATGGCTGTCAGATCCGGTGTCTGTATGGAAGGCGGAAGGTTGGAGTCTGTTCTACGCGCATGTCCATGCTGATGCCTCCTCTCTTGGCGATCTGCCAATCGTGCATCTTAAGGTTCGACATCGTTAGCATTTTGATGATCTGGGCCTCTATCTTCCATCTGTATCCCGGTCTTGAAGCTTCCAGCTCTTGCTTGGTCGCGGTCTCCAGCTGTTCGAATAGCAGCATCTGCTCGCGCAGCATCAGTCTTACGGCGTCTGCGCCTGGGAGGTTCATCAGAGGAAGTAGAGCTGTCAGATGAGGAGTAAGCAGCGGGAGTGCCCCCAACATTCTGTTGCTGCTGTTGATTAAGTTGTGCCATCAGGTCGGCATTGGCTTGCATCTGCTCTCCTAGTTGTCTCCTACTTTCCCTGAGCTCTCTCATCAAGTCGTTGAACTCTATTCTGGTGACAACTGGAGTTTGGTCCTGAGTGGCAACTCCTATATTTGGAATTGCTGGTTGATTGCTAGGCCCTTCTTGTTGCACGCTAGCAGTCTCGTGGGCATCCGCATTGTGAGAAGCTGACCTGGTACGTGGTCTTGCCATTGTAGAGTTATTGGTATGAACTCTGAGTAGAATCAACGGATGTCCTATCAGTGAGTCGGATCTTCTTTGGGGGATTTGTTCAATCCAGTAGCTTCAAAGCAGATCCTTGAGGTCTGAGAATTCAATTCTCAGTGAAAGCACCAAAGTGTTAGCACCAAAATTGGTCACTAACCTCGTTCAGAAAGATTGTGTAGAGATATAAGTGATGAAAGTAAATTAAACAGAGAAGACAATTTAAATGCAGAAAGTAAGAACACCAAATTTATAGTGGTTCAGCGTAATTGCCTACGTCCACTTTGAGGTTAAACTTTATTGATCTTCTTTATAGTCGATTACAAATACAATTCGTGAATCAAATGCTTGAATGAAGTTGTTTAAGTAGAGAAGATGAGTCTTGAAAATGGCAGAGTCTCCCCGTATTCTCTCTCCAAAAAAGGATCCATTTCACTGTGACCCTGCCCCTCTATTTATAGGCAAATATGGGCTGGACTTCCCAAGTGGGCTGATGGCCGAACACTCCAGCCCGAGTACAGTGATCGCTGTATGCCGAACCAAGTGTGTCGAACGCTCTGATGCCGAACAGTCCCTTCTATGCCGAACGATGTGGTTGATGTTTGGGAAGTGCAGGATGTTAGTAAGTCGAAGCTGAACGCTCTTCTAGACGCCGAGTACTCTTGTGCCGAGTACTTCTGATGCTACCGGGTACTACCCCGAGTACTCCTGTATGCCGAACCACATATGCTGCTGAGGTCTCCTTGATGTCGAGTGCTCTCGTATGCCGAGCAGTCTCGTATGCCGAGCAGTCTTGATGCCGAGCAGTCTTGATGCCGAGCACTCTTGTATGCCGAGCAGTCTTGATGCCGAGCAGTCTTGATGCCGAGCACTCTTGTATGCCGAGCAGTCTTGATGCCGAGCATTGGTTGACGCCTAGTGCTAGTTGACGCCGAACACTGCTGGGTACTTCGCCGAACATTACTGGATGCCGGACACTATGGATGTTGTGTACTTCGCCGAACACTCCTAGATGCCGAGTACTCTCTGACGCCGAGTTCCACTGGATGCCGAGTACTACGCCGAACACTCCTGGATGCCGGTCACTCTCTGATGCCGAGCACTGGTTGCCGAGTACTAGTTGCCTGGTCAAATCCCCAGGAAACAATATATAATGATTCCATTATTCAAAAAAATGGCAAAACATTGCAAAACATTTTGGAATTCTCCTTAAAACCGAAAATAAAAAAAATGAGAGATGTAAACATTATTCATTAGCTTTAGGGATTAAGGATATGAGATTTGAATGAATTTGATGTTGATTAAGCTTCCCTTTCTCTTTCTTTCTCTAGCTCTTGTTAATGGTGTCCAGCCTTAGCTTTTAAAATTTTAAACAAATGAAAATGAACGTGTAGGAGTATACACGGCTAAGGGATATAGATATATGAATGACCTCTTTCCTATTTTACCCCTCCTATATTTCATTTTAAACTCTTATCTTACTTCATTGTTTAAATGGTACGGCCACCCCTTAATTAAATCAAATCTCAATCCCTTAATTAACACATTATTTTATTTAATTTAGCTAATTAAATACCTTAAATAATGTTATCAAAAATATGGGGTGTTACAGACTCCCCTCCTTAAAGAATTTCATCCCCGAAATTACGATAAGGTGCACAACAATCAAGAAGGTAAAACATACCATCAAACAAATAAGGATAAGCATCTCTAATTTTTCTCTCAACCTCCCAAGTACAGTCCCTGCCATCGTCACTCCACTGGTCCTTGACTAATATGACCGTCTTGGTTCTAAGCCTCTTCTAATCTCTTGCAACTATACCAATCGATTTTCTAACTATGGTCAAGTCCGGTTTTACCACTAAGTCATCTAGCACAGTCGATACAATAGCAGTCTCCAGGTCTCTAACACACTTTCTGAGATGAGAAACGTGAAAAACATCGTGGACTCTTGCCAAACTGATCAGTAACTCGACTTTATATGCGAGTTTCCCGATCCTCTCTAAAATAGGAAACGGTCCTTTGAATCTTGATGCTAACTTTCATATCTTCCCGAACCTGATAATACCTTTCATCGACGATACTTTGACGAAAACATGATCTCCAAAAGAGAACTCTAAATCTTTCCGTCTTCTATCGGCATAGCTTTTCTGCCTAGACTGAGCTTCCTTCATTCTCACCCTTATCAGCTCAATCTTTTCTGCTGCTTCTCTAACTAAATCAGGATCAAGAACCAACCTATCCCCGGTCTCCAACCTGCAAACGGGAGATTTGCATGGCCTTCCATACAAAGCTTCAAACAGTGCCATCCCAATACTAATCTGATAACTGTTGTTATACGAAAACTCGACTAAATGCAGATGGTCTTCCCATGATCCCCTGAAGTCTAATACACAAGCTCGTAACAAGTCTTCCAAGATCTTGTTAACCCTTTTCGTTTGCCCATCTGTCTGCGGATGGTAAGTGGTACTCATCTTGAGCTTGGGTCCTAAAGTTTCCTGCAGACTCTTCCAAAACTCGCCGATGAATATGGAATCTCTATCACTAATAATACTACTAGGAATTCCATGCAATCTAACCACGTTATTCATAAATAACTTTTCCAAAACAGGTGCCATCCTAGTTGACTTAACTGGAATGAAATGGGCACTCTTGGTCAATCTATCCACTATAACCCATATACTTTCATTTCCTCAATTTGACATTGGCAACCCGTCAATAAAATCTATAGAAATAGAATCCCATTTCCATACCGGAATATCCATTGGCTGAAGCAATCCACTTGGCTTCTGGTGTTCGACCTTTGCTTGTTGGCAATTCAAGCACTGCTTTACCCATAAGCCAATATCCCACTTCATACCTTCCTAGAAGAAACTTCTCTTCATATCCTGGTACATCTTAGTTCCTCCTAGATGAATAGAGAACTTTGAACGATGGCATTCCTCCAAGACTTCTTTCCTTATGTTTCCTACACTTGTAACACATAATCTTCCTTTCTTTCTCAACCACCCATTCTGGTCAAGACCCAAATCTTTCAAGCCATCGCTCTCGGTTCCTTCCCTTAACTTCATGATCCATTCAGCTAACACTGGATCCTCTTCCTGTTTAGAAGAAATTCTTTTGATCATCACTGGTCGAACCTCCAAACAAGATAACACAACAGTCTCTCCGCTAGACCCAACCTCGGATCTCCACAGCACCCTGCAATCTGCTAATGCCTCCAAATCTTTCCACTCAGCAATCATCGCCAACACTGCATTTTGATGTTTCCTGCTAAGTGCATCTGCAACCTTGTTGCCTTTCCCCGGTGTGTACTCAATCCCAAAGTCATAAGCAGCGATAAACTCTAACCACCTCTGCTGTCTCATGTTCAGCTCCTTCTGAGAGAACAAATACTTCAGAGACTTATGATATGTATATAACTCAAACCTCTCTCCCAAAAGGTGATATCTCCACACCTTCAATGCAAAAATAACTACAGCCAATTCCAAATCATGCGTCGGATATCTGACCTCATGTTGTCTAAGCTGTCTAGAAGCATAGGCAATCACTTTACCTCTCTACCTCAGCACAACTCCTAATCATGTTCCGCACGCATCAATATAAACCACAAAATCCTGATTTCCTTTTGAAACAACCAACATAGGTGCATGGGTCAATAAGTGTTTCAAACTCTGGAAAGCTTCCTCACACTTATCGGTCCACACAAACTTCACATCCTTTCTTGTTAGCTTGGTTATCGGTGCCGCTATCCGTGAAAAATCCTTAATGAACCTCTAATAATAACCAGCTAATCCAAGGAAACTCTTTATCTCTATCACTGTCTCGGGTCTCTTCCAACTATTCACCGCTTCAATCTTAATCGGATCTACTGACAACCCTCTCTTTGAGACTACATGACCAAGAAACTTCACTTCCTTCTTCCAAAAATGACATTTCGAAAACTTTTCCTTCAACTGATGTTGTCTCAGCGTCTCAAGCACCACTCTAAGATGGACTTCATGCTCTCTTTCATCCTTAGAGTATATCAAGATATCATCTATGAAAACCAATACTAACCTATCCAAGTGTTCTCGAAAAATCTGGTTCATCAAATCTACAAAGAATGCCGACGCATTAGTGAGTCCGAACGGCATAACTAACCATTCGTATGACCCATACTTTGTCTTAAACGCCGTTAAAGGTATGCTATCTTCTACCACTCTAAGCTGATGAAAACCTGTCACCAAATCCAACTGAGAGAATATCTTAGCTCCACTCAGATGATCGAACAAATCATCAATCCTAGGCAATGGATATCGGTTCTTTATTGTTTTCTCACTCAACTTACGATAATCGATACATAGCCTTAACGATCCGTCTGGCTTTTTAGAAAATACTGCGGCTGCTCCCCAAGGTGAACTACTCGATCTGATAAAGCTCTTGCTTTCCAAATCCACCAACTGCACCTTCAACTCCCTCATCTCTGTAGGGGTCATTCTGCTTGGCGGTCTACTCACTAGTTCTGCTCCCAGAACTAAATCTATCTGAAACTCAGTAGCTCGTTTCGGAGGCAATCCAACTACTGGCTCAAACACATCCGCGAATTCTCTAACCACGAAAACTCGACTCGGTTCATCATCCAACTCCATAGTACCCAACAAAGCATTCACCTCACCCCAAGAACCTTCTACGGTATAAACTATCTGTTTGTTACAATAGGGAGGTCTAAGCGATATTTTCCTATCCTGGCGAAATATCCTAGCATCGTACTCACTTGACCAATCCATCCCAATAATAATCCTGAACCCCACAAAATCAAACACATGCAAACTGCAAACAAAAGTATGACCTAACAGGTCAAACTCTAACTGGTCACATTTCAACCCTAGAGTTGCATACCATCCTATTGGATTCGTAACCCATAAAGAAGTAACTAAATATATAGGTTCTAGGTTAAGCTTATATATCAAACATATAGATATAAAAGAATGCGATGCACTAGTATCAAATAGAACGCTAACAGACATACCATGGATCTAAAGCGTACCACCCAAAACTGCCTTTCCTTTCTCCTGAGCTGTCGGCTTAGAAGCAGCAGGCTCCAATGAAAATACCTAGCCCTTTCCATCATTAGCGGGCTCCTTGCATTGATTCTTATAGTGGCCTATCCGATCGTAGTTGAAGCACCTAATGTTCTTCTTCCCGATCACTTCATTAGCCTTCCCAGTACGACACTCATTGGAAAAATGACCCTTCTTGTTGCACCTAAAATAGACCACCTCAGACTTCCCCTTCTTGGCTGATCCACCCTTCCGAGCACCCTTCTTGTGAAAGAACTTCCTCTTCTGATTCTACCCAACATGGACTTCTTTCACCTTATTCTTCTCCTGACAAGCAAGCATCTCTTCATGTCTCAAATCCATCTCCACAACCACATCACAGGGATCTCTGATATGCGATAATGTAGCCTTGGCCAAATCGGGCTTCAATCCCCTGATAAACTTCTCGTTCCTCTTCATCACTGTATCAACCTTAGCATAACCATATCGGGTTAACTCTTCGAACCTACTGGCATACTCCAAAATAGTCATCTCTCCCTGTTCTAGCTTAGCAAACTTTATAATCAAAACAGACTGCGCTATTACCGACATAAACCTCTCCTGGAACCTCCTCTTAAACTCTGCTCAGATCATAGTCTCCTCATCCACTACCACAGCCACACTATTCCATCAAAACAAAGAAGCTACCTGAAGCTGTGTCGATGCCAACCTCCTCTTCTGCTCATCATTGAGCCTCAAAATTGCAAAAATCCTTTTGCTGTGCAACAACCAATTTTCCACCTCAATGGGATCCTCTATTCCAATAAATGGCTTCCCTCCAAGCTTAGTGTAGTATCCACTCAACTTAGCATAGTCGTTGACAACTGGAGCTCCTGAAACTCCTCCTCCCACTACTCCAGCAGCAACACCTGCTTGCACCATATTCACGAATAACTGATACATAGCTTCCATTCCAACCTATGGGACACCAGCACCCACATTCTCTGCTTGTGCCTAACCTTGACCTCTCCTCGCATTAGGCCTGGCATTACCATCAGTGCCCTCCTCTCCTGGATTAACTCTTCCTCTTCTACCTTCCATATCTATACTCAAACCTCATGAGATACAGAAAAATAACCTAACAAAGATAGGAGACTAGAGATAAAGCGTATACTTATATATAACAAATACAAGTACGTTACTATAGTGTTATCCCATACCCTAATCTTACTCTAATCCTTTAGGATTATGTTTGCAAAAACCATTTTTAGTTTAAAGTTTTTCATAAAACTATGCTCCGATGCAAGGTTGTAACATCCCCTATCTAGAGGCCCAAAGCTAAGCGCTATAGATGCTGCAGTCATCTATAGTATTAACTTTCGGCGACTAAATACGGCTATGCTAATGGTTTTTATAATATCAAAAGCACTTGAATATGAAACAAATCACAAATTTCAAAACAGAATTTTCCATTACATTTCAAAACATATGTTCCATATTCAAATTACATAATCCCAAAACGTTTCCCAGGCAAAGATCAATATAATTATTACAAAATACGCCAAGAGCGACATATGAAGCTACCCCCTTGGTTGATCAGATTCATAACTAACTTAATACACAGCGAAAATAAAATACAAAAAAAAGAACTGCAACTCCAAAGTAGCTATCCGTTAGCCTACTGCTCGCCTCCGGTAGCTTTATTCGTCATCCTACTAAAAACCTAAAAACCCTCAACCCTCAGCCTACTCAAATCAAATTTGAGCACCCGAGAGTTTAAGGGAAAAACAAAAACTTCGAGTCGGACATAAAGCTTGGTGTGAATAATACTGTTCAACTCTGTTAATTTATGTTAAGTGAGACCACGCCGCTTAGTGGAACGGGTTTCCCCCACAAACATCCTTTTAAAACATATCTTTTGCGAATCTTTTCCTGCAACCAAAACTGGTTAAAATCTATAAAGCATCATTATGTAAACATACATATCAGGTAATAAATGAACTATCTGCTCAAACACTTTAGTTTTGTTTGGCTAACTATTAACCTTTAGCTGACTTGGGCCTACCAGACAACATATCAAAATTTATCTACCATCTGTTAGACACTCTTCTTTTTCTGAACGTTCTGTCCTTAACTATCTGTTAAATACTTCTCTTCTAGATGGTCTGTCCTTAACTTATCATCTCCCGGGGTCACCTGATCCTATTGGTCTTGCAGGGTCACCAATAACCTATCTGTTTACAAACATATATTCCTTTCTGTATGTATTCATAATTTTAGTCTTGCTTGTGATAAAGCCCTATACACTAGAATTTTGGACAAAATTAGCTGGGGCTAATAGCCAATGTATAGGGCGCGACCCATACTAGTCCCATCTGGTATTCTAATATCTGAGTCATTTTACTTAGGGATCCCATCCCATAATTTTCTTTGGAAACAATTTTCAAAATGATTTAAAACCTTTAAATTGAACTCAAACAAGGAAAATCTATATATATTCTATGCTTTGCTCAAAATATTCTTGCCATGTTATATATATATATATATATATATATATATAATATACACTTTACCCAAATCATAGTCGATGAAAACATTTAAATCTTTCAAAGTCCACCTTTCGAATCTATTGAAAGTACCCTTTTCAAAACCAAGTAAAACCCTTCCTTTAATCTAGGCCGAAAGGCCAAAACCTCCCTTTCGAAACCATTCTCAAAAACCCTTCGAAACCTCTAAAAATCCTTCCTTTCGAAAGCTTTAAAACCTTAGACATCTTTCTTTTAAATCCTTTAAACATTGCCTTTCGAAATACTTGGAAAACCTTTCCTTTTAATCCTTTCGAAACAACCAGAAAATCATACCTTTCGACTTCTTCGAAACCATTAGGGAACCACCCCTTCGAAACCTTATTTTAAAACCTTTTGGAAGCATAAAATCTAAACCTTTCGAAACCCATTGGGGTCAATTTAAAACGTGTGGAAACCTTTTGAAACCATTCAAAAATTTACTCCTCCAAAACCTTTGAAAACCGTCTTGGTCGGAACCATTTGGATTATGCCTTAAAGTAGAGCAAAAGGATCATAAACACATTAAAGTCGAAAGCACTTCTTTTCGAAATAATTTAAATCATCTCTTTAGAAACCATTTGGGTTATACTTCAATTGAGAAAAGGGTCATTAAAACCATTTAAGTCAAAAGCCTACCTTCCGAAAGCATTCCTAAGTAAAGAAGTGATGGCGTCGAACCATCCCTTCGAGAGCATTGGAGAAATAGCCAATTTTTTTTTTAAAAAAAGCGCCCCTTCAAAACCCTCAGGGTCAAAAAGGTAAAAAGGCAGCAGCAAAAGGTGTCGACTTAGCCAAAAGAATTTATTTAAAACAGAGGTGCAACCCAATCGAAACCATTCCCTTTTAAACAATTTGACCTAGTCAAAAGCTAACCAAGTCGAAATCAACTTAGTCGAAAGCAAGCAGGCGCATTTTTATTTAAAATCCCAACCCCTTCGGAACCGTTGGTTTCGACCCACTACCTTTCACCTACATCCAATTCACTACATACCACTTCCTTGATACCATGTGCATTGGTTTCGACTGTGTTGAAGGCGAAGGTAAAGAGGCGGAACCTGGTGCCGAAAGCGTCGAAACAGTGAAAAACCTATTTATTTATCCTTTTAAACTATTTCTTTTGTACCTAACCTACCTTATTTGTCTAAATCTGATTGGTTGCCATTTTACTTTTTCAAAAGTGCTACTAATTTTTAGAAATAACAAATTTAAATTATTTGCAAAGATCCCCTTCTCCTTTTATAAATATATAAAACTTTTAAGTCCCATACCTTAAATAATTTTATATATCCATTAAAACACTTAGGAAAAATCTACAAAAATTCCAAAAAATCTCTTTTAATTTTTTTCCAACATATAAAAATTTAAGACCCAAGCCTTTTATTATTTAACCGTAAATAATTTATAACCCAAAATAACATTGTCTTTACTAGAAGATTCATATAAAATCCACAAAAATTCAGAAAATTCTAAAAATTGAAACCCATCTCCAAAATATTATTTCTGGTCTATATAAAAATTCGCAAGGTATTAGATGTCATTTAATAGGGTTTTTACCTTAAAACATATCTTAAAATCAATATGAATATGCATAAATCGTCAACAAGTAAATATAATCATTCCATTGTTAACAAAAATGGCAAAACATTGCAAAACCTTTCGGATTTCTCCTTAAAACCGAAAACAAAACAAATAAGAGATGTAAACATTATTCACCTTAGCTTTAGGAATTAAGGATATGAGATTTGAATGAATTTGATGTTGATTAGCTTTCCCTTTCTCTTTCTTTCTCTAGCTCTTGTTAATGGTGGTCGGCCTTAGCTTTTAAAATTTTGAACAAACGAAAATGAATGTGTAGGAGTATACACAGCTAAGGGATATAGATATAGGAATGACCTCTTTTCTATTTTACCCCTCCTATATTTCATTTTAAAATCTTATCTTACTTCATTGTTTAAATGGCACGGCTACCTCTTAATTAAATCAAATTTCAATCCCTTAATCAACACATTATTTTATTTAATTTAGCTAAATAAATATCCTATAAATGTTATCAGAAATATGGGGTGTTACAAGATTTATTTATATAAACAATTTTTTGTTGGTGAATGACCGCAAATTGATAGAATACATTTTTTGAGAAAGTTAAGATGATCTTTGACGTCATTGCTTGTAATACATTTCTCATTGAACTCCCATCACTTCTTTTAATAGTGATATATTGCATCTACTTTAGTATTGAGAGATGTTGATTCAAGATCAGTCGCTCGTTTAGCTTTCCTTTCCTTCAAAAAGTAGCCGCTGTGATATATAGGTGATCCATAATATTTAATGAGGCCGATCGATTTGATGAATGTTGGTGATACGTAGGCACTATTTGATGAAGGTGAGCTAAAGTCGATAGTTAAGTAAGTGGAATCGTGATCAAAATACATGTTTATTTTTTCTAAGTTTATAAATAATATTTTTATTTTATTTATCTTTAACCAGGTGTTTATGTATAAATAGAATGTATAGTCTATTTATAGGAAGAGTTTTGTTTGGATAGAACTGTTTTCACCATAAATTTGTTAATGTTTTTTTATGGTTGTTAAAAGATTGACAAAAAATAATTCTAGTTAAATTCTTATACATAAAAGAATAGTGTTCAAAATTTTATAAAGATAAATAAGCATGACATATATTAATTAATTCGTTAAATGAACATATACCAAGGTCTCGTCGTAGCTTTATAAAAGTTGATTCACACAATAGTTTAGTGAAAATATTGACAATTTAATTTTAAGTGTTAACAAATTCAAGAGAAATTATGCCTTTTTCTACATTATCTCTTAAAAAATGGTGATGAATATCGATATGTTTTATGCGAGAGTGATTAGTTGGATTCTTAGATAAATTTATAGCATTGGTATTATCATGGTATATAGGAAAATTAGTTATAATTTTAACAAAATATTGAAGTGTTTATTGCATATAATTTGCTTATGCACATAAATTACTTATGCACAGGCTAAGACTGCTGAGTTATACTCGGCTTCACATGCCAAGAGAGAAACACAATTTTTCTTTTTACTAAACCACGAAACCAGAGATTGACCAATAAAATGACATATGCCACTTGTACTTTTCTATCCGTCTTGCAACTATAGAAATCTACATCGCTATAAGATACAAGTTTGAAAGAGCTACCTTTCGGGTAGAAAAGGCCGTAATCTTGGGTGTTGGTTAAGTATCGTAAAATTCTTTTAACCGCTCGATGATGTGACTCCATAGGTTGTGCTTGAAATCTTGCAAGACAAACGCTCATCATAATATCCGGTCTACTAGCCATTAAGCATAGCAGAGATCCTATCATACTTCGGTATAATATTTTTATCGAAATTCTTTTCATTTTCATCTTTATCTAAATGTAAACTCGTGCTCATTGGAGTTGGTTTACTTGAAGTACTATCCATTCCAAATCGTTTTAATAATTCTGTACAATATTTTTCTTGATTTATAAAAATTCCATTTTCTAGTTGTTTTACTTGCAAACCCAAAAGGAAATTTAATTCTCCCATATGCGACATTTCAAATTCATTTTTCATTATGCTAGAGAAATCGTTACATAGTTTCTTGTTAGTTGATCCAAATATGATATCATCAACATATATTTATATAACTAGTATATTATTATCTTCTCTTTTTATAAATAATGTAGAATCAAATTTTCCAATTTGAAAATCAGAATTTAATAAATGTGTTTTTAATCTCTCATACCAAGCACAGGATACTTATTTTAATCCGTATAATGCCTTTTTAAGTTTAAAAACATGGTCTAGATATTTTTCATGAACAAATAAAGTGGTTGTTCAACATATACTTTTATTTTATGAAACCTATGAAAATGCACTTTTAACATTCATTTGAAATAGTTTAAAATTATGATGACATGCAAAACATGTAATGTTCATATAGCTTCACGACGTGCTACAGAAGCGAATGTTTCTTCACAGCCGATTCCTTCTTCTTGGTTGTATCCTCGAGCAACTAATCTTGCTTTATTACGAACAATGTTTCCATTTTCATCTGCTTTATTTTTAAAAGCCTATTTTTTTCTATTAGGATTGGTCGTTTGGTCTTGGCATGAGTTCCCATACATTATTTCTTTCAAATTGATTAAGTTCTTCTTGCATAACAATAATCCAAACATCATCTTTTGACGCTTCTTTACAATTTTTCGGTTCAAAATTAGATATGAATACAACTAACTTATTTGATTTAACTAATTTCTAGTTGAAAATCTTGTGTTTAAATCACCAATTACATTATTAATTGGATGATCATTTAAGATTCGAGGTGCTGATCTCAAAAGATTATCATTATTATTTATGGTATTATTGTTTTCAGTTACAGAAGTATTATTAATACTATTATTATTTAAAACTTCGTCGTCGTCGTCATTTTTGGTATTATTAAAATCTTCATTAAAAGAAACATGAAAACTTTCTTCAATACTGTTAATTCGTTTATTAAAAGTTCTATATGCTTTGCTAAGATTCGAATATCCAACACAAATTTCAATATCAGCTTTTGGATCGATTTTTCCAAGATTATCTTTAGTATTCAAAATAAAGCATTTAGAACCAAAAATACAAAAATATGATGCTTTAGATTTTTTTTCGAAAAACATTTCATAACATGTATTCTTAGTCGTAGGTCGAAGTGTTACACGATTTAATACATAACATGTGGTAGCAATAGCTTCGCCCCGAAAAATCTTTGGTAAACTACTGCTACAAAGTAATATTCGTGCATATTCTTGTAGTGTTCGATTTTTCCTTTCTACTACACCATTTTGTTGTGGTGTCCGTAGAAACGAAAAATTATGAGTAATTCCCTTTTTATTGCAAAATTTTTCAAAGATATCATTTTCAAATTCTCCGCCATGATCGTTTCTTATACTTTTAATTTTTATGTTCATTAAGTTTTTAATTCCCTTAGCAAAGATTTTAAACATTTTAAACATATCAGTTTTATGTTTTAAGAATATTGTCCAAGTGTATTGTGAAAAATCGTTGACGATAACAAATACGTATTTGTTTTGATTTATTGATCGTACTTGAGTTGGACTAAATAAATCTAGATGAAGTAATTCAATTGGTTGTTTGGTAGTAATTTCTTTCTTAGATTTAAAAGAACTTTTCTTTAATTTTCCAAGTTGACAAGCATCACATAGATTTTTAACTTTATAATTTATTTTGGGAAATCCTCTTACTGAATCATTCTTTGCTAATTTATTTGTATATTTAAAGTTTATGTGACAAAAGCGTTTTTGCCATAGCCATGGGTCATTATGATTTGTAGTTAGGCATTAATCACTATTGTTTTTAATATTCATATTTAAAATATAAATATTTCGTTTTCTTAATCCTTCAAAAATAAAATTGTCATTTTGATCAAATATACTACATTTATGTTTTTCGAAATCGATTCTAATTCCTTTATCACATAATTAACTTATACTTAATAAGTTATGTTTTAAATTTTCTACTAAGAAAACATTAGGAATAAGGGGAGAAGTGGATATACCGACGTTGATGACGTCTGCAATGCCGATGACAAATCCTTTTGAGTTATCCCCAAACGTCACTGTGCCGCCATCGATATATGTTATATTTGATAACATGTGTGCATTTCCCGTCATATGCTTGGTGCATCCACTATGGAGTATCCATTTCTCATTGCTTTTAACTATATTTTTGGTACCTGCAAAATAATAAAAGTTTAATTGGTACACACTTCCTCTTGTTAGGGTCCTATGTGTTAGTGAGGAAAGGTAGCCATACCCAAGTGGGTTTGGGACCTTTAAAAACATAATTATTATTATAAACAATATTTTTCAAGTATTGATATATATTTTTTGCCTAATAAATTTGTTATTTGATATAGGAATCCATATTTATGCACTACTTGTTTTAGGAGTATTAATCATAATTCTAGAGATAGGTTTCTTGAACTTAGTATATAGTGTGCTATAGTTTCTATGTTTTTGTTTAACTTTAAATCCCAATCCATTTCGATTTCCTGATGGTCTTAATATTTTGATCATATTTTCTACGTTTTGTTTTCCTTTATTAAATTTTGATACATTATTAGTTAGTCTATCTAACTTGTTCTTAAGATAACAAATTTCAATATTGCTAGAATCTAAACTTGCCTTTAGCTCTAGTTTTTCTTTTTCAAGTTTGGTATTTTCTATTTTACTGTTTTCTAAATCATGTAATAGAGAAGTATTTTGAGAAGATAACTTTTTATATTCTTTTTGAGCCATTTCTTATTCTTCTTATAATATTGTTTTTTCATCTTTTAATTAACCAATTTCTAGCTCTACTCTATTTAAATTTCCTATATATTTCTTGTTTATTTTTTATATTCTCTATATTTATCGCCTAATTCTATTCTAATTTCCAAAATTTCATCATATGTTAATATAGGGCGTACTTCATCAGTATTAGCCATAAAACAGATATTAGCTTGCTCTGGGTCGCTTTCACTATCACTGTCAGAGAAGAATCGGAGTCATCCCAAGTTACATGAAAGGCTCTTCGCTTCTTTTTGAATTTATCAAATTTGCTTTTCTTTTTGTCATTATTGAATTGTGGACAATCTTTCTTCATATAGCCAAACTTGTCACATCCATAACATTTGATTGATGTTTGATTTGATGAGTTTGAATTGCCACCATTCTGAAATTTTGTCATCCTTTTGAATTTCTTGAATTTGTTGTAGTTCTTGGCTATGAATACAATTTCTTCCTTGTCTAAGTCAGAACTATCATTATTTTTTTGAAAAGCAATATTCTTCTTTTCATGATTTTTCTCCTTTCTTGCCTGCAAATTAGCTTCATATGACATCATATTTCCTATTAGTTCTTCAATCTTCGACTTTGAGTTGAAAGAGATCATTAGCTTCTTCGATGGCTATAACTTTTCTTTCCCATTTGACAGTCAAAGAATTTAAGATTCATGTAACTAGATTAAAAGCAATGAATTTGACCCCAAGTGCCATAAGATCATGTTGTATAGTTTGAAATCTAGCATATATATCTATAATAAATTCATTTACTTTCATTTTAAATGAAGAAAATTGATTTTGTAAAATAGAAACTTTTGTTTGCTTGACTTTTGTCGTGCCTTCATGGGTAACTTTTAAAGTGCATCATATATCATATGCAATAGTGCAAAGCATAACTCTTGAATGTTCATTTTTATCAAGTGAACAAAATAAAACATTCATGGCTTTGGCATTATTAATTATCATGTTTTTTTGTGCATCGGTCCAAGTGCTTGTGTCGATGGTACGTTCTTTATATCTAATTTGACTAGTTTGCCAAATTTCTAAACCATTTGCTTCCATAACAATTCGCATACTTATTGACCAATAGACATAATTAGAACCAGTAAATAGTAGGTGACAAGTAGTTGATTGACCTTGTTGAAATGTACTTGCTATATTAAAAAATTTCAATCACGTATTACTGTAAATTAAAATGACCATGCTTTGATACCAAACGTAAGCCTAATGGATCGTATCTAACATGACTTGTGTATTACTATGTGAGTGTGTAACGCCCCACTCCGAGAGCCTCATTAACAAAGAGTATTATATGGATAACACCGTCTGCTAATGCAGACAATGGAGTATAATGGAAGCGACCATGTGTAATCTTACTTTAACTATATACTGAACACATCTAAAAGTGGAATCTATTTTTTTCATCTCATGTGGTTCAACATATTCAATAAATACTTAAAGAAAAACTACAATGGCTAAAAGATCAATCAGAACAAAGCATAATAGCAAAATGAACATCATCATAGAACAGCATCAGATAATAAGCAAATAGTCTCAGCACAATACAACATCAAGTATAGATCCAAATATAAAAGAGAGTACAAAGCCACTACTCACACATCCGTGAGTCAAAAGAATATACACAAGATAGTCATAATATCAGAGTATCATAAAGGATGGATAACAAGTAAAGTTATCTATAGTATAGCGGATATATCCAAAGCGGAAGCACCGAAGCAAGCTAAGTCCAAAGCGACCTAACCTGAAACAACTCGGTCTGACCCGAGCATAAAATACTCGGGTCAGGCTAGCTAAACAAATCAGTTAGATAAACTGAACAATAATCATGATAAGATAATGAGGCAACATATAACATAATAATCTCCAAAAGAGAAACATATATCATGGTAATAAAGACCAAAATCTCTCACATAGAGAAGAAACAAACATCTAAGTAGAGATGTATAACAAGCCTCATATCATCGGCATAACATAAACACAAGTGCCAGTGTAGGCATAAAACAAGTTCCACAAGGTAGTCGCGCTTATATCGTGTGGTTGCATAAAACCATTACCGAAAGGCGCTACACGAGGGAATATAAATCACACAGGAAAACATTAGCACGCTAGTACTGTACTCAATCACACAGGAAATATACCACAGTGACACAGCCATCACTTTAGCTAAGGGGCAACACCTAAAGGAGACAGTCTGAAGACACTATCTAGAAAGTGATGAGCCAGAAGGAGACAGTCCGAAGACACTATCCCAAAGGCAAATAAACCCAAGGGACATAGTCCGAAGACACTATCCCAGAGGTATCACTCAGGAAACACGCCGTAGTGGTAAAGGCTCGTAGGCCCGGTACTCGTTTACCACTAACGGTAGGAATGTGTCACGAACTCTTAGCAAGGAACCCGTAAAGTAGTAACATGAGTCCCATACCCCAAAGTTCGCACTAAATGGTTTACTAACCAATCGTAAGCTTCCACACTCAAAGTAGTAAAAAGGTCACCTCATGTCATCGGTAAACTAGGCCAAAAAGCCAAAACGGTCAATCGAATAGGTCGGGGATTAATTGGAAAGATAAACGCGTGGATTCATGGTCCGTGTTTTACCTAACCATTTAATCGCCTTTCCACTTCGCTCGAAGTGCATTAGAGTGTATATTTTACATAGAAAATAGTTGAAGAAAGCAGATTTTTATTCGTTTGAAAACCTCTTTAGAAATAGCCTTTGAAATCCTCCTATTATGGAGTAATTAATTTAATATTTAAAATAATACTAAATAATAGTTTCAAAAGCTAATTTGATGGAAAATCACTTTAAAATGATGTATAAAATCCATGCACGAAACCTATAGACAAATCTCAAAGAAATCGGAAAAACTCAGAAAAATAGTCGAAATTATACTAAGTATAAATCGCTGAAAACAAGTCGAAGTCACTAGTTCAATGGCATATTTGAACCTGCAAACCGAGTCCAAATAGCTTGAAAATTGGCAGGCATGTAGACCAACATCCCTTCTCCAAACTACAAAAATAATCGGGCAATTACGACTTGAAATGAAGAAACGGCGTCGTCTCAAAGTCGGACAAAAATCACAAAACTCTACTGTGTCAAAATAGTGCAAAGGTCCAACTTCGACGACATGGTCGAAGGGTCATATGAACCCAGATCTTGATGAAAATTAGCAAAAGCATATTACAGCACTCCTACTTTTATATGCAACAAGAATCGTTCGGTTCCGACTTGAAACGAAGAAATGGCAACGTCTCAAAGGTGGTCCGATGATAACTGAAAATGATCACTGTTGTAAAACAGTTTCTAGGTGCTACTTTGGCAATTAAACGAAGTATCTAACGCACCCAGATCTAAACCAAACTTTCAAGGATTAAGAACTCGACCTCATCTTTCCAACGAGACTGAAATCGATGAAATCCGACATCGGACCTGCTCGCAGCGAGGTCGCGAAGTTGGACGTTTGAACTAAAATTAATCACTGTTTTTCAAAACAGTTTCTGGGTGCTACTTTGGCAATAAAAATGAGGTATCAAACGCACCCAGATCTTAACCAAATTTTGCAGGGTTGAATATCTCGACCTCATCTTTCCAACGAGACAGAAATCGATGAAATCCGACATCGGACCTGCCCGCAGCGAGGTCGCGAAGTTGGACGTTTGAACTAAAATTAATCACTGTTTTTCAAAACAGTTTCTGGGTGCTACTTTGGCAATAAAAATGAGGTATCAAATGCATCCAGATCTTAACCAAATTTTGCAGGGTTGAAGATCTCTACCTCATCTTTCCAAAGAGACCGAAATCGATGAAATCCGACATTCCAACCATAGCAAATATCAAATGGGATTCTAGCTAGCATTTATTACCTTTCACCAAGCAAGAGAATGATCAAACACAAAGATTAGCAATCCCCAAGCAAGAAGATGAAGATCAATGAACTTGAGTCAATGAAAATGCACAAAAACAATGATTACTAATTTATTTCAGAAATCAAAGAATGAATTAGAGGTGGGTTTTGTGATTGCTATTACCTCTTTTAATGGTTTGGATTAACTCTCTTTGATTTGGTGTAGATTGGAGTTTTGCTTAGGAGGCCATGGCTAGGTTTAGGAGCTTTCTAATTAGGGTTTAGTGGTTATGAAAAGAAGTTTTGGCTGAAATGGGAGAGTAAAGGATAATTTATAGGCTAATGGTAAGCGTTATTGGGTTTAATACCCATTAGGACTTAGTATTATTCATGTGTATATAGATAGGCAATTTTCTCTAAGTACAATCTACATGCAAATTACTAAATACATTTCAAACCATAGAAAATTATGAAAAGATGTCAACAATTATTTTTAGCCATTTCATAAAATCCTATATCAACAATATTTTACATTTTAACCCCTAATTTCCCCAAAACACCGTTTATAGTTAATATTAGCCAAAAATCACCATTTTGCAAATAAATTGCAAATTAAATTCCCGAATCAAATATTGCACTATTTTACACATATAAAATTTTGCAATATTATAAATTTCAAATTTCCCTAATTAATTTCCATAAAATGCTCCATTTTACACTTAAGCCCAAAAGTATTAATTTATTCAAAATAACTAAATTTTGAACAAATTAGCCACATTAAAAATCCATTAATAGCTCCAATTAAATAAAAATCACAATTTTAATTTATTATTTGGTAATTGCAATCATGGGTTGTTAAAGAGTGTATCCCAATATATGAGCTAAATGTAACAATATAACTGAGTATAAAAAGCAAAGTATAAAAACAAGCACACTAGAGTTTTTATACTGGTTCAGGCCCTCCCGTCCTATGTCCAGTCTTGAAGCTTCCCTACGGTATTTCACTAAACAATAACCCTCGCTTCGCCTGGAGGAATAGGCTAATACAAAAATATTCCTTTCACAATCTTGTGGTCAATACAACACGGATATTGACAGCTAGTACAATTCTTCCTATAATCTCCTTTGAGTGATAATGAATGTGAGTTGCTTGGATTTGTAGGAAACAATTTAACCAAAATATAGATTTTAGTTGTAAAGTGATTGAGAATATTAAATTAATGATAACACAAAAAATTATGAATATAGAAGTTAGATAGTAGGAAATTAAGTTAAATTAAAATCTCAATCGATTGAAGTGTTTATAGAATCAAAGAGTTGTATTTGAAAATTTATAACTTTTGAAAGGTTGCTCTTTGATTAATTATTGCAACTATTAAAGGAGGAAGAAATATGTTCAAAGCAGAGAGACGCATCTGTTCAAAATACGACAGTTGTAGTTTTACGATTACAAGTCGAAACATGTCACATATGTTTGTCCTTATGTCATAGACATCTTTGGATGTTTGAAAACAAAATATAAATATGTCACAGATGTCTGTGGAAGAAGAATAGATGTTTGTCACTGTTTGAATTGTAAAACTTGGGCAGTTTGTTATTAAGATTTGTCGATATGAAATCGTGTATGCTATGATCACTCAAGGAGATTGCACAACATATATCTATGACTATAACACAATAATATTACCTTACTTGTAACTAGTATGATCCATCTTTCTTTAATTGTCTTTGAGCCATTATTTTTTTGTGCAACGTGATCTTTTACTAATATATACATATAATATGATGAGATATATCTTGTATATGTGATTGTATAGTTATTGTCATTGAAATCGTAGAATGGATGTTCTAACAATTACTACATTATTGGCTTTGTCGACCTTTTTATCACATTTACTTCATTTTATTAAACTTAGCACATAGTGTTTTCTAGGGATCTGTCTAGTCTGTTACATGCATTTTGGGTTGTTCAGCTATACTTTGCAGTTATTTTGTTAAGTGGACTGCGCTCCATACATTGTGATCGAAGATGGGTATAAATTTTTCTAGTCTAGGTGAGTAATACTCTCTCTTAAATTTTCCAAACTAGTTTGGGTTCGGATTTTGTTTGGTTTAGTTGTTTTAATGTTGATAAACATGATTTAATGGTAACGAATGATTTTATACATATTTGGGGATTGAAATGGCTTTCTTTCGGTTAAAGTGGTAAATCTTCTCTAAATGTTTTGAAACTCTAATATGATGTTTTTAACATTAAAATATTGGTTTTAGTTTTCTAATTTATGCATGAAGAAATTATTTATTATGCATTTTCTAAGCGAAAGTAGGCAATTTTGAGTGTAAATTAATATTTAAAATTATTTTGATCCAAAATTTTTATTAGAATTAGATGATGATGTTACCGAATTCTGGTGATTTTTTGGAATTTTCCATTGGTTTTTTGTATTTTTATGAACTAATTGGTAAGGAAAAATATACCTTAATAAAAGTAATTAAGAAAAACTATGAACCAAGGATAAATTAAAGGGGCATGATTTTCGGTCATATCCATAAAGTACTATTACATAATGAAAGTAACAAATAAACAAATGACAAGTGTAAAGAATTAGTCAAAAGGTGTTACTTTAATAAGGAAATTATTAGTTTTCCACTTAATTTTGGATTTGCAACTACACTCAAAATAGCCACTAAGTTAGACCAACAATAGAATTAAAATGTTAGGTGCACGATAGCTCTAAAATGAGATTCGTGATAGCCCTATGTGCGACTTAAGATAGCCATATTTTATGATTTCTGACATCTTATAACAAAGATTTGTGATATCCTATCTATTGAGAATCATGATAGCCTCAATCGATAGCCTTAAGTTGCAATCTACGATAGCTTTACATTTGAAACTTATGATCATTATAATTGGGATAGCTTTAGATGCATGATAGCTCGGGAAGCACGATAGCTTATTGGCATGATATACCTAGAGATATGATAGATTTGGAGTTGTAATAACTTTGGTTGCATGATAGCATTTGATCTGCGATAGCTTTTGATGCATGATATTCTTGGAGGCACAATAGCTTTAAGAGTGAGATAACTCTAAGGACACGATAGCTTTATAGGCACAATAGCTATGGAGGTGATAATTATGGAATAAAGGGTGTGATAGCTATAAATAGATAGCACCATAGCCATTGTACTAGATATGACAACTAAGGATGATAAATCCCTTAAATAAATAAGTTAATGAGCAACATTCTGAACAGTACCAAAATGTTGATGTTTAATTTCGAAAAGGATGAAATTATGATAAAAAGGGATAAGTTAAAAATGGTTTAACTTATTCAGGAATGGGATTTGAAACTAAGCTTAGATAAGCAAAGAAATGATAAGGGCATTGTTCGAAATGACGTAAATGTATGGTGTAAGGCCCTTGTGGCAATCAAAATTTTAAACATAAAATTATATTCAAGAACATTGGTTAAGGCTTTTGTGGTAACCAAATGTCTAAACATGCATTATATTCAAAAATGTTAGTGTTAGGCCTTGGTGGTAACCCTGTATTTAAAGATGACATATTATTCGAGAATGATGGTGTAAGGCCTTAGCGGCAACAGAATGTCTAAATAGGACATTACACTCGGAAACTTTGGTATAAGGCCTGAGTGATAACTTAGAGTGTCTAATCTTAGCATTAAGAAGTTGTAGGAAGAAGGCCCGCGTGACAATATGAATGAATTGACTATAAAACCTAGTCGAAATATGAGATGTAAGTGTAAAACACATTTTTGGTTGAAGTTATGTCCATGATTATGAAAATTCTATGATAATTTATCCCTTTGATGTGTTTATGCTAATAATGAGGGGAAAACCCATTCCATGCTTTAGTGGCATGGTCTCATTATACGCTACGTTTTTGGTAAAGTATTACTAAGACCGGGCTTTATGTCCGACCCTTGTTTTTTTTCCCATAAACTCACTGGTGTTCGTTTGAGTAGGCAGAGTTTATGATTTAGAAAGGTTTGTTAAAAGATAAATAAAGGCTCCTAAGATGAAGTAGGAGGCTTGGTTGCTGATAAAATTTACTATTATGATTCCACTGTTGTAAAAGCTGATTTTATAATTGGTTAAGTATTCATGTCAACATCATCTTACGTCTGGCATGACACCATTATTTATGCTTTATTATATTTACCCCTTGCATGGGTACGTTTTAGGAAATGTAAATTTAAAGACAAATTTATGTAATGAAATTTATTTAGCTACTCTATTTACTTAATGTTATTTAAAAAAATAATCATTTTTGTCGCTTGAAAATAATCCTGGTAATGTCTATTTTATTTATATTTTTTCTAATTATGAAATGGATTTGATTAGGACGTCGAGAAAGAAGATGGAGAAGTTCATTATGCGGCCGAAGCCAGCCTAGAGTGATAAAATAGTGGCCCATCCAACACTTCAATTCAACGAATTGATAGATATGGCAAGACAATATAAACTCATGTATATAAAGAGAAGAAGTGTAGGACTGAAAGCTCGGACTGATAAGAAGAAGAAGTTCACCCCATTTTAGGAGGCTAAAAAGGGTAAATGATAAAAAGGAAGGCTCAAGAAGGAGGTGCGTGGAAAGATATTGTTGAAGTCACTTGCTATAATTGTGGATGGATAGGGCACTACTCATCAAATTCTCTAAATCCGACTATAGTGGTGAAGGTTAAGTCCTTCAACTGTAAAAAACCAAACCATAAGAAGGAATGTCCTGATTTAGAAAAACCGGCAAAGGTGTTTGCTTTTGTGGGACCAGCGGTTGGATCATTTACTGAGGAAAAGGGGAAGGGTGCAGTGCTTAGAAGTATCACTTTAAGTTCTGGTATTTCATTTAGAATTCTATATGACATTAGTGTTACACACACTTTTATTTCAAAAGATTTTGTTGATGGGTTGGGTTTAGGTGTCACATAGTTACATTCTTGCATGCATTTAACCGGTGAGTATGCCGCTCCAGGGTTAAGGAGAAAATTTTAGAGTTTGTTCTATGTAGACATTCATTTGTTTGCAACCCATTTATTTTTGATTTTGTAGATTATGATGTAATTTTGGTATGGATTAGCTAGTAATTAATGACATTAGGATTTATTGTGCTAATTGAGTTATCGCTTTGAGAAGTCCCAAAAGTGGCAAAAGGATTATGGTGGTGTTAAATACATTAAGGAGAAGTTTAGAGCAACATTGTATGCAATGGGGACCCATGATGAGGAGATTAATAGTGTACTGTTAGTTCAGGAATTTGTAGATGTTTCAAACCGGTGACGGGATTATTGCCTAGAAGAAAGATAGAATTTGGCATATATTTAATGACATGGGCACAACCTGTTAGTAGACTACCTAGCAAAATGTCGCCTAAGGAGATGGAGGAATTGAAGAAGCAGGTAGTGGAATTTGAGCATACAAATTTCATTAGGTCGAGTAGTTCACTATGGGTAGCATCCACGGTAGTCGTGAAGAAATTAGAAGGATCACTTCGATGTGTATTGACTACAAGAAGTGAATGAGTTAACTATGGATTATCCTTATCCTATGCTTTGGATAGAAGATTTGTCTAAACAGTTGAGTGGAACTAGAGTATCTCTATTAGATTTGGCGATGGGATTCCAGAGCTGAAGATAATGTTCCATTGACTGCATGTAAAACAAGGTATGGTTTATACAAGTGGTTGGTCATGCACTTTGGACCGACCAATGCCTCTACGTTATTTATAGACCTTGTGAACCGAATTTTTCATGATTAGCTAGATAGATTTATGTTGGTCTTCACTAATGATATTTTGGTGTACTCTAAGAGTGAAAGAGTCCATGAATTCCACCTTAGATTAGTGTTGGAGACCTTAATACAGCATATGTTGAAGGAATGTTTTCCAAGTGTCACTTTTAAAATGAGAGTTAAGTTTCTTGGTCATGTGGTACTGGAGAATGGATTAGTAGTGGATCCAACGAAGGTAGAAACTACTAATGATTGGAAGATGTTGGAGATAATCATAACTATGAAAAGTTTCTTGGGATTGGCTAGCTATTATTGCAGTTTTATTATGCATTTCTTGCTTATAGCAGCACATTAACCAATTTGACCCGAAAGAACGAGAAGTTTGTATGGATTGATAAATGTAAAGGCTTAATTTAGGAGTTGAAGAGGCTATTAACAAATGCTCCTGTCTTAATTGTAACTAAAGGGAACCAAGATTTGGTCATTTACACTGTTGCTTGTGGAACCAAATTAGTACAGTTTTGATGCATAACTGATGGGTGATTTCCTATGCATCTAGGCAACTAAGGCTGCATGAGGTGCATTATCCTACTCATGACTTAGAATTGGTTGCAGTGGTCTTTTCATTAAAGATATGATGCATTAACTATTAAGATAAATATTAAAGTTCTATACAAACTATAAGTATTTTAAGTGCTTATTCTCTTAGAAGGAGTTGAATATGAAGCAACAAAGGTGGTTGGAGTTCTTGGTGGCATACAACTTTGATATTGACTTAACGTTGGGAAAGTGGAATTAAGTTATCAATGCTTTGATTAGAGAACAATAAAATGACATGTTAGCCATGATTGAGGAATGGAAGGCCTTAGAGGCATTTGCCTCTTGTGGAGTGCATTTTAGGCTGAGTATGGGGTCAAGTTAGAATCCTTATGCATTAGCAAGTTTAGAAGTACACCCAACACTTGTGGTAGAATTATTATAGGACAAAGGGAGGCCCGTTGATTAGGTGATTAAAGATGGGTGTGGATATACAAAACTTATGGGGTTTCAAGGTAGACTCATAGGGATGGCTTAGGAAGAAGTGAAAACCGTGTTTCTTAGATATGGGAAATCTTCAACAGGAGGACTTAGAAGAAAGCCATCGGTCTATCTTTTTGATTCATCACGGATGAATGTTATGGGCATTTTTGCCCAAGGAGTGATGGCATTCAAATTGGAGTCATAAGGAATGTCAAGTATGCAAGTTCCCTAGGTAACATATTTGGAAATATCATGTTCGTACAAGTGAGGAAAAAGCAAAAAACGTGGGCCTATACTGATATGTCTAGTAGTCAAACCACTGGACAAAAATTCCTACCCAATGGTCCTGCCATCAGACTGGAATTCCTATTAGATGGTAGAGGCATCAGATAGGATTTCTTGTTTGGTGGTAAAACTACTGGACAAGAATATTGGTTCGACACTTGGGGTGTTGCCAAACCAAGGTGTTGAAATCTGAATGAAGCCACGATTGCAACTGGGTCGATCCACCGAACCAATTACCACTGAACTAACAAATTTCCATGGGGCTAAATGAAATATTTAAGGAAAGAGCATCTTGTATATATGGAAAGACCAGATCGAGTATTGATTAAAATAATCGAACCGAGTAGGGTAAATAAGGAAACGGCCAATTTTATCGGCTTGACCTCACTATACCTTCACTCTTATAAATATCCAAGCTTCCAACAGCAATGATAACAACTTTTGGAACTGCCAGCTACTACCAAACAAGATATGCCGAACATGATACTGAACAATCTATTGGGAGCAATAGTTTATTCTAAAACGTTGTATTTTCCATTCAAATCATTGTAAAAATTATCTATAAGGAAGGAAAGGTAAATGAACAGTAGATGTAGGCAGGTTCTGGCCGAACCACTATAACTCTGTGCGTATTTTACTTTATTGCCTTTTTACTTCTCCGTTACTATATAGTTATGCTATACATTCACTATACGCAACTCCACATGTCCATTTTCTATGCAAATATTTTTGGTGCTTTCATTGGGAGCTTCTTAGTATGCCTCTCCAAAACCAAAATCTAGAATTGGTACCACTAGTGGGAATGTAACCAAATAGTTACTAATCAAGATAACCATTCATCCAACACTCTAAAACTAGACACTATCACCAGAGGCGACCTGGATAGAGTTATTGCCCAACCTAATACTCGTTTTGCTGCCCAGTAGTAAGCTATTGTGGACCAGATCATGGCATGCTTAGGGCAGGTGCAAATGGTGGAACAACACTAAAGCATGAGGATGATCCAAGTATAAAGGGTTTAGAAGGTGAAGGAGGTCATATTCTGGTAGATGATCTGATCAGGAGAACCGAAGTACGTGAGAGTAAACGCCAAGGAAGTAGAATGAGTAAGGATTCAGCTCGAAGATGCACCTATGGAACGGTCCAATGCCGAACCAACTGATGGAGGCACTGAGCCAGGACCAGCTATGACTGTCCCCTCTCGCTCTAAGCGATGCTCCCTTGCCTTAGCTGAGATGACAACATACGGAAGGCAACCCGACCAGGAACGGTCTTGAAGTCGGGATCGAGATCGAGATCGAGATTGAGATCACATGTCAAGTTACCATAGAAGAAGTGAGGGAAGCCCTTCACCTAAAGGAGAGAGGTCAACCCATCTCCATTCTTTCCCTTAACCAGAAGATAGAATGGCATGGATCAATAAAGAATGTTTCCGACATGAATAGGCAGAATGAGGCATTGGAGCATGACTTGGTAGACCTTTCTCCATGTAGATTGAAACCGCCCAAGACCGTAGGAACTTCCATATGTGTAACATAAATCCTTACCAAGGTCTGACTGACCCCATTGTATGTCTACAACGATACACCCAGCATATGCTAATAAGTGGAGCAATAGAGGAAGTTTTATGCAATTGCTTTCCTTAATTCCTAGAAAACCTAACAATGATGTGGTTTTGCCATCTACCTCCCAATTCAATCCACTTATGGATGATGTTAACGGAAAAGTTTATCAGCTAGTTTCGAGTGCACGTAGAACAATCTAGGATCCCATATTCATTATCAGATGTGAAGCAGAGGGAGGATAAGACACTATGACAGTACTTAACTCATTTCAACACTACAGCCGCTAGGGTTCAGAATGTTGATAAACGACAGACTTTGATGGCATTGTGCGGCGGCGTGCATCATGACATGAAAATAACCTGAAGGTTAATAAAGGAGAAATCGCCCACCTTAAAGGTTTTCTTTTATGAAGCGGCAAAGTATTTGAGGTAGGGGGAGGATGTAGTTGGGAGACAAACTGGGATGGAAATTAAATCATCAGAAGGGTCTAACAATGTGAACGTTATGGTAAAAGGATGTGGAGACAATTTCTCCAAAAAGAAGAAGGATAGCACCCAAATTGGCTTGGGTGGGAAGAAGGTAAAATAAAGGAGGTTCAAGCATGGACCGAGGTTCGATGCTTACATGGACCAGAATGATACCATGGAAAACATTTATCTTGCGATGCAAGTAGATCTAAGTACAATATGCCTCAGCTAAGAAAGGAAACTGAAGCAGACGTAAATATGGGAAAGTACTATCAAATTCATGGATCCCACTAACATGACACTAATGAATGCCATCATTTATAGGACATTATTAAGGAGTACATTTGAAAGAAGAAGTTAGAACGATATGTCGAAATCTTAAGGCTTATACGGTAGACACCAAAACAACCCTCGCTAGTAAATGGAGGAGAAGAAACCAACGTGAACCATGAGAAGGTTGGAAGATTGGTAATTAATACCATAATGGGATATCCTTATGTAGCTGAAAAAATGTAGGCTAAGATGGAAAGATATGCTAAGTCCTTGAAGAACGGAGAAGAATTTGTATACGCCATAGGTTAGGAGCATAAGGTTTAAACCACTTATATGGAGCAGGACCAGATAATTTTCAATAATAGCGATCTGCGTGGGAAGCTATATACATATATGGACCACTTGCTTCTCTCAGTAATGCTCGGCTTGGCATAGGTACATCAGATTTTAGTTGACATTAGAAGTTCAGTTAGCATCTTATTCAAGGATGAATTTAATAGGATGAAAATATCCATGAAAATGTCGTTCCATGTAATAAAGAGCTGAATGGCTTCATTGGAGAAGGTAAATTACCCTTAAGGAAGCTAGATTTTTTTGTCGAGCCAAGAAACCATCCCAAATTAGCTATACGAAAGCAAACTTTCATTTTGGTGGATGGATTCTCAATGTACAACGCCTTCCTAGGGCGGCCGGCCTTATTGGACTTCCATGCTGTTGTAGCCCAATGGTGTTTGATTATGGAATTCCACACTGCTCACGGAGTAAGGGCAATAAAGGTAGACCAAGATGCTGCCATGGGATGTTATGTAGTAAAGATCCGTGAAAATAAACTTCTGGAGAAAAGGAAGAGAGTAGAGGTCCCCTTTGTGGTAAAAAAATCGACTACATAGCAATTAAAGGAGGGCCTCCTACTTGGGTTTACAAGAGATCCTTTTAATGAAATTGACCCGAGAGACGGACAGGAGGTGGCCGTAGTGAAGCCTGGAGAGAAGGTTGATTTTGTGGAAGTGGATAGTAACAACTTGATGAAGTTGATGAAGATTGAATCTCGACTGAAATGGGATTTAAAGATACAGTTGATAGAATTCTTATTAGATAATCAGGATGTATTTGCTTGGTTTCATGTGGACATGTATGGAATTTCCCCTGCTATTACATGTCATGCCTTGAACATTGATCCAAGGTAACCCCCGATAAAACAACAGAAAAGGAGCATGGGACTTGAACAGTTGGCAACACTTAATGAGTAGGTAGAAACTCTACTAGAAAATGGGTTTATTAGGGATTCCCACTACTCATAATGGATAACTAACCTGGCGTTGGTGAAAAAGCTAAATAGGGAGTGGCGAACATGTATCGACTTTTCCAATCTAAACAACGCATGCCCTAAAGATTGTTTCCTATTTTCGATGATTGATACTTGGTCATGTGACTGCAGGACATGAACTCTTTTCCATTATTGATGCGCACTTTGGGTACCATCAAATTGCAATCTATGTTCCGGATTAGGAGCACACTAGCTTTATTATCGACTTTGGACTCTATTATTGTAAATTCATGTCGTTTGGACTTAAAAATGCAGGAGCAACATACCAACGCTTGGTCAAGATGTTTGCTAATCAGATTGGAAGGACTATCGAAGTGTATGTCGATGACATGTTGGTAAAGTCTAAGAAAGCTGAAGACCATATAATTCACCCGGATGAGATGTTTTAAGTTTTACAAGAGTTTGTAATGAAGTTGAATCCACTAAAATGTTCCTTTGGAGTGTCCTTAATGAAATTCTTATGTTTAATCATACATGCCAAGGGAATCGAACTAACCCGGAGCAAGTCCAAGCTTCAAAGGACATCAAGATCCCTGAAACACGAAAGGAGATGTAGAGTTTAAATGGTAAAGTGGTAGCATTAAGCAGATTCATCTCTAAGGCGATTGACAAGTGCATACAGTTCTTCTAAGCATTGGAAAATTAGAGGCGAATTTACCTAGACAGATGAATGCTTGGCCACATTTCTTAACCTACTAGAACACCAGCAAAAGATGCATAGGTGGAAGGGGAAGACCTATACCTATATTTAGCGGTGCAGACCCATGCCCAGAATGCAGCATTGGTTCGGAAGGAAGACCGAGTGCTACGACCAGTGTATTATGTAAGCAAGCGTTTTATTGGACTAGAGTCTAGATACACTAAGTTTGAGAATTTGGCTTATTATCTCCTAATATCATCCTAAAAGCCAAGGTATTATTCTCAAACCAATCCATTTCGAGTGCTGACAGATCAACCATTGAGGCCGGCCCTACATCAGCCGGATACCTCGGGAAGGTTAAATAAGTGGAGCACTGAGCTAAGACAATACGAAATTACCTACCATCTCGGATGTCAATCAAAGGATAGGTGTCGGCGGACTTTATTCCTAAGTTCACTACTAGGGATGATGAAGTCAAACCTCAGGAGGAGGAAGCTTTTAAATGGTGAATGTATGTGGATGGAGCATCAAATAAGCATGACTCCGGCGCCAGAGTAGTGTTGATAACTCCCAAGGGATGAAATCTGAGCTACATGGTGCGGTTGGGGAGTAAGGTAACAAACAATGAGGCCGGATATGAGGCACTGATAGTAGGATTGTAATGGCTAAAGTATTGGGGATAAGGTCACTGTGCGTGCACACTAACTCTTAGCTGGTCATAAAGCAGGCGCTCGGGGAATTCCAAGCTAAAGGAGAATGTTTAGCACCATATCTAAGGAAAGTGAAGGCCTTTCTTAACAAGATGGAGCACTATGTAATTGGATATATTCCAAGGGAAGATAATAATGATTTAGATGAGTTGGCAAAATTGGCGAGTTTAGGAGACGAACTACTACTAGGTTTAATACCAATGATGACCCTACTGAGCCCTAGCTTTGAGGAGGTGAATGTAATTACACCTATTGATAAGGAGGAAACTTGGATGACCCCAATCATAAAGTATTTAAGCGAGGGCATCTTGCTAGGCAAAAGGGACAAAACCAAGAAGGTTTTATGAAAAGCTCCTCGGTTTGTTATCCAGGATGATATGTTGTACCATAGGGGATTCTCTAATCCACTGTTAAACTATGTAGCCGAAAGGGAAACCTAAGAGGTGTTGGATAATATACATCATGGCAGTTGCAGAGACCACACTGGGGGCAGACTCTAATGAAGAAGGTCTTGCAGTATATATACTATTGGTCGACATTAAGTCATGATACGATGGAATAATCAAATTGGCGTGACAAGTGCTAGAGGTTCAAGAAATCCCGAGGTTGTCCCCGATTGAGCTGACACACATGGAAAGCCCTTGGCATTTTGTAGTTTAGTGGATATATCTAATCGATGAACTTCCTATGGCTAGGAGTGGAACTAAGTATGGCTTCATGGTGGTTGAGTACTTTACTAAGTGGGTCGAAGCAAAAACCCTTACTAAGGTGTCTTTAGCCAAGGTTATAAATTTTTTGATCAGGAATGTAATATGTAGGTATGGAGTCCCACTTTAGATCATTTTAAACAACAAACTATAGATTAGCAGCGAGGAGTTTACTAACTTCTGCCAACATCATAGAATAAAGAAGAGTTTTTCTAAAGTGGCATACCCACAGGCTAACGGAAAGGTAGAAGCAGTCAACAAGGTTATAAAGAAGCTACTGGAAAAGGCGAAAAGGGCATGGGTGAATGAACTTCCTTTGGCATTGTGGGCCTATCGCACTTCCTTCAAGATGGCGACAAGATATACCCCGTTTTTCTTAGCCTATGGGTAAAGCAACCAAGCACACTAAGTTTGCCAAGTTCGCATTCATACCAACTAAGCATTATAAAATCCTTTCGAGTTGGATTCTCTATTACTCGGGGGTAGGCTGCATCGTAATTACATTGGGCTTGCCCTCAGCAAAAACTCTAGTCCATAATGGAGAACCAGACTTACCCATGGTCAGGACATGACCACTGACCGGGTAGTTTTCCACTGAAGATCGGCCCTAAAACCTTAGCAAGAAATAGCAAATTGAAATTACCTATGGTTAGGACACGACCACCGATCAGGTAGTTCACCATTGATGATCGGTTTTAATACCCTTATCGGCAATAGTGAACAGGACTTACCCATGGTCAGGACATGACTACCGATTGGGTGGTTCGCAATTGACGATCGACCCAAAAATTCTAGCCAGTAATGAAGAACCGAACGCATCCATAGTCGATACCAGACCACTGACTAGGTAGTTCAACATTGGCGATCGGCCATGAAATCTCAGGTGGTGACCATAGGCTTATCATTCCAAAGAGAATTCTATGCAGAACACAAACAGAATGAACACATTTGAACAAATAAATAGGAATAATATAAAATAAACTATGAAAGATTATGACATCCAGACATCATCAAAAAACCAATCCATAATGTAAAGTCATGACCATAAAAACAATATGCACATACCCTCATAATGGTCATCAAAATTAGATGTGTGCAGTAAGAATTTTCAGTACATAAAAAAGTGATGAATAATTCATGATGGAGGAAAGTGCAACCATCACTTGGGCTTGGATAAGAGACTCTTCTTGGGTTTCTTGGGTCCAGTGGGCTTCTTTTCTTTCTGGTCCTCCTTAGCCTTGGATAGAGCTATTACTTCAAGTTCAGACTATTTCTTTTTCATTGCCATGAGCTCGTCCCCAACCTCCAGCTAACCCTAGCAATCTCCATTAGAAACTGGGCCAGTACACTTGTCTTGGGAGCATCATCTCTATCAAAATCCACATTCCCCTCATTATAGCCCATGATCTCAATCTCGCTGTCATCCTTATGAGTCGATCATTTCATCATGGTTTTCTTCTACTAAGAAGTCCGATGGACCAAGGCGCGTGAGCCTTGAAAACACAGCGTTAGAAGGAACTATAGCTCCAAAGGGGTTTGTCACGGCCATTTCACCTACATAAAAATAAGGAAACTATTAGGTACGAACTTATCCAAATGTGCTCAAAAGTATTGAATGGTGGCTTCTGATCCTTATAGATGAATCTTACCTCCTTAGGGGAGAAGATGGAGCATCACCCTAGGGCAGGCTCGGGATGCTCATATCTATAGTGATATGATAAATGGTTTATGGAATTTCATGCATAGGGGCATAGATAACTAGTTTCGAAGCCCGACCTTAAGTGCTAGCCCATGAAGTGGAACCAACATTCTTCTTCGGCTGCTCATCCTCTTGTTCCTTCTGGGCTCTCTCATCAGTAGCCAACTTTATATGGCCCAAGCGTATGACTTCTTTTTTCCAATACAGAGAAGCGGGCCTCAACAACATCGAGATTAAAGGGTTGCCCTCCTTACTGACTAGCCTCCTTGGCTTCCTTAACCAACATTCGATGAATAGAACCCATGACCTTCTGGTAATCGTCCATCCATCTTAAATTTCCCTTCGCGTATATCCGAAAGTACATCTTGTTCAAGTGGTCTTTGACCTGATCTAGTTTGTTGTTCATTTCATCGTTCTCAGCCCCGAAGTTTTTCAACAACTTTTGTATCAACCTCCTTTTCCACAGTCAAGGCCTCGAGTCTGGCTCCGAAGGAGGCTCTATCACTCTTCCATTCTTCAGCCATCTTCTGCAATTCTAGATACTGCTCTTGTCTATTGGCTTTTGGTTGGATTTCATCCAGCCTCTTCGTATACTTGGCGATGATATTCTTGTAATCATCATATAATTTCTTGGCTTTGGAATTATACTTGTCCCTTAGTGGTATAAAATAAACGTAATGCTCCTTCTTTAGTTTATTCACTTCAACGAGATGAGCACTTTTAGGAGTTTTGATCTTTTTAGCCTGAGACCTCTCTAATGAATCCACAACCTCCCCATGCATCTCATCCTTACTATGCAATTCTTTCCAAAGATTAAAGATCTTCACATTCTTCTCAACATTCTACCACCCGGCCTCCACTCTAGCCTTTATCACTTTAGCATGAAACTTGAACGGTGTGTTTACGCCTCTAAGTATATCCCTAAGAAGACCAAGCACGTTATCAAAGGTGGTAAGGAAGCATCGGTAAGTAATTGAGCCAAAGAATCCCTAGGATTATAGAGTTGCTGGAATTCATCATAGTTGGGATCACTGGGATCAGTGATAATGGCGGTCTCTTCCTTATTCTTCTCTTTCTTCTTATCTTTGGAGGCTGCTCTCGAAGTAGAAGTCTACTTAAAAGTTAATACACCCTCTCATTTTTTTCCTCTCTTGTTGCTAGGATGTTTCCTACCTTGAAAGGGTAAAAGGTAACACCTTGGGAGACTTGGATGGACAAGAAGGCATCCTAGACCCTGACTTGCTGGGAGAGTGAGACCTCTTTTGGGAATCACCATAATTATCCCTATCATCCTTGTCCTCATCATAGTAGTAGGATACCGTTTTCTCTATCTCAAATTCCTTTACTGGTTTCCTGACATTTGTGCATGGGCCGAATGATGAGGCTGCCTTTTTAACACCCGTCAGAGGGACATCCTGCTTCAGGTGCTTGAATTTGGATTGAAGCTTACTTCTTCTCAAACTCATGCTCCCTAAAAAGAATACAAGGATGAAGAGTTAAAACCATATTGCAGCCAAAAAAATCCATCAATGCAACACAAGAAAAGTGGGTGTGTGAAGGGTGCACGGCATTTAAACGAACCCTCAGGGTCCTCATGCAGTTCTAGTTGTCACTAGAACTCTGCTGTTGAGGTAGAGTCTCCATAATCAACCCCTAGCTTAGATTCTTGTAAATTGTCAGAAATAGTAATGTCCCCTAGGACAAAATCCTTCTGATTCTTTGATCTAAAAGGTTTGTGCAAGACCTTTTCAGTAACAAGATTGGATAAGGGATTGCGGCCAATCTTCCTGGTAGAATGAGCCTCACTTTGGCTAGAGGTGGTAGCATCGCGAGAACGAGGGCTCTGCCCTTCAGTAATCTTACTATCATTATCGTCATCTTCTCACTCCCTCAGAGATTTCAACTAACCACTCGCATGGTGATGTATCAGAAAAGAATCCAGCTCCGACCCTGTGACATTGGTGTGCACTATGGGGTCAGTAACCGGTAAGGCTAGCACCCAATCAACACTAGTTATGAAAGGTTGAGAAATATTTCTTGCACCTGTTTTCCCCACCTTAGAAGTTTCCCTTTCCTTTTTTGCAGGTTTCTGTGTTAAGGGAACTGTAGCATTCCCAATGGAATGCCCTTCGGCTAGGAGCCCGAGTTGCTTAAGATTTTCATCCATCACCAGGCGAAGAACCTCTCTTAACTCCACCGGAATTTTATTTAAATTCTCCATCATTTCTTCTAAGTGTTCACCAAAAGAAGCCTTTACCAAACCTAAGAAAATGGCTAAAGAAGGGATCGGCGGTTAAAGAAAATCATTTCTAGGTAAATAGGAATATGAACGGATGGATAAAGTGACTTACACCCTGAATGCCATTGATGGAAACATGGAGAAGTATCTAGAATAAAGAAGTACTCCTTATTGAACATGTTATACTTTGAATATAAACCTTCCATGTGTTTAAACCTACTGCCCTCCTCAAGATAAAGAAAACGAAAGCTCGCTGCCTTGCTCCTCATAACGTATAAGAACCTAAGTTGCCAATGAGTAGGAGGAAATTGGAACTCTCACATAAAGATGTCATAAAAGCTAGTCTAAATAGCATGACTGTTCGAATGAAGCTAGAATAGGGCAATCTTCAAATATACCAAAAAATCCATTATCCATTGTGAAGGGGAGGTAGGGCTCTCACCATACAAAGATATGTAGAATAGGCCATATATCCTTCTAAAGGAGCATGAGGCCGTCGATCAAGAGTTGCCAAGAGAATATCTACCAAGATAGTTTTAAATCCAGTTATAGTCATAATAGTACTTTGTTTAGAAATGATAGAAATTATTTTTCAAGCATTAAGCTAATGACTAATAGTATTAAGATATGGATTCCAGCTAATATGATTGATCATGATAAACAACTTTTTATTAGAAACTATTATAAGAATGTGATTTGTAATGAAACTATATCTATAAATGTTCAACCGCACCAAATGGGGTATGGTTTCCTAAAAATTAGGAAATTATAAGAAACTTGGGTATCGCATGCTTTGAATGTTTCTGATACCTTAGATTATAAGTAGTAGTTATTTTTAGAAATTGTTTCATTATTTTTTTGAGGGTACAACCACACCTATTTTGGTAAGGTTTTCATCCTATGATTAACCCTTGGACCCTAACATAGTAAGGGGGTACCAAAATAATTATTATTTATTGCAGGTACTTGGAGAAACAAAAGGAAAATGGTAGATTTGGAATTTTAAAGGATGTTCCATATATTTAATAGAATTATGTCATCATATAAACTCTCCTTTTTGTCGATGACAAAGGGGGAGAAAGATATTGCTCTAACACTATTTGCAGCAGGAATATAAGCACAGATTCAGGGGGAGAAACAACAAGCATAGTAGATAACATATATTCAGGGGGAGATATAGAATAACAAGTCACAAAGCAATGTTATCGAGATTCATTCATATCAAATGGAGTTGTCATCGTCAAAAAGGGGGAGAATGTTGGATCTTAAGTTTTGATTACTAACAAGAATTTCAAGCGACAAACGATTCATGAATCTGCGACAACTACGAAGACCGGACTCATCGACTCGATATATGGTTCATATTTTATATATAATTAATCTAGAGTCAAGTACTATATATATTAGAGTCAAGTCTAGATGCTTTGTTAAAATCTTTCCTCAAGAATCATCACTCCATAGCATTTGATTTGAAAATTACCATTTTTAACTCACTTACATTCAGGTTTCAAAAAAGATATAATTCAATCAACTGAATTGATGCCCTCAGTCGACAAAACCTGTGCATAAATTTTTTAAAAAAAATTACACGGACCAGTCGACTGAATCTGTGCATTTTCAAATACGTGTGAACTTTTTAAATTCAGTCGACTGAAGCTATCTAAGCAGTCGACTGAACACTGTATAACTGTCATTTTTTTGAAAAGACACTTCCTTTTTTGAATAGCCTTCTCCCTCGCGAAGAGTTGCAGTCATTGCTATTCTTTGAGATCTTTTCACCAGAAGTTGCAGCTCCTTATCTACTATATATATACTTGAGTTTCATTGATCAAATAACTTAATTTACTTCTCTCTCTTGATCTAACTTGAATAATATTCTTCGAATCTATTGCTTACTTGATTTCATATATTCATTGCTTACTATCCCAATTCCTTACAAGCAATCTGAAACTTCCTATTCTTTGTATACACATAGTCATACACATCATACTTGAGGAAAGGATTATAGGAAGGGTGTACTACAAGTGACAAATCTGTGTTATTAGAAGACACAGGGACAAGACAATCTACTTTGTAATCAAGTCATATTCGGTTGTTCAGGCGGTCAAGTCTTGTTCGGTTGCTCAGGCGGTAAAGTCCTGTTCGGTTGCTCAGGCGGTCAAGTCTTGTTCGGTTGCTCAGGTGGTGTAAACCTATTCCTCCATGTTAAGTGAGGGCTGCTAGTTTAAATTCTAGAAGGAGTCTGGGACTGGATGTAGAATGGGAGTTCGAACCAGTATAAAAATTTCTGGTGTCATTTTACTTTACTGCTATTTTTATTTTACAGTTACTTTCTGCACTAGTTATCTATTATATATTCCATATTACACTATCCTACAGCACAAACACTTTCAGGTGTGCATAATGTTTTTCATATATCACATTTGAGGAGATATGTGCTCGACCCAAGTATGGTAGAGGAACCGAGAGAAGTTCAGGATTTATTCGTAGAACCAGATTTGACTTATGTTAGACGCTCGAAAGGAATAATTGATCGTGATGGGAAGGAATTATGGAACGAGACAATTAGGGTTGTTCATGTGCGGTGGAGTGACAATATAGATGATTGTAAAGGAATTGGGCCGGTCGAAAGCGGTTTAAATGGGTGAAACTAATTTTTTCCTATTTTGGATCTTTATTTGGGCTTACGAAACTTATTGATTTAAGATCCAATCTAAAATTTATTTTAAATAATGTAACGACCCGATATTTTCAACCCTTCACATCTGCACTTGTCGGACTTGAATAGCTCAAAATACCGAATTGTAAATATAAATTTGGCAAAACTCAGAATATACAGTAAATAAATCAGGGATCACAGATACAGAGTAATAACAATGCAGCGGAAGCAAAGAAATAGTTGTTCATGAAGCTACTATATATATATATCAGAGTTAAACAAGATACAACAGAATTTATGAATACAAAGATGTCTCAATACAATAGTCAAATACAAGATCTGAATACATCACTGGAATCAACTGAATGACTGAAAGTGAAATAGATAGCTGGATCTCTAAGAAATGCTCCAACTCCAAAGGTGAGTCTCGAATGCTGTATCACTCAGTCTGACCCGAGCATAAAGCAAAACCAAAACACTCAAGTCAGGACATACATACTTATACAATGTAAACCAACTCAAGTGAACTGTAATATAAGGTACAAGTAACTTAAAGAATGCTTGGGATCGCCCATTCTTTAAGGATCCGTTAAACTATCTACTATGTAGTAATATTCGCTATTATAATAATGTCTAATAGTAAAATAAACTTACTTTTAAATAGCGTTAAGGCTTTACATTTTCCACCTTAACACATAATAGTGCCAATAATCAATACAGTACCGTAATACCCTGTAAACTGGAGCTACCAGAGGATACTCCATAGGTACGACACAAATCAAACTCGTAGTAAAGCTCGATATGGTAGGTGACACGGCACAACTAGGCAATGCCAGGCTAGATATACCAATTACGCATCCGGGCTGGTGGTAACGCATAGCAGCCACTACCACCCACCTCGGAACACACTCCCAAATCAAAAATCGAGGGGTGGCTACCAAATCAATCACAAAGTAATAGAATGGTATCGAAGAAATGCGTCCGATCAGAGGTGCTACCTCATTGGCCCGTCAATCGCTCTAGTTTTAGCCACCTTTTGCCAACTCACGGGAGTCGGGTCCACGTATATACCTCAATAGGAATCGTCGCCACCATCCTACTTCATTCTGGAATCTCCACCGCGTACACGGTTGTCAAAGTGGTTTTCGATATCGATAGAGAGTATGCCCATATCTGATCCCGCTATCTTTGCTAACCAATCGTTATTATAACCCATGGATATTTATTCCAAAATCCTTTATACTTTAAAAATCCAAAATATCATATCCATTTCAAAACTAAATACTATATTATTTCATTTCATAGCCAAATCAATATATCATTTCCATTTCAAAAACCAAAGCCATAATATATCATTTAAATTCCATAACCAAATCAATATATCATTTAAATAAAACCCCAATTCGAAATCACTGAATATTTCTTTAAATTTATTTAACTTGAAATATTCCTTTAAATCATCTTAAACCAAACCACTTTATAAAGTCACATTGTTAAATCTTCAATTTTCAATAAGTTTCAATTAAATACAATTTCACACAATTTCATTTTTCAAACCCATAGTACTTTTCAAAGTTATAACAATTCTGAAACCCAACACTTTGAAACCATAATATTTTGAAATCATAACAATTTAGAAATGTTATTCTTTGAAAATCATAATACTTAGAAAATCATAACACCTTTAAAATAATATTCATTTAAACCATTTAAATTCAATGTCAAATAATATTCATTTCAAAGTTGTAGCATTTCTAAGTTCATTCATTCAATTATAAAATTTCCAAAACATTATATTTTCAGCTAACAACATCACTTATAAGTGTTGCGGTAGATATATTAGTAATATTTCAAAACATTGTCAAATTCAGAAACAGCATCACTTATAAAGTGCTGTAATAGATATTTAGTTAATTTCAAACAGCTTAGTTCCAGATACAGCAGCACTTGTAAAGTGCTGTAATAGGTATTTAGTTGTTTCAAAACATAGTTAAATTCAGAACAGCGGCACTTATAAAATGCTATAATAGTATTTGGTTATTTCAGAACTTAGTTAAATTTCAGAAATGATACCACTTAGCAAATGCCATCTTAAAACCACAGCATTTTGTAAATGCTACCAATAAAATTCCAGATTTTATTATAACTTTTCAGAAAAATTAAAACTTCAATTTTAGCCATTTTTAACTTATAAAAATCATATTTCATGCTTCAAAAACATTCATTTGGATATCATTTAACTTATGATTTAATAAAATAAAAAAATTTCAAATATATATCCAATTTAAACCATAATTCATTTATTAAGTCAAAATACACTATTTTACTTAACTTTTTATTTTAACAAATAAATTAACACTTTATTTTAAATACCCATTCCACAAATAAGATATCTTATCACCAAATTAAAATTAAAACTTCCATTTGAAAACTAAATTTTCAATTATCAAGTTAAGTCATAATTTTAAATACATTTTAACCATTTACTTATACATTTTAACTTATAGAGAATCACTATAACTTTATTATACAAGACATGTCCATTTCATAAAAATAAAATTCATTACCGTTACTAGGTTTGATTTAAAATTCCATATTAAATCCAATTATATTATTAAGTTATTTATCATCAATAAATGTCTTTAAATTCAATTTAAAACCAACACATCTTTAAAATTTCCATTAAAGCCACTTATTGACTTATAAAATTTCAACTTATAGAAAACCAATGTATCTTTATATTGTAAATCATTAAACCAAATTTTGAGTTAAAATTTCATAAAATAAAATTCAAAATACTTAATAATCTTTAGGAAAATATTATTTAAAAATTATCCATGGGTCTGTATAATATTTTCTAACCTAGGTCAAGTGATACAGATATGTATCATTTCAATCCGTAATTTAAAAGAAAAATCCAGGTTCTATCATTTCAAACCCGCAATCCCAAGTCAAACAAATACAATAAAAAATCACTCGAGCCTGTCATTTCAGCTCGTAATGATTTTTCCCTATTCTAAAGTCCGGTATGTATCATTTCAACCCATAGTGAAAGGGAACTTGCAGTGTGAGAAACAGTAAATAAAATAAACAGTAGAGCATATAATATCATATCACATGATGTAACAGATATATAAAAAGAATTTAACATCATATAATCATATCACAGGCATATATGAACATATTAACATAACACATAAATTTTCTACAATTCATATGCCATTGTTTCACAATTATAAAAGTACGTATGTCGAGAGTGATAAACTCACCTTTCGAGGTTAGAGAGAGATTCGACGATAGAATGAGTTACGATTTCAAGCACGGATTTCAAAGCAAAGCACGATGAACTTGAGTTCGACGATCAAGTTGATAAATGGAAGATCGATGAGAACTAAACAGGATCAGTTTTGATACAAACTGAGAATACATATATAATCAAAAATCATATTCTAAATTTAAATACAAATAAAATTTAATATACATGCATTTCAACACATACATCAAAATCAAACATATATTTAAAATAAGATATATATAATTAAAAATCATTGTTTTAATTAAACACATATATAAACTTATATACCTATTGAATATATATAACAATATTCATTATAAACAATATAACCATATATAATAAGACTTACATATATATAAACATACCCCTGTAATATATAAACAATAAAAAGAATGCAGACTAAAAAAACAGGGCACACAAGAAATATGAATACAACTTATATACTATATGTATACAAAACAAATTTATACCATATGCAGACCCACATATAACTTCTTTAACATAGTATATATGTATAGAAACCAGTTAACAACAATACAAACTAATATATATATACATGCGTTAAAATATACTGGCAATGTATATATATAAAAGCAAACAGTTTTATGTCAAACTAATATATTGTTTACATACTCTTAACATATAAAAGCTGTCACTTTTATAAACAAATATGTATAAAATATCAACTTACAAACTAATACAACATCCAAACAGAACAACAAGTTTAGACTTTGTATAAATTATACAATATATATATATATATATTTAAGTATGAACACCATTATGTATATATATAAATAATTTCGAACAGATTAAAAATAATATATATATACCATCATAGCTTTGTAAACCCCAAATAAACTATGCAGCCAAATATATATACTCGAAACAATCTCATATATATAGTTTATATATGCTAACATAAGTACAGATTATATAACTCATATATCTAAGAATATTTGAATTAATAAAAATACTAGAAAATATATAAATATATATATATATACGTATAAAATCTCTACACAATCAAGATGTTTATATACATATATATACTAGAATTATATATATATATATATGTACCTTAAAGAAGGAACTGCACTCGGCCTAGGAAGAGGTGATGTCCGGTCTTGCCCGAACTAGTGGAGGCTACAAGCGGCAAGGCTGTGATGGAGTTCGAGGTGCCGCCGTTGCTCGGTGAAGGTGGGAAAGAAGGCCGATGGAAGGGTTTCATGCGAGTTGGCGAGTGGGTTGTGCTGTGATTTTCGAGCGCGGAGAGGCTGAGGTGGCTTGGTCGCATGTAGGGTGGAGATTGCTCGGCTGGGAAGGGAAAACAAATCGGTGGAGAGAGGATGGAGTAATGGGTTCGCGCGAGGGTACAGCCGATCATTGGAAAACTTCTGTTGTTTAATTTTTTTTTCAACAGAGCAGAACAAAGAAGATGAATGTGAGCCGTGAAAATGAACAGGCATGCACGCTTTTTAAATCTACAAGCTGATAGAAAATGAAAGCAACCAAAATAAAAGCAACCGGTGAATAATAAAAGGTTAGTGACTGTTTGAATTCAGCAGGTGGATATATGAATAGGCTTAAGAAAGTGAAAAGCTCGAAACACGGAACCGCTACGACTGATCGTTTCACCGATTTCGTCGTGTATCGGACTCCAAAAGGCACAAATGAATATACCGCAGAGATCAGCACAACGAGACGATCAAAACGGTATACCGATATCAGTGGTACGATCATCTGATCAAAAGTCGATACAGACACTGATATACATTGCTATTCCGTACGGATAAATCCAAACGAAGCTAGAAACGTCCGAAATTTGCGAAACGAATTATGTAGTCTTATTCAGAGTGTTCTAAATAAATTTTCTCATGTTGACCTATTTAGGTTTCGGAACACTTTTAAATTCAACTGTTATTAACAGATTTAAATTGAAATAAAAATTACACAAGAAAATAAACTTCAATATTATCAAATGAAAATTTACTGGTTGCTATATTAAAATAGACGCATTCCAAATATCTAATTTTTATTTTAAAATTTTTATTATTTAAAATTTCACAAAATTCCAATTAAATATATAAATAAAACAGATAAATATTATTAAAAATTTATGGGTCGTTAGAAATAAAATCTTATTTATTTAATTTGTTTAATTTAACTTAAATTAAATATATTATAATGAGCATATCAAATACACTCATATATGTATATAGTGCACATGCATTAAATAAATCTTGTGTATGGTTAAGGTATAAATTTATATGTGTTGGTATTTACACTGCAACAAACACATTTACCCTTATATATGCCTTTGCTGTCCACTGTTTCATTTTGAAATTATACAAAATAATAATTATATATATACATAGTTAACTTATATTTATATATAGTATGTTATAAAATTATTTTAACCAATTAACAATAGTTTAATATATTTAGAACTTAATAATTAATGAGGCTAAGTATGCGTTTAAGAGGAGAAAAAGGTGGAGGTCTATTAACAAAAGTTTACATATATTTATAATATGATAATTATTGAGTATAAGCATTTAAGAAGAGGAAACAGTGAAGGTCTTTTTCTTTCTTTGCTTGTTCTTTTATTTTCCATTTCAAATCTCATTTGAACACTCAAACCCTTATTCATATTAAAATTATTTATTACTGATATTATGCGTTTTGAAATTTATATCAACAATCTGAAATCTACCTTTGACTTACAAAGAATTCAGGATTAGATCTATGAATTCTTTAAATAAAAGCTCTTTTATAAACTTTGAATTAAAATAACATATATATACTATACAAATAATCAGAAAATATGTCTCATGTTTGAAAATAATATATATACATAAAACTTCTATTCAATTTTATAAAATAATATTACACAATTAATACATGCAGTTTACTTATATATATATATATATAATGTTACAAAATTATTTCAACCGATTAAAATAGTTTTAAATTCAATTTTTTTAAGATTATGGACGAAAATCATTTTAGTATAGTGTCATTGTGAATGTTTTTTAAATAAATAATAGCTTTAAAACAACAACAAACAATAGATTGGACAATATAGGCGCGTGTGTGTGTATTTTGAAACATATAAGATCAAAACTGTACTAACATGATGTAATATATAATCAAATTGAGATTGGATAATTACCTGATAAAGTTGCTTAAGATTCACATCTTGAATGATTGAATAACTCCTAGTTTTAACCTAATTAGCTTTAGGATTTTACTATGATCTAGAGACGAATACCACCTTATAATAGTTTGATTTTGATTTAATTTTCTTTTGGGAGATTTATGCTCTTGAACCATGGAATTTTTGCTGGAATGAACAAGAGGGAATCCTATGAAAAAATGAAAATTCATGTGTTTAAGTAGGCAGTTAAAAAGAGGAAAAGGAGGAGTACTTTTATCCTTCCTTTAACTTATCCATTTAATACCGTTTCCAAACAATTTTTAAACATTTAAGCCCTCTCTTTCCGCTGTTAATTTCGGGTGAAATTGAAGAGATGGAGAGAGAGAAACGTTGACAATTAATTGTGTTCAAGTAGTCATTTAAGAAGAGGAAAAGGATGGGAACTGATGTGCAGGTAAATGTGCATATTTTTACTTCCATATTTAATCTAGTTTAATTAAATAAATGAGCATATAGGGTATTTTAACATGTTTAAACCCAAATTTAAATTATTTTTAAATCATCATTTATTCATCTTCATATAGGGGCAAAATGGTCATTTTTGTGTGTTAATTAATTTTGAGAATATTTATTTGCACATTTTATTTTTATTTGTAGGAAAATTGGATTGAAATTACAAGAGGCTTCATGAAAATATGCATGCACAAGAGAAGGAAACAAAGGAATGAAGAAATAAATCAACTCATGCAACATGGAGGACCCCACCTACCCACTTACTATTATCTACAATTAGGAGCTAATACACATATTAGTAGAGATTAAAGTTACATGCACATGTAATGGATGATTATGCTCATGCTAATGACAACTTGGAGGCTAAACTTCCTAGAGGTGTATTTTGGGTAGTCCCCTAAAATATGATTAGGGTTTTAGGCATGTATAAATACCCCTTATGTTTCGTGTTATGAAGCTCTGAGCACCACCTTGTAGTTAGTTTAGTGGTAGCCACAAAAATAAACATAAACTCTCTTTCTCTTTTTAATGGCTTCTTAGCCTTTTCTTATGTAATTTTCTTATGCAATTTAATTTCATACTCTTTTAATTATTGTTCTTACTTTATGCAATTAGTGTAATTTTTATTTCATGCAAGTAGATTAGCTTTTATTTTATTTTAATTAACTCTCTTCTTACTTTGCTTGCATTTTCTTCTTGTTTATGTTTATGTTGCAATCTACATTTGTTGAAATGATAACAAATATGAGAATCTAAACCCCTTCAATTTAGGGGTAATGAAACTCTCTTAATCATGTAGATTCAACATATTTGTTAATTTTTGATCTCTTTTTGTGCTTAATGGAAATGTTTGATGTGGTTAAATTTGATGATCTATATTACTTATGAAGCTCTCTTTACGTATGATTATGGTAATGAAGTGGATTTTAAAATCAAAATTTGATGGTCTATATTACTAATCAATAGTAAATAGATCATGCTTAGAATATATTTTATATTTGATTTCATTGTCGTTTTTATGAGAGTTAACAAGTGGTTTAGTGGGTGTGTTAAAGTTTGATGGTTTATGTTGGGCTAACTAATAGCATATATAGGCCATATTTATGATAAACACATCAACTAAAATCACTAGTGACCAAAAAGAGAGATCATAATTTCATTATGTTGATTTATGTGATCATGAGAAGGAAATTACCTCTAAATTGCCTTCTACTCTCATATTTTTATTCACTTTCTTTTGTTAATTTTTTACATTTTTTTGCTTAAACAACTTCAAATCTTGGTTTAATTTGATTGAGTAGAATTTTTAATCACTTCAATTCCCTACGGATCGACCCGTACTCGCCACGTGCTAAAATTATACGCAGTGCGCTTGCGGTTATTTTTATTATAATTTTTCGGCTATTTTCTAATCCGATAGGAAATTAGTCGATTCAAACAAGTTTTTGGCGCCATTGCCGGTGAATAGACTTGATTTTAATTTTACTCTTCGGATTATTTTCGTTTGATTTTATTGTGTGTTTGTTTTGTGTGTTAATTTACATTTAAATTTTTTTTCTGTTGAGTGTTTGTTGTGTGATTTGTGCTTGAATTTTGTTTGTGTGCTTGTTGTTTTTCCTTTGCATTTGCACTTTATATATATATATATATATAAAGGAAAACATACACAAGTTCAAAATAAAAATATATTTTATTTCATTTTCTTTACATTTTACATTTTCTGTTTTACATTGCTTTTATTCACCATTTTAGAAAAATATTCACTCGACACATAATCTCTGTTTTACAAAATACTGTTACACCTACTTCTCTATTACACCTATTTTTGTTCATCTACCTCCTCTGCTTATAACCAAACCTTCATTTCCCATACCATTTGCCTTCCACACTTCAAGCATCACACCGCCGCCACTGCCTCTGCCTACTTCACTTCAGACTGTCCCTGTTCACTGTCAAACCATACTCTGCCTACTCTTACACCATGCATAAACAACCTCCCGCAAGCCACAGTCAGTCCAACAAACCACAGTCACTCCAACAAACCAAACATAAACAACTTCCATTACACTTCCAACATCATTCATAACCACCACAAAATAGTGCACTGTGTTGTTGCATATCATACAAACAGTGCACTCTCACACTTCCAACCCTGTTGCACATCCACATTGCTCCTCCTTTTACTTCTCAATGTACACTCAAACCTGTCTACACATTCCATTGCACACTTCACAAACAATTGCACACTTCACAACCTACTCATCATCAAAAGACTGCTGCACAACCATATCATAACTGCAGCAACTGCCATACTGACATACCCTTCATACCCTCCCTGACCAACCCCTTCCCTCTTCTTTTAGCTACACACAAACCCGTTCCTCACCTCACCCATCAACAGTTACTGCACTTCAACTAGGCATTCACACAACTGTATACATCCTACAAAACAACTTCATTACTATGCATTCCCACTGCACTGTCCCACCTGCACATCAGTATGCACATTGCAATCTAACAACACTATCGCTGTCATACAGCAACTCCATCAACATTCAACATAACCACTGTTACCATCACAATTATCATCCATTGTTACCATCACAGCATCACAGTATTGCCATACTTAACTCCCCAGTCCTCACTGCACTTCTGCCTCACCATCTGCTACAACCAACATCACCACTACATTACTCGACCACCAACTAAATCACACTACCTTATCATTACCCCACACTTGTATTCAACTCCACTACACTGTCCACTGTTGTATTCAACTGTCCACTGCACTGTGCATTTCTCTGTGCATATCTGTGCACTGCCTCAACCTATTCCTTCTGCCACCAATACAACAAACCCCATCAACACCTCCTTGCTACATATCTTATAGCCACCATCTGCCTTGACTTCACCACTACCACCATCTCTCAACATTCACAATTACTGCCATACCATTCAACTTCACTGCACATAGTCTTCAACAATCTCCTACACTTCCCATTCAACTACCCACACTGCCCAAATACTTTCCTGACCAATTTGCCTTCCACTGCTCCTCCGACATCATATAACTGGTATCATCACTGCCAAAACCAGAGTACATCACCATACAACTCTATTCACACTTGCCTTCAACCTCATTTCAATCTGCACTGTAACGGTAACGATCTTTCGATGCTCGAAAGTCGACATTAATACGTCCACTGTATCAAATGACGCGCAATCGAATGCCGGAAAACCGAACCATTAGGGTTAAAAAGAAGAGGTAGAAGAAGACAGAAGAAAAGAAAGAACAGAAAAACAGAAATAGAAACAATATCAAAATCTCACATTCGCAGCGGAACAATATATAATAGATAATCACTAGTCTTTTAAACAAAGAACTATATCAGTTTATACATACGTCATCAGAGTCAATATACAACTCAATACAACAATGGACAGTTAAATAAACTTGTCCTCATACAGAATACACATCGGAATAAATAAATAAGTATGGGTGTACGTCTCGCCATCCAGCTTGCCTCCAAAGCTCCAGAATATCCTGATAACATAACTCTAGGCTGCCCGTGTGTGAAATTATGGGCACCCAGAGTTTAGAAAGGGAACAATAAACTCCGAGTCAGTCATAGTGACTGGTGTGAGATCGTAAAACAGTTATTTTCACAAAGAAATTAAAATTAATTCGCAATGCTTTTGGAAAATGAAACTACCATAAGACCTCCCGCCACACACACAATGCAAACGCAGAATTGGAGGAGATTTCTTCTTATGATAGTCAAAGATGCTTACTACGAAAGATCAGTTGATATTATTATTAATGTCTAGTGTGGAAAACATTTTGAAAGTATAATATCAATCTTAGCCAGCATACAACCATTATAGTATGCCTATTATAGCTACTATGTTCAATCAGGTTACCGCCACATTCCATAGCAGGTTATACAACTAAAACCGTACAGGGCTCGTATTGTTTCTTTGGATTTCCAACAAATGGTCAGGCTAAGGAACTTCCTATGCCACATGGGATCGCTTCTGGATGGACGTCCCGAGAACTAACTAGCTCTCTACCAATACAAGGCCGGGTTACCCCTTACACTAGGTAACTACTACACGAATATGCCACCCTCGGTCCTTTGGGACCTTTATCCGAGGCACCTCGATCACAAAGCAACAATCACACATTAAATGAGATTGGAGCAACCACATAGGTTAAATACCAGGGCTCCATACCTGATACCACCCTTTTCCAGAAGGAAATGACATACCCTAAAGGGAGCGACCCTCATAACCTTACCGCATTATTCCTGTTTCGACCATTTCCTGGTCGTAAGGTCCGAAGAGGTTGCGTCCACAAAGCTACGCTTTTTCCACAAAGCCATGCTTTGATCACAAATGATCAATAAATGATCAACACACAGCAACACTCAGCATGCCACATTACCAAATTGGGAATATATCGCTGATAACCTTCAACTACATAACCTCTGAGCTCGTACGTCTCAGAGAAGGGTGTTAAGCTAAGAGAATAAATTCTCCGCCACCAACAGAAATGTATTTGAAAGAAATCAGCTTTATATCTCAAAATGTAATGTCAGACATGTAACCATACAAGTCTGTTCCGGGTTCGAACAGAACCGAAGCACTTCCAAAGAAGCCCTTGCAATCCGGGTAATTTCTAATCACGTCCGGACTTCCCATCACAAGAAGAGTGATATAAATCTCTATACCTGAGCAATTCGGTGCAGAGACATTCGACAGGTTGTCCTTTCATTTTCGAAAATACCCAGTCTTCAATTTCAATTCATACACGTCGTAACATTATTCAGAATGGGTTATCTGACACAAAGGTCCTTTCCCGGCTAAACCGAATAATAAGCGTTTGTTTTAAAAACAAATTCAAGTGCCATTTCAAAGGCAATATTAATAGTCGGTGATTTAACTATCAACAACATTCACAACAATCATCAGATTTAAATAATTTTCCAAATTATTTATTTTCAAAATATCTTCACAAGATATATATTTTTCCACACTTCAACACTTTGAAAACAAATTTCAAATCAATTTTTCACCTTTCAACTTTTGAAAATAAATTTCAAATCAATTCCCTCACGCGGAATATATTTCCAAATATTTCTTTTAAAAACCAACTTTTAGAACCTTTGATTTATTTTTAAAAGCAACTTTGGAAATATATTCGGCTTTATAGTGAAAATACACTTTCATTTCAAAATGGTCCATTTAAACAAATTAAATAATCCTTATCGATTTATTTTAAATTTACATTCCAAATCCGTAAATTTATTTCCACACTTTAAAAATAAATCAGTGTTTATTTTTAAAACAAATTTCCCTTTCCTTTATAAATTCCAATTTGAATTTACATTCCCAAATATTCACTTTTTATACGATTTTCAAATCGATTTCTCAAATATTCACTTTCAACTCCAAAATCAAATTCCAAATTGATTTCTAATTTTATTTCAATACCAAATCAAATTTCAAATTGATTCTAAATTGATTTCAAATACTAAATCAATTTTACAAATTGATTCTTCCAATTTATTTTTCAAACACTAAATCAATTATCTTATTAATTTCCCAAAAAAATTTATTTCCCACTACCAGATTAATTATCAAATGGGTTTAAAACAAATTCATCATTTTTAAAATAAATCCCTTTATTCTTTCCAAATTATTTAAAATTCTATTTTCAATAAATTCTTCAACTTTTAACAATATTACTTAAAATCCCTTTATTAAAATCCTTTGCCATATTTTGGAATTTATTCGATAAGATTATAAAAAATCAATTTTAATACTTTAATTCTTTCTTTTAAATTCACCTAATTCTTTCAAAAAGAATTTTCTTAAAATTCCCAACTTTAAATTCAAAAATCCAATTTTTATTTATTTCTGGTATCCAGCGATACCAAAAATACATTCGGCTAAATTATAGCCTTCAACAATTCCAATCACAAATATAATCACACACATATTATAAACAATCACATCACAATATATGAAACAAATTCACATAATTTGAGGAATCCAGTTGGATCCCTCCAACCTGTTTCCCTGCATCCACAGACGTTAGCACAATACCAATTCCACTTCGAGGTGGAATATCGCGGTATATGGGATTTATAAAATATCATCCGCTATTATGCGGCGCAATAGGGTCTCATCCGCTATATAATGCGGGAAAATCAATCACCAATATATATATATTCCAATATATATATATATATTGTTATATACTAATATATATATATATATATATTATCCCAATCCAACAGTCAATCAATAACAGCAATCCAAATTTTTGATTTGAGTGAGAAGATCTCACCTTTTCTTTTATTTTGCAATCTATTTTCCATTCCAGTTTGTTTTCTTCACAGAATTAGACCTTGTATAACAATTATACAATTTTATTAATATGGAACTAATCGAATAATTAATTTCCATTTAATAAATCTTAACTCAATTTAATAATTTAATTTGATCTAAATTAAAAAAAATTCCTTTTCTCTGACTTCTCATATACTTTAAACATTATAAATTCCTATATATTTTTTTCAGGACTACATATATATATACAAAATAGCTATATGGATTCAAAAATCAAATTTTAAATAACCTCTTCAACATTTAAAATTTCTATTTCCATAATCTTATAAATATATATTTCTGTTTAAAACTTATATACATATATTTTTGTATAATAAAATTCTGGGTTTTTTTTTAAATACCTTTACTCTGTATAAATAAATACGTATATTATTAAATTTTTATATTGAAAAATGAAATTCATAAAAAAAACAACAATTGCAAATACCTCACTGCAAACATTCCTCGCGCACCCAGGCCCGAGAAGACGTACGAAAAAATGTTGCCTCGATTAGATGCCATAACCCTTCGTCGAGCCCTCACCACGAATCGAATCCCCAAGTCGATTTCACGGCCACCAAATTTCCAGTGCACGCCCCCACCGATCACGCGAGCGAGTGATTTCCGGCCTTTCCCCCCTTCACGTAGGCACGCACGTGCCTCCACTTCGCCAGATCGAGACTCGATCCCACGCCTGCTCCTTGCTGACCATCGAGCGTGAAACCCCTCCTTCGTTCGCCGCTTCTGCTGAGTGATTTCGTCGCTCCCCCTTCTTTTTTTTATAGAAGTAATCGAACGAAGTCAACTGGAGAAGGAGGGCATGCGATTTAATTTGAAAAGGAGGAACAAAAACGGTAATTGAGAGGAAGCGTTCGCCATTTTTCTTTTATTTTGTTTCACCGAGATAATGATTTTTGATTTGAACGAAAGGGTTCTTCTCAGCTGCGTTGATGTAAAGAAGGCAAGAAGTGATGTTTGCGTGAGAATCCAGTAAAGTTATAGTGATACGAAGTGAAAGAATTTCAACTGATGTTGACCGGAGTGTAAATATAAATTTAATTTAAATTCCAATTCAAATCGTCACGAATTTGCAACTCAAAATTTCGATATCCTATCGAGACGTGCCACTAGGCGTTCGTAATGTTATACGCCTATTCCGAAAGCAATGGAAAAGGTTTCGTCTCCAAATTCGATCGTATGGAGAAGATAGCTTTTTGGATCAGTTATAATATTGAATTCGATATAAATTTCAGCGCGTTTGCTCACAGTATGATCACACGACAACTCCGAATGCTACGAAAATTGAAATCTGATAATAATACAATATTACGGATCCAATGGAATAGGTTTCGTCGAATTCCGAGACTGTGCCTCGGAACGCTATTTTTAAATATCGATTTAAACGATAAAATTTCAAACTGAACAAAACAGTTTCAAATTCAATTCTGAAGCTTCTATTATCTTCAGTATAATCAATATAAATTTTCTAAGCCTTGAAAATATTTTTAATCAGCTTAAAACTGAAGATTCAAATTTTTACCCAGATTTAACAATTAAATTCAATAATTAAATTACCAAATTCATTCTGGTATTTGAATTTCAAATAAAACCAACTTCCAGATATTTAAAATCAATTAAATATCCTGATTTCCAATATCAAAAATTCAGGGTCGTTACATGCACTACCTATAGACGAACCAAACCAGTTCTCTATCCATATAAACAATTGTCACTACCACCATCCCTCTCCACCACATGACAACACTCTATTAACCACGGCAAACACACCATCAGCTACACTTCTGCCTTGCTACAACAAACATTCTCCTCTGCCTCTACCTCAAACCACCACAAAATAGCACTTCATCCATAAACACCACAACACAACCTTTCTGCCTTCAGCCATAACACTTCAGGCATTATCAACATTCCCCACCCCTCTACTTCATCACTCACATTGTGCAAACATCAACAACTTATCCCTTTTCCCCAGTCACACAACATCCCCCAGTGCTAACACCTTCAACAATCCTCATAAAAACCTCTCTTCCACAACTCTTCCCACCATACTACCTACATAACTACTTTCAAACAACTACAACACTTCCCACTGTCTTTATTTCTTAAATTGCCAGCCATAACCACACAAAAAAATTGCTCTGCCGTGCACCTCAACGCAACTCCACTGTTCCATCCATCCTTTGCCGTGCACCAGTGCCAACCCACTTTCTTCACAGCAACACAAATTGCCTGTACAAACCTCATCCTTGTCCACAAACCAGTTACCGTCCCCCTACTATTAAGTCCATCAGAAACTTAAGCCCGCAGCCTCACTACAACCCCGCACTCAACCACTCGCGAAAATCCCCAATCGAAATCGCTACCGCCTTCGATCACTCCTTCAACATCGCATCACCATCCCCAAATCCGCAATCGAGAGAAAATCACTTTTAATTTTTTTTATTTAAAGAGGAAAGTCGACGTTTTTATTTTAACAGAGAAAGCAAATGAACGGTGAAGTAATCGTTGTTTTTTTAGTGGGCAGGGCCCTAGTGAAGTAAATTTGATAAAAAAAATTTTGCTGTTAAGTTATCTTCTGAGTTTCTTTCAAAAATTAAAAAAAAACAAGTTTCAAGTGTTTCCATTTGTTTTGTTTTATTTAGTTTTAGTTCTTCCTTGATTAAAAAAAGGAACTAGTTTTGTTTTTCATTTGTTTTTCAGGTTGCAAAAGCAGAATTCAAAAGGAAGAATCGTTTGCTAATTTGCTTTGCATGCCAAAAAAAAATAAGTTGCTTGCTTGCTTATAAAAAATCGCTGCTTTAAAATAAATTGCTAATAATTCTGCATACTTTGGTATCGTGCCCTTATCTCTTGTTTTTAGTTATCCTTGCATTGTTGATTGCTTGCATTTTTTTTAAAAAAAATTCGAAAACAAAAGCAAAGCAAATTTCATTCGTAGTTGCATTGTTAATACACGTTTAATTTCTGTTTTGCATTCATACCATCGTATTTTTCTTTTCTAAGGGCAACACCCTAAATCCACATAAGGTGGGGGATATCATCACCCCTTCCTTAGCTCACAAATTGCATTTCATCGTAGAATTTGACTAATAATAACGGTTAGACTTCAGACTTAAGGGAGTCAAGAGCTCACATATGGCTTAATTGTATCCTGACAAGTTGACTTCTTTCAACAATTTATATTATTGGGGTCTAGGCTACGACAGAGTAATAATCAGTTACAAATATTACGGTGATTCATAAATATTATACTGATTGTTTCTCTGAAAGTACCTAAACCTTCGGTTGCATTACTACAGTGATTCATGGTGCACCAATAAATCTTTTCCGTTACCTGGCTAAGAAATATTTTGTTGAATTAAGACAAAGTGTGATTATACAATTTTGGGCTAGGAGATACTAAGGACAGGAAATTTGTAATTAAGTCCCTTGCATTCATTTAGTTGCATTAGTTCATGCATACTTAAAAAAAAGAAAAAAGAAAACTCAAATTGCAAAACCAAAAAAAATTATAAATTTTCCTTAACTTAGTTTTAAAATCCTTTCCTTTGAAATTTTTCAATCAAAATCAAAAAATTCCCAAAAAAAATTTGAGGTAGTTTTTTTTGAGAAAAACAAAAAATCCAAAAATATATATATATATATATATAATCTTTTCAAAAAAGAAAACATATAAAAAAAATTTGAAAATCCAAAATCCAAAAAAAAAACAAAAAAAGAATCAAATTTCCCTTTTAAATTCCTTTTGATAAATAGTTTTCCTTTATAAATTTTTTTTTGAAAATGTCTGAATTTCCCTACTCGCACAAATTTTTCAATAGTTGTGAAAATAAGTATAATCCATATAATTTCACATCGAATTCTTACGGATATTTTAATGACAACAATTGTACAAACAATTCGAATTTTGAACAACACAATTTTTAAAATGATGACCAACCCTCGAATCTTGAATAGAGTATTGAAACTATTTCATCTTTACTTGAACTCTCTACACAAAATAATCAAATGATAAATACTTGAGTAATTCATATCTGTGCAATAATTCAAGTCAAGGATTTCTAAATAATCAAAACATAAATTCACTTTAAAATTTAAATGATTTCGATTACAACTCATGCCAACACAACATCGAACTCCAAAATGAATTTCAAAGTCAAAATGGAAATGTGAACCACTTTTTAAACGATTTTGGCAATGAGAATAATCTCGATTATGGTGCAACGGACAATTTTTGTTCTCAACAATTTCAAATTGAAAATTCTCAAGTTAATAATTATAAATTTGATTTTGTTGAGAAAAAGGACGAAATTCACAAAAATCACATGGATTTGATTTTTGAAACACATATGAAACAACATGAGAAACAAAATCAAATCCCAACGTGTGACGTGTCAAATAATAATCCACCATTTACCAAAATTGACGATTTTCAAATAACGGCTCTTGATATTGAAAACGACAATCTTAATGAAGCTGTTGAAAATATGGTAATTGAGTTGGATTTCAATTCTTTTGAGTGTGAGGAACCAAATTTAAAATTCAATCTTCCTTTTTTCGATTTTGAAAATTTGAATACAACAACTTTGGATTTTGAACATGATACATGCAATGAAGTTGTGAATAATTCAACAAAGGAAGACGAATTTTGTGAACACAAATTTTTTGGACTTTTCGAAGATGAGTTGTTGAATTCTGAAGGGGAAGATTTAAATCACCATTTTAATTTTAAAATCAATAATTTTAAGAATTTGTTAATGATGAGCTTGAATTTAAATTTGGTGAAAATAAACTTGAACTTCAATCAATCGTTCTATCTACCCCAAAATTCAGCGAAAATAAAACACTCATACGACTCTTACTAAAACGACATTCATTTTTCCAAATCAACATTCAACTTTGAAATCTTTTATGATTTGATTTTCTGTGCTTGAGCTATGTCTCTCATACTTGACGAGACAAATTAATTGGTCTTTGAAAGACCATTTCATTTACTCTTTAACGGTATATTTTCTAATGACGTGTAAATAATAACCGTTTCATTTTCATGTAAATATAGGTCATATTTTTATTTTTATTTTATTTTTCTCCTTTCACTTGGGTTGATTGTGGGGTCACAGTCAAAACCAAGTGTGGGGGGGGAGTCTCATCTTCATTTTTGATTTTTCATGGTTTATTTTTTGCATTTTCTTTCCAAAACTCAAAACTAAAAAAAACTAAAAAAAAATCCCAAAAACTAAGGCTATGTTTGGTTTAGTGTTTTTAGTTTTGAGTTTTCGTCCATACAAAAATACGAACAACGCATGTATATTATGAAAAATGGCCATTTTAGAAAATGAATTTAACACACAAAATAGAAAACAATTTTTTTTCATTTTTCGTGTTTTGAGAAAAACGGAAGCACGAACAACAATTCATCCTTCCGTCGTTCCTCCATCCACTTCGTGGTCCCCTCCAATCTTCCGTTCATCCCTTCCGACCTCCCTTCATTCTTCTCATATTTTGTAATTAATGTTGAACACTAAAAACATAAAATACAAAATAAACCAAACGACCCCTAATTTTCTTTTCAGCATATTTACTTTGGAAGAAACACTATAGGATAAATATATGTTTTTGGTTATTAAATTGAAATTTGTAAAAACTTATTTGTCTCAACAAAAATAAAAATAAAGTTTGATTATAAGTAACAATGGTTTAACTAGTATATAGGAAGATTCATGGGTGATAATTATGAAGTATATCCTAATTGTAATATTTGTTTAAAAGAGTGGTTGATTTAAAGTAAAGGCTCTAACATTTTTGATTTTCTAAGTTAAATGGTGCTAAGATGATTTTTCAAAACTCTCTTTTTAAAAGAAACAACAAAAAAAGGAAGACAAAAAGAAAAAATATATATAAAAAAACATAAAAATAAGGGTTTTTATAAAACTAAGAAACACCTAGAGTCATGTGTTCACAAGTAGGCCTGTCAATGGTACGGGTTTCGGCCCGAGCCCGGACCGAACTCGCCCTATTTATGCGGGTACGGGTTTTGCCTTTTACTACCCAAGCATGACTCAGGCCCAATCCGGGTCGGGTATGGTTTTATCAAAACCCGATCCGTTAGGGTCCGACCCAACTATTAGTTTTTCGTCATATCAAAACATGAGTGCGTATGTTATTTATTTACCATTTTGTTTGTTTACATGTAGATGTTTTTGCATACTTTTGTTATGAGCTTGACTACATCACCGTCCAATTTATATGTTAACATTGTTTGTATATAAATTTTATCAAAGTTGTAGTTTTAAAATATGGTTTTAACATAAATATTTCGAGTTAGGTATATAGTTATTACCCAGCGGGCTTAAAAAGCCCGACGGGACAGGCTCGGATATTGGGTTGAAATACCCTGCGGGTTCGGGTCTGGCTCGGGTTTTAATTATTGTAATTCGACTCGGGTCCTGGTTTTATAATACCCGGACCGAACCCTACCCATTGACAGGCCTATTCACAAGCAAGTGTGTACACTTGCTATGCTCTATACCTTTCTCACATAAGCCTAAAAGGCAGTGCATGATCGGTATATCCGGCCTCAGTTTATCTGAGTTAGGTGTATGTATATAAAAAATTCTTTCATTAATAACACCTACAGTCGATAGGTGTACACTTGTGTGTACACTAGCCATGCTCTGTATTCCCCTCACGTAAGCCTACAAGGCAGTGCATGGGTGATATATCTGGTCTCAGTTTTCTGAGTTAGGCATATGTAAATACTATTAATATTAATAAAATTTTCAAATAAAGAGAGAGTAAGCAATTTAAATCCAAGCAATATTTTCACTTATTTGATTCGATTTGTTATTCAAAAGAAATAAAAATACCACTTTGAAAAACTTTGATAATCAACTAAGGATCTATTTAATAGTTGCACTATGTTATCAACTGAAGCAACTAGTCAAACTAGAGTCTAATTGTGATAATAACTTAATTTTTGTTGAAAATTTTGACAAGTAAAAGGACTCAAATTTCTTGATAATGACCAGAGCTTATATTTAACTTATTTGTGTCAATTTAAAAGTAAAATCTTCATTTGTAAATATTTTCAAAAACTTGCATTCATATCTTTGTAAATAAATCTTGCATTTAGGAATTTTCATGTTGCATTTGGATTTTGTGGGTAGTATCCGCTGAAAACCCTCATGAGACAACACTCGTCCTACTAGGGACACCTAAAGGTTTAACGGCTTGTTGCATATGCTCAATGTAATCGTGGTTCCTACGAAAACGAATTTATCTTCGTTTTAGTTTACACGAGGAAGAATAAAAAGATAAGTGAGGGTGTATTTGATGTGTGTGTACATGTGCATATTTTTACTTCCATATTTAATCTAATTTAATTAAATAAATAAGCATATAGGGTATTTTAACATGTTTAAACCCAAATTTAAATTATTTTCAAATCATCATTTATTCATCTTCATATAGGAGCAAAATGGTCATTTTTGTGTGTTAATTAATTTTAAGAATACTTATTTGCACATTTTATTTTTATTTGTAGGAAAATTGGATGGAAATTATAAGAGGCTTCATGAAAACATGCATGCACAAGAGAAGGAAACAAAGAAATGAAGAAATAAATCAACTGATGCAACATGAAGGACACCACCTACCCGCTTACCATGATCTACAATTAGAAGATAATGCACATGTTAGTAGAGATTAAAGTTACATCCCCATGTAATGGATGATTATGCTCATGCTAATGACAACTTGGAGGCCACACTTCCTAGAGGGGTATTTTGGGTAGTCTTCTAAAATATGATTAGGGTTTTAAGCATGTATAAATACCACTTATGTTTCATGTTATGAAGCTCTGAGCACCACCTTATAGTTAGTTTAGTGGTAGCCACAAAAATAAACATAAACTCTCTTTCTCTTTTTAATGGCTTCTTAGCCTTTCTTATGTAATTTTCTTATGCAATTTAATTTCATGCTCTTTTAATTATTGTTCTTACTTTATGCAACTAGTGTAGTTTTTATTTCATGCAAGTAGATTAGCTTTTATTTTATTTTAATTAGCTCTCTGCTTACTTTGCTTGCAATTTTTTCTTGTTTATGTTTATGTTGTAATCTACATTTGTTGAAATGATAACAAATATGAGAAGCTAAACTCCTTCAATTTAGGTGTAATGAAGCTCTCTTAATCATGTAGATTCAACATATTTGTTAATTTTTGATCTCTTTTTGTGCTTAATGGAAATGTTTGATGTGGTTAAATTTTGTTGTTTAGCTTTGAATTTGATAGCCTATGTTGTTGACACCAAATAGGCTATGGTTAAATAAATATAAACACAAATTACCTCTTCATCTACATATGATTATGGTAATGAAGTGGATTTTAAAATCAAAATTTGATGGTCTATATTACTAATCAATAGTAAATAGATCATGTTTAGAATAGATTTTATTTTTGATTTCTTTATCATTTTCATGAGAGTTAACAAGTGGCTTAGTGGGTGTGTTAAAGTTTGATGGTTTATGTTGGGCTAATTAATAGCACAAATAGGCCATACTTATGATAAACAGATCAACTAAATTCACTAATGACTAAAAAAGAGAGATCATAATTTTCTTATGTTGATTTATGTGATCATGAAAAGGAAATTACCTCTAAATTGCCTTCTACTCTCATATTTTCATTCACTTTCTTTTGTTAGTTTTTTACATTTTTTAGCTTAAACAACTTCAAACCTTAGTTTAATTTGATTGAGTAGAATTTTTAATCACTTCAATTTCCTGTGGATCGACCCGTACTCGCTACGTACTAAAATTGTACGACGTGTGCTTGCGGTTATTTTTATTACAATTTTTCAGCTATTTTCTAATCCGATAGGAAATTAGTCGATTCAAACAGGGACTTTTCTCCTTCCTTTACTCATTTATTTAATACCATTTCAAAGCAATTTTGAACACTCAAACTCTCCCCGCTTTTCACCCCATGACCGACAATGCTAGAGCTTTGATGGGACTTTAAAACTCTTTAACCCATTTAGCAATTAATCGATTTAAACCAAATTTAAATAGTTTATTGATACCGTATATCGGTATGTGGATATACAATTTTATATACGCACTTTATGTAACGACCCGTAATTTTCAATAATTAAATTTGTTAATTTGATAAGATTTTGGTAATTTAATATTGAAGAAATAAAATTTGTAATTCAGTAATGTAATAATACTAAAATGAAATGTAATAATGGTAATTAAAGCTAATTTATGATAAATTGAAGGAAATTACGATAAATTGAAATAATGTAAATGCTATAACTTAGTTATAAATTGAATATAAGGAAACAGATGTAATATTGAATTTATTATTGGAATAATGTATAATTAATGTAACTGAATATAATCAAGGTTATGTAAGCAATTGTAACATTCGTTTGTCAATAATAACTTATAGGTGTAATTAAAGGTTAATGGTAATAATTATTATATGTTACCTATTTATTTAGCCTGTTAATTTAAATTGGAAATAAATTTCAACAAATGTAATTAAATATTATGTTAATGTAAATTAAGTTAATATTTGGAATTAATGTTAATTTTATTCATAATATGATAATTAGTTGAATTAAAAGAATGGAAACTAAGATTTATTAATTTATTGAAATTTAAATTACGATAATTGGATTAATTGCAATTAAATGAAATTTAATATTTAATTATTACGTAAATAGAAATTAAGATGAAATTGGGAAATATTAATGTACTAAGATATATACCAATGTTAGTTATATCCTTATTGTAATAAAAGACTTGAATAACAATGATTAAAAATTTAATAAATGGATTTTGGAATTTTAGTTTATAATTTCTAAATCGAATGAAATTGAAATTAAACAATGAAATTGATGGATTAATCAACTTTAAATTGACATCTAAATTTGTTTAAATTATTGTAAATGATTAATAAATCAAAAATGATAGAAGTTGTAAATTTTAAAAATTTAAACTGAAAATGTGATTTAATTAATTTAATATTAATTTATTTAATTAACTGAAATATAGCCATTTTGGCCACTGACTCGGATTTCGACGAAACCAGTTTCATCAGATCCGTAACAGTGAATTATTGTAGGATTTCATGTTTCGTAGCGATCAGATTTGTCGTTTGATCGTACGGGCCCGAAACGCCTAGAAATCATTTTAATTGAAATCAATTTGAAATAAGCTGATTTTATCATAACTTCTTCATACGATTGAATTTGGGCTTGAAACCAGTTCAATTGATTTTAAAATTATCGAAAGCATCTATTTTGATATATGGGTTGACCCAATTCTGTTCCGGAGACAGAACGGGCTTTTCGAGTCGTTTATCGTTCAAACCCAAATCGATCTAATCCATTTGTTCTATTTCTGATCCATCTATAAATATCTCATTATAAACCCTAGTGTTCCTCAACTCAGTTTTTCTATACGAACAATTCCATATGCTCCTCTATTTCCAATGGCAGACAAACCCTAAATTATCCAAAAATTATCCAATTCAATTTCAATTCAAAATTCAACTTCAAAATCAAATCTCCTCAAACAATAGCGAATTATATATCGATTTGAAGCTCTCGATGAGCGCATCTCAGATCTGCAATTCATTTTTCGTTTTGGTTCATCGTTTGTTCGGTAAACGTCGAACTATTCATGGTCGTTCATCGTGCCTCGATCAAACTTGTCGAATCGTCGAATTGGTTTAGGGGTTTTGTAGAGAGGATCGAGGGGAGTTCATCGGCATGGTTCGTGTGGTGATTTGATGGTCAGATCGAAGGAGAAAATTCGAGTAGGGTTTCATTCATGTGGCGGCGGCCGTGGCATTTGGTCATCGTTAGGAGCTCTGTTGATGTCACGAAGGTTCGATTGGTGTCGCGGGATGCCGTGGCGACCTCGGGTGGCGATACGCCTGATCACGACTGGCCTGAGCGAGACGTCGTTCATCTTGGGTTTTGTTCGCATGCGGCTAGGGTTAGCTGTCTGGGTTTCTCGTGTTTTCTTTTGTAGCTTGGCCTTCGGTGGCCTAAAGGGGATGACGTGGCATAGTTGTAAGTTATTTATTTTGTTTTAATTTAAATTTTGTTTCAAATGATCTAACTCGAATAACTTTCACGTACGAGGTCCAATTCACATGCGGTTTGTTCCTATGGGATCATATTGGAATTTCTGATATTTTGACGCTGGTTTGGACGAATTTGGAGACTGTTCAAATTTTGGGCTTATTTTGGATTTAAATTCGATTTAAATTCAAAGGTTAGTGTTTCAACCCACTCACAACTTCTAAAATTTCTTATGTTTGTTAAATTTAATTTATGATGTGATTAGGAATTTATTTATGACTGTTTGGTATATTTTGAATTATCATCCCAGTTAATTTGAATTTATTTGAATAAAATCGTTATTTAATTTATTATTGAATACAAATTGCCAGTTTAATACCCGTTATTGATTATCAGTTCTATATTGATATTTATTTATTGATTTGGATGATGATTGTGATGGATGTTGATTGTTGATGTTGGTTGAATGGATGTTGTATTTTATACCATTATAAACTGCAAGTTTGTTATGGATTTTTATTTTATTTCGAGATTGCGGTTTGAAATGATATACAGTAGTAAAATATTTAAATTGCGGATTGAAATGATAAATATCCATATCACTTGACCCTAGGGTAGAAAATTATATACAGACACCGGATTGGTTAAATTAAATGATTTTAAAATCCTTAAATTTTTGAATTTAATCAATTGATGTTTTGAAATAAAATTTGATTTATGTAGATTGAAGTATTATTGAAAAATCAAGTTTGTGTTGAAATGCGAATTGGTTTAAAAAGGAATTTCTTTAAGAAAGTAAATCGGAAGTTTAAAGTTAAACTTTTATGTATAAATAAAATTCTATTGAAATTGGGTTATTGAATTTGTTTGAAAATAACTTTGAAATATGTTGAAGTTGGAGTAATCCATATTGATATTTTGAACATGGATTTAAACGATATGAAATTCGATAGTTTATTGAAATTTGGTTTGCCGATTTGGAAATTTGAAATGGTCCAAATGTGTTGAAATGAAATGAGTAGTTTAAACTGATATAAATTCCAAACTCATATTTTAATATAAACTATTTTAAAATATATTTTTAATTATTAAGACTTTCAAATTTATTAAACTATTTAACTAATATTAACTATATAAATTATTTGACTATTTTAAACCAAATTAATTTATTTTAAACTAATTAAACCATTATAATTTATTTTAAATCTAATTAATCTATTTTAAGCTATTTAATCTATTTTAATTATATTTAATCTAAATTAAATCTATTTAACTATCTTAAATCAATTTAAAGGTACTTTACCTAGAATTAAAATATTTTGGAGTATTTTAACTATTTATAACTATTTAAAACTACTTTCTTTCAAATTCAAAACTAAGTAAAATGGATGGGTTTATATTCAAATTCTCAATTTTTAAAGTGAATATGACTTCGAAAATATTATGGTTTTGAGAATACGATAATTTGGTATAAATTATGAATATGAATTTTGAAAGGAAATAAAATTATCGAACTATGATTTCAAATGTGATATAATTTCAAAGGTAAATATGAGTAATGATTACGAAAATGATATGATTTGAATTGAATATGATATTTTGATATCAATTATGAAACAATTTTGGAAATGTAAAAGAACCATCCGGTGTGTAATAAGCGATTGGTTGTTAAAGAGACCGGGATCAGATATTGTCATACTCTTTGCCAATACCGAAAACCACTTGACAACTGTGTACGTGGTGGAGATTCTAGAATGAAGTAGGATGGTGGCGACGATCCTATATGCGGTATATACGTGGACCCGACTCTCATGAGTTGGCTTAAGGGGGCTAAAATAGGAGCGATTCTCGAGCCAAGTGAGGTCATTCCTCCGAACGGACACATTCCATCGATACTATATTCTGACTTTTGATTTATTTGGTGGCCACCCTTCGATTTTTACTCGGGAGTGTGTTTCGAATTAGGCGGTAGTTGCGGCTATGCGTTACCAACAGTCCGGATGCGTAATTGGCATATCTACCCTGGCATTGCCTAGTTGTGCCGTGTCATCTACCCTAGCGCGCCTTCTACGAGTTTGTTCTATGTCGTACCTATGTGGTATTCTCTGGCAGCTCTAGTTTACGGGGAGTTACGGTACTGTATAGACTATTGGCATACCTATAAAATGTGTTAAGGGGGATATGGGTAACGCCTTAACGCTATTTTAATAGTTTATATTACTGTAGACATATTATAATAGCGTATTGTACTACATAGTAGATAGTTTAACAGATCCTTAGGAGATGTGAATCCCAAACATCTTTTAAGTTACTGCACTCACGTTAGACACTGGATAGGAGATGTCAAACCACGTAAACATCTCCGATTATTTACCGTTGATTTAACTCACTTAAGATCTTTTAGTTCTGACTCGAGTGTTTTGTCTTTTCAATTCGCTCGGGTCAGCCTGAGCATTTCAGGATTTGAAGACCTTATTTCTGGAGGACGAAGACGAAGATTTATACTACTATTATTTACTATATTAATTCCACTACATTCATACTGTTCCGCTGCATTATTTGTTTATCTCTGATATGTGTAACTCTGATTCCGTATTGTATAAGTATAATCAAATGTTTTGTAAACAGCTTCATGAACTGTTATTTGATTATTATATTTTATCATTCTGCTGCGAGATTCTGTTTTGTTTTTATTTCTTTCTCTTTTTCTTATTCACCCCAATAACAATCCGCCATTCTGTATGGTTTGAGTCAGCATGCGTGTCTGCTTAAAACGTACAAAAAGGCGGGATGTTACACTTTATTAATACTAATGGCACCCAAAAATCAAATAAAAATTAATAAGTGATATTTCATAAATATTAATTAATTCAGTTAATTTACAACAATTATAAACTAACTAAACCATGTGGTGTTTCAGAGTATTCATCGTTATGGTTATGCGACCCGTAGGCGTAAATTCGGTTAGCAATTAAAATTGAACAATTTAAATATTAACATTCATACATCACCTTTTCCAGTGGTGTGATAGTTCGGCTGAATTTACCGCTTCACATCTTTTCAATAAAATCAAGTTTTACTATTTTAAGCGATACCAGGTAGTAACGATTGGTTACACCAATTCTGTTTATCAAAAGCGTACCACTTTAGGACTTATGGATTTGTTTGTCAAGATTCCAATATCATCCGCATTCAACTTCATTAGTCCAATCACAAAATTCTTGGTTCGATAATATTATTTATTACTAGTTGTATTGCTATGGAAAGAGAATTTGACTTTGAGTAGAATATGGTTAGTTATGGTACAAACCTCTTATAACCGAGTAGACGAATTCCCTATTGAATTATAATCAAAGTGGAGTACCCACATTGAAGTTAAATAGCATCCTTAAGTTGAGAGAACTATGTAATATCATTATTTCGAGATTCTCCGTTTAACCTTAGTTATATTAATCAATAGAAAATTCCTGAGTGAGTCATTCCATAATTATCCAATAACTATCAATACGTAACCCATCGGTTTCCCTCAGCAGTCATAAGTGATACATTGTCCAATATTTGGAGAACATTACATACTCTAGTCTCAACGGATGAATCAATATACTTTCTCAAAACATCTTGACTAGGAATATTTAAAATAATATGTTATTTTTCAATATGATAAATTCTCATGATTACAACCATTTGTAATTATTATCATTTAACATATTATTTAAGGATTATTTTTTATATATACTTTAAATTAACTACTTAATTAATTATATCACAATATAACGATGTATATTGTAGAAATCAAACACCTTTTGATATAAGCAAGAACTGTTATCGAGTTAGATATGTATAACAGATTACATAATTGCCACTAGGGCATACCCCTAACCCTATCAATCTTTCACTTACACTTGGGGTTAATTATGGAATATTATTCCAACTCGGGTATGCTATATTTGTAATTATCTACTTTGTCAATTAATTCCCTCATATGCGGATAAACTGCATTTATCATATAGAACCCTTCGAAGTATGTTTTTCACTTCTAGTTAGCTTTAAGTTATGTTACGAATTATATCACCATATTGTTATCATATAACAATATCATAGGATTTTCAATATTTGGAGTCATCCCTAGCTCAGTTATAAATTAATGCATTTATTTATATTTCTTTTATTGCAACGCTATTCAAGGTGGTGTACTTAGCCTTTGGATAAATATGTTAGGATCATGCAATATACCCTAGAGGGGGGTGAATAAGGTATTTAAACTATTTCGCAGTCAAACAAATAAATAATATGGAAATGTAAATGCAAAAAGTAAATAAGACTCAAATATACCCAGCTTCGGCCTAAAGCCTACTGTTTCCCCTAAAATTACTAGTATGATTATATATTTGATGCGTACACCTGTAAACTAGCACTCCTTGCTAACATGAATTACTAATCCTATGCCTAGTAAATCTATCTGAACTCTATATCCTGAGATCAGAATCCCAGAACTATAATGCAAAGCTCATAAACCAAATTCTAGAGTTTAAATAAAAGCAAAAAAATACAAAATAAAATTTGAACTAAATACAAAGTACCCCCTTCTTTCTTTTCTCGCATGCTTACTCGAAAGTATTTCACTCGGCCCCCTTTATTATTTCTTCCTCAAATTAAAAGTCACTGTCCCAAAATCGACTTCGACTAAAAAATTGAGTCGCACCCAAGCTTCTTCTTCAAACACTTCGACATTGCTACTCAATGCAGTCGCTACCGCTTGAAGTCGGAGTACAGCTGGGATATGAAACCACCGACATTGAGCTCGAGTCCACAACCGATGTCGTGATGTTGACGCTACCTAAATCTTAACACTGCTGTCTGAGCCTTATCACCACTACTTGATAATCGAATGCCACCACCTGAAATTGAGTGCTGTCAGAAAGTTGTTGAGATCTGGAAAGTGTTGGGGAGTTTGTCGCCGTCAATAGGGTTACGTGATGTGACCTAAGAGATGTTGTGCTGGAGTTTGAATTCAGCAACACTGCATTCAGATTTACGTAGTGCGTTTCATCGGTGTTCCTTGTTGTTCTGGTGATGACAAAATTATGATCTAAAAGTTGTTTGGAGTGATGCGTGTATTACTTGATTTATGATTTGGTGATGTGAACTCTTTGATTTGCACTATTGTGTATCGACCTATAGTAGCTGCAATTTTATGAAGCTTGGTATTGAAGTTTGATGTTGGCGTTGGTAGCTTACAGATTGTGATGAATGGCAACGATTGGTTTTGTGAAGAGGTATATGTATCGTTAGAGCTGAATATGAAGATAATGGTAAAGGTTGTTGAGATGCTGTCCAGAGTTTGAAATTTGATAGGAAATTGTAATTTGAAAAAAAGTGATATGGTGTTCTCCTTTTTCTTTTGTTTTGTATCCGATAATTTGTTGTATAAAGAAATCTCTATATTATATAACACTTGTATTTCCCATATGTATTAAGATTGGGCAATGCACAAGAATCTCTTCTTGATTTAATTCCCTTTATGATTGATTCTGTGTAATGTTATTTGATGATTTGACTTCAATGGTTACTTCAGACGCTTTATTTGCATACATCAATGTTTGAATATGGAAAGATATCTTGATTTAATTTGAATTTCCATGGCCAAAATCTCTCATGCCTTCCAAATCTACAATTGAAATCAGAAGTATATAAATACACATCACCAAACAACCACATTAGATATAATAAACAACCAGGTAGAGAGAGGGAAGCAGGACCCAAGTCAGTAATCAGCTCTAGTTCGGTTATCTTACTTTGCTGATGGAAAATTTCGATCGGTTATCTTACTTTGCTGATGGAAAATTTCGACTATAAGCTGCCAAGTCGATTAATAGGCGAACCTCTTACCTTGTTGATTCTCATAGGCAATCTGGTATTGGGCTTCGCTGGTTTGGACCCATAGAAGCTGCCGGTTAGGCATTTGTGCCCCCTATCTAACCGCAAAATTTGACAATATTTCATTTTTGATAATAATAATAAATATACATTATTTTACAAATAAAAATAGATGTATTTGAAATGTAATATGTGTAAATCAGCTATATGAGATATAGTGGATGACAATTTAATCGGAAACAAAATTGTGCTTTGATGACAATTAAAACTGTACCACATTTTAACAGTAAAATCAATTATAAAAATATATTTTTTATCATCAAACAGGACGTATGCTCCACATAATTAGCCACTACTTATTTTTTAGAGCTTCCACCTTAAAATTATGATCATATAATTGAACACGAATTTAGGATTGACATAATATACTGGATATAACTAATGACATTCGAGTCCACGCACTCATTCATAAGGAGTTCGTTCTTTTTATAAACAATTTTTTAGTATTTTATAAATACCCAAGAACACTATAAACTATCATTTAGTGATCTTAATTCAGACTAGATACTCTCACTATGTATCAAATACACAGGTGAAATGCAATATTGTGGACAATACAACATGGACGATAATTCTTATTGTCAATGCATAAGAAATCCATCATACATGTTATATATTAAACATTTTAATATGGTGTAGGTGTATATCTTTTTGGGACAATCCTTACATCCTTTTGTACTAATTATAATAGACATCTATTTTCAATCCAATATCGAGAATTAAACAACCAAATTAAAATGATTATAACACAAGTACAACGTTAATAATCATAAGTTTATTGTTTACTCATAATTTTGAAATATTTTAGTACCGTTATAGTTCTTTCATACAGACACAAGTTTCCTTTGCATTTTGATTGAAATTTAAACAGTTTGATTTTTCTATCAAAATATTTGCTCAATGTCGATGCTTGCTCAACGACACTTTCGTATAAGTTCCTGAATCTTATCGAATAACCTATAAAATCGTAATTTCTCCCACTAACTTCGAGTCACTTTGTGCAAAGAGCATATTCTAAATCGTTTTTCAAATTTTCTATTTCACCATATATATATATCGAATCTGAAATTATATTGAGTAATAATTATTCGAGTAAAATCTGAATTAACTTAAGTATGTTGAATGACGAATCTATTACATTAATTTTAACAATTGGAATTTACGATATTTTTCTATCAACATAGTTTACCATATTCCAAAGCTATCATTCTTCCTTTTGGAGATACTTTTGGGGCCGATGAATCATATCCCTTTGGGTACAACTATTAAAATTATATTTTGATAATTTACACGGAATTCATTTTGGATTTGCGCATTATACCAAATGGTTGAGTTAACACTCTTAATGGCTTAACGACAACTAAGGAATCTTTTCTCGACATCGATAAGAAAATAATAGTGTGACAACCTGTACCTCTGGACACACTGATTTAAAGTCTAAAGTGACTTTCGAACTCACAGGGTACTCGAAAGTGAAATCATTGGGGTTTTATAAATTACATGTTACAGAGGCAACTATAAATTTAATGCATTCTACACATTTAGACCTCACAACCGAAGGAAATGAAATATAAATCCTATAAGCCAATCTGATAATAGTCTCAATATAACGTAGTCCATTCAATAATATCTCCAAATAATAACATAAATTCCGACGAATAGAATAATATAGTATAAAATACATGGACAATAACTATAAGTACTATAGCTTTGGGCTCCAAGTCCTTTCCTCCATGCACCGTGTCCTGGCCCAATCACCTACTGGCATATCCTCCTATATTAAGTATAAAAGGGGAAGAAAAGGAGTGGACCAGACATAGTCTAGTAAATTAATTTTATTACTAGTGTATGTGTTTACAAGCAATTAACTTCATATGTAATATGCACAACCTAGTTTGTCTATTCGTGTTCGTATATTACATATAAAGGATTGGTTACTTTATAAATCATGGGTATAATACTTATTAAACCTACATCAACAACAACTTACAAAGGTTTCCTACTGAGGATTGAACAACCAACAACTAATAACTCTAGGTCGATTCCTTGTATATGGTCCTAAATAACCTCCTAACCAACATTGAGCAATGGCGAACCTCATAAATTGCACATACGTAATAAGCGGATATCGTAAGGCCTAGACTCGCGCCAAATATACTATCATGATGAATTAAGGCCTACTAAAGCATTCATGTCACCTTCTTAAGAGTAAACATGTCCTATGCTCTTTATCATTAAACCTGAAGCAAAAGAAATCTCTTATAACAATCCTTTCATAGTTCAGCCACTACTCGGTCGTATAACCCTACTGTTGCAAACGTCTTTGTCTCCCTTCCCTATTATACAACATGTTAACATGTGACCGAGTATACCCTAGCAGCAATGAGAGCTTCTAGTTGTGCTACAATCGCATGCCTTGTCGAGTTCCACATTACGTTTTCCATGATGTATGAACCTAGGCATGTCATCTAGTGCGGAACAAATATTGCCTATTGCACCTGCTCCATAAAGTTACAAGAATGCCTAAAAGTTGAGAAAGTTGGAACAAGTCGTCAGATTTACTCTACTTTCTAGGTTCAACTTAGGCTTGCTAAATAATCCAGACGTTTGAAAAATATTAAAGATGTCTAACCCTCATATATAAAATTCTTTTTCGGGTATTTATATATCTGGTTTCTTACCCAGACATATGACCCTCGTATATAAAATTCTTTGTTAGGTATTTAGATATCTGGTTTCTTTCCCAGACATCTGACTTTGATCCAAGATGTCTGAAAAAGAATTCAAACATCTAAATCAGGTCAATATTTAACCATTTTCTTTTGGTTTTGGACTGTCTAAAATTTAGATGCCTAGAACTGAATTTAGACGTCTAGTTAACATTTCAGATGTCTGGTTAAGGGCTTTTCCATATTTGATAATTTTGTTTATTTTATTTATTGCATTTGTCTTCTTTACGGATTCAAGTACGGAATGAAGGTTCATTTTTAACTGTGTTTTGTGTATAATCTTTATTTCTGTTTATACAAATTCAGCTAGTTAACTTCAATGGTTATATATATATAATTTTTCAATTAACTACATATTAGTCTTCAAACAAAAATCTATGTATATTCCAGGTTATACACACACACATCAATTCAAGGTAAGATAAAGGGTTTTTGATTACTTTTATTCACCCAAATCAATTCAAACTTTATCAAAGAAAGATTTATCTCTATAGAATTTGAAATGGATTACACTGGTCTATATGTTCCCTTTTTCTGTAATTATTTTTATTAAATTACCACCTAGGGATTTTCTATCATTTCTACCCTTTTTGATTCTCAGTTGAAATCGTTAATTAATAGATTCTAGGTTGAAATTATTATTCCAAACTAAAAATTTATATTTTCATTTATGTAGAGTACACATGAATTTAATTACTTATGAATTAGCATAACATCGTAGTTAGTTCACTCACCTCGAAGAAATCCCTTTTATAGTTTGATTTGAATTGGATGCTTCCTTTCTATGTTGGCTTGTTCCTTCTTCTTTAAATTTGAATCTTCCACTGTTCGATTCTTCACTTCTCTCCCTCTCTCTTATTTGATTTAATTTTTTGTCTCAATTCCATAGATTGGAGAAGAGATTAGAGAAATTAGAGATTTTGTGGAGGAGGAAGGATAAGAAAAGGAATGTACAGAAGTGAAGAAGTGGCAGTTAGGGTCTAGAGTGAAAGGAGTGAGGGTTAATGTCTTATTAATAGTTGAATCAAGATTATCCGGTCTAAACTTGAAACTAATAACTGCAGAAATGCCATTGGTTATAGTTTTCACTATTTTTGGTTTGTTTTATCAAATTTATCAGGTTGTATATGTTTCCTAATTTTAAACGATATTCCAAACGCAATGGAATAGGCCACATGTTGTGAAAATTTACTATTTTATCTTTTTGTGTAAAATTATATTTTTACCCTTATTTTGTATTTTAATTTATTATTAAAATTCTTGAGGTGATACATTCTTCCCCTTAAAAGGATTTCAGCCCTGAAATCTCTAAGGACAGAAAAATGTATTTCACTCATACAACTGATATCTACAAACATCTACTCAACTTTCAACCATGTGCAAACATTGTCCGTAAATTCAAAATTTCAAGTGTAGGATGTCCATATAATATTTAAAATACATTTTTAACATACTATATTTCAAGTGCAGAATGTACATCTAGTATGGAATGCATATGAACATCTAGGTAAGGTAAAATTAGGTGGTCTCCTGAATTAGTTGATCTCTTGAAATATATTGCTTATGCCATGTTTTCAAAATGTGTGCAACATCCTATACTTACAATTCTATATGAATGACCAACCATTCATTACATATGCAAATATGCGACAACCATTATGAATATATATGATATAATAAAATTAGGTAAGGTGATGTGTGTCGTAAGCCAACATGAACATATTAGCCCATGTATTTAATATTGCCTAATAAAATACATCCATTAGCAACCATCACCCAAAATGTGTTCTACTGACACATTCACAACCATGCCTAGCATCCAAACACTCCTTTCTATGGAATATACTAAGTTAAATATTATGTGTACAAGTAATTATACTAAATTAAATGAAAACGCAATAGAATTTGGATCGATAGCTCGGATTTTCTCCTAAGCCTCCCAAGCACTCTTAGTTGAATCATCCACCCATTGGACTCTAACCAGTCTAATTACTTTGTTATGGAGTCGTTTAATATATTTAATTAACTTATATAATATTCTTATGTATATTATTAATTAAATATTATTTAATTAATTTTAATTTATTAATTTAATTAATATACTAATTATAATTTTGTTAAAAAAATAATCCTTAATAATTTAAGATGATATTAACTATAACATTTATCAAGCTCCATTTGAGAAAGTGTTCATCATTTGGAACCCTCTCCTCTTCACTATCTCTCTTATTACAGTTCATAGACAATTCTTTCATTCTAAAATCTCTCACCTCCCTTCTTCTACCACTTTTCTTCTAATTGTTATTTATGCTGAAACAACATGGCCTATAAGCAAATGTTACTTGACATCCTTCCCTTCCTTCAACTTTCTAATGATTCTTGGCTCTGCATAGGAGATTGGAACTGTCTACAATTCTCTTATGATAAAAGTGGGGGTTGTCCCTATCCATTCAAAGCACTAGGCCTATGAATAATGCTATATATTCCTCTAATCTTATTCACATTCACTATACTAGCTGTTTTTTACCTGGAACAAGAGTAGTAGGTCTAGTGTTTGAACCTTGTGTAGACTTGACATACCTTTTCATAACTTAAGTTCCCTCTCATTATAGCCTAACCTTTCCACCCATATCCCTCATCCTTCCTTTCTGACTACTCTCCTCTCATTATTGGTTGAGGGCAACATTGCTATGAGAAGACACTCCTCTTTTTCATTTTTTAACAACTAGGCTGAACATAGATTTTTTATCAATAGTTTCTTCATGTTGTAACTCTCATGTTTTTGGTAACCCTATGTTCATCTTGCAGGTTATGTTGAAGAAGCTCAAGGCAATCTCAAGGAATTAGGCTCATGATATTTATAGTGATGGTTCTAAGACCTCTTTTGAGTTGAGGAATAAGTTGCCTGTTATTCAAGATGCTCTATTAGCTAATCCAATGGACTTATCTCTTTCTAAAGAAGAAGGTATTCTTTCAAAATGCTTGTCTAAATCTTTGTATGAAGAGAATAAAATGGTTAGATAAAAACTCTGGAACAAGTGGGATTTATTTGGTGATAAGAACTTTAGATGTTTCACTCTTCCTTGAAAATTAAACATGCCTCTAATAATGTTTACAACATACTAAATAAGGATGGTGTCTTATGCAACAAACCGACTCTATTCAAAGTGCCTTCCTGGACAATTTTAAAAGTATGATGGCTAATCAATCTCATCATCCAATATTTATTTCCTTATTTTCTAAATACTCTCCGCCTTCCATATCTCCTCAAGCTAGTTCCTCATTGATAAAAGAAATTACTTCAAATGAAATAAGGTCTTTTATTTTCAGCATGAACTTTGATAGTGCTCTTGGTCCTGATAGATTTAATGATCACTTTTTAAGGTTTCTTGGAGTATCATTGGTGAGGATGTGATCAAAGCTATTAAAAATTTCTTCAAACATAACAGAATTCTCTCTGGAATAAATGCCATTAAAATTGCCTTGATTCCTAAAGTTAAATAGCCATCTGGTGTTACTCAATTTAGAATCAATGCCTGCTGCAATGTGATTTATAAATGTATATCCAAGTTTGGCTTTTAGATTGAAAACTGTCCTTCCCATCATTATCTCCTATAACCAGAGTGCATTATGCCTTCCAAAAACATTGTTGATAACCTTTTTCTTACTCAAGAGTTGTTAAGAGGTTACAGTAAGAAGAATATAACACTAGATGTTTTATGAAACTTGATCTCCAAAAGGCTTTTGATTCAATCCAATGTCTGTCAATCATTTATATTCTTCACAAAATGTATTGCCCATTTCCCTTACTAGCTTGGGTTTACTCATACCTATCTACTGTCCACTATTCCATTTCTTTAAGTGGTCCCTCTTCTGGCTATTTTGTTGGCACTAGGGGAATTAGACAAGGGGACCCGATGTCCCTATATCTTTTTATTTGGGTCATGGAACTTTTAACTTGTATGATAAATTATGCCACTCGGTCTAAAGTTCTTGACATCCATCCAATGTGTAAGTCTCCAAGAATTACAACTCTCATGTTCACTGATGACCTCTTGCTATTCACTGAGCCTAATTTTAAATCTATCTCTAGCTCTCTTGCTGTTACGAGTAATTTTAATAACTCTATAATCAGTTAATCAACAAAGAAAAATCCAAAATTCTGATAGCTGGGGTTTCTGAATCCAAAAATGCGACTCCCTTGACTATATCCACTCTTTCTTCCATGGGATCTGATGATATTTATCTTGGTGCACCTATTACTTCATCCAGAATTAATGTTAGACAATGCCTGCCTCTATATGATATAATTATGCTCAAATTGTCATCATGGCAAGTTTTAAAACTTTCTGCTACTGGTAGACTTGTTTTTATCAAGTCTATAGCCTGTGGAATGTGCTTGCATTATGTAATAATCTTTATACTTCCCTCTAAGCTTATTGGAATGGTCAACTCAGCTTTAAATCATTTCTTATGGCATGGAAATCATTACTCTCAAAAGTTAATTCCTATTGCTTTTAAGTACATCTCCTGTCCTTATGATAGGGGAGGATTGGAAGTTATGAATATAAAATGGTGGAATAAAGCTGCTTTTTCCACTCATTTTAATAAACCATTGAATCATATTCTAATCTATGGGCTGTTTGGTTTCGTATTAGCATCGTCAAAGGTGCTCATTTCTGGACAATGGCTATTCCAAATGACTGTAGTTGGGCTTGGAGAAGCATTATGAAGTTGAGACCTGTTTTTGCCATTCTTCCAAAGCTCCTTGCACTATGCTAATCTATTATCCTTTTGGCATGATCCCTGGTCTTTCAAAGGATTGATTCTTGATGAAGTTATAGGTTTTAACTTAAGAGTTTTGACTGGATTCAATGATAATGCCAGAGTCTCTCAATTCTTGTATAATGGTGAGATCAGTCTCTCTTATTGCAGCTCCCATGTTGTTAGAAATGCTTGGGTTGTGATTAAAAGAAGGAATTGTGCTTCAGATATTGATACTAATCTTTGATGTGATACATTCTATTTCTAGGGTTTAAAATAAAATCTTAGGATTTCAGGATATGTGTAACAACCCCTATTTTGAGGTCCAAAGCTAAGCTCTACAAATGTTGCAGTCATCTATAATATTAACTTCCGTAGATAAAATACGATAATGTTAATGGTTTCCATAATATCAGAAGCACATGAATATGAAATAAAATCAACACAAATTTCAAAAACAGCTTTTTTTGATTACATTTCAAATCAATATTTCATATTTAGTTATGTAATCTCAAAACGATTCCCAGGTTTTGATCAAATATAATCATTACAATTACGCTAAGAGCGATATATGATGGTGCCCCCTTGGATGATCAGAGTACTAAATAGATAGACATATCAATCATAAATACATCATAGTGGAAATACCATTAAATAACTCATACATAGCTAGCTTTGCCTTATGCACGTCTTCAGAAGCTTATTCGTCCAACCTACTAAACCTAAAAAGTCCTTAACTCTCAATCTACTCAAATTTAATTTTGAGCACCCGAGAGTTTAAGAGGAAAACATAAACATCAAGTCAGACATAAAGCCTGGTTTGAATAACTCTATTACATCTCGGTTTACTGATATTAAGTGAGACCACGGTGCTTAGCGGAAAGGGTTTCACCTCACTAATATCCTTTTAAAATCATATCATTTGCAAATAAAATTCCTACAATTAAATTGATTATAACAACAATAGCAAAAACATATATGCATATAAATCAGGTAATTGATGGACTATATGTCCAACATTATAGTTTTATTTGGCTAACTATTAACCATTGGCTGACTCCGGCCTACCAAACATAATAAATATTCTAACTTCTATTAGACATAATACTGGATGATCTGTCCTTAACTTTATTCTTCTAGGGTCAACTGATCCTAATGGTTTTGCGGGCTCACCAATAACCTACCTCTACTCTGTGTATTCCTTTCTACATGTAACATCATTTTTGTCTTACCTGTGACAAAGCCCTACACACTGGAATTTTGGACTTATATTAGCTAGGGGCTACTAGCTAAAGTATAGGGCGCGTCCCTACACCAGTCCCATCTGGTCTTCTAATATCTGAGTCATACACCTAGGGTTAACTACCCTATTCAATTTTCCTTGAAAATATTTCTTTCAAATTGATTTAACCCCTTTTAAATCATACTTTAACAAGGAAAATATGCTCTTTACTTTACTCATAATATCAATGCCATGGTATATGCTTTACACAAAACAATGTTGATGAAATCTAAATCAATGCGATTATATATCCCTTCAAAATAAGTTAAATCCCTTTTTAACTTAAAAAGTTTAGGCTATAAAGCCAAAACAACACCTTCGAAACCATTGTTTATAACCTTAAATAATCCCTTTCGAAATCATTGAAAGTGTCCCTTTCGAAACCATTGCTTAAAACCTTAGACATCCTCTTTCGAAACCCTTAGAAATATTCCTTCTGAAACACTCAAAGTATACCTTTCGAAAGCATTGTAAACTTTTCCTTTGAAACATTTAAAACATAGCTTTCCAAAGCATTAGGTTCAAGTAAGAGTTTGTGAAAACAAAGCTTCGAAACCATTTAAAAGTATCCCTTTCGAAACCATTGGGTTTAACATTTAGTATAACTCTAGGTTCAAAGAGAACAGAAGCGAAAGCTTTTCTTTCGAAAGCATTAATCTTAAGAAAAATAATTGGAGAAGAGTATAGCTTAGAAACCATCCTTTCGGAACCATTGCCTCCGAAACCATTGATAAAAGCGGCTAAAAGGACCCTTTCGAAAGCATTGGGAAGGCAGCTTCAAAATTTAAAAAGGTGAAAGCTCCCCTTTCGAATACATTGTTTGAAGGTTATAAGAAAAGCGGCTTCAAACCAATCCGAAAGGTATGAATGCGGCAGCTAGGTTTTGAATGGATTCAAAAGCGGCAACTCTTTCGAAAACTTCTTTTTAAAAACAAAGGCAAGTTGATTGATTCGAAATCTAATAAAACCGGCTTCAACCCCTTCGTAATCATGCCTTTGACACAGTCCCCTCCACCTTTCTCCAATACACTACGTACCAATTGTTTGATGCCATGTGCATTGGTTCGAATAGGTGCGAAAGGCTTTCTGGGCATGGTGACGAAAGCAAGCAATGGAAGTGGCGAAGTTGTAACTCGAAACAAAACTGGTTTTATGCCTTTCAAAGTAATTCCTTTTCACCTAACTTGCCTAATTTGTCAAAATATGATTGGTTGTCAATTCTTTATCAAAATTCTTTTCTAAAAAGGCTGCCGAATTAAACAATTAACAATTGAAATTATTTTAACAAATAAGCCCTTCCCCTTAACAAAACAAACAAAACATTTATGTCCTCTGAATTAAATAATTTATTAAGCATAGTAAAATACTTAGGAAAAATCCCCTAAAATCGCAATAATTAACTTTGAATATGTTTTCTAACATATATAAATTTCAAACCCAAAAACATTGTTTAATTGCCTTGACTAATTTAAATATGAAATTCTCTATTTTCTCTCTTAAAAAATCCATAATAAATCCATAATTACCTAAAAATTATGAAACTTGAAACCCACTTCTAAAATAATTTATTTGACCATATCAAAAACGCAAATCATTTGGATGTCACTTAATAGGTTTTCTAATCTAAACATATTATAAAATCTATATGAAACCATATAAATCATCATCAAGAATATATATCCATTTAAACAAACACAACATGGCATATAACTTGTGAAAATAATTCAAATCTAACTTGAAACTGAAATCAATATCAAAAGTGAGATGTAAATTAATTATTTCACCTTGGCTTTGTGTTAAGAAGGTTGAGATTTGCCCATAGATTTATTTCTTCAAGCTTTCTACTTGAATCATAACCTATCTTCCCTTTAGATCTTCTTGATGGTGGCCGGCCGAGTTCCTTTAGTTTTGTTTGTGATAGTTAAAATGAATGAGGAATGAAGAATAGAAGGGTTTAGAAGGATATAGGAACAAAGGCTATTCTCATTTTACCCTTACCATATTCCTCCTATTACTTATTTTTAATTCTCTTTTACTAATACATTCACTAAGGCACGACTACTTTTTAATTAACAAATCTCAATCCCTTAACTGTCTACATTATTTTATTTAGTTTATCCAATTAAATATTATAAATAATGTTAGTCAAAATTAGGGTCATTACAATATGTCAATCTTTCCATGGCACTCCAGAGTTTGGGCTACTGGATCAAAACCAAAGGAAAATCTCCTTCTTTGGAAAATCATCAGGAATGGTCTTCACACTTAGGACAAGTTGGTCAGTAGAGGTTTTTTTCAAATCTCTTCTTGCGTTTTGTGTGGCAATAATGCTGAAAATTATGCTCATCTTTTTTTGAATGCAAGTTACCGTATTTCATTTGGCGGAGAGCTCTCTCCAGTCTAAAGCTGCATACCCCTCATGCCATCTCTAGTATTGAATGGTTTATTATTTTCAAAAGGACTGGATGAAGATCGAATGAAGGAATGTTTCTTTCCAGGGTTCTGAAGAAATTCTTCTCTCTTGGTTGGGAAGAGAGAAATGTAAGTATTTTCACTAAGGTATCTAGTTCGAAACAAAGTTTGTTACTTGGCCTACTAAGGCAATTTCCCGCCTAGATTTAAAATCACTTTAATACTGGTTCCTTACAAGTATTGACTATTTTTTATTTTTAGGTGTTTGGTGGTTTTTGTTTTTAACCTTTTGTTGTTTCTTCTTTTTTATTCCCTCTTCTTTTTTCCTTTTAATAGGTTGCTCCTATCTCCCCTTTGTATCCCTTATTGCATTTCGATAAATGGTAGGGGCCATTAAACCCCTCTAGCTTTGCCAAAAAAATATATATGCATATATCATTATATATGTTTTATTTTAATTAGTTATTTATTTAGTTAATACAATTAGTTTATATAATTTCAAATTATTAAATTTATTATCAACAACTTTGAAATTATTTTGTAAATTTCGTAAAATTTTATTTTATATTTCAAATTTAACCTTTTATATTTAGAATATAATTTAAATTTCCAAACCAAATTTCGAAAATTAACCCAAGGCCCAAAATCCGTTTGGGCTTTCATATTGGGGATAACCTTTAGGCTTACAACATCCTTCGGGCCAGGCGAGAAGCCAGGTAGAGTAGAGTACGTGATTACCCAAGCCCAACCTCAAAAACTATCTTTCAAAACACTATACTAAATGGGTAGGCTTTAATAAGTTAGCCCTTATATTACTAATATAGAATACATAGACCATTAGGGCTATGAAACCATCGAATGAATCGGACCAGTCGAAAGCGGGATAAATTGGTGAAATTCGAAAAAGTTTCCATTTTGGATCTTTGTTTAGATAATGAAGTCTGGTTGATTTTAGATCCAATCTGAAATTCATTTTGAATAAAATCTTTTGTTATTTTATCCGTTTGAAAGGGAGTTTAATTTAATTTAAATTAAATACATTAGAATGAGCATATCAAATACACTCATATATTTATAGTTCACGTGCAACATATAAATAGTATACATGGTTGGTGTGTAAGTTTATACACATTTGGATTTACGCCGCAACAAACACATTCGCCCTTTATATATGCCCTTGTTGTCCATAGTTCTATTGATAAATTATACTTACATAAATCAATTGGTTAGGGTTATCAATCGATCATGGGAAAAAGTTCTTTAAGGTCGTAGGTTCAAGTCCTAGCAAGCTGCACTACTTAACCCTTAAGACATGGAGTGGTTATCCCTTGAAAAAGAGAATGCTTAGGGGGCTGATGCTCTGTATTGGGCTGGATAAAAAGGAAAGTCCGTTGTGGATGGCCATCTGTATTCCCTGGCTCTACCCTTTGGAGTAGGATTTTAAAAAAAATTATATATACATAGTTTACTTATATTTATATATAGTATATTATAAAATTATTAATTAATTAACAGTAGTTTACATATAATCATAGTATGATAATTAATGAGTTTAAGTAGGCATTGAAGAAGAGGAAAATTGGAGGTCTTTTAACAGAACTTTACATACATTTATAATATAATAATTAATGAGTTTAAGTAGGCGTTTAAGAAGAGGAAAAAATGAAGGTCTTTTTCTTCCTTTGCTCATTATGTTTCTTATAACCTTTTTAGATCTCATTTGAACACACAAACCCTTATTTATATTAAATTTATAACTAATTTTATGTGTTTTGAAATTTAAATTAATACCTTGAAATCTAGCTTTGACTTAGTAAGAATTCACGATTAGATCTATGATTTTATACAAAAGTCCTTTTATGAACTTAGAATTAAAATAACATCTATATACATACACAAATAATAACAAAATATGTTTATATTTGAAAATAACATATATACATAAAACTTGTATAAAATTTTATAAAATAATTTTATACTATTAATAAATGTAATTTACTTAGATTTATATACATAATAAGCTACAAACTTCTTTCAACTAATTATATAGTTTTAAATCCAATTTTCTTTTTTAAGATTATGGCCGAAAGCCGTTTCAATATAATGCTGTTATGAATGTTTTTTTAATTAAATAATAACTTATAAAACAATAGAAAATAATAGATTGGACAACATGGGAATGTCTAAATTCACTGTATAAGATATGGGATCATTTTATAAGATATATGCAAAATTAGATTAGATAACAACATTTTGAAGCAGCCTAAGATTCAAACCTTGAATAATTGAATAACTCCTAGATTTAACCCAACCAGCCTTCAGATTTTTCTACGATCTAAAGATGAACACCACCTTGTAATAGTTTTATTTTGATTTGATTTTCTTTCAAGAGTTTTATATTCTTGGAGCCATGGAATTTTTGGTAGAATTAACAAGATAGAACTGTATGAAATAATGACAATTCATGTGTTTAAGTAGGGGTTTAAGAAGAGAAAAAGGTGGAGGACATTTCTCCTTCCTTTAACTCATTCATTTAATACCATTTCAAAACAAATTTTAAACACTTAAGCCTTCTCTTTCCATTGTTATTTTTGGCTGAAATTAAAAGAAGGAGGGAGAGAAACAACGACAATTAACACTCAAACTCTCACCCATTTGCACCATATGGTCGGCCATGCCAAAGCCTTATGGGCCTTCAAAAAATCCCAAACCCATTTAGTAATTAATCGATTAAATCAAATTTAAATAGTTTATCGATATCGTATACTAATATGTACATATACAACCTTTATATATGAGATTTATTAAATAGTAATGGAACCTAAAGAACAAATAAAAATTTAATAATTAATACTTCATAGGTGTAAATTTACAATAATTATAAATTAATTAAATCATGTAATGTTTTGAAGTATTCATCATTATGACTATGAAACTCATAGGTGTAAATTCGATCAGGATTAATATTCGAATATTAACGTTTACATGTCACATTTGCTAGTGGTGAGACTGTTAGGCCAAATTTATCACTTATACAATATTTCAATAAAATCCAATTTTACTATTTTAACTGGTACCTGGTAGTAATGATTATTTACACCAATTTTACTATTTTAAGTGGTATGTTGGCTACATTTGATCGTGATACTAACCTCTTATGACTAAGGAGACGAATTATCTGTTGATTAGTGTTTCATTTCCAATGCTTCAACTCAGAGCTAACTATAGTTGCTTGATGGATTACCATACCATGATTTAACTATAATCAAAGTGGAGTATCCACATTTAAGTAGTATTCTCAAGTCAAGAGAACTATGCAATATGGTCACTTTGAGATTCTCCGTTTCACCTTAATTATATTAAAGAATAGTAAACTCTCAAGTGAGGCATTCTATAGTTATACAATAACTATCAGTATGTAACTGCTTAGTGCCCTCAGTAGCTATAAGTAATACACTACCCAACATATGAAGAGCATTACGTAATCTAGTCTCAACAGATGAATAAATATCCTTTCTCGAAACACGTTGACTAGGAATATCTAAAACAATATGTTATTTTTCAATGTGATGAATTCACATGATTACAACCACTTGTAGTTATTATTACATAACATAATATTTAAGCATTTTCAAATTATATATTCTTTAAACTAAATACTTAATTAATAATATCATCAAATAACAAAGTATATTACTAGAATCAAACACTTTTATTGTGAACAAAATTGGCTATCGAGATAGATATATGTAACAAATTACATAATTGCACATTGGACATACCCATAGCTCTAACAAATTATACTTAGAAGGTAGAGGATAAGATTAGAAATATCTATCCTCAGTTGTTTTAACATGTATGATTGGGCATGTACATTTTGTTGTATGAATTAGTAATGACACTAGTATGCTTTGTGTTATAATATTATTATGTATTAGTAGTAGCACTAATACATTATGATTGATGATTTACACTAGTAGAGAACTAGTTTAATTGTTGTACTTGTGTGTATATTTGTTTTGGTGATGATGATCATTATCCTACCTTATCTGAATTTTGAGGACGATGGTCCTATAAGATGGAGAGACTATAACACACCATATTTTAAAATTCCAAAATATGAAAATTAAATTAATTATAAGAATTATTAAAGGATAATAAAGATAATTAATTGAGAAAATCACTAAAGGAGAATTTGATTAATCGAGCATGGGACACATAAAGTGTTAATCGACTGAACCAAGAGTTATTAGTGCATTTAAGTTCAGCCTAAAAATTAAAGAAATAAAATAGAATGTTGTAATATTTTGGATCCTATGTATTAAGGGAAATGGATTACAAGAATAGGCAAGATGGGATTTTAGCCCAAGCTCAAATCATTAAACACTACCCCTAAAACACACTACCTCCTTCATTCATTTTCATTCACTTTGATTGACACTAAAGTAAAACAATATCAAAGAGAGGTCGGCTGCCATTTTAGGAAGGGAAGAGAGCAAAATCAAATCAAAAGGAAAAAATAGTTTTCATTTCTAAAGAAAGGAATAAGATTTTAAGCAAGTTTTTCTAATTTAGGTGAATAATACTCTATGTAATCTTTTCCAAACCAGTAGGGTGTGGATTTTGTTTTATTTGGTTGTTTTAAATGTTGACAACAATATTTAATGGTAACGAATGTTTTTATACATATTTTGGGATTGAATTGGCTTTATTTTCGACATGTTTTACGGTAAAACATGGGTTAATCCTCCTTAAATGTTTTGAAATCTTAGTACGATGTATTTTGCATTTTAGGATTGAAATGGCTTTATTTTTTATAATTTTTGGATGAAGAATTAATTTATTAAATATTTTCTAAGTGAAAAACAGGCAATTTTAGGTGCAAATCAATGTTTTAGAATATTTAAAATTAATACAATCCGAAATTTTGACAGATAGATGATGATGTGTATGAATTTTGGTGAGTTTTTGAAAATTTTCCCATCAATTTTTGAATTTTATGAATTAATTGGTTAGGAAAATATACCTTAAGAAATAAAAGTTATTAAGGAAAATTATTAACCAATGATAAACTAAACGGGCATGATTTTCAATCATGTCCAAAAAGTACTATTGCACTATAAAAGTGACAAATAAATAAATAACAAGTGAGAAAAATTAGTAAAAATTTGTTGCTTTAATAAGGAAAATATTAGTTTTCCACTTAACTATGGATTTGCCGTAAACTTACTATAGCCACTGAGTTAGATCAATGATAGCCTTAAAATGTTAGGGCATAATAGCTCTAAAACATGATTCATGATAGCCCTATACATGACTTATTTAGCTATGTATTATGACTTTTAATAGCTGTGGACCATGATTTTCTTTAACCTTCTAATTAAGACTCATGATAGACTCAATTTATGATGCACGACAGCCTTAAGCTGGGATCTACGGTAGCTTTGATATTTGAGACTTACGATATCTATGCTTGTGATAGTTTTGGAAGCACGATAGCTTGAGAAGCATGATAGCTTAGAGGCGGGATAGCCTGAGGGATATGATAAACTTATAGGTGTGATAGCTTTGGTCGCCTGATAGCTTTTGATGCATGATATCCTTGAAGGCAAGACAACTTTAAGGACTTGATAGCTTTGAGGACATGACATGCTTAAAGGCATGATAACTATAAAGTCAATCCTTGCTTTTGTTGTTGACTCATAAAACTTTCGTAGCTATTATATAGCAAGAGAGAAACACCAGGGTTTTTGAGAACAAGAGATTGACAGATGTGGTTATTAATAACTTGGTCCACAACAGTATCATGATTAGTGCAACTGTGCATGGTTTGATGAGTACTAAGGATGCAACTTTTGTTTGGGACTAAGTTGCTTTGCTTTTGTGTTTGTTTGTTTTTTGTTCCTTTCTTTCTTTGTTTAGCTCAGTTCTTTTTCCTATGGGGTTAAGCTTGATTAATCCCTTTCATTTGGTGTGTTAAATAAATCTGGAAAGGGCCAGTCAACCCTGCTAGCTTTGCTAAAAAAACTATCGAGGCGATAGCTATGGGATGATGGTGCAATAGCTATGAAAAAGTATACGCGCAATAGCTAGTGAACAAGATATGCAATAGCTAAGGGAGATAAATCTCTTATATTAATAAGTTTTTGAGTAGCATTCTGAAAGGCAGATTCTAAAATGTTGATGTTGAATTCACAAAGGATGAAATTAGGATGGAAAGTGATAATTTTAAAATGTGCTAACTTATTCAGGAATAAGACATGGAGCTAAGCTTAGAAAAGCAAAGAAAGGATAAGTTGATATTATTCAAAATGATGTAAAAGTCTGGTGTAAGGCCTTAGCAGCAAAACCAAAATTTTAAACATGACATTATATTCAAGAACATTAGTGTAATGCTTTAGTGGCAACCAAATGTCCAAACATGACTTTACATTTAGAAGCATTGGTGTAATGCCTTAGTTGAAACCTAGTGTCTAAACATGACATTGTATTGAGGAACGATAGTATAAGGCCTTAGTGGCAACTGAATGTCTAAACATGACATTATATCGAAAACGTTGGTGTAAGCCCTTAGTAGTTGCAAAATGTCTAAACATGACATTATATATGGAAGCATAGGTGTAAGGCCTTATTGGAAACCAAAAGGTTTATTCATGACGTTAAACAATAATGATGGTAAAAGGGCCGAGTGGCAACTTATAGTGTCTAACCTCATTATTAAGAAGTGGTAAGAAGAAGGCTTATGGGGCAATCTAGATGAATTGACTATAGAATCTGATTGGGGTATGATGTGTAAGTGTAAAACACACTTATAGTTGAAGTGATGCTTAGGATTATGAACTATAATATGATGATTGATCTCTTTGATGTGTTTATGGTAATAATGAGGGAAAAAACTTGTTTCGTGATTTAGCGGTGGTCTCATTACATGTTGTGTTTAGGGTAATGTCTTACTCATACTGGTCTTTTTTGACCTTGTTTTATCACTTTTTTATCCATAAAACCACGACTCGTTCAAGTAGGCTAGTTTATGGTTTAGATAGTTTGCTAGAAGATGACAAAGACTCTGAAGACAAAGCAGGAGGCTTTGTACCTAATAGAAGTTGCTTTTATAATTTAGCTATTGTAAAACAAGATTTTATAACTGGTTAAGTGTTCATGTCAGCATCATCATATGTCGGGTATGACACTATTATTTATGTTTTATTATATTTAACCACTACGTGGGCACATTTTTGGAAGTATAATGTAAAGACAATTTTATGTAGTGAAAGTTATTTAGCTGCTCCATTTACTTAATGTTGCTGAAAAAACAATTTCATTTTGTTGCTTGAAAATAATTTTGGTGATGACTACATCATCATCGGCATTCATTTTTGGGTCCCTAAATGTGGGATGTTACACAAGGTAATAAATCATTCTTGTCCAACTGCTTCTCATCATACGCTATATAGAATATTCACCGAGCTTCCAGTGTCAATCAGCACTCGAAGGATAGTAGTCGGCCCAAATTTGGCCGTTATCACCATCGGATCGAGGGTTGGTGCTTCGACCCCATCAACATCCATATTCCAAAAGACAATATTGCCATCTTTTCTTTTGTTACTTAGAGAAGGTGCCATCATCGATTGCATATCATACCTCTTGCAAGGCATGCTTTAGGTAATTCCCAAACATTCCATTTTATTCGAACATTTCCCCATGGAATATGGTCCTCTAGAAATTATATTAATCACCGAGTCACACCTAGGTAATCTTGGTCCTTCTTCACTAGTTCCCTCCATTTCTCCCCGAGGTTGCTGCCTCGAAGGTTGATTATTTCTTTGCCCGCCCTCTTGTTGTTTCCTCATGTATTGATGTAACCACTTCTTTCTAATCAATTCTTCGATCATATCCTTAAGGCGCCACGTTCATTTGTATTGTTCATGTGTCTAATGGATCCGATGTTCATTTCAGTGATGTTTCTTTTTCAGAAGCCTCCATTAGAGCAGGCTACCTCATAGTGCCTTCTGTCGCATGGTAAGTATTTTCTATAGAATAGTTCATATATGTATATTTAACATTTCATACAAACTAAAAGCGTTTCATCAAGTCCTCCTTTTGCCTCAAGTGATATTATTATCGTTCTTCCTCTTTTTTCATAGTCATTGTTATTATTTATGCTATTACCATCTTGCTTAATAGGTTCATTATTCTTTACCACACTAATCGGCCATGCTTGACTGCGAGCGTTCAACCTCTTCTCCATTTCTATCTCTCCCAAGTATAAAAGTTGGTTTTCTATTTTTATAGAAGTCCTTTAACGTGTCTGGCTTATTTGTAGTTAGCCACTTCCCAAAGTCAAAGTCATTGTTTGTTCCACCGACTATGGCCACAATAACAAGCTATCCTCTAAATTTCGAACATTGGTTATACCTATGTTAAAACGTTTCATATAGCTTTTCGGTGATTTCGCCTTTCGTTGATGAATGTTTGCTAGTGAAAGCGCATCCTTTGGTTTAATAGAGTAAATCCCGAACGATTCAAAATGTAATTCGCCAATTGATCATAGGACGATATGGATCACGATTTAAGCTTGCAGAGCTACATCAAGCTAATCCTTCTAAGAACAAAGGATTGCTTATGCACTTCACATAGTCATCCGCCTTGGCACTATCTGCATGCCAATATAATTTCATCAAATGTTGAAGAGGATCTTTAAATCCAATATACAGTGGCATTGTTAGCCTTACAAACTTCCTTAGATACCCTACCGCTCTGTTACCTAATGTAAATGGATTCTTGTCTATATTGTTTGAAGCAATCTCCAAATTGCTTCATTAATCATATCATCAGTCCCTTCACTTTGTCCTAGACGAAATTCATCTAGTGTACCAATTTGTGCTTGGTTACGCGAGGGACAGTAACAACGATTGCTCGAGCAATCATGGCTAGCATCACGATGCCATGGTCTACTTGGCAGGGAGGAGTACATTTACCCTAACCGTCCATGCCATCGATTGTGACTACGTCCCCTAGATCTTTTTCTCACATATTCATTTCTATTAGTATTTCTTCATAATCATCCACCATTTGGACAAGCAACACAACCATAACCTCCATCAACATCAACATAATCCACCATATCTTCTCCTTGATGGATCGACATCGATCCATGTAGGACCGACACCCATCAATCATGGAGCTCAGTGTAGGCTCTAGCTTGATTTCCATCTCTAGCTCATTCTCTTTCTGCCTTGCACCTTCCAGCAGAAATTCCTTCATCTGATCCAATTGGATATCTTCTACTAACTCTGTAATACCTCGTAAAATTTATGATTAGTTGTTTAATTAATTAGTTAGTTAGTTAGGCTCCAAAAATGGAATTTGTGCAAACGATGGAATTTGACTAAGAAACTTGCACCATTGCGTTTTTGAAACTTTCTGAGCAACTGTCGTATTTGGAGTTTTGCGATCGGAGTCCAAACATAGAAGCTATGGATGATAAACGAATTCAGAATAGAAATAGTTAAATTAGACATGCTAACGTTTATATAATAACTACTGGGACCCATATGTCAATAGCCTTATTGCAACCGGTCGACATGAAACGGTTGACCGGTGCCATGAAGCGATTGACCGGTCCTAGAAGTAGCAGCTAGGGTTTTCCTTGGCCAAACGGCCTAGATTTTATATAATTAAATCTGACGGCTGTGGTTGATTCGAGTGCCTATAAATTCGGGCCTAAGCCTCTCTTTTCTTATCATATTTTTTTGAAAACAGCAGTGAAGCTTTGTCATCTTCTCTTCTCCACTATTTTATAAATTATAAAGTATAATGTTTATATTTATGTATATACAAATTGGAGAAGAATAGAAATCATATAAGAGAATAAGAGAGGCGAATCAACACTACATGATAACCAGGTACTATATATATATGGGAAAGTCTATTTGAACACAATTTAGTGAACAATTAGTGACACAATGGATCTCTACCATTAGATTTCCCCCTGAATTCCACCTTCCATCTAAAGACAAAAAAATCTGATGGTCTAGAATTTGTGTGTCACCATTTGTGTCATCGAATTGTGTTCAAATAGCTGGCCCATGTGTGTGTATATATATATATATATTCCTCTTTAACCCTAAATCTCTTCTTAGATTTGTAATTTTAGTATATGTATATAGCCTACATATATATATATATATATATATTTCTTGGAAGGAAATGGAGCTGAATTAAAGGTTTTACTTCAGATCTAGAGATTTGGAATGCTTTTAGAAGGCGGGTAGGAAATTTATAAATTGCATACATTTGATTTTTATGCCTAAATGAATAAATATATGTGAATTATAGGCTAAATTTGAAGGTAATAAACATCGCCTACATATTCTTAGGAGATCTGATTGGAATTATTGTTACACCCTGATGTAGAAATCAGTCCCAAAAGTTATAAATATGAATATTGATTAGATATAAAATTTACCCTAGATCTGAAATTGGATTGTAGATTATTAGTATGATTTTGATTATTACCCTAATTATGTTGAACTGGGAATTTTCTGTGGTTTAATTTATGAGAAGAACGTCTGTTTGATTTTTATAAATTTGCTTGTGTTTCCAAATTGAATAGAAAGTGCAACATTTAATTAAACAAAGAATATATGCAAATGAAAAGGAAGGGATGTGTAAAGTACAGATTTATTCTTTGTAGTTTACATCGCTTATTCCAATAAAAAGAAAATAATCATTCTTTATAATTTCATATGTGGCAAATCATTTCTTTTATTCTTGGTCTTTTGTTTTAAACTAATTTTTGGAAATCACAACGGAGAATCTTCCTAAGAAATGTAATTTCAGAAAATTGAATATGGAAAAGAATATTTTGGTTAAAGATTTATGACTGGAATATATTTGGTAGGAGTAGGTATTTATATGAATTTATACGCTAATAAATACTTAACTAATAATGACGATTTATGCATAACACTCGATTAGGACATTAGTTATACATAGAAATAGGGTCGAATAATGAATAAGAAATAGGAGGAAAGTTCAGAATGGTGTGTAACTCCAATTAATGGATTAGAGAGTTACAAATAATTAATAGGGTATATAGATTAATGGGACTGATAAATAAAGAAGTTAGGTTAGTAACTATGGAATAGATATGGAAGGTTAGTAATTGGAAATTAGTAAATATACATAAATGTCTTACGAAATGTCCGTTAGGATGATATTCTTTATCGTAGAGAAATTTACATTTATGGAAAAAGCAAATAAAGGGGATTTATGGGTAATTGAATATTAAGGTAATTTATATAGCCTTAAATAAATAAAAGGAGGTTAGTAAGCTAAGTCCAATATCTAATTTAGGATGATAAAGCTTAGCAATAATAAAGCCTAGGATAATATGGCTTAAGTTAGTAAAGCCTAGAATAATTAATTGGACTTAACAGGTTAGGAGATGAGGTCAGTAGAGTTGCACAATAGAAGTTTGTCCTTCACTTTGAGGCTACCGGTAGTTGTGTACACTTTCTATTGATGTAAGACCATTTAACCTTATGACCCATAGAAAGTCTACCCTTTACTTAGAGGCTACCAGCAGTTATGTACACTTATTACTGATGTGGGACATTACCAATCATAGAACCCGTGAGAAACGATTATGGGAATAATAGAATCAGCTTAGGGATTATAGGTATTAAGTGGTCGTTTGAGGGCCCTCCTCTTTCCTAATTAAAAAGTATTAAATGGTCTGAATTAAGGATTAAGAGCGGTAGTGGATATCTCGAGAAGGGTCTACATTAGATTTGAGGTATTAAGTGACTGATATAGGGTCTGCCTCTCTCCTATAAAGAAGTATTAAGAGTCCCAGTAAGATTCCAAGTAATATCAGCTAGATAGTACTAGTGAAGGGTCCGGCTTTGGAGTTAGGTATTAAATGACAAAGGTCTACCTAAATATAGATATTAAATGGTCAAGGGTCTGCCTAGTCCTTATGGTATTAAGTGGCTTGGGTACTGTCTCTGATATGGCTAAGACTTTAATGATGATAGATGCATTAGTAGTATGACTATTATGTATTATAAACTAAGAAATAGTGGTCAAAGATCTCTATAGCTAGAACCAATAGACCAATGATGACGATGCTAGAAGCCCGCTTCATATTTGGAAGTATTAAGTGGTTGACAAACTTACGTCAGCATTTTTTACCTTAGGAAAGGTAGGTAGGTGAATCATGCTAGGTAGGAATATCGTGTGTGCGATATTAGGTTAATTTGATTAACCTTAAAATAGTAGATACAACAATTAAATGGAAACTGACCGGTATAAATTTATGTTATGAACACTATATAGATTTTCCATTCGCCAGAACATTGTTCTGACCCCCTCCTTATTACAACCCATAGGATAAATTTAGAGGAACAGGTCACCGGAGCTGGACGTGATTAGTCATTGGAGAAGTCTTCTTATCTCTCATGCTCATTACTGATGTGTCGATTTGATATCCAAGGAATACCATTAATTCCAAGGTAATAGCAATAATCAGTATTTATATCCTATTATTATTTCCGCTATGAGTTTAGATTTTATCAATCTCTTGTATGCTCATGCTTACTTGCAGGTACCAAATCCAATATTTCGTGCTTTGATGGACTTGGGTTTCGATTTTTGTCGAAATTTGGGCTCATTAAAGTGTGGGTTGTTAAAAGCTCCATGATTTTTTGGGCAAGAATGATCTCCTTGAGGAGGTTGCCATATTGTTAACTCTTCTATAATAGTTCGTTGTGTTGCTTCCAACATTTTATTCACATCGACTATCACTCCATCAGAATCCTCTCCAATCGCCAGAGTTGGTGGAGGTTGAGTAGATCCCTCACTCCTATTAGCATTTGCAGTGTTCCCTCTATCAGTTTCTTTAGTGAATGCCATTCCTTGGTTCTTCTTCGGTCCCATCATATTAGATCCCTTTAGAGATTTTATCCAAATCTTATTTGAAAAGAGATCTAGCCATATCTTCTATTTCTTAGTGAAATCGCCAAAAAATGTTTCCCAAAAAATTGGTTTAACAACCCAATGGTGTACATTATGAAGAGAACATTTCAAAATAGTAGATATGTATTTAGTAATAACAAATTAAATGTAAATGTAAAAGGGTAAGAAGAACAGTAAGAAAGATAAGAAACACGGTTGTTATAGTGGTTTGGCTATACCTACGTCCACTTTTATAATACTTTATTGTTTCTTTTACCAGTTCAACTAGAAATTCCAATCCAAAGTTGGTAACGATAGATCCTCCCTAAGATATTATCAGATTAGGTGCATTGGTTGGAGGGTAAAAAGAGAAAAATTCAAAAAAAAATCATTTTATTAATTTGTGCAAGGTCATATTTTATGTTTATATAAATAATTATATATTAAACCATATTCAACACCGATAAATCAAAGAGTTTGGGATATATTTAGTGAATATTAGGCACATGTCCTTAAAATCAAACTTAATAAACGAAAACACTTCCCTAAAAACCGTTTGTAAATTAGGTCTCTGGAATCAAGTAACTGAATAATTGCATACATTTATGCAGTTATTCAGTGAATAATTGCACATTTATGCAATTATATCCAAAAATTGCATAAATGTCTGCAATTATTCAGCGAATTTATTTAGTGGATAATTGCAGAAATGTTCGCAATTATTTTGTGCAGAATTAAGGAAATTTCTGCAATTTTTCAGTAAATAATTGTGGAAGTGTCTGCAATTTTTGGATATAATTGCATAAATGTCTGCAGTTATTCACTAACTTAATTCTAGGGACCTAATTTACATACATTGTTTGGCAAGGATGTTTGGTGTATTTTGAAACTTGATAAGAATTTTAGCCCAATTGTCCCTATAATTTAATTGATTTTTTATATTAACATTTTATGTTTCTTTGTTATAATTTAATAATAAAATTTTATTATTAATTTAGTTTTACTTTAATTTTATATTTTGATACGGTGATATGTTTTTATACATAATACAAACATTATGATTATATTGAATATGGTGATCTAACCTAGTAGTAGAATGATGAGTGTGTATATATAATTAACCATTATGATTATGGTTAATAAATAGGTTTAAGGTTATAAGTTAAAATGCCATAACGTACACACACACAGATTTGTATATATGTGTGCATGTGTATATATATGTGTACGTGCGTGCATGCGCGCACGCGTGTATGCTTTTGTGTTTACACATAAATATTTGAATTTATATATTACCAATATAAGCAAAAAAAATTGGCCATTTAATTATTGAATGATATCTATATACCAATATAACATGTATGTATAAATATTATATATATATATATATAAAATTTTATTTTAGAATTATATATAAATTAAAATTATTACTATTATTTTTTAAAAATATATATCAAAAATTATATATATATATATATATATATATATATTTAAACCCATATTTATTATTTAACAACTCATATAATATTTTTATCATTTAAAATTAAAAGTTTAAAATAATTTGACATTTATAAAAAAACTTCAAAACGGAGGTCTAAAATAATAATATATTTTATTAATTAAAATTCATATGGATTTATTTTGACTTTTTCAAAATGATTTAATTTTAAAATATTTGACTTTTCAAATAAACAAAATAAAAAGGCTATTTTTTTGAAATCCAAGAGAACATGATATTTTAATTTTTTTTATTATAAAATTCCATGTGTATATATGTGTGTGTGTGTGTGTGTAGACACACATATGTAGGTATGTATATAACAATCTTGTTACTACAGCTTCTAATTTGACTTATATTAGTGGTTTGTATTGTTATAATTTGTTAAATAATCCTAATTAAAATTAGCTAGAAATGGTTCTTTTAAGAGATTTCATAATATTGTGAAGTCCCATATATAATTCTTAAGAGATAAAATTATTTAGGAATATAAACACGAATATAACCTAAGTACCTCATCTTTGGAGTTTACTAATTCTGGTGGGCTAGAATACTGTTTATTACTCAAATTCTAACTCAGTTTTTAAAATCTATATTCCTTATATATGTATTATTTATATTACTCGTTTACTTTTGTCGTCCATAGCACTCTTTAGATTTCTATTTGTCCTGCCCATATATATGTATATACATATATACTCCATCTGAAAGTTATTACTATCTAGTATATATACATAAACACACACACACACATACCATACATACATACACATATACATATGTGTGTGTGTGTGTAAATATGCATTATGTATATGTTAGCCTAATTATTGTTTTCCAAGTTTTAGACAGATCGAGCATCTCTTGGCTAGATGTACTTGCACTTACATTGATGTTGTAATAGGTGGTGTTAATAGCTAATGGTTGGGCTTTTGGAGACACTTAATATCATGACTTATTAAAATTGCGGTTTTTGTTCTAACTTCAGCATAGCTATTTAGTTTATATCCTCATCATGACTTATCTGAATTAAAATTTAAAAAAAGGGAATAAAATTATATATATATATATTTTAAAACCTAATATAACTAACTAATAAATTATTAAAGATATAAAATATTTGTTTATCTATATAGTGAGATTCAAAAAGTTAATTTTTTGTAACGTGCTCTTTCTTCTTGCCATAAAGATTTGGTCTCTACCTTCCCTTGTCCATCCTTTGGTCACCCCCTAGTTTGGACTTCTAAATTTTATGTCAAATTGATTCAACCATTAAATCAATTATTTAATTAAATTATTCAAGGCCACTCGTTAATTAAATCGACATATGACTCTATACATTATTTTAATTGATTTTTAAGTTTTAGATGAATAATTAAGACGCCATCAAAATTTAATACAACATTTGTATTTAATTTTATTATTAATTACAGGTTATTGGTTAAACTGAGAAATTAACTAACACGGTCATGTTGTCACTCTAGTGTGAACTCAGTCTTCGATTAATACTTAAAAAAATTAAATACTGAAGCCTATGGGGACTTTGTTGAAGTATAGTGTCAGGGCACAAGTTTATCGTTTAATGATCATTTAGGAAAAATCCAATTTCTATTTTTTATTAAGCTGCACCTACTAAAGACATTTAGGGCATGTATTCTTTTCGTCAACACTATATCAGTAAAAGATATTAGAGTTTGGTCCATAGTCAAAATCTATACTAATATTCGTAGTTAATTTTGTAGACCACTTTAAAGTTCTTGGTTCAATCCTATAACATTTATCGAATTACTGATTCACTCCGGTTAGATATTTTGACTTTAACTTGAGTACCAATTATTGTGATACTAACCATCAATAATGAAGGGATGGGTCCCCTCTTAAGTAGTGTTTCACTCCAAGTAGTTCCATGTATACCCAACTATGGTCGTGACATGATAAATATGCCATGTGATTTGCCATAATCAAAGTATTGCCTAGCTACTCGGGATCCATAACACCCTTTTTTGAAGATTACTACATGTATTAACCTATAGAAGACTATTGTTCAGTCATTATGTGACTTTTCCAAACAACCACAAGTACGATTATGAGTGTTTTACTGTCCACCGTATGCAGAGCCTTATGCATGCTACTCTTAGTAAATGTATTTGTATCCTTTTCTCGATACATCTTTACTAGGAACATTTAAGAAATAAGTATTAAGATATGGATTCAATGCTCATGGTTATAAACATAGTCCTAATTACAGTCAATCAAATACTTCACCTAAGGATTTTCTTCCTATATATATTTAATGTAATTGTTTCATTGCTTATATATCTTTATAACAACACATATAAAAGAAAAAAAAATTGCATACTTTAATTCGAACAAGACTCTCTATAAGAGTTAAGTAATATAATCAATTACATAATTGCCCTTACGGAACACCCTTAACTCTACAATCTCCTACTTGCACTTTGGGACAATAAAGGTGCCTCATGCTCATACCTTGGATTAGTCTAACTAATTAAGATTAGCTTTAATAAATGGATACCCACTTTTCGATTACGCTTCCCCTTTACAGATAAAATCTTTTATCATGTGTTCGTTAGGGATAACATATTTAGACTTATTGTCAAGATTTTGGCTCCCATTGCAATCTATATTTTTTTCCTTGGCAAGCAGGGTTGGTTGGTCCCTTACCATTTTTATTAGAAAGCAAAGGTTACACAAAGAAAGAAGGATACAACAAATGAAGATAAAGTATAGAAAAAAGAAAAAAAAGCCCAAAATCAAATGTCCACAACCTATACCCAAATAGAAGAAGTAAGATAACAGTTTAATGCCTCTTTGAAAGGGGTATTACTACTGTTATGTTCTCTCCAGTTCTTCAATTTCATTTCTATATTCCTTTTACTAACTCTCGATTATGCAAGGCTGGTGGTTTGGCTGTGATTAATGGTTCGATTATTCCTCTCATGCCAAATTAATCGCATAGTTTTTCTAAGCATTGTTAGCAATATTACCAATGTAGGGTTGTGCCATCTAGTGGCTTTGAAGGTTCAATACCACTCCTCTATTGAGTCATATTCAAAGGGCTCAAAATTTGTGTATCTTAAAAGGAATTTCCAAAATGATAGATTGTAGTTGCATTCAAAGTATAAAGGGGTATTGGTCTCTTGTGCAGATCTACATAGGTATGTGTCGTCATCAATCAGCCTAGAAAGCTTTAGCTTGTTGATGGTTGGAAGTGAATTTTACATAGCTCTATAGAGCTTCAAGTTATCGCTTTTAGAATCAAACTGAGAACAAATTCTTTTAGCCTAGGGAAAAGTTGGCGTTCATGAAAGGTTCTTCAAGTAGTTGTAAACTACAGAGACAGTGTAGGCGTGATTAAGAAGCTTTCAAGATGATATTCCAATTGACGTCAGGGATGCTAAATTTAGCAATGGAGTTCCTTATGGCTCTAATGGTAGGAGAGCTGGAATATGAAAGGATAATGCAGCCATAGTGGATGTATGTAGTAGCATTGCATGGTTAGAAATTTTACTATGGATTTTGAAGCCATGAGTAAAGAAGTTGCCAAGAATAATACTGAATGAAGGCCAGGGGATACCAAAAGCTGTTATTATTGAGAGCAGTTGGGATGTCCTAATTAAAGGGAGGAATTAGCTCTTGAGTTTCATAATGTTATGCCAAAGGCGACTAGGGTTTGGTGGAATGAATAGTCGCTAGAATTCCTTATGTTTAATGTATTATGTTTTCAACCAATCGACCAATAATGTGTCTTCGCTTTGTAGGATCAGATTGGTGATTTAGAGATAGCAGCCTTATTCCAAACACCGATGTCAGTAATCCCTAGACCCCCATGTGATTTTGGCATTTTTATTTTAGAAAAAGCAATTGGGAAAAACTTTTTAGAGTGTGGGTTAGCGTGCCAAAGAAAATGGTTCATAGCACTTTTATAATGTTGAGTAGTTTCTATGGGAGGACAAAAGGAGAGGACCAATAGTTAGTCATTACAATCACCACTGAGTTGATGATGGTGAGCCTACCAGCTAAGGATAGCTGATTATCTAGCCATTGAGTTAATCTCTTGACGATTCGTTCATAT